>JAUJYP020000273.1:0-1251098 GCA_030674075.2 Linum usitatissimum | reverse complement strand
ATTTGATTTTTAAATCCATTTGACCATAATTTATAGTGGTTACCATGAGAAAACTTGTCTTTTTAGCCATTTCCAACATGCATGTCGATAATAGATGATTTGAAAATTTTGATATTTTCATGTCAAAATGGCTCATTACCAACCCTTTGGAAACGATAAGTTTTGAGGTGAAAATTAATTTTTTTAAATGGTCTAGTAATTGAAGTTTATGTTGGCAAAGACTAAAAATTGAGGTTTCACCATGTTAAGCCCTTCAAATAATAGCCAAATAAAGTTCAAAGATATTTATGAACACACTAAAACAATATCGAGTAAATTTGTTTTTAAATCCATTTGACCATAATTTATAGTGGTTACCATGATAAAACTTATCTTTTTAGCCATTTCCAACATGCATGTCAAATAAAAGGATGATTGAAAATTTTGATATTTTCATGTCAAAATGGCTCATTTCCAAAGGTTAAATGGAAACGACAAGTTTTGAGGTGAAAATTAAATTTTTTAAATGGTCTAATATTTGAAGTTTGTATTTGGAATGACTAAAAATTGAGGTTTCACCATGTTAAGCCCTTCAAATAATAGCCAAATGAAGTTCAAAAATATTTGTAAACACACTAAAACAATATCGAGTAAATTTGATTTTTAAATCCATTTGACCATAATTTATAGTGGTTACCATGATAAAACTTGTCTTTTTAGCTATTTCCAACATGCATGTTAGATAATAGATGATTTGAAAATTTTGATATTTTCATGTCAAAATGGCTCATTCCCAAAGGTGAAATCGACAAGATTTGAGGTGAAAATTGAAATTTTTTAAATGGTCTAATATTTGAAGTTTATGTTGGGAATGACTAAAAATTGAGGTTTCACCATGTTAAGCCCATCAAATAATAGCCAAATGAAGTTCAAAAATATTTGTAAACACACTAAAACAATATCGAGTAAATTTGATTTTTAAATCCATTTGACCATAATTTATAGTGGTTACCATGAGAAAACTTGTCTTTTTATCCATTTCCAACATGCATGTCGATAATAGATGATTTGAAAATTTTGATATTTTCAAGTCAAAATGGCTCATTACCAACCCTTTGGAAACGATAAGTTTTGAGGTGAAAATTAAATTTTTAAAATGGTCTAGTATTTGAAGTTTATGTTGGCAAAGACTAAAAATTGAGGTTTCACCATGTTAAGCCCTTCAAATAATAGCCAAATGAAGTTCAAAGATATTTATGAACACACTAAAACAATATCGAGTAAATTTGTTTTTTAAATCCATTTGACCATAATTTATAGTGGTTACCATGATAAAACTTATCTTTTTAGCCATTTCCAACATGCATGTCAAATAAAAGGATGATTTGAGAATTTTGATATTATCATGTCAAAATGGCTCATTTCCAAAGGTTAACCGCTTTGGAAACGATAAGTTTTGAGTGAAAATTTAAATTTTTTAAATGGTATAATATTTGAAGTTTGTATTGGGAATGACTAAAAATTGAGGTTTCACCATGTTAAGCCCTTCAAATAATAGCCAAATGAAGTTCAAAAATATTTGTAAACACACTAAAACAATATCGAGTAAATTTGATTTTTAAATCCATTTGACCATAATTTATAGTGGTTACCATGAGAAAACTTTCTTTTTAGCCATTTCCAACATGCATGTCGATAATAGATGATTTGAAAATTTTGATATTTTCATGTCAAAATGGCTCATTACCAACCCTTTGGAAACGATAAGTTTTGAGGTGAAAATTAAATTTTTTAAATGGTCTAATATTTGAAGTTTATGTTGGCAATGACTAAAATTGAGGTTTCACCATGTTAAGCCCTTCAAATAATAGCCAAATGAAGTTCAAAATATTTATAAACACACTAAAACAATATCGAGTAAATTTGATTTTTAAATCCATTTGACCATAATTTATAGTGGTTACCATGATAAAACTTGTCTTTTTAGCCATTTCCAACATGCATGTCAAATAAAAGATGATTTGAAAATTTTGATATTTTCATGTCAAAATGGCTCATTTCCAAAGGTTAACCCTTTGGAAACGATAAGTTTTGAGGTGAAAATTTAAATTTTTTAAATGGTCTAATATTTGAAGTTTGTATTTGGAATGACTAAAAATTGAGGTTTCACCATGTTAAGCCCTTCAAATAATAGCCAAATGAAGTTCAAAAATATTTGTAAACACACTAAAACAATATCGAGTAAATTTGATTTTTAAATCCATTTGACCATAATTTATAGTGGTTACCATGATAAAACTTTCTTTTTAGCCATTTCCAACATGCATGTTAGATAATAGATGATTTGAAAATTTTGATATTTTCATGTCAAAATGGCTCATTCCCAAAGGTGAAATCGACAAGATTTGAGGTGAAAATTGAAATTTTTTAAATGGTCTAATATTTGAAGTTTATGTTGGGAATGACTAAAAATTGAGGTTTCACCATGTTAAGCCCTTCAAATAATAGCCAAATGAAGTTCAAAAATATTTGTAAAACACTAAAACAATATCGAGTAAATTTGATTTTTAAATCCATTTGACCATAATTTATAGTGGTTACCATGATAAAACTTGTCTTTTTAGCCATTTCCAACATGCATGTCAAATAATAGATGATTTGAAAATTTTGATATTTTCATGTCAAAATGGCTCATTTCCAACCCTTTGGAAACGATAAGTTTTGAGGTGAAAATTAAATTTTTTAAATGGTCTAATATTTGAAGTTTATGTTGGAATGACTAAAAATTGAGGTTTCACCATGTTAAGCCCTTCAAATAATAGCCAAATGAAGTTCAAAAATATTTATGAACACACTAAAACAATATCGAGTAAATTTGTTTTTAAATCCATTTGACCATAATTTATAGTGGTTACCATGATAAAATTGTCTTTTTAGCCATTTCCAACATGCATGTCAAATAAAAGGATGATTTGAAAATTTTGATATTTTCATGTCAAAATGGCTCATTTCCAAAGGTTAACCGCTTTGAAACGACAAGTTTTGAGTGAAAATTTAAATTTTTTAAATGGTCTAATATTTGAAGTTTGTATTGGGAATGACTAAAAATTGAGGTTTCACCATGTTAAGCCCTTCAAATAATAGCCAAATGAAGTTCAAAAATATTTGTAAACACACTAAAACAATATCGAGTAAATTTGATTTTTAAATCCATTTGACCATAATTTATAGTGGTTACCATGAGAAAACTTGTCTTTTTAGCCATTTCCAACATGCATGTCAAATAATAGATGATTTGAAAATTTTGATATTTTCAAGTCAAAATGGCTCATTACCAAACTTTGAAACGATAAGTTTTGAGGTGAAAATTAAATTTTTTGAAATGGTCTAGTAATTGAAGTTTATGTTGGCAAAGACTAAAAATTGAGGTTTCACCATGTTAAGCCCTTCAAATAATAGCCAAATAAAGTTCAAAGATATTTATGATCACACTAAAACAATATCGAGTAAATTTGTTTTTAAATCCATTTGACCATAATTTATAGTGGTTAAATGATAAAACTTATCTTTTTAGCCATTTCCAACATGCATGTCAAATAAAAGGATGATTTGAAATTTTGATATTATCATGTCAAAATGGCTCATTTCCAAAGGTTAACCGCTTTGGAAACGACAAGTTTTGAGCCGAAAATTTAAATTTTTTAAATGGTATAATATTTGAAGTTTGTATTTGGAATGATTAAAAATTGAGGTTTCACCATGTTAAGCCCTTCAAATAATAGCCAAATGAAGTTCAAAAATATTTGTAAACACACTAAAACAATATCGAGTAAATTTGATTTTTAAATCCATTTGACCATAATTTATAGTGGTTACCATGATAAAACTTTTTAGCTATTTCCAACATGCATGTTAGATAATAGATGATTTGAAAATTTTGATATTTTCATGTCAAAATGGCTCATTCCCAAAGGTGAAATCGACAAGATTTGAGGTGAAAATTGAAATTTTTAAATGGTCTAATATTTGAAGTTTATTTGGGAATGACTAAAAATTGAGGTTTCACCATGTTAAGCCCATCAAATAATAGCCAAATGAAGTTCAAAAATATTTGTAAAAACAATAAAACAATATCGAGTAAATTTGATTTTGAAATCCATTCGAGCATAATTTTTATAGTGGTAACCCATGAGAAAACTTGTCTTTTTATCCATTTCCAACATGCACGCGATAGTGTATGATTTGAAAATTTTGATATTTTCAAGTCAAAATGGCTCATTACCAACCCTTTGGAAACGATATGTTTTTGAGGTGAAAATTAATTTTTTTGAATTGGTCTAGTAATTGAAGTTTATGTTGGCAAAGACTAAAATTGGAGGCTTTCACCATGTTATGCCCTTCATATAATAACTAAATAAAGTTCAAAGATATATATGGTCACACTAGAAACAATACTTGAAAAAATTTGTTTTTTTAAATCCATTTGACCACAATTTATAGTGGTTAAAATGATAAAACTAATCTTTTTAGCCATTTCCAACATGCATGTCAAATAAAAGGATGATCTGGAGATCTTTGATATTATCATGTCAAAATGCCCCATTTCCAAAGGTTAAATCACAAAACTACAAGTTTTGGAGCTTCAAAATTAAATTTTTTAAATGGTATAATATTTCAAGTTTGTATTTGGAATGATTAAAAATTGAAGTTTCACCATGTTAAGCCCTTCAAATAATAGCCAAATGAAGTTCAAAAATACTTGTAAACACACTAAAACAATATCGAGTAAATTTGATTTTGAAATCCATTCGACCATAATTTATTGTGGATACCATGATAAAACTTCTCTTTTTAGCTATTTCCAACATGCATGTTGATAATAGATGATTTGAAATTTTTTGATATTTTCATGTCAAAATGGCTTATTCCCAAAGGTCAAATCGATAAGTTTTTAGGTGAAAAATTGAAATTTTTTAAATGGTATAATATTTCAAGTTTGTATTGGGAATGACTAAAAATTATAAGTTTCACTGGTGTTAAGCCCATCAAATAATAGCCAAATGAAGTTCAAAAATATTGGTAAAAACAATAAACAATACGAGTAAATTTGATTTTGAAATCCATTTGAGCATAATTTTTATAGTGGTAACCCATGAGAAAACTTGTCTTTTTATCCATTTCCAACATGCACGTCGATAGTAGATGATTTGAAAATTTTCTTGATATTTTCAAGTCAAAATGGCTCATTACCAACCCTTTGGAAACGATATGTTTTGAGGTGAAATTAATTTTTCAGAATTGGTTCAGTAATTGAAGTTTATGTTGGTAAAGACTAAAAATTGAGGTTTCACCATGTTAAGCCCTTCATATAATAGCCAAATAAAGTTCAAAGATATATATGGTCACAGTAAAACAATATCGAGTAAATTTGTTTTTTAAATCCATTCGACCACAAATTTATAGTGGTTAAAATGATAAAACTAATCTTTTTAGCCATTTTAAATAATGGATGTCAAATAAAAGGATGATCTCAGATCTTTTGATATTATCATGTCAAAATGGCTCATTTCCAAAGGTTAACCGCTTTGCAAAACAAATAAAAGTTTTGAGTCAAAAATTTAAATTTTTTAAATGGTATAATATTTGAAGTTTGGATTGGGAATAACTAAAAATTGAGGTTTCAAAAAAATTTTTTTTTTTTTTTTTTTTTTTTTTTTTTTTTTTTTTTTTTTTTTTTTTTTTTTTTTTTTTTTTTTTTTTTTTTTTTTTTTTTTTAAAAAAAAAAAAAAAAAAAAAAAAAAAAAAAAAAAAAAAAAAAAAAAAAAAAAAAAAAAAAAAAAAAAAAAAAAAAAAAAAAAAAAAAAAAAAAAAAAAAAAAAAAAAAAAAAAAAAAAAAAAAAAAAAAAAAAAAAAAAAAAAAAAAAAAAAAAAAAAAAAAAAAAAAAAAAAAAAAAAAAAAAAAAAAAAAAAAAAAAAAAAAAAAATATTCAAAATGTTAAGCCTTATCTAACAATAGCCAAATGAAGTTCAAAAATATTGGTAAAAACAATAAACAATACGAGTAAATTTGATTTTGAAATCCATTCGACATACTTTATACAGTAACCTAAAGAGAAAACTGGGGTTTTTATCCATTTCCAACATGCACGTCGAATAAGTAGATGATTTGAAATGTTTGATATTTTCAAGTCAAAATGGCTCATTACCAACCCTTTGGGAAACGATATGTTTTGAGAGGTGAAAAAATTTAATTTTTTGAATTGGTCTAGTAATTGAAGTTTATGTTGGCAAAGACTAAAATTGAGGTTTCACCATGTTAAGCCCTTCATATAATAGCCAAATAAAGTTCAAAGATATATATGGTCACAAAAGAAACAATATCGAGTAAATTTGTTTTTTTAAATCCATTTGACCACAATTTATAGTGGTTAAATGATAAAACTAATCTTTTTAGCCATTTCCAAATATGCATGTCAAATAAAAAGGACGATCTTGAGATCTTTTGATATTATCATGTCAAAATGGCTCATTTCCAAAGGTTAACCGCTTTGCAAACAAATAAAGTTTTGAGCTATAAATTTAAATTTTTTAAATGGTATAATATTTGAAGTTTGTATTTGGAATGATTAAAAAATTGAAGTTTCACCATGTTAAGCCCTTCAAATAATAGCCATGAAGTTCAAAAATATTTGTAAACACACTAAAACAATATCGAGTAAATTTGATTTTGAAATCCATTTGACCATAATTTATAGTGGATACCATGATAAAACTTCTTTAGCTATTTCCAACATGCATGTTAGATAAGAAAGATGATTTGAAATTTTTTGATATTTTCATGTCAAAATGGCTCATTCCCAAAGGTCAAATCGACAAGATTTGAGGTGAAAATTGAAATTTTTTAAATGGTATAATATTTGAAGTTTGTATTGGGAATGACTAAAAATTGAGGTTTCACCATGTTAAGCCCATCAAATAATAGCCAAATGGTGCTTCAAAAATATGAGTGGTAAAACAATTAAACAATAGCGAGTAAATTTGATTTTGAAATCCATTTGAGCATAATTTTTATAGTGCTAAGTAACCTATGAGAAAACTTGTCTTTTTATCCATTTCAAATACGCACGTCGTATAGTAGGATGATTTGAAAATTTTGATATTTTCAAGTCAAAATGGCTCATTACCAACCCTTCGTAAAACGATATGTTTTGAGGTGAAAATTAATTTTTTCTTTAATTTGTCTAGTAATTGAAGTTTATGTTGGCAAAGACTAAAAATTGAGGTTTCACCATGTTAAGCCCTCTCATATAATAGCCAAATAAAGTTCAAAGATATATATGGTCACAAAGAAACAATATCGAAAAATTTGTTTTTTAAAACCATTTCATTCACAATTTTTTATAGTGGTTAAAAAAATAATAAAAATTCAATCTTTTTAGCCATTTCCAACATGCATGTCAAATAAAAGGATAAAAAGAAAAATCTCGAAAAAAAGAAAATAAAAAAAAAAACTGAAATATTATATCATGTCAAATATGGAAAAGCTCATTTGAAAAAAAAAAAAAAAAAAAAAAAAAAAAAAAAAAAAAAAAAAAAAAAAAAAAAAAAAAAAAAAAAAAAAAAAAAAAAAAAAAAAAAAAAAAAAAAAAAAAAACCAAAGGTTAAATCCGCTTCGCAAAACAACAAGATTTGAGGTGAAAATTGAAATTTTTTAAATGGTATAATATTTGAAGTTTGTATTGGGAATGAGCTAAATTGAGGTTTCACCATGTTAAGCCCATGCAAATAATAGCCAAATGAAGTTCAAAAACATTGGTAAAAACAATAAACAATACGAGTAAATTTGATTTTGAAATCCATTTGAGCATAATTTTTATAAAGTGGTAACCCATGAGAAAATATGTCTTTTTATCCATTTTTAACATGCACGTCGTATAGGAGATGATTTGAAAATTTTGATATTTTCAAGTCAAAATGGCTCATTACCAAACTTTGAAAACGATATGTTTTGAGGTGAAAATTAATTTTTTCGAATTGGTCTAGTAATTGAAGTTTATGCGGCTTAAGAAGACTAAAAATTGAGGTTTCACCATGTTAAGCCCTTCATATAATAGCCAAAACAAAGTTCAAAGATATATATGGTCACAAGAAAACAATATCGAGTAAATTTGTTTTAAATCCATTCGACTACAATTTATAGTGGTTAAATGATAAAACTAATCTTTTTTAGCCATTTCAAACATGCATGTCAAATAAAAGGATGATCCGAGATCTTTGATATTATCATGTCAAAATGGCTCATTTCCAAAGTTAACCGCTCAGCAAACAAAGTTTTGAGCCGTAAATTTTAAATTTTAAATGGTATAATATTCGAAGTTTGTATTTGGAATGATTAAAAATTGAAGTTTCACCATGTTAAGCTCTTCAAATAATAGCTAAATGAAGCTCAAAAATATTTGGTAAACACACTAAAACAATATCGAGTAAATTTGATTTTGAAATCCATTTGACCATAATTTATAGTGGATACCATGATAAAATCTCTTTTTTAGCTATTTCCAATATGCATGTTAGAGAATAGATGATTTTGAAATTTTGATATTTTCATGTCAAAATGGCTCATTCCCAAAGGTCAAATCGACAAGATTTGAGGTGAAAATTGAAATTTTTAAATGGTATAATATTTGAAGTTTGTATCGGGAATGACTAAAAATTGAGGCTTCACCATGTTAAGCTCATCAACATAATAGCCAAATGAAGTTCAAAAATATTGGTAAAATACAATAAACAATACGAGTAAATTTGATTCTGAAATCCATTCGAGCATAATTTTTATAGTGGTAACTCATGAGAAAACTTGTCGTTTTTATCCATTTCCATTATGCACGTTTCATAGTAGATGATTTGAGAACTTTGATATTTTCAAGTCAAAATGGCTCATTACCAACTCTTTCGGAAACGATATGTTTTGAGGTGAAAATTAATTTTTTTGAATTGGTCTAGTAATTGAAGTTTATGTTGGCAAAGACTAAAAATTGAGGTTTCACTCACGTTAAGCCTTCATATAATAGCCAAATAAAGTTCAAAGATATATATGGTCATAAAGAAACAATATCGAGTAAATTTGTTTTTTAAATCCATTTGACCACAATTTATAGTGGTTAAATGATAAAACTAATCTTTTAGCCATTTCCAACATGCATGTCAAATAAAAAGAAAAGGATGATCTGAGATCTTTGATATTATCATGTCAAAATGGCTCATTTCCAAAGGTTAACAACTTTGCAAACAACAAGTTTTGAGCTGCAAATTTAAATTTTTTAAATGGTATAATGTTTGAAGTTTGTATTTGGAATGATTAAAAAATTGAAGTTTCACCATGTTAAGCCCTTCAAAATAATAGCCAAATGAAGTTCAAAAATATTTGTAAACACACTAAGACATGATCGAGTAAATTTGATTTTGAAATCCATTTGACCATAATTTATAGTGGATACCATGATAAAACTTCTCTTTTTAGCTATTTCAAGCATGATATTAGATATGAGATGATTTGAAATTTTTGATATTTTCATGTCAAAATGGCTCATTCCCAAAGGGTCAAATCGACAAGATTTGAGGTGAAAATTGAAATTTTTAAATGGTATAATATTTGAAGTTTGTATTGGGAATGACTAAAAATTGAGGTTTCACCATGTTAAGCCCATCAAATAATAGCCAAATGAAGTTCAAAATATTGGTAAAAACAATAAACAATACGAGTAATTTGATTTTGAAATCCATTCGAGCATAATTTTATAGTGGTAACCCATGAGAAAACTTGCTCTTATCCATTTCCAACATGCACGTCAGATGGTAGATGATTTAAGAAAATTTGATATTTTCAAGTCAAAATGGCTCATTGCCAACTCTTTGGAAACGATATGTTTTGAGGAAAATAAATTTTTTGAATTGGTCTAGTACTGAAGTTTATGTTGGCAAAGACTAAAAATTGAGGTTTCACCATGTTAAGCCCTTCATATAATAGCCAAATAAAGTTCAAAGATATATATGGTCACAAAGAAACAATATCGAGTAAATTTGTTTTTTAAATCCATTTGACTACAATTTATAGTGGTTAAATGATAAAACTAATCTTTTTAGCCATTTCCAACATGCATGTCAAATAAAAGGATGATCCGAGATCTTTGATATTATCATGTCAAAATGGCTCATTTCCAAAGGTTAACCGCTTTGCAAACGACAAGTTTTGAGCCGCAAATTTAAATTTTTAAATGGTATAATATTTGAAGTTTGTATTTGGAATGATTAAAAATTGAAGTTTCACCATGTTAAGCCCTTCAAATAATAGCCAAATGAAGTTCAAAAATATTTGTAAACACACTAAAACAATATTGAGTAAATTTGATTTTGAAATCCATTTGACCATAATTTATAGTGGATACCATGATAAAACTCTCTTTTTTAGCTATTTCAACATGCATGCTAAATATAGTAGATGATTTGAAATTTTTGATATTTTCATGTCAAAATGGCTCATTCTCAAAGGTCAAATCGACAAGATTTTAGGTGAAAATTGAAATTTTTTAAATGGTATAATATTTGAAGTTTGTATTGGGAATGACTAAAAATTGAGGTTTCACCATGTTAAGCCTATCAAATAATAGCCAAATGAAGTTCAAAAATATTGGTAAAAACAATAAACAATACGAGTAAATTTGATTTTGAAATCCATTCGAGTATACTTTTTATAGTGGTAACCTATGAGAAAACTTGTCTTTTTATCCATTTCCAACATGCACGCGATAGAGATGATTTGAAAATTTTGATATTTTCAAGCCAAAATGGCTCATTACTAACCTTTGCAAACTATATGTTTTGAGGTGAAAATTAATTTTTTTGAATTGGTCTAGCAATTGAAGTTTATGTTGGCAAAGACTAAAAATTGAGGTTTCACGCATGTTAAGCCCTTCATATAATAGCCAAATAAAGTTCAAAGATATATATGGTCATCGTAAAACAATATCGAGTATATTTGTTTTTTAAATCCATTTGACCACAATTTATAGTGGTTAAATGATAAAACTAATTCTTTAGCCATTTCCAATACGCATAACAAATAAAAGGATGATTCGAGATCTTTGATATTATCATGTCAAAATGGTCATTTCAAAGGTTAACCGCTTGCAAACAACAAGTTTTGAGCTGCAAATTTAATTTTTTAATGGTATAATATTTGAAGCTCAGATTCGGAATGATTAAAATTGAAGTTTCACCATGTTAAGCCCTTCAAATAATAGCCAAATGAAGTTAAAAAATATTTGTAAACACACTAAAACAATATCGAGTAAATTTGATTTTCAAAATCCATTCGACCATAATTTATATGGGATACCATGATAAAACTTCTCTTTTAGCTATTTCCAACATGGCTCATTCCCAAAGGTCAAATCGACAAGATTTGAGGTGAAAATTGAAATTTTAAAATGGTATAATATTTGAAGTTTGTAATGGGAATGACTAAAAATTGATGTTTCACCATGCTAAGCCTATAAAATAATAGCCAAATGAAGTTCAAAAATATTGGTAAAAACAATAAACAATACGAGTAAATTTGATTTTGAAATCCATTCGAGCATAATTTTTACAGTGGGGTAACCCATGAGAAAACTTGTCTTTTATCCATTTCCAATATGTACGCCGATAGTGGATGATTTGAAAATTTTGATATTTTCAAGTCAAAATGGCTCATTACCAACCCTGAAACTTATATGTTTTGAGGTGAAAATTAATTTTTTTGAATTGGTCTAGAACTGAAGTTTATGTTGGCAAAGACTAAAAATTGAGGTTTCACCATGTTAAGCCCCTTCATATAATAGCCTAAATAAAGTTCAAAGATATATATGGTCACGTAAACCAATATCGAGTAAATTTGTTTTTTAAATCCATTTGACCACAATTTATAGTGGTTAAATGATAAAACTAATCTTTTTTAGCCATTTCCAAATACGTATGTCAAATAAAAGGATGATCTGAGATCTTTGATATTATCATGTCAAAATGGCTCATTTCCAAAGGTTAACCGCTTTGCAAACAACAAGTTTTGAGACGAAAATTTAAATTTTTTAAATGGTATAATATTTGAAGTTTGTATTTGGAATGATTAAAAATTGAAGTTTCACCATGTTAAGTTCTTCAGATAATAGCCAAATGAAGTTCAAAAATATTTGTAAAAACACTAAAATAATATCGAAAATTTGATTTTGAAAATCTATTGGATCATAATTTATAGTGGATACCATGATAAAACTTCTCTTGTTAGCTATTTCCAACAATGCATGTTAGATAATAGATGATTTGAAATTTTTTGATATTTTGGTGTCAAAATGGCTCATTCTCAAAGGTCAAATCGAGAAGATTTAAGGTGAAAAATGAAATTTTTTAAATGGTATAATATTCGAAGATAGTATTGGGAATGATTAAAAATTGAGTTTCAACATGTTAAGACGATCAAATAATAATCAAAATGAAGTTCAAAAATATTGGTAAAAACAATACACATGAAAATTTGATTTTTGAAATCCATTTCGAGTACAATTTTTATAGTGGTAACCTATGAGAAAATTTGTCTTTTTATCTATTTCCAATATGCACGTCGATAGGAGATGATTTGAAAATTTGATATTTTCAAGTCAAAATGGCTCATTACCAACTCTTTGAAACGATCATGCTTTGAGGAAAATTAAATTTTTTGAATTGGTCTAGCATCTGAAGTTTAAGATGGCAAAGACCAAAAATTGAGGTTTCACCATGTTAAGCCCTTCATAGAACAGCCAAATAAAGTTCAAAGATATATATGGTCCAAGAAACAACAATATCGAGTACCTTTGTTTTTTAAATCCATTCGACCACAATTTATAGTGGTTAAATGATAAAATTAATCTTTTTAGCCATTTCCAACATGCATATCAAATAAAAGGATGATCTGAGATCTTTGATATTATCATATCAAAAAATGGCTCATTTCTAAAGGTTAACTGCAGGGTAAACGACAAGTTTTGATCTGCAAATTTAAATTTTTTAAATGGTATAATATTTGAAGTTTGTATTTGAATGATTGTACATTGAAGTTTCATCATGTTAAGCTCTTCAAATAATAGCTAAATGAAGTTCAAAAATATTTGTAAACACACTAAAACAACATTGAGTAAATTTGATTTTGAAATCCATTCGAATTACACTTTATAGAGGATACCATGATAAAACCTTTTAGCTATTTCTAACATGCATGCAGAGAGATGAGGAGATGATTTGAAATTTTTGATATTTTCATGTCAAAATGGCTCATTCCCCAAAAGGCCAAATCGACAAGATTTGAGGTGAAAATTGAAATTTTTTTAAATGGTATAATATTTGAAGTTTCTATTGAGAATGACTAAAAATTGAGGTTTCACCATGTTAAGCTCATCGAATAATAGCCAAATGAAGTTCAAAAATATTGGTAAAACAATAAATAATACGATTAATTTGATTTGAAATCCATTCGGAGCATAATTTTTTATACTGGTAAATCCATGAGAAAACTTGTCTTTTTATCCATTTCCAACATGCACGTGTATAGTACGATGATTTGAAAATTTTGATATTTTCAAGTCAAAATGGCTCATGTACCAACCCTTTTCAGAAAACGATACATGTTTTGAGGTGAAAATTAATTTTTTGGAATTGGACTTTAGTAATTGAAGCTAGTGTTAGAAAGACGAAAAATTGAGGTTTCACCATGTTAAGCTCTTCATATAACAGCTAAATAAAGTTCAAAGATATATATGGCATGCAAACAATATCGAGTATATTTTGTTTTTAAACCATTCGACTACAATTTATAGTGGTTAAATGATAAAAACTAATCTTTTGAGCTATTCAACATGTATGTCAAATAAAAGGTGATGATCCGGGATCTTTGATATTACCAAATCCAAATGGCTCATTTCCAAAGGTACAACCACTTTGCAAACGACGTTTTGAGCTGCAAATTTAAATTTTTTAAATGGTATAATATTTGAAGTTTGTATTTGGAATGATTAAAAATTGAAGTTTACCATGTTAAGTTTCAAATAATAGCTAAATGAAGTTCAAAAATATTTGTAAACACACTAATACAATATCGAGTAAATTTGATTTTGAAATCCATTCACCATAATTTATGCTGGATACCATGATAAAACTTCTTTTAGCTATTTCCAAAATGCATATTAGATAGTAGATGATTTGAAATTTCTTGATATTTTCATGTCAAAATGGCTCATTCTCAAAGGTCAAATCGACAAGATTTGAGGTGAAAATTGAAATTTTTTAAATGGTATAATATTTGGAGTTCGGATTGGGAATGACTAAAAATTGAGGTTTCACCATGTTTATCAAATAATAGCCAAATGAAGTTCAAAAATATTGGTAAAAACAATAAACAATACGAGTAAATTTGATTTTGAAATCCATTTGATCATAATTCTTATAGCGGTAACCCATGCTATAAAAACTTGTCTTTTTATCCATTTCCAACATGCACGCGATAGCGTATGATTTGAAAATTTTGATATTTTCTAGTCAAAATGGCTCATTACTAACTCTTTCGGAAACGATATGTTTTGAGGTGAAAATTAAATTTTTGAAATTGGTCTAGTAATTGAAGTTTATGTTGGCAAAGACTAAAAATCGAGGTTTCACCATGTTAAGCCCTTCATATAATAGCCAAATAAAGTTCAAAGATATATATGGTCACATAAAAACAATATCGAGTATATTTGTTTTTTAAATCCATCTGGACCACAATTTATGCTGGTTAAATGATAAAACTAATCTTTTTAGCCATTTCCAACATGCATATCAAATAAAAGGACGATCCCAGATCTTTGATATCATCATGTCAAAATGGCTCATTTCAAAGGTTAACCGCTTTTGCAAACGACAAGTTTGTAAATTGCAAATTTAAATTTTTTAAATGGTATAATATTTGAAGTTTGGATTTGGAATGATTAAAAATTGAAGTTTCACCATGTTAAGCCCTTCAAATAATAGCCAAATGAAGTTCAAAAATATTTGTAAACACACTAAAACAATATCGAGTAAATTTGATTTTGAAATCCATTTGACCATAATTTATAGTGGATACCATGATAAAACTTCTCTTTTTAGCTATTTCAAATGCGATGTTAGATAGTACGATGATTTGAAATTTTTGATATTTTCATGTCAAAATGGCTCATTCCGAAAGGTCAAATCGACAAGATTTGAGGTGAAAATTGAAATTTTTTAAATGGTATAATATTTGAAGTTTGTATTGGGAATGACTAAAAATTGAGGTTTCACCATGTTAAGCCCATCAAATAATAGCCAAATGAAGTTCAAAAATATTGGTAAAAACAATAAACAATACGAGTAAATTTGATTTTGAAATCCATTTGAGCATAATTTTTATAGTGGTAACCCATGATAAAACTTGTCTTTTTATCCATTTCCAAGATGTGCACGTCGATAGTAGATGGTTTGAAAATTTTGATATTTTCAAGTCAAAATGGCTCATTACAAACCCTTTGGAAACGATATGTTTTGAGGTGAAAATTAAATTTTTTTGAATTGGTTTAGTAATTGAAGTTTATGTTGGCAAAGACTAAAAATTGAGGTTTCACCATGTTAAGCCCTTCATATAATAGCCAAATAAAGTTCAAAGATATATATGGTCACAAGTAAAACAATATCGAGTAAATTTGTTTTTTAAATCCATTTGACCACAATTTATAGTGGTTAAATGATAAAACTAATCTTTTTAGCCATTTCAGACATGCATGTCAAATAAAAGGATGATCTGAGATCTTTGATATCATCATGTCAAAATGGCTCATTTCCAAAGGGTTAACCGCTTTGCAAACGACAAGTTTTTAGCTGCAAATTTAAATTTTTTAAATGGTATAATATTTGAAGTTTGTATTTGAAATGATTAAAAATTGAAGTTTCACCATGTTAAGCCCTTCAAATAATAGCCAAATGAAGTTCAAAAATATTTGTAAACACACTCAAAACAATATCGAGTAAATTTGATTTTGAAATCCGTTTGACCATAATTTATAGTGGATACCATGATAAAACTTCTCTTTTTAGCTATTTCCAACATGCATGTTAGAGTAATAGATGATTTTGAAATTTTGATATTTTCATGTCAAAATGGCTCATTCCCAAAGGTCAAATCGACAAGATTTGAGGTGAAAATTGAAATTTTTTAAATGGTATAATATTTGAAGTTTGTATTGGGAATGACTAAAAATTGAGGTTTCACCATGTTAAGCTCCATCAAATAATAGCCAAATGAAGTTCAAAAATATTGGTAAAAACAATAAACAATACGAGTAAATTTGATTTTTAAATCCATTTGAGCATAATTTTTATAGTGGTAACCCATGATAAAACTTGTCTTTTTATCCATTTCCAATATGCACGTCGGATAGTAGATGGTTTGAAAATTTTGATATTTTCAAGTCAAAATGGCTCATTACCAACCCTTTGGAAACGATATGTTTTTGAGGTGAAAAATTAAATTTTTTTGAATTAGTCTAGTAATTGAAGTTTATGTTGGCAAAGACTAAAAATTGAGGTTTCACCATGTTAAGCCCTTCATATAATAGCCAAATAAAGTTCAAAGATATATATGGTCACAATAAAAACAATATCGAGTAAATTTGTTTTTTAAATCCATTTGACCACAATTTATAGTGGTTAAATGATAAAACTAATCTTTTTAGCCATTTCCAACATGCATGTCAAATAAAAGGATGATCTGAGATCTTTGATATCATCATGTCAAAATGGCTCATTTCCAAAGGTTAACCGCTTTGCAAACGACAAGTTTTGAGACGCAAATTTAAATTTTTTAAATGGTATAATATTTGAAGTTTGTATTTGGAATGATTAAAAATTGAAGTTTCACCATGTTAAGCCCTTCAAATAATAGCCAAATGAAGTTCAAAAATATTTGTAAACACACTAAAACAATATCGAGTAAATTTGATTTTTGAAATCCATTTGACCATAATTTATAGTGGATACCATGATAAAACTTCTCTTTTTAGCTATTTCAAATATGCATGTTAGATAATAGATGATTTGAAATTTTTGATATTTTCATGTCAAAATGGCTCATTCCCAAAGGTCAAATCGACAAGATTTGAGGTGAAAATTGAAATTTTTTAAATGGTATAATATTTGAAGTTTGTATTGGGAATGACTAAAAATCGAGGTTTCACCATGTTAAGCCCATCAAATAATAGCCAAATGAAGTTCAAAAATATTGGTAAAAACAATAAACAATACGAGTAAATTTGATTTTTAAATCCATTTGAGCATAATTTTTATAGTGGTAACCCATGATAAAACTTGTGTTTTTATCCATTTCCAAGATGCACGTCAGATAGTAGATGGTTTGAAAATTTTGATATTTTCAAGTCAAAATGGCTCATTACCAACCCTTTGGAAACGATATGTTTTGAGGTGAAAATTAAATTTTTTGAATTGGTCTAGTAATTGAAGTTTATGTTGGCAAAGACTAAAAATTGAGGTTTCACCATGTTAAGCCCTTCATATAATAGCCAAATAAAGTTCAAAGATATATATGGTCACGAAAAACAATATCGAGTAAATTTGTTTTTTAAATCCATTTGACCACAATTTATAGTGGTTAAATGATAAAACTAATCTTTTTAGCCATTTCAAGACGCATGTCAAATAAAAGGATGATCCGAGATCTTTTGATATCATCATGTCAAAATGGCTCATTTCCAAAGGTTAACCGCTTTGCAAACGACAAGTTTTGAGCTGCAAATTTAAATTTTTTAAATGGTATAATATTTGAAGTTTGTATTTGGAATGATTAAAAATTGAAGTTTCACCATGTTAAGCCCTTCAAATAATAGCCAAATGAAGTTCAAAAATATTTGTAAACACACTAAAACAATATCGAGTAAATTTGATTTTGAAATCCATTCGACCATAATTTATAGTGGATACCATGATAAAAACTTCTCTTTTTAACTATTTCCAACATGCATGTTAGATAATAGATGATTTGAAATTTTTGATATTTTCATGTCAAAATGGCTCATTCCCAAAGGTCAAATCGACAAGATTTGAGGTGAAAATTGAAATTTTTTAAATGGTATAATATTTGAAGTTTGTATTGGGAATGACTAAAAAATTGAGGTTTCACCATGTTAAGCCCATCAAATAATAGCCAAATGAAGTTCAAAAATATTGGTAAAAACAATAAACAATACGAGTAAATTTGATTTTTAAATCCATTTGAGCATAATTTTTATAGTGGTAACCCATGATAAAACTTGTGTTTTTATCCATTTCCAAGATGCACGTCGTATAGTAGATGGTTTGAAAATTTTGATATTTTCAAGTCAAAATGGCTCATTACTAACCCTTTGGAAACGATATGTTTTGAGGTGAAAATTAAATTTTTTTGAATTGGTCTAGTAATTGAAGTTTATGTTGGCAAAGACTAAAAATTGAGGTTTCACCATGTTAAGCCCTTCATATAATAGCCAAATAAAGTTCAAAGATATATATGGTCACGCGTAAAACAATATCGAGTAAATTTGTTTTTTAAATCCATTTGACCACAATTTATAGTGGTTAAATGATAAAACTAATCTTTTTTAGCCATTTCCAGCATGCATGTCAAATAAAAGGATGATCCGAGATCTTTGATATCATCATGTCAAAATGGCTCATTTCCAAAGGTTAACCGCTTTGCAAACGACAAGTTTTTAGCCGCAAATTTAAATTTTTTAAATGGTATAATATTTGAAGTTTGTATTTGGAATGATTAAAAATTGAAGTTTCACCATGTTAAGCCCTTCAAATAATAGCCAAATGAAGTTCAAAAATATTTGTAAACACACTAAAACAATATCGAGTAAATTTGATTTTGAAATCCATTTGACCATAATTTATAGTGGATACCATGATAAAACTTCTCTTTTTAGCTATTTCCAACATGCATGTTAGATAATAGATGATTTGAAATTTTTGATATTTTCATGTCAAAATGGCTCATTCCCAAAGGTCAAATCGACAAGATTTGAGGTGAAAATTGAAATTTTTTAAATGGTATAATATTTGAAGTTTGTATTGGGAATGACTAAAAATTGAGGTTTCACCATGTTAAGCCCATCAAATAATAGCCAAATGAAGTTCAAAAATATTGGTAAAAACAATAAACAATACGAGTAAATTTGATTTTTAAATCCATTTGAGCATAATTTTTATAATGGTAACCCATGATAAAACTTGTCTTTTTATCCATTTCCAAGATGCACGTCGGATAGTAGATGGTTTGAAAATTTTGATATTTTCAAGTCAAAATGGCTCATTACCAACCCTTTGGAAACGATATGTTTTGAGGTGAAAATTAAATTTTTGAATTGGTCTAGTAATTGAAGTTTATGTTGGCAAAGACTAAAAAATTGAGGTTTCACCATGTTAAGCCCTTCATATAATAGCCAAATAAAGTTCAAAGATATATATGGTCACGGTAAAACAATATCGAGTAAATTTGTTTTTTAAATCCATTTGACCACAATTTATAGTGGTTAAATGATAAAACTAATCTTTTTAGCCATTTCCAAGATGCATGTCAAATAAAAGGATGATCTGAGATCTTTGATATCATCATGTCAAAATGGCTCATTTCCAAAGGTTAACCGCTTTGCAAACGACAAGTTTTGAGCCGCAAATTTAAATTTTTTAAATGGTATAATATTTGAAGTTTGTATTTGGAATGATTAAAAATTGAAGTTTCACCATGTTAAGCCCTTCAAATAATAGCCAAATGAAGTTCAAAAATATTTGTAAACACACTAAAACAATATCGAGTAAATTTGATTTTGAAATCCATTTGACCATAATTTATAGTGGATACCATGATAAAACTTCTCTTTTTAGCTATTTCCAACATGCATGTTAGATAATAGATGATTTGAAATTTTTGATATTTTCATGTCAAAATGGCTCATTCCCAAAGGTCAAATCGACAAGATTTGAGGTGAAAATTGAAATTTTTTAAATGGTATAATATTTGAAGTTTGTATTGGGAATGACTAAAAATTGAGGTTTCACCATGTTAAGCCCATCAAATAATAGCCAAATGAAGTTCAAAAATATTGGTAAAAACAATAAACAATACGAGTAAATTTGATTTTTAAATCCATTTGAGCATAATTTTTATAGTGGTAACCCATGATAAAACTTGTGTTTTTATCCATTTCCAAGATGCACGTCAGATAGTAGATGGTTTGAAAATTTTGATATTTTCAAGTCAAAATGGCTCATTACCAACCCTTTGGAAACGATATGTTTTGAGGTGAAAATTAAATTTTTTGAATTGGTCTAGTAATTGAAGTTTATGTTGGCAAAGACTAAAAATTGAGGTTTCACCATGTTAAGCCCTTCATATAATAGCCAAATAAAGTTCAAAGATATATATGGTCATGAAAAAGCAATATCGAGTAAATTTGTTTTTTAAATCCATTTGACCACAATTTATAGTGGTTAAATGATAAAACTAATCTTTTTAGCCATTTCCAAGCATGCATGTCAAATAAAAGGATGATCTGAGATCTTTGATATCATCATGTCAAAATGGCTCATTTCCAAAGGTTAACCCTTTGCAAACGACAAGTTTTGAGCCGCAAATTTAAATTTTTTAAATGGTATAATATTTGAAGTTTGTATTTGGAATGATTAAAAATTGAAGTTTCACCATGTTAAGCCCTTCAAATAATAGCCAAATGAAGTTCAAAAATATTTGTAAACACACTAAAACAATATCGAGTAAATTTGATTTTGAAATCCATTTGACCATAATTTATAGTGGATACCATGATAAAACTTCTCTTTTAGCTATTTCCAACATGCATGTTAGATAATAGATGATTTGAAATTTTTGATATTTTCATGTCAAAATGGCTCATTCCCAAAGGTCAAATCGACAAGATTTGAGGTGAAAATTGAAATTTTTTAAATGGTATAATATTTGAAGTTTGTATTGGGAATGACTAAAAATTGAGGTTTCACCATGTTAAGCCCATCAAATAATAGCCAAATGAAGTTCAAAAATATTGGTAAAAACAATAAACAATACGAGTAAATTTGATTTTTAAATCCATTTGAGCATAATTTTTATAGTGGTAACCCATGATAAAACTTGTCTTTTTATCCATTTCCAAGATGCACGTCGATAGTAGATGGTTTGAAAATTTTGATATTTTCAAGTCAAAATGGCTCATTACCAACCCTTTGGAAACGATATGTTTTGAGGTGAAAATTAAATTTTTTGAATTGGTCTAGTAATTGAAGTTTATGTTGGCAAAGACTAAAAATTGAGGTTTCACCATGTTAAGCCCTTCATATAATAGCCAAATAAAGTTCAAAGATATATATGGTCACAGTAAAACAATATCGAGTAAATTTGTTTTTTAAATCCATTTGACCACAATTTATAGTGGTTAAATGATAAAACTAATCTTTTTAGCCATTTCCAAGATGCATGTCAAATAAAAGGATGATCTGAGATCTTTGATATCATCATGTCAAAATGGCTCATTTCCAAAGGTTAACCGCTTTGCAAACGACAAGTTTTGAGCTGCAAATTTAAATTTTTTAAATGGTATAATATTTGAAGTTTGTATTTGGAATGATTAAAAATTGAAGTTTCACCATGTTAAGCCCTTCAAATAATAGCCAAATGAAGTTCAAAAATATTTGTAAACACACTAAAACAATATCGAGTAAATTTGATTTTGAAATCCATTTGACCATAATTTATAGTGGATACCATGATAAAACTTCTCTTTTTAGCTATTTCCAACATGCATGTTAGATAATAGATGATTTGAAATTTTTGATATTTTCATGTCAAAATGGCTCATTCCCAAAGGTCAAATCGACAAGATTTGAGGTGAAAATTGAAATTTTTTAAATGGTATAATATTTGAAGTTTGTATTGGGAATGACTAAAAATTGAGGTTTCACCATGTTAAGCCCATCAAATAATAGCCAAATGAAGTTCAAAAATATTGGTAAAAACAATAAACAATACGAGTAAATTTGATTTTTAAATCCATTTGAGCATAATTTTTATAGTGGTAACCCATGATAAAACTTGTCTTTTTATCCATTTCCAAGATGCACGTCGATAGTAGATGGTTTGAAAATTTTGATATTTTCAAGTCAAAATGGCTCATTACCAACCCTTTGGAAACGATATGTTTTGAGGTGAAAATTAAATTTTTTGAATTGGTCTAGTAATTGAAGTTTATGTTGGCAAAGACTAAAAATTGAGGTTTCACCATGTTAAGCCCTTCATATAATAGCCAAATAAAGTTCAAAGATATATATGGTCACAGTAAAACAATATCGAGTAAATTTGTTTTTTAAATCCATTTGACCACAATTTATAGTGGTTAAATGATAAAACTAATCTTTTTAGCCATTTCCAACATGCATGTCAAATAAAAGGATGATCTGAGATCTTTGATATCATCATGTCAAAATGGCTCATTTCCAAAGGTTAACCGCTTTGCAAACGACAAGTTTTGAGCCGCAAATTTAAATTTTTTAAATGGTATAATATTTGAAGTTTGTATTTGGAATGATTAAAAATTGAAGTTTCACCATGTTAAGCCCTTCAAATAATAGCCAAATGAAGTTCAAAAATATTTGTAAACACACTAAAACAATATCGAGTAAATTTGATTTTGAAATCCATTTGACCATAATTTATAGTGGATACCATGATAAAACTTCTCTTTTTAGCTATTTCCAACATGCATGTTAGATAATAGATGATTTGAAATTTTTGATATTTTCATGTCAAAATGGCTCATTCCCAAAGGTCAAATCGACAAGATTTGAGGTGAAAATTGAAATTTTTTAAATGGTATAATATTTGAAGTTTGTATTGGGAATGACTAAAAATTGAGGTTTCACCATGTTAAGCCCATCAAATAATAGCCAAATGAAGTTCAAAAATATTGGTAAAAACAATAAACAATACGAGTAAATTTGATTTTTAAATCCATTTGAGCATAATTTTTATAGTGGTAACCCATGATAAAACTTGTCTTTTTATCCATTTCCAAGATGCACGTCAGATAGTAGATGGTTTGAAAATTTTGATAT
This sequence comes from Linum usitatissimum, assembly GCA_030674075.2. Lineage (NCBI taxonomy): Eukaryota > Viridiplantae > Streptophyta > Magnoliopsida > Malpighiales > Linaceae > Linum > Linum usitatissimum. The sequence goes on along the minus strand of JAUJYP020000273.1, from coordinate 1,227,884 downwards.
TTTCAAGTCAAAATGGCTCATTACCAACCCTTTGGAAACGATATGTTTTGAGGTGAAAATTAAATTTTTGAATTGGTCTAGTAATTGAAGTTTATGTTGGCAAAGACTAAAAATTGAGGTTTCACCATGTTAAGCCCTTCATATAATAGCCAAATAAAGTTCAAAGATATATATGGTCACAAAAAACAATATCGAGTAAATTTGTTTTTTAAATCCATTTGACCACAATTTATAGTGGTTAAATGATAAAACTAATCTTTTTAGCCATTTCCAACATGCATGTCAAATAAAAGGATGATCCGAGATCTTTGATATCATCATGTCAAAATGGCTCATTTCCAAAGGTTAACCGCTTTGCAAACGACAAGTTTTGAGCCGCAAATTTAAATTTTTTAAATGGTATAATATTTGAAGTTTGTATTTGGAATGATTAAAAATTGAAGTTTCACCATGTTAAGCCCTTCAAATAATAGCCAAATGAAGTTCAAAAATATTTGTAAACACACTAAAACAATATCGAGTAAATTTGATTTTGAAATCCATTTGACCATAATTTATAGTGGATACCATGATAAAACTTCTCTTTTTAGCTATTTCCAACATGCATGTTAGATAATAGATGATTTGAAATTTTTGATATTTTCATGTCAAAATGGCTCATTCCCAAAGGTCAAATCGACAAGATTTGAGGTGAAAATTGAAATTTTTTAAATGGTATAATATTTGAAGTTTGTATTGGGAATGACTAAAAATTGAGGTTTCACCATGTTAAGCCCATCAAATAATAGCCAAATGAAGTTCAAAAATATTGGTAAAAACAATAAACAATACGAGTAAATTTGATTTTTAAATCCATTTGAGCATAATTTTTATAGTGGTAACCCATGATAAAACTTGTCTTTTTATCCATTTCCAAGATGCACGTCGATAGTAGATGGTTTGAAAATTTTGATATTTTCAAGTCAAAATGGCTCATTACCAACCCTTTGGAAACGATATGTTTTGAGGTGAAAATTAAATTTTTTGAATTGGTCTAGTAATTGAAGTTTATGTTGGCAAAGACTAAAAATTGAGGTTTCACCATGTTAAGCCCTTCATATAATAGCCAAATAAAGTTCAAAGATATATATGGTCACAAGAAAACAATATCGAGTAAATTTGTTTTTTAAATCCATTTGACCACAATTTATAGTGGTTAAATGATAAAACTAATCTTTTTAGCCATTTCCAACATGCATGTCAAATAAAAGGATGATCCGAGATCTTTGATATCATCATGTCAAAATGGCTCATTTCCAAAGGTTAACCGCTTTGCAAACGACAAGTTTTGAGCCGCAAATTTAAATTTTTTAAATGGTATAATATTTGAAGTTTGTATTTGGAATGATTAAAAATTGAAGTTTCACCATGTTAAGCCCTTCAAATAATAGCCAAATGAAGTTCAAAAATATTTGTAAACACACTAAAACAATATCGAGTAAATTTGATTTTGAAATCCATTTGACCATAATTTATAGTGGATACCATGATAAAACTTCTCTTTTTAGCTATTTCCAACATGCATGTTAGATAATAGATGATTTGAAATTTTTGATATTTTCATGTCAAAATGGCTCATTCCCAAAGGTCAAATCGACAAGATTTGAGGTGAAAATTGAAATTTTTTAAATGGTATAATATTTGAAGTTTGTATTGGGAATGACTAAAAATTGAGGTTTCACCATGTTAAGCCCATCAAATAATAGCCAAATGAAGTTCAAAAATATTGGTAAAAACAATAAACAATACGAGTAAATTTGATTTTTAAATCCATTTGAGCATAATTTTTATAGTGGTAACCCATGATAAAACTTGTGTTTTTATCCATTTCCAAGATGCACGTCGATAGTAGATGGTTTGAAAATTTTGATATTTTCAAGTCAAAATGGCTCATTACCAACCCTTTGGAAACGATATGTTTTGAGGTGAAAATTAAATTTTTTGAATTGGTCTAGTAATTGAAGTTTATGTTGGCAAAGACTAAAAATTGAGGTTTCACCATGTTAAGCCCTTCATATAATAGCCAAATAAAGTTCAAAGATATATATGGTCACGGTAAAAACAATATCGAGTAAATTTGTTTTTTAAATCCATTTGACCACAATTTATAGTGGTTAAATGATAAAACTAATCTTTTTAGCCATTTCCAAGATGCATGTCAAATAAAAGGATGATCTGAGATCTTTGATATCATCATGTCAAAATGGCTCATTTCCAAAGGTTAACCGCTTTGCAAACGACAAGTTTTGAGCCGCAAATTTAAATTTTTTAAATGGTATAATATTTGAAGTTTGTATTTGGAATGATTAAAAATTGAAGTTTCACCATGTTAAGCCCTTCAAATAATAGCCAAATGAAGTTCAAAAATATTTGTAAACACACTAAAACAATATCGAGTAAATTTGATTTTGAAATCCATTTGACCATAATTTATAGTGGATACCATGATAAAACTTCTCTTTTTAGCTATTTCCAACATGCATGTTAGATAATAGATGATTTGAAATTTTTGATATTTTCATGTCAAAATGGCTCATTCCCAAAGGTCAAATCGACAAGATTTGAGGTGAAAATTGAAATTTTTTAAATGGTATAATATTTGAAGTTTGTATTGGGAATGACTAAAAATTGAGGTTTCACCATGTTAAGCCCATCAAATAATAGCCAAATGAAGTTCAAAAATATTGGTAAAAACAATAAACAATACGAGTAAATTTGATTTTGAAATCCATTTGAGCATAATTTTTATAGTGGTAACCCATGATAAAACTTGTCTTTTTATCCATTTCCAAGATGCACGTCGATAGTAGATGGTTTGAAAATTTTGATATTTTCAAGTCAAAATGGCTCATTACCAACCCTTTGGAAACGATATGTTTTGAGGTGAAAATTAAATTTTTTGAATTGGTCTAGTAATTGAAGTTTATGTTGGCAAAGACTAAAAATTGAGGTTTCACCATGTTAAGCCCTTCATATAATAGCCAAATAAAGTTCAAAGATATATATGGTCACAGTAAAACAATATCGAGTAAATTTGTTTTTTAAATCCATTTGACCACAATTTATAGTGGTTAAATGATAAAACTAATCTTTTTAGCCATTTCCAACATGCATGTCAAATAAAAGGATGATCCGAGATCTTTGATATCATCATGTCAAAATGGCTCATTTCCAAAGGTTAACCGCTTTGCAAACGACAAGTTTTGAGCTGCAAATTTAAATTTTTTAAATGGTATAATATTTGAAGTTTGTATTTGGAATGATTAAAAATTGAAGTTTCACCATGTTAAGCCCTTCAAATAATAGCCAAATGAAGTTCAAAAATATTTGTAAACACACTAAAACAATATCTAGTAAATTTGATTTTGAAATCCATTTGACCATAATTTATAGTGGATACCATGATCAAACTTCTCTTTTTAGCTATTTCCAACATGCATGTTAGATAATAGATGATTTGAAATTTTTGATATTTTCATGTCAAAATGGCTCATTCCCAAAGGTCAAATCGACAAGATTTGAGGTGAAAATTGAAATTTTTTAAATGGTATAATATTTGAAGTTTGTATTGGGAATGACTAAAAATTGAGGTTTCACCATGTTAAGCCCATCAAATAATAGCCAAATGAAGTTCAAAAATATTGGTAAAAACAATAAACAATACGAGTAAATTTGATTTTGAAATACATTTGAGCATAATTTTTATAGTGGTAACCCATGATAAAACTTGTCTTTTTATCCATTTCCAACATGCACGTCAGATAGTAGATGATTTGAAAATTTTGATATTTTCAAGTCAAAATGGCTCATTACCAACCCTTTGGAAACGATATGTTTTGAGGTGAAAATTAAATTTTTTGAATTGGTCTAGTAATTGAAGTTTATGTTGGCAAAGACTAAAAATTGAGGTTTCACCATGTTAAGCCCTTCATATAATAGCCAAATAAAGTTCAAAGATATATATGGTCACGGTAAAACAATATCGAGTAAATTTGTTTTTTAAATCCATTTGACCACAATTTATAGTGGTTAAATGATAAAACTAATCTTTTTAGCCATTTCCAACATGCATGTCAAATAAAAGGATGATCTGAGATCTTTGATATTATCATGTCAAAATGGCTCATTTCCAAAGGTTAACCGCTTTGCAAACGACAAGTTTTGAGCCGCAAATTTAAATTTTTTAAATGGTATAATATTTGAAGTTTGTATTTGGAATGATTAAAAATTGAAGTTTCACCATGTTAAGCCCTTCAAATAATAGCCAAATGAAGTTCAAAAATATTTGTAAACACACTAAAACAATATCGAGTAAATTTGATTTTGAAATCCATTTGACCATAATTTATAGTGGATACCATGATAAAACTTCTCTTTTTAGCTATTTCCAACATGCATGTTAGATAATAGATGATTTGAAATTTTTGATATTTTCATGTCAAAATGGCTCATTCCCAAAGGTCAAATCGACAAGATTTGAGGTGAAAATTGAAATTTTTTAAATGGTATAATATTTGAAGTTTGTATTGGGAATGACTAAAAATTGAGGTTTCACCATGTTAAGCCCATCAAATAATAGCCAAATGAAGTTCAAAAATATTGGTAAAAACAATAAACAATACGAGTAAATTTGATTTTGAAATCCATTTGAGCATAATTTTTATAGTGGTAACCCATGAGAAAACTTGTCTTTTTATCCATTTCCAACATGCACGTCAGATAGTAGATGATTTGAAAATTTTGATATTTTCAAGTCAAAATGGCTCATTACCAACCCTTTGGAAACGATATGTTTTGAGGTGAAAATTAAATTTTTTGAATTGGTCTAGTAATTGAAGTTTATGTTGGCAAAGATTAAAAATTGAGGTTTCACCATGTTAAGCCCTTCATATAATAGCCAAATAAAGTTCAAAGATATATATGGCCACGAAAAACAATATCGAGTAAATTTGTTTTTTAAATCCATTTGACCACAATTTATAGTGGTTAAATGATAAAACTAATCTTTTTAGCCATTTCCAACATGCATGTCAAATAAAAGGATGATCCGAGATCTTTGATATCATCATGTCAAAATGGCTCATTTCCAAAGGTTAACCGCTTTGCAAACGACAAGTTTTGAGCCGCAAATTTAAATTTTTTAAATGGTATAATATTTGAAGTTTGTATTTGGAATGATTAAAAATTAAAGTTTCACCATGTTAAGCCCTTCAAATAATAGCCAAATGAAGTTCAAAAATATTTGTAAACACCCTAAAACAATATCGAGTAAATTTGATATTTAAATCCATTTGACCATAATTTGTAGTGGTTACCATGATAAAAACTTTCTTTTTAGCTATTTCAAATATGCATGTTAGATAATAGATGATTTGAAAATTTTGATATTTTCATGTCAAAAAGGCTCATTCCAAAGGGTGAAATCGACAAGATTTGAGGTGAAAATTAAAAATTTTAAAATTGTCTAATATTTGAAGTTTATGTTGGGAATGACTAAAAATTGAGGTTTCACCATATTAAGCCAATCAAATAATAGCCAAATGAAGTTCAAAAATATTTGTAAACACACTAAAACAATATCGAGTAAATTTGATTTGTAAATCCATTTGACCATAATTTATAGTCATTAGCATGATAAAATCATTTCCAACATGCATGTCAGATAATAGATGATTTGAAAATTTTTATATTTTCTAGTCAAAATGGCTCATTACAAACCCTTTGGAAACGACAAGTTTCGAGCTGAAAATTTAAATTTTTTAAATGGTATAATATTTGAAGTTTGTATTTGGAATGACTAAAAATTAAGTTTTCACCATGTTAAGCCCTTCAAATAATAGCCAAATGAAGTTCAAAAATATTTGTAAACACACTAAAATAATATCGAGTAAATTTGATTTTGCAATCCATTTGACCATAATTTATAGTGGATACCATGATAAAACTTTTCTTTTTAGCTATTTCCAACATGCATGTTAGATAATAGATGATTTGAAATTTTTGATATTTTCATGTCAAAATGGCTCTTTCCCAAAGGTCAAATCGACAAGATTTGAGGTGAAAATTGAAATTTTTTAAATGGTATAATATTTGAAGTTTGTATTAGGAATGACTAAAAATTGAGGTTTCACCATGTTAAGCCCATCAAATAATAACCAAATGAAGTTCAAAAATATTGGTAAAAACAATAAACAATACGAGAAAATTTGATTTTTAAATCCATTTGACCATAATTTTTATAGTGGTAACCCATGAGAAAACTTGTCTTTTTATCCATTTCCAACATGCACGTCAGATAGTAGATGATTTGAAAATTTTGATATTTTCAAGTCAAAATGGCTCATTACCAACCCTTTGGAAACGATATGTTTTGAGGTGAAAATTAAATTTTTTGAATTGGTCTAGTAATTGAAGTTTATGTTGGCAAAGACTAAAAATTGAGGTTTCACCATGTTAAGCCCTTCATATAATAGCCAAATAAAGTTCAAAGATATATATGGTCACAGTAAAACAATATCGAGTAAATTTGTTTCTTAAATCCATTTGACTACAATTTATAGTGGTTAAATGATAAAACTAATCTTTTTAGCCATTTCCAACATGCATGTCAAATAAAAGGATGATCTGAGATCTTTGATATTATCATGTGAAAATGGCTCATTTCCAAAGGTTAACCGCTTTGCAAACGACAAGTTTTGAGCTGCAAATTTAAATTTTTTAAATGGTATAATATTTGAAGTTTGTATTTGGAATGATTAAAAATTGAAGTTTCACCATGTTAAGCCCTTCAAATAATAGCCAAATGAAGTTCAAAAATATTTGTAAACACACTAAAACAATATCGAGTAAATTTGATTTTGAAATCCATTTGACCATAATTTATAGTGGATACCATGATAAAACTTCTCTTTTTAGCTATTTCCAACATGCATGTTAGATAATAGATGATTTGAAATTTTTGATTTTTTCATGTCAAAATGGCTCATTCCCAAAGGTCAAATCGACAAGATTTGAGGTGAAAATTGAAATTTTTTAAATGGTATAATATTTGAAGTTTGTATTGGGAATGACTAAAAATTGAGGTTTCACCATGTTAAGCCCATCAAATAATAGCCAAATGAAGTTCAAAAATATTGGTAAAAACAATAAACAATACGAGTAAATTTGATTTTGAAATCCATTTGAGCATAATTTTTATAGTGGTAACCCATGAGAAAACTTGTCTTTTTATCCATTTCCAACATGCACGTCAGATAGTAGATGATTTGAAAATTTTGATATTTTCAAGTCAAAATGGCTCATTACCAACCCTTTGGAAACGATATGTTTTGATGTGAAAATTAAATTTTTTGAATTAGTCTAGTAATTGAAGTTTATGTTGGCAAAGATTAAAAATTGAGGTTTCACCATGTTAAGCCCTTCATATAATAGCCAAATAAAGTTCAAAGATATATATGGTCACAGTAAAACAATATCGAGTAAATTTGTTTTTTAAATCCATTTGACCACAATTTATAGTGGTTAAATGATAAAACTAATCTTTTTAGCCATTTCCAACATGCATGTCAAATAAAAGGATGATCCGAGATCTTTGATATTATCATGTCAAAATGGCTCATTTCCAAAGGTTAACCGCTTTGCAAACGACAAGTTTTGAGCTGCAAATTTAAATTTTTTAAATGGTATAATATTTGAAGTTTGTATTTGGAATGATTTAAAATTGAAATTTCACCATGTTAAGCCCTTCAAATAATAGCCAAATGAAGTTCAAAAATATTTGTAAACACACTAAAACAATATCGAGTAAATTTGATATTTAAATCCATTTGACCATAATTTGTAGTGGTTACCATGATAAAAACTTTCTTTTTAGCTATTTCAAATATGCATGTTAGATAATAGATGATTTGAAAATTTTGATATTTTCATGTCAAAAAGGCTCATTCCAAAGGGTGAAATCGACAAGATTTGAGGTGAAAATTAAAAATTTTAAAATTGTCTAATATTTGAAGTTTATGTTGGGAATGACTAAAAATTGAGGTTTCACATATTAAGCCAATCAAATAATAGCCAAATGAAGTTCAAAAATATTTGTAAACACACTAAAACAATATCGAGTAAATTTGATTTGTAAATCCATTTGACCATAATTTATAGTCGTTAGCATGATAAAATCATTTCCAACATGCATGTCAGATAATAGATGATTTGAAAATTTTTATATTTTCTAGTCAAAATGGCTCATTACAAACCCTTTGGAAACGACAAGTTTCGAGCTGAAAATTTAAATTTTTTAAATGGTATAATATTTGAAGTTTGTATTTGGAATGACTAAAAATTAAGTTTTCACCATGTTAAGCCCTTCAAATAATAGCCAAATGAAGTTCAAAAATATTTGTAAACACACTAAAATAATATCGAGTAAATTTGATTTTGAAATCCATTTGACCATAATTTATAGTGGATACCATGATAAAACTTTTCTTTTTAGCTATTTCCAACATGCATGTTAGATAAAAGATGATTTGAAATTTTTGATATTTTCATGTCAAAATGGCTCTTTCCCAAAGGTCAAATCGACAAGATTTGAGGTGAAAATTGAAATTTTTTAAATGGTATAATATTTGAAGTTTGTATTAGGAATGACTAAAAATTGAGGTTTCACCATGTTAAGCCCATCAAATAATAGCCAAATGAAGTTCAAAAATATTGGTAAAAACAATAAACAATACGAGTAAATTTGATTTTTAAATCCATTTGAACATAATTTTTATAGTGGTAACCCATGAGAAAACTTCTCTTTTTATCCATTTCCAACATGCATGTCACATAGTAGATGATTTGAAAATTTTGATATTTTCATGTCAAAATGGCTCATTACCAACCCTTTGGAAACGACAAGTTTCGAGCTGAAAATTTAAATTTTTTAAATGCTATAATATTTGAAGTTTTTATTTGGAATGACTAAAAATTGAGTTTTCACCATGTTAAGCCGTTCAAATAATACCCAAATGAAGTTCAAAAGAATTTGTAAACACACTAAAACAATATCTAGTAAATTTGATTTTTAAATCCATTTGACCATAATTTATAGTGGTTACCATGATAAAACTTTTCTTTTTAGCTATTTCCAACATGCATGTTAGATAATAGATGATTTGAAATTTTTGATATTTTCATGTCAAAATGGCTCATTCCCAAAGGTGAAATCGACAAGATTTGAGGTGAAAATTGAAATTTTTTAAATGGTCTAATATTTCAAGTTTATGTTGGGAATGACTAAAAATTGAGGTTTCACCATGTTAAGCCCATCAAATAATAGCCAAATGAAGTTCAAAATTATTTGTAAACACAATAAACATTAGGAGTGAATTTTATTTTGAAATCCATTTCACCATAATTTATAGTGGTAACCCATGAGAAAACTTGTCTTTTTATCCATTTCCAACATGCATGTAAGATAGTAGATGATTTTCAAATTTTGATATTTTCAAGTCAAAATGGCTCATTACCAACCATTTGGAAACGATATGTTTTGAGGTGAAAATTAAATTTTTTAAATTGGTCTAGGAATTGAAGTTTATGTTGGCAAAGACTAAAAATTGAGGTTTCACCATGTTAATCCCATCAAACAATAGCCAACTAAAGTTCAAAGATATTTATGATCACACTAAAACAATATCGAGTAAATTTGCTTTTTAAATCCATTTGACCATAATTTATAGTAGTTACAATGATAAAACTTATCTTTTAAGCCATTTCCAACATGCATGTCAAATAAAAGGATGATCCGAGATCTTTAATATTATCATGTCAAATGGCTCATTTCGAAAGGTTAACCGCTTTGGAAATGACAAGTTTTGAGCTGCAAATTTAAATTTTTTAAATGGTATAATATTTGAAGTTTGTATTTGGAATGATTAAAAATTGAAGTTTCACCATGTTAAGCCAATCAAATAATAGCCAAATGAAGTTCAAAAATATTTGTAAACACACTAAAACAATATCGAGTAAATTTGATTTGTAAATCCATTTGACTATAATTTATAGTCGTTAGCATGATAAAATCATTTTCAACATGCATGTCAGATAATAGATGATTTGGAAATTTTTATATTTTCTAGTCAAAATGGCTCATTACAAACCCTTTGGAAACGACAAGTTTCGAGCTGAAAATTTAAATTTTTTAAATGGTATAATATTTGAAGTTTGTATTTGGAATGACTAAAAATTAAGTTTTCACCATGTTAAGCCCTTCAAATAATAGCCAAATGAAGTTCTAAAATATTTGTAAACACACTAAAATAATATCGAGTAAATTTGATTTTGAAATCCATTTGACCATAATTTATAGTGGATACCATGATAAAACTTCTCTTTTTAGCTATTTCCAACATGCATGTTAGATAATAGATGATTTGAAATTTTTGATATTTTCATGTCAAAATGGCTCATTCCCAAAGGTCAAATCGACAAGATTTGAGGTGAAAATTGAAATTTTTTAAATGGTATAATATTTGAAGTTTGTATTAGGAATGACTAAAAATTGAGGTTTCACCATGTTAAGCCCATCAAATAATAGCCAAATGAAATTCAAAAATATTGGTAAAAACAATAAACAATACGAGTAAATTTGATTTTTAAATCCATTTGACCATAATTTTTATAGTGGTAACCCATGAGAAAACTTGTCTTTTTATCCATTTCCAACATGCATGTCAGATAGTAGATGATTTGAAAATTTTGATATTTTCATGTCAAAATGGCTCATTACCAACCCTTTGGAAACGACAAGTTTCGAGCTGAAAATTTAAATTTTTTAAATGCTATAATATTTGAAGTTTGTATTTGAAATGACTAAAAATTGAGTTTTCACCATGTTAAGCCGTTCAAATAATACCCAAATGAAGTTCAAAAGAATTTGTAAACACACTAAAACAATATCTAGTAAATTTGATTTTTAAATCCATTTGACCATAATTTATAGTGGTTACCATGATAAAACTTTTCTTTTTAGCTATTTCCAACATGCATGTTAGATAATAGATAATTTGAAATTTTTGATATTTTCATGTCAAAATGGCTCATTCCCAAAGGTGAAATCGACAAGATTTGAGGTGAAAATTGAAATTTTTTAAATGGTCTAATATTTGAAGTTTATGTTGGGAATGACTAAAAATTGAGGTTTCACCATGTTAAGCCCATCAAATAATAGCCAAATGAAGTTCAAAATTATTTGTAAACACAATAAACATTAGGAGTGAATTTTATTTTGAAATCCATTTCACCATAATTTATAGTGGTAACCCATGAGAAAACTTGTCTTTTTATCCATTTCCAACATGCATGTAAGATAGTAGATGATTTTCAAATTTTGATATTTTCAAGTCAAAATGGCTCATTACCAACCATTTGGAAACGATATGTTTTGAGGTGAAAATTAAATTTTTTAAATTGGTCTAGGAATTGAAGTTTATGTTGGCAAAGACTAAAAATTGAGGTTTCACCATGTTAATCCCATCAAACAATAGCCAACTAAAGTTCAAAGATATTTATGATCACACTAAAACAATATCGAGTAAATTTGCTTTTTAAATCCATTTGACCATAATTTATAGTAGTTACAATGATAAAACTTATCTTTTAAGCCATTTCCAACATGCATGTCAAATAAAAGGATGATCTGAGATCTTTAATATTATCATGTCAAATGGCTCATTTCGAAAGGTTAACCGCTTTGGAAATGACAAGTTTTGAGCTGCAAATTTAAATTTTTTAAATGGTATAATATTTGAAGTTTGTATTTGGAATGATTAAAAATTGAAGTTTCACCATGTTAAGCCCTTCAAATAATAGCCAAATGAAGTTCAAAATTATTTGTAAACACACTAAAACAATATCGAGTAAATTTGATATATAAATCCATTTGACCATAATTTGTAGTGGTTACCATGATAAAAACTTTCTTTTTAGCTATTTCAAATATGCATGTTAGATAATAGATGATTTGAAAATTTTAATATTTTCATGTCAAAAAGGCTCATTCGAAAGGGTGAAATCGACAAGATTTGAGGTGAAAATTAAAAATTTTAAAATTGTCTAATATTTGAAGTTTATGTTGGGAATGACTAAAAATTGAGGTTTCACCATATTAAGCCAATCAAATAATAGCCAAATGAAGTTCAAAAATATTTGTAAACACACTAAAACAATATCGAGTAAATTTGATTTGTAAATCCATTTGACTATAATTTATAGTCGTTAGCATGATAAAATCATTTTCAACATGCATGTCAGATAATAGATGATTTGGAAATTTTTATATTTTCTAGTCAAAATGGCTCATTACAAACCCTTTGGAAACGACAAGTTTCGAGCTGAAAATTTAAATTTTTTAAATGGTATAATATTTGAAGTTTGTATTTGGAATGACTAAAAATTAAGTTTTCACCATGTTAAGCCCTTCAAATAATAGCCAAATGAAGTTCTAAAATATTTGTAAACACACTAAAATAATATCGAGTAAATTTGATTTTGAAATCCATTTGACCATAATTTATAGTGGATACCATGATAAAACTTCTCTTTTTAGCTATTTCCAACATGCATGTTAGATAATAGATGATTTGAAATTTTTGATATTTTCATGTCAAAATGGCTCATTCCCAAAGGTCAAATCGACAAGATTTGAGGTGAAAATTGAAATTTTTTAAATGGTATAATATTTGAAGTTTGTATTAGGAATGACTAAAAATTGAGGTTTCACCATGTTAAGCCCATCAAATAATAGCCAAATGAAATTCAAAAATATTGGTAAAAACAATAAACAATACGAGTAAATTTGATTTTTAAATCCATTTGACCATAATTTTTATAGTGGTAACCCATGAGAAAACTTGTCTTTTTATCCATTTCCAACATGCATGTCAGATAGTAGATGATTTGAAAATTTTGATATTTTCATGTCAAAATGGCTCATTACCAACCCTTTGGAAACGACAAGTTTCGAGCTGAAAATTTAAATTTTTTAAATGCTATAATATTTGAAGTTTGTATTTGAAATGACTAAAAATTGAGTTTTCACCATGTTAAGCCGTTCAAATAATACCCAAATGAAGTTCAAAAGAATTTGTAAACACACTAAAACAATATCTAGTAAATTTGATTTTTAAATCCATTTGACCATAATTTATAGTGGTTACCATGATAAAACTTTTCTTTTTAGCTATTTCCAACATGCATGTTAGATAATAGATAATTTGAAATTTTTGATATTTTCATGTCAAAATGGCTCATTCCCAAAGGTGAAATCGACAAGATTTGAGGTGAAAATTGAAATTTTTTAAATGGTCTAATATTTGAAGTTTATGTTGGGAATGACTAAAAATTGAGGTTTCACCATGTTAAGCCCATCAAATAATAGCCAAATGAAGTTCAAAATTATTTGTAAACACAATAAACATTACGAGTGAATTTTATTTTGAAATCCATTTCACCATAATTTATAGTGGTAACCCATGAGAAAACTTGTCTTTTTATCCATTTCCAACATGCATGTAAGATAGGAGATGATTTTCAAATTTTGATATTTTCAAGTCAAAATGGCTCATTACCAACCATTTGGAAACGATATGTTTTGAGGTGAAAATTAAATTTTTTAAATTGGTCTAGGAATTGAAGTTTATGTTGGCAAAGACTAAAAATTGAGGTTTCACCATGTTAATCCCATCAAACAATAGCCAACTAAAGTTCAAAGATATTTATGATCACACTAAAACAATATCGAGTAAATTTGCTTTTTAAATCCATTTGACCATAATTTATAGTAGTTACAATGATAAAACTTATCTTTTAAGCCATTTCCAACATGCATGTCAAATAAAAGGAAGATCCGAGATCTTTAATATTATCATGTCAAAATGGCTCATTTCGAAAGGTTAACCGCTTTGGAAATGACAAGTTTTGAGCTGCAAATTTAAATTTTTTAAATGGTATAATATTTGAAGTTTGTATTTGGAATGATTAAAAATTGAAGTTTCACCATGTAAAGCCCTTCAAATAATAGCCAAATGAAGTTCAAAAATATTTGTAAACACACTAAAACAATATCGAGTAAATTTGATATATAAATCCATTTGACCATAATTTGTAGTGGTTACCATGATAAAAACTTTCTTTTTAGCTATTTCAAATATGCATGTTAGATAATAGATGATTTGAAAATTTTGATATTTTCATGTCAAAAAGGCTCATTCCAAAGGGTGAAATTGACAAGATTTGAGGTGAAAATTAAAAATTTTAAAATTGTCTAATATTTGAAGTTTATGTTGGGAATGACTAAAAATTGAGGTTTCACCATATTAAGCCAATCAAATAATAGCCAAATGAAGTTCAAAAATATTTGTAAACACACTAAAACAATATCGAGTAAATTTGATTTGTAAATCCATTTGACTATAATTTATAGTCGTTAGCATGATAAAATCATTTCCAACATGCATGTCGATAATAGATGATTTGAAAATTTTTATATTTTCTAGTCAAAATGGCTCATTACAAACCCTTTGGAAACGACAAGTTTCGTGCCGAAAATTTAAATTTTTTAAATGGTATAATATTTGAAGTTTGTATTTGGAATGACTAAAAATTAAGTTTTCACCATGTTAAGCCCTTCAAATAATAGCCAAATGAAGTTTTAAAATATTTGTAAACACACTAAAATAATATCGAGTAAATTTGATTTTGAAATCCATTTGACCATAATTTATAGTGGATACCATGATAAAACTTTTCTTTTTAGCTATTTCCAACATGCATGTTAGATAATAGATGATTTGAAATTTTTGATATTTTCATGTCAAAATGGCTCATTCCCAAAGGTCAAATCGACAAGATTTGAGGTGAAAATTGAAATTTTTTAAATGGTATAATATTTGAAGTTTGTATTAGGAATGACTAAAAATTGAGGTTTCACCATGTTAAGCCCATCAAATAATAGCCAAATGAAGTTCAAAAATATTGGTAAAAACAATAAACAATACGAGTAAATTTGATTTTTAAATCCATTTGACCATAATTTTTATAGTGGTAACCCATGAGAAAACTTGTCTTTTTATCCATTTCCAACATGCATGTCGGATAGTAGATGATTTGAAAATTTTGATATTTTCATGTCAAAATGGCTCATTACCAACCCTTTGGAAACGACAAGTTTCGAGCTGAATATTTAAATTTTTTAAATGCTATAATATTTGAAGTTTGTATTTGAAATGACTAAAAATTGAGTTTTCACCATGTTAAGCCGTTCAAATAATACCCAAATGAAGTTCAAAAGAATTTGTAAACACACTAAAACAATATCTAGTAAATTTGATTTTTAAATCCATTTGACCATAATTTATAGTGGTTACCATGATAAAACTTTTCTTTTTAGCTATTTCCAACATGCATGTTAGATAATAGATAATTTGAAATTTTTGATATTTTCATGTCAAAATGGCTCATTCCCAAAGGTGAAATCGACAAGATTTGAGGTGAAAATTGAAATTTTTTAAATGGTCTAATATTTGAAGTTTATGTTGGGAATGACTAAAAATTGAGGTTTCACCATGTTAAGCCCATCAAATAATAGCCAAATGAAGTTCAAAATTATTTGTAAACACAATAAACATTACGAGTGAATTTTATTTTGAAATCCATTTCACCATAATTTATAGTGGTAACCCATGAGAAAACTTGTCTTTTCATCCATTTCCAACATGCATGTAAGATAGTAGATGATTTTCAAATTTTGATATTTTCAAGTCAAAATGGCTCATTACCAACCATTTGGAAACGATATGTTTTGAGCTGAAAATTAAATTTTTTAAATTGGTCTAGGAATTCAAGTTTATGTTGGCAAAGACTAAAAATTGAGGTTTCACCATGTTAATCCCATCAAACAATAGCCAACTAAAGTTCAAAGATATTTATGATCACACTAAAACAATATCGAGTAAATTTGCTTTTTAAATCCATTTGACCATAATTTATAGTAGTTACAATGATAAAACTTATCTTTTAAGCCATTTCCAACATGCATGTCAAATAAAAGGAAGATCCGAGATCTTTAATATTATCATGTCAAAATGGCTCATTTCGAAAGGTTAACCGCTTTGGAAATGACAAGTTTTGAGCTGCAAATTTAAATTTTTTAAATGGTATAATATTTGAAGTTTGTATTTGGAATGATTAAAAATTGAAGTTTCACCATGTAAAGCCCTTCAAATAATAGCCAAATGAAGTTCAAAAATATTTGTAAACACACTAAAACAATATCGAGTAAATTTGATATATAAATCCATTTGACCATAATTTGTAGTGGTTACCATGATAAAAACTTTCTTTTTAGCTATTTCAAATATGCATGTTAGATAATAGATGATTTGAAAATTTTGATATTTTCATGTCAAAAAGGCTCATTCCAAAGGGTGAAATCGACAAGATTTGAGGTGAAAATTAAAAATTTTAAAATTGTCTAATATTTGAAGTTTATGTTGGGAATGACTAAAAATTGAGGTTTCACCATATTAAGCCAATCAAATAATAGCCAAATGAAGTTCAAAAATATTTGTAAACACACTAAAACAATATCGAGTAAATTTGATTTGTAAATCCATTTGACTATAATTTATAGTCGTTAGCATGATAAAATCATTTCCAACATGCATGTCAGATAATAGATGATTTGAAAATTTTTATATTTTCTAGTCAAAATGGCTCATTACAAACCCTTTGGAAACGACAAGTTTCGTGCTGAAAATTTAAATTTTTTAAATGGTATAATATTTGAAGTTTGTATTTGGAATGACTAAAAATTAAGTTTTCACCATGTTAAGCCCTTCAAATAATAGCCAAATGAAGTTTTAAAATATTTGTAAACACACTAAAATAATATCGAGTAAATTTGATTTTGAAATCCATTTGACCATAATTTATAGTGGATACCATGATAAAACTTTTCTTTTTAGCTATTTCCAACATGCATGTTAGATAATAGATGATTTGAAATTTTTGATATTTTCATGTCAAAATGGCTCATTCCCAAAGGTCAAATCGACAAGATTTGAGGTGAAAATTGAAATTTTTTAAATGGTATAATATTTGAAGTTTGTATTAGGAATGACTAAAAATTGAGGTTTCACCATGTTAAGCCCATCAAATAATAGCCAAATGAAGTTCAAAAATATTGGTAAAAACAATAAACAATACGAGTAAATTTGATTTTTAAATCCATTTGACCATAATTTTTATAGTGGTAACCCATGAGAAAACTTGTCTTTTTATCCATTTCCAACATGCATGTCAGATAGTAGATGATTTGAAAATTTTGATATTTTCATGTCAAAATGGCTCATTACCAACCCTTTGGAAACGACAAGTTTCGAGCTGAATATTTAAATTTTTTAAATGCTATAATATTTGAAGTTTGTATTTGAAATGACTAAAAATTGAGTTTTCACCATGTTAAGCCGTTCAAATAATACCCAAATGAAGTTCAAAAGAATTTGTAAACACACTAAAACAATATCTAGTAAATTTGATTTTTAAATCCATTTGACCATAATTTATAGTGGTTACCATGATAAAACTTTTCTTTTTAGCTATTTCCAACATGCATGTTAGATAATAGATAATTTGAAATTTTTGATATTTTCATGTCAAAATGGCTCATTCCCAAAGGTGAAATCGACAAGATTTGAGGTGAAAATTGAAATTTTTTAAATGGTCTAATATTTGAAGTTTATGTTGGGAATGACTAAAAATTGAGGTTTCACCATGTTAAGCCCATCAAATAATAGCCAAATGAAGTTCAAAATTATTTGTAAACACAATAAACATTACGAGTGAATTTTATTTTGAAATCCATTTCACCATAATTTATAGTGGTAACCCATGAGAAAACTTGTCTTTTTATCCATTTCCAACATGCATGTAAGATAGTAGATGATTTTCAAATTTTGATATTTTCAAGTCAAAATGGCTCATTACCAACCATTTGGAAACGATATGTTTTGAGCTGAAAATTAAATTTTTTAAATTGGTCTAGGAATTCAAGTTTATGTTGGCAAAGACTAAAAATTGAGGTTTCACCATGTTAATCCCATCAAACAATAGCCAACTAAAGTTCAAAGATATTTATGATCACACTAAAACAATATCGAGTAAATTTGCTTTTTAAATCCATTTGACCATAATTTATAGTAGTTACAATGATAAAACTTATCTTTTAAGCCATTTCCAACATGCATGTCAAATAAAAGGAAGATCCGAGATCTTTAATATTATCATGTCAAAATGGCTCATTTCGAAAGGTTAACCGCTTTGGAAATGACAAGTTTTGAGCTGCAAATTTAAATTTTTTAAATGGTATAATATTTGAAGTTTGTATTTGGAATGATTAAAAATTGAAGTTTCACCATGTTAAGCCCTTCAAATAATAGCCAAATGAAGTTCAAAAATATTTGTAAACACACTAAAACAATATCGAGTAAATTTGATATATAAATCCATTTGACCATAATTTGTAGTGGTTACCATGATAAAAACTTTCTTTTTAGCTATTTCAAATATGCATGTTAGATAATAGATGATTTGAAAATTTTGATATTTTCATGTCAAAAAGGCTCATTCCAAAGGGTGAAATCGACAAGATTTGAGGTGAAAATTAAAAATTTTAAAATTGTCTAATATTTGAAGTTTATGTTGGGATTGACTAAAAATTGAGGTTTCACCATATTAAGCCAATCAAATAATAGCCAAATGAAGTTCAAAAATATTTGTAAACACACTAAAACAATATCGAGTAAATTTGATTTGTAAATCCATTTGACTATAATTTACAGTCGTTAGCATGATAAAATCATTTCCAACATGCATGTCAGATAATAGATGATTTGAAAATTTTTATATTTTCTAGTCAAAATGGCTCATTACAAACCCTTTGGAAATGACAAGTTTCGTGCTGAAAATTTAAATTTTTTAAATGGTATAATATTTGTTGGAATGACTAAAAATTAAGTTTTCACCATGTTAAGCCCTTCAAATAATAGCCAAATGAAGTTCTAAAATATTTGTCAACACACTAAAATAATATCGAGTAAATTTGATTTTGAAATCCATTTGACCATAATTTATAGTGGATACCATGATAAAACTTTTCTTTTTAGCTATTTCCAACATGCATGTTAGATAATAGATGATTTGAAATTTTTGATATTTTCATGTCAAAATGGCTCATTCCCAAAGGTCAAATCAACAAGATTTGAGGTGAAAATTGAAATTTTTTAAATGGTATAATATTTGAAGTTTGTATTAGGAATGACTAAAAATTGAGGTGTCACCATGTTAAGCCCATCAAATAATAGCCAAATGAAGTTCAAAAATATTGGTAAAAACAATAAACAATACGAGTAAATTTGATTTTTAAATCCATTTGACCATAATTTTTATAGTGGTAACCCATGAGAAAACTTGTCTTTTTATCCATTTCCAACATGCATGTCGGATAGTAGATGATTTGAAAATTTTGATATTTTCATGTCAAAATGGCTCATTACCAACCCTTTGGAAACGACAAGTTTCGAGCTGAAAATTTAAATTTTTTAAATGCTATAATATTTGAAGTTTGTATTTGGAATGACTAAAAATTGAGTTTTCACCATGTTAAGCCGTTCAAATAATACCCAAATGAAGTTCAAAAGAATTTGTAAACACACTAAAACAATATCTAGTAAATTTGATTTTTAAATCCATTTGACCATAATTTATAGTGGTTACCATGATAAAACTTTTCTTTTTAGCTATTTCCAACATGCATATTAGATAATAGATGATTTGAAATTTTTGATATTTTCATGTCAAAATGGCTCATTCCCAAAGGTGAAATCGACAAGATTTGAGGTGAAAATTGAAATTTTTGAAATGGTCTAATATTTGAAGTTTATGTTGGGAATGACTAAAAATTGAGGTTTCACCATGTTAAGCCCATCAAATAATAGCCAAATGAAGTTCAAAATTATTTGTAAACACAATAAACATTACGAGTGAATTTTATTTTGAAATCCATTTCACCACAATTTATAGTGGTAACCCATGAGAAAACTTGTCTTTTTATCCATTTCCAACATGCATGTAAGATAGTAGATGATTTTCAAATTTTGATATTTTCAAGTCAAAATGGCTCATTGCCAACCATTTGGAAACGATATGTTTTGAGGTGAAAATTAAATTTTTTAAATTGGTCTAGGAATTGAAGTTTATGTTGGCAAAGACTAAAAATTGAGGTTTCACCATGTTAATCCCATCAAATAATACCCAACTAAAGTTCAAAGATATTTATGATCACACTAAAACAATATCGAGTAAATTTGCTTTTTAAATCCATTTGACCATAATTTATAGTAGTTACAATGATAAAACTTATCTTTTAAGCCGTTTCCAACATGCATGTCAAATAAAAGGAAGATCTGAGATCTTTAATATTATCATGTCAAAATGGCTCATTTCGAAAGGTTAACCGCTTTGGAAATGACAAGTTTTGAGCTGCAAATTTAAATTTTTTAAATGGTATAATATTTGAAGTTTGTATTTGGAATGATTAAAAATTGAAGTTTCACCATGTAAAGCCCTTCAAATAATAGCCAAATGAAGTTCAAAAATATTTGTAAACACACTAAAACAATATCGAGTAAATTTGATATATAAATCCATTTGACCATAATTTGTAGTGGTTACCATGATAAAAACTTTCTTTTTAGCTATTTCAAATATGCATGTTAGATAATAGATGATTTGAAAATTTTGATATTTTCATGTCAAAAAGGCTCATTCCAAAGGGTGAAATCGACAAGATTTGAGGTGAAAATTAAAAATTTTAAAATTGTCTAATATTTGAAGTTTATGTTGGGAATGACTAAAAATTGAGGTTTCACCATATTAAGCCAATCAAATAATAGCCAAATGAAGTTCAAAAATATTTGTAAACACACTAAAACAATATCGAGTAAATTTGATTTGTAAATCCATTTGACTATAATTTATAGTCGTTAGCATGATAAAATCATTTCCAACATGCATGTCGATAATAGATGATTTGAAAATTTTTATATTTTCTAGTCAAAATGGCTCATTACAAACCCTTTGGAAACGACAAGTTTCGTGCTGAAAATTTAAATTTTTTAAATGGTATAATATTTGAAGTTTGTATTTGGAATGACTAAAAATTAAGTTTTCACCATGTTAAGCCCTTCAAATAATAGCCAAATGAAGTTTTAAAATATTTGTAAACACACTAAAATAATATCGAGTAAATTTGATTTTGAAATCCATTTGACCATAATTTATAGTGGATACCATGATAAAACTTTTCTTTTTAGCTATTTCCAACATGCATGTTAGATAATAGATGATTTGAAATTTTTGATATTTTCATGTCAAAATGGCTCATTCCCAAAGGTCAAATCGACAAGATTTGAGGTGAAAATTGAAATTTTTTAAATGGTATAATATTTGAAGTTTGTATTAGGAATGACTAAAAATTGAGGTTTCACCATGTTAAGCCCATCAAATAATAGCCAAATGAAGTTCAAAAATATTGGTAAAAACAATAAACAATACGAGTAAATTTGATTTTTAAATCCATTTGACCATAATTTTTATAGTGGTAACCCATGAGAAAACTTGTCTTTTTATCCATTTCCAACATGCATGTCGATAGTAGATGATTTGAAAATTTTGATATTTTCATGTCAAAATGGCTCATTACCAACCCTTTGGAAACGACAAGTTTCGAGCTGAATATTTAAATTTTTTAAATGCTATAATATTTGAAGTTTGTATTTGAAATGACTAAAAATTGAGTTTTCACCATGTTAAGCCGTTCAAATAATACCCAAATGAAGTTCAAAAGAATTTGTAAACACACTAAAACAATATCTAGTAAATTTGATTTTTAAATCCATTTGACCATAATTTATAGTGGTTACCATGATAAAACTTTTCTTTTTAGCTATTTCCAACATGCATGTTAGATAATAGATAATTTGAAATTTTTGATATTTTCATGTCAAAATGGCTCATTCCCAAAGGTGAAATCGACAAGATTTGAGGTGAAAATTGAAATTTTTTAAATGGTCTAATATTTGAAGTTTATGTTGGGAATGACTAAAAATTGAGGTTTCACCATGTTAAGCCCATCAAATAATAGCCAAATGAAGTTCAAAATTATTTGTAAACACAATAAACATTACGAGTGAATTTTATTTTGAAATCCATTTCACCATAATTTATAGTGGTAACCCATGAGAAAACTTGTCTTTTTATCCATTTCCAACATGCATGTAAGATAGTAGATGATTTTCAAATTTTGATATTTTCAAGTCAAAATGGCTCATTACCAACCATTTGGAAACGATATGTTTTGAGCTGAAAATTAAATTTTTTAAATTGGTCTAGGAATTCAAGTTTATGTTGGCAAAGACTAAAAATTGAGGTTTCACCATGTTAATCCCATCAAACAATAGCCAACTAAAGTTCAAAGATATTTATGATCACACTAAAACAATATCGAGTAAATTTGCTTTTTAAATCCATTTGACCATAATTTATAGTAGTTACAATGATAAAACTTATCTTTTAAGCCATTTCCAACATGCATGTCAAATAAAAGGAAGATCTGAGATCTTTAATATTATCATGTCAAAATGGCTCATTTCGAAAGGTTAACCGCTTTGGAAATGACAAGTTTTGAGCTGCAAATTTAAATTTTTTAAATGGTATAATATTTGAAGTTTGTATTTGGAATGATTAAAAATTGAAGTTTCACCATGTTAAGCCCTTCAAATAATAGCCAAATGAAGTTCAAAAATATTTGTAAACACACTAAAACAATATCGAGTAAATTTGATATATAAATCCATTTGACCATAATTTGTAGTGGTTACCATGATAAAAACTTTCTTTTTAGCTATTTCAAATATGCATGTTAGATAATAGATGATTTGAAAATTTTGATATTTTCATGTCAAAAAGGCTCATTCCAAAGGGTGAAATCGACAAGATTTGAGGTGAAAATTAAAAATTTTAAAATTGTCTAATATTTGAAGTTTATGTTGGGAATGACTAAAAATTGAGGTTTCACCATATTAAGCCAATCAAATAATAGCCAAATGAAGTTCAAAAATATTTGTAAACACACTAAAACAATATCGAGTAAATTTGATTTGTAAATCCATTTGACTATAATTTATAGTCGTTAGCATGATAAAATCATTTCCAACATGCATGTCGATAATAGATGATTTGAAAATTTTTATATTTTCTAGTCAAAATGGCTCATTACAAACCCTTTGGAAACGACAAGTTTCGTGCTTGAAAATTTAAATTTTTTAAATGGTATAATATTTGAAGTTTGTATTTGGAATGACTAAAAATTAAGTTTTCACCATGTTAAGCCCTTCAAATAATAGCCAAATGAAGTTTTAAAATATTTGTAAACACACTAAAATAATATCGAGTAAATTTGATTTTGAAATCCATTTGACCATAATTTATAGTGGATACCATGATAAAACTTTTCTTTTTAGCTATTTCCAACATGCATGTTAGATAATAGATGATTTGAAATTTTTGATATTTTCATGTCAAAATGGCTCATTCCCAAAGGTCAAATCGACAAGATTTGAGGTGAAAATTGAAATTTTTTAAATGGTATAATATTTGAAGTTTGTATTAGGAATGACTAAAAATTGAGGTTTCACCATGTTAAGCCCATCAAATAATAGCCAAATGAAGTTCAAAAATATTGGTAAAAACAATAAACAATACGAGTAAATTTGATTTTTAAATCCATTTGACCATAATTTTTATAGTGGTAACCCATGAGAAAACTTGTCTTTTTATCCATTTCCAACATGCATGTCGGATAGTAGATGATTTGAAAATTTTGATATTTTCATGTCAAAATGGCTCATTACCAACCCTTTGGAAACGACAAGTTTCGAGCCGAATATTTAAATTTTTTAAATGCTATAATATTTGAAGTTTGTATTTGAAATGACTAAAAATTGAGTTTTCACCATGTTAAGCCGTTCAAATAATACCCAAATGAAGTTCAAAAGAATTTGTAAACACACTAAAACAATATCTAGTAAATTTGATTTTTAAATCCATTTGACCATAATTTATAGTGGTTACCATGATAAAACTTTTCTTTTTAGCTATTTCCAACATGCATGTTAGATAATAGATAATTTGAAATTTTTGATATTTTCATGTCAAAATGGCTCATTCCCAAAGGTGAAATCGACAAGATTTGAGGTGAAAATTGAAATTTTTTAAATGGTCTAATATTTGAAGTTTATGTTGGGAATGACTAAAAATTGAGGTTTCACCATGTTAAGCCCATCAAATAATAGCCAAATGAAGTTCAAAATTATTTGTAAACACAATAAACATTACGAGTGAATTTTATTTTGAAATCCATTTCACCATAATTTATAGTGGTAACCCATGAGAAAACTTGTCTTTTTATCCATTTCCAACATGCATGTAAGATAGTAGATGATTTTCAAATTTTGATATTTTCAAGTCAAAATGGCTCATTACCAACCATTTGGAAACGATATGTTTTGAGCTGAAAATTAAATTTTTTAAATTGGTCTAGGAATTCAAGTTTATGTTGGCAAAGACTAAAAATTGAGGTTTCACCATGTTAATCCCATCAAACAATAGCCAACTAAAGTTCAAAGATATTTATGATCACACTAAAACAATATCGAGTAAATTTGCTTTTTAAATCCATTTGACCATAATTTATAGTAGTTACAATGATAAAACTTATCTTTTAAGCCATTTCCAACATGCATGTCAAATAAAAGGAAGATCTGAGATCTTTAATATTATCATGTCAAAATGGCTCATTTCGAAAGGTTAACCGCTTTGGAAATGACAAGTTTTGAGCTGCAAATTTAAATTTTTTAAATGGTATAATATTTGAAGTTTGTATTTGGAATGATTAAAAATTGAAGTTTCACCATGTTAAGCCCTTCAAATAATAGCCAAATGAAGTTCAAAAATATTTGTAAACACACTAAAACAATATCGAGTAAATTTGATATATAAATCCATTTGACCATAATTTGTAGTGGTTACCATGATAAAAACTTTCTTTTTAGCTATTTCAAATATGCATGTTAGATAATAGATGATTTGAAAATTTTGATATTTTCATGTCAAAAAGGCTCATTCCAAAGGGTGAAATCGACAAGATTTGAGGTGAAAATTAAAAATTTTAAAATTGTCTAATATTTGAAGTTTATGTTGGGATTGACTAAAAATTGAGGTTTCACCATATTAAGCCAATCAAATAATAGCCAAATGAAGTTCAAAAATATTTGTAAACACACTAAAACAATATCGAGTAAATTTGATTTGTAAATCCATTTGACTATAATTTACAGTCGTTAGCATGATAAAATCATTTCCAACATGCATGTCAGATAATAGATGATTTGAAAATTTTTATATTTTCTAGTCAAAATGGCTCATTACAAACCCTTTGGAAATGACAAGTTTCGTGCTGAAAATTTAAATTTTTTAAATGGTATAATATTGGAATGACTAAAAATTAAGTTTTCACCATGTTAAGCCCTTCAAATAATAGCCAAATGAAGTTCTAAAATATTTGTCAACACACTAAAATAATATCGAGTAAATTTGATTTTGAAATCCATTTGACCATAATTTATAGTGGATACCATGATAAAACTTTTCTTTTTAGCTATTTCCAACATGCATGTTAGATAATAGATGATTTGAAATTTTTGATATTTTCATGTCAAAATGGCTCATTCCCAAAGGTCAAATCAACAAGATTTGAGGTGAAAATTGAAATTTTTTAAATGGTATAATATTTGAAGTTTGTATTAGGAATGACTAAAAATTGAGGTGTCACCATGTTAAGCCCATCAAATAATAGCCAAATGAAGTTCAAAAATATTGGTAAAAACAATAAACAATACGAGTAAATTTGATTTTTAAATCCATTTGACCATAATTTTTATAGTGGTAACCCATGAGAAAACTTGTCTTTTTATCCATTTCCAACATGCATGTCGGATAGTAGATGATTTGAAAATTTTGATATTTTCATGTCAAAATGGCTCATTACCAACCCTTTGGAAACGACAAGTTTCGAGCTGAAAATTTAAATTTTTTAAATGCTATAATATTTGAAGTTTGTATTTGGAATGACTAAAAATTGAGTTTTCACCATGTTAAGCCGTTCAAATAATACCCAAATGAAGTTCAAAAGAATTTGTAAACACACTAAAACAATATCTAGTAAATTTGATTTTTAAATCCATTTGACCATAATTTATAGTGGTTACCATGATAAAACTTTTCTTTTTAGCTATTTCCAACATGCATATTAGATAATAGATGATTTGAAATTTTTGATATTTTCATGTCAAAATGGCTCATTCCCAAAGGTGAAATCGACAAGATTTGAGGTGAAAATTGAAATTTTTGAAATGGTCTAATATTTGAAGTTTATGTTGGGAATGACTAAAAATTGAGGTTTCACCATGTTAAGCCCATCAAATAATAGCCAAATGAAGTTCAAAATTATTTGTAAACACAATAAACATTACGAGTGAATTTTATTTTGAAATCCATTTCACCACAATTTATAGTGGTAACCCATGAGAAAACTTGTCTTTTTATCCATTTCCAACATGCATGTAAGATAGTAGATGATTTTCAAATTTTGATATTTTCAAGTCAAAATGGCTCATTGCCAACCATTTGGAAACGATATGTTTTGAGGTGAAAATTAAATTTTTTAAATTGGTCTAGGAATTGAAGTTTATGTTGGCAAAGACTAAAAATTGAGGTTTCACCATGTTAATCCCATCAAATAATACCCAACTAAAGTTCAAAGATATTTATGATCACACTAAAACAATATCGAGTAAATTTGCTTTTTAAATCCATTTGACCATAATTTATAGTAGTTACAATGATAAAACTTATCTTTTAAGCCGTTTCCAACATGCATGTCAAATAAAAGGATGATCTGAGATCTTTAATATTATCATGTCAAAATGGCTCATTTCGAAAGGTTAACCGCTTTGGAAATGACAAGTTTTGAGCTGCAAATTTAAATTTTTTAAATGGTATAATATTTGAAGTTTGTATTTGGAATGATTAAAAATTGAAGTTTCACCATGTTAAGCCCTTCAAATAATAGCCAAATGAAGTTGAAAAATATTTGTAAACACACTAAAACAATATCGAGTAAATTTGATATATAAATCCATTTGACCATAATTTGTAGTGGTTACCATGATAAAAACTTTCTTTTTAGCTATTTCAAATATGCATGTTAGATAATAGATGATTTGAAAATTTTGATATTTTCATGTCAAAAAGGCTCATTCCAAAGGGTGAAATCGACAAGATTTGAGGTGAACATTAAAAATTTTAAAATTGTCTAATATTTGAAGTTTATGTTGGGAATGACTAAAAATTGAGGTTTCACCATGTTAAGCCCATCAAATAATAGCCAAATGAAGTTCAAAATTATTTGTAAACACAATAAACATTACGAGTGAATTTTATTTTGAAATCCATTTCACCATAATTTATAGTGGTAACCCATGAGAAAACTTGTCTTTTTATCCATTTCCAACATGCATGTAAGATAGTAGATGATTTTCAAATTTTGATATTTTCAAGTCAAAATGGCACATTGCCAACCATTTGGAAACGATATGTTTTGAGGTGAAAATTAAAGTTTTTAAATTGGTCTAGGAATTGAAGTTTATGTTGGCAAAGACTAAAAATTGAGGTTTCACCATGTTAATCCCATCAAATAATAGCCAACTAAAGTTCAAAGATATTTATGATCACACTAAAACAATATCGAGTAAATTTGCTTTTTAAATCCATTTGACCATAATTTATAGTAGTTACAATGATAAAACTTATCTTTTAAGCCGTTTCCAACATGCATGTCAAATAAAAGGATGATCTGAGATCTTTAATATTATCATGTCAAAATGGCTCATTTCGAAAGGTTAACCGCTTTGGAAACGACAAGTTTTGAGCTGAAAATTTAAATTTTTTAAATGGTATAATATTTGAAGTTTGTATTTGGAATGATTAAAAATTGAGGTTTCACCATGTTAAGCCCTTCAATTAATGGCCAAATGAAATTAAAAAATATTTGTAAACACACTAAAACAATATCGAGTAAGTTTGATTATTAAATTTATTTGACCATAATTTATAGTGGTTACCATGATAAAACTTTTCTTTTTAGCTATTTCCAACATGCATGTTAGATAATAGATGATTTGAAATTTTTGATATTTTCTAGTCAAAATGGCTCATTCCCAAAGGTGAAATCGACAAGATTTGAGGTGAAAATTGAAATTTTTAAATGGTCTAATATTTGAAGTTTATGTTGGGAATAACTAAAAATTGAGGTTTCACCATGTTAAGCCCATCAAATATTTGTAAACACAATAAACAATACGAGTAAATTTTATTTTGAAATCCATTTGACCATAATTTATAGTGGTAAGCAATGAGAAAACTTGTCTTTTTATCCATTTCCAACATGCATGTCAGATAATAGATGATTTGAAAATTTTGATATTTTCAAGTCAAAATGGCTCATTACGAACCCTTTGGAAACGATAAGTTTTGAGGTGAAAATTAATTTTTTTGAAATGGTCTAGTAATTGAAGTTTATGTTGGCAAAGACTAAAAATTGAGGTTTCACCATGTTAAACCCTTCAAATGATAGCCAAATAAAGTTCAAAGATATTTATGAACACACTAAACCAATATCGGGTAAATTTGATTTTTAAATTGATTTGAGCATTATTTACAGTGGTTACCATCATAAAACTTGACATTGTAGCCATTTCCAACATGCATGCAAAATAATAGATGATTTGAAAATTTTGATAGTTTCATGTCAAAATTGTTCATTTCCATAGGTTAACCCTGTTGGAAATCAACATTTTTTTTAGGTGAAAATTAAAATTTATTAAATAGTCTAATATTTGAAGTTTGTATTGGGAATGACTAAAATTGAGATTTCACCATTTTATGCCCTTCAAATAATAGCAAATGAAGTTCAAAAATATTGGTAAACACATTAAAATATTATCGACTAAATTTGATTTTTAAATCCATTTGACCATAATTTATAGTGGTAAGCAATGAGAAAACTTGTCTTTTTATCCATTTCCAACATGCATGTCAGATAATAGATGATTTGAAAATTTTGATATTTTCAAGTCAAAATGGCTCATTACCAACCCTTTGGAAACGATAAATTTTTTGGTGAAAATTAATTTTTTTTAAATGGTCTAGTAATTGAAGTTTATGTTGGCAAAGACTAAAAATTGAGGTTTCACCATGTTAAGCCCTTCAAATGATAGCCAAATAAAGTTCAAAGATATTTATGAACACACTAAACCAATATCGAGTAAATTTGAATTTTAAATCGATTTGACCATTATTTACAGTGGTTACCATCATAAAACTTGACATTGTAGCCATTTCCAACATGCATGCAAAATAATAGATGATTTGAAAATTTTGATAGTTTCATGTCAAAATTGTTCATTTCCATAGGTTAACCCTGTTGGAAATCGACATTTTTTTAGGGGAAAATTAAAATTTATTAAATAGTCTAATATTTGAAGTTTGTATTGGGAATGACTAAAATTGAGATTTCACCATTTTATGCCCTTCAAATAATAGCAAATGAAGTTCAAAAATATTTGTAAACACCCTAAAATAATAACGAGTAAATTGGATTTTTAAATCCATTTGTCTATAATTTATAGGGGTTACCGTGATAAAACTTGTCTTTTTAGCCATTTCCAACATGAATGTCATAAAATAGATGATTTGAAAAGTTTGACATTTTCAAGTCAAAATGGATCATTATTAAGCCTTTGAAAACGACAAGTTTTTTGGTGAAAATTAACATTTTTGAAATGGTCTAATAATTGAAGTTTATGTTGGCAAAGACTAAAAATTGAGGTTTCATCATGTTAAGCCCTTCAAATAATAGCCAAATAAAGTTCAAAGATATGTATGAACACACTAAAACAATATCGAGTAAATTTGATTTTTAAATCGATTTGACCATTATTTACAGTGGTTACCATCATAAAACTTGACATTTTAGCCATTTTCAACATGCATGTAAAATAATTGATGATTTTAAAATTTTGATAGTTTCAAGTTAAAATGGTTCATTTTCATAGGTTAACACCGTTGGAAATTGTCATTTTTTAGTTGAAAATTGACATTTCTTAAATGGTCTAATATGTGAAGTTTATGTTGGAAAAGACTAATAATTGAGGTTTCACCATGTTAAGCCCTTCAAATAATAGCCAAATAAAGTTCAAAGATATTTATGATCACACTAAAACAATATCGAGTAAATTTGTTTTTTAAATCCATTTGACCATAATTTATAGTGGTTACAATGATAAAACTTATCTTTTTAGCCATTTATAACATGCATGTCAAATAAAAGGATGATCTGAGAATTTTGATATTATCATGTCAAAATGGCTCATTTCCAAAGGTTAACCGCTTTGGAAACGACAAGTTTTGAGCTAAAAATTTAAATTTTTTAAATGGTATAATATTTGAAGTTTGTATTTGGAATGATTAAAAATTGAGGTTTCACCATGTTAAGCCCTTCAATTAATGGCCAAATGAAGTTCAAAAATATTTGTGTAAACACACTAAAACAATATCGAGTAAATTTGATATTTAAATCCATTTGACCATAATTTATAGTGGTTACCATGATAAAAATTTTCTTTTTAGCTATTTCCAACATGCATGTTAGATAATAGATGATTTGAAAATTTTGATATTTTCATGTCAAAATAGCTCATTCCCAAAGGTGAAATCGACAAGATTTGAGGTGAAAATTGAAATTTTTAAATGGTCTAATATTTGAAGTTTATGTTGGGAATAACTAAAAATTGAGGTTTCACCATGTTAAGCCCATCAAATAATAGCCAAATGAAGTTCAAAAATATTTGTAAACACAATAAACAATACGAGTAAATTTGATTTTGAAATCCATTTGACCATAATTTATAGTGGTAAGCAATGAGAAAACTTGTCTTTTTATCCATTTCCAACATGCATGTCAGATAATAGATGATTTGAAAATTTTGATATTTTCAAGTCAAAATGGCTCATTACGAACCCTTTGGAAACGATAAGTTTTGAGGTGAAAATTAATTTTTTTGAAATGGTCTAGTAATTGAAGTTTATGTTGGCAAAGACTAAAAATTGAGGTTTCACCATGTTAAACCCTTCAAATGATAGCCAAATAAAGTTCAAAGATATTTATGAACACACTAAACCAATATCGGGTAAATTTGATTTTTAAATCGATTTGAGCATTATTTACAGTGGTTACCATCATAAAACTTGACATTGTAGCCATTTCCAACATGCATGCAAAATAATAGATGATTTGAAAATTTTGATAGTTTCATGTCAAAATTGTTCATTTCCATAGGTTAACCCTGTTGGAAATCAACATTTTTTTTAGGTGAAAATTAAAATTTATTAAATAGTCTAATATTTGAAGTTTGTATTGGGAATGACTAAAATTGAGATTTCACCATTTTATGCCCTTCAAATAATAGCAAATGAAGTTCAAAAATATTGGTAAACACATTAAAATATTATCGACTAAATTTGATTTTTAAATCCATTTGACCATAATTTATAGTGGTAAGCAATGAGAAAACTTGTCTTTTTATCCATTTCCAACATGCATGTCAGATAATAGATGATTTGAAAATTTTGATATTTTCAAGTCAAAATGGCTCATTACCAACCCTTTGGAAACGATAAATTTTTTGGTGAAAATTAATTTTTTTGAAATGGTCTAGTAATTGAAGTTTATGTTGGCAAAGACTAAAATTGAGGTTTCACCATGTTAAGCCCTTCAAATAATAGCCAAATAAAGTTCAAAGATATTTATGATCACACTAAAACAATATCAAGTAATTTTGTTTTTTAAATCCATTTGACCATAATTTATAGTGGTTACAATGATAAAACTTATCTTTTTAGCCATTTCCAACATGCATGTCAAATAAAAGGATGATATGAGAATTTTGATATTATCATCCAAAATGGCTCATTTCCAAAGGTTAACCGCTTTGGAAACGATAAGTTTTGAGCTGAAAATTTAAATTTTTTAAATGGTACATGGCAGAATGGCACTGTACCAAGGTGCACAGTGCATAGTGCATGATGATAGTGCACCATACCATAGTGCATGGTGCGTGGTGCATGGTGAATGGTGGAACTGCTCCATACTAATGTGCATAGTGCATAGTGGAAGTGCATCATACTAAGGTGCAAAGTGCAAGGTGGATGGTTGAAGTACACCATACGGGAAGGGTGCATAACGAAAGTGCACCATTCCAAGTTGCATGGTGCATAGTGCATGGTGGAGGTGTAACATGCCAAGGTGTACTATCCATAGTGGAAGTGCACTATACCAAGGTCAACAGTGCATAGTGTATGGTTGAAGTGCAAAATACCAAGGTGCAATGTGTATAGTGGGAGTTCATTGTACCAAGGTGAAAGGTGCATGGTGCATGGCAGAAATGCATCGTACCAAGGTGCACGTATATATAGTGCATGATGGAAGTGCACCATACCATAGTGCATGGTGAATAGTGAATTGTGCAACCACGATATACTAATAAGCACAGTGCATAGTGGAAGTGCATCATACTAAGGTGCAAAGTGCAAGATGGATGGCTGAAGTGCACCATACCAAAGTGAAGCGTGCATAAAGGATATGCACCATTCCAAAACATCGATGGTTACATACCAAAGGGTTTCTACATCATCAATGATGAGAAAATAAATTTTATTTAATCCCCTTAGTGCTTAAAATAAAAGAGACGCACAAATAAAAGAGCGGGATACAATCATAGATCAGAAAGAAACATGAAAGGAACACACGGAAAAAATGAGGAATCTAAAAGTCTGTAGTTTCGGTCTTTTTCCCACCATAATTGAAGAAACCGATCACCGCTTGAACTTCTTTTCTACATCCCAAGGTTCTGGTAAAGATATGCTAATTGGGAGCACATGAATAGAAACCCAAGGACCCCGAAGACTAAAATAAACACCCACTCTGAGCAATCAGACATTGTCAAAAGCAAAGTGGACGGCGAACGTCGGAAAATCTTGATTTGGGATCAACAAAGTCTTGAAGGAGAAAGAAGGAATAGAAGAGGATGAATGGAGGGAGAAACCAAAAGGATTAAGGGTTGGATTTATAGGGTGAGGATGGCCTCTTTACCACCTATCCCGGCTCCTCTTCTATGTCTACAATGAAAAAACAAAACCCGGAACAGGATCCTGGCATGGATCATTCAATTAAACTACTTTACAAAGACAGAAAGAAGACCAAGAAGTCTTGCTCAAGCATCTTCGTCATCTACAAAACCTAAAAGCCCAAACCAAGGCACAACAAAAAATGATAAACGAAAAACAACACAAAATGAAAAGGCTTGGGGTAACAGGACCGGAGACTGCATTCCCTAACAAAGTAAGAATCATTGCGTATGTTCCCTCATCTTCTCCAGGGAGTTTTCGGTAAATCATGTTGACCAAGAGGAACATGATCAAAAGAAAACCAGAGACAAAGATGCCCCTAAGCCATGTCAAAAGGATGCACTCGGTCATACCGATGGAGCAGTGTTGCAAAAGATTTAAGGGAAAAGCCATTCAACTATGGTGGTTCTTTAAACAGTGAGAAGGAAAAGGAAGAAGCTGGGACAAGTGAGGAAGCAAGAAATGAAGGGTAAGAATTTTATATGAAAAACGACCAGTGAATTAGTATTCAGCAAGAAAAGGAAAGAAAATATGTGGTTCCTGGACAAGAAGATCAACTTCATGCTTTACCAAAGACAACAGACACCTACCACACCTTTAGAGTTCATCAGCAAGAAAGTTCCGCCCTCTCCACCTTTAAAAATCTGAAAGGGAAAACTTGTCTCCCTCAAGGTTTCGAGGAATTTGCCACCCCCGCACCTCGTACCAGCTTTGTTCAAGAGAAAGAGGAGGGCAATTCAGTCAAGAGTTCAGGATGATGATGCCTTATCATTGAGCTTCTTGGCCCTCCCCATTGTAATGAAACAGAACCCGACATTTTCAAAGGCAAAGTTGGCCACACCTTTAGTTGAACAAGAACATGTTCGACAGAAATCACCCCAAACTGTTTGGCTATTGACGAGTAAAAGCCGCTCACAATAGTAACATCCTAAGCCACATTGCGAAGGAAAAAACTCATGATTAGAGTAGGGAAATAACAACACAGGAGGAAAAGGATGAAAAGGGGGTAGACGCGAGAAAAGAAAGAGCATACCTCTCACTAATGACATTCGAGGAAGACTCTTTGCCTCTCAGTCTCCGAGGAAGTTTCCCTTTGGTGCACCAGTATTTTACAACCACCTCGTCAGAATGTCCAATGTCGATTATCATCATAGCCAGCCATAGGCACAATCATATATAAAGGACGGCGGCCTAAAGGAATGAGAGTGGGAAGGAGATAGTGGTTCGATTTGGGGAAGGATAAGAGCCAAGGGGTGCAACTATTTAAAGAAAACAAAGGCAAGGACTCTTCGGTCATTTCACAAATAATATAAAATCATTTCATTAACTTTTACAAGAATCCATAAGGTCTAACTTCTCATTGAAGTTCCATGCTGGTAACAAACGAAATCTTATAATGAAAAGGTTGGGGCACCCCCAACGACAAAATCCTACAATTACGAGGAGGCAGACATAGGGGGTCGAGGGGGATTTCATTGTTTTTTGGCGTATAAAGAGTGGGAAGGAGAAGAAAATTGAGAGGAGTGAAGTTAGAAACGAAACGAGGGGGTTTTTACAGAGAAAAGGTGTTCAACAAGAGAAGAAAAGAAGTTTACGGGTCATAGATTGGTAGATCAGTTGAATGCCCCTACTAACACAACATAGCCCTACTATCATTCCAGGATCAAAGGCAAGAAATTCTCATTGCTCACACCATATGGCTATCCCATGGATAGAAAATGATATGAGAGGCAAGAGAAAGGACCTTTTCATACTGGGGATGCTAAGTTTATTGGATGACAGGGGACTGATGAAGATGAAAAGTCATTCCTCAACACCATGAGGAAAGAAATCAGAGAGGTAAAATGAATCCCAGACGGATTAAGAGTCATGAAAGGAACACCCACCCTTGGTCCCGTGCCAGTTTTCACCATGAAGCAAGTGTCCCAAGAAACGAGTGAGAGAGTTACAATTCAACCACGGGCTAAGGACGACGACGCCTTATCCTTCGTATCCTGTCAGGCACCACTAGGGGAAGGGCTTGAGCGAGCTGATATTGTCATAAGGATTGTGGAAATATCCTCGAGCCTCTTAGCTTGCGCCATAACACACTATGAAGTATGGTGGTCTCACAGGCAAAACTTGCCACGGCTCTATTCGAAAAAGAACCAGATCGAAGAAGGCCACTACAGACTCTTTGCCCGTTGACAACCAATACCCACTCGCAATAATGACAACCCAAGCCATACTATGGAGGACAAAACTTGCGGTCAAAACATGATAAAAACTGCGAAAAAGGAAAGGAACAAGAAGTGGGTGGGCGTAAATGGGAAAGAGCAAACATCCCATTGTTTGCACTCGAGGAGGACCCTTAGCTTTCCAGCCTCTAATGAAGTTGCACTTTGACATACAAGCATGTCACAGTCATACCGTCGAAACCTCCAAACTCATTTTTCGTCATAGTCGGTCATAGGCCCAGTAAGAAATAAAGACTATCAGCTTAAAAAAAATTGGGGTTGAGGGCCGTGACCTCAATTGAGAGGAACAAGCAACGAGGAAGTGCATTTATTTAAAGAAATAAGGGCAAGGGCCTCTGGTCATTATAGAAGAGTCAAACAATCATTTCATTAACGTCCCTGAGAAGTCATAAGGCTTAGCTTCTCAGAGAAGTTCTACAGGGATGGCCAAAGGGGAAACTTATTACAGAAGTATTGGGGCATCTCAAAAGGAGTCGCCAGCAACGGTATTTATAAAGGACGAAAGGACCCCCGATCGACTCAGAACTATCGAGCAACAATCACCTTAATTTCTCAGGCCATGAAGGGTCAAACTTCCCAGGAAACCAAAACCCCAACACTATTCAGTTACAGGGTTGAGTTGTATGACGTATGTTCAACACCCCAAAAATTCTCAGGGAAGTTTTCTAAAAACTCCTACTTTTAAAGAAAATCATAACAAAAATTTTTACCCTCATATCATGCATATTTTCCACACGATTCATATCGTGCCATGATTGTAATTAATCATCAAGGATTTTACGCCTAATTCTATGATAAAATCTTTTAAAACAAAAAAAAAACAAAAAAAAAGTTTTCAGTCTTGTTTCCAGACATTAAACGGAACTCTGTCGTTTTTCGGGCTATAAACGGATCTTCAAAACTATCTTAAATTTAACTCTAGGCTCAAAATCATTTTAAAGAATCTATGCCGTTTTTCGGGGTATAAACGGATCTTCAAACGTATCTTCGCCTTAAGTCTAGGCTCAAAATCAATTTACAAAATCTTTGTCGTTGTTCCTGCTAATAAATGGAATACTCAAAAATCATTTCAAAGAATTTAGGCGTTTTCCGGGCTATAAACGGAATAAAAAATAATTTATAAAAATCAACCGTTTTTTGGGCTATAAATAGAATATAAAAAATCATTCCAAAAAAATTCAACCGTTTTTTCGGACTATGAACGATATACCAAAAAATTATCTCAAAAGAATTTTATCATGTATTCAGATGATAAACGAATCCAGCTATTTTCCGGGCTTTAAACTCAAGTTTAAAATTATTTTCGCATTGGTTCAGGCACCAAATTTATCTCAAAAGAATTGTCATGTATTAGGACGATAAACGAATCCAGCTGTTTCCGGGCTTTAAACGGGCCTTTAAAATTATTTTCGCCTAAGTTTAGGCACCAAATTTATCTCAAAAGAATTTCGTCGTGTACTCGGACGATAAACGAATCTAGTTGTTTTCCAAACATAGCTTCACAATTATTTTCCTCTAAGTTTAGGCACCAAAAGTATTTTGAAACGGATGTTCTTGTCTCTAGACGTTAAATGGATTTCTGCCTTTGCCTTCTATCTATAAATGGAAGACACTTTCTTTTACTTCGGCTCCTACCGAAAACGGCACCCTTGTACATTTGCTTCACCTTTGCGTTGGCACTAGGATAATGAAAACGGGGCAGTTGTGGTTACCTATTTTCGTTCGGGCCTGTTGGGAATTAAATTTTATTATTTATTTACGAGTCCGGGTCTTGTCCTATGATTCGATACATTTTTAGACCGACCAAAAAAGCTGAACCCAAATGCTTAAAATTGGGATAGGAATAATGGAGTTAAATCCAAAAATTGGAGTATAATTTTAGCTAAATTTAAAACGAGTTTGATCAACCAGATAATTCATTCAATTTGACTTCACTCGTTTAAATTTGATCCGGTTATATTAACCGACTCAATTCTCAGGTAAAATGTCAAGTTTAATTCTCTTAATCATTTGTTCCAATCATAAATATTGAAGGAGGAGAGTTCCCATTTAACTACGATCCAACCAGTTCAATATAGGTGTCATTCAGTGAGAAAGGACGGTTTTGCCCCTAGACATAAATTGAGTGGATCGACTAATCAAATCTAGTGGGTTTGGAATCACCGGTCGAGTCAGCTGGTCAACTGGTCAGCTTGGGTAGCCCAATTTCAGTCCATTTAATCTGTCCAGTTTCATCATTCAAAATTAATTTCTTTCAAAGTGAGGATTTGAATCATTTGTTTTAACCGAATTGCGATTTCTAAATTTATTTCAAATGATTTGAAGTAATTAGAATTAATTTTGAATAGACTTTCAACAATGATGCCGTGATAAAAAATATAACTAGTTCAATTTAACCCAAACCGATTCGATTACTGACAAAAACTACTCAGTCGGACCCACCTAGGAAACAAGTTTTATCTTATTCAAGCGTAGGTGAGGCCCACATAGGGGCTTGTGGAGTCTGCTCAAACATTAGGGTAGGGGCAGCTATGAGTTTTACTATTTTACCCTTATTGATCTATTTTTTTTAGAGTATAAATAGTGAATTTAGGGCAAAGATAGGGAGGCCGTAATTAGGTACAATATTATGCTTATCTTGTCCTCAAATCACAATCCACTCACCGAAACCCCGCTCAAAACCTCACTCGAAACTCATCCTTACCACCCTCATCCTCACCAAGCTCGAATCCTTATCAATTTCAAAACCCATAAACACCTTCGATCAAGTTTGGCCACACCACTCTACCAACATCAACAATATCCACTTCTCGAGTTTCCGAAGCAAGCCTCGCTCAAATAACCTCGGAAGGAAAAGAAGTCATAACGTGAATGACCATCCCAAACACTAATCGACACATCCAAAGGTGAAAGGTATACAAAGCAAAAAGCCATTCTAATTTACTAGTAGTATAACTTGTCATTACTATCATCACAACATGTTTCGATTGAAAGTACAATTTCGGACTTACAATGGATTAGTGGTGGTGAGAAGCACCACTAACCCTAACCTTAATCCTCTATGACTAATAAGGAATGACGAGAATACGATATGAATTTAACAAGAATTTGAGCGGAGTAAAAACAGATTATAATCCCTCATGTAGATTCAAAAAGGATTTCATGTGATAAATTTTATGCTAGAAGGCCCTTTACAAGACCTCTTTTGAGAGTTCAATTACTAGTTATGATCTAGATGATATTTGGGTGCTTGGAATATTTAGAAGACATACCTCTAGCTAGAGTTTAGCATGCAGCCAACAATTAAAGCATACGAACAGCCAATATCACCATGAAGTTTGCCAAGTTTCTCATATCAAAATCACTACAAAACTCTAGTGAACTACCACAAAAATCAGCTATCATCCAAGTATAAAACCCTCCCCAAGTAACCCAAAATCAGCAGCACTGCTTCACTAAAATCAGCTCAAAACCCACACAAAATCAGCCTCCTTATCCTCACAAAACTACCCTGAAATCACATCAAAGTCATCATCAAAACTCAGCTTAAATAACCATTTAACTCGGCCAATATTATCGTCAAATCTCAACAAAAATCATCATTAAATCAGCCCACACTAATATGCAGTATTACTACCAAACTCAGCCATCATTTACACCAAAATCGCTATCATACTTTGCCAAAATCGTCCCAAAACTCAGTCATTACCAACTCACGAAAATCATTACAACAACCAAGTTATTACTATCACGAATTCAACCATCAAAATCCACAAAAACCATCATTATTTTGCCATCACAAGTCATCACCAATCCATCATAAAACCAATACACATCCGAACCAAACCAAATTCGGATTAACATCTCTGCTCGGAATTACCCTATACTACTCTATACCACCAAGTCATAGTCATCAAAATAAACATAACTCAAAGCCATTTTTTGCAGCAGTAGCTTTGGAGTTTTTAGATGCAGAGCACGTTCCAAAACCGGCTTTCAATATGATTGTTTCCTCTAATCATCATGGAAGACAATTTGAATATAGTGAAAGAGAGCAAGTTTAATTTCCCATATAAAGCAATCAATGAACAAATCAGTGTTATATAATAAGAACAAACAATATAAAATCAATAGCTATGAAGTTATCAGGCCTTGCAAATTAGAGTCACATATGTACAGTACCCGCTCTCTAACAAGTTTATTACAGCTCGAAATTTCGATTCATACTCCTGTTTTTCCCGGCCGAATCCCCTGGTTGAACCAATACCTCCACATCCTCCTTCTCCCATCTATTACTAACCCCTGCTTGTTTAAGAACATGAGAACATGATTGGAAATATATTACAAGCCAGTAAAGCAAGGAGAGTACACAGAAAATTTCGCATAATGAGGACATAACGTCACACCATCGTTCTTTACCTGATAAGCGAGCACGATTGTAGCGTCCTCCGTTCTTCCTAGCTCGAAACCATAAAAAGAAACGAGATTAAAAACGCCATCTAAAATGATAAAAATCCAAAAATCGAACAAGGGCAGTAGAGGATTTGAATAGTACTTACCGATGACACTACCGCTGGGATCTCGACCTCCGATCAGATCTTATGTCTCTGCAAATCAGACCCGAGGAGCAGAGACCTGGAACGACGGGAGTGGACGAGGAGATGAGAGAGGAAGGCCGGCAGCCGATTACAAAGCTTTGCGTCATCGTCGGGATTGAAGGCTCGAAGTGAGGCGGCCGATCCGAGGGGAATATGGAGGCCGCTAGGGTCTGAGAGATGACAGAGAGATTTGGAGATAAGATTTTGGCGGCCGCAAATGGTCGTTGACTTAAAATAGTCCTGAATGTTTTGGCCAATTTTTAAAGAGGGTCCCTAAACGACGCCCTAGTTTTCGAATTAAACGACGCCCTACATTCAAATATGACTTAAACGTCCATTTCGTAAAAATGAAAAAAGTACTATTTCGATCCAAAAACTCTTACGTATTATGTTTTAATATGTTTTGTTTGTCGAAAACACTCTCTACGAACAACGATTAAAAATTCGGAAGGTACGAAATTAAATTTTGAATCTGAAAAAAAAAAAAAAAACCAAACTTACGAACCGGACGGATCCGTCCGGTTCGTCCGTTTGGTTTTTTTAAAAAATAAAAATTTAAAATTTAATAGGGTTTGTTGTTAATTGTATTAGGGTTTAGGGTTTAGGGTTTAAATTTTTGTTTAGGGTTTAGGGTTTAGGTTTTAGGGTTTAAATTTTAGTGTTTAGTGTTTAAGGTTTAGGGTTTAGGGTTTAGGGGTTATATTTTATAATTTTAGGATTTAGAGTTTAGTGTTTAGGTTTTAGGGTTTAAATTTTAGTGTTTAGTGTTTAAGGTTTAGGGTTTAGGGTTTAGGGGTAAAATTTTATAATTTTTGTTTAGAGTTTAGGGTTTAGGGTTTAAATTATATAATTTTAGGATTTAGAGTTTAGTGTTTTGGTTTTAGGGTTTAAATTTTAGTGTTTAGTGTTTAAGGTTTAGGGTTTAGGGTTTAGGGGTTATATTTTATAATTTTAGGATTTAGAGTTTAGTGTTTAGGTTTTAGGGTTTAAATTTTAGTGTTTAGTGTTTAAGGTTTAGGGTTTAGGGTTTAGGGGTTATATTTTATAATTTTAGGATTTAGAGTTTAGTGTTTAGGTTTTAGGGTTTAAATTTTAGTGTTTAGTGTTTAAGGTTTAGGGTTTAGGGTTTAGGGGTAAAATTTTATAATTTTTGTTTAGAGTTTAGGGTTTAGGGTTTAAATTATATAATTTTAGGATTTAGAGTTTAGTGTTTAGGTTTTAGGGTTTAAATTTTAGTGTTTAGTGTTTAAGGTTTAGGGTTTAGGGTTTAGGGGTTATATTTTATAATTTTAGGATTTAGAGTTTAGTGTTTAGGTTTTAGGGTTTAAATTTTAGTGTTTAGTGTTTAAGGTTTAGGGTTTAGGGTTTAGGGGTTATATTTTATAATTTTAGGATTTAGAGTTTAGTGTTTAGGTTTTAGGGTTTAAATTTTAGTGTTTAGTGTTTAAGGTTTAGGGTTTAGGGTTTAGGGTTTAGGGGTAAAATTTTATAATTTTTGTTTAGAGTTTAGGGTTTAGGGTTTAAATTATATAATTTTAGGATTTAGAGTTTAGTGTTTAGGTTTTAGGGTTTAAATTTTAGTGTTTAGTGTTTAAGGTTTAGCGTTTAGGGTTTAGGGGTTATATTTTATAATTTTAGGATTTAGAGTTTAGTGTTTAGGTTTTAGGGTTTAAATTTTAGTGTTTAGTGTTTAAGGTTTAGGGTTTAGGGTAAGGTTTAGGGGTTATATTTTATAATTTTAGGATTTAGAGTTTAGTGTTTAGGTTTTAGGGTTTAAATTTTATTGTTTAGTGTTTAAGGTTTAGGGTTTAGGGTTTAGGGGTAAAATTTTATAATTTTTGTTTAGAGTTTAGGGTTTAGGGTTTAAATTATATAATTTTAGGATTTAGAGTTTAGTGTTTAGGTTTTAGGGTTTAAGGTTTAGTGTTTAGTGTTTAAAGTTTAGGGTTTAGGGTTTAGGGTTTAAGTTTTATAATTTTGTGTTTAAGATTTTAGGGTTTAGGTTTTATTGGTTAGGGTTTATGTTTTAGTGGTTTAGGGTTTTGGCTCAACAGTGCATAATATCGTAAGTGCGTTATATCGAAAGTGCATAATATCATAACCGCATAAAATCGAAAGTGCATAATGTCTCAAATCTGGACTACATAGGTCTAAAAATATAAGTACATAAGTCTCATTACACAACATGGAAAGAAATGATAACATATGCCATAAACGAAGTCTATCGGTACGGTCTCTGGTGTCGGAAGTCCACGTACATGCCAGCAACACTGCATCTCAAATGCTCGACCGCCTCTAGGTACACAGCATCAGACTCGTACTCTCGTCTCATCTGCCCAGTATAGAATGGATGCATATGATCCAACACCCTGTAAGCTAGCTGCAAAGGGGAAAATTATACAAGTTAGCTATCAGTATCCGACTCTGACCCTAAATCCTAAATGAAAAGAATGTAGACACATACCATATCTGTCGGGGCCGTGACACCAGTAGGGATGGGTCTGAGGATGCGCGGGTGGGTGTGGCGCCGATACCAGTACATGTATCGGGGGTCGACCTCGGTCACATCCTCTGCACGCCTAAACAAAGACTGAAACGGCATCAGCCTGGACCAGTCCTCGTCCCTCCACGCTCTATCTGTGGTGTCAGCCCACTCAACTGTGTACCCGTTGGGCTCAGCAGCCCTATAAGCCCTGGAAGGCAACGGGATGAGGCCCGGAATCATCTGCGCGTACCCGTACTGTCTGACGACGCGCGTCGGGTCATAGTACTCTGCCGTCGGACCGAAACGAATGACCCCACGGAATGTCGAATCGGGAACCTCCACCTCGGGGCGTGGTCCAAATGGCAGCCAAATCACATCCTCTGCGGTCATATCATCCAGCAGAGGACGGTAGTACTCAAGACGACGATGCAAGAAGTCGTATGATCTATCCGTTGCTCGATACGCTCCACCGCCCAACCAACGCCTCGGTATCACCCCGCCGTCGAGCCGCTACTCTAACCGCACGAGTACTAGGGAAGTACTCGTGAATCCAGGACTGAAGTAGGGACACGGACCCCGCCATCCCCTTACACTTAGCCCTGGTGGCCTTACCCAACTCGTGGTACAACCACGCCAGAGCCCCTGTCCCCCAAGCATATCTCAAAACCGTGGACACGCCCCCCATAAAATACTCCCAAAGCACCAGACGTGTACGATCGGCGGTCTTATCGGTGAAGAGAGTCGACCCCGGCGGACAAAACATGAAGACCCCGTATGCATCCTCATCCACTAAACCGCTCGCCGGTGCCAACATCGACTTCTCATGCATGGCGGCACCCTTCGGCCAAGGGTATCGTGCATCACCACCGTAGCGGCCCCAACGGCGGCTTCAAGTCCTCGGGTCGGATACCGAGGGCTCGAGCTACATCCAACCTGCAGATCATGGCCGGATCGAGGAACGTGAAGTGGACGTCCATGTACCGGTATACGAAGAATATGCCACACATCATGAAGTGTGATGGTCATCTCTCCGAAGGGCATGTGGAACGTGTTAGTATCGGTCGCCACCTCTCTATAAAAGCGTGGATCAGTGCCTCGTCCAACTGATCACTCATCCCGAGACGACCCAAATGGAGAAGTCCCGAGGTGGACATCATCATCTCTAGATCCGGTGTCTGTGGCTGGAATCTCATCACATGCCTCAGATGATCCCGTCGAGGGTAGAACCTGAAGTCTCGGATATTACGGTAATCCGCACCGAGCTCCCACAGATAATGCGCAATGTGACCCCCGAAACTAGGAATCACACTTTGGTCGCAATCGGCCCTCCATCCTCAATCCCCGACTCCGGTGCCAAGTGCGGGAAAGGTTTCCCGCAACCCCAGTAGTGTGGACCTCCTCATCCCTCTGGGCACCGTGTGTACTAGTGGCGGGAGCAAAAGTACCATCTCTTCCAGCTGCAGCTCCAACGCTAGCTGAAGCGTGAGACGAACCAGTGGACGCCCTAAATGGTGGAGGCCGAAACGTATCGGACTCGTA
Organism: Linum usitatissimum; assembly: GCA_030674075.2. Taxonomy (NCBI): domain Eukaryota; kingdom Viridiplantae; phylum Streptophyta; class Magnoliopsida; order Malpighiales; family Linaceae; genus Linum; species Linum usitatissimum. The sequence goes on along the minus strand of JAUJYP020000273.1, from coordinate 1,183,521 downwards.
CCCACCAAATAACTCCTCCTCGTCGTCATCTGGTATAAACCTCCGTCGTGAACTCAGAAAGGGGGGAACTCTAACGAGCCTAGCGGGGGATGGAGGTCTATCCTGACATACAGGAATCCTAATCGGGGTAAAAGACTCGGGGGTCTCGTAAATCTTCTGCTTTTTCTTCTTCTTATCTGCTTCTCTCCTATTAGAAGCAGTAATCGCACGCTCGGCAAGTCGGTTCATAGTTTCCAATGATTTGCCCTTCCCTCGCATTTTCTGAATTCCATCAGTCTCTTCTTCGACCAGGTCGGTGCTATGCGGCTTACCTCCGCCTTTTGTCTTCGCCATTATATTCAAACACTATAATAAACGGAATTATCTAATTAATCACATACTTAAAAAATTTTTTATCAATTACATTAAGACTAATTATGAAAGTTAATCTAAACCCTAAAAACCCTAAATTCACGTAAACCCTAAACTATATTCATCTAAACCCTAAAAATCTAAATTCATCTAAACCCTAAACCCTAAACTAAATTCATCTAAACCCTAAACTAAGTTCATCTAAACACTAAACTAAATTCATCTAAACCCTAAACTAAGTTCATCTAAACCCTAAACTAAATTCACCTAAACCCTAAATCCTAAATTAAATTCATCTAAACCCTAACCCTAAACCGAATTCAACTAAACCCTAAATTATGACAAAGTGAATCTAAATTAATTATAATAAAATAATTTAAAAAAAAAAAAAAAAAATTTGACCCAGACGGACGGCGGGTCCGTCCGCCGCCGCTGGCCAGACGGAGCAGTGCTGGCCCAATTAAACAAATTTTTTTTTTCAAAATTCATTAAAACAAGCTGAAATTAGGGTTACCTTTTCCGAAAGTCGTCGATCTTCGTTCGGAACTTCGATTTCTCGTTGAATCTTCGAGTTAGGATCTTCAACTTCTTCAACTGTTGTGTTTTAGATTGAATGTGTTTGTTCAAGATTGAACTTCTTATAAATTTACGAAAGGTCAATTTAGTAATTTTATCGTTTTAGGGCGTCGTTTAATTCGAAAACTAGGGCGTCGTTTAGGGATTCAGATTTTTAAATGGATCTTTAAGTCAGAAAATCCATCAAAACAATACAGAATACTATTTCCGTCTATTCCCGTCTGATTAATCTGTCAAATTGACCACGCTGGCTCTCCACGTCAGCTTAGAAATCCAGCCAACACTGAAAAATTTGATTATCTATTCTGTACCACAAATCGAAAATCGAGCAGTTAACCAACCTAATCCGAAAATCTCTAAACTCCATTGCCAAACTTTGAAGCAACACTCTCCTTTCATCTTCTTCTTCAAAAATTTCAGTCACTCTTCCTATTTCTTCCTTCAATCCTCCGATCTCTTTGAGTTCTACGAGCAAAGCAGCTCTGAATCTCCCCTCCCTATCTGCTCATTCACTTCGTAGAGTGTTTTCGATTTTTTTGGTTCTGATTTTTTTTATTTTTTTATTTTGGTTTGATTCGGTTCATTCCAATCAAAATATATGTGCTGATGTGGACAATTCATGTAGCGACATTAACAAAAATATGGACGGCACGAAGACGGAAATAGTGCTCTCTATTTTTTTGATGGATTTTCCGAAGGACCCACTAACAAATTGCCCCAAACCTTCGGGACAATTTAAGTCAACGACCCCGTTGATGAAAGAAAAACCTAATTCGATTAGAGTTAACTGACCTTAGTAGGGTTTGGGCCGAGTTGGATCTCGAATTAAATTAACCTGAATAACATTTAACTAAGAATGAGTTTCAGATCAATGAACGGATCGCTTGTTCAACATATAAAAAATAACAAATTGATTATTAGTCAATAAAACACTTTTAGCCCAATGGTGTAGCAATTAAGTTAATTATTTAATGGTCTAGCAACTTACACACATTATTTTAACTAATCCTCGAAATAAATGTTCAAAAATATCTAAAATTTATTATGATAACTATCTCGACATAAAATTAGCTATTCTAAATAATTATTCGAAAATCAAAATATTCATTTTATTTTCTCTCTTTTGAAAATCTCAAAATTATTAAAAATTAAAATAAATATTCAAAATATTCAAAATTTTATAAAAAGAAAAATCCTTTTACTATCTTGTAATCATTAATTCGTTAGAATTATTATTAAGGATAATTAGTATCTCTTCTAAAATATCTAAAAGTTAATAAGTGTTAATTCTTTGCAAGTCGGATTAATAAATACTAAAAATTCGGGTTAAATCCAATCAAATAAAAAAGCTCAATGCTATATACAGTCCGGAAATATACTGAAATACCCTTGATTAAAAAATTACTTCATGCAGTCCGATTTACTAACACATTTCATTTTTACTTCGTATAGTCCGTTTTTTCTTCGTGCCATCCGTTTTTACAATTACAGTCCATTTTTTATAATACTCGCAAGATATATTTATTTAATATTTTTTATTTATAATTTTAGAAAAATAAAAATTCAAAAAGAAATAGTTATTATTTTTTGAATATACCGAGAATATATATTTTTTATTTTTTATTTATATTTATAATGTTTGTAATCATTTTTTTCTAATATGTTAATTTTTTATAAATACTTCGTAAGTAATATTTATTTAGCTCCTTTTTTATTTATAACTTTGATAATGTTTATTTATAAAAAGGAGTGCATTAATAAAAACGGAGTGCATGAAGTAAAAACGTACTGCAAAAAAGTAAAACCGAGCTGCATTAGTAAAAACGAACTACACAAAGTGAAAACACACTGAGTTTGTAATTTTTTCATTGAGTGCACCAATCAACCTCTCTCCCCAAAATCCAAAGCCATATTAAATCCTTGCTTTTAAAATGTGCGGCAACCCAAAATAGTGAAAGAAAACTTGTCATCCAGCAGTATCAACATTGCGATGGGCAAAACGATAACATTAACTTGCTATCGTGACGTAACCGTCCCCAGATATGGAATTCTCAAGTTTCGCAGACAAAGTCGCAAAGCGTCCGCCCCCAACCACGGCAAATTGGACGAGCGAGCGAGGTGTTCGATCTACCCTAACCTTCCTTGATCGATGGCAAATCCACAATACTTCACCCATGCGCCGCACACATGAGCGGATCACCCTTCCCCTCGGCGGAAGTGATGGAGCGCGGACGAAACGCGTCCCAGACGAGAGACCTCCGCGACACCTAGTATGAACATTCAAGTAAAAGAACCTTATAGCTTTATTATTGATAGCATAGCCAAAACATGCATTCATATGATCTACTAGCTAATTTAATTGTCTTAGGATTAGGAATTCACACATAAGCCAACACAACCCAAGGCCTATGTAACACCCCAACCTTTTGTTTGGGTACATAATGGTGACTTCTCAAAAGGTCATCCGTTATGGATTGCTCCCACCCTGAGCATGATTAACTTCAGAGTTCTTAGAAGAACTCCTCCATTCACCCCAAAAATGCATCTTGTCATTTAAGGGCGTAATAGTCCTTATAGTCCATGGATCTCTCACTTGCTTTTGTGAATGTGGGATTTGCATAAGGTGCTACATTACACCCCTCCCCTTCCTTTAGGACTCAACTTCCTTATTGAGGTTTTCCCAACCACCGTTCAAGAGGGATGAGGAGAGGCTCTAATACCATTTGTAACACTCCGACCTTTCCTGATAAGATATTGTCCACGTTGGGCCTATGCTCTCGCGGATTCATTTTTGGGGACATGATGGTAACTTCCTAGAAGGCCACCCATTCTGCAGTGCTCCCACTTGAGCATGATTAATTTCAGAGTTCTTAGAAGAACTCCTTGATTTCACCCTGAAAACGCGTCTTGTCATTTAACGACAACATATACCTTATAGTCAATGGATCTCTCACATGCTTTCTCGATGTGGGATTTGCCTAATGTGTTAGCGTTTAAGATAGGAGAAATTAGGTGGTCTGTTCTTCAAGACTTCATAAAGACGATTTGGCACATCACAAACATCAATAAAATCTCATACCACCAAAATGAAGTAGCACCAAAATTAACCGGTCTCTGGATCTTTTGGGTCATGTCATATCCATCAGAGTAAGTGCCACAAATGCCCTTGTGAACCTCATCGAGTAGGTACTGTGCTTCTTGAGCGTCTACACATTGCAAGAGGATAAGATCATGGTTTCGTTTGTAGAGGGCAGATCCGTCAATATAGAATCCAAGAGGGAGTCTCCATATAGTCCTTTTATCGTTCTCAGACGCCCTTGGTGGGTATTCTTTGCTCTGGATGTAGGGTTTTATGTCATGATACCAGGGCTTACCATCTGAATCCTCTTCCACACTAGCTACATGGGAGGGCTCCTCTTGCGTTTGGATATGAATTTGGGGAATGGCGTTTAGCTATCCCAATGTGTACATGGATGACATGGTAGCCAAGGAATCGACAATTTTATTATCAGCTCTCGGTATGTGCCTAACTCAATGATATTGAAGCTTTCCATCATTTTTTTATGTATTTGTGGTAGGGAATGAGCCTCTCATCTCTCGTTTCTCATTCTCCCCTCAACTGATAGATAACGAGTGAAGAATCTCCCTAGACTTTCATGTTCTTAATCCCCATTTCAATGGCCGATCAGATACCGAGAGAACACGCTTCATACTCAGCGACGTTGTTTGTATAGTAGAATGTCAGTTTCGCGGTGATGGGGTACAATTTTTTGCCGGGGACAAGAACACCACGCCTATCTCTTATCCGATGGAAGTAGATGCCCATCGAATTTCATGATTCGGGGTCGTTCTTCGCTGTTAATAGCCTCCTCTTATTTGGCGTTCAAAATACCTTCATTGGGGAACTCCAAGACCAACGGGTCAGAGTTAGATATAGGGTGTTTGGCTAAGTGCTCAACAATCGGATTTCCCTTGTTCACTTTCTTTGTCGTGTATAAGATGTCATACTCAATCAGTTGGAACTTCCACCTGGCTAGGTGACCGATAAGAGCCGGTTTTTGAAGATGTGTTTCAAAATGCGTCCACATTCATTACTTCCCACGGGTTTGATGGATTCCCAAATTATTGAGATCCTCTCCTGGCTGCAGCTGTCACACTAGACATTGGCCTTCGTTCCCATCGTGATCACTCACATTAATGTTGAGGTCATGGAGAGTCATCATTGAGCCCTTTGAGTCTAGAGGGACACTATCTTCCTTATTTTTTTCTGAGCAAAAGCTTATTGAGTTCACCAGGCTCTGAAGCGTGTTGCGGAAGCTTTAATAATCTTCTATGTCGTGACCTTTCATATTCCCATGTTAGGAACACGTGTCATCAGTGTGTCCCAAATTTCGTTCATCTAGGTCCTCTTTTAGTACCCTCTACCTATTAGCACCTTGCATATGTAGATGAAAAGCATCTTTATCTAGTTGAGGTCCATTTCTTTGCTAAAGTCATTAGTTAGTTAGACCGCATCGTGCCCGATTGTCTGGCAACAGATTCTTGTTGATGTCGGGGTGATCCTTTTCCGGCTAATTTCACCCATCCTACTCTCACTAGCTCTTGGACTTTCTATTTAAATGTCGGGAAATTGTCGATAAAATGCCCCACAGCTCCACTCTGATATTCAAATCTCGCCCCGGGGTTGTACCATTTAGGGAAATGAGGTATTGGTTGTCAGTATGGCACCGACACAATCTATTTCTTCTGAAGCAACTGATGGTACATATAAAACCCCACCATAGGAGTTCCTAGTCGAACCACTGGTTCAACCAAGAAATCTTAGTCGAGTTCGAACCTGAACCGACCCCAACTCCTGGCAAATAATCAAGCATAAAACAAGTATTAACTATTGAACATGAAACCATTTATTAAATCTTTTAATACTAACATAATGGGATTTTGAATCCTTAAATACATGTCGAAACAAGGCAATTAGAGTTTCAACTCCAGTCTAAATCACATCAAAACAAAAAACATCTAATAGAAATACTCTGACTATCTCTCTCCCCACCATCAGCTCTAGTACTTGTGACTGAAATACAAAGATACGACAGGGAAACAATATATGATGGGATTGGTGATAAGAACCGAGTGGCTAACTGAACTTGCATGGAACTAAGACTGAAACTAAGGAGATAACATAAACGTCATCCTAATCACTATTCTAATAAAGTGACCATGTGGTCTTGTAGGCATCAACCTATCATGAGCCCCCTAGCTGTGTGGACGACCTCATGGTGGATCTGACCACAAAACCACCTTGAATATCCGTGTGAGCAGCATCAGTAGGCATACTCAACACGTCCTGCCTGATACATGATTCCTATTGGATTGTGCAATCCATGGGTGGGTGACCGATGCAACAAGTCGTGAAATATCCTAATAGACCTATCATATACTTAACTATCAGGAACTGTAGATCACACGCCACAGTTTATCTGCTAGGCGAGCTTATGCTCGAACTATAATAGCTGCCTTTATAGTAGATAACATGCTACTGTACAACTTAAGAGCCCTCGTTCATCATCATGAACAAATCATAATAGGAAATCCCATCAATGGATTCCCAATCATCCTACTACAGTTCTATACTTATAAAGCAGAACGAAATCGTAAACCCCCACCTCTGATTAGCTTCCTGCTAGAGTCTAATTCGTGACTTCCTTCCCGAAGCTGAAGCCTCCTATCCTGATAGACCTCAAAAGACTAATCAAGGATTGAATCTCCAAAAACCCTGACTGTCAGGTTTTTCTACGTGTGTTTCAGTCTATAGAATTAAGGGATGAAGAAGAGGATTGATTACCTTCCATACCTCTCACTAACCTCTATCAAAGGTCTTGGACCAATCAGCTCTGCCTTCACTCCCTGATCGATCTCCCACACGTCCAGAGAAGGAAACCCCGCCCATAGGTTTTTGTTTCAGAATTTCTGAGTTGCAAGTCGCGATCTGGTTTTATAATAAGTCCACCACACCTGTGACGAAATTACCACGACGGTCGTGCCTGCCTGATAACAACCCACGTGACCTACTGATGGTGCCGACTGTGATCTTCTGATGGTCACGCTCGTGACTGACTGCTAACCACGACCGTGGTTGGCCTGGCAACCACACCCGTGACAGACTCATGGTCACGCCCGTGATTGTCCACCCGTCAGACGAAAAACTCGAACTGACATTTGACCCAAAATTGGGGTGTCACAATACAACTCCAAGTAAGGGACCAGGATAGAATCAATATCGTCGTAGCGAGATCGGTTTTGAGGATGTTGCCCTTGTTCCCTATTCTTGGTGGGAGAGACGGGGTATTGTTGACTTACGTCGGGCGACCATCGCCATTGGCGAGGTCTAATCATTGTAGGCTGTTCCACATGAGTAGCAGTTGCGACGTATGATGTGGCTTAGTTATTCAATGGGACCCTTTTTTTGTCTGCTATGGTGTGGACCTCCTCCTTCTTTCGGGCGGGGTACGCTTTCGTATATTCGTGGTCCTTGATCTTCTTGTGCGTAATCTCGTTCTCAATCCTTTCCCTGATAATTAGCAAGTCAGAAAAGTTGAGGGCAATGCTACCCAACATATTGTTGTAACATGGCGCAAGAAAGGTCTCGAAGAATATCAAGATCATCTCTTTCCCGGTTAGCGGTGGGTGCACCTCATCGGCTCGGTCCCTCCATAGATGGGCGTACTCTTTATATCTCTTGCTTTCTTTCTTTTTGTTCTACAATTATCGTGGCATTTGATTGCATTACATGGTTAAATGGACTTGCGGGCATGTGAGGCCTCCGTATTTCTCGAAGTCCGACATCTTAAATTTGGGCGGGAGGACCACTCTGGTACCAAGTATACCGAACGAATGGTTGTGGTGGGCTTTCGCTTGTGGACCCCGATTTGTTAAACCTCTTCATCGAAACTCTTTTGAGAAGGCATTTGAAATGCATGATTCTTTCAAATGAAGCGCGCGATGTATAAATGTATGCTTGGACCTCCTCCATATACTAGGTATATGGCTCAAGTCTCGGCACACATCATAGAATAATAGTTTTAAATCATAATGCTCACGATCCTAATGAATGCCCTTTTTCATAAAACCTTTTCAATGCACATGGCCAAATTCCCCTACAGAATGGTTATGGAGTCCCCAACGGAGTCGCCATCTATCTTGGAGGTCTCCCGTCCATGAACTCTTTTCGCCAGCGTTCGACCATCTTCCGCCGCGGGAAGGAGGGTGATCGGCTCGCGTTGACAGTGCAAGGTTGAAGACGTGGATTGGAGTCGCCATTGATCAAAACTTAGGGGTGGATTAAACACCCTGCTCGTTCGTCCAAGCCGGCATGACTCGGGACAGACGCTTTTGACTCGGTCAGTGAAATAGAGAATCTAGGCACGGGGGTCTGTTACGTCACCAAACCAACTTAATGCTTTTATTCCGCCTGACACAAGTCCAATACAGCTAGACGAAAAGTTTCTAAGTGTTTGGATTTAAGATGGTTTTGGGATTTTTAGGGAGAGATTGAATTGGATTGGAAGGGTGGATTCGAGTCAAAATGACTGCCTACGTACCCAAACTTCAGGATCAAAGTTTAAGTAGTTTGATGTTGATAAATTTGGTTTTGTTTTCCATCCATTTATACTTTGGTGCTCGAGTTGAATTCTTATGGAGTTGGGTGATATTGATCGATGACTTAACGGTGAATATCGAATTTGACTTTTGGGGGTATAATACCTTTCAGAGACCTAACAGTAGATATCGAACTTATATTTGGGTGGATGATACTTTTCTGTAGACTTAACGGAAATTGAATTTCGGGGGATGGGTGGACCCGAGTTGAAATGACTACCTACGTACCTAGATATCGGGATCAAAGTCTGCGTAGTTCGAAATTGAATAAATTTGGATGGGTGGACTCGAGTCGAAATCACTGCCTATGTACTCGAATTTCGGGATCAAAATCCGCTTAATTCGAAACTGAAAGATTCATTTTTTTTGGTTTGTTGTGTTTGACCCGAGCTTTCGGTGTCTATCAACACGACTTGCGATGAATTAACACCTACTAAGTTTTGGATTTTCTGGAGAGGTGATCATTATCTCTAATAATTAAGTTCAAGAAATTAATTATTAATGGAAAATTAGACAAGCTTTTATTTGTAGGAATTTACGGATATTTTATTTCCATTTTTTTATTTTTTATTATTAGGAAAACTCTTCAATATTTTTGGAATACCAATACTCCCTTCTTAAAAATTTGATGTGGACCGTTTATTTTTTATATTTAATCTTTGTCATTTTTTTATTTATTTTCCATATTTTTAAAAATCGTTAATAAAAGTACCAAATAGTCACACATTTTAATTACTATTAACATTCCGTGCTCATAATTTTTTAATATTCTTTTTTATATTCCGACCTGCTAAATTAATGTATAAACACTTTAAAATTAGTATTGCACCTACCAATCACTTTTGTTTTGTGTTTGTAAATATTTACATTTTCAGCTAATTATTGCTTGTTGTATTTTTATTAAGATATTTTTTTAATTCAATTTAAGTCATTTTCAATGTTAGAAATAATTGATGACACATAAATACAATAATATATTAGCTACTTTAATAGTGTTTTTTCCATGTGTTTATATAATCCTAGTCCTAAATCCTAACGATATTTCTCCTACAAACTCATACCCACTCTATTTATATTCTCTTCTTCTAACGATATTTTTCCTTTGCTATCCCTGTAACATGACCAAAGGCAATCTCATATCTATCAAGTATCCAACAACTACGGCAGCCAATAGGCAGGCAACAAAAAATTGAGGTAACCAAGACTCTTACAATAGTATGTACAAAATGTTTTTAGTACCAGATACTACTCAACTGTTGCAAGCAAAAGGCCAGCTATTGATTGGATTTCTAACATTGGTTAAGTGTTATATTTGGAACCTGGTAATCAATTAAACTTAAAATCTCATTCATAAAGCCATAGCCTAATCAACACTCTCATTCATTTAGAATTGAACGCATTTGAATTACTTTGTTTATGGGAACAGAAGGTGTATTGAAACATACCTCTACTGATGTTCCGCACATAAAAAAGACCTAGAATTAATATGTAGAGTGCAGATGCTAAATCTTTAAAGTTATAAATTTCAAAAAACTAAAATAATGATAAAAACCTCTTCAAATCTCGAGTTTATCTATCTCCACCACTGTAAAGTAATACTCTCTTTTTAAGTTGAATCACATAGTAGAACAAACATTGGAAAACTACATAGCTCAATTTTCTCGGCAAAAATTGGAATGACAAAACTCTAACCAGATCAAAATGACAGAAGCATAGAACATTAACCCTATCGCTACAAGGCCAAAGTGCACTTTGACAAATGGAATCAAGGTAAAATATTATTTGAACGTAGTTGAAAATGCATAAATCAACTAAAACAATAAGTTTTTAAAACATATGCTATCTTAATTTGAGAATTTTAGCTTCTCTTTTCCTACCATATGCTCGCTCTGTCTAACAAACATTAAAAGTGAGTTGGCCACTGATCTTGAAGCCGAAACCTGCCAGCCACTTAGCTTGAATATATAAGAGGCACAAAGACACCAATCTCGTTCCATTCAATTCACTCATTCAAGTGTAAAGCGAAAAACATAACTCCTATCTTTAGCAAAAACCAAGAAACCCCGAGAGATGGTGGAATCGAAAATCCTTCGTTCGACATCAATGAAAATTAATCCATCCCAATTGAAATTGAGACGATTCTTCAACCCCAATTGAATTAGATTACTTTTCAAATAACCATAGGGCTAACCTAATCGTAGTTGTTGCCTTTGGCTAATCCACCGATCGTACCCAGGATGTACCATTCGTCAGCGGTTCTCCTCCGCGACGGGAGAGTTCTTGTCGGTGGGAGGCGGGAGCAACCCCCATGTGTACTACAATTTCAACGGGTGATGTTTCCAACAGATCTTAGCCTGGAGGCGTTCTCCCCGTGGTACTTGGACGGATCGTTTGACGGAAAGAGACCGGAGATCCCATCTCCGTCGTCAGGAGTTGGAGTGTCGTACGGGAAGAATAAGTGCAATGTTAATCAAAACGATCACAAATATGATAATCATAATTTAATAAAAATAATAGTTGATGATGTTAGATTCATTCATCCATCAATCATATCATAAAGTTAGAGTGATTAATAAGTGCAATGTTAATATTTAGATGTTCACATATGAATAAACCAACACCGAATATTAAAATTGAAATATAAAAAAAACATGACCTTATATTAATTGAAAATAAGTGAAGTGGTAATTAAAATTTAGTTTTTAAATTAGTTTAATTTCAAACAATAATTATTTTGAAGGGCTCAGATTCCAGCTCACAATCGGGCGACCAAATCAAATTTTATAGATGGGAATATTAGTACGCCGGGAATACCGAAGACCTCATCTTATTATTATTATTGATTTTTTGTATTTTCTTGATTATCTTAACAATTTTCGAAAATAACTAATTCTCGAAAATTAACTATTTTAAGATGAATTTTGGGATTTCTTAATGATAAAACTAACAACTTCTTATGTACCATACGCAATTATATGTTTCGTAATTATTCTTTTTATCATAAAATAATTTGTTTAATTATTTTCAAATGATAAAACTACATTATTAGTATCTCATTACTAATTAAACAGTTGTGTTTTCTATGATGCACACACCATTTCCTCATGGATATATTTCATTTCAAATCAAATATTTGAAACATCAATATTATTTATAAACTTTAATAATATTCAATTTGATTCCATAAACCAATTAATAATACAAATTACAAATCATTAATCTATCAAACTCTTTACCCATCCATACATTCAAATCTGAATTTATTGGGAAGGTTCTGTACAAATTTCATTTGCACAAAACAGGATTTTCCGTATCATATACTCATTATAATCTCATATGATTATAATGTTCATACAATGAACCGAGAACAATTGCCATAGATATCATTTCTCCAATGAATATAAAGTAACTGTCATTACGAGCATTGTATCAAGAAACAATTTACATTGCTCCTTAATCCAAATGGATGCATGCATGGTGCCTTTCTTGCGTCCAGACAACGCGTCCAGGCAACGCCCAATGCAATTTTCCATCAATCATAACATGCATGGTCTCGCATGCATAGGTGGTGTATGAAGGAACCAATATTTGAAAGTTTGCTATTGATTGCAAACACCCATGAATACTTAACGTATCCATAATAATCCTATGCATATAAACATACATGCACAAAACTATCTGTAACTAGGATTTTAATAGAATCGTGAACACATATATCTTCTGTAAAAAATATTCCTATCTTTTTCCAAAACTTAGGGTTAGAAGGAATTTTTTGTAAAATAAGACTATTAATACCTTTAAAATCAAAACTTAATAAAGTTGAAAAACTTTAAAAACTTAAAAGATAAAATATTTCATATGTATACATAAGAAATACAGAGCAATTATAGTTATACCGTCATTACCAAGAATCATTACATCTAAATTTTTTTTTTTCGTAATGCAAACTTAATTTTCTTTAGTTCCTTGTAATTTTCGTTTATATGAAAGTGAAAGAAAGACCTTCTTTTATAATATATAAAAGGGTGTAAATGATGAGGAAATGTGTCTCTTCATACACAACCTTTCACACAAGACTACCTCCATATTTATCTAGAACAAAAAAATCAATCCAATCCATTTAATATGAAAAAATGGCGCCAAAAGGCTACCATTCCTAACACAATAATGGCGGCAAAGGGGCTGGCTTTTGGGTTGGTTTTCTGACCAGAAAATCAGCCCAAAACTCGGCCAGAAACCAGTTTGAAACTCAAATAAAAATTGATCCAAAATTTCGGTTTATTTTGAATTTCAATTTTAATAACATAATTTCTAATTAATCGTACAAAAGCCATCACTATACTAATATTGCTTAACGATTAAATTAATTCTTAACGATATACTAACTAACCTAATCACTACAAACAAATCACTATTTGTATGGAATCTAAAATTTCAACACTATATATCTCCTATGTTGTTTTATTCTGTTCATTTGGTTGATTCACTACCTCAATGTTAAACCCCTACTCTTAATCCTCTTGAAAATCTCGGTTCTTTATCATTAAGGTGAGGACAGTATTGTCCACTATCATACAACTAGGTATGAAGACAGTAATGTTTTTATCCAAGTTGACGTCCACTGTTATATAATCTAGAATTGGAAAAGCTTCTTGCTTAATTGATAGCTTCTTTGGTGTAGTATCTATGTGATCAATTTCAAATAGAGTGGGGCTTTTGTTGATGAGTTTAGCTATATGTAGTTATTTTCATGGCGAGTGTTTATGTAGATACGGCTGATTTCGTGGTCGCTTTTGGGTAGTGACGATGATAATTTCGACTGAACCTTAATGATACTTTTGACTGAGTTTTGATGACTATTTAGACCGAGTTTGTGGTATTAATAGCGGGATAATTGTGATTGATTTGAATTGATTTTGGTATACAGTAATAGCTGGGTTGAGTAGTTTGTATATGGATAGGGATGGTTTGGTTTGGCCCTTTTACTTGGTATTCTATGTCAAAGTATGCTAAAGTCTTTCAACGGAGGAGTCTTTAAAACTAGACCTCTTAGCACCATCGACCCTTTAAATAACACTTACGTCATAACAAGCAATCTTAACTTAACTCAGACAAGGTCTTCCAAAAATAATATAATCATCGAGTTAGGCATAAAAGTCCACGCCGAGTTTAAGTTACTAGCCATAATCTTCATTTTAGCACACTCTTTACTTAGCTTGGATCATAACTAAGTTTATTTTTGCACTTTCATTATTTTAACTATGCACATCCCGTGCGCTATGTTTTAATGTTAAAGCATATCCATCCATTTTCATCCTAAGTTTAATGCTTCTATTGTAACTCGCGATATGCATAGAGTGATGATAATGGGTATAATGCCATTAGAACGTCAAACTATGCATGTTATTAAATTTTGGCTTGAAGTACCTTTCACCCTTTGATGTGTGGATTAGTGTTTGGGATGGATAGTAACATATTGACTTCTATTTGGGTTCGAGGTTTTGTGGAGATGATGCTCGATTTGGGTTGAAATCAAGTGTGACTAAAAGAGGTTGTGAGTTGAGAGTGGTAAGGATGAATGGATTAATTGAGATTTGTGAGATTGAGTGTGATTTAAGGTATTGAGTGGCTTAGGATGAGTGGATTAAGTGAGATGATAAGTGTGGTTTTTAACTAATCAAAGTCTCTTTTGATGTTTTGATAGTTTTTTCTCTTTTTTTGATAATTTTGTGATGTACTTTGGGCTAATTTCGTAGGTTCTAAGCTTGCATTAATCTTTCTAAAAATCAGTCTTCTCTCCTCCTCTCATTCATCAAACATCAAAATTCGATTCTAAGGCAACATTATCATTTAATCTTAAGTCCAAATTGTAAATTTATCTTCAAACATTTAACCTAACTCGGGACCAGTTATTAAGACATTGACCCTCTTCGATTAATGGCAGTAGGCCCTGGATATTAACATCATTTGGCCCCACTGTCTATTATCATCGAACAATCCTGCGGTTTCCCCTCCGAGAGCAACCACGCTCTGCGAATTGTTATCTTCAGGACGCCGAGAGGATCGTCGTTGACGTGCTCCAACGGCACCACCATTTGACTAGGTACGCCAGGAATGGCCTCAATCTCGGCGATTTCTTCCACTTCTTGCTCTCCGACCATCTCAACCCTATCAACACACAGAACTAGGCTGCTATCCGAAGAGGAGGAGGAGATGCGCAGGACTCGTCGTCCCTGACGCAAATCTATGACAACAGTTGACTCTTCTACCTACTTCAACGATCATCAGCAAGATTTGAAGGCGATTGCGGCTTTCCAAGGCGGTTTCTCCACCAACTCGGGGGCATCCGAGGTGGATGACGACGGCCGCAGCAACACCGAGTTCATGGTGGCGATGACTCATCATTCACTGAAAAATGTTGAGTAATCCCTGTTCTTCCTGATCTCTCGATGTGCGATAAAGGCGAGCATGCCAGGTTCAACTCCGATCTCTTCTCTTTTCAACAGATTGCGAGGTGAACCCCGTCTGTGTTGGGGCGCAGCGGACGAGAATAGAGTAAATATATTGCACTAATAAACCACACACCGTAAATATTTCCCAGGTAAGTTGGAAGTGGCGGTAGTCCGCCACACTTAAAATCACTATGGATGGGTGATTACCACCGCAATACCATAATGACGATAATTAAGCCAACCTCCTTAGACCAATTTACCGTGGTAATATTAATAATGCAATATACAACGAATATTCTCGAAATTGCCAAGCACAAAACGGTAAGTAAATAACACCGGGATTTACGTAGTTCCCCTCCAATGCGGAGAGTACATCTACGGCGACGGCGACAGCTACGAGCACTTCTTCACTATAACAAGGTAGCTACAAGGTGATCCGAGCCGATCCAAAATAGTGTCTCTCAAGTGTTTCCCAACCCCGAAACAACTACTCACTATTTTATCGCTCACAAGAAAGTATTCCTACCACGGTAAAACATTTACCGGGACTTTCTACCACTCACCTATCTACCCAATTGAGATAACTTATCTCAATTATTAAACAAGTGAAAATTGCTACACTACAACACTTAGAGAAGTGAGAAAGGAAGAAGAGAGGGATGGTTGAAATGGGATGCACTAGCTTCCCTTTTATACTAGAAATGTAGGGAGACCAATTGAAAGCAATTGGTTGTGGCATCCAATTAGTTGAATTCCCAACTAATTTCCATGTGCACTAAATTGGAGGTGGGGTTAATATTGGTGGGAATTCAATTAGTTGGTTAGAGATCCAACTAATTTTGTGGTGCTTTAATATTGGTGGTACATATTTTTGTTGCACATCAATTATCCGGGACCAACAGTCTGCGCCTATCGGCGACAACTGATGATGATGAAGAAGGACGCTTACAAAGAGGGATCTGTATCTCTTTTTCTTGCTAATGGAGCTAGTCTCCAACGTCTGGGTCCAATAGTACCCTGGTATAGGAATCTTAATTCTGTCGTCGTAACCTTGTGCTTCGTGAATCTAACATAATCTCTTCCTCGATTGCTCGACTTGGGAAGAATACTTTTTCTTCTACCTTGGATTCCCAGCAAGTCTACCTGGACTTGAATCTGTGCTCAAAATTGGTGGCCTCCGACGGCACTTTCATCAAACTATCCAGGTCCATGCAATGTCTGTGGCGGCCGATTAGGATTGCAGTGTTATAATTGGCGATACCTACTTTTTACCATCGTACTGTTATTAAGAATGCCTTCAGGCCTTTTAAATGTGTTAATATCTTTATTAATTTGAATTATACACAACGGACCTGGAGAAGTAACGTCTTAGTAGCAAAGTTAATTCAATTATTTTTTTTCCTTCTCTCTAGCCTTTTCCTAGTAACCAACTCTTATATAACTCTTACGCTATCTTCAAGCTCACCTGGTATATTGGTGCTATTCCTTTTGCTGATGAACCATATTATTAGTCGTCAATATTACAAGCCGGCCCATCTCCTAGGCCTTTACCGCCATTAAAATTCTGAACCCTGCTCCCGACAGGCTAATTTATAATCCTATTACAATCACCAATTTATTTTATAATTAACAGTTAGGATCCGATTAACGTGTACATTCGCCCGAGGACGAAGTTTTACAAACATCTTTGATTCCTTCATTTTGGATGCCATCGTCTTTCAGGAAGCTATATTATGGTGTCGGAGGACAAAGTTTTACAAGCATCTTTGATTCCTTCATTTTGGATGCCATAGTCTTTTGGGAAGCTATGTTATGGTGCGTTCACCATAAATTTGTACAGGTAGATTTTTTAAGTGATGCCGCTAATATCGTTATTCATCTTGGTTCTTCAATTACACTTCTTGGTAGTGTAATCATTCTCGATCTACGCAAAGTTTTACAAGATTGACCACTCTTCTGTGGGTAACAAGTTCCAAGGTCTAATGTTTATGATGCTCACTCAACTGTTTGATTTTCTTTGCAGTTTTTACCACTCATTTGGATTGCGTAATTTGTCGCACCTCTCCAGTAATGACGGCCCGTATGACCGCTAGTACTCCATCAAGAAGTTCTTTACTTCATTTCTAATCCATTATTGTCTCTCTCTCCCCTCCCCCATCCGTTTTGGTCATCCCTCTAAGTTCCCCCACCCTTTTTTGGGATTTTTTCGCTCTTATTATCTATAGTCCTCCTATCACAAAGCTCATTGAACAAAAAATAGCATTGGGCCCCACCTGTTTCTAAACTGAACTGATTATCTTTCGTGCATCATAAATCCCACCTAAAGCCCGATTCGAAATTATTTTAAACCCTCTCAAGCCCTTCGAAAAATACCATTTGACCCGATCGGTCCGATCTTAGACCGAATCGGTTTTGACTAGTCACAATGCCCAATTAATGCTTAGGGGAAAACTGTCTTTTCCCCCAAATGACACCTAAATCAAGATGGTTGGACCGAAATCTGATCGAGAATTGACTTAATTGGATCGAGATTAAATCACGACTCTCCAGCTTAAATATTTATGAACAGACTAAGTGATTAGACTAATTAAACCCAATATTATACCCAAGAATTGAGTTGGTTTACGTAACCAGATTAAATTCAAACGAGAGAATCAGGCCTGACAAGTAATATGGTCGATCAAGTTTGTTTGGAATTTAGCTAAAATTATACTCAAATTCTCAGATCTAATCCTATTATCCTTATCCCAATTTTAATCGCCCGGACTTGACTTTTCAGGTCTTTCTTAAAAATATATCAAATCGTAGGATGAGACACTAACTCCTAAATAAATAATAAAACTCAATTTACACCGGGCCTGAACGAAAACCGGTAGCCATAGTCAGTGTGGTATTTCTTTTGGGGAGCCTCCCTCACCATATTCGTGGAGTTGTTTTCATCTCTGTAGTAGTTGTAGAGATCATCCTCAAACCCATTCAAGATGTAGTTCTCGCATAGCAAATCATCATCTTTCCACCTCTTCGCAACAGTTGTTTTCACATCAGTTGGTACTTCATCGATAACTAGCGCCATGGAGGTCAGGGTATTCACCAACTTCTTGGTCGTTAGGTAACACATCATCTTTTGCTTTCAAAATCGGATGTTCACACCTTGGAAGCGGCAGGGCGATTGATATCGCCAAAGCCAAATCCGGTATTCTGTTCAGTTGCCATAGTATCAACATAATGTCTTAAAATTGTTTGAAACCGAACACGAAAAACACAAGTTGTCGATCTGATTGTGTCATGGACTATGTTACTCTCCTTATGATGTTCGCGTCACTTCCTCAATTTTGCATAACAGAGTATTAACTTGTCGCCTCCGGGACAAAACAACCACTCTGTGTTGCTTCTCGTTTGTGAGAAAATGAGAAGAAATCCGAATACACTCTCAATTTGTTGTTGCTCTCTTTTGGTGTGTTTTTCCGTTAGGGAAAAACCTCAAATATAGATTCTCAGGGCCGACCTGACCCACCCACCCACTCATCTCGACACGCCCGGTCGACCAGTCAGTTGGACAAACAGACGTGTATGTGTGGTTTGGAGGCCAACTAGATTCTCTCCAATTCGCAAAAGTGGTTGTAGCTTGCAAGATCTTAGCTACCTCCGGAAATGCTAAAGTATAAGTATTGCAAAATATCTTAGGACCGGGTCCTAGACTTGAATTGTAAAAGGGGAAGGACATTATGAAACGATATAGTTAGTTTAGACTATTAGATATGGCATATTCGTATATACTACTAAGCACATACTCTCCCATTTGCAAAGGTAGTAAACACAATATGAGTTCACAAATACAAACTAATTTCACAAGCATAGCAATATGACAACACATATCAAACAATGTCATATCAAGTTCACCACACTAGAGTTTTCTTCTAACTACAATGCTTATTGACGGTTTAGTAAGCTTATCACCGAGGGATTTTTGTAAAATTTCATATGGCGCACTCTTCCTTGCTTCTCTTTTCCCACATACCATATCCCTACAACATCAACGAGATTAATCTCTATATCAATCTCTAGAACATTAATATGAATTCCATACCACTTGGTATTGTATATAGGTAAACAAAATACACGGTTTAGGATATTCATGTACTATTAATAATATATTGTGAAGTTAAGTCTTTTGGGTTTAAGGTTATACTTGATACTTGCATATATATTCTCTATCATGTCGTTTGACTACTTTTCTTCTTCTTACCCGGCTATTGAGAGTGGCTATGAAGAGGCTCCCTACTGATCGACCCTCCATTTTCCTCCTGTTAATAAAGTTTACTTTGAAATTCAAATAAGTGAACACTAATTAACAAATACATATGTAATTCATACCAACTCCAGTTGCATTATGTTGAAAGGCTTTGGCCATATAGTATGACAAATTGAATGTTTCTTCCTGTTGCCCTTATTTATTGTTGATCTTTTATGTCCTTTGGTTCCCCTCTTGTACTTCACATACCTCTCACAATCTCTACTATCATAATCAGAATTAGGCTTTGCAGCTACATATTCCTCAGCACTCGATGTCTCCACTTCTTCCCTAGATCCCGTATATCTTTCGTATTAGCAGGATTTCAACAGAACTTAGGCTACAAGATCATAGATAACAAATCAAACCTTTAATATGCATAAAGAAGAAACTTACTTATTAACTACATGTATTTTTGGCCAACTTACCAGTATGAGTTGTTTCCATATGCATACCTTGTCCAAGTTGATCACAGATCGCCAATCATATGGGTCAAAAGGGAAGCAGTCTAAACCGATAATCTTATCAAGCACTTGTTATAGGTACCCCTTGGTTGTAAGGCACTCGACCAACATCCATCTCCCTAAAAATTCTCCTCCCATCTTGACCTACCCACATCAACTCTTATAACTTCTACTTTTCCTCAAACTCAACACCATTTTCATATACACATATATAATACATTCTAACAAATAGTTTAGAGACCAAGTATATGGACCATACATGCAACATGTATACCAATCTTTCCCTCATTCTCTGCCGCACGTCGATCATTGTCATTAGCTCAATCTCCACCAGTGCTTCTACATCCCACAACGTCTTTCATAACTGCATAAAATATCTAATCAGAATAATTAAATAAAGATTAAGGGTCTGCGTTGGACACACTCATATGAAATATGAAAAATACCTTAGTCAAATTCTACCTCCCCACCAATCCGTGAGAGAGATACATTTTGAATCGTCATCAACATTAGACAACTCTTGGTGCTAGAATGCCTCAGATACATGTCTGGAATTTGATTCATCCCTCATTTCATACAAGTCTCCTAATTTAATATGTATTAAAATACACAATCTGGCTCCTTCACATCAGTAACATAGTAAACCATCTTCACGAGACTTGCTGCCAAATATGACTTATCTCCAACTTGACGTCGATGTGTAGTTGATGGGAGAAGTTAACACATTCAAATCCATGGTTATCTTTCTAATAGCCCCTAATTGTAATGACAATAGTCCACTTGTATTTGGATACCATGACTAATCCTCCATAGTAATTCAATTGAACGGTGTCTTCCAATTTCCCATGATATGAGACTGAACCATCAACAAGGTTATTGTCTACTAAACTAGCATAACTTCGAGTACCAAAGTCAACAAACACTTAACTGTTTTATGTTTTTTAGCATGCTCCTCCATTCCAGAGAGCAGAATATGTACCGATACAGATTGAATGTTGAAAAATTGGTAGCATCTTTAAAAGGTCCTCTTGCGAGCAATTTCATATCAGCAAAATGAGTCGCATCATAGAGTGAAAAAAAATGGCAGAAATATTACTTCCAAATAATACATGGCAAGGAAAAGCTATTCTTATGTAGTATATAGTTCAATGAAATCGACAACCCGAGCAGATAATACCTTAATGCAATATCTAAATTCAACAATCACTACAACTACTTGTATTGGCAATACATTTCTTAGTCCCAAGGGTAACATTTCGTGTAATAAAATGTGTGCACAATGAGTTTTCAATCCGAGCATCCTCTTTGTTGGTCTAGGTGGACACAACGAGGAATAGTACTAGCATATCCTTCAGGGAATGAAAAATGCTTGAGTGTCTTTTCTGGCCATAATATATTTTTAATTTTCATACTTACTAAACCTTGACCTCCTAGCAAATGATCCATCCTTGTCTCTGAATCGTTGAGCAATGCGAAGAGCAAGTTGTCACAAACATTCTTCTCAATGTGCATTATATTGAGATTTTGACGCATGAAATTGAACACTTAATATGGGAGTTCAAAGAAAATGTTTCACTTTTTCTACTATTTCACCTACTTACCACTATCTCGAGACCTCTTCTTCCCTATCTTAGGATATTCAATTTTTCCGAATATTATATTCACATCTTCAAATTACCCCCAAATCTCATAACCCAACAGTATACGCGATGGATAATTCAATTCAGTCTTACTATTAAATCGTGCTCGTTGTTGTTTGACATAATAAAATATTGGTAAGAACCGAAGACTTCCCAACAAACAGTTCTTCCCACTAACTGCAAAATGTAAGGGAATTGTGTCAAAATTTTAAGTCGAAAAAGCATAACCAATGCGAGGGTTCCACATAAAAAGTACGTCCAATCCTGGAAAATCAACTCTTGTCCACATCAATGCAACACTTAGTATGAATGTTTCATTTTTACTAAAACCAAAAGGATGTACTCCTCCCTACAATAATTTTAAATCTCCAATTAGTGGACTTAGGTACACATTGATGTCATTACTAGGTTGCTTCTCACATAGATTAATACTAAAAAGCATGATATATTAGTTTACTTTATGCACAACCACAAAGCTGTGTTGTATGGAAAAGGAAGTATAGGCCAAGTACTATGATTGGTACTCATAGTAACACAGGATTGAAAACATCACTAAAACTCCAAATCGTTTATTCGTAGATTTACTAGCAAACTCATGATACTTAGATCAAAATCCTTCTAAGAACTTGAATCTTGGGGATGTTTAAGAATTCCATTAGTAGTTTTCTCTATTGAGTGTCAAATTATATCTTCTGCCTATTGAGAAATCATGAACAACCGTTTCAAATGTGGAATGATTGAAGAATAATGAAAAACCTTGTTTGCGTTGGGCTTCCTCTTCTCAGTTACAACAATACCCTACCTGCTTGGTTTTGGAGTCTTGAACCTAGATTCCTTATAAAATTTGCAATTTTGATCATTTATAGAACCTCCCCAATCAAACATCCAGACATTAGCACATGCATTAATTTTGTTATAAGTGAACTTCAATGCTTGATTGTTCTCTTTACTTCTTATCAAGATTTTGGAATAAGAGAAAAATCAAACGCCTCCATCAACAACTCTAGTATGCTAAACATAACCTTGTCACTATTTTTTTTTCATGTAGTTAATGTGGTACAACCACATTAGAAACGACATTGTAGTGAAATTGCATTTGGGGTATAGTTTCTCTTCTCCATCTTTGCATGTTCTAGATATGTTGGTGTAGTATGTGATATGGATGCACCGATTCCCACAACATCATCCACTGCTAATTCTTATTTTCTAACAACAATAAATGCAACATGCAATAGACCATGCATTGCTTCTACGCGACTACCTTGCTCAGAATCATTGTTCATATTTGGGTTTGAATGACTATCTGCCTCAATGACCCCCCCCCCCCCATTTCCACGCTTCTCCCCATTAACAACAAGTCATTTTCGTTAACTTTTTAAAAGGGTAACATCGCATGCAATTTGCTTTTAAACTCAATAGTGGTTACTATCCTCTGTTAAACTAAACTTTCAACGAAGGTTAAATATTCACTATTATAATAAATAAAGCCCGTAACATTGATTGCCTAACCTTTGTTAACATTCCACCACTAGACAATCCATTTCTTGTAGTGTAGGGATGGAAAAAATAAATAGATTGATAAGTCTGGTTTATTAATATGTTATTTTCTTAATTGTTATGTATCTCATTGTATCAAGAATATCTCATCAGTTGTAATTGTTTGAAAGAGATTCTAGAGTTAATTGTAAATCACCAATTGTACACATCCTTTATTATAAATAAAATACTCAAATAGCCAAAGATTGGTATGTGAGCTTTCCCCAATTTTTTCATGGCATCAAGAGCTTGATTGTGATCCAATTTGTTCAAAATTGCCCTTATTTTTCCCAATCCCAATCGCCTCCTCTCTTTGTTCCCATGACATTTGCCGCCACCTCTAATGGCACATCACCCGTCATTACCATCACCCTCACGACCACTCTCCTTCCCACCTTACCTAATCATATCATCATCAAATTAACCTCCAATATTTAAATATTATGGAAGCTCCAGTTTGAGCCTTTCCTTGCAGGTTATGACCTCGAAGGTCACGTCGATGGTAGCTGCACTACACCTCCAACAACTCTGGACAATAGCGCTCCTAATCCTCTCTATGTCTCGTGGCACTACAAGGACAAGATCGTCCTCGAGTTAATCGTCATCTCCGTCTTTGAAGCGGTTCTTCACAATCTGTTCAGGATCACCACTGCAAACGGCGCATGGACTGCTCATCTCTCGTATCCGCTTACGGTTCCGGCAGCCCATCACTAGTTTGCTCCCTCAAGGGTCAACTTTTCAACCTCCGTCAAAATACCGACAATATGGCTGACTATCTGTAACGGGCTAAGACAATTCATGACCGCCTCTCTGCACTCTGATCCACCGTCCCTTATGATGATAACATCCAGCTGGTCCTTCGTGGCCTTAGTCCTTCCTACATGTCATTTATTCGAACCCTGCATGGTCGCTCTTCTCCTATAACCGTTCTCAAACTTCACGGTTTATTATTTACCGAAGAACTTGATCTTTGTGCTGATGAGTTGCTAGGGAATCCCATGGTAAATTTTTCAAATCAGAATTAATCATTTTTGTGGTCGTGGATCCCGTCGCAGACGAGGTCATTTCTCTACTCCAGCTAATTTTGGCTGTAACAATTATACTCACTAGGGAGTGAATCAGTATCATTCTTGCCAACCAGGGGACCAAACCATGATGGTCAGTTCCACTCAATCTACTCGGCCAATGACGTGCTTCACCTTCAGCTCCCCGCCCCGCCCCCAACCACCAACTACATAGCACTTACCCCATACCCCGCCACAACCTCATGGACTCTGGACTCAGGTGGCACTCGGCGGTCTGGCTACCGATATGACACCAACGGAAGGGAAATGCCACTTGGACAATGTCAAGAGGATTTTAAATCGTTATGATTTTTCTTATATGAACTATTTGTCCTGGCTGTTGTGTTGGAATTAACCAAAGTTCCCTTGGGAGATCAATTGGAATTAACCAATGTAGTTTTTCCTTGTACATATGTTGAAATAAATTCCATGAAAGATGTGCCGTACGATGTTGTAGTAGGTTAAATAATGGATGCAATGATGTGCACCATACCTGATCTTGCCTTTGCCATTAAAGTTTTGAGCATATTCATGTCTAATCTAGGTGATCAACACTACTCAGGAATGAAATGTGCTCTGTGTTACTTTTCTCATACTTCCTCCTTGGGGTTCGTCTACACCTTGTTGAATGACTAGAAGTGGAAACATGGAAAGTTCAACAGCTATGCAACTGATATCTGCTAAACTGATCAGCATCAAACAAAATCAATAGTCTCAAGGAAAGAATAATTCCTGACAAAGAAATCACATCAAGGAAGATAATTAAATGAAAAGTCCAACGATCACAATATCAGAAGACTTATCTTGAAAATCAAAGAGAGACAGCTGTGGCATAAATAGCAGTAGCAAGAGTCAGTGCAGGTCATCGATTCTTCTGCTGAAAAAACATACTTGATGTCCAAATTAATCATAGATTAAATCATTGTCACTATTAGTCTAAGTGATAGGATAATAGGAAATGAGTTAGAGCAATAGAGTGAGTAAGGGTACTCAGTGAGTATGTTGGTAGGAAAGACAGGCAGTGTTGTTCTGAACCTCAACTCGTGTTCTCGAAGTTGCTCAGATTGTCACTCTATTGATTGGAGGTTTGTGTCACTTTAAAGTTGTTCAAAGGTTTTCATTTTGTTGTAAGTACGGAGGTATGCTATTTTATTTAATATTAATAATATAACTCCTGAGGTAATTATTCATCGCACGTGGAGTAGGCATCTTTTCTAATCCATGTTAAAACTGCGTGTTCTAGTTTTTCTGCCTAATATTTGTTCTTACGTAAAACATTTCATAGGATACAAACTGAACACTAGTCTTGAGTGGGCCGAAATTTAAAGTCTTCTCATAACAGAAGTATTGGGCCGTAAGGTATATTTTGGCTCACTTAATAGAATAAGAAATTAGGTCATACAGAAAGAGGAAGATCAAGAAGAAAGGAGAAAAATTAATTTATTCTCTTTGTTTGAATCTCAACACTGCAATTATCAATTGTTTGATTCATTCACCTTGACGAGATTGTGTTTGAGATAGGAAGATAAGTGAATTTCAGTTGTTATCAGAACGGCTATTACTTTGAGGAATCCTACGATTGCCGGAGTAGAAGATCACACAACGAGTTTTGAAGAAATATTGAAAGGGAAATCGAGGACAGTATCTTCTCAACTTCTGATGGATATTTTCATGGTCGTGCACCATGGTTTGATGGCTCAAATTACGGCTTCTGGAAAAGTCGCATGCGATCCTACCTGGAGGGAGTTGATTTTGAGTTGTGGGATGTAGTGAAGGACCCTCTGCCAGACATCAAAGTAAGTCGCAGTGAATGGTGTGCTGATGAAAAGAAAACGATGGAGTTGAATGTGAAGGCAGTAAACATCTTCTACAGTTCATTAGTAGAAGATGAATTTAACAGAGTATGTGCTTGTAGAATTGAAAATGAGATTTGGAGGACTCTCGAGGTAACGTATGAAGGTACACCTAGAGTAAACGAAATACAGATCGATTTATTTATACATCAATATGAAATGTTTAAAATGGAATCAACTGGGTCTATTGCCGAAATGTATACTTGTTTTTATTTGATTGTAAACAGACTTAAAAATCTAGGAAGAACTTTTGAGAATGTAGATCTTATTAGAAAAATTCTTAGATGCTTACCTCGAGAATGGATGCCAAAACGAACTGCAATTGAAGGAGCAAAGGATCTTAAAAAACTCGACCTGAATGAACTCGTAGGATCACTTATGAGTTATGAGAATGTGATAAAAATTGATCAGCTAGGCGATGAGTTTACGAAAAAAGGAGTATAGCTTTTAAATCTACTATCTCTGAACTGCAGTCCTTTAGTGACTCTGATAACGATATTGATGATGAAATAGCTCTGCTTAGCAGTAAACTTAAGAAACTACTGAAGTTCAAAAGTTAATAAGAAAAGGGACTCTATGATAAAAATTACTATGAAAAGACTAATCCTAGAAAAGAAGATAGAGAAAAATTACATATTGTGTCTAAGCTGCAATAGGGTGAAAAGTCAAGGCAAAAAGAAGAACGAGAGGGAAAACATGTTTCAAGTGTGGAAGACATGGACACTTCTGAGTTGACTGTCCCTCAAGATCTGCTCATCAAAATAAAGCTTTAGCCATAACTCTCAGTGATTCAGAGTCAGAGTGTAGCAACTCGGATGATGAAGCGCAAGCTTTGATGACTGTAGAAGAAGGAGAATCATCAGGAACAAAATACTCTAAATCTCAGGTATCTTTATCAAATCACTGTGATCAGGACATAACCGAATTGATTAGAAACTATGTTAAAGTTCAGCAGGATTTCAAGTTACTTAAGAGTAAATATAAAAAATGTGAAAAAAGGACTTGAAGGCTGTCATAGGTTGGAACCAAGAATTGGCTAATGAAGTAGATACATTAAAAGAATCACAGTATCAAGATTTTACTAAACATGTTGATAATGATAGTCAGTTAATGGATGTCATAATAGATACTCTGAATTATGATGAGAACACAGGTATGCGTGCTCGACTATAGAGGAAATAACAAGTGACTGAGAATCAACTATTTCTAGCAAATTTAAATAAAGAAAGAGTTAATGTGAGAAACATGCATTATTATCAAGAAACAAACATACCTAGAACTGAGTATTATAAGAGAAATAGTAGAGCTTGGAAATTAGTGAGATGTTTTAACTGTCAGGAAAATGGGCATAAAGCAAAAGTATGCAAATATCAAATTGGGTCACAACATACAAACAGACAAGTTTGGATTAGAAAAGACATAATGAATCAAATACCAAGGTACCCCAAAGAACTCTGGGTACCTACACATCTAATGTTTGAGGTTTATGCAGGATATTATAAATGAATAGTATCTGGACAGTGGATGCTCTCATCATATGATAGGGGATGCAACACTATTCACAGAAATAAAATATAAACTTGGTGGCAAAGTCACTTTCGGAGACAACGGGAAAGGTTGAATAATTTGAACTGGGATCATTGGTAAGTATCCAAATTCAGTTTTCACTAATGTTCATTTAGTAGATGGCTTGATGCATAATCTCCTATCTATAAGTCAACTTTGTGGAAAGGATAACAAAGTTGTATTCGAGCAAAACCATTGTAAGGTAGAAAAGATAACCAATGGTCAGATCTTGTTTGTTGGAACACGAAGAGACAACATATACAAAATTGATATGCATAACTCTAGTGCATTCAACGAATTCTATTTCTCGGCTCTTAAAGAAAATTATGAACTAATATGGCATAGGAAGTTAGGTCACGTTCATCTCAAACGAATTGCTAAACTAAGCGAGCTAGAACTAGTTAGAGGTCTTCTTAACATTAAGGATAGAAAAGACTTCTTCTGTAAACCATGTGTTCTTGGAAAGCAAACCATATCCTTTTTCAAACAAAAGAAATAGATTTCTACTTCTTCAAACCTTGAACTCTTACATATGGATCTCTTTGGTCCTGTAAATATACGAAGCTTGGGAGGAAAAAGCTACGTATTTTTCATTGTTGATAATTTCTCCTGATACACACAGGTAGAGTTTCTTTCACATAACAATGAAACCTTTGAGAAGTTCAAAGAATTTGTTTTTTGCTGTGAAAAGGAATAATGAGGAAAGGTTGTTCAATCCGTAGTGATCATGGAGTGTAATTTGAGTCAGAAAATTTCAATACTTTCTGTAATGACGAAGGCATAACTCATACCTTCTCAACCCCTAGATCCCCACTACAAAATGGAGTTGCTGAAAGGAAAAATCGAGCACTCATCGAATTATCTAGAAGCATGCTTCATGACTACTCTGTTCCAAAAAATTTATGGGCTGAAGCTATTGCTATAGCCTTTCACATTCTAAACAGAACTCTTATTCGAGAATTGTTGGACAAGACTCTTTATGAAATCTGGAAAGGACGCAAGCCAACTTTATCGTATTTTCATCCCTTAGGGTATTTTTCTCGGATACTCAATCTGTAGCAAGGTTTACAGAGTATTCAATAAACAATCCAAAAAAGTAGAAGAGTCAATACATGTTATCTTTAACGAAAGTATGCCTTCTATTGAAAGGTCAGATTCGAATGACTATCTTTTCCTTGAGTCACGTTTCACTAATGAACCTTCCTTGAACAAACTAAATCAGCAAGCTAATCCCATGAAGTCTGCTGAAACAACATCCGAACCACCTAAAAATCATAGCTCTGAAGCCCCCACCACATATACTAAATCCCTCCAAAATAATCTCATCAAGAAATCCTGTCGCACAGGTTATAGGTGATATTCATGAAGGCCTCCGAACTCGATCAAAACATTCTCATTCAGCAAATCCAGTCCTACATCAATGCATGCTTTCCAAATTCGAACCTAAGAACTACAAAGAAGCATTAAAAGATGAAGGTTGGAACTTTGCAATGTTAGACAAGCTACATTAGTTTGAAAGGGCTCAAGTCTGGGGAGATCTTTGTCTTCCTCCACCAGGCATTTTAGCACTTGGCAAAAAATGGGTATTCCGGAATAAAACTGATGAACAAGGTGTAATAACTCATAATAAAGCCCATCTCGTAGTTCAAGGAATGATCAAGAAGAAGTTATAGACTACGAAGAAATATTCGTACCTGTTGCTCATTTAGAAGCAATTAGAATGCTTTATGCTTTTGCTAACTATAAGCAATTCAAATTATTTCATATGGATGTCAAGAGTGTGTTTCTAAATGGATTTATCAAAGAGAAAGTATATGTGAAACAACCTCCTGGATTTGAAGATCATAAACATCCACATCATGTCTTCCGTCTTGAAAAAGCCCTATATGGACTAAAAAACCTCCACGGGCTTGGTATGAGCGTCTTACTAACTTCCTTCTAGATCAAGGATTTCATAGAGGATCAGTTGACACAACACTATTCCTCAAGAAAAAATCATCTCATCTCCTGATTGTCCAAATCTACGTCGATGACATAGTTTTTGGTTCAACTTAGCAATCGTTTTGTTTAGAGTTCTGCATCACAATGCAAACTCATTTTGAAATGAGCATGATGGAAGATCTCAAGCTCTTTCTTGGGCTGCAGGTTCTTCAAACCCCTCATGGTCTTTTCTTACATCAGACAAAGTATGTTCAGACCATGCTGAAAAAATTCAAGCTTCCAAATCTTAAACCAACATCTACTCCCATGGCAAATACTACTAAAATGGATTGTGATGAACATGGAAAATCTGTTCATGAATGTAAATATAGAGGAATGATCATATCACTCCTCTATCTCATAGCCAGTAAACCAGACATCATGTTCAGTGTCTGTCTGTGCGCACGATTTCAAGCATCGCCAAAAGAAAGCCATCTTACAGCTGTCAAACGAATTTTTCGTTATCTCAGTGGAACACCAAATCTTGGACTATGGTTTCCTCATTCGAACAGTATTTCACCTATTACTTTTAGCGATGCAGAGTTTGCTGGTAGCCTCTTTGATCAAAAAAGCACATCAGGTGGCTGCCATTTTCTAGGCTCATCTCTTATTTCATGGCCTAGTAAAAAGCAGTCCTCTATGTCCCTATCTATGGGAAAAGCCGAATATATGGCCGTCGCAAGCTGTTGTACTCAACTGATATGGATCAAGCAACAGATGAAAGACTATGATCTTATACTTGACACAATGCATATTTACTGCGACAACACAAGTGCAATCTGCATATCTAAAAACCCTGTCCAGCATTCACGAACAAAACACATTGATATCATGTATCATTTTATACGTGATATAGTTCAGGACAAAACTATAAAACTTGAGTTTGTTCCTTCCGCAAAGCAATTGGCTGACATCTTTACAAAACCGCTTGCTAAAGATCAGTTTTGCTTCATTAGACATGAACTTAATATGATCTTAGAGGATGATCTTTCTCTAGAGTAATTCTCTAGATTCAAAGGCAGATCTATCTTCTTAGCCCATTAAAGTTTGGATAGGTCCATTAAGAGGGTTTAATTTTCTGTTGCTCTCTCAACCCTAAGGTCCAAAATTTATTATTTGCAAGCGAGCTAGTTCCTGATTCACCTTCCTTGAAGAACCTTCGAAAAATCAGCCGGATTGTTACCTACTCATTCTAGCCTACTACATATCTCCCTCGATTTCCTCCTACCATTTTTACAAATCTAGCGCAACCTATATTATGAATTCGAGTCTAATCGTCTGTCTTAGGTTTCTGGTTCTCAATCTTTTCCTCCTTAAATCTTTCCCACTCTTTTTCTCTAGCATGAATCCTCTTCTTCTGGAAACCTTCTCTGGGGTCATGCATAGGGATGACAACTATCGTCAACTATATCGAGATGTTTTTCGTGCGTGTCCCATCATTGCTCCTTCTGTCCTTAACTACCTATCATTCGAGGAGTTTAATCTCTTTATCACAGGTTTCCTGAGAAACCTCGGATGGAAATCTGCACTCCTCCAAGCTCAGCAATCGTTTGCATCATTGGCCACCAGATTTTTCTATTCCAAAGTTTGAGAGAGCATAATACGTCATGCTATAATCACAGCTATAGTCCTAGGAAAACACCTTCGAATTTCTCCCCATACTTTGGGTATCATGCTGAACCTCATAACTTAGGGGTTTGTTATTCGAACCTATGATGACATATGGTGTCACGGCTTTGATATCACCAGATCACCGAGGGAGCTTCTAGATTCCAGTTGGGCAGATTTGCCGATACCAGCGACCCTATGGATAACTATACTTCCATCCCACCTCAGACTCCTTCATTACTTTCTCACTTGAACCCTTTTACCATGATCATATTCCAGAGACCTTCTCCTACCCCTGGATATCTTCATTCTCTGGTGTGCTATCAATGGTAAACAAGTGTGTCTTTCGTATCTTATGATTATGTTCATGTTGGAAGCTAGACTTGAATGATTTCCAGGGAACTTACCCTTCACACCATAAATCACCACATTGCTGCTCAGGATGGGAGCTAATCTCTATGGACATCAGCGTTATTGAGCCAATAAGTGGGTTTGATCCTTATGGGATTACTGGAATTCCCGTTGGAGATGTGTTGGCTCTACTTGACATCTCACCACCCTCATCCCCAATCATCCCTACAAGTGAAAAAGCAGCAGCAGAAGATAGTCAAGATGATCGAGGAGATAAGGACTCCTCTCCATGGTCCTTGAACGATTCTGGGAATATGCAGATGAAGATGAAAATAGAAGAGATTGTGCGGATTATGAAGAGAAGGAGGATGAACTCTCTTCACAGAGAGGTGAAGAGAACAGTCTACCCATATTGGGAGAAGAAGTTTATGGTTTCTCCATTAGTCATCGCTGAAATAAATGTGTCTTTCGATAAGGACTTTTCCGATCCTGTGGAAAGGAAGGCTAAAAAAGAAAGGTGGGGACAAGAGGTGTTTCAAGTAAAGACGCCTAGTAGTGGGGATGAAGAAGGAACTGAGGTCTATTCAGGAAAGAGGAAGAAGGGTCATCATAGGATAGCCTATCATAGCAAACGGGATGAACGCGAAGAGCTTGCTCTTCATTTCAGATCGAATGCTACATGCATGATCTCTGATGAATACTTAGCTGAGAAAATTGTGGAAGTAAACAAGTACATCTTCATGAATTCACAGCTGGTCTATTAGGAAAACAAACTCAGGATCACTCAAAGAGTTGCATCATCAAAGAAAGGGAAGGAGAAGGTGGCTACTGCAATGTGAGGCTGCATGGTTTGGAAGAACTATCAGGGTTTGATGATAGTCCTTCTTTGGATGATGGACCTCTGGAAGAACTAAGGTTTGGAAAAACTTAGTCACCCATTTCAGAGTGAGACTCGACTTCTCCTGTTTCTATTCAATACCTTGATCTCTATACACCGAGAGGGGTATGTTCGTCTTCCTTGCAGATAAACCACTGCGGAACTTAGGGGGAGAATGTTGAATGACCAGAAGTGAAAACATGGAAAGTTTGACAGCTATGCAACTTACATCTGCTAAACTCATCAACATAAAAAAAATCAATAGTCTCAAGGAAAGAATAATTCCTGGCAAAGAAATCACAGCAAGGAAGATAATTAAATGGAATGTCCAAGAGCCACAACATCAGAAGACTGATCTTTAAGATGAAAGAGGGACAATTGTAGCATAAATAGAAGAAGCAAGAATCAGTACAGGTCATCGACTCTTCTGTTGCAAAAACATACTTGCTGTCCAAATTTATCATAGATTAAATCATTATCACTATTAGTCTAAGTGATAGGCTAATAGGAAACAAGTCAGAGAAATAGAGTGGGTAAGGGTACTGAGTCAGTACGTCGGTAGGAACGACATGGAGTATTGTTCTGAACCTCAACTCGTGTTCTCGAAGTTGCTCGAATTGTCACTCCATCGATTGGAGGTTTTTGTCACTTTGAAGTTGTTCAAAGGTTTGTCACTTCATTGTAAGTGCAGAGGTACATTGTTTTATTTAATACTAATAATATAATTCCTGAGGTAATCGGTCATTGGGCATGGAGTAGGCATTGTTTCCGATCCACGTTAAAACTTCGTGTTCTAGTTGTTCTGCTTAATATTTGTTCTTGCGTAAAACATTTTGTAGGATACAAACTGAACACTAATCTTGACTGGGCTAAAATTTAAAGTATGCTCATAACAGAAGTATTGGGACGTAAGCTATGTTTTGGCTCACTTAATAGAATAAGAAATTAGGTCTTACAGAAAGAGGTAGATCAAGAAGAAAGGAGAAAAATTGATTCTGTTTCTTTTTGAATCTCAACACTGCAGTTATCAATTGTTTGATTCATTCACTTGACGAGATTGTGTTTGAGTTAGGAGGATAAGTGAATTTCACATCGATCCCTCCAATAATGATTTGGTGGGCTTTATGGATTCAGACATTGATAGTAAGAAGGACACGTAAAAGTGCAGCACTCGTTACTTATTTACTGGAAGTCTCATCATCACTCAATTCTAGGTCTATCTTCTACTGAAGTTGAGTACATGGCTATTACTGAAGTTTGTAAGAAAGCAATCTAGCTAAGAGGGTTGTTGAATAAGACTAAGGGGAAAGTTTTTATCCCATAACTACATATGGATAGCCATAGTGCTTTACACTTTTGTAAAGACCAATTCTACTTTGAGAGAAAAAAACACATGACGCTCGTCTTTATTTTATTAGAGATGAAGTTAAGAAACATCACCTCTTGGTAGTTAAAATCATAAGTTTTGAGAATCTTGCTGATTTTAGCACTGAGATCTTCTCTATTGACAAATTTGTGTTTTGCACGGATGCTCTACGCATCCATGAAGTAGGGTGAGATGTGAAAAATGAGTTATGATAATGGGGTTGGTGATGTGTAAGGAAAACCATTGAAATAACAGCTTCAAGGTTAGGATGGCATTTATTGACCGCCGTCCAATCATCTGCTAAGTTGGGTCATACTGGAGCAGATGGGTACCCGGTTCGAGTCCAAACTCAAAATGATATCTTCCTTATGTTGGTACTAAATATAAAAGCCCGACAGTTTTATGTTTTGGATCATTGTGAAAATTACTTCCTTAGGAAACTCTGAGATTCTAGGGTTTGGGATCGCTCTGTCTTCTGCGGTGCTAGATCATCGTTTGTCATTGAAGCTTATAATGATGGTACAAGACTTAAGGGGATGCTACTTCAAGATCATAGTTTGTGTTTTTAGTCTCTGTTTTCACATGTTCTGTTGATGCTTCTTGTTCCTTCATTTGGTTCATCTTGTTCTTGTAATTGAAACACTTTGCTTTATGATCTAGTTGATTTCATGGGTCAACTGTCCCCTCTTGCGACTCCGCAAAATAGGGTCTTTGTGGCGTCAACTCCATTACCAACTCTAATGTTCTTCTTTAAGTTTTTGTTTGGTTTCAGTGTTGCAATTAGGGTTTTGTTCGTATAAGATTCCACCTGTTACCTTACTCGCTAAAATGGTTCAACGAGCATATCATGTCATATTATGAAGCTTGGCTTGAAAGTAGATATTGACTATATAGGTGTTCCATTTGTGATCTCAATTATTTGCTACATGTGTCCAATAAACAAAGGTTACACGTAGGGGCGAAACTATGTGTAGAGGTGCGGATGCCATGGCGGCCCCGAGAATTTTTGAAATGTATTAGATATATATCAGAATTTGGAGAAACGTATACATAGCTAATGTTTGCATTAGTAAACTATGTTATGCGAGTTGCTGTAGTGGTTGAGATGTTTGTATGGTGCTGGGAGATCTTTGCTTTCCCTAGAATTGATATAGCCGTTTTCTATATACAGTTCGTCTTTTGCATTGTGTAGTCTGTGGATAGACTAAAATACCCTTAGTTAAAATAAAATAACTAACAGTTTGTATTTACTTTGTGCAATCCATTTTTGCTAATACAACCCGGTTTTACTTCGTGCATATCGTTTTTTCTAATACAGTTCGTTTTTACTTCGTCTAGTCCGTTTTTATTTCACATAGTCCGTTTTTTATAAATAAATCTTCCAAATAAATATGAAAACTCCTGCTCATAGGATATTTTGTACAAAACATGTATGAATGAAAAGTTGAGAAGTAATGAATTGAAACGTTGTAAATAAAAGACGATATTGCAAAGTAAATTGGCAATTGACTTACCAAGAACGAAGAACTTGATAATCCCAGAAAAAACTTAATCATGGATTCATCGGAATCAGGAAGTTTGATTCCGTTTGAATGAAGAACTTAACTCTGGATTGTTAAGTTGATGAATGATTTGTATTTATTAACATGTTCCTAATCCTTTTCTGTTTAGATTTATAACTTGTATCTTCCTTTTTTATTTATGTTTGTGTTAGTTTTGATTTTTTTAATACAATTTGAATTATTTTGTTAAAAAATAGTATTTTACTAATATAGTCTGTATATAATAATATTTTTTATAGTAAAATACAAACTATATATAATATCAGCCTTGATATATTATTTTCTAGTTTCTATGGAATGTAAATTGAAATAACAATTAATTTTTTTGCAGATAATTTTTACTAAACAATAACAATAAAGTTAGTGAAAAAGTATACTAAAAATAATATTTAAGATGAATTTTTTTTAATATTTTATTGATATATGAAAATATTGTACAAATGTTTTGGGGTGATTTTAAGAATGTATAAAGAATTTTAAAAATTTCTTTTTTCTTAATATGTTGTATAAGAAGAGGTATTTGGTACACCTAGCTTATTGAATAATTTTATTTTTTGAATTTAATCTCAGTTGTTCATTATGAGATTAATTCTCAGCCGTTTTATATTTTTAATTTCTGAATTTAATTTATTTCATAAAATAAATTACTTAAAAATCACTTGACTTAATTCTAATTAATATGCGGTACAATTTATTTTTATCTTTACAGTTTAATGTTTTGTGTTGGTTTTTTTTTCATATATGAACATCTTAATATTAAGATTGCACTTATAAATTATTTTAACTTTGTAACTTTAATTTATGGATGGATATATTTAACATCATTCATTAATGTTTCTACTTTTCTATTTTTCATTCTTGAGAATTTATTTTCATTTTCTCCTGAATTTCAGTTATCCTCGTTTACAAGCGTGGTGCCGGCTAGTTTTTTATAACGGTTAGTCCCGCTGCTTGCTTGCTTGTCCCTGGTCGGTATGTTTACTGCTCCAAGGCTGCTTTGTTTGGGGTCTTTTCTGTTTGTATGTTCCTGGGAGAATGCTGTTTTCGGCCTCTGTTCTCTGATGTTTCTGGGAAGAAGCAGGTTTCTGCTGCTGGTTTGTTTGTGTGGCTGCTTCTTCCTTGTACATAACTCTTTTCTTTTTCCTTATTAATATAAACTGCATAGCACTTTGATAAAAAAAATATTCAAACAAAAATGTGGAGACTTCGTCCGATTTGCTCGAAATAACTCCATCATGGTTGTTGATTCTTGCTAGTGTGACCTTACAAGCTGATCCTGTGAATTCAACTTCCATTAGAGAATACCATTAATCCAAAACTTCCTACAATAATAAACACAACAAATCTGTTCAACTCTTAAATTCCCCTTCCCAGCAAAACACATGTCTCAAAATAAAAAAATGGGGCAGTTACAATGGAATCATTGGTATAGATATTTGATGAAAGAGTATAACATTTTGAGATCTATTTATTACTATTAGATTTTTTGTGACATCTTGAAATCTGGATGTCTTTGAAGGACGATTAGAGACCAACCACAATTTTAATTGGCCAATGATGACCTTGTATATTAGGTTACCTGTCTATTCAAATTTTCAGTTATGATGGTTATACGTGCAAGTGTCTAATATGTAACGAATTGTTCGGTATAATTAAATAAATAATTATATTATGTGGATAACATTACATTAATGAGCATTAATTTTCAATTTCTAAAATTAAGGCGACGTGAAATATTAAAGATTGAATGTTTAAATAACAATTTTTATCAATGTTTAAATAACAATTTACCATAGCTGCATACCAACATGACAAAAAAAAATTTTAACGAGGCCGCATATTAATTAGAATTATGTCAAGTGGTCTTTAAATAATTTGTTTTAGGAAATAAATTAAATTAAAAAAATTAAAACAAATGAATGATTGAGATTCAATCTTATAATGAACGACTGAGATCAAAGTAAAAAGTGGGATTATTCAATAAGCCGGGCCGGATGTACCGAAGTTTTATTCCTATAATATACGGTGAAGACTTCGGTACTCCTGGCTTATTGATACTCTCACTCTTAGAAATTGATCTCTGATGTTTATTGATGAGATTAAATCTCAGTCGTTCGTTATATTTATTTTCCAAATTTAGTTTATTTCCTGAAACAAATTCCTTAAGGGCACTTGACTTAATTCCAATTAATATGCAGTACCATTTAATTTTATCTTTACAGTTTGATGTTCCATGTTGTTTTTTATATGTGAACATTTTAATATTAACATTGCACTTACAAATCACTATAAGTTTGTGAATTTAATTTATAGAGGGATAAACCTAACATCATCCATCAATATTTCAACTCTTCTTCACTAGTACACTTCTCATTATTGAGAACAAATTTGTGAATTTATGTTTAACATGTAGAACTTTCATTTACCAATTACTTATAGAATCAAACATACTGTCTTCGTTACTCAATAAATCAATTGATGCTCAGCAACATTTAACAAAACATTGACGTAGCAAGAATTAGTCCACTCTTGTCGAAGATGGAGATTGTAGTGGTAAATATGATCTGATCTGATTAGATGTAGCTTCGATCAGTCTGAGAATCTTTTTTTCCATATCAAAATTCCATGAATGCTCAAGGACGAAGAAGAAAGAGAGGGCCGTGAAAAATCATGACCCCGGTGCTTTTTATGGGGTCGAGTAGTAGTATTAGCGGCAAAAATGTTGCAATGTAAAACCATGATCATGATCACACAATATTAAAAGATCCTCGTTATTCTAGCTAATTAGCAGTATATAGATAGCTAGCATGGAAGCAGACATATAAAGAAAGAAAGAAAGAAGCTATGGTAGATACAAATAGCTAGAATGGAAGCAGACATATAAAGAAAGAAAGAAGTTATGGTAAATAATTGTATGATTGGTGTGATGGTAATTAGTGAGACGACAATAAGGATGGTTGGCATAGTAGTTGTACGTTTGTTTATAATAATAGAAAAGAGTGGAGCCTGATGAATAGTAAGTTTTGCCTCAAATCTATGTTTTGCAATGAGAAAGTCCCCTTTAACTGTGTAGGTAATTTCATTTGTACGAATTTTTTAATCTATAGCATTAGCTAATGGATAGCCTTTTGAGTAATATGGATTTCAATTGTTCATCTTGAAGTTTAGATTTACATGAAGTGGCAACTTTTGCATATTTTATAAATAATAGATAATCGTTCATCAAAGAATAGTAAACACAACAAAAAAATTAATGAATAAACTAAAAGAAATTACTCGGATCAATAAAATAAATAATTGGATCCTGTTATGTTAATAAACATGAATTTTCAATTTAAAAAATTATAATAAGTAGTAAGTGAATTATTAATGTCCGAGTGTTTACATAATAATTAACCATGTCTTAAAATTAATGTGTCAAGTGGTACTTAAGGAATTTTTTATAAAAAATAAAAATTTAGTATAAAAAAATATACGGCTCAGATTCATTCACAAAACAAACGGCCAGAATGAGATTGGTGGGAATATTGAATAACCCGGGAGTACCAAAAAAGTTTTTATGAAATATATAATTAGTAATTACATTATCGATTATTGACGTTTCCCAAAATAAATTTCTGGCTTCGCCACTAATCACACAATTATTCTCATATTTACTGAGTGGTTTTCAAGCAGCATTCTCAAATTACGGGTTATCAAATCTTTCCATGATTGTTTATGCACTAAAATTGGTCCTTAATGAATCAAAATTTGCCCCAACGAGCAGTTGGAAATACTATCTCAACTTTTGTCAATACCAACTTTTATCATGAAATTTTGAATCTATCTAAGTTCACAATCATATGCTAGTTGGGTGCCGGTGCTCTTAATTATTAGTTCAAACATCATCTTGAAAGTTTAAAAATTCTAACTTTTTACTTAAACTCGGTAGCTATGAATCACTTAGTTCATTTATGAAAAAACAAATTGAAAGGGGTGTACGTCGTGCAGCCCCTTAATTAATAGAAACTCTTGTACCTAAGAGGGGTGCATGTCGTGCACCTCCATGTTCCAACAGCTACCATATAAGATGAGCGATTTTGAGGAAAGAGAAAAAGACAAGTCTTCTTCAACGAATTCCTAGGATTTTTCCACGAGTTCTTCCAACAAAAACATTATCTATTCATCTCTAGAAGTTCGATTGAAGATTGGAGCTAGGATTAAAGCTAAAAGGCTAAAAGCAAAGATTGGAGCTAGATCGATTCATTATTTCTTCATCAAAATGGTGGTTAGGTCCTTCTCTATTTTCTCTTCTTCTAGAGTTATGAGTAGCTAAATCTTTAGAGTTTTTGGTTGGGATGTAGGAATTGAGCTATGATACTCTCCCTGAAAGTTAAGGGTCGGCGATTGTTGGATATTTGGAATTGAATGAACGATTACTTTGATTGTTGGGTT
Source organism: Linum usitatissimum (assembly GCA_030674075.2). Lineage (NCBI taxonomy): Eukaryota > Viridiplantae > Streptophyta > Magnoliopsida > Malpighiales > Linaceae > Linum > Linum usitatissimum. The sequence goes on along the minus strand of JAUJYP020000273.1, from coordinate 1,143,891 downwards.
TTCAACCTTGTTCTTGTTACGACTTGAATTAGGTCAAATATATGAAATCTTTTATTTGACCGGCTTTGTAATTCATATGGTTAATAATATAAGATAGAAGGAAGTTAATGGTGGAGTAAGCCAACAACTCGATTCTATCTTTCCTGTTTCTTTTGGTTTTAATGATTGATCATCGAGTAATTGGTGGGCGCTCTGGTTTGCACCTAATAGACCAAGTTGGGTGTAGCTATTAGTAGGTTAGGTGTTGATAGACCAAGTTAACACTATTTCCAATTGCTTGTGATTCTTCTTAATTCAAAGAGAGCACCTTATCACTTTGTAGAACGTATCGGTGTTCATTACTAGTTACCCTAGTTGAGGTTATTTTAACCTTGATTGGGAAGCTAGAAGTGGTAATCTGCATGCATGATCGTGTCGCGGATTCCTACGAGTGATAAGAGGAGTTAAATTATTCAATCCAAGTCCAACGTTTGTCCGATCCGACTACTAATAGGAAGTTGAGCTTGATAATCATCCCTTCCAATAACTTGTTTTCTCCCTTGGTTCAAACTTAATTCTCAGTTTGAATTGCTAGTGTTAGTCTAATTAGTAGTATACTTAGAATCCAACATCAATTTGTTCATTCTAAACTGTCTAACTAAGTTTGAGTAGAAGCATAGCGGAGGAACCTTGGACACATACGACACTTTTGTTGTCGAGATAGCTAAGTTTATTGCGTTGTTGTCTCAACATGCAGGACATGATGCAACAACATGTCAAGTCTACTCAGAACAAGTCGCTCCAGAAGAGAACATTAAGTGGATTATGGTCACGGAGGCTACAACAAAGGTGGGTTTAACCATGGCTGTTACCAGCAAAATTACAGACCCAACCAAGGTAACTACAACAACGTCCCACAGAATAATCAAGGTTACCGAAGCTACCAACAAGGCCTGGATCCTCACGGCTAGGGATTGAGTCAATCACAACCCGCATCTAAAATCAGGGTTACAATTAAGATTTTCACGGAAAGCAAGGGTATCCTCAAGGGAATCAAAGAAACTGATAGGGAAATAAGAGGGTTACCAACCCCAAGGATATCATTAAGTTTTAACCAAGGCAATCTTGGAGGTCAAGGCAATGATCAAGCTTTGAGAGCACCTCCTCCCGAATTTCCACAAGCAGATGCACTTCAAGGTGGAGCATCATCTTCAATGGAAAACAATGTCTTTCTCTTCCAACTCATCCATAACCAACAAAACTCCATCAAGAGGATGGAAACTAAAATGGGGGCACCTCACCAAGGCTCTCTCTACTCGACAACCGGGCACTCTACCCGGAAATGCATAACAGAATCCAAAGGGTCAATTTGCTGAGTTGATTACCATCATTATTAGGAGTGGGAAACAAACAAATCCCATTCCTAAGGTGGTCAAGCCTCATGTAGTGATACCACCCAAGTTGACTCCTGAAGATGACGTTACTCATGAGGATGAGACCGAAGGAAAGGATGATGATGATGATTTATTAGAGGAAGCAAAAGAAGATGAAGAATTTCTCCAACCTCCCATGGATCATGGGAAAACAAGGGCTTCGAATGAGGTTGAAGCTGCATCAAAGTCACATGGAGCTGTTTCTAGCTCAAAACCAGTTCTGGCACGTTACAAGCCCAAGGCTCCATACTCCAACCGGTTGGATGAGGATCCCCATACCAAGAGTTCTGTAAATTTCGTTCAAAGGCTCAAGGGAGTGCAGTTCACAATTCCCTTCACTGAAGCCATTTCAAAGATGCCACTTTACGCCAAGTTCATGAAGGAGATTTTCACCAACAAGAGGAAACTGACAGAAGTTGCAAATGTCACCCTCAATGAACAATGCTCGACCGTCATCTCCACATACATCCCTATAAAGCTTAAGGATCCAAGTAGCTTCCATATCCCTTGTAGGATTGATGCACTTGATATTGCAGAATTAGGTGCTAGTATAAACGTGATGCCCTATTCAGTTTATGAAACACTAGACCTGAATGAACTTAAGCCGACTAAAATGAAAATCCAATTAGGGACAAGTCGCTTAAAATTCCTAGAGGAATAGTGGAAGATGTTTTTGTGCGAATTGGAAATTTTGTGTTCCTCATTAATTTCATGGTAGTTGATACTAGTGAAAATGATATTTCTCTGATCTTAGGTAGACCCTTTCGCAACTCTTTGAAAGCAATTATATATGTGTTTGAAGGGGCCCTCACCTTGTGGGCTGGCACGGAGGAGGCTACCTTTCAGTGGGCAAGATTTACCCGAATAAGCATCTTTCTCCTTCATCTCCAGGCAATTCATCTTTCTGCTTAAATTCCAGCCACCACCGCAACCCCTCAGCCCAAGACCAGGGAGGCGGCGACATTTCATCCAGTTGGATCATATTCCTCGTCCACTAGTTCCTTCTTCATCTAGTTGAATATAAACATCTTCCTCCTTCAAGTTGAATATAATTATCTTCCTCCTTCATACCAGTAGAATTAGTTATGTCGTCAATCATCAACTAGTTCAATTCCACCCACCTTCAACATTAATGCACTCGTCGACCTCCACAAAAGCCATGCTCTGTTTCGAAAATCGACTCAAAATACATTTGTTGACTCCAATCATTGGAGCTACCCAATTAATCAAATGGTAAACCCTTTGTACAGCTTTCCCTCCATGAACGATAGTTACGATAGGGGTTAAATATTACCATCATTAGGCATGTGTCATCAATATGATGTGTGGCAATGTTGATTAGGCGAGAAATAACGGCAAGACAAGGGATGGAGTAACGGAAGGAGACGTTTAGCAAGTTGGTAAAGTAGGAGGGGGCAAAAACAATTTTTAATAATAGAGGGGCCTCTTTGTTAAGTTGGTAAAGTAAAAGGGGTAAAAGTACTATAATTCCTTTATTCTAATGCACACAATTATTAGTAGGGGTAATTTTGTCAGAAATCAAGATTTATTATATTAAGCAACATGATCATCGAGAGTTGGAGGATGTGGTAGATTGGGGTTTGCTCCGCTACCATTTTGATTTTTCTCATCACCTTGGCTCTTCCATGCATTTTCCTCCTCTTCGGTTGTCGGAATCTTTCATTTCCACAGCAATAGTTGTGACGTTGGATTTTGATTTTGTTGAGTTGGAAGGCTGGGTTTAATGAAATATATTAGAGGCAAATGATTAGGTTTATGTGGAGAATCGTAAGGGTTAGATTATAGAGAGAAGAAGGCTGGTGTTGGAAATTTGGTCTGGAGGCCATCTCTAACATTTACAAAAACTAAGTACATCAAACCTAATACTAAAAATCAAGACTACAAGCAAAACGAGTACACAACCAATACCAACAAAAAATTAAGTACATAACCCTAACTCTAAACTGAATATAAAAATAAAGTGCAACAAATCTAACACTAAAAGTCAGAGTACAAACAATAACAACAAAACAACAACAAATTAAGTACATAACCCTAACTCTAAATCGAGTACAAAAACAAAGTACATACAGGCAAACGAGTAAACAGCCCACGAAAACACAATATCAAGTACATAACTCTAATCCTAATTAAACCGAGTACAAAAACCAAGACAACAAATAAAATGAAGTACATAACCCTAACTCTAAATAAACCGAGTATAAAACCCAAGTACAAACAAAATGAGTACACAACACACAACAAAGAAAAGATCAAGTACAGAACCCTAACCCTAAACCGAATACAAAAATAGAGTACAACAAACCTAATACTAAAAATTAAGTACAAGCAAAACGAGTACACAACTCAAAACAATAAAAAATCAAATGCATAAGACTAACAACGAAACCTTAAACCGAGTACATAACTTTAACAAAGTGACCACACTAACAAAATCAAAATCAAAATCCAAGATAAAAACTGAGTGAAAATGGATGATGTAGTAGAATTTATATAAGCAAAAAGAAAAGTCGTAAAATGAAGAAGTAGTTGAGAGATGGGAGTGACAATTCAAAGATATTGAAGAAATTGTAAAAGAAAGAAGGAGAGAAGAAGAAGTAAGAAAATAATGAAAAAGTCCTTGAGATAAAGAAGCTTTGTAATCCGTTAGATGGAATATTTAAATGGATGGTGGTGATTTTTTTTGTTGGGGGCAAATATCTTATATTTATTTGTTACTGACCCGAATTTCATTTAATTATTTATCATGATTAATAATATTTTGCAGGTTGATTAAAAAAATTAGTTATCATAACAAGTCACTAGTTACTATTTTCGTAGAAGTTACTTTTTAACTACTTTTTATAGTTCTATATTCAAGAATTTTAACCAGTTAGGGTATCAAAATTCTATTTATTTGATATTACCATTAGAACTTGTTTTCTATCCTAATTACTAGTTTTGCTATAATCCTATAACTATGTAGTAGAAACCTTAGGTATTGAAATCAAATAACGTTATACTCTCAGTTAAATAACTAGTTATCAAAAAATATAATTAGTTATTAGTTTGTGGATGAAAGATGCAAAGACCACACGAATCAACTAACAACAAAGGAGCAACGACAAATGACATCTAAGACGAGAGCAATGAAGTCATGCACCTACCAGACTCCAAACATTCAAGGAAGACCCACATCTATCGTAAATGAAGATCCTTTCTTGTGTGACGATTTGAATTAACACTTAATTTTAATGATTTGACAAATTTAATGATGAATATTTTTCAAGAAAAAAGGACATGATGAGGTGATTCCTACGGTCAACACTGAAGCTCAAAAGATCCCACACATGGAGAGAATTCCATCAAGTTGGATCATGAAAGATGTTCAACAAGAGCATTCGAAGAAGACAAGTGGAGTGTGAGGAGCATAATGGATGCGGCCCATGGACATAAAAAAAGTCAACAGAGTCATCAAAGAAAGCCTAACACGGTGAGAAGCCTAGCTGAGAAGTGCACCACAACCACTATAGAAAATTGGATTTCAAGCCAAATAAAAAACGAAGCAACTTTCTTCGACCAAGAAGAAGACTAGATTCATAATTCAACATATGAGAAGACTGTGTAGCCAAAACGGCCAAGAGATCGTAAGAAGTCCAAAGCCCAATCGAGGCATCTCTCAATTGGTCCATCTTTGCCCGACCCATATAAAGACCAGAGCCTAATTATACATCAAGAATGTCCAAGAGAAATTCTGGAAAATTCGGATCCATTATTGGACCTGAACCCACAAAGTGGCTCAACCATGTTACCACCGGTGGCACTGAAATGAGGCCTTTCATATTTTTTCGACCAATGCCCATATTTCTTTTCCCAAGGAGCTTTTAACAGATTCTAAGGACTTCGAAGAGTGATCTCAAGACTCGAGACAAAGACCCAAAATTTATTTTTCTAGACTTGATAATACTGATTTGATCTAATCAATAAAAAATCCACTTCGGACATGGGCTAACTCTCCATGAAGCCCTCTTTCTTAACGTCTTTGAAGTAGACGATACATGGTGATCTATAGAGACGCAACCTAGCAAAAAAAACTAAATTTTATGTGACGTAAAACCAGCACTGTAGCAAAAGGTGTCGAATTTTTATGCAACAGAAAATATTGGTTGTGAAAGATGTCTTACCATACTGCTACAGAGCTTTTTGGTAGAGAAAGACTACGAAAGCATATGCTCCAGAGTAGCTTGGTTGCAAAAACTGTAGGGTTGCACCTTGACCCCATACGAAGCAGTAGGGTTTTGTAGTGAAAAGCCTAGACAACTTATGCAACGGTGGTATGATTCCATAGCAAAAAACCTTGACTCCTTATGCAATGGTAGGGTTCTGTACGAAAACCTAGAAACCTTCTTCAACGTTAGGATTCCGTAGCTAAAATCCTCAACACCTTATGCAACTATAGTATACCGTAGCGAAAAACCTCAACACCTTATGCAACTGTAGTACATCCTGTAGTAAAAAATGCCTCAACACCTGATGCAACTATAGTATATTCAATAAAAAGTAGTCTTTAGAGGCTACCGTGCACAGTGCAGGTAGCACCGCGCTATACAGGGCTTGGTAATGGCCAAACTATGCATGTTATTTTAGTTTCAATCCTCTTCCTAGCTTTTTTCGTTTTAAATCGTGTCCCAAAAAAACAAGTCCCCTATACTTGCCATATTTACATCTTATCATATGCAACGGTATCATTTCTTAGCAAAACACATTGACCCCTTATGCAACAGTAGGGTTCCGTAGCGAAACTTCGACACCTTATGCAATGGTAACATTCTGTAGCGTTGAGCCATATGTTACTTATGGGTATGTGAACCCTATTTACTGCATTTCATATCCACATGACTTTGAAATAAACTAGGCACTTGCTAGTATATGTAGTTTATGAGTCACTTAGGCCTCGTTTGGTATAGAGGAAATTATGAGGATTTTGTCAAAACTCAGAGTAACAAACAAACACTTGTTTGTTTAGTTTTAATTGGCCAGTGTTTTACGAAAACACTTTTCCTCTGCCCCACATTTCCTCTCAAATGTGCCTTTTTCAAATACATGGTGTTGAGGATGTTTTCTTCAAAACTCTGAGTTTTCGTAAACAATTGATATATATTGTCATTATTACCCCCACTTCCTTTATGCTATAACGACTATAACAATCGAGGTGGGAATAAAAGTGAGATATTGGTTTGATTAGCCAAAGCGTGTAATATATTATTACAATTATGTAATGCATATTTGGAAAAACTATATGATTAGCCATGACATATTATAATATATGGTTGTAGATATATACAAATATTAATTCTTCTTCCCTAATAAATAAAAGGAGTGGTAGGTGTCGGATTTATTCTCATTTATATTTAGTAAGATATGGTATGAGTATGGTACAATATTAATACGTTCATAGTTTCATACATTGTTTCAACATAGCAATACGTTTAAAATTTCGGCAACAATTAAAAAATATTAAAATGTTAAAATTAAACGGCTCTACAATAGTACGAGAACGGAAGTTCTAAACGCATATAGTATGTATATGTGTATTATATGAGTATTAAACGAATTTTTGCTAACTAGAAGATGACGAGTTTTAAAATTGGATTTCAAATAAGGGCATCATTGTCATTGCATAATAAATTTCTAACAAACTGAAAATTGTATTTGAATTACAAACCTCGTTACCAAACAATGTAATTGGAATTACACAATCTCTAATTCCTCAATTCCCAATTTCCACATTTCCTTCATTTTCATTCCTCCATACCAAACGACCCCTTACATATTTTGTCTCTGTCGACTAGATACCCTAATCTAAAAAGCGTACAAGAGTTGATCTACAAGATGGGTTTCGGTAAGCTGGAGAACTGATGAATAAGTACATCCTTTGCTTCCTTCTTTCTGTTTAACTTATGATTGGTAACCCAATTGGAAATGATGTGTTTCAAATTCATGATTGCAGGGACTTGAAAAGTTTAGTGTCATTTGTCTGGAAGAACTGATCCATGAGATCATGACCATCGACCCTCATTTCATGGAGGCAAACGACTTCCTCTTGCCATTTAAGTTGAGCACTCCCTTGGGTGGATTGAAGAAGATGCTTAACCATTATGTCGAAGGCGATGATGCTGGAAACTGTGAGGATTTCATTAACGCACTTATCAGGAGGATGAACTAGACCATTTCCTCTCTTTTTTCACCCTTAGAATAATTTTTTTGTTAAACTTTTTTTATATATTATGTAGATGTTTTGGATCACTGGGATTTTTTATGTGCAATTGAGGGAATTGCACGTATAGAAATTCAAAAACGAATCGACGTGATTCTGGCCATAATATGGATGGGATTCCCCAAATTATAATTTGATGAAAAACGATCCAATTGTGGAATTTTTTAAAATAACCAAAACCTCCTCAGAGAATGTAAGGTTTTCATGAGGCTGATTTTGAGCCGCCATCCAAGCACGAATATTTTCGTTTCATCCCTTTAGTAATCGGATGAACGTAGAGATGAAAATGTAAGAACTCAAGGGTCCCCCTTAACCTCTTTTTTGTTACATTCCTGTTATATTTTAGCAAATATGAAGTATTTTGTAGCAAAAAGAAATAATACGCAATAGAAAATGTGGTAGCATAAAGAATAACAATTTGTGACAGTGATAATCAATAGGAGAAGGCTCAACAATCTGCAATGGAGACAATCTGTAGTAGAAGGCAGATAATTCTGCGACAAATATAGATTTTACAAAGTCCCCATTGGCCCCGTTCCTTCGATGATGTATGGGCTTGGGCGCCAGACCCGAAGGGAAATTTCTCGGTTCGCTCTGCCCATCTCCAACTTCGGAAGATTGCTATCAACCGTGTTCTTGCCATGGATGCTTCTCAGCGGAAGGCATGGAGGTATATCCCTTGCAATATCACTGCTCCCCCGAAGGTGTTTTCTTTCTCTGGCGTGCAAATAGCAACTGTCTTCTACCAGCAATAAGCCCAGGTGCCGCCAGTGTGCGCCCTCTTCAGTGTGCATGTTATGCTCTCAGGAAGACTCTATCTCTTATCGCCTTCTTTCTTATGATCATGTTGCGGCAGCATGGGCGATTCTTCTTCCCTCCCCGAGTCGTCCTCCTGCCGGTTTGCCCTTTGCTGAGTGGTTTTTTCCCTGCAGGATTCCCGGGATCGCTCCCATATGATATTGGCCGTTGCTGCTTGTTAGTCTATTTGGAAGCTGCGGAACGATTTTGTTTTCAAATGTGCTAACTATAGCCTCATGGTACGTTACACCATTCGTGGATTAGTCATCTCAGGTTGAATGCTCCTTGGAGCCTGTAATTTTGAATTCCCCTATTCTGATGGTTTGAATGAAGGCAGTAGGCAAGTTGCGATTGTAAAAAAAAAGTGTTAAGAGCCCTCAATTAATAACATTCTGAAGTTAGTAAAGCAAAAGGTAGGACTTTTTATTAATGATTTTGGTTCTGTGTCGTACGTACAAGAAGAGTAGATGAATTCACAGAAGAAGGGGAGATTGATGGGCATCAATCAAATATAACTTTTTACTTAACGCCAGCTAGCTATCTGCACTGCATTTGTACCGAAATCATAAATGGCATTCTCATAAATATGCGACTGGCTATATTTCCACTACCAAGACCTACCATTCATTGCTTAAAGAGTAAACGGAGATATTCTAAGATAATCTCCGTCTCCATTCTAGTTAATAATTAATGACATTTGAGCTTTTTTAATAAAAATCATCTATAATTTAGATAATCAATTTTAACCGTTGATTCTTTATTTTATTTAAGTTTGTAATTAATTAATTAATTTAAATGTTCTTTTTTCTTTTAATTTATGTTTATATTTTTAACCCAATGTTACATATAGTTTGTCTTTTGCTTCGTGCATTAATAAAACGGACTAAACGAAGTAAAAACATACTGTAAAAGAGTAAAACTGCACTGCGTTAGACGTTAGTAATACGAACGGCATAAAGTATAAACGAAAAACGGACTAAGTTTGTAATTTTTTATTAAGGGTATATTAGTCTATTTACGATAAAATACAAACTGCACAAAGTAAAATACGGCCTGTATATAGCATCACCCTATTTTTAACTTCCTTACTTTTTGTATTTTTTTTAATTGAGAACAAATTTTTTTATTTCCTTTTCTTTCTTTTCAAAGATAATATCATTAGTCTTTCTTTTTCCAAATTATGGTCGTTTATGTGAACGAGACTGAACTAATTCACTTTCATGTGAACATATCCTAACCTAGTTCCCTATATTTGAACTAGTTCAGACAACGTTCATATAAACGGGCATAGTTTTGAAAAGAAAAGGTTTAACACTCAGAAACCTGTGTATAAGTATTAAACGAGCATAGTAGAACATTGTACTAGTTCATCTGCATGGAAGATGAGGCATCATAAAAACAGTGAACTAGTTCAGACTACCTTATCACGAAAGTGAACTAGTTCAGAAAATGATGAAAATGAACACGTAAACATGTGTACCAATTCGGCTAATTGAGAAACTGCTAGACTCTTATGATAACTACAAGATGAAGCTCAAACACAAGAAAGGAGATATGTCATTAGAAGAACTGGTGGGACACATGAAGATTGAAAAAGCAAATCGTTAGAAAATCGAAATTTCTACTCAGATACAATATATTGTTAAAGCTCATCAATTGGAATCTGAAAGAGGGAACAAGTTCAATGTCTCTATTTTGAAGAAACCATCCTGGAAAGAGAGATCCACTCCTTACAAAAGACCAGAACAAGCACTTATCTCACTCACATTGATGGTTGCTTCGTATGAGGGAGGATGGGGCATATGGCTTATCAATTCCGCTTTAGAAAGACTCCAGGCTCCACCTTGAAACCACAACTCCACAAGGTGCAAAAGGAAGAAGAAAAAACAGGTAATGAAAAACACATGAAAAGAAGAAAATGTGATTGCATCTGTGGTTCAGCTAGAGGCAAACATAATGAAAGGAAGGGTAGACTGTCTAGTTGACTCAGGAGCCTAAAGGCACTTCTGCTCCTCAAAGGATCTGTTCATAACTCTTGAAGAAACAAATACTGGAAGAATTGTCTATATGGGAAATGCCAGCACCTCACCAATACTGGGAAAGGGGAAGATCAATCTATCTCTTACTTCTGGAAAAATCCTTGCTTGTTCTGTTTGTGCCTTCCTTAAGAAGGAATCTAATATCTGATGGCCTGTTAATTAAAGCTGGACTTAAGTTGGTTTTATATGCTATCAAGTTAGTCATAACTAAAAATGGAGTTTTTGTAGGGAAAGGGTACATGTTTGGTTCCTTGTTTGTTATGGATACTGATAACGCGATTATTGGTAGCCATTTTGACCCCACATTGACTAGTTTTTGCTCCAGTTTCGATGATATTTGCTTGTAGTAGCATTCGGTTTAATCATAATTGTATTTCGTATTTGTTTCCTCTCAAACCGACCATTTCAATCTGTTTCACTTGTTTCTTTAAGTATTTTCCTTGAGTTCAGGTAATTGTTGGATAGAGGGTTTGATTACGAAGCCGATGGTACATTCCAGAGCGAAATTTAATGAAGAAGTTATGACCCAAAGAAGTCAGGAGCTTCTGCTATTGAGGAGTAACGGCCGTGACACAACCTGTCACGGCCGTGATAGTTGTCATTGCCGTGACACATGCTGTCACGACCGTGACACCCAGTTTGAACAGTAACCTTATTTTATCCCCAATTCGAGATTGTTGGGAGAAGACAGCCATGGAGATAAACTAAAACACAAATTGACGAAGGGAGAATTGCTTGGAAGCCTAGGAGCACTATGGGAATGAAGATTTGATGGCAAATAGCCAAGGATTCAAAGCCCAAGGGAGATTCTACTTCGTACTTTCATGGAGATTCTCAGTTTCATAGCTCGATGAATGGGAATCAAGACCCCTCCACTTTCAATAAGGAGATTTCCAAGAAAATCAAGACATTGCAGCTCGATATCGTGTCGATATAGCTATTCAAGCGGCTCATTGATGCACTGTATTTTTTACACACCTTTTCTCGTTATAAACTATATGTTTGTGTGTCGAAATGTATTCGAATCCGGTTTTTTAGTACATGTTTGGCTCTCTTGCCCCTCGGGGCCATGTTATGGTATTTGGAATATTTTTGGTACATTTCAGGTGTCATATGACGTATATAGATCAACCAAGACATGACGGGGAGGCCAGAACAACTTAAAGCGTACGACTTGGGAAGAAAGCGTCACTGTTTAGTATTTTAAGCATAACTCATCACTCGGACGTCCAATTGATGCACGGTCAGCGGTGTTGGAACGATAATTCGATTGTTTACAACTTTTATGCTGACACTATAGTCAAATTCCGTACAATAAAGGAACACGGTGTGTTCCTCCGCTGAAATTGCCCGAGAAAGTTACAGGGGCGCACAGCCGTGTTCCATGGGACACGACGTGTTCCATATGGAGCACGGCTCTTCCCACCCCAGGCGGGTTTTCAAGTCATTTTCCTTCTCCAACTTGGTTCAGAAGCCTATAAATACCTTCGAGACCCCCGTGGATGACATATACTTCATTGTACACATATTTTTCGAGCTCTTAAAGAGAGCTAGAGTTCCAAAAAGACGATTGAAGTGAGAGGATCAACCACAATTGGTGAAGGGTGAATCATCAAGTCGAAGATTGGGATTTCCACGAAGAACATGTTGTCTTCTTCGGTTTTTCTTCTCTTCTCTCGTGATTTATTTTCCGAAACCATGAGCGGCTGAACCTTTTGTGTTGTTTGGACGAGATGAAGCTTTAGCTAAGCTTTTGGATGGATGATTTGATTTGTTATCGAGGTTTATTCAAACTTATGATGCGTTCTTCCTAAAACTAATTTTTTATTCAATTTTGTCTGGCCGTCTTGATTGAATCATCGGCATTGATTTGTGGGTCCAAGAGGAACCTAGATTGATAGGTCGCTTAGGAAGAACCCTAGATTATTTGTTAGCTCGAGAGAGGAGCGAATCGTTTAGGCTTTTTGGACATTTATCATTGTGGCATTTCATCGAACACTATTAATGTGTTTTGTTTAGGTGTAGATTAGCTCGAGAGAGGAGTCTACGGTTAGATGAAATAGATCCTTAGAGGTGCGAGAGTGATCTAAGACTACATTAGGAGATTGCCAAGCCATTATAACTTGAATAACTAAGATAACTTGTCATTCATCCATGCATTACTAGCTTTAGTGGATTCGAATCCGAGCAACCATCATTCCTATTTGAAACTCAACCTCTCAAATTTTTTTACCTGTAATTTGCATTCTTAGTTGTTAATATGTTACTTGAAACGATCTCAAAAACAATCTTAAACTGCCACTTGGTCTAGTTAGTATATCAATTTGAGTAGTGGAAGGAGAAAGACCCTAGGGAAATTAACGATCCCACTAGAGCAATCTAGTGGGTATTTGATAGCGGGGTAAAATCTGCGCATCAAATTGGCGCCGTTGCCGGATACATTTTTTATTTCTTGGAAAATTTTGATTGTTAGATATTCCTTCATTCATCTTATCATATCTATTTCCTCCCACGTGGTTAGTCGGGGTTGCTATTTTTGAGTTCCATTATGTTGGATTACAGTTGGGAAGGACAGTGGCAAGGTTCTTATGCATAAGATAACTACAATGAAGATTGGAGTTCTTCACCCAACCAATATTATGAGAACCAAGGTTCACCAAGCTACTACCAACCTAGTTATGGAGGAAAGCAACAACAACAGATCAACTTTGGAGAGGAATCAGATTCCTATTGGAATCAAGACTAATCACCACCATCTTTTTTCCAACACTCGTCACCAAATTTCTACCACCAAAACTACCATGAAGACGGTACACACTCTCAAAATAAATATTCAAGGCTTGAATCATATCAACCTCCGCCTCCTGAAAATACATACATACATGAACCTTTTGAGAAAGCCATAGCCACTATGAACGAGAATATGCTATGACTAAACGAACTCTAAAAAATGGTAGATCAGCTAAGGGCACCCATTGAAGAACAAGATTCTCATCCTGAACCATAAGAAGAAGTTGAGGATGAAGATGAATATGATATGGAAGAATAAGCTGAAGTAGTAAATGAAGTGGTGGAAGAGTTACCTTTCTTTGAAGATAATCTAGCTGTTCAGGATGGCAAGTTAGAAGAGTTTGAAAGGGAGGATGTACCCTTCCTAGAAGGCAACCTAATTTTCCATGATGAGGAGTTAGAAAAATTTGAAGAAGATGATGATGAAGAGTTTGTGGAAGAGGTGTGGGAAGATGAAGAGTCTCTCCATAATGACATTCAAGCTACCGTTGAGCATTCCATCATTTGGCATCCCCCTCCTATTGTGGTCCCACCAGGAGAAACTGAGACCCTTCTTGATTCTTGTTTGATTATGAAGTACTTATGTCAGGAAACTGATAATGAGTGCTTCAGACATAAGATTTGAGAGGACACTATCTTGGGACCAAACCTGCCTGCCCTAAAAGACTTCTGAAGCTACACTATCAAAACAGGGATAGTTGAGGATACCAGTGCTGACACACATACTACCTCTCCCCTCCTCAAGCAGTGGAGACCAAGAAGAGATTGCCACTTAAAGGCACAAACTGGAGCTCACAACCACTTCACCGACTTCTCCATCAGTCTCTGAGGGTGCTACTTGGCATTCAACTCCAATCCTTGAAGAAACTAATGGAATTCAAGGAGGTTCTAAGTTGGGTGGCCTAACCCAGGTATCATCTAACTCAAAGACGTAAAAGAAGGAGCGCTTCTCGGGAGGCAACCAGAGCGTTGATTCTTTCTTTTTAATTTGTTTTTGCTTATGTCATGTGTTTAAAATATTGTGAGTCTATTTTGTTTTCATTTATTTCTTGTGGTTTGATGTAACAGATTGGCACTAGCCTATCCTCTCTAGTTTCTTTTGTTTCTCTATGGCTGTAGAACTCTGATCCTATCCAGATGATGTCTCAATCTCATCCAGCAACTGACCAGAGTTTCGATCCTCATCCATACTCTACATATGCTCAATATCGCGATCTCCAAGTTAGTACCATATTTTCTAGCCCTATCTCACTTGATTGTGTGGTCCATTGAGGACAATGTCTTGTTTAAGTGTGGGGTGAATTAGGGTGCTTCTTAATTGATGGGTACATAACTTTTGAGTTATCTTGCTGAAATTGATGCTATGGTAGGACTGTGGAACGAATTTGAACTACATTGCACATCATTTGCCATGCTAATTGTATTTCATGATTCTTGTTATTGATCACCCTCCCTTGAATTGAGGATTTTCATTACGTGACTGTATATTGGCGATTTGTTTTGCTCTATGACATGTCAGGACATTGTGATTAGGATAAACGCATGTCTTATGAACTTTGTGCTTTCTGTGTTTATAGTTGGTTCGTTGCCATATATGACATTATTTAAGTGTGGGGTGATTTGTTGTCCTGAATTTTCGAAACTCCCTCTTGAGCATAGTTTGTGTATGTTAGTGAATGCATGCTTAGTGTTCTCATTCTATTTGTGGATGTCTTGGATGTGAGGATATCAATTTTGGATCACCTGCCATGTTCCCGAAATTAGTATACTAGAGACTCATGTATATGTTAAAAAAATGAATTGTTACCTTCCCCTGTTTTGTCCTAAGTCGCAGTAGAGTGTATATGTATCTAACCAACGAATTTGCCTAGGTTGTTATGAAGGTTAAAACAGGCAGGAGGAGTCTGAATGAGGTTGCCAAGTAAAACTATCGTGGGGGGTTTGGTTGCTATTGAAACACATAGGGCGACCCTAGTGGTTTTTCGGCTTCCCAACCTTTATGAGGTAGGGGTGTGGGCCGGAGACTTGTTACTTCCGAGTCCGGCTGAAGTTCTGATTAATTCCCCTATTCGAAAAAAGCCGCTATCTAAAAGAGCAATAAAGAAAGAAAAGCAAAAAAAGAAACGAAAAGCAACATTGAAATATTCAAGTTTTGTTTTCAGTAAACTGTAGAGTTAGATAGTCAAGTAAGCAACTCAAAAAAAGAGGGAGGTGCTAGCATAACTTGAGTGCTATTGAAAATTGAAGCACCTCCTCCCTCAGGACGGAAGAGAAATCCTGGCCAGGACGAGCCGTCGGTCTATTACTTCCGCTGGCAACTAGAAAGTATAAGTGTTTGGGGGATATGGATACATTCCAGTCTAGGTGTCAAATCATTTATATCATATGCATGAGTCTATCTTATACTAATTCAAGGGATTCGGTGTCTCATGCCTAATTGTGTGGTTTGTTGATTGATTTGCATTCCTTAACACCAAGATAGGATTAAGAACCTGAGCTTTGTCTTCTGATCACCATATGTTGAGTTCTTTATAGAGAGCAATTAGTAGATTTGCTTGAGGACAAGCAAGCATTTAAGAGTGGGGTGATTTGATATACTGTATTTTCGACACATCTTTTCTCGTTATAAACTATATTTTTGTGTGTCAAAATGTATTCGAGTTCGGGTTTTTGAGTACATGTTTTGCTCTCTTGCCCCTGGAAACCGTGTTATGGTGTTTGGTATATTTTTGGTACATTTTAGGTGTCATATGATGTATAGAGATGAACCAAGATACAACGGGGAGGCCAGAACAACTTAAACCATACGGCTTGGGAAGAAAGCGTCAGTGATTAGTATTTTGAGCATAACTCATCCCTCGAAAGTCCAATTGATGCAAAGTCAGCGACGCTGGAAATATAATTCAATTTTCTACAACTTTTATTTTGACAGTATGGTCCAATTCTGTATAACGAAGGAACACGCCGTGTTCCTTTGCTGAAATTGCCCGAAAACGTTATAGGGGCGAAAGGAGCACAGCGTGTTCCATATGGAGCATGGCTTGTCCCACCCCAGGCTGGTTTTCAAGTCATTTTCCTTCTCCAACTTGGTCCAGAAGCCTATAAATACCTTCGAGACCCCTGTGGCTGACATATACTTCATTCTACACATATTTTTCGAACTCTTGGAGAGAGCGAGGGTTCCATATACTGAATATACACATATTTTTCGAGCTCTTTGAGAGAGCTAGAGTTCCATAGAGACGATTCAAGTGAGAGGATCAACCACAATTGGTGAAGGGTGAATCATCAAGTCGAAGATTGGAATTTCCACAAAGAACATGTTGTCTTCTTCAGTTTTTTTCTGTTCTCTTGTGATTTATTTTCCGAAACCATGAGCGGCTAAACCTTTTGTGTTGTTTGGACGAGATGAAGCTTTAGCTAAGATTTTGGATGGATGATTTGATTTGTTATCGAGGTTTATTCAGACTTATGATGCATTCTTCCTAAAACCTAATTTCTTATTCAATTTTGCCTGGCCATCTTGATTGTATCATCGGCATTGATTTGTGGGTCCGAGAGGAACATAGATTGATAGGTCGATTAGGAAGAACCCTAGATTATTCGTTAGCTCTAGAGAGGAGCGAATCGTTGAGGCTTTTTGCACGTTTATCATTGTGGCATTTCATCGAACACTATTAATGTGTTTTGTTTAGGTGTAGATTAGCCCGAAAGAGGAGTCTATGGTTAGAAAAAATAGATCCTTAGATGCGCGAAAATGATCTAAGACTACATTAGGAAATTTCCAGGCCATTATAACCTAACCGAGATAACTTGTCGTTCATCCATTGCTAGCTTTAGTGGATTCGAATTCGAGCAACCTTCATTCCTATTGGAAACTCAACCTCTCGAATTTTTTTACCTTTAATTTGAATTCTTAGTTGTTAATTGGTTACTTGAAACAATCTCGAAAACAATCTTAAACTGTCACTTGGTCTAGTTAGTATATCAATTTGAGTAGTAGAAGGAGAAAGACCCTAGAGAAATTAACGATACCACTAGAGAAATCTAGGGGGTATTTGATAGCGGGGTAAAATCCGTGCATCACTCATAATGGAAGGATTGAAGTATCTTTGAAAGAGCTTTAAGAGTCCATCAATGCCATCGCCGTCCAACTCAAAAAAGCAAAGGATAGTTCCCTAGTATCCTAACAAGCAACTAATGGTTCACTTGAGAAACCTTCTCCGCTTATCGTGGAAACAATAAGTGTTGAGAAGTTTTTGAGTAGTTTCGTAAGACAACTTGTGGTTAGATTTTTTAAGCAAGAAGAAGGGATTGATTACTTGGAAAGTAAAATTGGAATCCTTCATGATGCTTTCTTTGAATCGGAATACAAGACTCGAGTATGGCATAGTGACATTGGACAAAGAATCAAAATCGCATGACAAATAAAGAATGTTGATCCAATAAATGTGGAGTCAAAAGAGGAAAAGCCACACATCGATCTTCGGTTCTACTTCTCCGATGAAGATGGGGATGTTCATATGGCTTAGTTGAGTGACAGTAAAATTCCTAGTCCTCCTCCTTTAGTCGAAGACATTGATATTCCATCCTCCTTTTTCTGAAGTGTAGAAGATGAGAAGCTTTGTTGAGTTAACAATTTTAACACCACTCTGTTGGTCAAAGATGCTCATGATGCACCCGAAGATCCTAAGGTCTTAGAAGAGCCAGTCACTCCAAATGGCGACTCTACCTCTTCTTCAAATGAAACATCAACGGATTACACCGAACCTACTACTAAGGCAACCAAAAGAAAGTGCCTCAGTAAGAGGAAAAGGAAGAGGCGTCGTAAAGAATTGATGATGGTTGAACAAGCTAAGAAAAAGGAGGATGTGCCTTTGCTTAGTCCCTTGATGAAGATCGATTCTACTCCTACCGATGTGTTGAGTTTACTCATCCGCAATGGGGAAGCATTCAAGTCACTTTCTCTATCACATCTACTCAAAGACTGATGATGACATGAACTACAAGGAGCTTCTTGGATGGGATGGTGATTGCTATTCTTCCTTCACTTCACCATGTCAAGCTAATGATGTTAACTAAGCTCTTCCTGGAGGCAATCCGACTCTTTTAGTTTGTGTGCATAATCGTTCTTGATCGTTCTCTAGATGTCCTTAGTGTCAAACTTTGTTGTGGTTGGTATGCCATGTCAACTTGAGGTTTTGTCGGTCTTGATTTGGGTGAATTTGGTGATTATTTGGTGTTCAATTGGGTTAAAAATGATTTTAAACTGTTATGGAAATATTTTGAATTTTGTCTGTCTGCAGGGCCATCACGATCCTAATGCCTGCTTTTGAAAACGCGCCATTTGATTTAACCTAAAAGCAGGAATTTCAATTTGAAATTGCAGCATGACTATGACGCCTAAGCCATCACAACCGTGTTGGGTTGCGTATCAACAGCTCCTTCCCCCTTCCAGAAACAGAAATTTCCCCAAACATAAGATTTCCACACCCATCGAAAAGTTTCCTCTCTTCCCCTCCTCCCATTTTCTCCTCCACCTTGAGCCCACCGGTGCTGGAGCTCCTCCTCTGGCCGACGCCGGCCCCCTCTTCTTCTTCTCGTCCTCCCATCTCTCAAGAAAACCTCAAACAACCAAAACCAAGCTCCAAACACCCAAACCTCCACCAAAGCAAATCTGACCAGCGTCTTCCCTGGCGAATCAAAGCTTCTCTAGATCCTTCCTCAACCCAAGGGAACTTCCAATTCCGACCAGCCAACTCCAAATTCACCTCCCCAGATTGTCAGTTAGTTCTATGATTTTAGGTCAAAATTTGAATTTTTGAAATTGCACCGATTGAGTCAAAAATTTTGAGAACATTGTGATTAAAATCTTTCATATGATTGCCTTGGATGCTTCTTGCATATTCTGAACTTGTCGTTCGCTTGATTTTTCATCTCTTTGAAATGGGTAGAATTTTTGAGTTTTACCGATTTTCGAAAATCTGAAATTTTGAGTTGTTTTGGATGTCTAGGTACTTCATATGATTCTTTTTCATATTTTATAGCCTTGATTCTAATTGTTTGATTGAATTCATCCTCTTCTCTTAAATTTGTGATTTTGTCAAAATCAGTAAAATTCCGACGTTTTGCCAATTTTGTGAATCTGAAATTTTGAAGCTTCTTACTGATTTCATGGTGTTCCTTATGATTATATGCATCCCCTTATGCCAATGCTACTCCTTGTTTGATCAGAATTATTGTTGTGCCTTGTTCTTCAAATTTTGTCAAAATCGGTCTAGTTTTGACTTGTCAATTTTGCCAATTTCGAGTTCGTTGTTGATGTTTTGGTTTCATTATGCTTTTGGTAGGGTGATTGGCATTCATTGTGTATTGTGGTTTGATTTAACTTCACTTGTGCTAGGATGTTAGTTTGTTCTTACCTTAGAATTACTAGTTATTCTTGTCACTATTGAAGTTATCCTTTGAGCTTTCCATTTCTTGTGACTTGTGCTTAGTTAGGCTCTTTTGATCTACATGTGTCATGCTTCTCCTGGAAAGTAGTTTGAATCGAGCAATTGATCTATCTTTTTGTCACTTTGGATTTTCTTGACTTGTTCGAGAGTTGGTTGGATTGGGAAGCGTTGTGCAATATATTGTCGAATTGTGATTGTTTTGTGCTTTGGATTGCATTTGGTTGACTTGATTTTGCAGATGTCAGGTGAGGGTTCCTCTCAGCCTGAGGGACGAACAAGGAAGAAGAGACATGTTTCTAAGGATAGCTTGAGATGGGGCTATTATGTAAAAGGCAAGGGAGCAGCACAGTCGCGAGGTTATTGCCACTGCGGTTGAGTCTTTCTTGACCTTTGAGGATGAAATTTTTCGGAGTCGCTACCAGATCGTCTGTGGGAAGAGGGTTTTAGCCATCGGGCTTTTTGATTGGGCTTCTATTGATGCTACACCTCAACCTGATTGGACTTCTCAGATGCGATAGTTGCTTCACTAGGGTCACCTTGACCAGGCTCTTTCCATTGATGAGCCGAGTCAAGAGGTATACCCAGGAGTTCTTCTCCACTCTGATGGTGAACCTTCAGGCTGACAGAGATGACACTTCGGCTATCACCTTTTGCATGTCAGGAGAGCCTCAGCATTTGCCCTTTGACCAGTTTGCAGCTGCATGTGGTTTCTATGATGAGGCAAACACTCATGAGGCTTGGTTTCAGCAGCTGTTGATCTATTGAGGTGATGATACCTTGACTGCTTCCAATGCCTCATTCTGGACTCGAGTGCGGAAGGAAGTTGTGCCATTTGCTACTGGGAGACTCAAGGCAAGCCTTTTTAGGAACCCTCTTCACAGATTTCTTCATGGAGGGTTGGCTAGGACTATCACTGCTTGCCATGAGAGTCTTGGTCACATACTTGCTCAGGACTTGTTCCTGATTCGGATGATGGTTGACGATATACTGGCACACTTGGGCTACCTTGTGGCTCATAACTTGCATCTCATGTGTGCTCCGTCCTCTTAAGCTCTTCTTAGTGATGCTTATATTGCTCAAGTGGCTAGACACTTGGGGGTTCTCGACCAGTTCAGAGATATCCCGACCTACCCCGCCGATGATGATGGGTTCTGCTTTGCTCATTCGCATGAACCTGCTTCGTGTGGTGCATGGTATTGGTGGTGGGAGCTTTGATATAAATGTTGATGCCTAGATTCCAGGAGATGTTATGGATGAGGAGGCAGAGATGGATGCCATGGATGATCATGATTCTCTAGTTGTTCAGCCCGAGGATGACTTCTCTCTTGCAGATGTAGTATGCCATCTCACCAGTCAGCAGGCACGGTTTCAGATAGAGACTCGAGCTGCCATTGTTGACCTCACCTCTTGAGTTTACTGGTTGCAGCAACGTGATCATGACAGGCATGGTGGATCTCCCCCACCCGGGCTACCACCATTCGAGTGACCTGTGTGACTTTTCAGGACATATGATGTTTCATCTTTGTTTTTATTTCTTTCTTTTGACTCTTTGTTATTTTTGCTACTCTATTGTGTTGTTGTAGACTTGTTGTCACCCCATCGAGCACTTGTGCTTGTGGCGGTCATTGTTCGTGTTGTGCTCTTTCTTCTTTTCCTATGTTTGTTTCAGGCATTTCGCAACATTCCTCTAACCTTTAACTCGGATGATTCCATTTTGGATTCTCTTTGTGGGTTGTTCCTCCCTACATCCTTTGTGCTTGTTCATGCTGGTACACTTTCTCCTACTCTACTATATTTTGGTCTCATTGAGTACAATATGATGTTTAAGTGTGTGTGTGTGTGTGTTTGTATGGGGCGGGGGGTGATTGTGAAAGTGTATTGTGCTTGTTTTTATGGATATTTAGGGTGCTAGTTCATTGTGCCTTCTTATTTGGATTGATGCTTATTGGGACTTGTTCTTACTTTCGAAATGCCCTCTTGAAATTGAATTATGGATGATGGTGAAAGCATGCTTCGTGGTTTAGCTCTTCATGTGGATGCCTTGTATGCTAAGATCTCATTTGTCAACCACCAGCCTTGTCACTCAAGACTAGTGTATTAGGGACCCCTAGATATGATGCACATGGATTAGTTACTTCCGTTGTCTTGTTCTAGGTTGCAGTAGAGTGTGTTTGTAGCTTTCCCCATCAAACTTTTCTAGGTGGATAAGAAGGTAAAATAGGCGGGAGGAGTCTGAATGAGGTTGATAGAATAAAAATGTCGTGAGGTTTGGGTATAACCTAAACACATGTGGTGACCCTCGAGGTCCGCCTTCTTCCCAACCTTTATGAGGCTTGGGGCGTGGGTCGGAGACTATTACTTCCGATTCCGACCAAGGTTGTGAACATCCCCATTTGGAAAAAGCAGCAAAAACAAAAAAAAGCCAAAAAAGTGAAAAATGAAAGAAAAGAAAAGGAAGAAGAAAAGCAAGTGAAAGCAAGTGTATGTAGTAGATTATAGCTAGCAGTATAGTCAAGCAAGAAAAGTAGAGGAGGGTGATACCAGTGCTTGAGTGCTTTGATTTATATGAAAGACTTGTTGTAAAGCACCTTCCCCCTCAGGTTCGGAAGAGAAAGTGATAGGGCTAGAATTTGTAGCAGTTATCTACCCTTTTTATACATGCATTTGAGTGGTTATTAGTATGTTCACACTTCATTTCTCTACGATTTCGTGTTTTGGCATCATTTGTATAGATCCGTTCATTTGGACCATTTCGGTCCATTTGATGTTTTCTTTTTAGTATTTGTCACCTACAGGTACTATGGAGATAGGTGATCTGACTATGAAGGCAAGGGCGTGGTCTGGAGAGTGATTGGAGTTTGAATGGGAAGTCGAGAACGAAATTGGCGCAGCAGAGGGACTGCACGCCATGCAGGTACGCACACCGTGCGAAGCTGCACGCCATGCAGTCCATGAAAATAACTCAAGAGCTCGGCTTCAAAATAAAGGCACGGCGTGCAGCCCTACACGTCGTTCCCTTGTTTGTGGTACGCGGAACGGACACTATAGGAAGGTACACGGCGTGCACCCTCCAAATCCGGCTGCTACTATAAAATGCGAAGTTTAAGGAAAGAGAAAGAGATCTTCCCCAACTTCGTTTTTCACGATTTTTCCCGAGTTCCTCCTGCAAAAACCAACACAAAACCTCCATTAGAAGCTCAATTGAAGATCCAAAGGAGTCTCCTTGAAGGATTGAAGCTAGGATTGAAGATAGAAGACCAAAAGCATCGATTGGAAGAAGAACAAGCCGATATTTCTTTGTACGATGATGGTTAGGGTTTCTTTTCAATTGCTTTCTTCTAGAATGATGAGTAGCTAAATCCTTAGGGGTTCTTGGTTGAGATGTAGGAATTAAACTATGAAACCTATCTTGAATGTGTAAGATCGACGTTTGTGGATGTTTGAATTGTAATGAAAGTTTGTCTTGATTGTTTGGGTGTTCAACCTAATTCTTGTTATGGCTAGAATTAGGTCAAATTCTTGAAATCCTTTACTCCTGAAAGACTTAGGATTTTGTTAGATTGAAAATCGAGGATAGAATTAGGTTATTGGTGGGGTAAACCGATAACCTAATTCTACCTTTTGTGTTTCTTCCGGTTTTAACATTAGTCATCTTGTAATTGGCGGGCGCTCTGGTTTGCACCCAGTGGACCAAGTTGGGTGTAGTTACCAGTAGCTTAGGCGTTGATGGACCAAGTTGATACTATTTCCAATTACTCGTGATTTCTTTTAACTCCGGTAGAACACCCTATCACTTTGTAGAACTTCTCGGTGTTCGTTACCAGCTAGCCTGATTAAGGGGATTTCTACCTTAGTTGGGAAGCTAGTAGTGGTAATCCGCGTGCATGATTGTGCCGCGGATTCATACGAGTGATAGGAGGATTCGTTTTATTCAATTCAAGTCCACATTCGCTCATTTTGAATGCATTTAGGCGGTTGAGCTTAATGACTCTTCTCTTCCAAGAACTCGATTTCTCCTTTTGAATCAACTCTTAATCTCTTAGTTTAATTTAATCATTAGAATAATTAGAATCCAAAACCAATTATTTTAGTCTAAACCGTGTTGACGAATTTGAGTAGAGGCATAACGAGAGGAACCTTCGGACACAAACGACACTTGTGTTGTCGGAATAACTTCACAGTTATTCGGGCGATCAGAAAACCCGGCCAGGGCAAGCCAGTAGTCTGTTACTTCCTTTGTTAGCTAGGTGGCATAAGTGTTTGGGGGTTTATGGACACACTCTAATGGATAGAAACTAAGTCATGTGCATCATATGTAGTAGTCAGCCATACACAAGTCTAGAGAACTCAATGTTTTGCTTAATTGTGTGATTTGGTGTTTGACTAGTACTACTTGGCACCATGGTAAGATGTGAGACCATATGTTATGCTTTCTATTCACCATTTTTCAAGTTCTTTGTGTGTGTTGAGTAGATATGGTTGAGGACAAGCAATGTTTAAGTGTGGGGGGGATTTGATAGCACGATTTATTTTGACCCTACCTTGACTAGTTTATGCTCCAGTTTCTATGATATTTGCTTGTAGTAGCATCCGGTTTGATCATAATTTCATTTCGCATTCGTTTCCTCTCAAATGGACCATTTCTGTCCATTTCACCTGTTTCTTAGAGTACTTTACTTGAGTGTAGGTATCCATTGGATAGAGAGTTCGATTACAAAGCTGATGGTACATTCTAGAGCAAAATCGAAGTCCAAATGAAGAAGTTATGGCCGAAAGAATTCAGGAGTTTCTCCTGCTGAGGAGTCATGGCCGTGATAGGTGTCATGGCAGTGACACATGCTGTTATGGAGATAGAAACCGTATTTTATCCCCAATTCGAGTTTATTGGGAGAAGAGAGCCATGGAGATGAACTAAAACACAAATTGACGAAGGGGGAACTACTTGGAATGAAGATTTGAAGCCCAATAGCGAAGGATTCGAAGCCCAAGGGAGGATCTACTTCTTACTTTAATGGATTGGCGTTTTGAAGCATTCTCTACACCTCCCATGGAGAGTTAGTTAGCACCCCATTTGACTCCAATTCCCATCTGAAGAAACATCAAGGGTTGGCTATAAATCAATCTGAGTATGCAAAGGTAATTGGAAGTCCAATGTTTCAGACTAACTGCACAAGACCAGATGTGTCATTTGCTGTTAACAGGCTCAGTTGATACAAAAACAATCCCAGTGAAGATCACGGGAGATCCTTGAACAGAGTGATAAGATATCTAAAGGGAACTATAGACCGGGGAGTGAAGTTGATAAGACATCTAAGAGTATTAGAATGATACTGTGACACCAACTAGGTAACTAGCAAGGATGATATGAGTTCAACCAGCGGCTTTGTGTTCACCTTGGGAGGTGCTGCTATCTCATGGAAATCAACCAAACAGACCTGCATAGCTAGATTTACCATGCAATCAGAATTCATAGCTCTTGACCCCGCTAGTCAAGAGGCTAAGTAGCTAAGAGGGTTATTGTCAGATTTCCCAATGTGGGAAAAACCTTCTCTATCTGTATCAATACTATGTGACTCACAAGCTGCTATCTATATAGCCAATAGCTCTTATATAATGTAAGAAGAGACACTTATGGATTCGATAAGAATCTTTAAGAGCACTACTAGAGATTGGAGTGATATCCTTGGACTACATCAAGTATGAGAGGAACTTAGAAGATCCCCTAACTAAGGGACTGTGTAAAAGAATGGTACTTGAAAGTGCCAGAGAAATGGGACTATGGTCCATTACTTGATGATTCAAGGTGGACACCTGAGCTTTTGCTAAGCAATATGGTCAAACAAAACCTTAGAAAGATTCAGAGACTAGGGATTTCTTGAGAAGAAGTGAATGAGCACTCTTCTGAAACCCTAAAGTAAGAAATGAAACACTACTGTGAACTATCATAATCCTATGCAAGGGATGGTCTTTGAGACTGATGACATGTAAAGATCATAACCATAGAGGTGGTCAAAAATTGACTTGATGATCTATACTACAAGCCTACACTACTATCAGAACCCCAATTCTTAATATTAGAATACAAGATTCCTTAAGGAACATTACCTGTAAGTTATACCAATGTATGAACTCTCCAGGAATAGAAGATCAATGTTCAAGGCTTCGTTCACCTTTCTTTGAATTTGGGAAAGTCTCTTACATTACATTCAAGTTCAAATCCATGTGATACTTGATTGCTTGGTGTGGCCTGCATATAGAACTAAGGGAATTGATCTGCATTTGTGGGGGATTGTTGGATAAAATGCAGCTTCAGAGTCGAAACACTGTGTTTGCCTTCATTTAATCAAAACGCAATGCTCAATTATGAACTCATTTCAACAACGAATAGTTTCACCTCAAAGAACCGGATTTACAAGAAACTCAGTCAGAGTTTGTTAATCTAGTTCCTGAAATCGTGGCCTATCTCTCCCCAAATCTGCAACCTTTCAATGATGATGATGATGATCCGGAGAAGATCAGCAATTGTAACTGATCACATCTTGAGGCCTATAAATTGCATTAGCCTCTTGAGGATTGATATACAGTTCATACATATCTTCTCCAAGTCTGAATCACGTAGTTCTTAGTTAGAGTTCCAACTCTCAATCTCAATCACCGGGGATTGAGAGCTTACTGTGATTACATTCAGTTGCATTAGTGTATTGCTTATTTCGTAGAATTTTTCTTCGAAGGTAGTGCTTCTGGCGTGATCACAGTGTTGCATTCTAGTTTCATTAATCTCTATCATTACAACTAGTTATTTTCTAATCTAATCTATGTGTTCTAATGATTGTAATTCAATTTTTTCCAACGGGCAAGAGACACGTTCCCAGATTCTTGGAGAATCGTTGGCGTTGCTGGAGGTTAAAAGACTTCCATATAAATCTAGAAAAGATAGGTGCCATTTTGCAATTCCTATAAACTTGGGGACGAATTACTAAACAATTCCTTCAGGGAAATTGGGTGACTGGTTTGCATTCCTCGGTAAAAAGAATCATATCATATACAGTTCTGAGGTGTCGGCTTGACAAGAGGTAGGGATCTATCGTGTAGTCTTTATTAGCATTACTTTGATCTACTAATGCACTAGAGATGATAGGACTTGATTCATGCATGTGTGAACTTGGTTGCTAGCTCTGGCATTTATGATGTCATACATTTACATTTATTATACAGACTTAATCCTGCCTACGTAGTCTATATGATGATGACTTATTGAGACATGGTCCCAATGTGGATACCCTTGTTACTTGGTTCCTCCTAGACATCTTTACAGAGGTACTCTGTGGACCTCTCTACTAAATAGGCGCTTTTGACACTAAGACAGACCGGAATAAGTGAATACGAGCTACCCTAACAATAGCCCAAAGAGGCAGACATAGACAGGAAAGTTATGAAATCAACCCGCTACTCTACTCTTGGCATTGGCTTTAGTCAGCTTCCATGAGTAGTGCCGAATTGTTTGACTTTTAAATTTATACTTGGGATCTTAAAGTAATGCACTCAAGGACGGTCACTGATTAGCGTTGACTCCCATACTTCTTTCTTTGCTCGTCTTGTTCCCTTCATGGCCTACCACAACTAGAGTTGAACAACGAAAGCTAGAACATGAGTTGGAGCTAGAACATGAGTTGGAGCTAGAACAGGAGCTTAAGGCTGGTGATGATAATCACGTTGGTGGAAGAATTTTTTACAACAAATGTCAGAGTGGCCGGAAAATTGATCGGGAAACTTTTCGGTGACCGAAAATGGTGGTCCGGTCACCGGAGACAGTGATTCGATGACCGGAAATGACTAGGTTCTGATCTAACAAATATATTTAAACCAACATAACCATATTACCCTAATTAATTTAGACCGTTATATCAATGGAGATCCAAGAGTCATAGTGATCTTGGTTCGGATAGAAAAGAAATCCTCTGGCTTCCGAATGGGACTCCACTTGAACCTTTATCTTTTCTTCATTTGGTTTTACAAGTCAATTTACGGACGAGACTGGTTGGATTAGAGAGGAGTGATCCAAGAAATCAATATCATAATAATTCATAATGACATAACTGAGAAGAAACTGATAATGACAATTATTGGAGGAGAAAACTACTGTAATTAATTTGGATTGACAATGAAAGGAGAGTAGCTGAGGTGGATGACAGGTGGATAGGTTAGTAGCTTAGGTGGCATCAGCTTTGACGGTAAGGATACCAATTGGAAGGCTAAGAAAGATGGTGGGTGTGTAAGAAATGGCATTGAATTTTGATATCATTTAATGAGACAGTGTCACCTCCAGAGTCCTTGCTGCATAAGTATAACCACCCCTACCACCATTCCTTTAATTTATCATAATAATAATAATAATAATAATAATAATAATAATAATAATAATAATAATAAGTAGCTGTTCCTTCCAGGCAAGCCTTGAATAAATACCCTTGCCTCTCTCGCAACCTTTTGCTAGCTACCCACGCACATACAATTTATGGTTCTGAATCATTTCATTTCCTCATATATATATACATATGTGATGGTGGTGCAAGTGAACACAGCCAGGAATCATATATAGTGTCCTCTTGTTACCACCTCTTCTGTTTTCTCTCCAGTTTGATCCCAATCCAATCCAATCATAACTTTCGCCCTCTTTAACTTCTTTTTCTTCTTCATAAACAATAAAGAACACTACTTGTTCATCTTAGTCCAAATGGTGTTTTCTGGACCAGTGATGAGTATCACCACCAAGCTCCTCTTTCTCTCCTCCTTCCTCCTCATGCTCCTTCTCTCTTCTTCTCATGGTTAGTTTGTATTTTTTTTTATAACAAAATAAGATCTTGCTAAGTGGATGTTAACATATTTGGTTGGGATCAGCTCAAACCTGACATTTCTTTTAGTGAATGCTTGTGATTCTGCTGCAGTTCAGACAGCTCAGCTGGCTTTTCTTTGAAAAGGAGGGTTGTGGGATTAGACAATTATATAGTTAGTTGTTGAGCATTGATGTCACTTAATTAACCTCCAATATATAATAATCTAGTTATGTACATTTGTCAGTCTTTGGCTCGTCCTCTAATTCCTCATCTGACCCATCTCAATGTAACATGATTTTGCAGGGAAGAAGGAGGACTACTACGAGTTCAAGTACCCATTCATAAGGAAAGCAAGCACATTTTCATCATCATCTTCATTCTCATCAAGTGGCACAGCAGCAGACAAGTCGTACGACTACATAATTGTAGGTGGGGGAACAGCTGGTTGCCCTCTTGCAACAACACTCTCTCGCAAATTCTCAGTTCTTCTGCTGGAAAGAGGAGGAGTCCCTTTCTCCAATTCCAATGTCACCTTCCTCAGGAACTTCCACATTGCTTTGGCTGATACATCCCCAACCTCTGCTTCCCAGTACTTTGTCTCAACCGATGGTGTTCTAAATGCCAGAGCCAGAGTTTTGGGTGGTGGCACTTCAATCAATGCTGGCTTCTACACTAGAGCTAACCAAAGGTAATGGGGTGGCTCTACTTTTCTTTGCTTCCTTTGTCGTTTTATGATCAGAAATGCATATTTCGTGTGTTTAATGGTAGATGGAGTTGGATGTTCATGAAGGTAATAATAAATATTAGGCAAAAGATCCCATCTTTAATTTGTGGAGAACTAAAGCTGGAACGAGTAATAATGTTTAAGCTGTTTTCAAGTAAGGCATTGAGGAGGTTCATGAATTCTATAGATATGCCCAATTTATTTCTGGCTACAACATATTATTGCATTTGATTAAAATAGGGTAGACAAACCAACTATATAGTCGGTGCTTTTGTTGTTAGCTAGTCACACACAACACGACATTAGAGCTTGTGGATCTGATAAATAAAAGGTGTACAACTCTGTGAAAACAATACTTACTGCTTCTATTACAATATTGTTCAACCTTTGACATTATGTTAATCGGTTGACTGATTGTGATGTTTGAATTAAGTCAAATTCTTTTTATATATAGATGTCACACTCATGAATACCATCCATGAATACTTTTTATAATGAAATAATTAAAATTCCATGTTGGCTTCTTCTCCAACTCTGGTTAGGTAGTTGGCAGCTGATACTCTACAGACCTATAGATAGAGATGTAACATTTATGAGAATAATAGACAAGTTTGAAATGATGTTCATATATAATGGCTACACTACGTTCATGGCTTATCTTTTTGTTTCCGGCCCTCAATTTATGATCTTCTTCAATGTTAAAAGATAATATAAGAGTTAATTTAAATTCTTTATCAAGAATTTGAGTTATTGAGACATAACAGTTTATGATATGATATTAGAACTTGAAAGACTGAGAGGTCTCCGTTTTAAATTTTGGTAGCCCCCAATCCGTGCACATGATTTATCGAAACTATGCAAATCTTAATTCTTACGAAAACTTCTGTTTGAAAGGTGTGTTAATGCATAATATAATAGTCAATTTGAACCCTTTCCTAACAACTCAAATTATTGAAATATAATATTTTTAAATATTATGGAAAGCTACAGGAAATTATCTAGGTAGATTTTATGATGCCTTCCATGTTAATATTCATTGTCTGTAACCAACAGGTTTATAGAAAAAGTTGGGTGGGACACAAGGTTGGTGAATGAGTCATACCCATGGGTTGAAAAGCAAATAGTCCACAGGCCTCAGGTGGAACCATGGCAGGTTGCTGTTAGGGACAGTCTGCTAGATCTTGGAGTTTCACCTTTCAATGGCTTCACCTATGACCACATCTACGGTACCAAGTTCGGAGGTACCATTTTCGACAGGTTCGGGCGTAGGCACACAGCTGCAGAACTCCTTGCGACTGCCAACCCTCGGAGGCTCACTGTGTTGGTCCATGCCACAGTCCAGAGGGTTGTATTTGACACGTCAGGGAGGATGCCAAAGGCTGTTGGTGTTGTTTTCAAGGATGAAAAGGGGAACCAGCATCAGGCATTTCTTGCAAGTAATCCGAGGAGTGAAGTCATACTCTCCTCTGGAGCCATTGGTACTCCTCAGATGATGTTGCTTAGTGGGATTGGACCAAAATCTGACCTCGAAAAGTTGAACATTCCAATTGTGTTGGATAGCAAGTATGTCGGGAAGGGAATGGCTGATAATCCGATGAACGCTATTTTCATACCATCAAACATGCCTATAAACCAGTCCCTTATACAGACGGTTGGGATCACTAAGTTGGGTGTGTACATTGAAGCTAGCAGTGGATTTGGAGAGTCCAAGGACAGTATAGAATGTCACCATGGGATCATGTCTGCAGAGGTAGTTAATTCACGGTTTCTTACTGCAGAATGTTAATTAATGTTAATGTCAAGCTGCTGAATGTTATGTTATGGTTTTTGTTTTGAGCAGATAGGACAGCTATCGACAATTCCTCCGAAGCAAAGGACAGCTGAAGCAGTCCAAGCTTACATTCACAGGAAGAAGGAGTTGCCACATGAAGCATTCAAAGGAGGTTTCATTCTTGAAAAGATTGCCAAACCAATTTCCACAGGTCAACTCAGCTTGGCCAACACAAATGCTGATGACAACCCATCTATATCATTCAACTACTTCAGCCATCCCAAGGACCTGGAGCGCTGCGTCGATGGGATTCGATTGGCTACAAAGATGGTTCAGTCAAAGCCCTTCACAGATATGTTGAAGTGTGACAAGCAGACTACTGAGAAGATACTTAATGCTAGTGTGCATGCCAATGTTAACTTGGTTCCCAAGCATCCCAACGATACAAAGTCCCTGGAGCAGTTCTGCAGAGACACTGTGATCACCATCTGGCACTACCATGGTGGTTGTCATGTCGGAAAAGTGGTGAACCCAGAGAATAAAGTTATCGGTGTCCATAGGCTTCGCATTGTTGATGGATCAACCTTTGATGAATCCCCAGGGACTAATCCCCAAGCCACTGTCATGATGATGGGGAGGTACGTAGGTATAATATATATGGTGAACACTTGGGTACCTCTGGGGTATGAACTGATGCATCGATCTTGTATATATATTTTGTGACGCAGGTACATGGGGCTGAAGATTTTGCAAGACA
Source organism: Linum usitatissimum (assembly GCA_030674075.2). Classification (NCBI taxonomy): domain Eukaryota; kingdom Viridiplantae; phylum Streptophyta; class Magnoliopsida; order Malpighiales; family Linaceae; genus Linum; species Linum usitatissimum. Next base: position 1,112,034 of record JAUJYP020000273.1, on the reverse strand, counting down.
GACTGGGAAAAGCGGCAGGAGTGTGAAGCTGGAAGGATATATTTGTATGTGTATCATCAGCATTAGGATCGGATTAATGAGAGTTGTAGCTTACTAGATGATCATGTATTATTGTTATGTAGTGCGCTACAGATATTAGGCATATTATTATTATTGTTAAGGTAAGGTGTAGGGATTCGGATCCAAAAATGTTTCCTTTAGAAGAAAGAATACTCTTTCTGTTTTGTATCCTGTTAGCCACTGGAATTTGTTGCTTCTGATTTCTCAAGTAAGTTAATGAATTGTGGTCTACCAATTGATCTTTTGCTAACATTTTAACAAAACTCTTCAGTAATTTTGAATACTTCAAGCTTCATTAATCTCCATTTCGGTCTTCAATTAGGTTTTTAGAGCTCCAAATATAAGATGAATTGGGAGAATTTATATGATTTTTAAATAAGTAAAAAGTAAAATGGAGGATTTCTCCAACTCTCTTTTGAATTTGCCTTAAACAGGAAAATTTGTCAAAGACCGTGCTCTTTTTAAAAGACATGATCCCTAAATTATGTTGTGCCCTATGCAAATTCTGCATGCTTTGTTTATGCTTCCAACTTGTAAATTTCATTTATTTGAATTCAAATTTTGCTCCCATTTGAATCATTAGTTTCGGAATAAAATTCTCTATCTTTTAAACACCAATAACCAAAACATATACTCCAAGAAAAAAGATCAAATAGACTAAAAATGGTCAAAATGAAAGAATTTTTAAACCAAATATAAAAATGGAGCAAAACCGTGCATAGATGATTAACAAAAGGCTATTCACATTTGTAGTTTAAATGGTGGAGGATAATCACTACGTTTATAGAGGACGTTAATAGATCAAGTTATGGAAAATTGAGTATGTTTGAGAATAAATGAAAAATGGAAAAGTGTTTGTTAAAAATGGGAGGTGTTTGATTATCTTGTTTTTATGTTTAGTTAATAGGCGAAGACTCCGATATATATATACACCGTGTATACATGCCATGTGACATTTATTTATTGATCAATCAATAAATATATTCAAACATGTTGGGCCAACACCCAATTTTAACCCAAAACACAATAACAGCATTTAATAAATCAATAAAAATTCTAATTACTCCATCCCACCACCAACCACCACCGTCCACTTGAATAAATAGTTTGTTTTTAATATTTACTAAGCCTTCAGTAAATGAATGGATCTCATCTATTCAATCCCTTTCCATTTCATCAGAAAATCCAATTCGTTTACACAACATGGTCAAGTCGTCGACCGACCTCTGTACCATCGCCCATGATGCATCGCTACCGCCATCCACAACGGGTTGCGGAGCTCTTAAACCTGTTGCACCGTACGAGTTAGCAGCCAAACGAATCGTCAAAGGTTAATGCTTCAGGTCGACAATGGCGGAGATTGTTTATGGGCTAGATTCAGATGTAGATATTAAAATCTCTGGTCATGGGCTCAATGCATATATAATAACTACCGAAAACTCAGAGAGATAAGTGATGATTTTTTATTTATCGCGTTCATCGCCCTAAGTTAAGCGACATTTCATGCATAACTGTATAGATTTGGGTAGAAGTTTAGGATGTGTTGAGCATTTCTGGCTTCTATTTCGATTAAGTGTCTCGGACCCGTATGGGGTCCATTTGATGTCTTTTTGGAGTGTTTTTAATAGATTTCAGGTACGAGACGATATCGAGGCACTATTCGGAGTAATAAAGGCATGCATAGCCGAGACATGATGAATCAAGGAGTCGAAGAAAGCAAATTCTGTATGTTGTAAAAAATGGAGCCACAGCCTTGTCAATAATTGCGCCTAAGTCTAGGCGCAATATTTGAAAAAGTTAAGCGCCAAGGTTGACAACATCTCTGAAAATCTGGTTACATATTGCGCTTTATACTCGTCAATAATTGCGCCTAAGTTTAGGTGAAATCTTTAACAACTCTAAGGCGCAATCTGTGACAAATCCAACAAAAGATTTAAAAATCCTATTTAAGGGTTGTCTCAACTAGTATTTAAGACACAAAATTTTGGACGAAATTCAAAGCAAATTTTAGAGAATTCGGAGCAATAAGAAGACATCGACTTCAAGGACCTCGAATCGGCAACAACGAATCAAGATCGGCGAACCAAGTTCTTCGACGGGAATCGGCAGAATTAGGTTTTTCATAGTTTTTTATGTGTAAACCTACAATCTATGGTTTCCTTTGTTGATTTTGATTTGTTCTTTGAGATTATGAGTAGCTAAATTCCTCGTGTTAAATTAGATAAACCCTCGGTGATTTCCTTATGAACGAATGATTGTTAATCTTCGACGTTTTATGCGAGTTCGGTGGATCTGGTTTATGTTTAATTTTGATTCTGTTACTGTTCTTGCCTGATCGACTTGAATAGAATCTTGTTAGATTTGTGATCGTCTTGAAAGATCTTAGGCATTAACCCTCATCCAAGAGCGAATAAACTAGTCCATCGTGTGAGTAGTTATTGTTTGTTTTGTCGCCTAGCAGATTTTAGCTCTTTGTCTCGAAAGAGTGGACTAGGATAGTAGAAGACCCGAAAGGCCGTGATTTGATTAGAGAAGAACTGCAACGGTGAATTGAGTCTATGTTGTTTTGCATAAATTGTTGAAGGTGTCTGTCATTTGTTAATTTGGATAGCCTTGGGAGATTCGAAGTGTAAGCAGTTTTCTCCCATTAGTCAAAACCTTCAATCGTGTAGTCTTGCAACTTGTTTTATTTTTCCCAATCATTTGCAGATTTGGATTTATTGATAGTTTTAGAAATCGTGGAACCGACACTACACAACTTGGTAAACCCGATTTGCACTTTTCAAAACTTTGACTAAAATACATTCAAGAGGCTCTAGAGATTCGACCCTAATTACTTCGGTAATTAATGAAGCCGTTCATCTTCATCGCCAGACGAGGGAGGAAGCCCCGTATTTGGTCGTCGCCTCTGACCGATAGGGAAGCCGCTTGTCTTTATCGCCGGACAGGGGTAGGAGGTCTGATCTTGGTCGTCGCCTGATAGGGGAACGGTTGTCGCCGATGGGGATAGTTATTCGATTAAGAAAAAAGAAGAGAAAGAAGGGGTTAGTGGTCGTCGGAAGTTATGCGATTAAAAAATAGAACATGAAGAAGGGGTCTTCCATGGAGAAGACGAAGATGTAGATGTGGTTTTAAAAAAAATTAATTAATTGAAAAAAATGTTAAATAAGATGGATGTATGAGTCGGCTAAACACGGATGTTGAAAATTATTATTGATGATCATGAATAAAATTAATCAATATTTAAGTGTTTAATCTTAATATTTGCGCAATTAATTTATAATAACCAATAACAACTTGCCATGTGTATGTGTTCTTAATATATTAATACACCAAAATCCTTTTCTTTTTCTTTGATATATAAACATATACTAAAGGACAATGTTTTTACTTGAAGAAAATCATAATTTCTAATAAAAATTGAAATTCTCATAATACACAAAACATGAGTAATTGAAAACTCTATATTTCCAAAATATAAAACCTCAACACCATCTGTCACTAAATAAATATTTATATCTCATAATAATACAAGCTTTTTCACAAACACACTCATATTTTCCCTACCAAACCACCCAAAACCACCCGATATAAAATAACTCTCAACATAAGAACATCTCCAAAATGTAAAAGGACTAAACTCTGGAACCAACATGAAACTACAAGTTTATTTATGAATACAAATGGATGCTTGCTCAAGAACCGATGATAACAACAATACGGTTGACTACCGAGTGTGCCGGCTTTCTCTGTATATGAGATGTTCTGCTGCATTCTTGGCTGCCTTTTAATTCATCCAATTTGCAAATTTGTAAGGTTGATGTGTCCATCAAGGAAACCAGTATCCGCAGTGAGGTGAGAAAAAGATCATGGGATTCTCGAGACAGGTCGGTTTTAGCTAGTTCCAGATTATAATTTAACTGGAAAGCCATGCTCACTTCTGCTGCCTCTAAACTTCTGCCAAAGCTGTCTCTTTTTCCCTGTTATCAATGGTCCAGAGGCCGAATGTAGTCTATGAGATTCAGAAACCTGCCCTTCTTCGAGTCCAAAGCTTGAGCTCAACATATCAGAAGTTGACAAATGAAGCGCGCAATGGGACTGCAAAACATCCATAAGCTCACGATCTTTCGTTTCTACTTCACTCAGGAGACTTTCATGGTTGGGAGCTACTCTTTGTTCTTGGACTTGTGCTTCGACATCAAACTCATTACTGATAAGCTTCAATGCCTGAACTACTTCGCCCATGAATGGCCGGTGAGAAACCTCTGGCTGGACACACATTGATGCAATTGCTGCTACTCTTGCTAATGTGTCAAATGAGACAGTGAACTTTATAGCTGGATCAACAAGGGTTTCCAATCCTTGACTGCTCGTTAGAAGTGGACGTGCATAAGCAACAAGGTTTTCTTGACCGGATGGTTGTGATAAGTCCACTGGTTTCCGTCCTGTTAGGAGCTCAAGGAGGACTACACCATAGCTGTAAACGTCACTCTTCACCAGGAGATGGCCTGTCATTGCATATTCAGGAGCCAAGTAGCTGAGAATATATAAACAGGGAATTCAACAAGTCAGTACGACAGGATTTCGATTTCAAAACTACTTTGACACTTGTTGTCGACAAACAGGTCATACCCAAAAGTCCCCATCACATGTGTGGAGATGTGCTTGTTCCCGTCATCAATTGCTGCTCTAGCCAATCCGAAATCCGATACTTTAGGGGTAGAATCATGTTCCAATAGTATGTTACTAGCTTTGAAATCTCTATGGATGACACGAGGGCTTGAGTCTTCGTGCAGGTAGGCTAAAGCGCGAGCTGCACCAAGAGCAATCTTCATTCTAGCATCCCAGTCAAGAGGATTAGATTCCTTATCAAGTCCTAGCATTGCACAAGAAAAAGATCAAAATTCAGAAAACAAGCATTATGCGCAGATAACAATCTGACTAGAGTTAAATGTGTATCCACCCACTATGTAAGCGCGATTCGAGGCTTCCATTGGGAATGAGTTCATAAACAAGGCAGCGAGTGTGGCCCTCAGAACAAGTTCCAATTAGCTTGACAAGATTTCTGTGATGCAGCCGGCTGAGCATCTCAACTTCAGCGAGGAACTCCCGGCTTCCATGCTGATCATATCTTTTTAACACCTTCACAGCAACCTCCTCTCCATTTTCTAGTATTCCCCGGTAAACAATTCCAAACCCACCTTCTCCAAGGACCCTTGAACCTTTAAAATTATCGGTAGCTTTCTCTATCTCACTCAAAGTAAATGTCTTGGCACAACTTGAGTACGTCAAAGCTACAGGACCTGATGAAAAAATTTTAACCCCTCCTACGGTTCCTGCCATGTTCAACCAAAAGTAATATTTATCAACGAATAAACAAATGAGGTGGTGTGCGCAGGCATCTGATTTTGAATTTTTTCTAAAGCATCAATCACCTAAAGATTTTTCAGGAGAGGAGGGAAATGTGGCATGATTTGATGATTCTTCAGACTTGTGAATGCAATTTCTACTTTTCCATACCAAGAACCAAACAATTGCCAAACACATAAAAAGAGCAACGAAGGAAGAAATGACTAGGATGGCTTTAATGCCTCCACCAAGTTCATCTTTTCTCCTCCTTGGCACATTAACTCCAAGAGGTTTCACAGGGATCCCGTGATGGTTTCGGCCAGCATATGGTCCATCGTCTATAGTCGAAATACTGGTAGGTGTAGGTGGAGAAGGTGGAAGACCTGCATAGTTTCTTCATTGGTAAGAACCAACTTAAAAATCACGAAGTGCAACCAACTAGTTTGTACATTATAGCAAGACAGAAAGTCAATAAGACTTAACCTGGATAGTAAACATATAAGACTTCGTAAGCACCAAAGATGGAGTCCTTAATAAGAACTTGTTTGCTCCAGAATTTGTTGTAGATGGAGAAAGCAGTAGTGTAGTCAAATCTTACTTCTCGAGGCACTAGGTTGATGAGAACAGTTGATCTTTCCAGCTGCTGATGAGCTGCATTTGCTCCCATTATCCTAACTTGGCTGTAGTTCAAAGCAACGCTGGCTGCAATTTCTTCTGCCAGCTCAGTGACCAAAGTAAAGAAAACATATATTGCAACATCGAGTCCAAGTTTAACTTGGATTGGCCACACACATCCACAAGGTGAACCTGAAGGTGTATAGGTTAGTGGATCTGTGCATGTGACTGCTCCACAATCTGTGATTAAGAATGAGATTGCAACAAATGTATAACAAGAATATGTTTGTGTGAATGAATTGAATTGACAGTTAAGAATCTTTTATACCCTCATTTGGAGGTGGAGGTGGTAAAGCAAAGATCTTTGGTGGAGGAGGGGGTATCTTCATCTTCTTCAAGAAAGAGCCAGAAGGGGATGTGGCAGGCGAATGAACATGCACTTGGAGACATAAAAACAACAACTGATGTTAGTAAATTGGTAAGATTGAGGACTCCCAAAACCAATGCAAGTAAAATAAAATCAAGGTTTATCATACTGTTAAAATGGTCGCCTGATGGGTTCATTGGTGCAAATGCAGGTACCGTAGAATCTCGAATCATTGATGATGGAGAGCTGTGTGGAGAAAGGTAAGGACCTAAAATCAAAACAATATGCTCAGCTTCAGTTAATCAAGTGCTGAGACACAATGAGTTCCTTAGAAAATGTAGGTCTTTCTTACTGTAAGAAATTGGAGGAGTGGGGAAAGAGGAGGGTGTTGGACTGATGAAATGGCCCATTTCATGATTGCTTCTGTGTACTGTAACGGACGAAGGAGAATGTGAAGAGCTGCGAACCTCCTTTGGTGAAGAAGGTACCAATGATGAAGGTGGAAGAGAAATACTTGAAGGCCGGATCAAGTCATGTGAATGGGCGGCTACATGAACAAAAACAAAAACATTATTCAGTTTCTATAGCAATCAAATATTAGCATTCATTCAGGAGCGAAAGACCCCTTATTCTGTATTACCTTTAGCACTGGGAGATTGGTACATAGAGAAAGCACTGTGGGATAATTTAGATGGAGGAGGTACAGAAGCAGGGCTTCCATGTCTTATTTTCTTGCCTAAAGTAGGAATAGCTGTGAGAAAGTTTAGTCAATGAGTTCACGAATCAAACCAAAAACAAAAGGAAAGTTTAGTCAAATGCTTGAACCATTCTGCATTGCGCCTATAAGCTGCTAAGTGCTAAAGCTACTAAACCCAGAAAAGAAAAGAAAAGAAGGAACAATTCTAGCAGCCAGAAACTCCACCACAGCCAGAAACTTTGGTTGGTGGGACAAGGAAATGATGAACTAAACCCTCAGTTAAAATCGATATCCTATGTCCATTACAGCAACGGAGATAAACTGCCAGATCAGTCTAGAAATGGCTTTCATAACTTTGTTTCCGATGGAATTCAGCTGGATCACATCATAATGTAGCAAAATTCAAAAGCAGAATTAATTTACCTGGAGATCCGAGAACTGAGATACCATGAACCGACAATGTCCATATTACCACCACAAGCAACAACCCCATTTTCAGATGTTGAACCCAGAAACAATACAACAGAAGAAGCTGAAAATTGAACCTCCCTCAAGTCACACTGATCAGTGAAAAGAAACCCAGAAACTGGGGAAAGAAAACATCTTTCATGAAAGTAACAGCAAAGAACATGGCTACATGGGATAGCATGACTTGAAGAAACAACAAAACAAGGAAGGTAGAGAGAGAGAGACACACACAAACAGTACAAAAGAAGTAATGTCAGAAACACAAAAAGGAAGAAGAAAACCCCAAAATTGTGGAAGGGAATTGAGAAACTTTATTAGTGAGGATTGGATTGGATTGGAATGTGGTTAGGTGAGTTAAGACTTAAGAAGCTAAGCTCTGTAATTTTATTTGCAGAGGAGGGAAAGAAGGGAAGAATAAAAGGAAAAGAAAAGAGGGGACTGATCTCACTCAAGAAAAGCAAGCAAGTGCATACTCCTCTTTTGTGTAATAAGAAAAAAGTTTGTAGGGGAATTTTATATCTATGATGTTGGATATGGAATCTCTAAAATCTTTCTTATTAGTTTGGATTGATTGCCTGACTCTGTTTTTCCTAAACTTTAATTAATCCCACCACCCCCGTTTGTCATAATCATTGTCCAATGTCGGTAACTTTCTATTGTCCAATATAAGTAATAATCATTATCATTTCAAGTAAAAATCTCAATATGTCATGGATCAAACTATGTACTGTTTGTCATAGACACGGTAAGCTTTTTTTTTTATTTGGTACCCAGCTTTATTTATGGTCGTTAGAGAAGTAGACTTTGCGATATCTAAAAGAAAGTAGACGTTGCACTAATAATTTCATATGATGGATACCCCATGACTAAAGGATAATCATAAAAATATAGTCACAGTATATATAAAAGAAAAAGGGAAACAAGTAACAGGTTATTACTTATGTCTCGTTTGGTAGGTGATATTTTGAATAATTAAATATTTGATATATTATGATATTGGATGAGATTAATATTGAATTCAAAAAGTATGAATACTCTTATTTGACGTAAGATATTGGATGGTACGGTGTACAAATGATTAAATGTCGTGTAGGTCCTAATTTGTAATAATAAGGATAAAAAAAATTATCATTGTAACCTTTAGTTGCTTCTAACTATTAAATTGTCGTGAGACAATTATGTTCATCAAAAAAATATTAAGTGATATTCAATATCACCCAATTTAAATGAATATTAAATATCTCAATATTATAATATTTAATATCATTAAATAACTAGCTATCCATACTCTAAAATATAAAAATATCGTGAATAGTTAGAACCTATATCAAACATGTTTTATAATTAAGAGTATCTTTCATGATTTCCTAATAATTTTTAATTTTGATGGGGAAATAGAAGCCTCCAATTCCACCCATGGGACAACAATTATGACTTTTCCGATGCATGAGAGGGAATCCTATAAAAGCTTCTTTGTCTAGCGTTGGTCTCTGCTCCGATTATGTACAATCTGGCTATTCAGCTCATAAGCAGATCAATAAGTTGTAGTCGATAGAATTTTGGCTGTCAGATTAGTTGACTTTTGAGGTAGATTCATCTAATGACTGAGAACATATTAAATCAAAATGATATAGATAGTAGGTAATTTGAGAATAAAACATATTAAAATACAATGGGGAAAATGAAAATGAGATGGGAGGAATAAAAATGTTTTTTGTTTTTATTTTGTCTTTGAGCTACATTCTCCCTCTTTTTTATATCTTTTTAAGTTTAATTCAATCATTCTCCAATGTTAAATTTCAAATAACTATATTTGAATTTTATATTTGACATTTTATGTTTGCTAAAAGGTATTTTGTTTTAATGGTGTAATCTTATATTTACGATTGATACTTTTATAAATTTAATCTAATATTGATTTTACATAGATATAATTAATTAATTAAAATAAATAAATTAATATAATTTTTTTTGAATTTGCACATATTTTTTTCAATCAATATGACCACGTAAATAAAAGAATAAATAATTAAAAGCTATGCAATTATAAATGTTAAACTTTATTTTATAACATATTAATAACCAACTATAAAAGCCACATATATTTCACTAAAGCTTTTTATATATTGGATCACTTATCTCGTTAGTAGAATCCACATTGTTGTTTTTTATTTGTTGGTTAAATATAGTCATTTGGCCCCAACTTTAGCCAAATATGGAACTAAAAATTGCATTTTTTAACCATTTGAAATTTAGGCCTGTGCATTGGAGGAGTTTTAGTCCTATAATTTAGTCATGTGACCATTTAAGATGATCTTATAACTAATTATGTAATGCTCAAAACATAATTTTTACTTCACAAATATTGTTTATTTTGATGTTCCGATTCCAATGAGATTAGTCTTGATATATTTAATGAAAAATCAAAATTTCAATATGATAAGATAGTCCCGATAAGTGAAAGTTATTATATTACGATTATGTCATGATTATATAATTAACGGTGAATTCTTCAGTATACCTGGTATACCAAAGTTTTCAGTGTACTCACTTTTTTGGTACCGTACACACCTCTTCAACATCCATTTTAAGTTTTTAATCTCGACGATTCACAATTACTTGAATATTAAATCTTTATTATACATTATTTTTTATCTCGTACATATTCTCAATTCTTAAATCACCAGTCAATTATTTTCCTATATCTAAATTGATTTACAACTTTAAACTCTTTTAACATTTTTCCAGTTTCACAGTGACGGTATCTAAGTGTCTACTTTCATCATCTGCTCCCTCTTATCTTAATTCATCCTAATCCCCCTATCACTCCATGATACCACTTTCATCATCTTTTTTACCTCATATCAAATTCTTTGAAAGCAATTGAGGCCTCCTGATCCTCTTTTCATTGCGGTGGAACACTAATTTTTTGAGTTGCTAGACCCAATATTGTACTCATCAATTTAATCCTCCCTTCTCTCAAATCAATTGCCACATGCAGCACCTCAACGATGAAGATGCTGAAGGCTCCAACTTAAGCCGGGTTCAGTACGAAACAACTGTTGGAGCCATGGCAGCAACGATGGAGACGGACCAGCGAAGACGACGACGGGGCGGTAGGAAATTATAGCCACTCCTCCAATTCCTTAATAAATTGTGTTTGTGTATTAATTTAGATATAGTAATTAAAGAGAATGATTAGTTTGTGAATTCAAAAAATAGTATGAGACTAAAAATGAAATGTGAAATAGAGATTTAATGTTCAAATAATTGTGAACCGTCGAGATAAAAATTTAAAATGGACGTTGTACCCAAGAAAAGGCGAGAGCATCGAAAACTTCGGTATACCAAATATACTGAAGAATTCACCCTAACTATAATGTTATATAATTATTAAGATCATGTTGTATAACTTTATTTAGAAACAATTATATCACATGTATATAAGAGACAATTATGTCTGAATTACACTGATATTATACATCCATTATCTCCCACTACAAATATATTAAGACTCTTCTATATCCACCTTAAATTACACGGATGTTATATAACTGTTATCTCTGACTTATAAGTTTGTTATGTCGCTTTTATGTTTGTTTTGTAAGTCTATTATGTCGTTTTATGTTTGTTTTATAAGTTTGTTATATGACATAAAGTGGACATAAAAGCGACATATATTAACATATTCAAACTTAATATTCGTTTTGTAAGTATATTATATGCTCGTTATATCCACTTTATGAGATGTTCAATTTATAAATGTATTATATGTTCGTTATGTCCACTTTATGAGATGTTCGTTTTATATGTGTATTATATGTGTTATATCCACTTTATAAGATATTTGTTTTATGTCACAGTTAAATCCACATTACAAAATTATAATGTCATTATTATGTCTACGTTACGTACACTTCCATTCCATTCATTCTTCATAAGAAACTTGAAATCTACTCAAATTAGGGGTAAATATACAATCATAACATAACACTTTAAGTATAACACTCATATACTATACCCATAAATTTTTCTCCTTAGAATAGCAATTTTCATAAATGAACAATCATTCATAAAAAGAACACAAATCTAAACAGGTAAGTGTAAATTATCTTTACACGTCGATTTTTCTTCCATTCTGCTTCATTCACATATTTCATAAATGAGCATATAAAATTAGCTACCAAATGCCAACGTTTAAACGACACATGATGTGACATATGTTTTCAATAATACATTTTCTAGCACAAAATTCAAATAGTGTTAACAAAAATCGGTTGACTTTATCGTTGACCGTTATAGCTAACCGAACACTATACTAAATTAAGGACGAATATCATCAAAATGCCACGTCGGACGTCACGTAAAAGTACGGCCACGTCATCTTAATTAGGTAAAATATTTTTACCTCCTTTCATTAAATAATAACTGAGCTGTCAAAAAAGAAACACTCATCTCCTCCGCCTTCTTTCTCCTCCTTCTTCCTCTCTTGTCAATACTATTAATAATACATAAGGCAAAACAAGTCACTTAGATTAGTTTATATTTCCCCTACACGATCACAAAAGCTTTTAGGTAACACAACTTAAAAACACCAACTGCCCCTCCCCCACCAACTCATAAGGAAAGCAAGATCAGATGCACTTTGTTGGCGACATCGTCGGGATTTGCTCATCGGGATCGTCGATATTCATCGGGATTTAAAAGGAAGAAACCCATATCGGATGCACCTTGTTGTCGGCATCTTCGGGATTTGCTCGTCGGGATTGTCGAGATTCAAAAGGAAGAAAACCCATATCGGATACACCTTGTTGTTGGCATCGTTGGGATTCTCTCATTGGGATCAGTCGGGATTCAAAAGGAAGGAAACCAGATCAGATGGAGCTTTTTGGCGGCATCGTCGGGAGTCGTTTGTTGGGATCGTCAGGATTCAAAAGGAAGGAATCCCAAATCGGATGCACCTTGTTGTCGGCATCGTTGGGATTCGCTCGTTGGATGGTCAGGATTCGTCGAGATTCAAAAAGAAGGAAACCTAGATCGGATACACCTTGTTATCAGCATTGCCGGGATTCAAATTGAATGCACCTTGCTGCATCTTTCTTTCTTCTTCTTCTTCCTCTTCCGCTCTTTATCCTCGGTTAGAAAAGAAAGGAAACTCATATCTGAATTGTTTAATCCTCTCCCATCATAAACTCAACAATACAAAATTAAAATTTTTGAAGATTGGGATTTGGTAAACTTGGGAAAAGAAGAATTCATACAATTTGAATTCTACATTAGAGAGAGTAGCGGTTGAAAATTAATTTGAAAAGGGAGGTGGGTGAGAAGAGTAGCTGGTCGGGGGAGAAGCTAAGGGAGGTTGGTGGTTCTTTTTATAATTTTTTTAATTATGCTAATTGTGCATTCCACTAATGTATAACAAAACCGCATCTATCTACATAGATCGAGCCGTTCGCGAAGTCAGTTTTCGTGAATCATCCATTAAGTTTCACCTGACGGTGTTAGTGGGATTTGAAATATGGGCAAAAAAATGTAATGGATTGCTCTGTTCTTTTTCTTATATGATCGAAGATGTTGACCCCGTTGCTGATTTGATAGGTTCGTATATTTCGCCTCTGTTGAGCAGTCACCGGGGGATTGAGACGATGATCGGGTAAGGATCTTTTCTACTAAGGTTCAATCATTTTAAACCTAAGTTATTTTTTAAAAAATTCGTTTACGTTTCCAGTCTCGAGCTAGGGATTTTGTCCAAGGTCAAACAGAGAGGGATGGAGCTTATGTGACGGGCTTGGACTGGATCAATACCGGCTAAAATACCTCGTTCGAAATCGTAAGGAGAAGAGGGGCTTCTCAATCGATGAAGCTTCATAGAAGTCGATTTCCGAGTACTATTTTTTGTCGTAGATAGCTCTTGTAATGGAGGATCAAGATAGCAACAAACAAACAAGACTAAGCATCAACCCAAATCGTGAGATCGGCCTCAACACGACCTGGGAGATATAAAAGAGCATGACCAACCACTTTATGGGAAGCTCTGTTACGGGCACATCTGACCTCCTGCAAGCGCGACACGCTGTCAAAAAGATAAGAATCTCTGCACACACCGAGTGCTCCCCTAGATAGCTTGGAAAGGACCTCTCCACGTCCCCTTCAATGTGAACCTGCCAATCGTCATGCCGAAAGTACCAAGCAAATGCACCATGGGCGACCAGAAGTTTCAGGACATAAAGATCAAGGAGCCATGTGTACGTTCGCCCAATCGTCTGTAAGAAAACTCTGTTTAGTGTTTCGAACAACCAAACCTACCCGCCACCAGACGAATCTGCCACCGCGTCATCCACATTAATTTAATGTAGGGACGAATGGGATACCCAGAAGGCCACAATGGCAGTCCCAAAAATGCTAAGAAGGGAGCACCAACAATTATTCTTCATATCTACAAATTAAAATTACAATATTTTGCTTCTTTCCCATTTCTACTTGTGTAAATTAATTAATTAAAGAAATTATTAATTAATTCTCATTTTTATCAACATTATCAAGCTGAGCTGCATATGTATAAGGTGGAAAAAAATATTGCGTGCCCAAGTAATGTGTTTCAATGTACATTGCTGGAGCTTGGTAGTACGTTCAACAACATCGCCATGCATGGTTTGAGAAGATGCATGTGCCTTTGTGTTAGGAAAATAATAAAAATAATAATAACTTTGATAAGGTACCAAGGTGTCACCTTTTAGTTACGGCAGTTCAACCATTTCATTAAACCATCTAACCGTGATTATTTGGACAGAATGAATTGGTGAATAAGCGCTCCGATTTGGAATAATAAATGAAGAAACGAATCATATGTAACCTCAAAAACAAAGAGTCAACCGGGCCATTATCATATCTTTATATGTAATTAGTAATTACAAACCATTAAAGTAATAGATGGAGTGGTCAGGCCATTTGCCCTTGTAGCTTAAGTAGATTAGGTGGATGAACTTATCCTTAATGGCATGAGAAATTGAAGACGAGTGGGTAAAGTTACAAACATTAATGGTTGTAGATGCATGAATTTAAGTATGTAACGGTTTATTTAAAACGAGGAGTCACACGGAGTTGCATCGGAATCCGAAGAGGTGAATCAACCACTTAGGGACGAGGAGTCGGAGTGGACGAACCGTCCATCATCTCGGACAGGAAGGGAACAAGACCCAAAGCTGACACAGGCAAAACCCCACGACAGCAGCGGTAACAACGCAAAGTGACCCGTTAACAAATGCTGATGTCACCCAGAGGAGTGGAATCCTTCCCGGAGTCGACGGTAACGCCGTACAAACCGAAGACAAAGGGGCTCAACCCCACGAACGAAGGAAAATCGGCAGCAATTGCAGATAATTCACTAAAACTTGAGTGAACACATCCTGACAAAGGATTCTCGTCATGCCTAACTTATGAATGAGCTTTTATTTCGTATGAATCGACTCTTATCACCTAGGCCACTGTTTTTATTGACATTTTTATGCACTCGAAATTATAGCGTTATGTATTTCTTTTAAACACACACGGGCTGCTCAAAAGCTAGATTAGTGAATCCCTTTTAACTTGACACCCAATTCTAGTTCACTCAAGCATACCCTACTTAAATGGGATCTACTCGGTTTCGGGCAAGCTTTGAAGTACCGTCTCCAGTCAGTTTGCCTAAGCTGTTGGTTTAGAAATGAAGGTTGTTTCGGTTTGACCGTGGCTAATCTTGTGGTGGCTATCGTGTGATACTTGTTTCTACTGATGGCCTGGATGTGGTGGTGATTTGTGTGGTAATTTCATGCGAATATAGCTGAGTTTCAGCATCATTTTGGTATAGAGTTTGGTTGGACATTGCTTGGCACCTAGAGTCAAAGTATGCTAGAAATCTAACTAGGAATATGTCATTAAACTTGCTTTCTTAGCATAATCGATCCCTAAACATTACTTAAGTCATAACAAGCAAGCTTAACTCAAATGAGATAATCTAATCAATTAATTTATCATATAAAGCGTTTACTTTGAGTGTATATAACTAGTTATAACATTCATTTAAACTCGTTTTACTTGAATCTTTATATTAACTTCTTTATCTTTGCCTCTCTCGTTATCATAACTAATTGCTAGCATTTTTAAGTCGTTTAGCACAAAAGGGGTTCATTCCCATAACCAAACCAACATTGAAAGGGTTAAAGTTAAGATTAATGGTGCTTTTAACAACAACTAATCTACCCTAAGTTTATATTCTAGTTTCAATTGAAGCATGTTTAGGATGGCAATAATATGATATGTAATCATGCTTATTAAAGTAGGTGTTTTAATCATTTCCCGTTTATGCGTACATGTTAGTGTTTGGGATGGGCACTAACAGATGATCTTCTTTTCCTTTCTTGCAAGGTTATCGATAGAGTTTGGGATCTGAGGCTCGGTGATGACAATGTTGTTGACGTTGGCGAATTAGTGAGGTCAATGGGCAGAAAGTCGAGAGGACGAGTGTGGTTTTAGGTGGGATTGAGTGGTTTCGAGCGAAGGTTAAGTGTGAGGAGGGAGATGAGTGTGACTTAAGGGAGTTATTTGAGTGGGGTTTAATGGGGTTAAAAATATTGTTTTGAGTAATATATAATTAACTTAATCTCTCTAGTTTTGTTGTTTTCTTTTGCTAATTGCTTTTCTAATGATCTTCTATGTGTACCAAATCTGTCTATCTGATTTCAGAACTCTCCCTTCTTTTTCTTCTTCTTGAATTTGAAAATCCAACCCCTTTATATAGCCAACCGTCATTTGATTTGAGGTCAAAATCGTAATTGCCCCTACTCCAACCTTTAATCTAGCTCGGGCCCTTCCATTAATGGCATTGCGCCCTACCTGTCAGTCTCAGTCTAAACCAAACCGGTTAACTTTCGTACCACGTAAATCTCACTTAAAACAGGATTCAAAATTATTTTAAATCATCTCAACTCTTCGAAATAGACTTAGGGATCATAACCGAATTCGAACCATTGAATAATACCTCTATGTCGGGAGGAAACGATTTTAAAGGACTGAAACGACGCCTAAAAGGACTGAAACTCAGACTACCCCACCATGCCATTTCACCTGACTGGTCCGATCTCAAACCAAACCGGTTTTGACAACTCAGCCTGCCTAATTAATGCTCAAGGGAAAAATTGTATTTTTCATTGAATGACACCTAAATCAAACCTATTTAACTGAAATTTGTCTAAAAATTAAGTTACTTCGATCGTAATTAAATCAAGACTTTTCTCTTTGAGTATTTATGAGCTGACTGGGTGATTAGGCTAATTAAACTCGATATTATATCCGAGAATTGAATCAGTTTACCTAACCGGATTAAATTCGAACGAGAAAATCAGATCTGATAAATTATCCAGTCGATCGAACTCGTCTAGAATTTAGCTAAAATTATACTGAAATCCTAGCATTTAATTCCATCATTCCTACCAAAATTGTAAGCACTCAAGCTCAACTCTCCTTGCATGTCTTAAAAATATATCGACTCATAGGACGAGATCCAGACCCTTAAATAAATAATAAAAATTCAATTTGCATCGGGCCGAGCGAAAACCGATAACCACAGTATGCATGGAACCAGTACTCTTCCAAATCCAGTAATTGGTACTTTCTTTCTGAATTTGCAAGACTAACATCTATATTTAGTAGCTTCATGGGCCACCACGCCTTATGCTCAAACTCGACTGGTAAAATGACAAGTCTTGCCATAAACTAATCGATTCGGCAAAGGGCCGATAAAATCTTGAAAGCAGTTCGATTGGCCGAAACGGCCTCCTCGACCTTGATCGACCAGTCCTTGAGAGATTGATCAATCATTTTTTTCAAGAATCTTCTTGAGCTCGCGATTCATTACTTTCGCTTGCACATGGGTGGTAAGCGGTGGTCAAATGATGAATTACATCAAATTGTTGGCAAACTAGATTTAAACATTCTAAAATTGAGTATCCCGATCGCTTATGATCGAGCGGGGCACCAAAACGCATGATAAGGCATTGGATAATCTGAGTGAGTATCTGATGCTGATGTTGTACGCTTATAAGAAAAAAATAGATGGTGATGTTAATGTGAGGGCAAGCATATAGATAGTGATTGGGATTGAGATTTGGAAAGTAGGGGAAGAAGATAGATTTAGATAAGAGACACAACAAGTGGTTGTCAGAAAAATTAAGAAGATGATGGAAGTTAAATTTTGTAGGAGGTGGGTTGTTAAATAAAATTGTTTATTTTATTTATATAGTAATTTTATATATATATTTTTATTTATTTCAGCTTTTATATCTTATTACCTAATTCATTGATGATAATGATGTTGTCATATGACAATAAAAGAATTTATTGATATAGTAAAAAATTTATTATGTAAAGAACTTTTCCTTGAAGAAATGCATTAATACCACTTTATGGTTAAAAATAACTAAAATCCACATAAATAAAATAAATTGTACAACAATAACAAATGTGATAATTAGGAATTGAATGAAAACTGTTGAACTCGATGAATCATAATTTAGCCATTGTTTTTTTGCTAAGGAATTTGAAATACATTGGAATTGAATTTCATCTGAATTGTAAATTCCAGCATAATTGAATTATCAATTCCTTGTTTTCCAAAACTCTAATTGAATCATTTTACTTAAATAACTCTATAACCCTAATTTATTAGCATAACTCATGTAGTCATCATCCCCATCATCACCAACGACAATGGCCTCCGACCTTTAGCTTTCTAACCCCAATCAATACACCTTTTTCTAATTTGATTTGTTCAATACACCTTTTTCTAACTCTTTTTTTCTTGAGGAGATAAGAAGTGAGGATTACGGCAACACTTTTGGGGGTTATTTAAGAGCCTCGCGTGCCTCTGAGCGGGAGGCTCCGTTACTTTACCGACACACTATCTCAAAGCGGATCTCTGGCAATGATGCAAGTAGCTGGCGGATCTCCTGGACGATAGAGCCACATATCACAAATCTTGAGTTACCCGCGTTGATGTGGGTCACCACTGTCTCTCTGCTCAAGAAGGAACTGGTCTGTGAGACCAGGATGGGGTGTACCGAGTGGGTGATGGACATCCCCTAAGGAAGTGGAGAATCAACGCAAAGATTTAGTATCAGATACACACTCTGCGGTAGTTACAAAACTCGGTCATTTCTCTCCGACAAGTCCTCGCCCTCAGTCGCTTTCAAACAACATACTCAGCCCTCTATAATTATTTATTGCGCGTTGCATTACATGAGTTACCCTTCCCCCAAGTGTGAGCAGCCTCACGAAATCTTCCTATTAACCATTGATCACCTCATCTCTTCACTACATACTCATGGGTGAAGTGTCCCAACTGACCGCGTAGTTAGCAGGTATGCCATCTATGTAGGGATGAGAAAACCAATCCTCATTAAGCCTCGTCCCACTAAGATGGCTGCTTGGCTTCTTGATGTATGCCATGACAAGCAGAAGGCCTGATATCGCTTATGTGGTTGTCAAGTTGAGCAGATACACAAGTAATCCGAGTACTCATCATTGGCATGCAATCAGACGAGTACTTGGTTACCTTAAAGGAACCATGAATTACGGTTTAACGTATAAGGGGTGCCCATCGGTTATTGAAGGGTACTCGGATGCAAGTTGGATATCCAATATGGAGGATCACACCTCCACTACTAGATGGGTATTCTTACTTGGAGGAGGAGCAATTTGGTGGGCTTCCAAGAAGCAAACTTGCATCACAACTTCAACTATGGAATCTGAATTCATAGCATTAGCGGCTACTGGCAAGGAGGCAGAATGGCTAAGGGACCTGGTCTATGAGATTCCATTATGGCGGTCAATAGTATAAGAATGTCTTAGAATAGATAGGATAAACTCTTGTGTATGTTATCTTCAGATACTCAAATGAGTAGACGGGTTCAATCCATAGCGGCACCCCTATCTTCGAGTATTTTGGAATGCGTAATATACTAGATGGAAATTCAATCTTCGTGACATTTTCATTGATGCAAGAGTTTTCGGTTGGATATTTGTTGTAATTTTAGCGAGATCACCGACTTCACTAAAATGGGGGAAGAATGTTGGAAATATGCACTTTGGGTTTGACCTTGGTATGATGGCAGCACCATGAACTTAACCTTGATGTGATGCCAGAATTGAGATGGATACATGAGTTCACGGGAAACCTCACTTTAGCTCGGAGCTAGCTGAAACTAGCTAGCATAAGATCCTCAGTGAGCTAGATGAAGCTAGGGACTGACACTAAAGCTCGTCCAGCTCAACCTTGAGCTGGATGATAGTGTCACTAGCTGTAGTATCGAGCTGAGCTACAGTGATGGTAGAGAGCTAAGTGGTTGAGGTGGTTACTCCTTCTCCTAGGACGAATGGGTACACACCTCTTCATGAATTTCAAACTCATTTCTGAGTTGTTTTCCCTCCAAACCCATAGGACTTCAAGGTAGTTACCTTCAAGTCTATTCATGAGGAATTAGCACCTCTTGGTACTTGGACTCGTGTCCCTTCATCCCTGGACCCCTTGCCTGTATAAAGAAGGCTGTAATGTGGGATAACACACAGAAAATATGATCTATCCTAGCCTAGGGACTCTAGTATCTAAAGTCTAAGAACTTGAGTGGAGACGGTCTTATCCTCGGAAGGGATTTCCTTATACCCAAGGCTTGTAGGGTGGAAATACTCTTTTCGGAAAGTGGTACCCACGATTCCGTCTTGATCCTAGATCTCATAACCTATCAGAGTTCAAAGTATTGCTACTTGGAACCTCCTAACCTAACATGAGATGGAATTAACCGATGTTGCACTAAGAATAGACAAATTGTACAAGATATACGGACAAGCACTTTGAGAATTCCACATAAAAAAATTCTCCAGTATGAAATTCTCAGCCGCCTCTCCCACTATCCATATTCTAAATTTGTTGTCATTCTCATGATTCAATATTCTATTTATTAGCATTCATTCTCCTAGTCTGAGTCGTGTTTTCCATTGTTACCTCGAGTAGTCCGCTGTATGGATTGAACTAATGGTTCAACTGGGTTGATTTAGAGTCGGGATGTTACAAAATTGGTGACTCCGCTCGGCTTTGATGATGGATGGAGTATTAGAGTAATTGTTCAATCAAAGGGATGAAGATGAGTCTGATTACAATGAGCTGAGAACTCTACAAAGGGACTAAAACAGCAACCAAACATGCTAATCAAAATGTTAGTAACAATTGGAATATAACTGAAACTACAACTAGTTACCGAAGAACAAACATACAAAGAAAGACAACATGGGATGTGATTGTGTGAGAACATAATGTCTACGAAGAAATATTTCAATACACCAATGCAACTGAAGGTAATCATAGGAGCTCGCAATTAGTGGTGCAACCAAGAGAAAATGGAACTTGACTCTAAAACTACGATTCAAATTGATTAGGAAGAAGTGTTTTCTTTTATTGACTGATTTTATGAGGTTCAACTTAGCTACATTTATAGGTTTCAAGATCAATCAACCAATTCACAGATATTCTCTTGGAAATCATCATCATCGACTATAATCCAGGAGTAGGGAAGGAGGTTCCTGATTTTCATCTAACAACCATAAGGGCTTGTTTGTTGAGTAGCTGAAATTGGAATCTGCCATTCTATTACTGGCCGTTTTAATCAAACTGTTCGAGCAGAACGCATCGTGTTACTAATCAAGCAAAACTCAACATTCTACTAAGTGGTTTAGCATTATTTCTAACAATCCCCCACAAATGCTTACAATTAGTTCTAAGCTTCCCAGTCTAAAAAAATAGCTGCATGCATGTATCACTTGGGATTAGGTGGAAACTTCTTACAGTGGATAAGTGATCGCTTTTAGATGAAAAATCATAACAACAGCCCCTAAGTCACAATTAGCTTTTCTTTTAATCAGCAATTCTAACAGCTCATGTTTCTATTTTAATTATGTAATTCATTCCAAAATCTAATTTAGTTATAAAATTTATAATGCACACAAGATTACTAAAATAGATTACTAACAATTGTTCATCTCTTGTTTATCTAATAGAAACACATACACTAATATTTCAATGTGCACTACATAGACATACTACTTTTGTTCCTAAAATCTAGTACACAAGATTACTTATAATACTTGCTATTAGACACATGGCCTCTGTTAAGAGGTCACTATGAAATGTTTCTAAGAGCGGCCAGTGTTGCCACTGTCAAATGTGTGCCATTAGTACTGTGTTTTTTTAATGAAATCCACTTATGGAACTGACATCATCCTTACTAGTAACCCAATTAGCATCATAGTAGCCTTCCTTGACTGAAGGATGACCAATGTATATAAATCCCCAATTTATTTTCCCTTTTAGATTTCTTAGTACACGGTTCCAATGCTCTTCACTTGGACTGCTAGTGTATCTACTGAGTCTGTTTATTGCAAAGGCAACATCAAGTCTTGTACAGTTAGTTAGAAATATCAAGCTAACAATAATTTTAATATAACTAGACTATTCTACGCACTTCACTTATTCTTCTTTAGATGAAAATGGGATAATATTTGGGGGTTTAGCCGGAACAACTTCACTTTCTAAAAACAAGGAAATCAACTTATTCACACAGTGATATTGACTAAGAGTGAATTGGCTATCAGTCTAAGACTTTTATTCCAAGGATCACATCAGCTTCTCTCATGTCCTTCATTTCAAATTTACTAGAGAGGAAGGTCCTGATCTCATTAATAGCATATAGGTTAGAGCTAAAAATGAGCATATCATCCACATACAAGACATACTCATAGAAATTGAATCAAAGAATTTAAAATATACATAGGTGTCAGAGTCATTAACTTTGAGACCAAATTCAAGATCGTTTGATTGGACTTCTCAAATCACTGTTTAAGAACTTGCTTAAGACCATATAGTAATTTCTTGAATTTGCAGACCTTGTTTCTTTTTAAAACCAAATTTTAAGAAATCAGGTTGTTGAACCATGAGTATTTCTTCATTTAGTTCTCCATATAAAAAGATTGTCTTAACATCTATTTGTTGAACAGCTTATGCTGGTTTTCCTTGAGTTCTCAGTTTGTTTATGGGATTGATCATCAGGTTTGCGACAGGTCTTGAAAGGGAATACATTTTCAAAAAATTCTACGTCTAGATCACAAATTAACATATCTTCTAATCTTAAGAATTTATAAGCAGCACTGTTAGTATTATAGCCTATAAAGGCAACATCAAAGGTCCTTAGACCAAGCAAAGTTCTTTTGTAATTTGGCCCTAGTTATTTTGGTAACCAAGTTATTTTTGAACTATCACTATTTTAAAATTTAAGATTCCATGTAAATAGGTACTTGTTCGTAGTGACTATGTTATTTAGTACATTAGTTAAGAATTAATCCAATATCTAGGGGACACTATTATAGTGATGGATTTTTTGCGATTAATTAGGATTTATGTTACTAAAACCGAAATTTAGAATAAACCAAAATTTTGGACCGGTTTTTGTTTGAGTTTCAAACCGGTTTTTAACCCGGTTTGGAGCTGATTTCTGGTCAGACATTTGACTCAAAACCAGCCCATTTTGCCCCCAAAATTGAAGCCGTGAATGGGAGTTAATTTTGGCGCCAATCCATATTAATGGATATGATTGTTTTTGTTTATGGATAAATATGAAAGTAATTTTTTGTGATGGGATGTGTTTCGATAGACACATCTCTGTATCATTCACACCCCTTCATACGGTATAAAAGGAGGCTCCTTCATTCTATTTGGAGGATAGAGAAAAGATAAGACGAAAATTAGAGAACATGAGAGAAAGAATCATGGATGCATCTTGAGTAATTTAAAGAGAGGTTTATTTTTTTGGTAGATGCAATGATTCTTGTTAATGACAGTCCAATCATTATTGTTCGGTAACTTTCATGCACACTCACAAATATCTCATCTCTCTAAAGTTCTCAGAGTTTTTCAATTTCATTAAGCCTTGATTTTGAAGGTGTTGGTAGTTTTATCCTACCAAGAAATTCCTTGTGACCCTAGGCTTTGGAAAAGGGTAGGAATATTCTTTAGCGAAAGTGTATTCGTACACGACTCTACTATAATCCAGGACACAGCTTGGTTTAGTCGATCAGTGATTTAGAGGGTTACCAACATTCGAGATGGAGCATCGAAGTTTGAGTCAACACATTCCAAAACCATCAGCGCATTATCGTGAAAGGTACGCGATCTCGAATCACGTGCACTTTGATCGCAACTCTATTGGGTACGCATGCAGTCTAAAGACGCAAGTCCATCCATATATGCAATTTCCCCAGCACACTACAACAGTATCAAATTTCAGCGTTGTTGCTAGGGACTTACTTTTTGTGTTTGAAAGAAGTGTATTTAGTGTTTCTTTTAGAAGCTGGATAAACCTTTTGTTGGAAAGAGACTGACGGAGAGAAGTGTGCTTAGTGTTAATCATTCATTCATTATAAATTTCTGCTTTATCTATATTTTCTTTTGCCAGTTTCACCTTGATAGTTTTGTTTGAGTGTATTAATATAGGATCACATATGATACCACCAGAGGTGGAGTCACAACTAGCATCAATTATCACCATCTTAGTGTTGGGATCCTTACTCGCCCCAATCTACTTGAACCATGCATGGAGCTATCATCATCAACCTCCCCCATGCTATATAGATCTATCGCCATATCATTACCGTTAGTGTTACATTATTATTTTCACTGGTTATTTTCATTAGTTTATATAAGTTGGTTACGCTTTTAGAATTTGCATACATATATGAAAGAACATTGGCGCAAAGGGTGTTTGGCCGAACCCCTAATGTCTAAGCAGCTCTGCCTCTGCCGTCGCAGCTCTCCATTGAAGAGGATAACTTGCTCGAAGCTGATAAGGATACTCAGGATGTGCTCACTATTATAACAAACATGGTGGTCATAGAGAAGGAAAATGCACTCATCCTTGAGGATATTGTAGTTGACTGTAATCGAAAGCCAGAAGAATCTGAATGACAACCAATTCATGTCTGGAGTCAGTTTATTTTTATTTTTATTGAGTTAGTTTATATGTTTAGGTTATATATTTTCCCTTAGGCCTTTGATTTTATTTCTTTCAAATCTTAGAGCCAATTTTGTTATGTGTGGAGCCCGAGTGCCAAACGCGACTAGGTGATAAAATAGGGAAGTGAAGATTTACAATGGCAAGTTGTAACTACTTGAATGGAAACTAGGCAGGAGTAAAAAAAAATTGTTTAGGAGACTCATCGGTCAACCCACAAGCTGGACACAAGTGAGAGACCATGATGTTTATGGAAGAGAGGGAGTTGACTACATGTAGTATATTGTGAAAACATTATACAGGAAAAAATTTAGATTGGGTTGAACGGACATAAACCAAATTGAGCCTGTAGAAGAGGACCAGCCAGCAATAAGCCAATAATAGGTTTCACGGGACAATAGAGTTCATGTGATATGTGGTGACATGAATGTACAGAAAACTTGTAATTACTCAAGTGTTTTAACCCACACAAAAAACGTCAAATTTAAAATTCAAAGTATTAATCTTAAACCCTTATGATAAACAACAAACAGTAAAGTTACTCAATATTTTAACACAAAAAACGTCAAATTTTAAATTTAAAGTTTTAATGTCAAACCTCACTTCGAAGTCTTGGTTGAATTATTGGTTCAAATAAAAAATCTTACTCGAATTCCAACCTTAACCAACTCAATTAAAGCATAAATTAAACATTATGAGCTAAACTGAAATTATTAAATAACTCCTTTAAATTCTGACAGACAAGGATCCTAAATCTCAAAACACAACACACCACAACAAAATGAGATGCAACTCAAATTTATGAAATACAAATAAAAATCAATTGATATCAGAACTCCAATCACCGCTCTCCCCACCATCAGCTCTAGTACCAATGATTGAAATGTACAAATAAAACAGGGAAAAAAATCTGATCGGGTCAGTGATAATCACTGAGTGGGTCACTGAGTGGATCACACGCCACAATTAACTGTTAGGAGCTTATGCTCAAACTATAATAATTGCATGTACAGTAGATTACACGCTACTGTACAGCCTGAGAGCCCTCGCTCATCATCATGAATACAATCAGGACAGGAATCCTATCAATGGATTCCCAACAATCATATTACAGTTCTATGCTTATAAAACAGAACATAAACCTAAACTACCACCTATTATAAAGGGATGAAAAATCTCATTCTGATTTGACATGATTCATCTCACTGTTGCGAATCCATAGCTTCTAACTGTGTGTCGTTTGGAACTCAAACGATCGAGTTATGCTCGATTTACTTCTTTGCAACAATCTGAAACTTGCATGGGCAGAATCATCCTTTCATTACCCAGCTTGTCAAATTACAGAGTCAGTACCTGAGCATTATACTTATGTCAGATCAGTCATCTAATTTCCAGAAACTATAGTTCAGTCCTTGAACTTTATAGAAGCTATGGAAATATAACTTAACTTTCCAAACTTGCAGACTGGTCACTGAACTTCCCTAACCTTGCGAAAAGGCTATCTTCTCCGATGATCTTCCAAGTTTCTTGGAATCCGAATCCATCGATCTCACTCTCTCAACCACGATCCCAACACCGCCCTGATCGACGCCCCCTGAAGGCTCCATCGACTCTTGATGTCAAGAACGATCACAAAACATCAACACCTGGAGAAAACTTCAAAACCCAAATCCAAAAGTGAATCTATCGAGCTAATCTGAAAATTATATTTACCTCTAATCGATCTAGGGAAAACGATTCCGACATCGGCCTTGTCGACCCTCAAAAATCTTGAGGCAATCAGAGCTCGTTTGGACCTGCAAACTTGGATTACCCTTCCTTGAAATCATGTTCGTTGACAATACAAAAAAAATTAATTTTGAATACTTCTAATTATTCTGTCGATCAAATAATCCTAACGTTTTACAATAATGACAAAAAACCGACCACGCCCGTAGCCTTGCTACCACCGCGGCTGTCATTTTAAGCTTACCACGCCTGTGCACACCCATTTCACACGGTCTTGGCCTCCTTCACTTTGCACATGTAAAGAGAACAACTTAATCCAAATTCACCAACTTACAAACGCCACCCCTTCACCACGCCCGTGCACACCCATTTCCCATGGTCGTGGCGTCCCTCAAACCGAACTTAAGTTAAACCAGTAACTGAAAATCAGGATGTCACATTTAATCTTAAACATCTCATGATAAACGATAAAAAATATACAATAATGTTAACCTCTTACACAATAAATCCTAACCTTCAAACCTGAGATTATATACCTAGACTCTAAATTTTATCTAAATGATAACTTTTAATATTAGGTCCAGATTAATAAATACTAAACCTGAGAAATACATTCTAAATTCCTAATATAATATCACAAACTCTAAACTCACACCTCTAAACTTTTAATTTAAAATTTAAAATAAATATATAATATAGAGTTCTCAGCACACATGTACTAAAGTGGGTGAATTCTTCAGTATATCTGGTATACCGAAAGTTTTGGTGTGTCTAATATTTTTATGGGTAACGTAAATCATCATGAACGTTCATATTAAATGATCGATCTTGACGGTTGATAATAAATATAATTTTAAAACTTAATTACACATATCGTTTATGGTCTTGAACTTAAAATACTTTTACAAATTCGTCATTCTAATGTTTCAGAATTTCGCATCGACCAATGAGTGTTTATTTGTATAAGTATATATGTTAACAGCTTGAATCAAACACTAATTTAAATCACCATAAACTCTTCTTTATAAAAAAAATGCCATAAATTCTTCCATCGTCTTCCTCCCATTATTATACTGTATAGAATCATCAAAGACATAACAAATCAGAATATCAGCAAGTACTTTGCAACTCGGTTGCAAATATTCATTGAATGCAGAGAAGTAAGACAAACAACCAAAACTGTGCAAGAACACTGGAATAATAACATGATTCATTTCTGCAAATGATCTCTGAATCCTTAACACAGTATGCACAAAAATCAAACATGGCCTCATCAATCTTCGGCGGACATCATATCATCGGATGGGAATGAATTTTCAGAAAGCAATCATTTTGGCACTAGAAAAAAGCCAAATATAAGATGCAGCTAGCAGTTGTAACATCACTAGTTGAAAGAAACTCCAGTTAAATTGTAGAGTATTTGAATGCACTGGATCATCCGAACTAGAAAAAATGATGGTTCGTATTGTAATTAAAGCAGGGTAACTAATTAGAATACACTACCTAGGCTATTGTTCAATTACGCTCAGGATCCCTTTCTAGGGTGTTGTTCAATTACTAATCAGAATACACGAGCTAATTAATCAACAAAATTTCTCCCGAAAGAAGAAACAAGGTTCAAGAAAGCAACCCAGGTAGATTCCAAGTCTACGATATGTATACATCATCGACGGTAATGGAGTCAAAGCAGAGGGTCTTGTTAGTGGTCTTCCCCTTATTGAATCAGGGCTCGCCAATTTAATGTTCCCAGCCCGGTCTGGTCACCTGGTATCGAACTACGTCCGCAACATTATCGCGGTGTGTCAGGGCCAGAAGGAAGAAGGTATGGCTTTGCTTCGGTCTATAGACGGCGACAACACCTTATACATTTAGCTGACAAAAATAAAGAAGAGTTGGAATATTAGCAGCGTCGCCGGTGATGGGTTTGATTAGCCGCACCGCCCGTCGCGCCGCTGCAAGGTTTGATTTTTTGTTTGATAAAGAAGAGTTCATGGACAAACTGAACGTTTGTCAAACCGTTACCATTTGTACTTTAATGATAAAATAAACACTCATCGATCAATATGAAATACCGAAACATTAAAATGATGAGTTTTTAAAAGTATGTTAAGATCAAGACCATAAATTATCTGTGTAATTAAATTTTAAAATTACATTTATTATCAACCGTCAAGATTGATTACTTAAAATGGACGTTTATGATGGTCTACGTTATCTACAAAAAAACTAGGCATACCGAAACTTTCAGTATACCAGGTATACCGAAGAATTCACCACTAAAGCGTTACTCACATATAAAAGAATACCTAAATATATAGTTGAATGAGAGTCTTGTAAGCCCTAAGTTACCGCAAAACCCTATCGCCACCCCGTGTTTGCTCGTCGTCCTCTTCCCCACCTCCACTCATCCTCGATTTCATACACACAAAGATCCCTTGCTCCTTGACATCTCGTTTTGCTCTTGTATTATTATAGTTTCCTTGCTTTTCATCCCCTACAAAATTCCCACTGCAATCCACCCGATGTCAACCAACGTTGTGGCTACTGGAGTCACAGAGCTTTCACTAGCCGATCCACCAGAACAGGATCTATCTGTGGTCGGTTTGGTTGATGTTCCTCCTATGTCAGGCTATCGATGGGGTGTCAACTACCGACGAAACAGGTGAGTTCTTTACCCACCCCCAGGGAGATTAATTTCCCAAAGATGTGCTGCATTATGGTTGGTGTCTACCAGCTAGGAAGAGGCGTTAAAATAGACGCGTTAGAGAATGTGAGGTACTTGTTCTGATTCCACCATGACCGAGACGTCAACTGTGTGATGAACGAGGGCCTGTGGATTTATACCATCAGCAGCTCGTAGCCAACAAGCTCGCGAACTAAGCCAACAAACTGATCTCACCAATGTTGCATTATGGATCCAAGTCCATTAACTCTGGTTCAGCTATTTTTCAAAAGCGGTTTGTCGAGCTATTGGTGATCTCGTAAGCGATTTCATCCAGTACGACTCGACGAACGTTGCACCTTTCATGAAATCATATATGCGGTTCAAAGTGATGCTTCACCACCGCAAGCGACTCAAGCATGAAAAGATGGTGCGCCTTCATGGAGTGACTCGGTTACTTGTAAATTCAGGTATGAGGGCCTTCAGAATTTTTGTTTCATCTATGGTATTCTGGTAAACTGTAGTCGTCACCCATTTCGGAATGGAAATTTGAGCATATAACTATGGATTTTGTAAGTGGGCTTCCACCTACACAAGATGGGAAGGATGGAGTATCATTGATTGTGGATAGAATGACAAAAGTAACTCATTTCATTCCAATACGATACAATCCCAACAATGAAATATTAGCAACATTATACGTGGAACATATAGTTCGGCCTCATGGAGTTCCACTATCAATTGTGTCAAATTTGATACATTTTGTGTTGTTTTGCTAGTATATTTGATTTAATATTTGTTTTCATTTGAGTTGTAGCTATTCCTTATTATTGAATAAATTCGGTAATTGATTGATCACCTAGTTAGCGTCTGTATGCTGGTGATTGTGCTTATTACACTTCGGTTACGCGGTGGGCCTCTGTAAGTGCCACACGAACTGTATCTGCGGCCCATTTTGGTGCCACCAACGTATACATGGGTCATCAGCATATGTGAGCCGGAATCCAAAATAAAATATGAATAAGAGTTAGAATATAGAAGTAGCCTTATGTATTATAAACTGAATACTTTCAATATGTTTCTGTGTACCTTAGAGTGGCTAGGACAATAGTCCTCACTCAGTGATTAGCTCCGACCCTTACTTTCTATTCCAGAGCGACAATAGGCTTTATCGGTTCACGCACTACAAATCTACAGTATGGTTTCATCGAGCTCCTGGGTCGGCCATCATAGCAACGACGCCAGGTAGAAATAAAAGATTGTTTCATGAACCTGGTTTTGTGTTTTGAAACTCGTTTGGGACTTTTACTCTCATCATGTGCATATGTTATGAGTTTTTGTGTACTAGTATGATGTGAAATATAGTTCTGTAAATTTTAGTGGCCTTAAGGGAAAAGTATATGGTGACTTTGGTCCGAGATTGTGGAACTCGAGACTTATGTTCTATTCTGTACTAATATGTGTTCTTAGGACTTCTGATGTGGGTTCTGTATTGTGTAAAATTAATAAGTCATATATGACATTGTGAGCATATTCTGTCATGTCTAGTCAATCTTATGGGTAAGTATAAGTTCAATTCTAGATTTTGGGAAAAGATCTGAATTGATGAGTTTCAGGTCATCATCATTAAATGATATTTATATATTGAGTAAGAAGCGTAGCAGCCCTATTAATATTCCGATGTTTTATTCCATATCGAGCATGTTTCCAAATCTGTTTAGTAGGAGGGTGTTATAGTAGATCCCGCCACTGCACCACCACCAAATCTGCAACCCACTAACCTCCTAACGTTCCTCGTTTGTATGGAAGCCAATGTCCTATATAATGATTAGCAAATCGAGTGTGGGGCGAGCAGTGTGGTGTCAGAGTCTTAGGAGCTGTTGATCTGGGATGATAAGAAAAGAAAGTTCAAATGTGAAAGTGTTAGGGTGGATCGAACACCCTGCTCGCGCGTCCAAGCCGTAGTGGCTTGGGGCGGATGATTTGTGACTTTATATGTACAACTTGAGCATTTTGGATCTGGGGACGGTTACATCACGATAGCAAGTTAATGCTATCTTTCTGCCCGGCGCAATGTTGGTACTGCTGAACGACAAGTTTTCTTTCACTAATTTGGGTTACCGCGCGTTTAAAAAATAAGGATTTAATATGGTTTAGATTTTTGGGGAGAGATGTTGATTGGTGGACTCGAGTCGAAATGACTGCCTACGTACCCAGATCTCGGGATCAAAGTCTGCATAGTTCGAATTTGAAAACTTTGATTTTTACAATCCATTTATACTCTGGTGCTCGAGTTAAAATTATTTTTAAATTTGGGTAATGTCGTCCGTGACGAATAACGGGAGATATTTGTTTGGGTAGACTCGAATCATTTTAAAGTCTGCGTAGTTTGAAATTAATGACTTTTGATTTTTGGTGCAATCCATTTATACTCTGATGCTCGAGTTGAATTCTTTTGAAAGTTGG
Organism: Linum usitatissimum; assembly: GCA_030674075.2. NCBI lineage: Eukaryota > Viridiplantae > Streptophyta > Magnoliopsida > Malpighiales > Linaceae > Linum > Linum usitatissimum. The sequence continues at coordinate 1,080,535 of JAUJYP020000273.1, read as the reverse complement.
ATGATATTAACTGTGGACTCCATGAAAAGTATCGAGTTTGATTGTTGGAGAATGATACTTACTGTAGACTTAACGGTAAATATCGAATTTTTACTTAGGTGGATGACATTTACAGTAGACTTAACGGTGAATATCGAACTTGATTATTGAGGGATGATACTTACTGCATTCTTAACGGTAAATATATAATTTTATATAGGTTGGATGATACTTTTCCATAGACTTACTGTTAAAATATCAAAATTAATTTAGGTGGACTCGAATCATTTCTGATTGCCTGCATACCCGGATCTCGGGATCAAAATTTGCGTAGTTCGAAATTAATTAATTTTGATTCGTTTGGTTTGACCCGAGTTTTCAGCATTTATCGATGCCACTTGCAAAGAATTAACACTTACTAACTCTTGGATACTTTGGGAGATTGATCATCCATAGTAATAATTTCAAGAAATTAATTACTATAAGATGATAAAAATCTTTTTATTTCTTAAGATTTTGAATATTTATTCAAAATTTTGAATACTTATAAATATTTTGAAAAAGAGAACATAAAATAAATATTTTTGGCATCGAATAATTATTAGAAATACCTAGCTATGGAGAATTAGGGATTTCGATATAATCCTGTGAATTCTTATTTTTGAACACTATTGGAAATTTTTCAGATAACATGATTTTGTTCCTCATAATAATTAATTCTTGAGAGTTAATTATGTGCAAGATAACCACATAGTAAATCTTTAATATTAGTAATCATTTAATGGATGATTCAGAGATAAATGTTCAAAATCGTTAAATCTCTAGAATTAACTATTTTAAGATGTTTATACAATATACTTCAAAGATTTGTAAACATTTGTTCGATTATGGTAGAGCTTCTCACATAATATATTTCTTTAAGATTTTTAGGTATTTATTTGATTATTTTCAGAGATTATGATTTTTTTTGTAAAACTGGGTATACGTAGATGTCTTCTTGGGCAAGATTCGAAATCGAGATATTTCCATTATAAAAACGAGAACTTAACCACTGAATCGAAAAGCTGAGTCCGCCCATTCTTTGTAAACGACGGGCCACACCAGTCACGGTATTTTTACCTTTGCCTCGCTAAAACCTACGAAGTTTTATAGAAACCATAGAAAATTACCTCAAAGGGCAACAACTCTTTTTTAAAATCCTTTTTGCCCTCGAGTGACAAACTGGTCATTTACTGTTGTAGACTATAGACTCAGCCCAACTCCTCAGCTCACGGTACCATGCCGAAAGCTGAAATTACCTTTAAGGATGCGTTGTAAATGATCTGACGGTCAGGAACCTCGCATGGCGAGGGGTAGTTTCCTCATTTCAACGGGGACAATATAAACCCTCTAACCCAAGCGAAAGAATCAGGCCTTATCTCTCATTTTCGATATATGGCCGCCACCACTTCTAAAACCGAATTACTATATAACGCCCTACGGTTCACTTTGAAACGCCCTTGAATTCGGAAGTAGACATGACGAAAACGCCCCTGAAATAGTAAAATATCAATTTCTTTATACGATGCGAAAGACCGAGAAATTTTTATATCACTTGAAACGACCTATCAAAATTGCCTATTTATTCCGCTGCCGCCGTCGTTCCGTCACCGTGCCGTCTTGCTCTTGTCGTGAGATCCGTCATCGCCAGACGCCGCTAAGGTACGAAAGTAAAAAAAAGTAATTAAGGTGAATTTGTAAATATAGTAACAATTATTTTGGTAATTAAATACTTGACAATTGAATATTTATTTCATTAATACTTGGAAATTAGTAATTAGACATGTCAATTAAGATGAATTAGTAAATATAAGTAATAATAGTGACAATTAAGGTTTAGGGATAAGGTTTAGGGTTTAGCGGTTAGGGGTTACCGTTTAGAATTAGAGATAGGGTTTAGCGGTTTAGCGGTTACGGGTTAGAGTTTAGAATCTAGAGATATGGTTTAGGGTCTAGCTGTTAGCGTTTCTAACTCCTAACCTCTAACTGCTAAACCCTAAACCCTAAATTCCACTCCATTTACATGTATGTCCCTTGCAAATAACTTCACCCCATGCATGTCTCATCCATATATCTCATGCTAATTAATTCTTTTTCATAATACTAATTAAGACATGCATTAATTTGCATGTGAAGAAAGATTTAATTTACATGGAAAATGCAAATAGGTTTAGTGTTTAGAGTTTCCAGTTTAGGGTTTAGAGATAGGATTTAGATGGGTTAGGGTTTCAAAATTTAGAGACATGGTTTAGGATTTAGCGGTTAGGGGTTAGAGTTTAGAATTTAGAGTTTAGCGGTTAGGGGTTAGGGGTTTGGGTTGGGATTTTCTCCTTGCTTTTAATTAGTTTTTGGAAATTAGTAATTAGTCATGCTAATTAAGGTGAATTAGTAAATATAGTAAAAATTATTTTGGTAATTAAATACTTGACAATTGAATATTCATTTCATTAATACTTGGAAATGAGTAATTAGTCATATTAAATAAGGTGAATTAATAAATATTAGTAATAAGAGTGACAATTAATTTGGTAATTAAAAAATATATTATCATCGCCATTGACGGTATTAGATTTTTTTTTAATTTGTCTTTGTGTATTTGAATTCATAATTCAGAATCTTAATTATTAAAATTAATATTTCTAACTATATAATATGTACATTATATTAAATATTCATCATAATAGTTTTTATTTGAAATTTGTATTTATGTATTTTAATTCGTAAATTAATAATATTAGTTATTGAAATTAATAGTTGAATTATATAATATGTACATTATATTAAATATTAATCATAATATTGTTTTAATTAAATTTGTATTATAAATTTAACTCATAAAGTAATAATATTAATTATTGAAATTAAAAGTTCTAATTGTATAATATGTACAATATATAAAATATTAATCTTACCAATAAATATTACCATAAATACTAATAGTTATAATTATGTAATATGTATAATTGTTTTATTAATATATTATGTACTCATAGTCGTTTATTTTTTAAAAGTAATGATTCATAATATTATGTGCGATAAATAATCACTTTCGCTTTGTAATTAATTTGTTTAACCTGTCTAACTATTGCAGTTGAGAATTGGTAGAATTATTGTTCGTGGATTTCGAGAAGCGTAGTGATGAGCCATATGGTAAATTGTCGTTATTGTACCAAATGAGTTGTTGTGAATCGTAAGTTCAGTGTTTGGCATGTAGTAAACGAATAATATGAACATAGTACACCGACTGATAGGTTTTGTTATACCATGTTTAGGGAAGTTCTAGTGATGATGATAATATTGAACAATTGAATTATGTCGGTAATTTCGTAACGGGTTGATTTACGACGCTGTCGATGATGCGTGTGATGCGGCTGAGGACATTGCTTTAGGCTTAGGGTTTCATTTGACTCGTGGCTCACATAAGAAGAATCGGTGTGAAGAAGAAAAATACTTGTACTTGTATTGCTCGCATGGTGGCAGGGGCAAATCACAGTCCACAACATCTACAGAGAGTTCACGTACGACTACAACGTCGTACTCAGGTTGTACATTCATGGTGTGTGTGCGGCCTAAACGCGTTGACGCTGGGTGAAAATGGAGGATTGACACTGTCAAAGATGATGTAAAATGCGGGATTCTTAGGTCATTCCACAACCACAAGTTCGAGATGTGGCGTGAAGGGACAAAACAACGGACTAAGCTCACTGATAGCTTGATTATTGGTAGCCATATTGACCCTATCTTGACTAGTTTTTGCTCCGGTTTTGATGATATTTCATGGTTATAAGTGTCGGTTTAATCATTAGTGCATTTCGTGCATGTTTCCTCTCGAATGGACCATTTTGTTTCGTTTCACTTGTTTATTGGAGTTTTTTTCTTGGTTGCAGGTATCCGTTGGATAGAGGGTTCGAATACGAAGCCGATGGAACCTTCTGGAGCGAAATCGAAGACCGAATGAAGAAATTATGGCCGAAGGAAGTTATGTTGTTGTTGACCAGTCAAGGACGTGTCACGGTCATGACGGGTAACCTGTCACGGTTGTGATGCCTAGTCTGGGCAGCAACATTAATTCTTCCCCATACGCCATTTCAGAGGGAGGAGACAGAAATTGACGAGCTAAAACACAAAATTGATGAAGGGGAAAGTGCTTTGGAGCCTAGGAACCATGGGAATGAAGATTTGAAGCCGGATAGTCAAGAAATCAAACCCCAACGGAGGATCAACCTTCTATTTCGATGGACTGGCGGTTCGAAACTTTCTCTACATCTTCCATGGAGAAATAGATTTTCTTCTTGTTTGGGTTTTGTGAATTTCGTAGGATTTGTGGGATTGTTCTTGTGTGTAGTGATAAGATTGTGGATTCATGTTGATTGATGATGTGTTTTGTTATATTGTTATATCAATTTCCCGTTTGAGCGGATAATTGTGGGTGTTGCAAGTGGTTTTAGGATTTTGAGTTGATAGACCCGATCTTAAGACCCGAAATATATCATTATCCTTGTTCTTGTTTATTCTGCTGCTGAACAGCTTCCCATAGTCCTTAGGATGATCCAAAACCTGAACAAGGCCTTTCCCTATAGTCAATCACATCTTAATTTGATCTGTAACCGTTGAGTGATATATTTGCATTCCTAGTTTCCTATTTCCTTTAGTAGTTATTTTGTTTTCATTTTATAGTCTAGGATAAAACTATTTGCAAATTGTGATGGACTAACCAGCGAACCAAAGCTGAGTAGTGAAGTCCAAGTGAACCGAGAGAATTTGACTCTGAGGTATCTCATATTCATTTAATTGTTTGGGCTTGAAAACCCTGACGTCACTCACAGATGAGATGAAAGACCACATTAGACAGTTGGAGGAAAATCGCATCCTCCCAAGACAGATGAAGAGCATAATCAACATGAAATAGATTTACAATGAGACGGCGAGAAAACAACGATTGGGGATTTGCGGAATGAACACAATGCAATGGACGTTGATAGAAGCGGTTGGGGGTACTTCACTACTTACCTAAGAGATGCGAAAGACTATGTCATTCATCTGTACATCTCACACATGGAGTCAATACGGATGTTACACACGTGGTATTTTTTCGTCTTGGTCAAATCCACGTACAAGACGAACGTGTACAAGAAGGTGGTTGTTCAGTTTGTTGGTGTGACGCAGAGCCTCACCGTCGAAATCAGGTAAACCGAAAGGAAGCCACTCGAGATGTGCGTGCGTCATCCCATCCAAGAGTGAACATAGTGTGTAAAGCCTCACATCAATGTCAACTGCTCTCTCAAAGATCCTCGGTTCATCCTACAGCCTAGCAAGTGCCTCCCCACTCGATCGTGTGGTCAGGGAAAATCTACGATGCAAGCTCGGAAAGTACTCGTAGATCCACGACTGCAAAGAAATTCAGGTAGCCCGACTGCAACGTAGAGATAAGCAAGTTTACAATCCCTTAAGAACCCCAATTTACATGGTTTGACTACGGTCCACAAAAACAGTCGAGCCTAACAATACAATCAATTAGCATACAGTTGTGCTTGCATCGTCAAGGTCACATGTCTCGGAAGCTCCCAGTAAGTGGTCTAGGCGAAACCCACATGCTGCATAGCACTTCCCCCCTGATCACAACACCTGAAACATTAAGTTTGGAGGCAAGCTGCATCACATAATTCCTCTTGCCCTTTGAACTAAGCTGGGTGCCCCGTATGGGAATCTAGAGTAATTACAACACATCATTCAACGTAATCGTCATCTCTCCGAACGGCATGTGAAAGGTCTTGGTGTCTAGCCGTCACCTCTCAACGAACACCAACAGTAGGGGAAGATCCAACCCCCACGACATAACCCATCCGAGGTGCGATAACCAGAGGCCTCGACGAAATGTCGAGCCCCATCGGAAGCCCATTGGAACCTCTCCAACTTACGAACCATAGTTTTCCCAAGGCGGATCCTGAACTATGATGTCGGCCTTGTGTCTAAAAGGCGTGTCCTTAGGCGGTGGGCTATGTGACTGCCAAAACTAGAGATCAGAGTAAGGATTCATGGCCCACCAGGTGCAGGACCAGTAAGCAACCAATCCCCGTTGGTGCTGCTGGACTGGACCCCTGTAGAACGCCTAGCTCTGCCACGTCAAGGGCCCACGGTAGAAAAACGCTGTGATACATAAGACGACCTGCCACGTCGAGAGCGCATGTACCCCTCCCAGCTGGTTTCTTCCGCGAGCGAGCACTACCAAGTAAGAGGGGGTGAAACGAAGTATCATTATTGTCCTCCTCATCCCCGTCACCGTCCGACAGGATCTGCTCATCGTTGCCATCTGAGTCGTCTCAGATGGTATGAATGTCATCCCCCAAATCCGGGGGCTGGCTAGGAAAACTTTCATCAACCGTCAGCTCTCTCCCAACAGAGTAAAGATCGGGGTCCACATATCTCGGTCCGGAAATCTAAAACGGTGCACTTGAATGACCAACATCCCCTAGCCTAGACTTCTTTCCCTTCTCTCTTTCCTCGTTCAATTTTTTATTTGAGGCAAAAATTGGACGATCAATAAACCGCGGCAAATGATGATCTCCCCCCGACATTGCTTTCAACTATATATGCAATTTAAATTGTAATTGTTAGTTACAAAAATAACACTAAACCCTACTTTTCAAACAAACATTCAATATGAGATGTATAATTAATAATTCATCTAAATTAGGCTGACTATTTATTAATTTAAAATATTTGATATTGATAAACAAATTTCATTTCAATGTTAAGTTTGTATTTACTAATTAACCTTAATTGGCATGATTAATTACTAATTTCTAAGTATTAATTAAATAAATATTCAATTATTAAGTATTTAAGTATCAAATAAATGGTTACTACATTTACTAATCTTTACTAATTAACCTTAATTAGCATGACTAATTACTAATTTTTAAGTATTAATTAAATAAATATTTAATTACCAAGTATTTAATTACTAATTCACTAAACTAAATCGCACTAATTACATTTTAATAATAACAACATAATAATTTAAAAATATGAATAAAAAAGGTGACCGTTGCCATTAAATGACGACCACCACACAGCCGTCGTCACCATTCAACGAGGACGGTCTTGAAAGACCATCGCCGTTGAATGGCGACGGCGGCTGTGTGGTGGTCGCCATTCAATGACGACGGTCTCCTTTTTTTTAAGTTCGTATCTCATATGCGGGCGGCGGTGAGCGGCAGCGGGGCGCGGCAACAGGATTGTTTTTCAGAGAGCTGAGAGTTTCGAATTAGGTAGTGTGTTTGATTCGAGTCATGTATGTATTTAAATATTACGTTCAAAGGACATTCACATAATTTTACTCACTGAATTCAAATGTTTTTGCAATCCCTGTATGGTTCGCCTTCGATCTACTCCTATCTATGGTTCTCCTTAGAGCGGTTCACGAACCGAGTTGAGCCAAACTTCATTATGCTCAAGCCTGGTTTGTTACTTTTTATGCGAGCTCGGGCTCGAACTCAAGCTAGAAAATTTTAGCTCGTCTCGAGCTCGAGCCTATTCGAGCACGGCTCGTTAACTACTTGGAGGAGTCAAACTCGAGCTGAAGTCGAACTTCACTCATTAAAATCCCATTATGAGTCTATTTTGAACTGATTTTAAAGTTTGTATGCCAAAAAATAAAGACAAGTCAAAGCTAAAAATAAATAACCTAAAATATACAAATTTTCACTTTTATCAATTAAAATAGTTAAATCAAAATACTGTGTGTCCTGCATTTTCATTAGAGGCACAACAAGAAATTACATATGATTTATTATTTTGGTTTTCGTGCAAAACATATGCTGCATTATTGAGTCAACTAACGAGTCGTATACTCGAGTTAGCTCTCGAGCCCGAGCTAACCCAGTCGAACATACCTTAGCTCATTTTAAATCGAACCAAGTCATGAACGAGTTTTATCCGAATCGAATATCGAGCCGAACACAAGCGACTTGGTTCGTCAACCACTCAAGTTCCCCTTCAATTGATCTCATTCATAAGCTTCTTTCTCCTTTGATTTCAGTGATGAGTGCTTGTGATTCATTCGTATACCCATGCAAATCACGGCATTGATTGCTCCTCTTCCTCAACGAGCCGACAAAGATGATGAGGACAATTACCCTACTTTGCAAACATCGTTTCCTACCGACCCGGAACCTGCTGGTAAGGGTCCTTCTCCAACATGCATGTGGCTGATTTGGGTGACTTAGTGTGGTTTCATGACTGATTTTGTGTTGCATATGGCTGATTTTTGCTGCATTTTGGGTAGGAATGATGGCTGATTTTGTGTTAATATTGTGGCTGATTTAATGATTGCCATGGCTGGTTTTGTAATGGATGTTTGGCTGATTTTGTAATGAATGTTTGGCTGATTTTGTGATGGATGTTTAACTGAATTTTGGGAAGTGATATGGGTTTGTTTCATGTTGTAGCGAGGCTGATTTTTGTTATGATCTCAGAGTTGAAATATTGGCCTATTTCGTGATGGTTTGGGGCTATAAGGAGGGCTGATTTTTTATGTACTTGTTTAGGAAAGTAACGATTTAGGTGTGGACCTTCATCTAGCGTCTTGAGTCGAGATCTAGCGTCTTGAGTCGAGAGCATACTAAAATCTAGTTAGAGGTATATCTTATAACTTACTCTCTATAAGCCTTTGCTTTAAATTCGAGTAAATGACTAAAATAATTTTTTGCTAGTTGCAATTTAGCTCAAATTTTCCTTAGGTCCATTTTTATATTTTATTATTCCCAACTAAACATGTCATATTTTCCTTGTTATAAGTCATTTAGCACACTAAAGTTCATTTAAGCAATTAAACCGTCGCTCAAAAGAGTTAAAGGTTAAGGTTAGTGGTGCTTTTAATAACCACTAGTCTACCTTAAGTCTGATATTCAAGCTCCAATCAAAGTATAAATGTTTAGCATGAGGATAATGATATTGTGCAATAATGCTTAGCAAAATAGGTTCTTCTAATGTTTTCTTAGTTTATATACTTTTCACCATTGGAAACGTGTATTAGTGTTTGGGATGGTTATTAACGTTATGATCTTCATTTTCTTGCGAGGTGTTTCGAGTGGTGCTTGCTTCGGAAACTCAAGAAGAGGATATTGTCGTTGTCGATAGAGTGGTAAAGTCAAATTTGGTCGAAGTTGTTTATGTGTTTGAAATTGGCAAGGGTTTGGGTATGGTAAGGATGAGTCTGGTAAGTACGAGTGCGGCAAGGATGAGTATCGAGAGAGGTTTTGAGCGGGGTTTCAGTGATTAGAGTGTAATTTGAGAAAAAGATAAGCGGAATTTTGTAAATAATTAAGGCTTTATTTTTTTGGTGTTTTTGTTTGGATTATTTTTGCTTCGTTTTTATGGGTGTTTAGTGTTTATGTAACGATTTTTACTCTGCTCTTAATTTTTCTAAACAAACTTCTTAATATTGCATTTTTCTTTTTCTCTCTCTGTCTTTTTTTTCTGTCCAAATTCACGATTTTTGATAGCCTATAAAACTTAGTCATCATAAGGGTAAAATAGGATAAATATTGCTGGCAGTCCAGCAACCCTTACAGTCAGCCCAGTAGGTTTAGGATAGGACAAAACTTGCCCTCGAGTTGGCCTGGCTCAGTCGGCTTTGTGTGGCATCAAACCAGTTCAGGTAAACCGGATCGGTAATCTCTTTATATTGCAATTTTTGCTAAAAATTGATTCAAAAATTAGCTCCAATCATTCGAATTGTTCGGAATAGATTTAAAAATCACAATCTATTACGAAAAAAGGATTAAAATTCTCACTTTGGAAGAAATCGATTTGAAAATGTTAATCAGCCGTTTGACTTTGATTATAAAACGGACTAAACTAACTCAACCGATTCAACCAAACACTTTTAACCAACCTTTAACTTTTCACCCACTTTAATAAAGCATAAAACTCCAAACAATTTCCCCACTAAAATCCAAAAGTTATTAAACCGGTTCGACTGATTAAATCAAATTCGCATCGGAAAATGAACAAACTGACCTAGTCGAATCGTAATTTAAATCAAGACACTATTGTAGCCTTTTTGAAAAATGGATTCAAAGACTAAGAAAAACAAACCGAATATTGCACCCAACAAAAATGAACTCGTCTACTTGACCGAACTAAATTCAAACCTTATAATCGAAAAAGGTGAGCTACCGGTCAAAAAACTTGTTCGAAATTCAGCTGAAATTTTTCCCAAATCTTTAAAAGAAGGAATTCTTTAAATGATGAAAATTCAATCTAAACTCTAATCCTTCCTGAATAACTTTAGGTTTAACATTATACTTCCCGTCCCAAATTTTCAAGCGCTTGAGCCAACCAAATTTCCGCGGCATGTATTAAAAGTATGCCAGGACACTAGAAACGACCTGAACCCCTCTAGAACAAATTATAAAATTCCGTTTACACCTGGTCCTTTAATACATTTAATGTAAGGATATTAGACGAAATTCTTTCCCTTTGAAAATACTCTTTGTCTTAGACTTAAGGCGAAAATAATTTTGGATATTCTGTTTAATGCCCGGAAAACAGTTGAATTCATTTAACGTATGAATACAAGACGTAAAAGTTTGGAGATATTTTTTTTATAATCCGTTTATAGTTTGAAGAAGGCAAAAATTCTTTGAAATGATTTTTGGTATTTCGTTTATAGGCCCAAAAAAGGTTCCAACTTTTTGAAATGATTTTTAGCATTCCTTTCATAACCCGGAAAAATGGCTGAAATTCTTTAAAATGATTTTTGGTATTCCATTTATAGTCTGAAAAATGGCTCAAATTCTCTGAAATGATTTTTGATATTCCGTTTATAGCTCAAAAAAACGGCTGAAATTGTTTGAAATGATTTCTGATATTCCGTTTATAACCAGGAAAAATCGGTGGAATTCTTTCAAATCATTTTTAGATGACTTTAATGTAGAGTTAGGCGTAAAATCCTTGACAACTAACTGTAATCATGTCATGATATGAATAATGAGAATGATATGAGAGTTAAAACTTTTGGTATGATGTTCTTTGAAAGTAGGAGTTAGAAAACTGCCCTAAGAATCTTTGGGGTGTTTAGCATACGCCACACGACTCAACCTTGTAACTGAATAGAGCTGGGGATTTGACTTGCTGGGGAAGCTTGACCCTCCCCGGTCTGGGAAGTGATGGTGAACGTTGCTCGATCGTTCTGAGTTGATTGGGGGTCATTCCGTCCTTTTTAAATACCGTCGCTGGCGGCTCTTTTCGAGGATATCAACTTCAATGGAAGTTTTCTCATTAAAGTAATTGGTAAGTAGACTCCGAGCTACTCATGGCTATGCAGAATCCCGATCTAGACTGACAGTTCCGGTTATGTGATTGCAAAGTTCTAGCTTGCCTATAGGTGACGACTCTTGGCTCGAGAATTCGACGTATTTTCCTGGAGTACCAGGAATGGGAGGTATACCCTTATTCTTTTTTTTCCTTGTAATTTTCTACATTTTAGACATATATTATCGATAAACCTTGCTACTTGCGGGCCTCTACTGTATGATGTAGGATGTCACTACTACGAGTCGGTGGAGCTCCAAGATGGAGTGAGGATTAACAGGGGATTCCTTAAGTCTGGTACGTTCCATCTTAAATAGTAAGTGTTATTGCTCAAAGCGCAAAGCTTGCTATGGTGGTTGATGAGCTCAATAAGAGGATAGATGAGATTATTAGCCTGATAAGGATTGTGACCCTCCACATGGCTACAACATTGGGGCATGCTCCACCGTCCTCTAGCCGGCCTGATTCCCTTAAGAGACTAACCCTGGGTTAAATTGGGGAAATTATCCTAATATGCCACGATGTGTCACCAATCACGTTGGACATAGGGTGGGATCCACCCTGTGTTTATTTTCCTGTAATTGTAGGATCTGGTCATCGGGAGCACCAACACCTCAGTAATAAGCCCTTTTTGCAATAGGTATGGAACGTCTCTGAGAAGCGAAGCCTTCTTGGGGATGCTAATGCAATAATTGTATGTTTCCTATGAAATGACCGAAGGGTCCCCGCCTTTGTTCCTTTAAATAGACGTACTTCTCATCACTTTTCCTCCTCAAATGAATTCATCATCCCAAACCAATTCATCTATGTTAAGTGACCAATCCCTATTTTTTACGGTGCTCATGGTTGAACCAAGTGATGACTAGAACTGGAGGTATCAGCGTTGTGAATGCAAGATGCTTGTACGTCAAAGGGCAACTTCTCTAAGGCATGGGATGTGCAAAGTCTTTCTTGAGTGTCAATAATATGAGGTATGCTCTCATCCTTTTGACTTTTACTTTTTAGCCTATTTTCTTCCGAGCATTTCTTCTGAATTATGAGGATGTGATTATATCCTTTATAGCATGGCTCGGGTTGCTGCTATTGTGAATAGCTCCGACTTATTAATGAGTGAAGAGCCCGTGGCGGGCTCCTTCATACTCGTTCTTCTTCTGGTAGGACAATTGTTGATCTTGCAGCCGAAAACGCTCGGCTACATACCCTTGTTATAGACCAGGGTAGAAAGCTCGACAGTATTGCTATCGCTTTTGCTATGGTATCTGGTAGCGTGCATCCTTCTCAAGAGGGAAATCCTCCCAACGTGAAGAACAAAGCATCTTCATCAGCAATTATCGATTGAAATGATGATTGCATTTTTCTCGACGGTCATCCCTCTTACAAAAGTTACCTCCGTAACTCAAAGATCCGTCTGTTTTTGTCTTGATTTCTTAATTATATTGTGACTCACTTCTTCTTTTCGTTCATCCCCTTCGTGACGGGGAGGAAGGACGTTTCGTGTTCTTTGGTCCCTTCTTCTTTAGGTGACCTAACGCCTTTTTGAGGGGGTGGATTTCATTTTCATGTTTCTTTCTTCGCTTCCTATTGCTAACACGCATAGAGGGGGGGGGGGGCAAGTGACAAACGAGGTGTCTTTGTACCTTTACAGTGGAGGTATGATCACTTGCCAGATCATTGGGATATGAGGTTAATTTTCATATTTTCGACTCAACAATTTTTCTTCCCTTTTTCTCGTTTTCTTTTCTTTCTTTTGCCTCATAGCTCTCCTCTATTTCTTCCTTCTGCTTCTTTCTCTCTCAAGATTTTTCTAATCCAAAATTGAGTTTCTTTGAGCTCGTCGGTCTCTTTGCTTCTGACAATGTCTAACTGTTCGGTATGATTTTAATGGCGGTCGTCATTCATATCTGTGTGTTCCTCTTATTCTGCTACATGTGCTTCCTTGATAGAAGGTTAAACAAGGCGATGAAAAGGTTGGGTCACTGATCTATTTCTCCGTCACAACAGGTGCATGGTTTCGATGGTTTAAGCGGCGCCTAAGTTATCTTTTCCTTTTTATCTTTCGTTTTCGTATGTATCCTCCATTTTTCGTTCTAAGTTGCAATTGTACGTTGATATTTCCTTGGAACCTCTATTGTATTTCAAGTGTAGAGGGGATTGAATATTTTTCCCTTTTTCGTCATTGACGGTGTAGAAAACCTTTAGTATGTCATCGTCAACGTTTTTAATGATTAGTGGGAGGATGGAGCATGATGCTCCCTTCATTTTCCTTGTCGGCCACCGGCCACGCTAGTGGGAATCCCACCTCCCTCCTTCATGTCTTGTCCATGTTTTTAACCCTGGTTCGAGATAATTTTGCAGTTGACTTTATATTTTACTGACGCCCCTCTAAATGCACAATCCAACACGCGGTGGCTCGATTGTAAAGCTCTCTCGTTCTGTTGCGTTGTTTCCCAGACGTGAAAACTACTTTTCAAAAAAGAGGGGTCACATCCCACTTTTTCCCTTTTTTACTCTTGGGGTGACACTTGGCCGGTTCCGGAGATTCGGCGGCCCGTCCTCCTTTTCCCATACATTACTGTCTCTTTTGTTTGATGTCACTTTTATATGTTTCGTAGCTATCAGAGCCGCACTTAGCAGATCATTTTGGTGATGTTGGCGCACCTCCCGCACAAACTCGTTTTTATGCATGTAGTAAATGTAAATGCATGATATGCACGAACGCAAAAGATTTTAAAAAGCAAATGCTTAGGTTTTTAGAATTTGGGAAATATCCACAAGACCATGGGAAAGTTATTCCAATGGCTTTTTGTGGTTTAAGTATTTTGATGTGCTTCCAACCGTTTTTCAGTTTCCCTTTTTGTATATCGCTTTCCTTACTTGTTTCAGTATAATCTTGTAGCCCCGGTGATTAGAAGAAAATTTGGTTCTTATGATTTAGTGAGTGTTGCTTGCCGGGAACCTCTTGCCATTTAGGTGCGTAGTGAAAATTCTTCGACAAATTTATAAAAGTTTTCGTGCGTTTTTCAAGAAGTATTTCCCTTTGACTTTAAAGATTTATTGGTTCCGTTTTTTAAAAAAGAGAATCTGTAATTGTTTGGCCAAAAGACAACCAAATTTGTTTTCTATTCCAACTTTTGAACCTTTAACTGGATACAAATACATAAACGGAATAATAAGAATTTTCCTGAGCCTCATAGCATAACTTGATAACCTCTTTTGGAAACCCGGGGAAACACATTTGTTTAGTGTAATACTTCTTTACTTTATCCGAATTGATGGGATTTGTTAATTCTTCCCTATCGACATTCACTAATATGAGTATGCCTCTGGAGAACGCTCTCTTGACCATGAATGGTCCTTCGTAATTAGGATTTTACTTTCCTCGAGGGTCCCTTGCTTTAGTGGCTAAAACTTTATCACCATTTCTCCCTCTCAAAACATCCTAGGCTTTACTTTCTAATCGAACGCCCATATTAGCCGTCTCTGGTACAAGTGACCATGGTGAACTGCTGCCAACCTCTTTTCTTCAATTAGATTCAATTGGTCATATCGTGTTTGTACCCATTCAGCTTCCTCTAGCTTTGCCTCTATAAGCACTTTGAGTGGAGGGATTTCCACTTTTATAGGGAGTACAACTTCCATTCCATACACAAGGTGGTAGGGTGTTGCCCCAGTAGATGTCCTAACCGAAGTACGGTACCCGTGAAGTGGAAATGGTAACATCTGGTGCCAATCTCGATAGGTGACTACCATCTTTTGTATGATCTTGTTGATGTTTATTCGCGACCTCCACTACCCCGTTCATTTTTTGCCTGTAGGGGATGGAGTTATGGTGTTTGATTTTGAACTCCTCACATAGCTCACTCACCATTTTGTTGTTGAGGCTTTTAGCATTGTTAGTGATTATCCTGTTAGGAAGCTCGTAGCAGCAGATGATCTCCTTTTTATCGAACCTGACTAAGACACTCCTAGTTATACTGACATAGGAGGCTGCTTCTACCCATTTGGTGAAGTACTCTATGGCGACTAAGATGAAGCAGTAGCAGTTTGACGCTTTAGGCTTAATCATTTCTATCACATCAATGCCCAGATAGCAAAAGGCCAGGGTGACAACGTCACATTCAAAGAAGTTGGCGGTGTGTGAAGCTCGTCGGCATAAATTTGGAATTTGTGGCACTTGCGAACATACATGATACAGTCGGACTCCAATCGAGTCTAATAGTATCTCGTCCTTAGTATCTTTCATGTCATAGCATGTCCTTAGTATCTCGTCCTAAATTCCTTCGTGAACCTTTTCGAGTATGTATCGAGCCTCTATTGCATTGACGCATCGGAAAAGGATAAGATCATGGTTTCGTTTATAGAGGTTGGACCCGTCGACGTAGAATCCTAGGGGCATTCTTCGTAATGTGTTTTTTTTTCATTTTCATATGCTCCTAGCGGGTATTCCCAGCTTTGAATATAAGTTTTTATGTCGTGGTACCAGGGTTTACCGTCCGACTCCTCGTTTATGTTAGCCACGTGAGAAGGGTTGTCTTGCTTTTGGATTTAAATTTGGGGAATAGCATCAAGCTTTGCCAATGCATACATCGAGGATAGGGTGGCTAGAGCATTAGCGACTTGGTTTTTCGCTCTCGGTATGTACTCCAACTTAATTCTTTTGAAGCTTTTCATCATTTCTCCGATGTGTGTATGGTAAGGGATAAGTTTTTTGTCTCTTGTCTCCCACTCCCCCTTAGTTGATAAATGATGAGCGAAGAATCCGTGTAGACCCTTAAGTTCTTAATCCCCATTTCCATGGCTGATTGGATACCAAGCGAGCATGCCTCATATTCGGCAACGTTATTGGTGCAATAGAAGGTTAGCTTGCCTGTAAAAGGGTACATCTTCCCTTCGGGATATAGGAACACTACACGTATACCATATCCTAGATCGTTGGATGCTTCGTCAAATTTTATAATCCAAGGTCACTCTTCAGCATTGACGTCCTCCTCTTCCTCGGCATTCAAAACGCTCTCATCTGGGAATTCTGACACTAGCGGGTTCAAGTCAGATATAGGATGTTCTACTAGGTGATCAGCGATCGGATTTTCCTTGATTACTATCTTCGCCATGTACAAGATGTCATACTCGGCTAGCTAAACTTGCCACATTTGCTAAATGGCAAGTGAGCACGGGCTTCTCAAATATGTGCTTCATGGGATCGATCTTCGAGACAAGGTGTGTGGTGTAGTACAACATGTAGTGTCTCAACCTTTTGGTCGGCCATGCTAATGCTCCACATGTCCTTTCAAGCTTTGTGTATCGTGACTTGCAATCTGTGAACTTCTTGCTGGTATAGTAGATGGCATGTTCCTTCTTGTCTGAATAATCGCTTTGGGCTAGCATTGCTCCAACCGAGTTCTCAAACACCGTCTGATACAAAAGTAGTGGTCTCCCAGTTGTTGGAGGCACTAACACTGGGGGGCTTTGGAGATACTCCTTAATCTTTTCAAACGCTAGGTAGCAATCTTCATTCCATTCCACTGGTTGATTCTTTCGGAGGAGTTTAAATATTGGCTCACATGTTGCGGTCAGGTGCGAAATGAAGCGGCCGATGTAATTCAACTGTTCTAAGAACCCGCGTACTTGTTTCTATGTCTGAGGCAACGACATTTCAGCTATAGCTTTTTCCTAATATGGGTCCAACTTAATTCATCTCTCGCTCACTATGAATCTAAGAAGTTTCCCTGACATGACTCTGAAGGTGCATTTCTCCGGGTTCAGTCGTAGCTTGTATTGCCTTAATCCTTTGAACAACTTCAAAAGCGCTTCTTTTCACGACTTCTGGACTTGGCAATTATATCATCCACATACACCTCTATCTCTTTATGTATCATGTCGTGGAAAAGGGTGACCATTTCCCTTTGGTATGTTGCCCTGTCATTCTTTAATTCAAACGAAATCACGATATAGCAGAATGTCCCTCATAGTGTGGTAAATGTTATTTTTTCTCTATCCTAGGGGCACATCCTTATCCGATTATAGTCAGAGAAGTCATTCACGAATGAGAATATTTGATTCCATTCGTATTGTCGACAAGTAATCAATGTGGGGCAAAGGAAAGTTATCCTTTGGGCTCACATTCGTACCTATCCATTCTATTTGGGGACAGGTACTATGTTCGCCACCCAATCTAAATATCAGAATACTTGGAGAAAACACGTCGGGTACTAAATCCGGACCTCATTTTTATCTTGAGAAGCCATTCCGTTTTCAACCTTCGGAGCTTTTGTTTCACGGGTTTGCATCCATCCATAATTGGCAGGCAATGTGTGACGATGCTTTTGTCTACGCCTGGCATATCCTAGAATGACCATGCGAATATGTCTTGATATTCCGTTAATAAGTGAATCAACTCCTCCCATTCTTTTGGGCTCAACTGGTCGTCTATCTTGACTTCCTTCCTGTTTTTAATGGTCCCCAAATTAAGTGTCTCAAATAAATCATAAAAGTCTGAAGACTCATTTCCTCTCGTTCCAAAATCCAATCTGTATCTGGATGTGCTTCTATTCATCCTCTTCCTTATCACCGGCTTTCGTTTCACAAATCGGGTTATCAAAATTAATTTTGAGATCATGATAATTATTATTGCTCCTACCTGTCTCTGTTACCTTGTCAAAGTTCCGGTGGAGAAGAGAATAAGAGGAAAATTGAATGCAGTTTTGACAGGGAATGCTGGAAAGAAAACTTTTTTATTTAAAGTGTTTCATGTAGAACACCGTTTTTGAAATCTAAACTCAAATACAAACACACAAAGGGAAATGTTTAAATCAAAATACATCAAGACTTTTATTATTTCCGAAATACACCCATGGTCCATACTTTCCATGCGGGCCCACGAGTTTGATGGTTGTCCAATTGTCGAGGTCTTCTCCGGTTGCACCTGTCGCACCAGATCTTGTCCTTCTTTCCGCCGAAATATTTGGAAGACCCGAAATGACTTCATTTTCCACAAGATTAATCCTCGCCCTCATACTACTATCTCAGCTATTCACAAAGATGTTTTTTATTGGTCTACGACCCATCCTTCTACCTCTCACCTTCCCCTCTCGCCGTCGGTACTTCCTATTGCCAACCACACTATAAACGTGCCACTGCCGATTACCACCGATTTGGTAATATATTATGATGGGTCCTTCAATAAGGACACCCTTCAGGTGGCTTACGAAATTGTCATATCCAATTCTGCCATAACTGTTACAGATGGTAAGGCGGGTACGTTCTTCTACTCTTCTCCTGCGATCTGAAGCTCGCGCTATCCTCAAAGCCTCAGCTTATGCTCTATGCCATACCCAAAGCGCTATCATTCGATATGCCTGCACAGAGATTGTCTCTGCCTTGAACTCTCCTGGTCACCCTTGCCCTTGGCAGTGTATCAATCTTGTAGAACGTATAAAAGCCAATTTAATAGCGGCCCCGAATATCCGTATTTGATTTATCCCTCGTACCTAGAACTGGAAAGCCGATCAGTTAGCTACATCTTCCCGGGATGGATCTCTCGCTTTGGCATGGGTTCAGGCCCCGTAACTCTTCCTTTATCGCAATGAGATCAGCCTTCACGTCAAAAAAATTGTTCAACTGCATCATTATTTGCGATATTTGGCCTTGTTATAAAACTAATTAACGAGAAGAAGACAAGAGAGAAAGGGAGGAGAATGATTCTTATTGATGTGTGTCTCTTACAATGTAGTGAACACTATTTATAGGCTCAAGATAATGTAACCTCTACATGACTAACATAACTACACTTAAGCATAGAGATAATGGAAATTGATTTCTCATGGTTAATGCATATGTTACACAATGTGCATTCATGCTCTACAATAACTATATTTATCACACTCCTCCTTGAATGACCATTGGTTAAGAATATGTATTTCTTCCAGTATGCTATCGATACTACCTCATTAAAAACCTTACCAGGAAAACTCAGTGGGAAAAACCATGGTTAAGGGGAAAATAGTGCAGTTGCGTATTGACTCCCCTTGATGATGATATCGGCTGAGATCCTTCATATCGACCCCCCCCCCCTGATGAGGATATAAACTCTCCCTCATCATTATATCAGTTGATATCATTAAGTCGACTAACTCCAAATTATCACTTGAGTGCACTTGTTTGACGATTATTCAAACTCATGAAAATATTCTTTCAACTCATTGGAGTTTGTGCATATAATGTATGCATATAATATGATCAATGGTCATCCATAATTAATATTTACAAAACACTCCACTTGGATGACCATTAGATGAAAATATACCTCATCAAAACCTTACTAGGGAGAATAATTGATTTCGTAATCATCACATTACGTTACAACTTTTTCTTACAACTCAAGAAGGTATATATAGTAAATACCATACATGATCTATAGGATCATTTCTTTGAATGATGGTGTAGCTTTATAAGTTGGTTTCACAACCTACCAAGTGGTAAAATTATCACATAGGACCAAGTTATTGTCAACCAACACAAATATGACCAAGATGACTACTTCAAAATCAAGCAGCTCCAGGCACGAATAACCATGTTATATCCATATAACTTCTTGTTGGATATTATTATTATATCATTGATGATATACAAGAATCATGTTCGAGAGAGACGCACATTTGGCAAGTTAGTGGTAAGATTTTCTCTTCCACATCTTTCATCTCAAATTCTCTAGCTACTCAAATAGTTGATTACTTTGAGAAACTCTTTAGGAACCTCAATAATGTGTATGCCATCTGTGTAACAAAAAATGATCACATCCAATTATGTCAAAATAAAAGAAACACATTTTAAAATATAAAATAAAATTAAGAAAATTTTGGTAAGAATAAGATGATTTTTCAAAAAGTCATCTTGGAATGTAGAAGAAATTATATGCATAGAGAAATGTATGATATGCTAAATGTACCACTTCTCTCAATCTTTCAATCCATATGACGTCAATTGGATATAATTAAATATTGTTTACGTGAACTTGAATTGTTTGCTTAATAGCAAAATAAATCATGTGTATTCTAATTATGCAAACCATACATATAGGTTGCAAGGACATCCATTAGGGCAAAACCATTTCCCTTTACAAATTGCCATACTAATTGAATAATAAAAAGTAATTTCATCCACCACATGAGAATATATTTTCTCATAATCAAAATATTATAGGTTTGTTGTACAAAACCTTTAAAAATGATATGGTTCATAACTTCTCATACTCATACTTTACATGTCAATGTATAAAGACTTGATGTCTTAAAACTTTTCATTTTTTTTGGAAATTTGATTTTGCCTCAAATTGAAATTTTTTAGCTAATCATTTCTTTCTTTGCATGCATTTTGGCTCATGATCCTCATTTTTAACTATCATATTTAGCGTTGCACTATACACAAAAATTTGTCGACGTTGACTTTATTGGGGTTCCAATATTTTCCATCCAAGATATAGATAATTGAGATATATATGTTCATATCTCTCGGGTACATGCGGCTCTTCTTGATCACATTATTTGTTTCTCTTGGTGGCTTTGCTTAAATAATCTTAACCTCAATTGGACCATCTTGATATATAGCTACATTCTAGTTTTGAGGATTTGTTTCTTTAGAACCGAGTGGTCTATCATGCGTCATGCATGTTTTAGACACATTTATAATAAGAGATTGCCCCGTATCGGCATCATATTTATTGGATCATTTGTAGTTGGCACATGAGAGCTTTACTCTATTTGGGTCGTTAAAGGCGTCTGGTAGTTGATGAATTCAACTTTAGTGATGAATTATATTTTTGAATTTCAAGTTCATATTTTTTAGTACGAGGATCGAAATGATAATCATTCATCTAATTTCTTGGCCAACCTTTGGTTCCCCCGTAATATTGGGAAGTTTGAATATAGACCTCCAACGAGTCATCAAATTCTCCTGAGAACGATGTGATAATTTACCATCGATGAACTCGTAATCAAAATAATTTCTCAATCTTCGTTGAGAACCCATCATAATAAAATGTGGTGGACCAATTCAAATATATATATCCATATATGCTTTGATGGGCAATGTATGGTTTGGACACAAAAACCAAATCTAATGGAGGAGTTCATGATAATTTCTTGGCGTAATACAAATTTTTGGTGCTTGTAAATGACATGTTCACAATAATATATTGGTTTTCAATTACACATTTTCGTTATTGGATAATCGTGGAAATATGCTCATAACTAAAATAGTTGAGCTAGTAATATTGCAAACTCTTGATTTCTAGATACATGTGACCATCTAGTTGATGCATCAATTAAGATATTTGGTCAACATGTTGGGTATATGGATCCATAAATATCACCCTTACTTTTTGTGTGTAAGAGAAATGATCTTACTTTAGTTGATGATTATCCAACAATCAACTCTATTTGAGAATAAGCAACCCAAAAATTAGTTATGATATGTTGGAGATTTCACTCAATAATGGGTAATGGAGAGGCGGTGATGCTCTCCTAGAAACGAAAGCTTGTTGAAATAACACAAAATTGTTTTTGTTCCCAAGAAGTGGAGGAGTCAAAAGGACTACTAAAATCCCTATTAACTTATGAATCATTTCTTTAGAATACCCAAGTTGAGAACTCAATGCACAACATTGACCACAGAGGTACTTATCGATTCGCATTATGATTGAACCGAGATGGTCACACCGGTTATGCCAGATAATAGTTGATAGGACGAGTAAACTTATAATTTACATATATATGCATCTGAATCATAATAACATATGTGTGGTACAAATTGGAGGACAACATTATTGATTCAATAATTTCATGGTCATAAACCACATCATTGTTCCCCTTTGTGATCATCAATTTATTGAAATAAGAATCTTATACATTGGTGAACAATATAAAAGCTCTTCTAAAGTTTGAGATTAATTTTGCCCTACTCGACATGTGATGCATTATCGATGAGATTTATATCTCCAAGTTTGACGTTGATTCCCATAAGAAAAATACTCATGTTTAGGAGAATGTTGGATGGTGCAAATCATAAACAAAGATACTTCATCAACCATCCATTCACCAATTAAGGGATCAACCGTTCTTTCATAAAATATAAAATTACCATTTTTATGCCCATCCGAATAAAAAGGTTCCTTATGGGAGCAATGACCATATGATGTTACTTTGGCTTTCAAGAATAATATAACACATGTGTCTGTGCACAATCACTTTGAGGGCTAAAATAGTATCATTTGAATATGATCATCAAAATCAAATTGATGTTGCATCACCTTTCATGTGATTGGAGTTTTTCAACATTAACTGATGACCAAAATAATAGGTCATTTCATCCACAATAACGTATTGATGTGTTAACTTGTGGGAATGTATGTATGTTGTCACTGTGGGGACATATGATTATAATCATTCACTTCATGGAATGATATAGTGTTGTTGAACTACTAACATTTCACATATATAAGATAGCCCATTTATATGTGTTTCATGCGGTATTCAACCAAAAAAAACCATATCGAGCATTTGAGTACAATCATTGATCACTTCAAAGAATGATACTGTCTCTCCAACCTTCAATATAAATATAGTTTTGTAGTTTTTTCCTTTCGATAACTTGTGTCTCGTGGTACTCATCTTTCGGCCTATCATTGAGATGATGGCGAGTAAAGATAAAAAATTTATTGGTTCTCAAGACCATTAGCTTATAAATGAATTTCACATTCAACACTCTTGATATGTAATTTGATGCTTGATGGTCTTTTTGTATTGCATCTCTAAGCTCATGCCATATATAAGTTTGAGCATCCAACACAAGATAGAAAATTCTTGTTAGTTAATATCAAGAGCCACAATATTGGAGACATATAAGATATTCGATCCTTTTATGAGAATATGTATCTCTTAGTACTTTCAATCGGATTGTACTTTGCCATTTGTTGGCTAATGTGGTTCCAAGTAGCAATCGTTCGAGCGTTGATAGAAGAAGAGATCTAGGATCAAGACTGAATCGTGGGCACCACTTTCCGAAAAGAGTATTTCCACCCTTACAAGCCTTGGGTATCAGGAAATCCCTTCTGAGGATAAGAACGTCTCACTCGGGTTCTTAGGCTTCAGATACTTGATTCACTCTCAGAATTCGTAGGCAAGGATAGATGTTAGTTTCTGTGTATTGTCTGCACACTTATTGCCTCCTTTATATAGGCAAGGGGTCAAGGACGAATAGGTGTGAGTATCTAGCACCAAAAGGTGTCACTATCCCCAAGGATAGACTTGTAGGCAACAGCCAATAAGTTCCCTATGGGGTTTGGAGGGAAAAAAATTCAGACAGAGTTTGAATCACACGAAAGGGTGTGTGCCCATTCGTCCTAGGTGGGAGTGTTGCTACTCCTGCTACCTAGCTCCCCACCTTCACTCTAGCTCAGCTGAGTACCTCACCTAGTGACACTATCATCCAGCTCAAGGTTGAGCTGGACGAGCTTCAGTGTCAGTCCCTAGCTTCATCTTAGCTCACCGAAGAGCTGATGCTAGCTAGTTCAGCTAACTCCTGAGCTAAAGTGAGGTTTCCCGTCAGCTCACATATCCATCCTATCTTTGGTATCACACCAAGGTCAAGTCCATGGTGCATATTTCCAACATTCCTCCCCCATTTTAGTGAAGTCTGTGATTTCGCTAAAATTACAACAAATATTCAATCCGAAAATCTTGCATCAATGAAAATGTCACGAAGATTGAATTTTCATCTAGTACATTACACATTCCAAAATACTCGAATATAGGGGTGTCTCTATGAATTGAACCCGTCTACTCATTTGAGTACCTGAAGATAATATACACAAGAGTTTCTCCTATCTATTCGAAGATATCCCGACACTATTACCCGCCATGTGTCCCAATCCTCTCACGAGCGCACAAGAAACCAAGTCCAAGTTTCTTGAAGCGGCTACACTTCATGCTCGCATAGGTCAATTCCTTACTCGTGTACCTGCGTATACACTTTGTCAAGGAACCAATTAAGAAGTTAAACTTCAACCTCTATCACTCGCAGGTTCCGGAGCACATACCGTCAGGATGGTGCAAACCTTGTGCTCCAGTTTCCATTCGTAGGCTTTCCGCATTGAATTCTGCCTCTAACGTTGTATTAGAGGGGAATTGGGTGTCCTATGTTTGGAGAACTATACAGACTTTAGTCCCACCCCTCCTGCCGATATGGCAACCAAATCTCTTGCTAATCCCTTTGTCAAGTGATCAGTCAGATTTTGCTCAAACCGAACATATTGCACTGTGATTGTTCCGTGAGTGATCAGTCACGAACAACACTATGCCTCACCCCTAAATGACGAGACTTGCCATTATAGACCTGACTATAAGCCCTAGCCAGAGTAGCATTACTATCACATAAGATAGAAATCGGTGAGATAGGTTTCGGCCATAGTGGAATCTCATAGACTAGGTCCCTTAGCCATTCTGCCTCCTTGCCAGCAGCCGCTAATGCTATGAATTCAGATTCCATAGTGGATGTTGTGATGCAAGTTTGCTTCTTGGAAGCCCACGAAATTGCACCTCCTCCAAGTAGGAATACCCATCCAGTAGTGGAGGTGTGATCCTCCATATTGGATATCCAACTTGCATCCGAGTACCCATCAATAACCCATGGGCACCCCTTATACGTTAAACCGTAATCAATGGTTCCTTTAAGGTAACCAAGTACTCGTCTGATTGCATGCCAATGATGAGTACTAGGATTACTCGTATATCTACTCAACTTGCCAACCGCATAAGCGATATCAGGCCTTGTGCTTGTCATGGCATACATCAAGCAGCCAAGCACTTATGAGTACTCGAGTTGAGATACCGCCATTCCTGTATTGGGCATCAATTTCACACTAGGGTCATATGGAGTCCTCAATTCTCGACATCCCTTACTACCAAACTTAGTAAGTACCTTCTCAATGTAGTGACATTGACTCAACGAAATTTCCTTTCCATTTCGTTTGATCCTAATCCCAAGGATCACATCTGCGTCCCCCATGTCTTTCATGGAGAACTTTGATGACAAGAATTCTTTGGTACTATCAACTTGTTCTTGATCAGTTCCAAAGATGAGCATGTCATCCACATACAAACAGATGATAACTCCTTTGCCGAGTTCATCAAATTTTGTATACACACACTTGTCTGCCTGGTTTAAACGAAAACCATTAAATAGATAATCAAAAATAAAAATAAATATGTAAAGAATTGGTGGAATAATTAATTGTATAGTGATTGAATAAATAAGAGAGTTACTATTTGAGGCCTTAGTTTTCGAACAACAAGATGCCCTAACATTCGTAAAGACGAAACTATCCACATTTACTTATTCGAAATTCTCATTTACGGTACATTTCTCTCTACATTTTGGTAATTTTTCACCGACCGGACCAAAATTTTGGCCGAAATAAGCCCAACCAGATAGTGTTATTCGCGGGAATTTCGGCCCCACCGGCAATATTTTTAATTTTTAACAATCTTCATTAATTGTTAATTAGGTATTCTCATTTTTTCACAAGGATTTAACGCCCTTAATAGCATTTCGGTTCACACTATATTTATATCTGTCAGTTTTCGGTTACAACCTTTAGTTTTAAATTTGAAGGTAGGAAATCAAAAAATAAAATCATTTTTCGAGACAATTAAACTTTGTAAATCACTAATATATTAATACCATTATATAACTCAAAACATTTGATTGTTTTATACCTAAATACAAAAAAGAATTAACTATTCATGAATAAAAACCTTATTACGGAAATATTTTAACTAACACTTAATAGGCTAGTTCATATTCGTTTCATGTACTTTAATTTTTACCTAACGATTTTAGAGTTAAATCATAGGCTAAAAGTACCCGGTCAATTTATATTTCATTATATTTGACCAAATCAAATTATGTCGGGTGATGGTTATAAACTTATAACTGTCATGTAATAGAATTCGTAATATTTTTATGATGTAGTGGGCTAGTGGCTAGTTTTCTTGTCTTATAACGATTATTGCAGAAATCTTACTACGAATTATTATAACAACGTTATCTTGAACCTGTAAACTAATTCAAAAATCTATTGTTTCTAGAAGTTTGGTACAATTTTCATCTTTAATAAGATATAAATAATAATAGGGTTAATATAAACATTAGAACCTGAAATTCTAAACCCTAATCCCTAAATTCTAAACCCTGAACCCTTAACTCTTAACCTAAAACCCAAAAACTCTAAACTATAAACCTTTAACTCTTAGCTCTAAAACTTGTCAATGGTTATAGAAGGCCTATGAAAAATTTGGATTAGCGATAAAAACAAAATCGACAATCCTACAACTAAAGTTTCAATTAGCGATATAAACCCTAAACCATAAACTCTTAACCCTTAACCCTAAACTCCTTAATCCTAAAATCCTAAATCTTAAACTCTTACACCCTATACCTTCAATCCTAAACTATAAACTCTAAACTCTAAACCCTAAAACCCTAAACACTAAACTCTAACACCCTGAACCCTTAACCCCCTAAACCCTAAACTCTAAACCTTAACTTCCTAACCTTAAAACTCTAAAACCCTAAGCCCTAACCTTTTAACTCTAAAATCCTAAACTCTAAACCTTAACCCTCTAACCTTAAAATTTTAAAACCCTAAAATCCTAAACCCTAAACTCTAACACCCTAAATTGCTAAAACTCCAAACTCTAAAATCTTAATCTTAAATCCGGTAGTATAGAGAGTTCAATATCATAATTTATATTATATAAAATATAGTTATTGAATCATTTTTAAGAAGTGTCAAATTATATAAATAAATTGAAGTTTTTATTGATAAAAGAATTGAGATCTAATGTACAATTTACTTAATTTATGATATGATGCTGCTTTTTAGTGTTAATTGGCTATCATAATGTTTATTATTATCAATTAAATGTATGTTTTAATCAAATTGTGATATTAGTTGAGATGGTAATCACTTAGTGTTTCTACTTACAAGTCCATGGTTTGAATCTCACTCCCACATTTTTGAAAAATAGAAAGTGTAGTCACAAAAATCAAGTCCAGCTGTCTAAATAATTTCGGTCGAACCGGCCGGTTTTTTCGGTCTAAACTTAATAATCAAAATGAAAAAATAAATTTAGCCGGTCGGCGATTCCGGCTGTGTACTTGCTTTGGTCAGAATCGCCGGCCGTCTAGGTTGGTTCCCGGTCGGAATCAGTAGCCGGTTGGGTTGGTTCTCGGCAAGAATCGGCAGCCGGCCGACCGTAATTTTTTTTCTCAATTTCGTACCTAAATGGATGATCGACGGATCTTCGATTTCTTCTTTGGATCTTCGTTTGAGGGTGTTTACGAATGTTTGACCGCGTTTAGTTCGTCGATATACACAACTTCTTACATAGATTTCAATTGTACAAAATGACAATCACATAATTTACTCAATCTAGGGCGTTGTATAGTTCGAATACTAGGGCGTTAAATAGAGATTTAGATAAATAAAAAGCAAAACTAAACACTAATCTCCACCAACCGAAAATGAGTAAAAAGATCTAACGGTCCTAAAGTGTCCTAATGATTAGGATAAAAAAATGAGTACCCTAACGATAGAAAATTTGGTTGTCGGGTAGGGCCACCCGGTAATTGGAACTCGTAAAATAACAAAAATAAAAGTATTTTGTTTATTTGTAGATCCTTTGATATAACAGAAATTAATTTAAATTTCGGTATTTTTTTGTGGTATAATTTTGTATTTAAAAGAATAATTGTTTGTTTGTAGTGATGGAAATTTGTTTGTCAAAAACTCAAATTTCCTTTAAAATATGTATTTTGAGGGGAATAAAAAATCTACAAAAAGTAGTAATTCTAACTTTCTTAAATAAACGAATGGATCCTGTTATTTTCTCTAATTATTTTACCTTCCAAATATATATCAAATAAGATAATTTAATAGTTTTCAATTTACAAGAAACACTCTTTTTCATTTTCTTTATTCTCATATTTTTTTTAATTTTAAAACTCTGTATCAAACAATCCCTTATATATATATATATATATGTTGATTAGCTTTTATATAAATAAATCTTAAAACAGTTTAGTGGGATCTCTTCATATGCGATTTTAGCGGGATTGATGTTTCACTAACTACCAACAAAATATTTAAATAGATTAACGAAGGCGTAAACAAAGCTTGCAGCTATTTCATATTTTTTTAATGTGGTTTTGATCTAAGGAAACATATATAATTGAGTCCCATGGCAGTTTGCTTTCCTTTTTTGGATGAATAGGTTGCTTTTTATTTCAAAAATATTGGCACATACAAAAGTTGTATGTCCCAGAAAAGTACAACGCCCCCTAACAAAAAATAGAAAACCAAGAAAAGAAACTATATAAAGTAATTTGGGTAAAAGATTTGAAATAGAATAGATTTGAATAAATCTTGCTATTTTCAAAATAGATCGTTTGAATAAGTAATTTGTGAGTGATTTTGATTACAATTATTAGAAATAAAAAATAAAAAATCTTTAATTTTTTTCTGGTCATAACAATTAGAAATAAAATAAAGGGTAATTTTGGTTAAAATTCTCAAATGTCCCTCTCTTCCAAAATCTCTACATTTTTTAGGTGATTTGAAATCATCCACAAAATTCTCTCAAGACCCACAAGGTGATTTTAAATCTCCTCAAATCTCTTCTCTATTTGGTGTTCCAAACGAGTGATTTGGGACAAAATCTCTTCGGAGGTCTAAATCACCCCAAATCACCTGTCCAAATCACCTACCCAAACGATCCATTCACTCTTTCAAAATCGGGACGAGGCGAATAAAAACTTTGTAAAACTCGGGATGACAAGAAATAAGAATGGAGAAATGACCAACAATTCTATCAACAAGATGAGAAGCGGAAGACAGTGATAGAAATCCAGATAGATTATGTCCAATTTAGTATTCGGTCTTTACTCATTCGACAACGGCGTTGGGAAGATAATTTAGTAACCTTTCTATCCATATATTATGGGCTATCAGATTCGAAAAAACCAATGAGATATGCCAATTAGGTCAACTATAACATGTGTATTTAGTAGTTTTTATTATTTGTTAAAATAGAAATTTATTTAATTTTCTATATGGTATTCAGATTAGTTTATTATTGTCTTATTTGGAAGTTAAGTTTTCAAAATCTATATAAATTTTTGGTTAGTATTATGTAAGGTAGACCATTCAGATGAATAAAATCGAATTTGTGAATTTGAATTTTATACTCTTATGATTCGTATGAGTGTATGGTGATTCGTACTTAATAATTCATTTGTTTTACTATTTCACTTAACACTTAACACAAAAAATTAGCAAAGACAATAACACTTAAACATATAATGAGTTGTGATATGGTTATTAACTAAAATTAGGTTTATTGTTTGTTTTACTCACCATTCTTGAATAAATTGAGGCCTGTTATGAATATAGTTATTGTAGAGCATGAATTCTCATTGTGTAACATATACATTAATTATGAAAAAATTAATTATCATTATCTCTATGTTTAAGTGTAGTTATGTTAGTTATTTAGATGTTACATTATCTTAAGCCTATCTTAAGTGTAGTTATTGTACGAGACATCAATAAGAATTATTCTCCTCCCTTTCTCTCTTATCTTCTTCTCATTAATTAGTTTTATAACACGTTATCAACATGAAGTTTTAACCAGCTCAAAATTCACGAAGTTGCACCTTTCAATATGTTATTTGAAGCTGAGATATACATATCCTTTCTCCAATTTATGTATTTTTACTGCCGTTGTTCTATGATTTTATTTACAATAATCGTGACTTCGACATTTCCAGATTTGGCCAAGTTTAGATTCGGCTAATTTGAGTTTTATTTGTTTGGCTACCAAATAGAAGTTTACGATATTCATGGTTGTGTTCTTCTTCTTTTTTTTTGTTTGTGTTTTTATTAAAATGTTGTATCTCATATATGAATGGATTATTATAAACAAGATTTTTTGGTTTTGTTTATTTCTATCTCACGTGGTACGGTTTATAATCTTTGCAATATTTCTTTCAGTATCTTTTTCTGAATGTTTTTCATTTCTGTTCCATTATTTCTTAAGACTATCTTCCCATCATTAATTGTAAATCTTTCATTTACGCACGGTCACTATGCCATTTAAACTTGATTTGCATTGTTAATTTTAATAGGTAATCATCTTTGTTACAGTGCAAGTTTTATTATTCTCTATCATGATTATTGTATAACGATTGTAATTCTATACATGCCTCTTCCAGAATAGGCATATAACATATATTATATGTTACAATTTTCGTTTTGATAATTCATGCAACAATTTCATATTACTTTTTTCTTTGTAGTTTTATTATTTGATTTACAATGTGATCTAATTCATTATGCTTTCTTTTATAGTATGACGAATACTTCGAAAGATGACTTTTGTAACCTTCGATATTTTCGGGCAAGAATTACATATTAATGGGTATTGGATGTCATAATCCAAATTATCAAAGATGATATGAAATATCTCATCAAAATCATATCTTTGATCTTATTCGTCATCACCTCCATAAATGGTTCGAAAAATAAGTGATGACATATCTTATGACATAACGTCAAAGCCATGTATGACTACCACAAATGGTGTTGGAAATATGCACCATGGACTTGACCTTGGTGTGATACCAAAGATAGGATGGATATGTGAGCTGACGTGAAACCTCACTTTAGCTCAGGAGCAAGCTGAACTAGCTACCATCAGCTCTTCGGTGAGCTAAGATGAAGCTAGGGACTGACACTGAAGCTCGTCCAGCTCAACCTTGAGCTGGATGATAGTGTCACTAGCTGAGGTACTCAGTTGAGCTGGAGTGAAGGTGGGGAGCTAGGTAGCAGAGTAGCAACACTCCCACCAAGGACGAATGGGCACACACCCTTTCGTGTGATTCAAACTCTGTCTGAATTGTTTTCCCTCCAAAACCCGTAGGGAACTTACTGGCTGTTGCCTACAAGTCTATCCTTGGGGATAGTGACACCTTTTGGTGCTAGATACTCACAGCTATTCGTCCTTGACCCCTTGCCTATATAAAGGAGGCAATAAGTGTGCAGACAATACACAGAAACTAACATCTGTCCTTGCCTACGAATTCTGAGAGTGAATCAAGTATCTGAAGCCTAAGAACTTGAGTGAGATGGTCTTATCCTAGGAAGGGATTTCCTGATACCCAAGGCTTGTAAGGGTGGAAATACTCTTTTCGAAAAGTGGTGCCCACGATTCCGTCTTGATCCTAGATCTCTTCTTCTATCAACGCTCGAACGATTGCTACTTGGAACCTCATCAGCCAACAATCGAAAAGAGTATTTAGCCATGTCCAAGGTTGCTGCAATCAAGGAAATGACATCGTCATTCGGCAAGCTCGAGAAGTTTGAGGGAGTGGATTTCCGCCGATGGCAAAAGAAGATGCACTTCCTTCTCACTACATTGAAGGTCGTGTATGTTCTCTCCACACCTTATCCTCCGGACCTTGAGGAGGAAGCGGAGACAGACGACAAGAAGAAGGAGGAACGAGTACGGAAGCAGCAAAAATGGGACAACGACGACTACATATGTCGTGGCCATATTCTAAATGGCATGGCGGATTCATTTTTTGATATCTATCAAAATTATGAATCAGCCCACGAGTTATGGGATGCGCTGGAGTCCAAATATTTGGCTGAGGATGCTTCGAGTACGAAGTTCCTGGTTAGTAATTTTCTGAGTTACAAGATGGTCGAGACCAGACCGGTTATGGAGCAATACAATGAGATGCTCCGGATTTTGGGACAGTTTGCCCAACAAGATATGAAGATGGATGAGGCCATCTCGGTGTCGTGCATAATCGACAAGATTCCTTATTCTTGGAAGGACTTTAAGCACACGTTTAAGCATGGGAAGGAGGAACTGTCCCTGATCCAACTTGGAAGCCACATGCGGATAGAGGAAGCTCTAAGGATGCAAGAAAGTGGGAAACCGAAGGATTTTTCGTCTGTTCATATGACAGAAGAAGAGGAGCCGTCTGCTCGACGGAAGGGCAGGAAACGCCCTTGGAGAAACGCCAAAGGAGACTCGAACAAGAAAACGAAAGTTTCTTGTTGGATATGTGAGAAAGCGGGGCACTTCAAACGTGACTGTCCCACAAATAAGAGTCTGAATCACGACAAACAGCGTCACAAGTCTGGATCGAAAGATCAAGGGACATCCACTTCGAAAGGTCGGTTCTTAGACCTTAATTTAGATATTGCTATGAATTCTGTTTCACTAATATCGGAAACATTCTATGTACAGGATGATGAAGTGGCATGGTGGATTGACTCGGGTGCCAACAGACATGTATGCAAGGATCGTCACTGGTTCAAAACATACGAGGCATCGGGTGATGATGTTGTACTTCACATAGGCAACGAGTCAACGGCGCCTATTGTTGGACGTGGATTGGTGGTGTTGGAACTTAGTTCTGGAAAAAGCCTAGAGCTTAGAGATGTACTTCACGTCTCTAAGATTAGGAAGAACTTAGTGTCGGGCAGTATGCTTAATAGATATGGCTACAAACAAGTGTACGAATCTGATAGATATGTATTATCTAAAGGTGGTGTGTTTGTTAGGCTTTGGTCACTATAACAATGGCATGTTTATGCTGAATGTTAATAATACTATTATTAATGATCATGCTTTCGTAGTTGGTAACTCTGACTTCTCCTTATGACATGCGCGGTTAGGACACGTTAATTATAAACGTCTAACTGAAATGTCGAAAGAAGGGATTCTGCCCTCTTTTGATGTATGTGCTGAACGATGTAAAACGTGTCTGCTCACTAAGATTACTCGTCAGCCTTTCACTAGTATCCAATGGAAATCAGTGATACTTGAGTTGATACACAGCGATTTGTGTGACGTGCATAGCACTCCAACTATTGGAGGGAAGAAGTATGTCATCAACTTCATTGATGACTACTCTCGGTATTGCTATACTTACTTGTTGAACTCAAAGGATGAAGCCCTTGAGAAATTTTGTGTGTTCAAAACCGAAGTTGAATTTGCAACAAGGTATCTCGATCAAAGTATTTCGTACTGATCGAGGAGGGGAGTTCTATGATCCAATATACTTTCAAAGTGTGGGGATCATTCATGAAACCACTGCTCCGTGCACACCACAGCAGAATGGTGTGGCTGAGAGGAAGAATCGAACATTGAGAGAGATGGTAAATTCGATGTTGTCATACTCAGGTTTGAGTAATGAGTTTTGGGGTGAAGCCATGCTTACGGCTTGTTATCTACTGAACCGGGTTCCTAATAAACGGAACAGAACTACCCCATACGAACTGTGGTATAAGCGGAAACCAAACTTGAGTTACCTTCGAGTTTGGGGTTGTGGGGCTGTGGTAAAACTCACTGATCCTAAACGGAAGACTTTAGGAGAAAGAGGCATCGATTGCATCTTTGTGGGATATGCTAAAAATTCAAAGGCATATAGGTTCTATGTCATAGAATGTAACGATGCACATGTTGTGCATTCGGTAATTGAGTCTAGGGATGCCATCTTCGATGAAAATCGTTTTTCATCGATCCTAAGACCCAAGGATTTGATGCCATCATCAAATGATATTGTGCCTGTCCCTATGGACGAGCAGGCTTTGCCTCGTAGGAGCCAAAGGCTGGCCTTGAAGAGTTCGTTGAATACCAACTTCAACGTATATCTGATCAAGGGATCCAGGATGGAACTAGGATCGCAACACTTGTACTACCACAATGTTGATGATGACCCTAGTACATATGAAGAGGCTATGCGATCGCAAGACGCTGCATTTTGGAAGGAGGCAGTCGATGAGGAAAAGGATTCCATCTTCAGAAATAACACTTGGCTGTTAACGGATCTCCCCGTGGGATGTAAACCGTTAGGAAGTAAGTGGATCTTCAAAAGGAAGATGAAAATCGATGGTTCTATCGATAAGTTTAAAGCTCGGTTGGTGATTCAGGGCTTTAAACAACGGCATGGTGTTGATTACTTTGATACCTATGCGCCCGTGGCTCGGATCTCGACTATTAGATTGTTAATAGCACTAGCATCAATCCATGATCTAGTGATCCATCAAATGGATGTCAAGACTGCGTTCTTGAATGGAGATCTCGATAAGGAGGTATACATCGAACAACCGGAAGGTTTTGTAATGCCTGGAAATGAGCATAAGGTGTGCACACTAATCAAGTCCTTGTATGGACTAAAGCAAGCACCTAAACAATGGAATCTGAAGTTTGAAGATGTTGTCTTGTCACATGGTTTTCGTTTAAATCAGGCAGACAAGTGTGTGTATACAAAATTTGATGAACTTGGCAAAGGAGTGGTCATCTGTTTGTATGTGGATGACATGTTCATCTTTGGAACTGATCAAGAACAAGTTGACAGTACCAAGGAATTCTTATCATCAAAGTTCTCCATGAAGGACATGGGGGAAGCAGATGTGATCCTTGGGATTAGGATTAAACGAAATGGGAAGGAAATTTTGTTGAGTCAATGTCATTACATTGAGAAGGTACTTGCTAAGTTTAGTGGTAAGGGATGTCGAGAATTGAGGACTCCATTTGACCCTAGTGTGAAATTGATGCCCAACACAGGTATGGCAGTATCTCAACTCGAGTACTCACAAGTGCTTGGCTGCTTGATGTATGCCATGACAAGCACAAGGCCTGATATCGCTTACGCGGTTGGCAAGTTGAGTAGATATACGAGTAATCCTAGTACTCATCATTGGCATGCAATCAGACGAGTACTTTGTTACCTTAGAGGAACCATGGATTATGGTTTAACGTATAAGGGGTGCCCATCGGTTATTGAAGGGTACTCGGATGCAAGTTGGATATCCAATATGGAGGATCACACCTCCACTACTGGATGGGTATTCCTACTTGGAGGAGGTCCAATTTCGTGGGCTTTCAAGAAGCAAACTTGCATCACAACATCCACTATGGAATCTGAATTCAAAGCATTAGCGGCTGCTGGCAAGGAGGCAGAATGGCTAAGGGACGTGGTATATGAGATTCCACTATGGCCGAAACCTATCTCACCGATTTCTATCTTGTGTGATAGCAATGCTACTCTGGCTAGGGCATATAGTCAGGTCTATAATGGAAAGTATCGTCATTTAGGGGTGAGGCATAGTGTTGTTTGTGAACTGATCACTCACGGAACAATCACAGTGCAATATGTTCGGTCTGAGCAAAATCTGGCTGATCACTTGACAAAGGGATTAGCAAGGGATTTGGTTGCCAAATCGGTAGGAGGGGTGGGACTTAAGTCTGTATAGTTCTCCAAACGTAGGACACCCAATTCCCCTTTAATACAACGTTAGAGGCAGAATTCAATGCGGAAAGCCTACGAATGGAAACTGGAGCACAAGGTTTGCACCATCCCGAAGGTATCTGCTCCGGAACCTGCGAGTGATAGAGGTTGAAGTTTAACTTCTTAATTGATTCCTTGACAAAGTGTATATGCAGGTACACGAGTAAGGAATTGACCTATGCAGGAATGAAGTGTAGCCTCTTCAAGAAACTTGGACTTGGTTTCGTGTGCGCTCGTGAGAGGATTGGGACACATGGCGGTTAATAGTGTCGGGATATCTTGGAATAGATGGGATAAACTCTTGTGTATATTATCTTTAGATACTCAAATGAGTAGACGGGTTCAATCCATAGAGACACCCCTATATTCGAGTATTTTGGAATGTGTAATGTACTAGATGAAAATTCAATCTTCGTGACATTTTCATTAATGCAAGAGTTTTCGGTTGGATATTTGTTGTAATTTTAGCGAAATCACAGACTTCACTAAAATGGGGGAGGAATGTTGGAAATATACACCATGGACTTGACCTTGGTGTGATGCCAAAGATAGGATGGATATGTGAGTTGATGGGAAACCTCACTTTAGCTCAGGAGCTAGCTGAACTAGCTAGCATCAGCTCTTCGGTGAGCTGAGATGAAGCTAGGGACTGACACTGTAGCTCGTCCAGCTCGACCTTGAGCTGGATGATAGTGTCACTAGCTGCGGCACTCAGCTGAGCTGGAGTGAAGGTGGGGAGCTAGGTAGTAGGAGTGGTAACACTCCCACCTAGGATGAATGGGCACATACCCTTTCGTGTGATTCAAACCCTATCTGAATTGTTTTCCCTCCAAACCCCGTAGGGACTTCATTGGTTGTTGCCTTCAAGACTATCCTTGGGGATAGTGACACCTTTTGGTGCAGGATACTCACACCTATTCGTCCTTGACCCCTTGCCTATATAAAGGAGGCAATAAGTGTGCAGCAAACACACAGAAACTAACAACTATCCTT
This sequence comes from Linum usitatissimum, assembly GCA_030674075.2. Classification (NCBI taxonomy): domain Eukaryota; kingdom Viridiplantae; phylum Streptophyta; class Magnoliopsida; order Malpighiales; family Linaceae; genus Linum; species Linum usitatissimum. The sequence goes on along the minus strand of JAUJYP020000273.1, from coordinate 1,043,785 downwards.
GCCTACGAATTCAGAGAGTGAATCAAGTATCTGAAGCCTAAGAACTTGAGTGAGACGGTCTTATCCTTGGAAGGGATTTCCTGATACCCAAGGCTTGTAGGGTGGAAATACTCTTTTCGGAAAGTGGTGCCCACGATTCCGTCTTAATCCTAGATCTCTTCTTCTATCAACGCTCGAACGATTGCTACTTGGAACCTCATAAGCTAACATTATGCACGTTCCACATCCTGCAAAATGCTAAGAGGAACCTCAACACATTGTTCACTCAAGATTTTGTTCGACATTTGACGTTCCTATTCTACCAAGTTTTAATGAAGCGGATTTCGATTTCGCATGGGCGATGATGATACAGGAATGCTTGCCTAATGGCGGACCGACTAGTTATAAGTGACTGGAGTATATCGTTAGGTTCCAAACACAATGGTCGTCGGCATGGGTAAAAAATCATTATACAGCTGGAATGCGATCTACTCAACTAGTTGAATCGTGCAATGCAATTGTGCGAGGGTTCCTGAATACAAAGCATACCATGGTCGACTTTCCCCCCATTTTGATCGGTATGCTACTGTCCACAAGTTAGTTTGATGTCATTGTTATGTTTGCGTTCTATCTTGCTTCTGTTATACGTGTGTTCTATCTCTCACAACCAACTTCATGGTTTAATGATGTTGACTGGATGGTTGCCAGTAGAAGGAGAGCAGAGAGGGATGCAGACTTCACTACTAGGAACACTCACCATGCAACAATTTCGAGTGCAGTGCAATCGTATCAAGGCTGCTATACAATATACTCCTAAAATGTTAACGATCTTCCAAGAGTAGTATGCGAGGGTGCATGAATACAAGATGGAGTCCCTTCCTTCGTGTCCATCCGGTGATGTATTGTATGTCGTTTACAAGATGCACAATAATGAGCGCCTTTATGACAGGGTTGTGAGATGCGACTGTGAAAAAGGAGAAGTGAAGTGTGATTGCAAATGGTGGGACACAATGGGCATCCTCTGACGCCACGCACTTAGTGTGATGCATATACTGGGTGTCTTTGGATATGAAAGGTTCAAAACATTGCCCGACATATACATCATGTCGCGGTGGATTAGAGGGGCAAGGAGGGATTTTGAAACTTTATATTTGGTTAAACCTCACACAAAAGAGGAGACCAAGGAGGTTAGGTTTGTGAGTCTACATGGTAAGTTCGGTGGCATTGCCAACGCGGTGTATAGAGTTGACGAGTTGGAGCCATTCATTATGTCGGGAGTTGATGCATGGGCGCTTCAAGTGCAACAAGCAATAGCTTTGTATGAAAGTTAGCTCTCGCATGCTCACCACGAAAATGGTACATCTACATAACCGAGTCCCCATGTAGCTAGTGATCCAGTTCCTAGAGATATTGCTATCAAGAGCCCGAAGTTACTAAAACCCAGCAAGAACAACAAGTGGCACAAATCAATAACCGATGTATCTCGGCTCAAGGTCCGTAACCGGTTGAAGTGGAACCGTGAAAAAGCGGGCAAAGAAGCAGAAGCCGTGCATGCGAGGTCTGAGGCTCAAGATCTATCAGCCTTGTTCGAGAACAACGACACAATCACACGGTTCCAAACGTTCGTCAATCCCAAGTTAGTCAGAACTACCCGTGAAGACTATTTTATCTGTATTCCATGTATGTTCTGTTTATGTAATATCCATATTTTGGGTAAATTTCTAGTCGTGAGGTTTCTGTGTACGAAACTAGACGACTGGAAATTTATTTGACTAATCCCTAAACAAAGTGGTCATAGAGTATGTCATGTGATATAAAGGTAAATGTGGGACTAGCCACTTTTGGAATTTAGGAAAGGACACCCAAACCAACAAACAGTACTACTACGCCTACCGACGACAATCAAAGCACCTAATAGTACATAACACATTACAGAATGTAAACATGATACAAACATAATACAACCAAAACAGTCTCCTTCGTTTCACTACCTATGGGCTGCTCCTTCAGTCTTTTTTGTTCCACCATTCCTCATGGTCACTGTCCTGCTTCAACTGATAGCTCCTGGCCTGGAGGCACTTGATACTTTCTTTGAGTTCGAGGTTCCAAAGAACCAAGTACTCGTAGACTAGAACACCATCCGCTTCATTGGGGTCTTTGTTGTCCTTCTTCTTACACCAGAAAAATGTGTTGCAGCCCCCCTCAAGTTGTCTACAATCAAAGTAATGGTCTGCAAGGCCAACAACATTACTATGGTCGAATCGAAAGAGCAGAGCTGGTAGGTTGCAAGAACACATTAGTATTAAACTCATGTTTCAAAGTAGTGATGCTTTGAGGAGTAAGATCGTGAGGGTTATGTCTTCGAATATATATATAAGCAAGAATGCCTCTATTGCTTTCCAACTACCGTGAATCTGCTTTCTTTAAATGTTTCTCATAGCTACCACAATTACCACCAATAAATGCACTCTTAGGTTAATACTGTTCTATCTGTATTATTTTACTATTATACGATGTGGTTAAACATCTTGTCGGACAATAAATGCAGTTCTGAGTAGGACTGCTTCTCGTTCACTGTTGGCATCAGACATCACGATACAACACAAATACCTCATCCTATCGATGCACATGATAGTGGAGTCGTCCCAATGTTCATTTTGGTCACTTGTAAACCTACCCTAATAGAGCTCCATGAATCTAATTTCATACATGCCGCAACTATTCCGATCTGGTTGCTCAGGTACTGATGGCGCCCTCCATGGGTATAATCCTATGTCAAGAATCACGTTCCTAACATGTTGCATCATCCTTGACCCTATCGGTATGTAGCATTGTTTTTGTTCAAACTGATCATGACAACGCATGCTGTTCAGAAAAAATTTCTTCTTTTCCAGAAGATCTAGCCCAAACACGTAATAGTGCTCAAATTTCTGCCCATGGACAGGGAAAAAGACCTAGGAATGCAATGGACCAATCGGTATGAAGCAGATATAATGGAGATAGAAAACATTAGGTGGCTCTCCATAATCCGTTTTCAAATTTCTAACCCATGCTCAAAATAATCAACTCCTTTCTCGATCTCCATTTGGGCAGCACATTGCATACAAGTACACACGATAAGTAAGCATTATATCACCATTTTGACTATGCAGTCATTATATCACCACAAACAAATTTCACATAAATGAAACAGTAACTAACCGCCACAGAAATAGGGAAGTAGAAGCGGGTATATTTCTCATTCTTTGCATATTCCTCGCTGTTGAACTGATGGGCGGCAGCATCTACAACGGTGGGGCAAAAAGTCCATCCGAACTACATTGTTTTCAGTTCGAACATGTTGGCTTAGGAAGTTCCAAGTAGCAATGCTTCGAGCTTTTATAGGTGATGAGATCTAGGATCAAGACGGAATCGTGGGCACCACTTTTCGAAAAGAGTATTTTCACCCTTACAAGCCTTGGGTATAAGGAAATCCCTTTCGAGGATAAGACCGTCTCCACTCAAGTTCTTAGGCTTTAGATACTCGAGTCACTTTAGAATCATAGGCTAGGATAGATGTCTATTTTCTATGTGTATTTTGCACACTACTGCCTCCTTTATATAGGCAGAGGGGTCCAGGGACGAAAAGGTGTGAATACCTTACACCAAGAGGTGTCATTATCCCCAATGATAGACTTGTAGGCAACTTCACACGGGTTTTGGAGGGAAAACAACTCAGAAAGAGTTTGAATCAAACGAAAGGGTGTGTGCCCATTCATCCTAGGAGAGAGAGTTATCACTCCAACTACCTAGCTCCCCACCATCACTCTAGCTCAGCTCAGTAACGCAGCTAGTTGTCTATCATCCAGCTCAAGGTTGAGCTGGATGAGCTTCAGTGTCAGTCCCTAGATTCATCTAGCTCATAGAGGAGCTGATGCCAGCTAGTTTCAGCTAGCTCCAAGCTAAAGTGAGGTTTCCCGTGAACTCACGTATCCGTCTTAACTTTGGTATCACACCATATTTCCAACTTCCTCCCCCACTTTAGTGAAGTATGTGATTTAGCTAAAGTTACAACAAATATCCAACCGAAAACTCTTGCATCAATGAAAATGTCACGAAGATTGAATTTCCATCTAGTATATTACACATTCCAAAATACTTGAATATAGGGGTGTCGCTATGGATTGAACCCGTCTACTCATTTGAGTATTTGAAGATAATATACACAAGAGTTTATCCTATCTATTCTAAGATATTCTGACACTATTGACCGCCATGTGTCCCAATCCTCTCACGAGCGCACACGAAACCAAGTCCAAGTTTCTTGAAGCGGCTACACTTCTTGCTCGCATAGGTTAATTCCTTACTCGTGTACCTGCCTATACACTTTGTCAAGGAATCAATTAAGAAGGTAAACTTCAACCTCTATGACTCGCAGGTTCCGGAGCACATACCTTCGGGATGGTGCAAACCTTGTGCACCAGTTTCCATTCGTAGGCCTTCCGCATTGAATTTTGCCTCTAACATTGTATTAGAGGGGAAATGGGGTGTCCTACATTTGGAGAACTATACAGACTTAAGTGCCACCCCTCCTGCCGATTTGGCAACCAAATCTCTTGTTAATCCCTTTGTCAAGTCATCAGCCAGATTTTGTTCAGACCAAACATATTGCACTGTGATTGCCCCGTGAGTGATCAGTTCGCGAACAACACTATGCCTCACCCCTAAATAACGAGACTTGCCATTATAGACCTGACTATATGCCTTAGCTAGAGTAGCATTGCCATCACATAAGATAGAAATCGGTGACATAGGTTTTGGCCATAATGGAATCTCATAGACCAGGTCCCTTAGCCATTCTGCCTACTTGCCAGAAGGCGCTAATGCTATGAATTCAGATTCCATAGTTGACGTTGTGATGCAAGTTTTCTTCTTGGAAGCCCACGAAATTGCTCCTCCTCCAACTAAGAATACCCATCCAGTAGTGGAGGTGTGGTTCTCCATATTGGATATCCAACTTGCATCTGAGTACCCTTCAATAACCGATGGGCACCCCTTATACGTTAAACCATCATCCATAGTTCCTTTAAGGTAACCAAGTACTCGTCTGATTGCATGCCAATGTTGAGTACTCGGATTACTTGTATATCTACTCAACTTGCCAACCACATAAGCGATATCAGGCCTTGTGCTTGTCATGGCATACATCAAGCAGCCAAGCACTTGTGAGTACTCGAGTTGAGATACTGCCATCCCTGTGTTGGCCATCAACTTCACACTAGGTTCAAATGGAATTCTCAATTCTCGACATCCCTTACTACTAAACTTAGTAAGCACCTTCTCAATGTAGTGACATTGACTCAACGAAATTTCCTTCCCATTTCGTTTGATCCTAATCCTAAGGATCACATCTGCCTCCCCCATGTCCTTCATGGAAAACTTTGATGATATGAATTCCTTGGTACTATCAACTCGTTTTGATCAGTTCCAACGATGAGCATGTCGTCCACATACAAACAGATGATCACTCCTTTACCGAGTTCATCAAATTTTGTATGCACACACTTGTCCGCCTGATTTAAACGAAAATCATGTGACAAGAAAACATCATCAAACTTTTGATGCCATTTTTTAGGTTCTTGCTTTAGTCCATACAAGGATTTTATTAGCTTGAACACCTTATGCTCATTTCCAGGCATAACAAAACCTTCCGGTTGTTCCATGTAAACCTCCTCATCGAGATCTCCGTTCAAGAATGTTGTCTTGACATCCATTTGATGGATCACTAGATCATGGATTTATGCTAGTGCTATCAATAATCTAATAGTCGAGATCTGAGCCACCGAAGCATAGATATCAAAGTAATCAATTCCATGTCGTTGTTTATAGCCCTGAATCACCAACCGAGCTTCAAACTTACCGATAGAACCATCGACTTTCATCTTCTTTTTGAAGATCCACTTACATCCTAACGGTTTACATCCCACTGGGAGATCCGTTAATAGCCAAGTGTTATTTCTCAGGATGGAATCCTTTTCCTCATCGCCTGCCTCCTTCCAAAAGGCGGCGTCTTGCGATCGCATAGCCTCTTCATACGAACTAGGGTCATCGTCGACATTGTAGCAGTACAAGTATTGTGATTCTAGTTCCATCCTTGATCCCTTGATCAGATATACGTTGAAGTTGGTATTCAACGAACTCTTAAAGGCCAGTGTCTGGCTCCTACGAGGCAGAGCCTGCTCGTCCATGGGACATGCACAATATCCTTTGATGATGGCATCAAATCCTTGGGTCTTTGGATCAATGAAAAACAATTTTCATCGAAGATGGCATCCCTAGATTCAATCACTGAATGCACAGCGTGTGCATCATTAGATTCTATGATATAGAACCTATATGCCTTTGAATTCTCAGCATATCCCACAAAGATGCAATCACTGCCTCTTTCTCCTAAAGTCTTCCGTTTAGGATCAGTAAGCTTTACCACAGCCCTACAACCGCAAACTCAAAGGTAACTCCAATTTGGTTTCCGCTTATACTACAATTCGTATGGGGTAGTTCTGTTCCTCTTGTTAGGAACCCGGTTTAGTAGATAACAAGTCGTAAGCATGGCTTCACCCCAAAACCCATTACTCAAACCTGAGTATGACAACATCGAATTTACCATCTCCTTCAAAGTTTGATTCTTCCTCTCAGCCACACCATTCAGTTGTGGTGTGTATGGAGCAGTGGTTTCATGGATGATCCATACACTAAAGTACATTGGATCATAGAACTCCCCTCCTCGATCAATACAATATACTTTGATCGAGATACCTTGTTGCATTTCAACTTTGGTTTTGAATAGACGAAATTTCTCAAGGGCTTTATCCTTTGAATTCAACAAGTATAGCAATACCGAGAGTAGTCATCAATGAAGTTGATGACATACCTCTTCCCTTCGATGGTCGGAGTGCTATGCAAGTCACACAAATCGCTGTGTATCAACTCAAGCATCACTGATTTCTGTTGGATACTAGTGAAAGGCTGACGAGTAATCTTAGTGAGCATACACGTTTTACATCGTTCAACATTGACATCAAAAGAGGGCAGAAGCCCTTCTTTCGACATATCTGTTAGACTTTTATAGTTAACGTGTCCTAACCGAGCATGCCATAAGGAGAAGTCAGAGGTATCAACCAAGAAAGCATGATCATTAATAATAGTATTATTAATATTCAACATAAACATGTCATTGTTATAATGGTCGAAGCCTATAAAAACACCACCCTTAGATAATACATATCTATCAGATTCGTACACTTGTATGTAGCCATATCTATTAAGCGTACTACCCGACACTAAGTTCTTCCTAATCTTAGGGATGCGAAGTACATCTCTAAGCTCTAGGCATTTTCTAGAACTAAGTTCCAACACCACAAATCCACGTCGAACAATAGGGGTCGTTGACTCGTTGCCCATGTGAAGTACAACATCATCATCCGATGCCTCCTTTGTTTTGAACCAGTGAAGATCCTTGCATACATGTCTGTTGGCACCCGAGTCAATCCACCATGCCACTTCATCATCTTTTACATAGAATGCTTCCAATATTAGTAAAGTAGAATTCACATCAGTATCTAAATCAAGGTTCACGAACCGACCTTTAGAACTGGATGTCCCTTAATCTTTCGATCTAGGCTTCTGACACGGTTTGTTGTCGTTATTCAGACTCTTCTTAGTGGAACAGTCAAGTTTGAAGTGACCCGCCTTCCCACATATCCAACAAGAAACTTTCGTTTTCTTGTTAGAGTCTCCTTTGGTGTTGTTCCAAGGGCGCTTCTTGCCCTTCCGTCGAGCAGATGGTTCTCCTTCTTCTATCATATGAAGAGATGAAGAATCCTTCGGTTTCCCACCTTCTTGCATCCATAGAGACTCCTCTATCCGCAAGTGGCTTCTAAGTTGGATTAGGGACAGTTCCTCCTTCCCATGCTTAAGCGTGTGCTTAAAGTCCTTCCATGAATAAGGAAGCTTGTTGATTATGCACCACACCAAGATGGTCTCGTCCATCTTCATATCATGTTGGGAAAACTGCCCCAAAATCTGAAGCATCTCATTGTATTGCTCCATGACCGGTCTGGTCTCAACCATTTTGTAATTTAAGAAATTACTAACTAGGAACTTCGTGCTCGAAGCATCCTCAGCCAAATACTTTGACTCCAGCGCATCCCACAACTCGTGGGATGATTCATAATTTTGCTAGATATCAAACAATGAATCCACCATGCCATTCAGAATATGGCCACGACATATGTAGTCGTCATTGTCCCATGTTTGTGTCTTCCATACTCGTTCCTCCTTCTTCTTCTCGTCCGTCTCCGCCTCCTCCTCAAGCTCCAAAGGATATGGTGTAGAGAGTACATACACGACCTTCAAAGTGGTGAGAAGGAAGTGCATCTTCTTCTGCCACCGACGAAAATCCACACCTTCAAACTTCTCGAGTTTTCCAAATGACGCTGCCATTTCCTTGATTGCTGCAACCTTGGACATGGCAATTACTTTCGAATGTTGGCTTAGGAGGTTCCAAGTAGCAATGCTTCAAGTTTTGATAGGTGATGAGATCTAGGATCAAGACAGAATCATGGGCACCACTTTCCGAAAAGAGTATTTCCACCCTTACAAGCCTTGGGTATCAGGAAATCCCTTCCGAGGATAAGACCGTCTCCACTCAAATTCTTAGGCTTTAGATACTCGAGTCACTTTAGAATCATAGGCTAGGATAGATGTCTGTTATCTATGTTTATTCTGCACACTATTGCCTCCTTTATATAGGTAGAGGGGTCCAAGGACGAAAAGGTGTGAATACCTTGCACCAAGAGGTGCCATTATTCCCAAGGATAGACTTGTAGGCAACTGCCTTGAAGTCCCACGGGTTTTGGAGGGAAAACAACTTAGAAAGAGTTTGAATCAAACGAAAGGGTGTGTGCCCATTCGTCCTAGGAGAGAGAGTTATCACTCTAACTACCTAGCTCCCTACCATCACTCTAGCTCAGCTCAGTACTGCAGCTAGTGACACTATCATCCAACTCAAGATTGAGCTGGACAAGTTTCATTGTCAGTCTCTAGCTTCATCTAGCTCATAGAGGAGCTGATGCCAGCTAGTTTCAGCTAGCTTCGAGATAAAGTGAGGTTTCCCGTGAACTCACGTATCCGTATTAACTTTGGTATCACACCAACTTGGTGCATATTTCCAACAGAACATGTATAGTCTAAAATTGGGGTATGAAAACCTACAAAATACTTCTGCGCTAACACCAAAGAATTTACAACAAGTTAGAACAACAACAAAACACCAGCAGAACAATAGCGAAGTCAGAACAATAGTAGAACACAGACAGAACATACCTATTTTTAGGGGCCCCCAGAATTATTCTATCAATTTTTTTGTGTTCTGTAGTCAGATCTCTCTCAAGACTCTTGGTGAGGCCGTAGACATAAGTATTGGACTTTTTTCTTCCCTTCTTTCGGGCATAAGAGACAGGTGTAGGCTCCTTCACCGCCATTGCCGGTTCTTGAATGAAACAGTGCAAGATCTTGACTTACCGGAAGATCCTTCCTCGTTAGCGCTTCTACAAGTGCCCTCGCTGCTATTTGAGTAATGGTTTTCGCTTCTTAGTTACCCGGATGTGGCTTCTCCATGACACCGTCTCCCCCCCTCTCGTCGTTGTCATCACTCGACAACGGGGTAGTCGATTCCAATGACGAGTCGTCTCCTCGGTCTTCGTCATTGGCCTCCTCTTCCTCCTCATCCTCTAGTTCGTCCTCTGGTTCCTTCTCTTCCTCCTCATCCTCTAGTTCCTTCTCTTCCTCCTACTCCTCATGTTCCTTCTCTTCCTCCTTCTCCTCTGGTGCCTTCTTTTTCTTCCCCTTTGTACTCCCTCCTGCCCTTCTGAACAATACAAAATGGAGATATAAGGACAATAGATTATACGTAGAACACATTTCGAGAACAAAGTTTGTAACCATGCAACCAACTTATAGGCCATTTCCACCGTATCGAACGTTCAGAAAGGCATACACCAATTGGAGTCTTTCCTCCCAAACAGAAACTTCCTCCTTACGCCCGGTAACCTCTTCAGGAGCAATTTTCTAGAGTATCTCTAACTGCACGACATACATTGAAGATCAGATATAGTTGCAAAACAATTAAATGTGCAAACTATACTTAGCTAAGGCAAACATACCAATTCTTGAGATGCATTGAGTGAAATCATCTCGGCCCAATCACAATTCCCCATAGAAGAAGGCTATTGAGATTCTTCCTGAGTTGGCTGGGGTGAAGGTTCATCAAAGACCTCTTCAATCCAGTCATAGTTGAGGTATCTTAAATTGTTGATCACAACTCCCCTGTTCTTGATTGAGAATGGCCACAGATTCTTCTCAGTTCCCTTTATCATTTTCCAAGCTTTTGCTACATTGGCCTCGTCCCAAAAACTATATGTTAGGGTGAACTCGGCTAACACACCATCCAGCTTCACCATGTCCAGGAAATGTAGCTACAAAAAACAGAACATAGGTATAACAACCATGAATAGGAGAACACGAGTATAACAACCACAAAAGTAGAACACAGGTATAACAACCACTTACAACCATAAAATTCATATTCCCACTAGGATAGGTTAACTTTGCCAATCCCCGAACGAAGTCATCTAAGCTCGCCTATAGCGTAGCCACCACGTGTTGGCCCTAATTGAAACCGGCAACCTTCACACGCTCGTCATAAAGGTAATGACCATAGTTTCCACTCTACTTCAAAGAATTAGTAGGCGCAAGCATGGATCCAATGTTGTGCAATATATAGGTTTTTGCAAACCGGGAAGGGTTCTCACGGGTTTTCAGGACTTTTTGCAAGTTTGATAGGGGAATGTTACCCCATGAATTTGGAGTAAGGCCAATCGATTCCCCAAACTTCTTCTGCTCATCGAAACGTATGGTGTCTTTAGTATCGGCAAGAGGCCCATAAGAGATGATGCCATAATCCCGTTACACATCGGTTGGCCAGACTTCTAAGATTTCCCCGTTTGGGAACCTGAAATCCTGGGAATGAGCTCGGTAGCATCCAATCAGAAAATCAGAGATTTCCTTGTTGATGAGTTTCAACTTCACAGACAGCAATCCGTGGAATCTGGCGTCTAGCAACAGCTTTCTGATTCGGTTCTTCCTCCAGTGTTTCTCCACGACATCGTTCATCTGGAGTATCCTACTAGTGTTGCATCGAAATTGGATGAAGTGAATCTTCTTCTTCTTACTGGTTCCCTCGTCAGCCTTCTTCATCTTCTTGTGGCCCGATTTGGCAGGGGGTGTGTCCTTCAACTCAAAGGAAAACCAAACATTTCATAGCTAGAACACATGAATAACACTACTATAGCTAGAACACAGGAATAGTGATAAACAAATAGAACATTGAAATAACAGTCAACACATATAACCCACTAATAAACATCAGCAAATTTAACATAGGATAAAATCATAAGAGAAATAATGAACAAACAGAATACACTCCTCATGCCTTTCATTACATAGAACACAAGCAAATCAATGTATATAAATACATATTAGAATACAGTCAACATAAATAACAAACATTTGATTCGGATTCAGATGTAGAAGAGATCTGTTTCCTCTTCTTAGGTTTCAATTTTCCCGATTTCACCCCCTTGATGTCTTCCGCTTCTTTCATCAGTGTTCAAGATCTTGTTCGTGGGAGTGCTACAAAAGGATTGCCCTTGTTTTCTTTACGCTTGCGGCCATATGAAGTCGACGCAGGTTTGTGGGAAGGATTCTTAGTTTTCGCCATTAAAACCTAAGTGCTTTGGAAAAACGAGCAACATCAAGGAGTCAGATTAGATGAAGAATAGTTGAGGATGAAGTTATTTAAAATAGGAAAAAAGTGTACAACCACCAACCATCGAGAAAATGAGTATGAACGAACCGTCGAGAAGATGAGGGTGAAGGAAACCGTCGAGAAGATGAGGATGAAAGAAACCACTGGGCAATCGTCGCCGTCGAGAATGCGCTATTCTGGATAACAAGAAACGAAGACAAAGAAGGATAGATGGGGGAGAAGAGAGAGAAGGAGAGAGTGAAAGTGGAAGTGTGTGAGAGTGGTAGAGTGGAAGATGAATAGGTAGAGAGTATAAATAAAATAATCATAAAAGTTTCACTTCCCATTCTGACTTGATTGGACAATTTCAATCGAAATAAAATAATATTAATAATAAAATATTTAAATTTTTCGGATTACATTTCCTCCATAGACTAGTTCCTACCAATTTTTTATTCACAAAAATGCCCCCGACCAACAACAGCCGTAGATAAGATATGATCAACAAAATTTCAAAATAGGACCCTGTTGGTCGTCCGATGTTTATCAGCAGCCCCAGTGGATAGAAACATGTGCCCGCCGGGTACAAAAATTGGTGGACTACAGACTCGGCCAAACTCCTCAGCTCACGGTACCGTGCCGAAAGCTGAATTACCTTTAAGGATGCGTTTTAACTAATCTGACGGCCAGTAAGCTCGCAGGACGAGGGGTAGTTTCATCATTGCCCCCTGGCCGAAATAAAACCTCTAACCCTAGCGGAAGAATCAGGCCTTACCTCCCATTTTCTATTTGTGGCCGCCACCACTTCTAAAATCCTTATCTGCTTCTTTCCTCACAGCCGAGTCTCCTTCCTTCGAGAGTCTCTTCTCGATTCGACTCCGATCGGTCCCCTCTTCGCCGATTCATACCTTTCTACCTCAGGCCGGCGATAGACACAGCGGCAGTGCCACCATCTTCTTCGTGTTTAACACCGGGATCTCCAAGTATGGTTCGCCTTCGATCTACTCCTATCTATGGCCCCCCTTCGACCATTGATCTCATTCATAAGCTTCTTTCTTCTTTGATTTCAGTGACGAGTGCTTGTGATTCATTCGTATACCCATGCAAATCACGGCAGTGATTGCTCCTCTTCCTCAACGGGCCGACAGAGATGACGAGGACAATTACCCTACTTTGCAAACATCGTTTCCTACCGACCCCGAACCTGCAGGTAAGGGTCTTTCTCCTCCTCTTTTATGCGTTTCTTCCTCGATCTATACCGAGGTTTTGACCCTCGTCCCTTCACTTCCCAGTTACGGCGGCAGGGAATCGAATGGGGGCCGAAGAACTCGATGAAGGTAAGCTTTCTAACTGTAGAGGGTAATTTCTAATCACGTTTATATTTACGAGCTCGAGCTAGAGGTGGTAGAGAGGCTACGATATAGACTTGGCACTGGCTCTGGTTTCGAGCTGGGATGAACATAAGACACCATCCCCCGCACTCTATAATCTTCTGGCCGATTAGGTACCTTGGCAGTGGATGGGTGCTTCATCCATTTCATATGAATCCTTACGTTTGCTGTCCTTTAATTGTTATGATTTGTACTATGCTTATAATTGTGTTCTCATGCTTTCCATTAAACAGGGTTAGCAATGGATCAATGGATGGGGGAAGGAGGATGATCTAAATTCGTCCAACTTTTACAGAGCTACACTTCAGGTATTTTTGGGATGATTTTGACTTCGATTATGGCCTTGTCATAGCCTAGATGTGAGTTAGTTTCAGTGGTAATTCTGGTGTGTAATGGTGTCTAAATATGGTATTAGTAATGATGATTTTCGCAGACCTCTCATGATGATGTTGGATGAGTTAATTGGTGATTTGAGCTGAGTATCGATGATGATTTTGGTGTTGGTTATTGCTGTAATTTCAGGACAGTTTTGTGATGATTAGGAGGCTGATGGCCATGGCTGATTTTGTAATTGATGTTTGACTAATTTTGTGATGGATGTTTGGCTGAATTTGGCTAGTGATATGGGTTTGTTTCATGTTGTAGCGAGGCTGATTTTTGTTGTGGTCTTAGTGTTGACATATTGGCCTATTTCGTGATAGTTTGGGGCTATAAGGAGGGCTGACTTTTGATGTACTTGTGTAGGAAAGTAACGATTTGGGTGCGGACCTTCATCTAGCGTCTTGAGTCGAGAGCATGCTAGAATCTAGTTAGAGGTATACCTCATAACTTGTTCTCTATTAAGCCTTTGCTTTGAATTTGAGTAAATGGCTAAATTATTTTTTTTCTAGTTTCGTGAGGCATTCTAATAAGTTCCGGAAGATTCATGGGATGGAAGGTCAAGCCGAACAAGCAGCCGCAATGGACCTGGAAATGGAGGATTTACTCAACAATGATGCTATACATCAGTTCACTGCGTTTGTGCAGTCGCAGGGGAGCACCACTGCTTCTGGCAACCACCCCCAACCCCCGCGACGACAGTGAGCCTAGCTAGGGTACTCGTTATTTGTTATGTGGTCGTTGTGGGGAAAAGCATACCTGTAACAAGTAGAACTTTGGCATTGTATGGGTAGACCAGTTGCGTATTGGTGTCAGAACATTGGCATAACTTAGGTATAACAGTCATGAATGGTTAAAACAGTCTAACAGTGGCATATTTTGGGCATAACATCAACGAATACAACAAACATACTACGATTACCCTAAACTTGTAGGCATAACAAGAAAGTACTGTAGAAATAACATTGTTATAGAGAATATCTAGTGTTCGAATTGCCAAATATTGTCCTTCAGATTGGGAATATGACCATCATCATTGCCCTTAATGTTATCTCCTAGACGGCCCTTCGGATGCTCCAATATGATGGTGCAAATGACGTCTAGTGCTTCCTTGAAATTGGTTTTAGCCATCCAAAAGGTATCCTTCCACATTTCAATTTGCTTGTATAAGTCAATGTGCCATCCAAAAGGTCTCTGGGGTGAACGATACCTTGGTCCACCATGTTTTCGTCTTCCAAGAATATCCAAACGTTGTACAAACACCCACGATCGTGCAAGTATGAAGGCCAAGAAATAAGATGTTTGTTACGATGAAATATAACAACACCATAAAGTATACATTTGAAATTTTGTATTCATGCAAACTTAACTTCCAATCCTGACATTCTAAGAAGACTATTGTGAAGATCCCCATTTCCACCACCCTTTGGCATATGGGAGATCACAAGAGGACCTACTTAGCTTTAGGAATCGTTATTAGTAGGCCTTATATCACTTGACTAGACAGCGTGGAACCTACCTTGGTTCAAAATCCTTGGATCTTGCCAGTACTCCAAAAAGATGTCAATGTATGGCGGTAATTGTTGGTGAACTCAGGAAGGTGAAGGAAGTGAAAATTTCCCACCTACCCCACTAATTCGTGTCTCCCTAACTACCGTATTGATTACTTGAGTGCGAATTTGATGACATATCATTAATGTACCGGGATCAAAACGTTGTTGTAATTGCGGTGTACGCCACATATATAATTTGCTACACGTCACATATATAAATTATGTTATTAAATAGGATAATTGAGAAATCAATTATAACAGAACCGTAAGAGTAACATAGTACGAGCATACCATACACATCCATAACATGACTGAGATTTCTAATTAGGAGGGTTGGTCGAAGTTCTCGCTTCTATGAGAAGGTCCACCACCGCTTCAGTTAACATCGAGGACGAACTCGATTCCACTGTGAGAGTACAGCCGGTAGAAGTACTTGAGCCTGTCCTTGATCATAACGTTCTCCTCATCTTATTGCTTCGTTTGGTCCTTGTGAAGCAGCCAATGGAAAAGCTCCATAAAACGAAGTGCATAGAGGCCCCAAATGTGACCTAGTGTATTGTGTTATCCGTGTTTCGATCTGCTTGTAGTACGACTTCGTCTAAAATTCGTTTGTACAAGCAAGGTATCCATCGTCTTTTTCTGTTCTGCTTAATAGCCGTAACATATTCATATTAGTCATATAACATTGTCATTTCCTAGATGTAGATGGTTAAAATAGCACCATTACACACACACGTAAGAGGGGCAGTGATTTCAACCTGTCGTTTCTCGTGCATAGCCTCCTCTGAATTTCCCCCCTTCAGTGTATCCACATCAACTTCCTTCTGTTTTTCCTCTTCAACCTTGTCCTTTTCCCTCTTCAGTTCACTGGTATAGAACATAACACTATTAACATAACATAAGTATAACGTCCACAAAACATTGTAATAACAGCCATGGATCAGTTACTTGTTGCCAAGATGCAAGTTGTGTTGCGGTCGTCCACTTGTCTATTCAAGGGTCCTGTAATCCTGTTCTCCTGTTCTCCTCTCCGTATGCACATTCGCTCCCAAGGGTTAGGAAAGCTGACTCAGGCCCAAATCGAAAATGTCTTTAGCCCAAGTCGGAATAACATCCTCAACTTGAACGACCAGTTGCTATTAGGAATCCTTATCGTTCTCATGGTTGCGCTAACAAGGTCGTCATCCCAGTAGGAACAAGTGGGATGCACTTTCGGACCGATACCAGGAAGATCAACCATGATAGTTTAACGACACATATTTAACGGCGGATTTAAAATTGATGTTAGTTTAACAACACATTTTAAAATCCGATGTTAGGCTGTCCGAAATTTTGAAAAATTTCAGTCCCTCCTTTCTCTCCTTCCCAAATTTTCAAATTTCATTCCTTCTTCCTCAAATTTTCGAACTTCTTTCCCTTTTCTCCATCTCCACTATATCCTCTATCTCCTTTATATCTCTTCTTCATCTCCTCCAAATTTTCAATCCAATCCTTCTCTATTTTTCTTTTCTCCATCTCCACTATATCCTCCATCTCCTCCATATCTCTTCTTCATCTCCTTCAATTTTCAATCCTCTCCTTCATCTTCTACAAATTAAAATAAGAAAATGAACAAGAAAAAAATAAAAATAAAAAAAAAAGAATTGAAGAATCAAAGAAAAAAAAAGAGGAATCAAAGAAGAATTGGAAAAAGAAGTAGAAAAAGAATCGAAGAAGAAGAAGAAAAATCGAAGAACGAGATGAAGAATCGAAGAACAAGATGAAGAATCGAAGAAGAAGAAGAAATACAAGAATCGAAGAAGAAGAAGAAGAATCGAAGAAGAAGAAAAAAAATAATCGAAAAAGAAGAAGAAGAAGAATCAAATAAGAATCGAAGAAGAAGAAGAAGAAAAAACTGGCTGGAAAAACAAAGAAAGATGAACAATGAACAAAGAACGACGAACGATGAAAAGTTTAACGGAGGATAAAATCTGATGTTAGCTTTAATAGGGGATAAACTTTGTTGTTAGTTTTAACAAGGATAAAAATCCGTCGTTAGCTTATATACCTTTACTTAACCAAACAACGGATTTCTATTCGTCGTTAGAATTTCTAACAACGGATTATCCGCTGTTAAAATAGATAAAGAACCGTCGTTAAACATGCAGTTTTTTGTAGTGTAGAACACACATATAACATCACTATAACACTTACCACCATGAAGTTTATGTCCCCATTGGGATAGGACGCCTAAATATTACGATAGTAGTCCTATAGACCTCTTAGTAGATGATTTGAGACGTGGTACGACTTGTAATCTCGATGTTGCCAAAATGAAGATATTTGGAAAACTTCATTGTAACCCACCAAGTGTTTGTTAGAACAAGCAACGAACTAAGGCCAAGCAACATGTACAACTTTGTATAAGCCGTGGGATCTATACACTCTTCATTGCAGATTGAACCGGAACTATGCTGATGTTACAATACCTATTGATCATTGCACTGGTCAATCTTTCAAACTGGTTCAACACCCTTGGCTTGCAATATTGGACATCCATGTCGGTTAGACTTGTATGCGAGGGAAAACCATAGACACAGTGCACGTCATCTAGCTTTATATCCAGCAACTGACCGTCCGGGAACTTGAAACAACCAAGTTCAGGATCAAAGGATTGGAGGAGGAACTGATCAAGCTCCTTATTAATCATTTCAAGATGTAGATGCAACAACCCATGGAAGCTAGCGTCAGTGAGGCACTGACGGATCTTAGTGCGGCGTGTGTGGTTGTTCTCAATCAGATCATTGACAGCCCACCAACGGTCATGTTTTGCAACGGAATGGGGTGCCATTTCCCTTCTTTTTATTCCCGCTAATCTCCGCCGGGAGGCCCTTCTTCACAACTGGCTTCTTGTCAGCACGACCCTTCTTTGTCAGATTAGTTTTGGCCACCTAACATCCAAGAATAGACTCATATTTATAATGTACCAACGTCATTATCATTCTTCGAACAACAAGACCAAAGAAAGATCCACAATCATACAACAGTCATATCACTGTCATGATATAAGCAGTTAATCATCATAACAAGCATAAAGAGGTATACAAGCATATCATACTAATACCATATACATAACAGAGGCATTAGGTAACAGTAACAAACATCATCAAATACACAATCATATTATAGGCATATCATAGACATAATATAGGATTAACATAGAAATTTCAAGCATATCATATCGTAGCAAGCATAACCAGCAACATAATCATCCAGAACCATATCATAGACAACAACATATGAATTTCATACTAGTAACAAGCATAAATAGAACCACAATCATATCATAGACATAACATATGCACTTTGGAATCGTAACAAACATAGGCGGGCCTCAGATCTACCTTTTTCTTTGGGGTGAACTGACACTGATAATGTTTTGAAGGTAGAGTCAGACTCTGAGCTCTGAAGGCAGGAGGCTTCTTTCCAATTCTGTTCCGGACTTTGGTGCCTGAACATTTCTTTACCCTAGGTGGAGATTGTTGTAGCTTTACCAGCCTTTTTGAGGGGAAACGTGAGCTCCTTGGTTAGTCTTCGCCATTGGAAACTACATGAATAAGCAATAACCTTATTAGAGCATTACAAAAAACCCTAAATAACAATCATATATATACGAAGCCCAAAGGAAATTACAATCGTCGATAGAATTTACATGCATGATGGTTCTAACTGTCGATGGGTAGATGAGAATTAATGTAACTGCTTTGGTGGATGTGGATGAAGGTAACTACAACTTCACAAGGAGAGAGGCCTACAAACCCGACGCTAGTTTAAAAACTTGTGCTTGTCTGAATCTAATGGCGAACGACCCCGATTCTTGCATGCTGAGGCTTCTCCGTCGCCAGCGAGAGTTGAGAGATTAATAAGAAGAGGGAGAGAATGGTGTTGAAGATAGAGATGGAGAAAATGAGGAAAGAGATGGAAGAGAGGGAGAAAATGAAGGAATGAGCCGGGGGAGAGGGGTGGGAGAACAATAATATGACCGGTCTGACATAGGGATTAAAAAAAATAGCAAATACATTTTCAATTTCAGGAGGATTTGAATTTGAAATTCAAATCCGCGGACGAAAATAATTACATGAAGATAAAATATAAATAAAAACATTTCCGTTCCCTACCCCTGGAAGAAAGATAGTTGTTTGATCGAAGTTAATGTTGAGACGGATCCATAGTCGTTGGATTGATTTGTCTGGACGTCCAGCTTGACTTTGATCGCTGATCATTAGCATTTTCGTCATTTCCCCTAATTTCGTATCTAATTAATATTTTTTACATACAAACTTAGATTTGAATAATTTTTGACAAAATCTTAGTTTTTCAAAGGCGGTTAAAACTTGCACAGTCTTGCTAGAATTTTGACGAACTTTACTTTTTCAAGGTCAATCACGGGAGTTAACTATCTCAAACTAGAATTGATAGATATAAAAAATTTAAAGGTAGGTATTAATAACTTTGAGGTAGATGTAGCTATTAGCAGATTAGAGATGGTTATTATTAACTTAAAAGTAAGGTAGATATAAAGGGGAGAGACGTAATTATTATCAATTTAGACAAAGTTATTGAGGAACTTTACGTAGGTATTAACAATTTAGAAGCATATGCAATCAATAGAAATTTTGAGGTAATTATTAGCAAACGTAAGGTAGATATAAGAGGGGAAAACATAGTTACTAGTAATTTAAAGGTAGTTATTAAGGAGATTCGCGTATTTATTATCAACTTATACGTAGTTATAAACTCTTGGCCGACTAGCTTTACTGCCCCTGTTTTTGAGTTTCCCTTTTTCGTATTAGGGAGATCCGACTCTCCAATTGAGATGATGATCTTGGCCGACTAGTTTTACTGCCCTGGTTCTTGAGTTTTCCTTTTTGGCATTAGGGAGACCCGACTCTCCCATTGAGATGATGATTTATAAAGTCTTAGCCGACTAGCTTTTTGACTTTTAGGAGACCCAACTCTCCAATTGAGATCATGTACGATTTCACAAAATCTTGATCGACCTAGATTCTTGCCCAATGTACTTTTGACCTTTAGGAGACCTGTCTCTTCAATTTAGAGACCCCTTTTCTTGTCCAAGGTGTTACTCTCTTACGATCGTGGTCTGATCATCTCTCATACATACTCTGTTATTCTCCCATAATGTTTTAATACATGCATTTTCCAAATATTTATCATACATTCACCATAACATTTCTGCGACATAGCTTGGTGTGTGCCACTTCTAGTTTGACAAATAAACAAACAATATTTAAGTAGAGTTGGAAATCAGAATGAGTTCGGGTACCCATATACCTATATTGAGCGGACAATCATAGCAAAAGATGTAGTGTAACTCAAGCCAAACCCCAAACCCGTTCAGAATTTGGGTACCCATATAGCCGTTTGGGGTTCGGGTACCCATACACCAGTACAGATATCACGGGTTCAGGTACCCGTCAATACCCGAACAAAAAAATCATTAACAGAAAAAAATACGAACTACAAGTTCCACTCATATATTGGATTACTAATTTACAAAGTTCAGTCACATTCTAATTATCAATCAACCACACTAGTAAACTATTTACTTACTTTCCATATCTAGTAGGTTTGGTAAATTTTGGAAATAATAGTAAGGTTTTGCTAATAACGATATTTTGGGTACCCGAATGGATATCAGGTATCTACCGGTTAGATGAATATGCTAATTATCAAGTCAAACTCCTAAACCGTACGGGCACCCAAACCCCGCTCTGGTTCAGGAAGAGACAGGAATACCCAAAATCCAAACTTTCAGCCCTGAGGACTAAAATGACCAATTTTATAAGATAAGTATTATATATTAAAGTGATGAAATATTTGGCACTATTATGTCAATAACCCTTCCATGAATTCTTCGAGACGTTAGAAAAAGAAAGTAAAAGCCCCACAAAAACCCTACCACTCAAAGCTTCAGCTAGCTCAAGCATTTCAGCGTACTCAGTCCTGCAATCTTCCATAGTATTCTTCATTCTATCGGATCATCATGTACAGAATAGCTTCAAGGCTGACTTCTTCAGTGCGGTATGAATCTAACACTCAATTTCTTTACTTCTATTCTCCCCACATTTCTCCTTCCGTCTCCATCCCTCAAGGCTGACTTAATTCTACGGCTTTCTACCTCCCTTTTGTTTGCAGTTCATGTTCTTCAAAGGAAGCGGTAAGATTTGAATTTCACCTTTTTCCGGCGTTTCTAACATGAGGGCGTTGAGCAAGTTCGTATTTTTGTTGTTGTTGTTGTTGTTGTTGTTGTTGTTGTTAGTTTCTTCCTTTTCTTCTGGCATTTCTGTGCTGCGACTTAGAACGTTGAATTAGTTTCCGGATCATACAATTGAACTAAATTGTTTGGGTATAAATAATACCGGAGAAATAATTTTTATTATTCATTGTTGACTTAATTTGACCAAGACGATGATGGGAGTTTCTGTGCTTTTTTGTTGATGTGTTGATGTTGAACCCTTTCCTGATCTTCTTTTTGGGCTATGGCGTAATTGGGAGCTACTAAACACTTTCATGTTCTTCTGTCTATGTTTAAATACGGCAGGTTTATAGTAGGGTGATCAGTAACAGAAGTTATGTAGCAAAGGATATCAATTTTGGGGTTGGCGCCCGTGCAGCAATGCTGCAAGGCGTTAATGATGTCGCAGAAGCTGTAAAAGTCACAATGGGACCAAAGGTGTTGAGTTTTACTATCACATTGTCTTCTTCATTGGCTAATTTATATTCAAAAATTTTATCTACAAATTTAGTTAATTACATGTAACTAGCTTGACTTCAAGGTTACATTAGTTGTTATATTGTTCTTTGTTATATTGCTCTTAATCTCATATGGCGGATCTTGGTTAATGCAGGGCCGCAATGTTATCATTGAGAAAAACCATGGAAGTCCAAAGGTAACCAAGGATGGAGTTACTGTTGCTAAAAGCATCACATTTATGGACAAGGGCAAGAATATCGGTGCTGCGCTCGTAAAGCAGGTTGCTAATGCAACTAATACTGCTGTAGGGGATGGTAATATGTTATTTGTATTTCTCGTTTTGCATGCTTTGGATGCAACAATGTTAGCTCTCAGTGTGGATGTTCCTTTTCCAATTATGTGACTGCAGGTACGACGTGTGCAACTGTCCTCACCCAGGCAATACTTAGGGAAGGCTGCAAATCTGTAGCTGCTGGTGTAAATGCGATGGACTTGCGTAGTGGTATTAATATGGCTGTTGATGCTGTTGTTTCTGATTTGAAAAAGAAAGCAGTAATGATAAGCACACCAGAAGAAATTACACAGGCAAAGAATTTTTATATTTCTTGGTTTCCTTCTTCTATCTGTATACAGCAGGAGACTTTGATCTACTCTGTAACTTCTAGATAACCTGATAAAACGAAAATTGTTGTCTCTTTTCTTTTTGAATCGTAAGATTATTTGTTTCTAAGTAGACAGGTAGCTTCTTGTTCCTAAGCTTATGAAGAGTGACGGAAGGAGCGTTGATGCTTAATGTAGAGAATCCTCTATCAAATCTGCAACAAGTTAACATTGATAGATAACATATTTTGTTCCTTAGGCTTCAACTCCTACCTTCTTAAAAACAGGAACGCATGTGTCAAGGCTTAGTTGTACCAACATCATCCAGTTTTTCTACTGCTCTGAATTCATAGGACAACTAAACAACTGATAGAAAGACCAATACTTAGAGAAAAAAATATTAGTACTTGAAAGGAAAAGATCACAAATAAATGATTACATTGCTTTATATGCTATCTTACAACACTGCGCTTGTTCAATCAGTTACGTTTTACTTGCTCTCTCTGTGACATTACTTGTTAGTCAAAATTTCCTAATCTATGTTGATTAGGTTGGCACAATTTCTGCGAATGGTGAGCGTGAGATTGGAGAACTGATAGCAAGAGCAATGGAGAAAGTGGGAAAGGAAGGTGTAATCACTGTTGCAGTAAGTATCCTTTCTTGGTCTGCTTTGAGAAATGATCTTATTAGAACTTCTTCTGCAGGTTCTGATGGCTTCTTAGTTTTTCAGGATGGAAATACGTTGGATAATGAGTTGGAAGTGGTAGAAGGATTGAAGTTAGCTCGAGGCTATATTTCTCCCTACTTTATTACTGATAAGAAGACCCAAAAATGCGTAAGCTCAGTTGTTTCCTACCATTTTATGAATAGCTGATTATGAACAAATTTGTTATGGATAACCAAACCTCTGCACCGATCCTTGACAGCTGACATACATTTCGTCATTTCCAAAATATAAGCCTTCGAAGTTGAATACAGAGCTGCTTTACTTATTCAGATAACTTACGTCCATATTTAATAGGATAATAATTAATCTATAAATAAATATACTGTATAGCCTGCTCACTTCTCCTGGTTTTATATTTGATCTTGGTCATTTGAGCCTGCTGTCATTGGTTTTCTTAACTAACTAGCTGACAAACTGACCAATTTTGAAATCTGTTCAGGAACTTGAAAATCCTTTGATTCTCATCCATGAAAAGAAAATTACAGACATGGCCTCCCTTGTGAAAATATTGGAGTTCGCAGTGAATGTTAGTGTCTCTCTTTCTTATTTTGTTGACAAGTTGTAAAATAGGTTCTAACTTTTTTTCTTTTCTTTTCGGGATTTCCAACTTTATCACTTATATAGAAAAGCAGGCCCCTCCTTGTGGTTGCTGAAGATGTGGATAGTGAAGCGTTGGCTATGCTTGTACTCAACAAGCATCATGCAGGAGTCAAGGTGACCAGATTTACTGTCCTATATTCCCTTATCTGTCATTGGCTAGTGGAATAATTGAGCTGTTTATTTTTTTATTTGATTTGCTGCCAGAGTGAAGTTTAAACTGCGGGTGCAGTAAGTATACATGTAGTAGGTTTCTGTGAGTGTCTTCGCTAATAGGACTCGTGTTTTCCGAAGGGCAAGTAGTTTCAGTTGAGAGTATAAAAATTTGTGACGTTTAATTTTACATGTGAGTTAACTCTGGATCAATGCACCCACTTGGCTGGCAGTGGCATAGAATAGGTGGATTGGATATAGAAAATTCTTCAACCACAGTTGGATCTTGAGCGTATCATTATTAAGATATGAAAAATGAGGATAACATGATATCTACATCTTGTTTCGGGAATTGCTATGTACGCTCATGTTTAGTGGTGTTGTCTTGTAAGCATGTTTCAATGTTCGGTAACCTACACTTTGCGATAACTACATATCTCTAAATTGCTACTACCTCTGGCATTGAACAATATCTTGGCTCTTACTTTCTATAGTTATGTACAGGTGTGTTCTATTAAAGCTCCCGGTTTTGGAGAAAACAGACGTGCAAGCTTGGATGATCTTGTTGTTTTCACTGGTGGAGAGGTAATAACATATCCTGAAATCAATTAATTATTAGTCTTTGCTTGACATATAGTTGATTATGTTGGCTTGAATATATGATTCTTCCTCAGGTTCTCAGCGAAGATCGTGGTTTAACTCTTGAAAAATTCCAGCCTGAAATGTTTGGCAGTGCTAAAAAGGTCCGTAAGATATGTTGTTTTATTTTTCCAGCACATCTTCTGACAAAAATCTAAACTCCATCACAGGTTACTGCATCTCTTGATGACACAATAATCATGCATGGTGGTGGGGATAAAAAGCTGATTGAAGAAAGATGTGAGCAGGTAAAAAGAAGTTCATTTGGATTGCCTTGCTGCACTTATTGATTGCCTTTGATTAAGTTCATTTCATAAAGAAGTTTGTACAACTGAGCTCATTTCTTTGGCTCTTTAAGTAATTTCTTTAATTTTTTTTTGTTGATTTCTAGCTGAGGACAGCCATGGAGAAGAGCACCTCAATGTTCGACAAGGAAAAAGCACAAGAGAGGTTGTCGAAATTGTCTGGTGGTGTTGCTGTCTTCAAGGTTAGTTATTCATTCAAACCTGATTTCCTGGACCGATTTTGATACATCCTCCATATTAAGGAGTGTATTCTACACAGGTTGGTGGTGCGAGTGAAGTAGAAGTTGGAGAAAAGAAGGATAGAGTAACAGATGCATTGAATGCTACCAAAGCGGCAGTTGAAGAGGGTATTGTTCCAGGTAAGTTAGGGCAAATCCAGAAAACAAATTTCAATAGGCCCGCTCGAGTTGAGTTTCTACAATTTTTGTTCCAGGTGGCGGTGTTGCTCTTCTGTATGCTTCAAAAGCTCTGGACAACCTTAAAGCTGCCAATGAGGATCAGAAAAGAGGCATCCAAATAATTCAGAATGCTCTTAAAGTTGGTGACATTTCCTTGTTGCAACTTGTATTTGACATTTATTTGGTCGTCATCTGATGTTTTGTTGGGTTGTTAATAGGCACCTGCACACACGATAGTATCAAATGCCGGATTCGATGCTGCTGTAGTTGTTGGCAAATTGTTGGACCAGGAAAACCATAACTTTGGTTACGATGCTGCCAAAGGTGGTGTATCTACTCTGCTTCCAGCTTCCTCTTCGTTTCTCCAAATATGATCCATTAAAGTAAATGCTGTGGTGAAGCAGGTGATTATGTGGACATGGTGAAAGCCGGAATCGTAGATCCCCTCAAAGTTGTGAGGACAGCATTAGTAGATGCCGCAAGGTGACAGATCAATCATGTTGCGAAATGTTATGTTATCTATGTTATTTCTATGTATGACTGGTTTCTGTTAACTGAAATTTGTGGCCTTGGCGATTTGTGGTTGTTGCAGTGTGTCTTTGCTGTTGACAACAACTGAGGCTGCCGTGACGGAGAGTCGGGATGAGAAACCTCCCAGTCGTGTGCCAGACATGAATGATATCTACTAACTAGATACACATGAATGATATCTACTAAACCTTATTTGTCAAAATCTAGCGGCAGATGGGGCTGAAATACAGGTGGGCGTTGAGTTAGAAACTGCGGCGGCCAATGATTCCAAAATTATTGGAATTTGTTCACTTCAGAATAGCATATTTTAGGATGAGTTTTACAATGACTGTTTGGAACATAATAATGCATCACCAGGAACTCAGTTTCCCCGGTCCGACATCTCTGAACAGAAGTTGACCTCAGGGGAGTTGGCACTTTATTTTTTTGCTTAGATAGCTTTGTGGGGAGACATCAGAATGATAAGCGGTAAAATTTAATCATTTTATCTAAAAAATGAGGACTAGTAGTTTGATTACTTGGAAGCCGAGTAGTTTGAAACGGAAGCATAGGTGCATAGGTCTCTTCTTGTAGTTGTAGGATCTTGCCGACAATGAGTCACTCGTAGAACACAACTGAAGTGCGCTAAATTCACAATATATAACCCGCAATAATGAGGAAGGAAAGTGACCAAACCACAAACACGCACAATAACTAGAGATTCAAGTCGAGAAAGCAATATATAATACTTAAGAAGCTTGAGAGGAGAATACTTCAATCGTATACCAACAAAACATCATGATATGAGAGAAGAAGAAATGTACATATAGTAGTTGAAAACCAGCATACAAAATCAAACACACATATGTAATTAATGATAACTAAACTAGAAGCCTATTTGTTGCTAAGGAATATGAAATAGGAAGAGTTGGCACAATGGTCTTATTGAAACTATTTGGATGCATAATATTATGCAACTAGCTAGCAGATGTTATTTTGGCTAACTTGTGTCGGAATAGTTGACATTAAACCATAGTGGTTACCCAGAATGAAAAAAAAGAAGTGTATTCATCACAAAATACTCTACCGATGGGTTGACTTTTAATTCAATAAGGGGAAATTCATCTAGTGTACTTTGTTATTCTCCTCATAAAAAATAATGTCCATTACGGAACAGCTCCATGGGATATATGCTGAAGCTACATTACTAGTATGTATTATGTGCTCTTCACAAACAAGCAAGGTTTCTGGTTATCTTTCAACTGTGCTTGCTGTACTATATGATGACTTTTTCTCTGGGGAAGATGGCAGGGATAACATTAATGGTTGCTCTCTATCTTCTTGCTGCTCATATGCCTTCTTCCTCCGCACTATGGTTATTATCATGTGTTTACAGAGTATCAAACTGTTACCATTGGATTTGCCAACTGCACATTAATTTCCCTTCTGCAGGTTATAAGGAGACTCTACTGCAAATATCTAGCTGGGATGGTAGTAAAATAACTGGGAATGAAAGAGATGCTGGTCATTTTCCGACCAAAGACGACTCCTCATCACGGAGGAGCTCAAGAACAAGGTCGGCAATACGAGCCCCGCCACCACCCATTGTTAATCGAACCAAGTCATTTTTAATAACTTCACTCCCTCCACCAAATGCCAGATGATGATACTTAAATGCTTTGGTCTTGATGTTCGGCATGGCAATAAAAGATATCTTTCCTTCTTATTCGCAGCTTTTCAAAACTTCGTCGCCCTAAAATGAACCAACTTGCTTAAATATCCTTAGAGCATTGTCAAATGGATAATATTTACATGCAGCTTGGGTTGTACGGGAGTCCTGCAGATCAGTCACGTGTCAAAATTTTATTGAAATAATTATTAAATAATACAAAATACATAAAATTATATAATAATTTCAAACGTAGTAAAATTACTATTTTTTAAAAAAGACTACTGATTTAAAAAAAAACCTCTCTAAAAGTTCAAAACGGTTCTGCAACCAAAAAACAAAATGAAGACATAAATTTAAAAACAATTAAATAAGATTAGATTATAAACGGATGGGCTGTAATGAGCTGATGGCCTCATAGCTATTGGGTTGCAAAGTGGTTTATGCCGGTGTAAATTAACCGTTTGGGCCAATGAGAATTTACTTTTAGTGGTACTTTTAATCTAGTCATTTGGGTCTTGTAGTAAAGAAGATGATTTCTTTTACATATCAATTATATATTTGGGCCAACAGATACCGTAATGAGGCCTCAATTGTCTTGAGGCCCTGTGTTATACGTCTGACTAGCACAAGCTTTAGGCCGGGCTTGTTTGAAAAGATAATTGTTAAGTTATTTTACAGATTCACTTTTAATATAAGCTTCTTTGATTTGTAATTATAATCTCCTTGATTTTTTTCAATTGATCATCTCCTTAATTGCATAATCCTTTAATTTATTCCAATTGATCAACTTGTTAAAGAAGTCATATGTTATTATAAATAAAAGAGAAGGTTAGCTCAAAGGAGACAGAGAATTTGAGCAAAACAACAAAGCGAGAGCGTATTCAAAGATCTTCTCGTTTCGCACAAACGAGAAGAAACATTGAGTGGCTGTTTTATCATGGAGGCGACCCGGTTGATAGTCTACTGTGCGCGATTGAGCAATCGAGGCAGTGCCGCGAACGTTAAAGAGAGCAACCTAGTCCGTGACTTAACCAGATTGGTAACTCGTATATTTTCGTGTTTGGTTTCTAACAATTTTAAGACGTTGTGTTGCTGCTATGGTGACCGAACTGATTACTGGATCTTGCACTGACGATATCAATCATCCCTTCCGTTTCTAAGGTGCAAACTTCCATAGCTGGAAGCATAAAATGTGGTTTTACCTGACGACCAAGAAAGTGGCTAACCCCCTGACCACCATGGCATCGGTTCAAGGAGAAGAACCAACAGATGCTGAGGAGGCTGCTGAAAAGAGATGGAGAGATGATTATTTTCTGTGCAAGAACTACATCCTCAATAGCCTGGCAGACGATCTGTACGACTACACGGTGATGAGAACAATTTCGCTAGGATGGTGTGGGAAGCTCTCTAGAAGAAATACGACACCGAGGAAGCTGGAATCAAGAAGTACGCTGTCAACCGCTACATGCACTACCATATAATTGCTGACAAGTCAGTCGAAGTTCAATCCCATGAACTCCAGAAAATTGCTCATGCGATTATCTCGGAAGGTATGCTCCTTGATGATTAATTTCAAGTTGCTAATATTATTGACAAGCTGCCTCTTTCTTGGAAAGATTTTATGAATGTCCTTAGGTATAAAACCAAAGAATTTTCACTAGAAAGTTTGATTTCTCACCTTAGGATTGAGGAGGAAGCTCTCAAACAAGATATGAAAGAAGAGATGTTGTATGTTAGCACTCAGCGATTAGGAGCGACCATGAAACAAAATCATAAGAGCTTTAAGAATCAGGGTCGTAAGCCATTCAGGTCCGCAACAACCAGAATGGTTACCCTCATGGAAACCAGAAGGCCATCATCCAATCTCCTAAGAGTGACTCTCCGTTTCTTTGCTACAATTGCGGGAAACCGGGTCATATGGCACGCAAGTGTAGGAACAAGTCTAACACTGATCCTAGTGTTAACTTGAATGAAGAGGAGCCTTTGATAGCTATGATCACTGAGATGATAGATGAGGTTAACCTTACAAGTAACTCTGAAGGATGGTGGCTGGACACAGGAGCTTCGAAGCATGTTTGCAACAATCGTGCTATGTTTAAGACTTACACTAAAGTGTCTGATGGTAAGAAAGTGTTGTTGGGTACTTCCTACACCATTATTGTTGCTGGATCTGGGAATGTGGAGTTGAACGTCACCTCTGGCAAGACTCTCAAGTTTTGGACGTTTTACACACCAGATATAAGGAAGAATCTTGTTTCGGGCTATCTTCTCAATAAGGCTGGGTTTCATCAAGCTATAGGGGCTGATTTGTTTACTCTTACTAAGAATGGGAAATTTTGGGGAAGGGCTATGCTTCGTATGTTTAGGCTTAATGTCGAAGTTAATAAGATGAATGCTTTTTTTACATGTTGTGTGATTTTAATACTTGGCATACTCGTTTTGCGTCATGTGAACAAACAAATTGTGGAGAATTTGAGTAGCTTAGGTCATATTCCTAAACTATCCCTAGACGACTTTGATAAATGTGAATTATGTAGCCAAGATAAGATAACGAAAATGCCCCATACACCAGTGACTAGAGTCTCTGAACCTCTTGATTTGATCCATTTTTATATTTGTGAATTAGATGGGACGTTAACTAGGAATGAAAAGAGATATTTTATCAGTTTTATTGATGATTGCTCTAATTACACATTTATATATTTGATGAAGAACAAAAGTGATGCCCTTGACATGTTTAAACTGTTTGTGGTAGAATTTGAGAATCAGTGCAGTAAGAAGATTAAACGACTTAGGAGTGATAGAGAAACTGAATATGACTCTAATCTGTTTAAGGAGTTTATTAATTCACATGGTATCATTCATGAAACTTATGCTTCTTATTCTACTGAAATGAATGGTAAAGCTTAACAAAAGAATAAGACTTTCACTGAATTAGTTATGGCGGATATGCTAGATTCTGGTGCTGCTCCATCTTGGTGGGGTGAAATCTTATTGACTGTTTGTTATGTGCTTAATCGCCTTTCGAAACAAAAAAGGAAAATCTCACCTTATGAGGTTTTAAAAAACATACCACCTAATTTGTACTTTCTTAGAACTTGAGGTTGTTTGGCTTATGTGAGATTTCCTGATCCTAAGAGAATTAAACTAGCTAGTAGACTATGTGAATGTGTTTTTATTGGTCATGCTGTCAATAATAAAGCATATAGATTCTATGATTTGAACTCTCACACTATGATTGAATCCAATTATGCTGATTTCTTTAAAGATAGGTATCCATTTAAAGTTAGACATAGTGGGGGTAGTTCTTCAGCTACTTTGTCTGCTATTAGAGTTAGCGGTGCCTAGTGGGGGTGTTGAATCTGAACCTAAAAGGAGTAAACATCCTAGAATCTATAAAGATTTTGGTTATGACTTTGCTGTTTACATTTTAGAAAAAGATCCTACAATTCTGCAGGAAGCCTTAACTTCGTTAGATGTAGACTTGTGGGAAGAAGCCGTTAATGATGAAATGGAATATTTATACTCCAATAAAACTTGGCATTTAGTAGACCTACTTTTTAGCTATAAAGCGTTTGATAATAGATGGATCCTGAGAGAAAATGAAACCCGATGGTACAATTGATAGATACAAGGCTCGCCTTGTAATTAAGGGCTTTAGGCAGAGAGAAAATGTAAATTTCTTTGATACCTAGTCACAAGTAACTAGAATAACATCCATTTGTGTATTGATTGCTCTTGCTGCTTTGAACAACCTTGTTGTGCATCAGATGAATGTTAAGACTGCTTTCTTGAATGGTGATTTAGATGAAGAAATTTACATGAAATAACCTAAAGGTTTTGTTATTCCTGAACATGCTTCTAAAGTTTGTAAGTTAGACAAATCGTTATATGGTTTGAAACAGGCTCCTAAATAGTGGCATGAAAAATTTGAGAGTCTATTTCTCTCTCATGGGTTTAAAGTGAATGATAGTGAAAAATGTATTTATTATAAATCTGAAAATGACCTTTGCACTATCATATTTTATATGTGGATGACATGTTAATTATTGGTTCCAATATTCATGTAATTAATGTTGCATAAACCATGCTTAACGAGAACTTTGATATGAAAGATCTGGGTGAAGCTAGTGTTATTCTAGGAATCCAAATAACTAGAACAAAAAATGGATTTTCTCTAGACCAATCTAGTTACATAGAAAAGATCCTGAAGAAATACAATTACTTTGACTGTAAACCTGCATGTACACCTTATGATGCTAAGTATAAAGCTTTTTAAGAACACTAGAGATAGTTTAGGACAATCTGAATATACTAGGATAATTGATAGTCTCTGTCATGCAACTATTGTACTAGACCAGACATTGCATATGTTGTGGGTTTACTTTGCAGGTTTACTAGTAGTCCTAGTTTGGAGCCTTGTAATGCTATAGAAAGGGTCATGAGAGACCTTAAGAGAATACCAAACGTTGGATTACATTATCAAAGGTTTCCTGTTGTACTAGAGGGATATAGTGATACGGAGTAGAATACCCTATCAGATGACTCCAAGGCAACTAGTGGATATGTCTTCAACATAGCCGGTGGAGCTGTGTCTTGGAAGTCTAAGAAGCAAACGATTTTGGCTCAATAAACTACGAAATCAGAAATGATAGCACTAACAACAACTAGTGAAGAAGCGAGTTGTTGAGAGGATTACTAACAGAGATTTTGTTATGGGACATAACGATTCATTGTGATAGCACGACAGCTATTGCTAAGATTGAAAATCGGTTTTATAATGGAAAGAAACGATAGATACGCCGTAAGCACAATATTGTAAGAGAGCTCTTTTCTACAGGAGCAGTGAGGGTGGATCATGTAGGATCCAAACAAAATCTAGATGATCCTTTGACGAAAGGATTAGCTAGGGAGAAAGTCCATAATGCTTCTAAAGGTATGAGACTTATGCCTTTAGAATGATGGATTACACATGGCGGCAACCCGACCCAATAGACTGGAGATGCCAAGAAATGGGTTCAATGGGTAATAACAAGATGTGTGTAAATGGAACGATCATGCATTAGTAAGCATGAAATCCTAGAGTAAAGAGGTTGAGGTAATAGTAACTCTTAATGAGATCTATACTCCATGTGGATTGGAGTATCTAGCTTTAGGAGTACTTTTGATAGACTCACCTTTGTGTATGTGGAAGTTGGGCCGATTCCTATGAAATTTGAGGGCACAAGTTTCTAGAGCGTTCACTAAGTTGGGATAGACGCGTAGGGCCTTTTAATGCACATGCTTGATTGAGAATAACACTTTGAAAAGATTTGGCGTGCTATATTGTCTACGATAGAGTTCAAGACTACGGGTCACTCTTATGAAATCAGAATTGTAATCATTACGCTAAGGTTCAAATTGAAAGATACCTTAGTTTATGCCTTGTCTTTTACTTTCAGTTGATGCTCTGTAAATTTTTATTCAAATATTGAGGAAAGTGTGAATAGTTATTAAAAAGTTCTCGATACCATATCCGGTTTGGTTTGACCCTGTGTTAATCGATTAATTAGATTGGTTTAGATGAGACTTTATATTTTGAAGAGATAATTGTTAAATTATCTTTAAAGATCCACTTTCTATATAACCTTCCTTGATTTGTAATCATAATCTTCTTGATTAAATAATCCTTTATTTTTCTCCAATTGATCATCTCCTTGATTGCATAATCCCTTAATTTTCTCTAATTGATCAACTTGTTGGAGAAGCCATATGTTATTATACATAACAGAGAAGGCTAGCTCAAAGGAGATAGAGAATTTGAACAGAACAAACAGAGAGATAGAGTGTATTCAGAGATCTTCTCATTTAGCACAAACGAGAAGAAACATTGAGTGGCTGTTTTTACCTGGAGGCGACCTGGTTGATAGTCTACTTTGCGCAATTGAGCAATTGAGGCAGTACCGTGAACGTCTTAAAGAGAGCGGCTTAGTCCCCGAGTCAGCCAGATCGGTAACTTGTATCTTTTCAAACCTACCGTACCACGAAAATTGGTATATTGGAGTCTAGAAACTAGATCGTGGAACATAAGAAAAGAAGAATTAGTCAAATTTTATTTTACTAGGCTACGTGGCATGGACAAATTGGTCATTTGTCCTAGCAAAGTTGGATTGTTATTTGCTCATCATCTGTGACACATGGCCAGGTAAAAATGATTTTCCCCCCTTTAATTACATATGTAATTTTAGGCCTATGCTTTGGTACTCCTACCGCCCCTCCCTTCATGGAAGCCATAAAGGCGCCACGCTTATGTCACTATTTGAATTATGACTGTTTTGGTCCTCAATGATCCGAGGTTTGGAAGTTAGTAAAATATAATTGCATTGTTTGGTTCAAACATGCATAGCGCCCGATTCTTTCTTGTGAGTCAGATTGAAGAAAAACATCGGAAAAATATTAAAATTAATCATATGGCTCGTTCACTACGACCGAATCTAATTTTTAATTAGTTTGACCGGATAAGAGTTTCAATTTTCTTGCTCGTCAATTCCTCCATATCAATTTTAGCTTCTGAAACACGACATTGAAGATCCAAGCGAAGTTTATGTTCTATGCACATACAAGACTTAAACTATGAATCTCGATACAAAGTCCAATTCCGAGAATTAAAAGGAAATGCTAGTCGTATCTATCTAGCAATATGACACACATCACTGGGACTAGTATTGAAGGATTCTGTAACACCATGCTTCCAGTTTGTTTTGGGTGTCTGTGCTTTTTTCGTTCATTATGTTTCTATATCTATTATGCTTTTGCTGGTCCAGTGTTTTAAGGCACACCACGACCATGGCGTCCATATGGAGCACCAACATGGTAAAGTACAACATGATCGTGGCCCCCGATAAACCACGGGTGTGGGAAGTGAACCATGGGCGTGGCTAAGTGCATTAGGGCCGTTGCATATTATGTATAAAAATAACCCAACAGACATGAATCAAGATATACTTTAAAATTATCCTCTTTTCTTCCCCAAGTTCTCTGGTGAACAAAGAAACTCTTTAGAGAAATTGCAATCAGAGGAGCATTTGGTGTCCGATCGCCACCAAACTTTATGGAAAGGTTCCTCACATACGTTTCCTCGAGCCCAGACGAAAATATTTTAGTTGAATTCTTATGTTCCCAACTTTTCTCTGTTAGTTTTTCAGAATAGGTTTTCCTGAAAGCTATTAAGGATTCTTTTTTCTTTGTTGGGTTTGCTTCCTTGGAATCATTCAGTAGAATGTAGTGAGGACTTCAGGTTGCAAATCTTAGTTCAGGATTAACTTGACAGCTAATTAGAGGTGAAGCTTCATGTTTAAATTATGGTTTGGTCTAGTAGAATGAATGATAGGTTCTGATGTGGTGTTCTAACTACAAAAAAAATTTAATTTCTGCAACGGAGCAAAAAGTATAATATATCGTTGCAGAATGGTTCTTGCAACGGAAAATGTTTGTCACCATGTTTTGTTACTTATATAGCATCGCCTAAAGAACTTGCTACAAAAATCTATATTTGTTGCAGAATGTTCCATCTTTTGCTATGTAAAGTTATGTTGCAGAATGGACATCCTTTTTGCTACGGAGATATTCGGTGCAGAAGATCTAATTTAATATAGTGTATATATCTGTTACATTTTTTTGTTGTTGATGATCTATGCCATGTTCTAGAACTTGATGTCCTTGTACTGTTTTAGAGCTTGATGCTCTTTTGATGCTTCTTCTATAGCTATAAGCTTTAATAAACCTTGACTAAGATGTAGCCTAATTAGGCTATATAGTAATTGTGTTGCACGCTGGCTACCCACCTCCGGGTTGCGCAACCCCCTAGAAAATTCTACCATGTTCATGTTCAGTTTGGCATGTTAAGCAGCCTTCGATGTTGCATAACCCCACTAGTCATTTCATGGTTTGATTCACCATGGGATTATGAGCATAAGAACGTAGGGGTGGTTGTCACAATCAACTTGTATATTGGACCAGTACGATCACATTACTAGAATCATGAACAAAGTACGAAGTTTCTATTTTATGCTCTCGAGTTCTATATTTTCTCATTTTCTTATGTGTTTGTCACTTTTTACTCATACTTCTTGTTAGTCTCTCAATGCCTATCATTGACCTCATCATATTGTACCATGTATATTTGTACAATGTATTATGGACTCATGAAGAGATGCCTCCTAAAAAGTTATTCACGCCAAAATAATGACCTGTTCTCAAGACTTTACTAGCTGACAAGAAAGCTATTAGGAGAAGCCTCATTTTCGTTGTTTTGTTACCTTTACCCATTTATAATTGTCAGGGGCTTAGGTCATATTTTTAAAGTGTTTTAAGGGCATTAGATAGTAACTCATCAGACTTCGCCTATAGAGGGCTATTGGCAATAGTCCAGTAAACCAACTCATATATTTGAGCAACTCTAACTCACCAGCAATGTCATATTCCTTCATTCTCGGATTTGATGACTAACACACTTCTTCTTTTGACGAAATGACTTCTCCAATTTTTGTCTAAAGCTCTACGTTTGTTTATTCCAGTTCCTGTACGTAGACCTACAACCTCTCAACTATTTCAACTAGCTCTTATTTCTCTTTCACTATAGCAACCTTCAACTCATACCAAATAAAGTACATGCATCCTTTCTCGACCTCTAGAAACACAAATTTTCAACTTTAATACAACTCAACGACAAAATCCAAAACTCCAACTACAACAAATCATATCAAATTAAATTTCTTGAGATATATATCAGGAGTAGCCAAAACAATTATTCCCCGGTTGGTGGTCGTGTTCCATATACGCCTAGACGCCCACAATCCACAATGGCATAATACTTCTTCATCCTCATAACTGAACACGTCCTTCGAAGGGGGTTGTTTCAATTTCAACATTATTTTCTCAATTTTTTAAGAAACAAAAACCATAATTTTTCTTTCATCACCAAGAATACTAATATCAATCCTAAAATATCAAATGGATGAAGAATTTACTTGACTGGCTTAGTTACGGAGTGTTGGACATGAGAGAATTAAGCTCTTTCTATCTTCCAGAGCTTCATCAATGGAGGAATGAAGGGGGGAGGGGGGGGGGGGGCGATCGAAGATCATAAGGGATGGTGTGGGCTCATGTTAAAATTATTATTACTTTTTTTATTAATATAACAATTAATAATTAAAAGGTAAAATATCCTGAAATGTCACGAAATTTGAGTGTATGTCGAAAAATTTTACAACAATTTTGATATAAATTTTTTGTCACGAATTATCAAATTTCACATAAAAAATATCTTGTTGTTAATTTGTGTTGTATTACCTGCCACGTTGCCTTAATGACGTTAAGTGACTCAGCTTATTTATCCGGTTTTAATTCCACATAGATTGAAAATGTTTAAAAAAATAACCGTCAATGCAACTTATTATTTTTAATAATTAAATATTATATTTTTACTCAATTAAATAATATTTTTATTCTTCTTCTTCCATTTCTTCCTCCCTCACTGGCTCCAAATCGCTCAGCTCGATGAACTATGTTGATGAATCTGGTTTCATTACTAGAAGAACGAAACCACCTGACCTTGGAATCCAGCGGCTGCGAGTTTGTTCTTCTATTTCAACCCCAACTTACGCTACAGCCGTTACTCCGTTTCTTCCTTTCTTCTTTAGAGCCGCCATTGACCCGAGTTGCACATCCAACCTTTTTTATTTTTATCGTTAATTAAAAGCCCGTGCTCCATTGATTATCAATTCATTTCCATCATCTTTGCTGGAAATCTGTATCTGTATAAGCCCGCTTTGTCAGCGGATTTCCTCCTTATCCAGAGTAGTGGGAGAAGAGCTTAGTTCCTCTTCTTCTCCGGCAGCCGCACAAACTCCGTCTCTAGCGCCATCGTCGTGGGCGAGGAGGTCGATATTAATTAATGGAGTCGTCAGGATTAACAACTTCAAAGCCTACTCCGATCCGTGTCACAGCCGATTCCGCTTCCCAAGGTGCAGTCCTAGGCATCCTGGATATCACCAATCCCTTCTACATCCATCCCTCCGAACATTGGGGCCAGAACCTGGTGTCCACCGTTCGAACAGAGTACAACTACTCAGAGTGGTCCATGGCGATCTCCATGGTTCTGGATGGCAAGAACAAGATCGGGTTTGTGGACGGCACCATTGAAGCACCGGACGCAGGTCAGCCTCTCTATCCATACTGGATTTGCAACAACAACCTCGTGCTCAGCTGGATTCTTCGATCTGTCTCTCCAACAATCGCCAAGAGCATCCTCTACTCCAAATCCGCTTGATCGGTCTGGCTCATTCTTCACTCCCGATTTTCTCAGGGAGATGCCTTCAAGATCGCGGATCTTCAAGAGAAGGTGTTCGCTCTCAAGCAAAGGACTCGATCAGTCACTAAGTTCTTCACAGAGCTCATCACGCTGTACGATGAGCTGTCCAACTTCCGCCCCTTACCAGACTATGCATGTCGACCTCCATGCACCTGCATCCTATCCAAGATCCGCCTCTATCATGACCAAGATCGAGTCATTCGATTCCTCAGAGGTCCCACTGAAGGCTTCGCTGGAGCTCGCTCCCAAGTCATGTTACTGGATCCGTTACCAAGTCTAGATCGGGTGTTTGCGATGATGGTTAAACAAGAGAGAGATCAAGGTAGTCCTCCAATGGAAATGTTTCCAGCAGCCGTCGATTCTCAGGTCATGTTCACTCGATCTGACTCTTCTGGTCGCGATTCTTCCCTTACTACTCGTGCTCCTTCTTTCAAGCGCCAGGGTAAGCGTCCTGTTTGCTCCTACTATGGCTACGTTGGGCACACAATTGATGTCTGTTACAAGGAGAATGGATATCCTCCAGGCTACCAGCGAAAGGCAAAGAAAGTAGCTCACGCTCATGTTGTGGCTGCTCGGTCAATTCCTCCGGCTGAGAATCGTTAGAACTCTATCCAAATCTCTCAGTCGGAATGGTCTCAGTTTCAGCAGCAGTATCAAAGGAGGATGATTGCCTTCTAGTCCTCTGATGGAGCGTCGAATTCTCAAGCACGACCCTCTGCTCCTCAGCCATGCATGTCTCACAGATCATCATCCATGGTCCATGAAGAATCTCGTGATGGCCAACAACTCAGCCGTGTCAACTGATCCAGACTCAGGTAAGCTCCCTTCTAATCCATCACTCATATTGTGGATTCTAGATAGTGGTGCTTCCGATTGCATTGTCTGCAATATCAGTTTCTTCACAAAATTTATGCCTATTGTTGATGCTTTTGTGTACTTACCAAATGGGGTTGCTGTTCCACCCCCCACAGAGGAACTGTTTGTTTCTCTGATGATCTGTTGCTTACCAATGTTCTTCTGGTTCCTAGTTTTACTTTCAATTTAGTATCCATCAACTGTTTATCCAAAGCAGGTGGTTTGAGCTTGTTTTTTCACAACAAATTGTGTTTGATTCAGGGCTTCCCTCTTTTAAAGAAGATTAGTACAACTAAATTGTCCAATGGTCTATACATTCTGCAGCGACCAATTCTACATGCCAATTGCGCATTGTCTTTTACTCATCAGCCCATTTCGAACCCACCAAAACGAGTGTCCACAAGGGCTATTCAGAAACAAAAAATATCTTTTAGACTACAAATGCAACATGGTAGCTACTCGTTATCCTATGCAACATATCTTGACTTATGCTAAACTTAGCCCAAGACATCAAAGTTTTTCCATGGCTATCACTACTCAAAGAGAACCTACTACCTACACTCAGGCTGCTAAATCCCCTCAATGGCAAGAAGCCATTCAAAAAGAATTAAAATCCCTCCTACAAACTAAAACTTGGGTTCTCACAGAAAAACCCTCCGGCATTATTCCCATTGCTAGCAAATGGGTTTTTCGCATTAAATACAACC
Source organism: Linum usitatissimum (assembly GCA_030674075.2). Lineage (NCBI taxonomy): Eukaryota > Viridiplantae > Streptophyta > Magnoliopsida > Malpighiales > Linaceae > Linum > Linum usitatissimum. The sequence continues at coordinate 1,004,371 of JAUJYP020000273.1, read as the reverse complement.
AAGATGGCTCCATCGACAAATATAAAGCCCGTCTTGTCGCAAAAGGATATACTCAAACTCAAGGTCTCGATTACATGGACACCTTTTGTAAAAATGACAACTGTACGCACTCTTCTTGCCATCGCCGCTATCAAAGGTTGGCATCTCGAACAACTCGATGTCAACACGGCCTTTCTTCATGGAGATCTTGATGAAGATGTTTACATGAACATACCATTTGGTCTACCAATCTCTCCCTCCGATAAAGGCAAAGTTTGCAAGCTAAATAAATCCCTTTACGGACTCAAACAAGCTAGCAGACAATGGCATGCTAAGCTTTCCCAAACATTAATCTCACTAGGATACGTTCAATCCAAATCTGACTATTCCCTATTCACCAAAAACATTAATAGCAATTACACAACTCTCCCCGACTATGTTGACGACATCATTTTAGCAGGATCAGATGCTAATGAAATTAAGCAGGTCAAAAATCAACTCGACCTTGCCTTTACTATCAAAGACCTAGTGCCTCTTAAATATTTCCTTCGAATGGAAGTCGCCCGCAATTCAAATGGAATTCATCTCTGTCAACGCAAATATACACTTGATTTGCTTTCCGACACCGGCTACACCGATTGCAAACCAGCCACCACTCCAAGTGATCCTGGCATTCATCTTAGCACAAAAGATGGATCTCCTTTAAATCCTGATGCAGCCACATCATATCGATGTTTACTTGGACGTCTTCAATACTTATGCACAACTCGACCTGATATATGTCATACAGTCAATCACCTTAGTCAATTTGTCTCAGCACCTACTACTTCCCATGAGAAAGCCACGCATCAATTCCTCCGATATCTCAAAGGCACCGTTGCCCATGGACTCCACTTCTCAAACAAATCCTCCTTCAAAATTCATGCCTTCTCCAATTCAGATTGGGCTGGATGTCCTGATTCTCGATGTTCCGTCACAGGTTTTTGCATTTTCCTTGGCGATTCTCTCCTCTCTTGGAAATCCAAAAAACAACCCACTGTTTCTCGATCATCAACAGAAGCTGAATATCGAGCTCTTGCTTCCACTTCAGCCGAACTTCAATGGTTCCATGGTCTAATATCTAGCTTTCCCATAAACATACCCCACCCTTACAAAATATATTGTGACAACCTTTCTGCTGTCAAAATGACAGAAAATCCAATTCAGCATGAAAGGACAAAACACATTGAGTTAGATTGTCATTTCATTTGAGACAAAGTTCTCACCGGCTTTCCCAAAGTCCAACATATATCTACTCACAATCAACTCGCTGATCCTTTCACTAAGTCACTACCAGTTCACACATTTTGAAATCTTATTTCCAAACTACGCTTGGAATCAATCCATGCTTAGTTTGCGGGAGGGTATTAGGTAAACAAACTCTAAGTTTGTTACCAAATTGTTAGGAAAAGTTAGTTAGCTGTTAGTTACAGTGACTTTTCTGTTACAATAGGTAGTTACAATGATCACATATAAAACCCTTGGAGTTTGGGTTGTAAACTCCACCGTTTCATTTTAGTCAACATTCAATCAAAATAAGCTTCTGCATTCTTCTCCATTCTTCCTTTCTTCTCCCAAATCCATTCCAGTTCTAAGTTCTAACAGAGGTGGATGCTCGAGAGCCACGAGATCTACGTTGTCGCCGGAGACGTCAACGACGGGAAGCTATTGTCAAAGCTCTTCCGTGTTGTAGCATTCACTCACGTGATGTATCTCGCAACTCAGACAGGAGTCTGTTACGCGATGGAGAATTTGAATTCATATGCCCATTCAAATATTACAGGTTTAGGTACGCTCCTCGAGATCTGCAAGTCAGCAGATCCACAACCAGCGGTCCTTAGGTCTTCTTCAAGCTACGTCCCCGAATTAAATGACAAAGCTTCGTTCTCTGAGTCCGATCAAACCGATCAACCGGCGGGTCTCTATGTTGCGACGAAGAAATCCGAAGAAAAAATCACTCACACTTACAATCACAGTGAGGTTGAGGAAGAACTTGGTGCCGAACGCCATTGTGGACGAGGAAGAAGAAAGAGATAATTTAATTTAATTTAGTTTTATAATGAATATATGTTTTATTTTTTGAATCCCTAAACAACGTCCTAGTTTTCGAATTAAACGAAGCTCTAAAACAGTGAATTACTAAATTATCCTTTAATAAATTTTGAAAACTTATACGAATTTCAATCTTCGACAAAATCAATCATTCTCATATTCATGGCTATAACTCGTGCATCCAACCGATACTTAAAGTATTGAAATTAGCGAACCGATCTAAACGAATTAAGAGATTTAATTAAATTTGTTATAAAATTTTAAAAAAAAACCGAACGGACCAACCGGACGGACCAATTTTCCGTCCGGTCAGACCACCCGGACGGAAATCCGGTCCGTCTGGTTATTCTCGTTAGAATTTGGCCTTGATATGAACATAAAAGTTGTAGACAATCGAACTAGCTTTTCAATGCTGGCGGTCTTGCATCAATCGGACATCTGAGCTATCAGTTATGTCAAAATTACTAAACTGAAATGTTTTTTGACTAAGCCGTTTAATAGAGTTACTGTTTAGGGTTTAGGGTTTAGATTTTAGTGGTTAGGGTTTAGGGTTTACTGTTTAGGGTTTAGAGTTTAGTGTTAGAGTTTAGTGTTTAGGTTTTAGGGTTTAGATTTTAGTGTTTAGTGTTTAGTGTTTAGGGTTTAGTGTTTAGGTTTAGGGTGTAAATTTTAGTGTTTAGTGTTTAGGGTTTAGGGTTTAGAGTGTAGGGTTTAGTGTTTAGTGTTTAGTGGTTAGGGTTTTGCGGTTTAGAGTTTTGTGTTCAGGGTTTAGGGTTTAAGGTTTAAGGGTTTGGAGTTTAGCGTTTAGGTTTTAAGATTTAGATTTTAGTGTTTAGGGTTTATGGTTTAGTGTTTAGCATTTTGGGTTTAGGGTTTATGGTTTAGGGTTTAGGGATTAGGGTTTAGGGTTTGGGGTTTAGGGTTTAGGGTTTGGGTTTAGGGTTTAAGGTTTAGGGTTTAGTGTTTAGGGTTTTGGATTTCGGTCTTATAGTTTAGTGTTTAGGATTTACGGTTTAGGATTTAGTGTTTAGGGTTTAGCATTTAGGGTTTAGGGTTTAGAATTTAGTATTTAGGGTTTAAGGGGTAGTGTTTAGAGTTTAGTGTTTAGGGTTTAGGGTTTAGATTAGGATTTAGGGTTTAGGGTTTAGCGTTTAGAGTTTAGGGTTTAGGGTTTAAGGTTTAGGTTTAGAGTTTAATGTTTTGTGTTTAGGATTTAGGATTTAGGATTTAGGGTTTAGGGTTTAAGGTTTAGTGTTTAGGGTTTAAAGGTTTAGAGTTTAGGGTTTAGATTTTAGGGTTTAGATTTTAGCGTTTAGGGTTTAGCATTTAGGGTTTTGGGCTTATAGTTTAGTGTTTAGGATTTAGGGTTTAGGATTTAGTGTTTAGGGTTTTTGGTTTGTCATTTAAGATTTAGGGTTTAGAGTTTAGGGTTCAGGGTTTAGATTTTAGGGTTTAGGGTTTAGAGTTTAGGGTGTAACGAACCGAGCTAAAAGAAATTAATAAATTAAATTAAATGCAAAAAAAATCGGAGACGAACCGGACGGAATGATACTTTATTCTTGATTCGTCGAGAGTGTTTTCAAACAACTAAAACATACTGGAACGTATTAAAAATGGGGTTTTTGGATTGAAATTGTAGATTTTTTATATTTTACGAAATGGACGTTTATGTCATTATAGAATGTAGGGCGTCGTCTAATTCGAAAACTAGGGTGTCGTTTAGTAACCCTCTTTTTTTTTAAATAATAATGTGCATTTTCATGGGTATGTAATAGCAATTTATATGCCATATAAGAGAGTCAATGTCGAGTTTGGAGACGATTGACTAACGATAGACTGAATAAATTAACGACAAGACATTTTTTCCGTGAAATTTATTAGTTCGTAGGAAAAAATTTATATCGAATCCTTGGTGAAATTTTTTGATATATGCTCAAATTTCGTGACATTTCAGAGTATTTTGTTTAATTTAAAAAATATAATTACTTCATTTTTCTTACAACCACACAAAACATCTGAGACATGGGTGACATTGGGAAACAATTTTCCTGCCAAAACCATTTGATCATTGATACAATTATCTCTCGGATTGTACTTGGGAAATCACTACTCTAAATTGTTTATTTGACTTAAAAACTCTGGGCCTATGTGACGTATAATTGTAAACCTCCAACGTGACATGACGAAAATTAGGCACGGTGACCAATGAAATTTTCAACATCAAACCAAAATTTTGGATTTCCTTACTTTAAAACATTTAAAATAATTCGTCAAATCTAAGGTCTATTAATATCAATAATCCATAACCGTAGGGCTTAAATTATTTTTTCAATTTGTTTTTGAAAAAAAAAACTGTTTGCCCATCTTTAATTGCCGCCAGATTCTACTAAGCACCATTTTCCTTTCCCAGGAAGGGATCTTTACTTAGTCCGCTCCTGTTTCTTCTATGCTCTGTTTTCTCTTCCACCACTTCATACTTCCATGCGTCGTGTTTCTGCTTCCCGACGTCTTACTAACTACGCTCCGAGTCCCACTCGCCTGGCTATCTCCCTTCTCCGTCGTTACCAAACTCAAATCACGCCGAATCTGCCTTTCGATTTCCATGCCGAGTTTGTTAATACCTTGGATCGTCTTCTTCAATGCTGTGCCAGGCTTCAACAATGCGAGCAAGTTCACGCGAATATCATTGCTTCGGGGAGCACTGGATCTGCTTTCCTTGGTTCCTTGTAGGTATCTACTTACGCCCGTTTCGGGGGTCTCTCGGATGCACAGATGGTTTTCGACGCTGCACCCCTGGTGTGCTTTTCCAATTTACTTTTCCGGAATTCCATTCTGAGAGCTAATGTGTTAGATTTCTGTGATTTGGAGTGGATTTGGGAGATGGAAGAAGAATGAAAGGGAAGAACGCAGAAACAGAAATTTAGATTGAATGATGAAGATGAACAAAACGGTGGAGTTTACAACCCAAACTCCAAGGGTTTTATAAGTTGGTCATTGTAATCGCCTAATGTAACAGAATGGTCAAAGTAACTAATCATAATAACAGAAATAACAGCTAACTAATTTTTCCTGACAATCCGGTAACAAACTTTTGAGTTTGTTTCCCTAATACCCTCCCGCAAACTAAGCATGGATTGATTCCAAGCGTAGTTTGGAAATGAGATTTCGAAACGTGTGAACAGGTAGTGATTTGGTGAAAGGATCCGCGAGTTGGTTATGAGTGGATATATGTTGGACTTTGAGAAATCCGGTGAGGACTTTGTCTCGTATGAAATGGCAATCTAACTCAATGTGTTTTGTCCTTTCATGTTGGATTGGATTCTCTGTCATTTTTACTGCAGAGAGATTGTCACAGTATATTTTGTAGGGATGAGGTATATTAATGGGAAAATTGGAAAGGAGGCCATGGAGCCATTGAAGTTCAGCTGAAGTGGAAGCGAGTGCTCGATATTCAGCTTCTGTTGATGATCTAGAAATAGTGGGTTGCTTCTTGGATTTCCAAGAGATGAGAGAGTCCCCAAGGAAGACGCAAAAGCCTGTGACGGAACGGCGAGAATCAGGGCATCCAGCCCAATCAGAATCAGAAAAGGCGTGAATTTTGAAGGATGATTTATTTGAGAAGTGAAGTCCATGGGTAGCGGTGCTTTTGAGATATCGGAGGAGACGATGGGTGGCTTTTTCATGGGCAGTGGTAGGTACTGAAACAAACTGACTAAGATGATTGACTGTATGGCATATATCTGGTTGAGTTGCGCATAGATATTGAAGACGTCCAAGTAAGCATCGATATGCAGTGATTTCGTCGGGATTTAGAGGAGATCCTTCTTTTGAGCTGAGGTGAATGCCAGGATCACTTGGAGTGGACGCTGGTTTACAACTGGTGTAGCCTGTGTCAGAAAGTAAATCAAGTGTATATTTGCGTTGACATAGGTGAATTCCTTTTGAATTGCGGGCGACTTCCATGCCAAGAAAATATTTGAGGGGTCCTAGGTCTTTTATGGTAAAGGCAATGTCGAGTTGGTTTTTGACTTGTTTGATTTCATTGGCATCTGATCCTGCCAAAATGATGTCATCGACATAGATAAGAAGGGCTGTAAAATTGTTATTAATGTTTTTGGTGAATAAGGAATAATCCGATTTGGACTGAGTGTATCCTAATGATGTCAAGGTTTGGGAGAGCTTAGCATGCCATTGTCTGCTGGCTTGTTTGAGTCCGTATAGGGATTTGTTTAGTTTACAAACATTGTCTTTATCGGTTGAGGGAATGCATAGACCAGATGGTATTTTCATGTATACATCTTCATCAAGGTCTCCATGTAAAAAAACTGTGTTTACATCGAGTTGTTCAAGGTACCACCCTTTGATGGCAGCGATGGCAAGGAGTGTTCGTACGGTTGTCATTTTGACAACTGGTGAGAATGTGTCCATGTAGTCGAGTCCTTGTGTTTGAGTATATCCTTTTGCGACAAGGCGAGCTTTGTATTTGTCGATGGAACCATCTTGTTTGTATTTAATACGAAATACCCATTTGCTAGAAATTGGTATAATGCCAGGAGGTTTTTTTGTGAGAACCCATGTTTTGGTTTGTAAGAGTGATTTTAATTCCTTTTGGATGGCTTCTTGCCATTGAGGGAATTTAGCAGCTTGGGTATATGTGGTTGGTTCTCTTTGAGTAGTGATGGCCATGGCGAAGCTTTGATGTCTTGGACTTAGTTTGGCATAAGTCAAGATATGTTGCATAGGGTATCGTGTAGCTATCATGTTGCACTTATAGTCTGATAGATATTTTGGTTTGTGAATTGCCCTTGTTGATACTCGTTTTGGCGGGTTTGAAATGGGCTGATGATTGTTGTGTTGAGATATGATTGAAGAAGAGTCAGGGGGGAAGCTCTATATTTGAAGAATGATCATTAGTGTTGGTAGAATTGAGTGGTAAATTGTTGTTTGAAGGAATGGATGGTAGTTCCTTGGATATGGATATATTTGGAAATTCATCAATATGGGGTGAGTTTCCATAGTTGGGGAGAGGAAGATGTATAATGTTGTGAGAGTTTTGATCGTTGTAATACGGGAATATGTTTTCGAAAAAAGTTACATCACGTGATATAGTGAATGAATTATTTGTGAGAGAGTAAAGGATAAAGCCCTTTTTGTTAGGGGGGTATCCTAGAAATACACTAGGAGTTGCTCGTGGTGAAAGTTTTGATCGTCCATGAGAAAGAGTAGAACTATAGCAAAGGCAACCAAAAACGCGTAAATGTGTATAAGATGGCTTTTGATTATAGAGGACCTCGTAGGGACTTTGATTTTGTAAGAGAGGAGTAGGAGATCGATTGATAATATGAATAACATGATTGATGGCATGACTCCAAAAGGATGATGGAAGATAGGATTGGAATAAAAGTGCTCTTGTAATGGCAAGAATATGTTGATGTTTTCTTTCTACGAGACTATTTTGTTGGGAAGTTTGTACACATGTGGTGTGATGGATAGTGCCATTAGAAGCATAGAAATCGGGAAGTAAGAATTCTTTTCCATTATCCGTTTGTATGATGCCAATGGTGGTGTTAAATTGTGTTTTTGTGTATGCAAAGAAGTTTTGGACTAATGGCCGAACTTTTGATTTATGTTGGATGGGAAATGTCCAAGTGTATCTTGTGTAAGCGTCTACTATGGTTAGGAAGTAGTTATGTCCTGATATTGATTTTATTGTTGAGGGTCCCCATATATCCATGCTAACAAGTTGAAATGGTTTAGTATAAACTGTAGAACTTGTTGGAAATGGAAGACGTTTTTGTTTGGCACAAGGACAAATGGAACAATGAAATTCTCGCTGAATTTGTATTGTATCATTAGTTTGTGACAATGCTTGCAAGCATTTGCTGCCTATATGTCCAAGGCGATAATGCCAGGGATCTATGTTGTGCTTTACACGAGAAAAATTGAAAGCTAAATGTTTTGAACTAGCAGGGACTGCTGCTGTGATCAGAGGCTGATGTTCCTCTGTAATGGAAGCACTCGCTGGAGTGTGATATGAACCAGAATTGGCTGGTCTCTGTAGGATGTACAGACCGTTGGACAACTTAGCTGTACCAATCTTTTTCAAATGAGGGAAGCCCTGAATCAAACACAAATCGTTGTGAAAAAACAAGCTCAATCCACCTGCTTTTGATAAGCAACTAATGGATACTAGATTGAACGTGAAACTGGGAACTAGAAGCACATTTGTGAGTATCATATCGTCAGAAAAATGGACAGTTCCTCTATGAGTGGCTGGAACAGCAACTCCATTAGGCAGATACACAAAAGCATCATTGATAGGCATTACTTTCGTGAAAAAATTTATGTTGCAAACAATGTGATCAGATGCACCACTATCTAGGATCCATAATATCAGTGATGGATTAGAAGTGTGTTTACCTGAGTCTGGATCCGTGGGATGGTCTTGGTGTGGGCGAGATACTGCAGCATTGACACGGCTGAGTTGCTGACCATCACGAGCTTCTTCATGGATCATGGATGGTGATCTGCGAGACATGTTTGGTTGAGGAGTAGGGGGTCTGGCTTGAGAGGTTGATGCTCCATCAGAGTTCTGGAAGGCAATCATCATCCTTTAATATTACTGCTTAAATTGAGACCACTCTGTTTGAGAGATTTGGACAAAGCTCTGGTGAGTCTCAGCTGGAGAGTTTGACGGAGCAGCAACGGCATGGGCGTGGGCCACTTTCTTCGCCTTTGGCTGGTAACCTGGGGGATACCCGTTATTCTTGTAGCATACGTCTATCGTGTGCCCAACATAGCCACGGTATGAGCAAACAGGGCGTTTGCCTTGACGTTTGAAAGAAGGAGCTCGAGGATTGAGAGAAGCTTTGCGACTAGAGGATTCAGAACGGGTGAACATCACCTGGGAATCGACGGCTGAAGGGAACATTTCCATAGGAGGGCCACCTTGATCTCTCTCTTGTTGAATCATCATAGCGAATACCCGATCCAGACTTGGTAGTGGATCCAGCAACATGACCTGGGAGCGAGCTCCAGCGAAGCCATCAGTGAGACCTCTGAGGAAACGGATGACTCGATCTTGGTCGTGGTAGAGGCGGATCTTGGACAGGATGCATGTGCAGGGAGGTGGACATGCACGGTCGGCAAGGGACGGAAGTTGGATAGCTCGTCGTATAGTGTGATGAGTTCCGTGAAAAACTCGATGGATTGAACGATTTCCTTATTTGAGAGCGAATACCTTTTCTTGAAGATCCGCGATCTTGAAGGCATCACCCTGAGAGAATCTGGAGCAGAGGACAACCCAGGCTGATCGAGCAGACTTGGAGTAGAGTATGCTTTTGGCGATGGTTGGGGAGACGGATCGAAGGATCCAGCTGAGCACCAGCTTATTGTTGCGAATCCAGTATGGATAGAGGGGTTGTCCTGCGTCTGGTGCTTCAATTGTGCCATCCACGAACCCAATCTTGTTCTTGCCATCCAGGACCATGGAAATCGCCATGGACCACTCCGAGTAGTTGTACTCTGTGAGAACAGTGGACACCAGGTTCTGGCCCCAATGTACGGAGGGGTGGATGTAGAAGGGGTTGGTGATGTCGAGGATGCCTAGGACGGCACCTTGGGAGGCGGAATCAGCAACGACTGGGATATTACCAGCTCCGGTGAGAGGGACTCCAGGAGCCTCATCGTCGTTGATGACCGCCATTGAAGAAGATGATTTGCAGGAGACGAGAACGAGCGGAAGAAGAAGATTGATTAGGCGGAAGCATGCAAATGGATCGAGGATTGACGAGATCCCTCTGATACCATGTTAGATTTCTGTGATTTGGAGTGGATTTGGGAGATGGAAGAAGAATGAAAGGGAAGAACGCAGAAACAGAAATTTAGATTGAATGATGAAGATGAACAAAACGGTGGAGTTTACAACCCAAACTCCAAGGATTTTATAAGTTGGTCATTGTAACTGCCTAATGTAACAGAATGGTCAAAGTAACTAATCATAATAACAGAAATAACAGCTAACTAATTTTTCCTTACAATCTGGTAACAAACTTTTGAGTTTGTTTCCCTAATATAATGTGACTGCTCAATCGTATGCAAATACGTTGAGACTGTATATTAGGATGCGAAATATGGGAAATTTAGGTGATGGTTTCACTTTCCCTTATGGTGATTCGGTCTTGTTAGTACTTGGGCAGCAGCAGCTCTAAGTTGTGTGAGGCTGTTCATTGTCACGCTTTAGAAGCTGGGTTTCAGAACCATCTTCATGTGTCGAATGAGTTGATTGCAATGTACTCAAAACTGGAACGGATGGATGATGCACGCAAAGTGTTTGATAGAATGGGTGTGAGAACCACTTTGTCGTGGAATATGATGGTTTCTGGGTTTTCCTTTAATTGTGATGGTGCTGGTGCTCTTGAGATTTTCCAGAGGATGGAATATGAAGGTTTACAACCTAATATCGTGACATGGACATCTCTGATGTCGAGTCATGCTCGTTCTGGATTGTATCTGGAAACTCTGACGTTATTTGGCTTGATGCGAAAGAGGGGAATCGGGGTGACTGCCGAAGTACTTGCTGTGATATTGTCTGTTTGTTCTGATCTGGGTGCATTTTGTGCGGGGAGATCCATACATAGTCATGTCCTGAAGGATGGTTTCAAAGATTATTTGTTTGTCAAACATGCACTTATATGTTTATATTGCAAGAGTGGCAATCCAACGGATGCTCGCAGCTTGTTCGACGAGATTGAAAACAAGAATATAGTAAGTTGGAATGCTTTGATAACATCCTATACTGATGCTGGCATATGTGATGATGCTTTACAAATAAATATTTGTAGAGCTAGAGAGATCAGTAAATTCTCAAATGAGGAGAGCTAATCTAGTGAGCTGGACTGCTTTAATTAGTGGTTTTGCTTCAAATTGGAAGAGGCCTTGTATCTTTTCCGCCAAATGCAGTGTGCCAATGTCTCGTCAAATCCTGTAACAGCTTGTAGTGTCTTATCAGCGTGTGCAGAGTTGTCTGCACTGAATCTCGGCAAGGAAATCCATGGATACACCACAAGAAGCTTTATGAGCAACAATATACTGGTTCAAATGGTTTGATTGACATGTATACCAAATGTGGAAGCCTGAGAGAAGGGCATCTAGTATTCGAGAAACTTGAGAGGAAAGATCTGATTTCATGGAATTCCATGATCAAAGGATTTGGGATGCATGGATTTGGTCTCGATGCTCTAGATACCTTCAATCATATGATTACTCGTGGCCATCAGCCAGATGGGATCACCTTTGTATCGGTTCTTTCTGCTTGTAGTCATGCCGGACTTGTTGATGAGGGTCGTTTGCTTTTTGATAAGATGATTAAAGACAACCTCGTTGAACTACAGATGGAGCACCACGCTTGCATGGTTGATCTACTTGGCCGTTCAGGGTTACTGGAAGAGGCAAGTGACGTTGTGAAGAATATGCCGATGGAACCTAATGCTTATGTATTGGGTGCACTTTTAAACTCATGTAGAATGCACAAAAATACTGTACTTGCAGGAAATATTGCATCTCAAATGCTTAGCTTCACTTCCCAGACTACTTGGAGCTACATGTTACTGTCAAATATATATGCTGCTAGTGGTAGATGGGAGGATTCTGCAATAACCAGAGTCTCAGCGAGGAAAAAAGGCTTAAAGAAAACCCCTGGCGAGAGTTGGATTGAAGTAAACTAGATCTTCCATAAATTTTCAGCAGGTGACAACGTGAAAGGGATTCCGAGGAAATCTGCAGGGTTCTCCAGGAACTGACTCTTCAAATGGAAGATATCTCCATTAACAATACAATTCCTGGAATCGGTGATGTTGGGTACATGGATAAGGAAAACATGCTAGAGAACTACCCCGAGCAACATCATTAGAATCTCCTGGTGGAACATTCACTTGTTTAGCAAAGCTCGTGCCTGGAATGGCTTAGTTGTTCTTGGAACCTGGTTTTAGCTCCATTTGAATGTTTGACCATCTTGAAATTGCTTTGTTCAGAAGCAATAGAGAAAGCCTTGCTCTTTGTTTGAGTAGAAATTAGACTTGCTAGCAAACCCCTTTTTCTCTTGGAAACATTGGCTAGAGCCTAGAAGAAGAAACGTTGAAAATCTGCTTGGTTATTGCTCTGTAGTTTGTCGGAAGACTAACAGCTTTCTAACTCAGAAACAACAGAAAATTGCAGGAGCTACGATGATCCCTCGTCTCTGACTTTGCATCTCTTCAAAAACGTCAGAGAAATTCTCAGTTTGGGTTGGGGTTTGAAGCAGCCCAGAGGATGGAAACTGAAAACCGTAGAACTCAAGAAAAGAAATGACGGTGATAAAACTAGTTGCATGGATGTCCCTCGGAATTCCAACTTCGAGTTTCCAATTTCATATATATCTAGAGGAGGCTGGAAAATCATATTCATGCTGAATCGGAGCGTTCGAAAATGGAGGATATTGGTAATTTTCTATCTATTGTTGCTGCTTTGATCCTCTGCATAACTTGGTATCAAAATCATGATCTATATGTATTTATATCCTATAGCACTAAATATAGAGAAGGAAGAGAAAATCAGCCACCAGCAGCCATCCCCCAGGAATTGACGCTGTCGCTATCTTGCAATGTGTCTTCAACAGCATAGCCATGAAGCTGATGGTGTTGTTGTTGGTTTTGATGATGATGGTGGTGATGGTGGTGGTGATGTTGCTGCTGTTGTTCTTCATGATCGGGCTGTTGTTGTGGCTGCTGCTGCGGGGAATAATGAAACTGCAACAACATTGGATCAGTGTAAACATCCATGCACCCAACAGCTGCCATCATTGCAGAATCAATGTTGGTGTCGATCGTAGTTTGATCTTGTTGTTGATGATGATTTTGATGATGTTTCTGTTGTTGTTGTTGCTGATATATGGCGAGGTGGTGAAGGAGAAGATCAAGGTCGGCCTGTGCGTAGTTAATCTGGCGTTGAAGTTCGAGAACGATGCGGTAGCAGCCACCAACGGGGTCATTGGCTCGAACATCAGACTGGAAAATGATGGAGCGCATAGCCTCGTCCTTATGAGCCTGCGTCACAAGGTTCTCGATGATCTTGGTGATCTTCCTGACACCAAAAAGCTTGTGGGCGTTGAGGAATTGACGTTGGCAATCGTGGGGGAAGTAGGGGGCGAGAATGCAATCAGGGTCGCACTTTCTACGTTGGTATTTGCATGAAGCGCAGGCAGGGGTGGTGCCGCCGTTGGCAGTTCTAGAGATGTTGTTGTTGTTCTTGTTGCTGCTATTGGTATTGGTATTGGTATTAGTATTGCTACTGGTGGTTGTGGTGATTGAAATAGGAGATGTATTGTTGCTCATCATAGGGAGGAGAGTAATCGGCTGCTGTTTCGTTGCCGGCGGGTGAGCCCAAAGGGGAGGCTTGTTTTTTGGTGGGGACAACGTTTCTTTTGTTTTCTTTGATTTTGTATTTTTTTGAGGTTAGTGCGCAGAAAACGAATGGAAAGAAGAATAGATAGGAAGGGAGATGAAGAGAAATGGGAGGAGAGCATGGAGACATAAATCAGCTAACGGATTTCAGTTTATTAGGGGTATTTTTAGACATTTTGTGAATTTGTAAGGCTTTCTTCTTTCCTACCTATAATCCTAATTGTGGTGACAGAAATCTGGTCAAATTTTGTTATCCTTTTTTGTTTTGTTTATTTATGTAATTTTCTTTGGAAGAAATGAAACAAGATAACATCATTTCTTTTCTTTTCTTGAAATTGCATCAATTGTTTGTTGATTAAGTTAGTTGATAACTGCTGTTTAAGATATGTATTTTGGGTTGTTGCAACCATGATTTATGATTTTTTGCTTCAATCTTCAGATAAAAAATGACACATTTGTTCAAGAAACTCAAGATAAGATTTTAAAAATGAACAGTTAGTTGGGAATTGTTTCAACTATTACAAGTTGTTAGTAGAATTATTACATGGCTGAGATTAATCATTTTAGTTATTTGGGTATAACACAATATCAAAATCTCGTTTTTCTTAATTCTCTTATGTGTTATTTAAGTTTGTTATTATTGGTAAATGCTTCCAAATAACATTACTATCTTTCATTCATAAATTTTTAAGTGTTTACACTGCTTTGATACATCTACGGGTTTATATATAAATAATTTTTATTTCTACCAAAACATTATAAATAATTTTTATGGGAAGATATCAATAATTTGACTCGAAGAGAAATTATTGAAAAATTTAAAAATATTGTCCATGTTTTTCTAAAATTAGGTGTATCATCGCTTGTCTTTCATTCAAAGGGAAACGAGGTAAGGGAACTTTAAGAGAGTTATACAACAAATGCAAGGACAATGTAGGATCTCTAATAGAAACGAAATGAACGCTTAATGGTAAACTATAATCATGGCCAGCTAAGTAGTCAGCAGTTCGGTCGCCTTCCCGATAAATATACTCCACTTTCACCGTCCAGTCCCGATCCAACATCTCACAGAAACGGGCGGCCTCAAAGGAGTGCTGGTGTATGAGCTCACCATCCCCCAAAAGGAGTTGGATCGCAACTTGCGAACCCAATTGCATTCGTACCCTCGGGCACCCTTTTGCCAAGCTATTTGTAAACCTGTCAAAACAGCTCTCAATTCGGCCATGATAATCGAGCAAATCCCTAGGTTCAAGTTATAAGCTGCCAAGAAGCGGCCATCAGCATCTCAGAACAAGCCTCTTGTAGCTGCTCATCCGGTCTCAACAATAATTGACCTGACAGAAATGAGAGCAACCCACTTGAGTGAAGGTGACGGCCAAGAGGCATCCACCATCATCTTTGTGGACAAACGAGTATTAACGGACTGCTCTCCAATAGTCTCAGACCAGAGTCTGATACGTTGTGACAAAGAGACCAGCAGGCAACCACAAACAGAAGACTATTGCTCATCGTCTTCAGGTAGTGAGTGATCCAAGACAAAAGTAAGGAATCACAATTCGTCTGGTCGTCAAAAAGATAGGCAAGATGCATCCAGGTGCTAACTGCAAATGGACAGTCCCGCAACATATGAAGGACCGTTTCGGCATACTTTTGAAACCGATTACACGTTCCACTGTCCGCCATATGACGTTGCCGCCTCTCTTTGTTGGCGAACTAATAGGACAAAATGGGCTATGATCTCCAGTTGTCAAGTCTTAGGGATGAGAACCAGCAACATATCATTCACTAAGGCCACGCCCGTAGGCGTGTTTGAAAGCGATGGGCTAGCAACTTAAACACATCTCCACCAACCTAATCCCAATAGTTTTGGAAGAAAACCGGTTAAAGCCATCTTTCTCCAAGCCCTTAAGCCCCCATCTCAAAAATTGTTTGGCGAACCTCCTCCAAGATTGGCAAGCGGCAGAGCCGAGAAGCCGCATCACCAGGAAGCACTAGGAAGGACGCGAGGAGGGTAGCTTCCAGACTCCTTCCCTCTTAAAACATGTCAAATAAAGAATTGCCTTACCATGTCTTTCGGCTTAGATTGATCATTGGTCCAGACACCGCAAGCGGTCTTCAAATTAATAATTTGATTAGCTCATCGACCCTTGAAGGTCATGAGGTGAAAGTTTGTCCTAGACTTCTGAAGTCACATAACATTTTCCTGCCAACTCGTTGTGTCCAAATCCTTCCTAGTATGTTGCTCGAGTTGTAGCGAAGCAGGAGAAACCACCAGAAGCATTAGTAGTCTCTACATCCGCCAGTTGTACCATAAGGGCCTTCTTAAACCTATTGATATGCCCAAACACATCACGGTTTCATTGGCGGAGGCGTCCCACAAGGTGGTGCAAGGCCTGGGGTAACTCCTTCCTCTTCGGACAATTAGTGGAGAGCATACGCGGAAATCATCGTGCTTGTAATAGCCCGATCTCTGAACCGAAATGTTTATGTAATAATCTCTAAATCTTTCAAAAAGAGCTTGGTTTGTATAAGTATCATAGAGTACCCGTATGGATCTTATTAAGTTGGGATTGGACTCTTGACATAGAAATAATTAAAGTGGGTTGTAAACATAACCAACTATTCGGTTGTAGCCCAACTAGTTTGAGATCCTAATACCTAATCTAATGATTAATAATAGTGTTGTCATGTGATAACAAAATAGTTTGTTGTAATAGCAGGATTTCTAGTTGTCAGCCTTCTCCAAGTATTGGTTAATATTAATGATTTAAAAACCATACCAGATCGGCCGGTCAAACCAGTTGAGCCATGTCCCGGTCAACCCGTCGTTATGGTATAATCAAATATGATGAAACCGACATTTTTCCTACCTTTACCGCTTAAACCGTGAACCACGGTTGAACTGTCTCATAGTAGCGAAACTACGGTTTGGTTCAAAAAATAAAAAAATTATCATATCGATCTGGTTCTCCAGCCATCCTCGTCGATCAGCTTTTCCGTGGCTGTCTCCCCGTTGATCAAAATCTTGTCCCCGGGCGTCTCTAGTTATGGATTTCTTGTCTGCGTCCGTCCCTGACATATATCTATTTCTCCACCGTCGTTCCCTGTTGATTTCTGATTTGCTTATTTCTAATTCATCCCTGGTCCTCCCGTCGATAACATCGATCTCCGAGACAGATCAGTCTGAGTGGCAGAGGCGAGGGTAGGTGTGGTTGTGGAAGAGTTTGTTCGTTAGACTTCAGTTGGTAGAAGCGGCTGATGATGGCTGACGATGAAAAAGAGAAACTTACCAAATTTAATTTGATTGATGATTGGGAACAAATAGTGAAGTGTCAGAGATAATGCTTCCAAATGTTTGCAGATTTTCCTTTTTTTTGTAGGTGGTTATTATAAATTGATAAAAAAAAGACATCGTGATTAGGTGGAAGGAAAATGGATGAGGAGATATGATCTCCTAGATTATTGGTTGGTTAGAAAATTAATGATGAAGGCGTAAGTCTTTTCATTAGGGAGAAACCTTAGAGTTTTTTTTCTCCTCCTCCCACTGTCGGCTATAAGTAAGTATTCCTCCTATTGAGAGGTTCGTGGTAACGATGTTGATCACTTTCATGTTATCTGTCTCTCTTTTCTTCGAAAGACTCCCCTATCTGTGCAAACGATTGTTAGAATTTTTGAAGCAAAAGTCAATTGGGGTTTTTCGAATCGAAAGACGATAAAGTTTTTCTTCTTTCTTTTGGCAAAAATTGGCAATGAAAATGGTTTCTACTGGACGAGAGGATGTTGTGGTGGAACTAAGAGTGAACGCTTTGCAGTGCGATGAGGAAGAATAGACAGAGACATTCAAGGGTATCCAGGAACACCCAAAAAACCTAGGGCCGGCAGGCCTAAATAGGTCTTGCCGTGAGGAGTAATTCATCGGTAAGAACTCACTCGAGGTATCGGCCTCTTGGAATGTTTGATGTTTTGGGTGTCCCCAATTCGGGCTCCACCGGTCGTTTCCTATTTTCTTAGTATCGGCTTTTTTTTTCGGTTTGAACATTTATTTCCTACTTTCTGTTATCGGGTAGAGTTTAGCGATTGAGATTTTATCCTTCGTTCAAGGTTTTCTACTATAGGGATGATTGTAAGTACGAATGTGGTAGTTCATACTGCTCATTTGTGGGTCCAAACATCACTTGTTAAGAGTCGTATTCCTCTCTGGAGATCGTTTGATGAATTGAATATCAATTGGCCAAGAGCTTAATATATACTGAATCTCTACTTGACACCCTAACATTCAAACTAAACGACGCCCTAATTTGAGTAAATTACAATATTATTCTTTTGTAAAATCGATATCCATATAAGAAGTTGTGTATATTGACTAACTCAAACACTCACAAACACTCCCAAACACTCACAAACACCCACAAACGTTAATCTGAAGAAGAAATCAAAGATCGTAAGTGTCGTTTGAGGTACAAAATCGAAAAAAGGTAAATGGACACCTCGACCAGCCGTCGATTTCGGTCGAGGCTAGTGCCGGTCGAAAGCTCGTTTCGGCCGGCACTAGGGCCCGACCGGAAGCTCATTTCGGCCGGCACTAGGGCCCGACCGGAAGCTCGTTTCGGCGTTTAGAGTTTAGGGTTAAGGATTTAGAGTTTGATGTTTTAGGGTTTAGGGTTTTATGATTTAGAGTTCTAAGGTTAAGGGTTTAGGGTTTTAGAATGTAGGGTTTAGGGTTTGATGGTTTGGGATTCTAGGGTAAAGGGTTTTAGAATATAGCAAGTTTAGGGTTTGATGATTTAGGGTTCTAAGGTTAGGGTTTAGCGTTTAGAGTTTAGGATGAAGGATTTGGGGTTTTAAAATGTAGGATTTAGGGTTTTATGATTGAGAGTTCTAGGATTAAGGGTTATGGGTTTTAAAATTTAGTGTTTAGGGTTTGATGGTTTAGGATTCTAGGGTAAAGGGATTTAGAAGTTAGAGTTTATGGTTTGATGGTTTAGTATTCTAGGGTCAAGCGTTTAGGGTTTGATGATTTAGGGTTCTAAGGTTAGGGTTTAGCGTTTTAGAATTTAGGGTTTTTGGTTTGATGGCTTAGTATTCTAGGGTTAAGGGTTTAGGGTTTTAGAATTTAGGGTTTGAGGGTTATAGGATTTTAGAGTTTAGGGTTTAGGGTTGATGATTTAGGGTTCTAAGGTTAGGGTTTAGCGTTTTAGAATTTAGGGTTTAGTGTTTCATGGTTTAGGATTCTAGGGTTAAGGGTTTAGTGTTTTAGAATTTAGGGTTTGAGGGTTTAGGGTTTAGGGTTTAGGATTTTAGGGTTTAGCGTTTTAAGATTTTGGGTTTATGGATTATACGAAATTCGGTCGGACCGAAAAATCGGCCAGAGGACCACCCGACGACATCGAAAAATCGGCCTAAAACCATCACAAGGGCTGGTTGGAAGTTTATTTCGGGCGGAACTAGTCCCGGCCAAAAAGACCTTCCGGCCGGATCCTTCGAAGCCGATTTTTTCGATCTAGCCCGATTTGTGTTCACCGAATTGTAAGGAAAAACGTACCGTAAGAGGTTTTCCAAATAAAATTTTTGATAGTTTCGTCAGTACAATGTTTTTCGTATTATAAATTTTGATAGTTTCGTCGATACAAAGTTTTTCGAATTAGTAAATTTGGATAGTTTCGTCTTTAAGAAGTTTAGGGCGTCATATAATTCGAAAGTTAGGGCGTCAAATATAGTCCTCATATTATAAGTAGACCAATTTTAAAAAAACGACATAATTATTCAATAAATAGTTAAATACATACATTAGATCAAATAAAATAACATTAATGGTAGATATTTGTATTCACGTGTAAAAATAAAAAGTGATATTCTCATCACATATTTTATCTAAACCGTAAAATTGGATTTAAATTATTGAATTATATTTTAAGAAACTAATATATTGAAAATATAACTACAAAAAACAATGGAAAGGAAAAGACACAAAATAGAGGGAAAGAGAACTTCTTATTTATCTCCTATTGGTACAAGATGAACATTTATTTTTAGGTGAGTAACAATCTCATAGGATTATAGCATTATTACATATATGAATAGGTACATGAATGAGCACATGAATGAGTATATAAATGGGGCTATGAATGGTATTGAATTACATTGAATAATGGACATTCATCACATATATTCTTCATAACAGTCCCCCTTGAATCTCCATTGGTTAAGAATGTGCATCATGTTCTTTGAATATGCTATATGATATTGCCTTGTTAAAAACCTTATCAGGAAAACCCACTGGGAAAAACCATGGTTAAGGGAAAAAAAAGTGCATTGCGTATCGACTCCCCTGATGATGATATTGTTTGAAATCCTTCATATTGACTCTCCCTCATCAGTATAATAGTTGAGATCATTAGGTCGGGAAACTCCGATAATTTAGAATAGATTCCCAAAAATTGATGTAGAAAAAAAGGCTTGGTGAATAAATCAGTCAAGTTATGAGTTGAGCGCACTTGTTTCACGATGATTTGAACTCATGAAAATATTATCCCCCCTCTTTGGAGTTTATGCATATAATATCATCAATGGTCATACATAATCAATATTTACATAATACTCCCCTTGGATGACCATTAGATGGGAATAGGTCTCATTAAGACCTTATTAGGAAAACCACACGAAAACTGGTATATAACCATCATATTCACCATTTTCTCGGAATTCATGTTGTTATGTTGATCAAATAAGTTGGTGACGCATTTATGCAATGATGCATTGAGACATATCAAATCTAACACAATCCTCTTTCTACTCGAGGATGTATGCAAAATGTATTTCATGCATGATCTATAGGATCATGTCTTTGAATGATGGTATTGCTTTATTAGTTGGTTTCACAGACCACTAAGTAGTTTCATGAGTTTATGAAGGTCGATTAAACTCGACATAGATACACATAGATACCATCAAGGCACTTATAGCCATGGTATATATAACCTTATAACCTTTGGTGGGATATTATTAGAATAATCATGTTCAAGAGAGATGCATAATTTGTAAGTTAGTGGTAAGATTTGTTCTTCCACGTTTTCATCTCGATCTCTCTAGCTAATCAAATAGTTGATTGCTTTGAGAAACTCTTTTGGAGTCTCAATAAAGTGTATATCATCTATGTAACCAAAGATGATGATGATGCCATTTAAAACCTTACAAACAAGAGAAATGCATTTTGAAAACACATAAAATCAAGAGAATGAACGAAGAAATTATATGCATAGAGAAATGTAGCATATGCTAAATGTACCACTTCTCTCAATCTTTCAATCCATATGACGTCAATTGGATATAATTGAATATTGTTCACGTGAACTTGAATTGTTTGCTTATAACAAAATAAATCCTCAAGGAAATTTCATATACACATGTGTATTCTAATTATGCAAACCATACATATAGGTTGCAATGATATATGTTAGGGGAAAACTCTTCCCTTTTACAAATTGTCAGACTAATCGAATTAAAAATAGTTACATCCACCAAATGAGAATATATTTTCTCATAATTAGAATATTACAGGTTTGTTGTACAAAACTTTTTAAAAAATGAGATGTTTCATAACTTCTCATACTCATACTTTACATCTCAATGTATAAAGACTTGATGTCTTAAAACTTTTCATTTCTCTTGGGAATTTGAATTTGCTTCAAATTGAAATTTTTCAACCAATGATTTCTTTCTTTGCATGCATTTTGGCTCATGATTCTCATTTTCAACTATCATATTGAGCGTTGCACTATACGCAAAAATTTCGTCGACGTTGACTTCATTGGGGTTCCAATATTTTCCATCCAAGATATAGACCATTGAGATATATATTCATATCTTTCAGGTACCTGAGACTCTTCTTGAGCACATTATTTGTTTCGCTTGGTGGCATTTGCTTAAATAATCTTAACCTCAATTTGAACATCTTGATATGTAGCTCTATTCCACTTTTGAGGAATTTTTTTTGCTTTGGAACCGTGTGGTCTACCACGCTTTATTTGGGTTTTAGACTTAGTTGTGATGTCAGGATGCCCAATGTCGACATCATTTTCACTGGAGCATTGCGAGTTGGCACATGAGAGTTAACTCTGTTTGGGTTAGTAAAGTGTATGGCAAATGATGAATTATATACTTTTGAACTTCAAGCTGATATTGCTTAGTGCGATGTTCGAAATAATATGATCATTCATCTAATCTCTTGGCCAACTTTTGTTTTCTCCCCCTAATGTTGGGAAGTTTAAATATAAACCTCCAAACGAGTCATCAAAATACTCCCGACAACGATGTGATACTTTACGATAGATGAACTCGTAATCAAAATAATTTCTCAATCTTCATTGAGAACCCATCCTAATAAATGGTGGTCGAGCATTTCAGATGCGTATATCACATTCATATATCCATAGATGGGAAGTATAAGGTTTTGACCAAAAACCCAAACATAATGGAGGAATTCATGATAATTTCTTGGCGTAATGCGAATTTGTGTTGTGCATGTAAATGACATGTTCACAATAATATATTGGTTTTCAATGACACATTTTCGTTATTGGATAATTATGAAAATATGCTCATAACTAAAATGGTTGAGCTAGTAATCTCACAAATTCTAGTTTGCTTTCATATACACATGCGACCTTCTAGTTGATACATCAATTAAAATAAATGGTTCATATGTTGGGTGTATGGATCCATAAATATCACCCTTGTTTTGGTGTGTGTAAGATAAATTATCTTACTTTAGTTGATGATTATCCAAACAATCAACTCTATTTAAAAATAAGCAACCAAAAATTAGTTATGATCTATTGGGGATTTCACTCAATAATGGGTAATTGAGAGGCGGTGATACTGTCCTAGAAACGAAATCTTGTTGACAGAACACAAAATTGTTTGTGTTCCCAGGAAGTAGGGGAGTCACAATGACTACTTAAATCCCTATAACCTTAGGAATAATTTCTTTAGAATACCCAAGGTGAGAACTCTGTCCACAACACTGACCATAGAGGTACTTATTGATTCACATTATGATTGAACCGGGATGGTCACAACGGTTATGCCAAAAAATATTTGTCAGGACGAGTAAACTTCTAGTTTACATATATATATATATATATATATATATATATATATATCTCAATCACAATAACATATGTGTAGTACAAATTGGATAATATTATTGATTCAATGATTATGTTGATTCCCATTATAAAATACTCATACAGTCATGAGCATGACACATTGTGTAAATAATAACATGTATGTGCCCAATCATCCAAGTCACCAATTAAGGGATCAACTGTTCTATGACAAAGATGTACAATCACCATTGTTATGCCCATCCAAATAAAAGATTCCTGATAGGAATAATTCGCTTTAAGATAATGTGACATATGGGGTTTTACACTTCACTTAGAGGTTTAAAATATCATATGAACTATGATCATCAAAATAAAGTTGATGGTTGTATGCCCCTTGATGTGATTGGAATTTTTCAACATTAATTCATAACTCTCTTTCATATGAAAGTATATATTTCTCAAATTTCTTTCTCATGACCATCAAAGTAATAAGTCTATTCCTCAACAATGGTATATATACTTGTGGGAATATATGTATTTTGTCACTTTGGGTATATATGATTATAACCATTCACTTCATGGAGTGATATTGTGTCTCATTGGACCACACATATAAGATAGCCCATTTCTCAAGATATGTGTCTCATGGAACATTCAATCATATCGGGCTTTTATGACTACAATCCTTCACTTCAAAGAATGATATTTTGTGTTATATATCGGAGACATATAATATAGCTTTATAGCTTTGTCCTTTTATTAACTTGTGTCTCATGGTACTCATCTTTCGGCCTATCATTGAGATGATGGCGAGTAAAGATCAACACATTTGTTTTGTCTTGATATGATAGATGGCTTTGTTATGCTATAAGATATATGAGTCATTACTCAGGTTTCAACATTTATGAAGGTGATGGCAAATAAGATCAAAACTATGACTTTGTCTTGAAAAGACGTTTCATTATCGTAGTTAATGGTTTCACGAAGATCATTATAAATGGATTTTTGGCTTCCAATGCCCATGAAGGGTAATGCTTGCCCGAAACATCAATTGCCACAAACTCAACTTTTGAGATGTTAAGTATATAATAAAATAAATAGATTGAATTACAATACATGAGAATTTAAAATAACAAATAATATAAGTAACAATCTTAGTTAGTGAAAATCAACATATATAGCACACACAAAACATATCATTCACTGAACGAAATGGTAATGATCAATAAATGAAAACCAATTAATTGGAAAACAATCCAACATCATGGTAACGTCAAAGAATCCAGCCACAACAACGTAATGAAAATATAATCATCTTGCTTATGTTGATAAACCAATATAAAGACTAATATGTAAATAGTAATCCACTGAATATATCAGGTTCCCTTTTAACTTTTGAATGGAAGACAAAGAGGGAAACTTAATAAATTTTGTAACGGTAGACATATTAATATGATTTATAACATGTAGTTAAAATAATAAACTTGTTAATTTTTTCATATGGAAAAAAGAGTATGATAACAGTACTAGTAAAGAAGAGAATCATACGAGTAATAAACTAATAATAATAAATGGTATGCATAACGGCGGGTTTTTTCATAAACAGTTTTAATATGAAATAAATATAAATTGGTACGGCTAGAGAACTTGAAAAGATTAATAAGTGAACTAAGAGCAAACAGTAACGGTAATGGAACGTTCATTAATATAGAAATAAAGAATGCTTTAAAGAAATAATAATAATAATAGTGACATACCCATCTTGAAACGTAACTATATATATTTAAATAGTGATAAAATTTTCTTTTTTGGGTAGAATAAAAAAATGACAGATATATTCATGAATGATAAATAAATAGCAACCGAATCTATTTTAGAATCAAGGATGAATCAAAAAAGAAACATACAAGCAAAACAAACACCATGGAAAGAAACAGAAGATATGAAATATGATAAGTCATAATAATATATACTATAAAATATACATGATGATAACTAAATGTTTAGGTCAGCCTATAAAGGCATGATATTTGACCAATATAAACGTTTGATAATAGTCATCAATAATAAAATGGCAAAGTCGTTTTTGAAATCGGTAAAATGAGAAAGACCACCATTCGCTATATATAAAAAATAGAAATGAATTCCTTTCTCAAACTCTAGTTTTGAAAAAAGATTTTATAAGCAAATAAAAGAACAAGATAAATAATAATAATAATAACTTTGAAAAGCAAGATATAGCAAATAGCAACCTTCATGAAACTTTGAGAAAATAGCAGAGCACTCGTGCTGATAACGTGTTATGAAACTACACTCAAAGAAAGACAAGAACAAGAGAAATATGGGAAGGGAGAGAGTTTCTTATTCAGGTGTGGAGAATGATACAAATGAGAGCTCTATTTATAGGCTCATGGAATAGTAACATATACTCTCTAACATAACTACACATAAAGGAGGAAAATAAACTACATTGAATAATACAATAAACATAGGAGTTAAAATTGGGGATTCACTATGGCAATAATCTTCATAATAGTTTTGCCTCCAATTAAAATTTTGCAACCAATTTTTTCTTTCTTTGCATGCATTTTTGCTCATGATCCTCATTTTAAACTATCATATTTAGTGTTGCACTATACACAAATATTTCGTCAACGTTGACTTCATTGGGGTTCCAGTATTTTCCATCCAAGATATAGATAATTGAGAGATCTATATTCATATCTTTCAGGTACCTGAGACTCTTCTTGAGCACATTATTTGTTTCTCTAGGTGGCGTTGCTTAAATAATCTTAACCTAAATTTGACCATCTTGATATATAGTTCCATTCCACTTTTGAGGATTTGTTTCTTTGGAACTGAGTGGTCTATCATGCATTATGCATGTTTTAGACACATTTGTAATAAGAGATTGCCCTATATCGGCATCATATTTATTGGATCATTTGTAGTTGGCACATGAGAGCTTTACTCTATTTGGGTCGTTAAAGGCGTCTGGTAGTTGATGAATTCAACTTTAGTGATGAATTATATTTTTGAATTTCAAGTTCATATTTTTTAGTGCAAGGATCGAAATGATAATCATTCATCTAATTTCTTGGCCAACCTTTGGTTCCCCACTAATGTTGGGAAGTTTGAATATAGACCTCCAACGATTCAACAAATTCTCCTGATAACGATGTGATATTTTACCATCGATGAACTCGTAATCAAAATAATTTATCAATCTTCGTTGAGAACCCATCATAATAAAATGTGGTGGACCAATTCAGATGTATATATCCATATATGCTTTGATGGGCAATGTATGGTTTGGACCCAAAAACCAAATCTAATGGAGGAATTCATGATAATTTCTTGGCGTAATGCAAATTTTTGGTGCTTGTAAATGACATATTCACAATAATATATTGGTTTTCAATGACACATTTTCGTTATTCGATAATCATGAAAATATGCTCATAACTAAAATAGTTGAGATAGTAATCTTGCAAACTCTTGATTTCTAGATACATGTGACCATCTAGTTGATGCATCAATTAAGATAATTGGTCAACATGTTAGGTATATGGATCCATAAATATCACCCTTACTTTTTGTGTGTAAGAGAAATGATCTTACTTTAGTTGATGATTATCCAACAATCAACTCTATTTGAGAATAAGCAACCTAAAAATTAGTTATGATCTGTTGGAGATTACACTCAATAATAGGTAATGGAGAGGCGATGATGCTCTTCTTGAAACGAAAGCTTGTTGACAGAACACAAAATTGTATGTGTTTCCAGGAAGTAGGAGAGTCACAAGGACTACTTAAATCCCTACAACCTTAGGAATCATTTCTTTAGAATACCCATGTTGAGAACTCTGTGCACTCAATTGACCATAGAGGTACTTATTGATTTGCATTATGATTGAACCGGGGTGGCCACACTGGTTATGCCAGATAATAGTTGTCAGGATGAGTAAACTTATAATTGACATTTATATGCATCTGAATCATAATAACATATGTGTAGTACAAATTGGAGGACAACATTATTGATTCAATAATTTCATGGTCATTAACCACATTATTGTTCCCCCTTATGATCATCAATTTATTGGAATAAGAATCTTATCCATTGGTGAACAATACAAAAACTCTTCTAGAATTTGAGATTAATTTTTCCCTACTCGACATATGATGCACTATCGATGAGATTTATATCACCATGTATTGTGTTGATTCTCATCATAGAGTTACTCTTTTTTTTTCATAAGAATGGTGCATAGTTTAAATGATAATAGAGATATTTCTCAATCATCCATGTCACCAATTAAGGGATCAACATTCTCATACAACCACAATTATTATGCCCATATGAATGCAAATTTCATATTATTGGAATAATAATCATATCTTGTTACTTGTGCTTCCAAAAATAATGTGATATATGTGTCTTGGCATAATTCACTTTGAGGGCTAAAAGAATATCATTGGGATGCTCATCAAAACAATATTGATGGTTGTGTATCATCTTTCATGTCATTGGAATTTTTCAACATCAAGTCACAAATTCCTTTCGTGGGAAAAATATCTTTCTAAAATATCTTTCTCATGACCATGAAAATAACATGTCTTCTCACCCACACTAATATGTCTTTGACCTTCAATATTTAAGACATATAATATAACATTATAGCTTTGGTCTTTTGATAACTTATGTCTCGTGGTACAGACTAATCTTTCGGTCTATCATTAAGATGATAGCGAGTAAAGATCAAAGAATTCACTTTGTATTGATAATTAGACGTTGCATTATCGTCTTTGATGGTTTCACGAAGACTATTATGCATGAATTTTAGCTTCCAATACACATGAAGGGTAATTTTTTCCCGAAACATCAAGGGTCACGTTCAGATAGCCTCAATTTTCCAACCATTCATCAAGATAATGACGAATAAGGATCAAAACCATTATTTTGTCTTGATAAAATGTACAAAATTCAACTGCAATAATTCTCAAGACCATTAGCATATAATATTAGATAAAAATGTATAGCAGTGGTTAGCATTGAACCGTGAATGACTAACAAAAGAAATGGAATTTATTTTGTAATCGTTACTCATTTTCAACGTTTAAAAGCATTTAAAGGCCAAAGGGAGTAATAAATATAAGTTGTTAGACAAATAGGAAATATAAAATAATAATAATAATAATAATAATAATAATAATGAGCAAGGATAAAGGAAAGTATAATAAGTACTATATCATGTAAAAGTTGTAATAAGTGGTAGAGATTTATTTAAAATAAATATTTCGACAAAAAGACTTACATGTACACTTAGGTTTAAAATAGCGTCACAAAAATGTAAGAGAATGAAATCCTAGAAAATTTGTACAAACTTCTGAATAAGATCTCAAATTACACAAGCACAATAACATTATTGAATTGGAACATAAATTTATACAAAGAAAAGTATATAGAATATAAACTTTCACAATAATCTAAGAATAAATACAGAAATAGAAGTAAAGGACAAGTGAAACTCAAATTTCAAAACTTCAGCATTTGAACGAATCATTTGCAAAATTTTAGTTAAATTTCATATGTATATATGAAAAAGAATGATAACACCCATATACATAATTAAAAAGTTAGAAATTAGAAAACATTTAACAATATAAGTTTCATCTCATATCAAACCAATAAATGATTATATTTCATACCATGTATATATATGATATGAATAAGCATAGGCATATATATGCATTAGTATGAAAAATTATATAAAAAATAACATAAGTAGTAAGAATGCATATGTGGAACAAAAGAGATCATACCATGTGAATAAAGATTAGATCTATATGAATAGAAGATAAAAATATTAAGAAGACCTTGTATAAAAAAATATATCAAGAAGATGTAAACTTTGTTTTCATGCACCACAAAATAAACTTTAAGGAAAACAAAACATATGAATGTAACTGTTAAATATTACAGTCATACGAAAATGAGATGGGATAAACAATAGAAATTAAGATATATCTATGAGTAACCTTTACGAATCTTTGAGAGGCTAGAGTTTCGTATTGATAACGTGTTAAGAAACTAAAATATATTGAAAATATAACTACAAAGAACAATGGAAAGGAAGAGACACAAAAGAGAGGGAAAGAAAACTTCTTATTTATCTCCTATTGGTACAAGATGAATAAATAATTTATAGGTGAGGAACAATCTCATAGAATCTAGCATTATTACATATATGAATAGATACATGAATGAGCATATAAATGAATATATAAATAGGGCTATGAATGATATTAAATTACATTGAATAATGGACATTCTATCACATATTCTTCATAACATTATAGACATTGAGTAATGGGGCTATGAATGATTGGAACTCACTTCAACCACACAAGAAGGAGAGGGGGGGGGGGGATGTTTTATTTTTGTAAATTCCATCAAAATCCTGTCTTCATTCACATCTCTTCGAGCTTCCATCGCACCCCCGCCGAGCTTTTGAGAGCTTTATCCCTAGCGGAGGAAAATCCGGCATTCAATAATGAATACCGTCGACTTCTTCTCCTCTATCTCCATCATTCTTCTCCTCTATCTCCATCATTCTTCTCCTCTACCTCCATCGTGTTGAATGCAGCAAGAACAAACGGAGTTAAGGAAGACCGTTAGTCAACGTGGATGGAAGGAAGAGAAGCAACTAAATGAAACGACCAGTTTTGTTCTTCCGTCTATTTCCATTTACATTTTATCTCTTGATGTATCAAACGGGGACACGTGTTTTTACCTGCGGTTTATTTCTCGTTTTACTGTTGAAGTTACCATTGGGTTTAATATAAAAACCCAACCAGCTGAATGAATCAACTCAGACTTTCCAGACTCATTCTTATCTTCTTCTCTGCATTTCTTCCTCTGCTTTCTTCTTCTTCCTTCGATTTGATCATTTTTCGATCGATCTAATACATCAGCTTTTTCTCTCTTACCTCCATATTTTTTTCTGATCGGTGTCTCTCCCTCTCCGTCGACAAAGGGCTTTTCGAAGAAGAAGCGTAACTGGGCGCATCCAATACAGGGATGGACTCTATCATGGCCTCCCTTGCTTATACAGTAACTGCCATTCAAGTACATCTATTGAAATTGAAGCTTTGAATACCCACATCGACCGGTGGAGGGAATAGCATGGCCAACGGTTTTTGTTATATAGTATGCTTAAAATTAAGAGTTTTGAGGTTCTTATTTAGTGTTTAGGGTTTAGAACATAGTGATAGAGTACCTCCAAGGTACCGAAGCACTCCCCTTATAATCGATATAAACACATAATTATAAGCAGGTAGGAGAGAAGATTGGGGTTTGGGGTTTCGATTATGCGTCTAGCGGAGATTTGTAATTGTCCTCGGCCAAGTTTATTAAATAAAATAGCTATTTGGCCTCGGCAGACAGTAGTTGAAAGTTATAGATTGCGTTCGTAATTTATGAAAGTTTGTGGGCTGAAATTGTGAATAGTTTGGGGGATCATAATTAAATTTTTCCAAGTCTTATTTTATTTTCTGAAAGGGATGATACCCGAATTTGACATTCCTCCGAGACATTCAAAAGAACGTACAAAGTGCCCATCGGAGGTATAGACTCTACAAACAGAGCTGTATCCAACAAGCTTAAACCTGGCGGTGATGGTGGCTGGAGGTGTTGCGGCGGCACGGTGAGTCGTGGTTGTTCCTAGAGAGCACTGCTCATCGCCTCGGTCGCGGACATGGAGGTTGCCCTTGGTGTTGGGGCATCGCGCTGGGTTGTCGTGGTGGAGGATCCTGATCGATCACGATGGTGATTCATGGTCAGTAGATTACGTGGGTGGCGGCTAGGGTTTGGTAGATGGTTCTCCGGGAGAACAACAACAAAGCTTCTAGGGGGGAAGCGGCAACTAGGGCATCTTTACGTAAGGCAATTGAGCATTTTCCAAGTCTTCTTCTTCGTTGCTTTTAATTTATTTTTCCAGGAATTTATGCAATCGACGACGAAGAAGGATTCAATGCAGACGATGGCGACCTCGAAAATCGCACTTGCTTTGCGGATCGGTTGAATATAATCCTTTGCCGACATTCTCGAAATACAACCATGATTTTTTTTTAGAAAGTGCTCCTTGTAACAAAAACACACATGAAACTAGAAAAATTAACTCTAAAGACTAAAGAGAATTCAAATGATACAATCATAGTTAGTACAATTTATTCTATAATCAACTCTTGCATGTAGGTTTTGCGGAATATAATATCAACTAGAGACAGAGTAACCATTGACTTATTGGGCGGGTTAAATTGGCACCGTCCAATCTAAATGACCGTCGAATAGACATTAATTATTTCCAAAAGTTATAAATGATTGGAAGAGTTTGTAGGCTTAGCGATAAGTTAACAATACAAACTAGATCTAAGAATTTTAAGAATGAAAGAAGTTTAATAACAATTTATAGTGATTAAAGTCAAATCGCAGGAGATAATTGTTAAGTAGAAAGTGGGAGATAAGCATTGTGTTTGTGATTCAAAAATCATTTAAATTATCCATTTAAAAAAGTGAGTAACCTTAAGGATAGTTTTTCTATTTAAAAAGGTTTTGAGGAAAATTATTTTTTTCTATAATTTTATGTAACATTATCTCTCATCTTTTAAATATTTCTTAATTTTAGTTTAATTTCTATCACTCTTTAAAGATTCATCAAAATATAATTCTCATTTCACAAATGTTTATTTTAATTTTCAAATCTAATAAAATCAACTTTGATATATTTTATTTATTTTTTTAATAAAAAAGTTAAGAGTATTAATATAGGTATTAAGTACGGTTCATAAAATATCATAATTTAGTGATAAATTATGATAATTTTATTGACCTCTTATGAAAAAAATAACATTTTGTGAAACATTTAAACAACGTGCTAGAACGGTTACATAACAGTTATATAACATATTACATATTTATATAATTGTGATATAACAATATCATAAATGATAAACAATAATTATAAGTCAAACTAGTCGCTGTGAACTTTATTTACCCAAACCTCTAACTCAACATCGATTTCGAAATATAATCATCATTTTCACGATATTGTATTTTCGTCATAAAATATAATTAGCACTTAATGATTTAAATTTTTTCTTATTAGTCAAAATATATCAACATGGATCTTATTAGACTCGAAAAATGAAATAAACTATATTTATAAAGTGAAAATTAAGTTTTGATAAATGTATAAAAAGATATAAAAAATTAAACTAAGCCTAAGGAATGAGTAATAAAAGAGAAAGAATATAATAAAAAAATAATATAATAGAATTAATTTCCTCTTACACTATTTTTAGTTTTCCTCCGTAACCGCCTAACAAGAGTTAGTGCTTTGTTACCGTCCGGAAAAACCTACCTAACATGCAATTTATTCCAACAATTAGATTAAAATTTTGGCTGATCTAACGGCTGACAGTTTTTCCGCACCAATCGGATAGAAAGTGATCTTTACTGAATAGAAAATCTGCCTTAAGGACTACACCCTTAAAAGAAAAAAGAAAAACCTTTCGATAAAAACCATGTGCAAGAATCTTTCTCCAACGTGCTATTGAGATACTCTTCAGTTTTTACATATTACTCACTTTTTCCCACAGCTGCAATGGAAGTACCTGATGAGAACCTTAACCCATTCATGCATCAACAACATGAAGATAGTCCAGAAGGGCAGTCAAGCTGAGGTTTGTTGTTGAAAACTTTAGGTGATACTAGTGTTATGCATTTGCTTTGCTATTGCAGAAGAAAATGGGCATTTGGAGGAAAGCTTTGCTATTATGGGTTCAATTCAAAATATACGACAGCGTGGTCAAAGTGTACAGAACAATAGCCTAAAGTTGAGTTAGAATTTGAAAGGTTGAAGTCAAAAAGGGTAGCCAATAGCCATAGTGATCTTCTGGCTCCGTCGCTCGTAATTTAGCCAAGAGCACCAGCTGAAGTTACTTTGACAGAACAAACTACATTTATTTTCCCCGTACAAGGTTTTAACTAATCATCAATAATTGTAAACAAAAATATTTTAGAGTAATTAATATTTGCTCCATTATCCTTTTTGCAGCAATTGCGTCTCTTTTAACAGTTGAACAATGTGCAACTAGCAGCCCAGCTTTCCTTCAGAATCGTCGCATCTCATCTGCAATCAATGAACGTCCCCAATTGTAAGAACCAAGAAAATATGAAATGATAGAATCTACAATGTTCTCCACTTCCGCACAACTTGTGGGTTCAACAAATTCCAGCCCTGGAATTACTGGCCCTGTAGTGTTTCTAAAAACAAATTCCAGCCGTCACCTGGTATTTTGTTACGTGGAACACTATTGAGGGATTGGAATGAAGCAATACATTACATGGACTGGATGGTCTTATGTATGCTAACAGATCAGATATTTAACAAAATATGGACACAGCACTTAACTGAACACAATAAGACAACATAGTTCCTAAGAATTCTCAAGTGGTAGCCTAGAAGGTAAGTGGGGATGAAAACATCCACCGCATCTTGAATTCAAACTTTAGGCCTCACTTCAATTACAAATGAAACATGACGACTTTGAACATTTTGGTCATATAAAGTAACAGATTCTTCAAAGCTTGGACCAAACTGACCACAGGCTTGCTTCTTTTGCTGATTTTTGCGGTTCCTGCTTATAGAGAGGACAAAGGTAACAAATGAATGAAACAGAGTTAAGCGTAAGAACTATTCAAAACCTTCTAAGGTCATGAAAATAATTTTTTTGAATGTTAACAGTAAGAACGCATCGCTCCTAAATGTCCATAATTTTTTTTACCAAGGTCATCCATTTCCCACAATCTTGAGCATCGGCAACGATAAGGATTCCAACTTCCGTGCCAGTTTTTTACTTAGTACAAAGTACATGAACCAATGTAAAATTCTTACCTTTGTCAGCCGGGACGAGTCATCATGGCTCAGACTTGACAAGTTCTTCAACATAATTTTTGTATTTACCGATCAAGTCTCTGGTGTCGACATACAAAAACAAAAACTCAAATCTCCCCGCATTTTAAGAAAAACACTAAAACTGAAAGCCTCAATAATGTCAGTCCCGGACCTTCTTTGATTTAGCAATTGCTCAGTTTCTTCCAACTTGTTCTTCTGTCCGTCAACAGTCTGCATTCATACATCCAGCAATATGAACAAAAACTCTTACCCAGAAACTCATTACAAACAAACATATTCTTGTGGTTCATCGAACATCTGATAGTATGGTAACTAGCCACATTTCATGTATCAGTTCTATAAAGATTAGCGTTTTAGCTGTTTATGCAGTAATGAATATGATTCAGCCATACAAATCTAACAAAAATTCCATCAAATAAACACATCAAATTAGGATCCAAGCCAGTCAAAGTGAACATAAATAACAATGAGCATATGATACAAGTAAAGAAGTTTGAAGGAGGTTAGTAAGTACCATAGACTTGGAGGTGATTGAGCTGGAGATGGAGTTTAATAGTTGCTGGCACTTGTCAAACTGATTATTCAAATCATTAACCTGTCCTTTCGCCATAGGAAACAGAAGAAAAAAAGAGAGGATAAAACCCATGAAATAAAATATGACAGAGAAAGACAAACGCAGTGGTAAAACATGACAGAAACCGAAGGGTGAGAAAGAGACCACGACATCAGAGTGTTGATCTCGAGTCCCATTCTCGATAGCATCAGCTAGTTTATCCACCCACTGTGCAAGAAAAGGAAACTCATTGATAGATGGAAACTATGAATGGGCAAAACCTAGATGGGTTAAAACAGAAGCATACAGGGGAGAGATGGAAATGGGATGCCAGAGATTGATGGTGTTGATTCTGCTGGGGTTGTTGCTGCTGCTGTTGTTGTTGGTGTTGCTGCTGCTGAAGCATGCGCTGCTGTTGAAGTTGAAGTTGTTGTTGTTGTTGGGTGAGCTGCTGAAATTGTTGTTGGTTGAATTGTTGCTGAACTACTAGTTGTTGCTGCTGCTGAAACTGATTGAATTGCTGTAGCGGGGGTTGTTGCTGGAGAAAATATTGGTCTTGATTGGAATGAGAAGGGGAATTTGTGTGAGCCGTCAGGTTCGGGATCATCGTCCACCCACCACCTCCGCCTCCGCCCATTCCTCCTCCAAATTGATTATCCATTACCTTTACCTCTCTCTTCCTGCTCCTCCACCAACCCTACCAAGATTATCCCGGCAACAATTTTTCGCCAACAAAGAAACAAGTATCGATCTGCAACTGCAATGGTTAGAGCAGTTTCCTCCTCTTCCATTTTACTTATTTTCAATTTGATTCAAATATTTAAACCATCCCTTAAGTCTGAATCGGGTTACATTTCAGTCCCGTAATTTCGGAAATGTGCAGACTCGTTCCGTATTTTTCTTCCCTGTTACAACATGGTCCTATTCACTGCTCGCAGCTCGAATTTCCAGGACATTTACCACATAGGCACGAGTAAAATGCAGCTTATACCCTTATAGTCTTAAATTGGATCATCAGATGTCATTATATTTAAGATTCAGCACTGGATCTCAATATAGGAGTAATTTGAGTGCAATTACCTATGATTCCAGATTTTCTCCCCTCCACCTGATAACTTTTGCCACATGGACTGACCCATTTAAATTAACGGTATAAATAAATATGCCCTTCTCAAAAACGACCAATATGCCCTGTTCTTGTTCAACTAGGCCTCGAATCCTTCCCAACTCTAACAATTATACTAAGGATTCCCTACTTTCCGTTACTAGGCCCTACTCGAAACATTTAACAAGCTTTTTAATTTCACGATCAACATTATCATGGTGAATATTGATATGGATAATGTAAAAGTTGTAAAATCTTCTTTTTATGAAGATGATATAATAATGTACCCGCTTCACTTGAGGTCTGATGGTTGGATACTTTGTTCCCAAACCATTAGGTCTTGAGTTCAAAATTGGTGAGCTGGATTCAAAGATAATATAATGTATAAAAGGTTGAGAAATTATACATGGAATGAGGGAAATTAATAGAAACTATACAAGGGGAGACAAACCCTTCTCAAACTAAAATTACATGTTCCTCCAATACCACACATAGTGTTGTGAAACCCAAAAAAGATACCCAACAACAGCACTTCAAAGTTATTCCAGGAACGGCAACTATACAGGTAAAATAAGATTTGGACAAACAATCAAATAAAACAAAATAAAACAAAAAGCAAGTCCTAATCAAACCTCCTAAACAAATATCTCACCCTTTTTCTCCTTTTCTTACAATCATTTGCACTGACACTACTCTTGCGTATAATTGTTCAAATCAATAGCTATTTCACGAGTCGCTACCACAAAACTTCAATGTAGGCCACAAACTTCGATGCCCATTTCACTATCAACGACCTTCGTGATTTTACCAACGACAACGAAGCTATTAGCCTATTACAAATGAAGGTACTTTAAAACCTTGCCAAAATTGTGGCACCACTACCACAACAATCATTTACCTGTACATGACAACTCTAACCACACACCCCAGACAATCAGCTCTAGTTTCTCCTCCGGAGAAGTATCAGGGAAGGAGGTGTTGGTCAACTGTTGGATGGGTAATGGGATGACTGGGGAGAACAGGCTGCAGAATCTCAAATATAATGGCATATTATGCAATAACTTAAAACTATAATGGCATGGACCGCATTTTACTCCATAGGCATTGCCATGCCCAATTAATTTCAATTACATATTGCCAATATCATATGGGTCGATTGCGAGTTATAACCGGCAACCCAATCTGGAAAAAAAATCATCGACAAAAGTTTAAACTGTCGCATGACCTGATATTGGAGTTTCCATCCATGCCGCTGGTGATCAATACCAACCACTCTTCTCAACCCGATGGTGCTTCGTCCTCTTCTTTAGTTTGAATCAAATCATGATGATGTCCATAATCTCTATTGCATTCCAGATCTCCAATCGTCAACCTCTAAATTTTTTTGCTCAAGTTCTTTTATGATTTATCTTAGAATACAACTATGTTTTACTTCAATAAGTTCTAGATCTCCAATAGATTGCTTGAGTTGTTCTAGGTTCCATCTCATATTACAACTAATTGGTGATTCTGTTGATGATATGGAATTGTGTTTTGGAGAGGTTTTTTATTGGCGTATATAATGGATCCATGATGCAGTTGAAACATAGGAGAATCAATGGAGACTGAGCGAACGAAAAAAGCAGAGTAGAGGCGGTTGCCACGCTTGTAGTACGTGTTTAAAATTACTTAATTATCAAAGTTATACTTACTTAAATTGTGAAGAAAGTTAATAAAATTCAAGTTTGTCATGTGGGTTAAACGATTACTAAACTTATTAATTATATTAAGAATGCAAATACCAAGTGAAATATATGCAAGGGTTTAATAAATTTTGGTTGCAAATAGATGCATGGAGAATACTTAGATTTTTAATCTACTTATGCTGCCAAGACGAACATTAAATACTCAATCAAATCAATTCATGCGACAAACCGTCTACCTTCACAGTCCTTCACTTAGGTCACACCCTTTTAAGTCTTGAGATCCTACTACCAATCCTAGTTTGTAACTTGTCCCCAAACTTTTACCACTTTAGGAGTTATGGAGAACCTTCGAGTACATCACTTTGAGGGAGAAGCAAACCGGGCGATGCATTTCCTACTCCTCGCGATGGTTGCATGCATTATAGAGTATATTATTCCCTTCTTCTAAATTTTTGATAGTCTCGGTTAGATTCGCCATATTATCCTCAAATTGAGCAACCCTGTCATCTTCACTCATCTTAACAAACAATGGATTAGAATAAGTGGACCTCATAAATCTCTCGACTATGAACGTTCTAATCTCACCACTCTTTTTTCACCGTTGGTGTTTACACTATATATTTTAAAATAAATTTAAGACAATAATTTTGACAAAGAAATAAAAAATTCGTTAGGTACTCAAACTTACAACAAGTTCTTCTAGACCTAAAGACTAGACAAAAAAATCGATCGTGACAACTCGACTTTTACTTCAGATCACTACAAGACTAGGGTACAAAAACTTTGCTATTGCTTAAGGTTAAAGAATAAAGTCTGCACTGTTTCGTAACGATTGCGCCTAAGAGGTTCAAAGATGCGACTAACACAAAGGAAGGTAATTGAGCAAGGCGCAATATTGGACCAAATTTCCGAGTCTGCTGGTTAAAGATTGCGCTTAAGAGGGTAAAATACCAGTCGTAAGGTATTTTGACAGAGCAAGGCATAATATCTGACAAAACCCAGAAATTCAAACTTTTCAAGATCTAAATTCTAAGCTCTATCGATTCTGACCCAAATCAACACAAAAATCGTGTGTGATGAGGTGGTTGGGTCAAGGCTTTTGAGACATTGATTGTGGATTTGATTTTCTTTTCGTTTGATTTGTTCTTTAATTCTTCCACACGATTCTTTTCACCAGAAATAAACACGTTAGTTATAACACCAAAAAACGTGTGTGGTGAGGTGGTTGGGTCAAGGCTTTTGAGACGTCTTGATTGCTGATTTATTTATTTATTTTTTATTTGTTCTTTAATTTTTCCACCTGATCCTTTTCACCAGAAATAAACATATTAGTTACAAAAAGTAGAATTTCCAACCCTAACACAAGTAAGAAATATTGAAATCCACAAAATCAAAATTAGAAATAATAAATTACGCCTAATAATTTCTTTGAGGGCTTTCTATTTTTTTTGTTGCAATTTTCAAAATTGAAAGACTGAAAATAAATTATACGTAGTTTTTGAATGGAACGGGGTTCTGAAGGAGCGCACCTGCTACAGAATAGCTCAAGGGAAGAGGGAATACATCGATAGAAATCGTATCCGTAAGAACTGGAAAATCATAGAAAAACAGAGAGAAACGGAAACGATCATGGGAGATGCTAAGATACCAGGTATCTTTGCCAAAGACTCGGTCAGACGTTACCCAACCGGAGTGCTCCCGTAGTTTTAATTGTTGAAAAATGAAGAAAAAAGGGTGAAAACGAAGGAGACAGGAAAAAAACGCAGTCTCGAGAAAGAAAAAAATGATTTCAGATTTAGTCTTACTTGATTATCTTGATTAAATCTTTGTTATCGATTAACGCGCCCAAGAGAAACGGTGATTGATAGGACACTAAAGAAGAACTCTAGATTACAGGTTACCTCAAGAGAGGAGCGATTAACCTAGGCTTTTTGCATCCTTTTCGTTGTGGCATTTCATCAAAAACCTTTTGTACGTTTTGCTTAGGTGATGATTAGCTCAAGAGAGGATTCTTCGGTCAAGTAGAATATAGTCTTAGATTCGTGGGAGCGGTCTAAAGTTACCTTGGAAGATTCCCAAGCCATTATAACATGTTTAACTGAGATTGCATGATAATCATTCATACATTGCTAGCAATTGTGGATCAAGTCTGAACAATCATCCATCCAAGTTTTGAAAACCAATTACTTGCACTTTACTTTCTTTTAATTCAGTTATTATTTTCCGTATTGATACTACAACATTCAGACAATCAAGCCCCATTGTTACTTGGTCTTGTTAGCACATTTTAGTTGAGTAATAGAGTTAGGAAGACCATAGAAAAATATGATTCTATTAGAACCTTTCTAATGATAATTTGCAAGGTTGTGAAAATTCGTTCATCAAACTGGCGTCATTGTCGTGGACTTTTATAATTCTAGAAAAGACTTTGATTGTTAGATATTCCTCTATTTCTCTTGTTATCTATTTCTTCCCACATGGGTTACCAGGATTGTTTCTTTGAGTTCTATTATGCAGAATTATAGTTGGGATGGATAGTGGGAAGGCTCTGAATTTGCTTCAATCCCTAGTCTTTAATTTAGTACGCGTTTCTCTTATTCCTCCCTTACCTTTGGTGGTCCATTAAGGACAATGTTCTGTTTAAGCGTGCGGTGATTTGGGTTGTTCTTTATTTTCAGTCGTCGGTACTTGATTTGATGATGAAATGCATATGTAGACATGTGTCAAGCATGCAAGGTTGTACCTTTGAATTACTTCTTTAAAACTATTTCCTGTAATCCTTGTGATTTGTAAATCCAACCCTTGGAACCTAGTTTAATAGGAGTTTAGGCGAATGATCCAAGTCTTTTCATATTTTCGTTGTGGTATTTCACCGAACACTTTTAGTGCGTTCTGCTTAGTCAAGAATAGCTCGAGTGAGGAGTCCTCGATCAAGTAGGATAAATCCATTGAAATATCTATTCACCCCATTCAGGATAGATGCTAGGTTTTAGGAAGGTTGCTTCAACTTCAGACTTTACAGGAAGCTTATCAGAGTTGGGGTTTAGGATTACATTCTACTTTATAAGTGTAGAATTATAGTAGGATGTTGGGGAATGTTGCACGATGTTGAGCAACGGCTCTTAGACTATGCAGTAGCATGTGATCTACTATACAAATGATATAAAAAGATTTAGGCATAAGCTCTTAACGGTTGAACTGTGGCGTGTGATCCACGGTTCATGATACCTATAGATGCTACTCACATGGAGATTCAGGGTGGTTTGATGGTCTGATCCACCATGAGGTTTCAAGTTCAGTCTTTACTATTGGTTTTATGCATTTATTAGAGGTCTTTGCATCGAGGTGGGTTTAGGTTAGAACCCAAATAGATTGCTTGACTGAACTAGTGGTTCGATCGGGCCGATTAGGATTGGATTCCTCAAAATGAGAGAAATTTTTCTACATACATTGCAAAATCAAGGGATGGGTGTGTAACATGATCATAGACGGAGGAAGTTGCACTAACGTGGCAAGTGAGATGATGGTTTACAAGATGCATTTTCCTACAACTCCACATCAAAAGCAACACAAACTTTAATGGCTTTTTCAAAATGGATAACTTAAAGTCACAACGTATGTATTATTGTC
The DNA here is from genome assembly GCA_030674075.2 of Linum usitatissimum. Taxonomy (NCBI): domain Eukaryota; kingdom Viridiplantae; phylum Streptophyta; class Magnoliopsida; order Malpighiales; family Linaceae; genus Linum; species Linum usitatissimum. The sequence goes on along the minus strand of JAUJYP020000273.1, from coordinate 963,801 downwards.
GTTTGTGAGAGGCTTTGATGGAAAATATTCTAATATGGTGCTTTGTGATGTTGTACCCACTAAGGCATTCCACAAGTTTTTAGGACAACCTTAGCAAGTCGATAAAGACGTAGTACATGATGGGACAACCAATGAGTACACCTTCTCCCACAACAATTGATCCTATACCTTGAAGCCTCTTAAACCATTGGAGTTATATCAAGATCAACTGGAGAGACATCAAGCTCGTGAGGCTAGAGAGGAAAAACATAATTAATCAAGAGAGCTCAATAGGGAGATGAGACGAGAGAAACCTTATTGCGAGAAAATACTATATAAACCCAAGAATTTCCAAGAGGAAGTCCCTTGTATTGACTTGCTATGAAGAGTGTTCTCGCTATGAAGACTGTTTTAATACTAACCTAATCTATTTGGTCTCTATTTTTGGTGTTCGAATGTCACAAGAATTTGAGAGGAGACCCATGGAGGTAGTTCGCCTTGCATCACACCCATTGTGGATTACCTTGCATCACACGAAAGCACCCCTAAGTCTTCCTTTCTCTGCCTTTCGAATTCAGTTTAAAAGATTCTGATTTGTGATGAGTTGAACCATTCGAGATAATAATATTTTAATGCTTAATGAACTTGAAATAATTAGTGGTGTAATTGATGAAATCGATTATAGGAAAATATTTTTCAAGAGGGAGGTCATGATGAGGTCATCACAACGGTCCCAAACCACAATCTGGAAGTTTCAAGATGATGAGACCCACCCAGCGGCCCCAATCCATGATGCGAAGGTTTCGAGAAGTCAACAGTCCTCATAGGAATTTCAGCGAAAAAGTCACCAAACTCGAAGAACCTTGGAGCAAAAGCAAGAATTTTGGAGGAGGACTCTCGGAGATGGAAGAAAGGACATCCATGTCTTGGAGTCAAGTAGATAATGGAGCACTTGAAGATTTCCTGATCAAACAAGTGGCATCGATGCCAACATCAGCATCACGGCCGAATGCAAAAATCAAGATTCGCAAAAACGGAAGATCAGAGCTATGGAATGATGAAAAGAGACCCTCCACCACTTTTGAGAGTATTCAAAGCTGAATCGAAGTCGAAGGTGCGAAGATGCTTGAAATTTGGTCCATCGATTTTACCGAAATTCTACGAATCACACCACAGCCCAAACAGAGCATATTTCCTTGAACCATATCTAGACTAGAATAATATTGGATCATATTAAGACCATCTAAGTCAGTTGGAGCAACGAAATCATGTGTTGGAGCCGAATCCCACAAGTTAACTCGCTACGGTGATGCATCTACCACCGAAACGAGGCCTCTTCATCTGTTGAAGCCCGGACCAGTTTTGCTCGGTCCAAAAGTCCACCAAACATCCAAGGAGCTGCTTTTGATGTGTTCAAGGCCCGAGGAAAGGTCTACAACCTTCCACCAAGTGCATGGGTCACTACGCCCATTTTGGAGTTTAAGTGGCCCTCTATCTTTTATATGATTTCTAGTAGTTTAATTCGGGCTTTTGTTCAGACTTTGTAGTTTGAGTTAAGGCCGAATAAGTACTCTTGAAGAAATCCTTGGCCGAATTCTATCCTTGAGAAGCAAAAGTTGACCTAGTCACGAGTTGTTCCTTAAGGAGAAGGATTACTTGCCTTGCAAGACAAGGAATCCTTCTCTTTGTTATTTTCCTTGTAATTGCGTGGCCTCCCTCTCCTATATAAAGATGGTTCAACCACAATAGTTAATCGGATCCCCTTGATTTAAAGAAATTAATTTCACCCTAGAGCTGTTTTTCAATTCGTCTTATTTTTAGCACTTCATTGCTAGGATAGTGGATTCGGTTTATTATAGTCAGGTTATCAACCCCTCTTCGTGTCACGTTTAACAAAATGAGACTTAGACCCCCCCCCCGAACTTGTGATGGATTGGTCGGCTAGATAATTAGTCCATCCGGTTTTCGGATTTGTTTCATTTCTTTGAAAACCTTATTTTCGATAGATTGTCCCGGTCGTCGTAATCGTGTGTTCCGGCTCATATCTCAAGAAGTCAAGAAAAATTTGTGGAAATCAATGGAAGGCTCATCAAACTCGGAGAACCTTGGGGTAAAAGCAAGCATTTCAAAGAAGGAAGGCTCGCAAGGATGAAGGACAAGAACACCCTTGTATGGATTAACGAAAATTTATACTCGAAGAAATGGCGATCCAAGGAGCGGCACTGATATTGGCCAGCAGCATCGATGCCAGCATCGACATCGAAACCGTAGAAAAACATTAAGATTCTTCAAGAAAGAAAGAACAAGCAATATTTCTCGACCTATCTTCGAAGCAGAGTTGTGGGATGATGAAAGGAGACACTCCACCAAGTTTGCGAGAAATTGGAGCTGAATAAAAACTAAAGGTGCAAAGATGCTCGATATCGGATCCAGTAATGTCACTGAATATCGACGAATCGAGCCACAACCTAAGCTGAGCATTTTTGTTAGCAACGTCTTTATACCAAAAGAATTATGGAGTATATTAAGTCCATCCAAGTTAGCCAGAGCATCAAAATAAAGAATCGAACTTGAGGCCTTCAAGTGGACTCGCTACGGTGATGTTGCAACTTCAGAAACGAGATCTCTTCAACATCTTCGAGCCCGGGCCAGTTTAGCTAGACCTAGAACTACACCATACACTCAATGGGATGTCTTGATTGTATCCAAGACCCGAGACAAGGTCTAATACATCTCAACAAGCATACTACCCACTAAGTCCAATTTTGAAGCTTAAGTGGCCTCGTATCTTTACTTGTATTTTTAGAAAAGACAACAACTTCGACCACCATATCCCCTAATCAGTTTATAGGCGGCAATGACAGCCGTTTTTCGAGAGGTCGTCTTCTCATCTCTCCGCCAAGAAGAAAACAAATGTAAGAATCAGACCCTCCCCGCTCACATTTCTCTCTGTTTCTGAAAGACGACCCCCGATAGTAGGGAACTGAATTCAGAGTATAACAAAGAATGAAACCTAATTTTCTTTTCTCTACTAACTTCGAGACTAGTCCTTCTCTTATTTCATTGATGTAGATGACTAGGGGGGAAAGACCACCTAACGAAAAAGCTCGATGACGGGAAAGAGATCCACCGCTGAAAGAGCATAACAGGTAGAAGAAAAAAGACTAAAGACCAACACTCTTCTATTTTTTCTTGACGTACGTGGTGTGGTTGGGTTGATAAACATCTTCGATTTCATCACATCCTTCCCATATATTTTTGACGTGTGATTTGGACCAAACTTAGGGGACAATGTCGGCCAATTAGCCATGAAAGCTGAGTGGGCTAAATAATCCTGCATTTTTTAAACTTATTAACTTCTAGATTATACTATCCTTGACTTAACCGAGTTACATGCCAATAATGTACACAATGATCATATGATGGCTTGAAAGAAAGGGTATACAGTATAATGATGGGGACAAAAAAGGTAGTTTAGTTGGGGGAGCACCATGTCCTTGCCATGTAACACCTTGACCTTTTCGACATGATAGTGTCCGCTATGGTCATAGCTAAGCCCTCAAGAAATTGATTTCGGGTGCATAAGATTGACTTCCCTAGAGGTCACCCATTTTGCACTTCTCCACCATGAGCATGTTTAACTTCAGAGTTCCTTATAGAAGCCCTCCATCTCACCCCAAAAATGCGTCTTGTCAGTTAGGCACTTATTTGTACTTGGAGTCCAAGGATCTCTCCCGTGCTTTGTCGATATGGGATTTGCCTAAGGAGTTACATTACACCCTAATGGATGGATTTACTCGTCTCGAAATAAACCGATTAATGAATTAACCGAGTCGAATTTCCCTAGGGTCTCTTTAAGTATCTTACTCAAAGTTGTAATTAGTACTAATCGAGATATCAACGAATGTGGTTTAGGTGCCACAACGATCAATCAATCACAAAAGAAAATGAAAATTTACTTTAATGTAAACAGGGTTGCAAGACTGCATGACATAAGAGTTGAAACAATCGAAGATGATACTGCTTAGATTTCGAATCGACCTAGGCAATTCTAATTCATAAATGACAGACAAATTCCACGATTTAAATAAAACAAGATAGATGCATTACACTATCGCAATGCTTCTCTAATCAAATCACGCCCTTTCAGGTTTGCTAATTTGCTACCTATCTATTATTCTAGTATGCTCTTTCGAGTCAAAGATCTAAAACCCGCTAGGCGATTTACCGATTTAAAATTGCTCACACGACAGACTAGTTCATCCGCTCCCGGATGAGGGTTAAGCTCTAACCTAGTTATTTGATTTTGACATTCTAGATATGCAAGCTCTTTCGAGTCTAAGACAAATTTAACAAAGATTTAATTCAAGTTGATCAGGCAAGAACAAATCGAAAAAAGAAATCAAATATGCAATGAAATCCATCTAACTCGCATAAATCATGAAACGTATCAAATCATTCGTTCATAAGAGAAGTTCCAAAACATTATAAAATAGACTCCAAAATGATATCAAATGGACCCCGATATCAAATGGACTCCAAAACGATATCACATTACACTAAATCGAGATAAAAGCTTAAAATGCATAAAATATCCTAAACTTTTACCTAAACCAATACAATTATGCTTGAAATTCCGCTTAAATGAGGATGATCAACACGAAAAATTGAGTGTCATTACACCCCCACTGGAAGCAACATCCTCATTCTGGTTTGCCCCACCATCGTTCAAGTGTGACGCGAAGAGGCTCTAATAGCACTTGTAACAGCCTGATTTTTCCGACATGATATTGTCCGCTATGGGCATAGCTAAGCCCCAAAAGATTTGATTTTGGGTTCATACCATTGACATCCCAAGGGGTCACTCCTTTTTCACTACTTCTCCATGAACACATTTAATTCTGAGTTCTTTACAAGAACTCCTCCATCTCACCTCGAAAACGTGTCTTTTCTGTTACGGAAAAATTTGACTAATGTTTAATTATATGTCATAGATCCCTCTCATGATTTATTGATATGGGATTTGACTAATGTTTTACATGCCACACTCTAGATCGTTAACCATCTGCCCAATGCACTGCTCCATCGTTGCGGGCATAGCCGTCTTGTTCCTCTGCATCAATTGGAGCAAGAAGATATGTGTTGGGCCATCCTAAACTATCCGATAATGCGGTCAGGCCAATGCCACTGTATACTGCAAGGAGAAATGAGCGGTGTGACAACCCTGCGTGCGCCCTCGTACAACACCATAGCTTCACGTTGGTAGTATGGGACCCACTGAAACAATAAGTAAAATCACTAAACCATACTTAATCAATCTAACTAACCAAAATTATGATGAACTATTTCTTACCACATACGGTGTGCCCTCGTCAGAAAAGTGCATGTACTCTGGCACCAAGAGATGCCAACTTTTATCGTGTATCAAGTTCTTCCACCTAGCTAGTTAGGTACTAACTAGACACCTTAGAGCATCTGGTCCTCTCAGTCTGTCGGTGTGGAATCCTCGTGCTATGGCTGGGAACCACTCTAATGACGGGATGGATATTTTGTGGTGGAGCTTTTGTAAGTGCCTCTATCATACTAGTGAATAAGCACTGAGTGAATTTAGTTCAGAATCATGCAAGTGTTGGATTAACAACAAACAGAGAAGATTACTCAACTCCATTTTAAGAAGAAATCTACTAATGAGCAGCCTATCTATACTACAAAATGGTCTTTTTAGGCATTGCATTGTTTTGCTAGATGGTAATTCTAAACAATGAATCAATAGACGTTGATCATTGGCCTATAAATCTAGGTTCACAAGTACAGCAATTCAAGTGCACAAATCACAGAAAAGTATTCTAAGCATGCCAAGTAATCAATTCAAAGATGGTTCCAACAAGCTTGAGATTAGTACTAAAAATGTAGAGGCAACTACCCATCAATGCTAGCTAACAAGAATCCTATGCAAACCTACCCCACACTTAGTTTGGACAGTGTCCTCATTGAACGTAACAAAAAGGTTTCTTAGGAATATCTCAAAGCTGTGAGAAACTAGAGAGGCAAGAGCCATGATCCATGAAGTACGAGCTCGACGACGACAATAACTCCTGGAAAAGATTAACAAAATGAAAAATAAAAGTAAAAAAAGAACTAGGACAAGTGCCCAAGTCCCACACAAAATAAAAAGGATTTTAAGATCCAAAAAGATAGAAAGAAAAAACACTAAGTAGAGCGATGATACCTAGATCAATTGTTTTGAAGAATGAGAGTCGTAAAATTTATGTGTAAAACTCTTTGGGGCAACATCACATTCACGATTTTTTACTAAAAGTGTGTTGTAGAAATGACAAGAAATGTGGCGCACTTTCACTAAAATTTATAGAGAAATTTTTCAAAACATGTCAAAAGGTCCGTGATAGGCTTGACCTAAAGTTCGGCGCGCGTTTGGTCCAACTTATAGCGCATTTTTGGTCCAAAAATGCAAAAATCTCTGGTTTCAAAATTTTCGCACGACTGATTCCAGCAACTCCCAAATCAAAATGGGACCCAGGATGCATCGTTCTAGACTCAATCTAACATCTAAACATGTAATTTATCTCAAAAGAAATGAAAAATACAGACTCCATAAATGGGTTGCCGTCCATGAAGCGCTCTTTTTTTACATACAGCTTATCCGCTCCACTTCAAAGTAGCTACTTTCGTTTTCCACCATAAAGAAGCTCCACTGTACCATTATCTCCCATGCCCGGGATGTCGAACGGTCCAAATCATTCGTCTTTATCTATGTTATCATCAGGGGTCTTGATGGGCTGCCTTGTCTCTTTGATTTTAGGCTTCCCTTTTTTCGTTGTGGGCACCAACTCTTGATTTCAATGTTTTTTTGGGATCAATTTCTGCTTAAAAGATGAGTTAATAAGTAAAGCATAATTGAGAGTGACAACATGTAATTCGGCAGGACGTTTTTCAGACAGTTTCAACTTAGAAGTTGTAATCATACTGGAGGAAGGACAATCTTCTCCTCTCCAAACCTCAAAGTCATCCATCCTTCCTTTACATCAAAGATGGCACCAGCGATGGCAAGAAATGGACGACCAAGGATTAGAGGGGTTTACTTGTCCTCTTTGATATCCATTGCCACAAAATCAACTAGATAACAACTATCATGCATATTCACTAGCACATTCTCTATCATCCCTAGAGGTTGTTTAATGGACCTATCCTCAAATTGGAAATTCATATCGATGCGCCTTAAACTAGAAAGTCTTATGCGCTTAAACAAGGGGTATGGCATGATGTTAATAGTAGCACCTAAGTTAGTGAGTGCTATATCAACATGATAGATAGAAAATTTCCATTGGTCTTTTTGCTCGGGTGTCTTAGCTGTCAAGATCGCTACTCATTCCGCACCAAGTGTTGTTGTTGGGGTGACTGTTTCTTTCTTCTTCGCGAGTAGTAACTTCTTGAAGTGTGTTTTTGATGGCTTCCAAGAAGGAAAGACAAACTTCCTTATTGCAGAGTAGTCATGCATATTCCTCATTGTCTGCCGGCAAGCTCTTCTTTCTAGGGGGTGATGGGTAGAACGGCTTTAGCCTTTATCTCTCTTCCGCCTCTGGTGTGAGGACAAAGTTTGTGTTAGCCGGCAATTGAGATTTTTATGGTGGCACGTTCTTCTTGGTTTGGTTGGTTGACTTGGTAGGAATCTTAGAATTTATCATCTCCACTTCATATGGTTATGGCATGTGCTCCCTCCATGTGTCCTTTTCTGATACGCTGATCATTATTGTGGTTTTGCTTAGTGTTGCCTGGAAGCTGTCCTTGAGTTCTCTGGTGAATCCTTTGTGATAAAGCTATGTAAGATGCTTTTATCCTTTGTAGCACAGCTTTTTTGCCATGCTAAATAGTATTCTGGTTAGCTAACTGAGCTTGTATGGTCTTCATCATCTAGATGATGTCTTTATTGATTCCTCCTGTTGAGGCCAAATTATGATGTTGTTGCTACTGATTCGGTTTGATCGGATATCCTGGTGGTCCTCCAGTGTTGTTGCTCGACATCCCTTGTTGGTACGAGTTATTTGTGGTGTTGTAATCCTCTACCCTAGGCTTGTAGAAGTCCGAGCAATTCAAGGCTGACGAGAGTTATACATTTGTGGACGTCCCCCAAAGTTCTTTTCTCTGTAATCTGCATATCCCTGTTGATTAAAAGGGAAGCATTGGTGCACAAAATCCACTTCTTCTATAGTCATGGACTGGTTGGTGATGAAACTTCAGCACTCTCCCTGACAATGACAAGCACCACACCAAGCACAAGTATAAACTGAAGTAGCGGGGGGGGGGGGGGGGGTAGAAACTTTCAAAGTGACATAATTTATCTTCTTTTCTAACGCCTTAACTTGAGCACTTGGAGCAATATTATTTGCATTATCATAGGATACTGCATTCACTGGCTGTATTGTGTTCCTCGCTCAGTTTCTAGATTTTTTCGCACAAGAAGCAAATTAGACTAAACCAGCAGGAGGAGTGAGGGCAGTGACTTCCCCATTTGCTAGTTGATGTATTAGCATTGGTGTTGCTTGGTCCAAGGATCTGCTGAACATGTCTGCTAGTTGACTATCACTATATCCATGGTGAGGGAATTCATATAATAGCTTCTAAAACTGATTCCACAAGTCATATAAGCTATATCCATCTCTCTGATGAATCTGAGAGATTGATTCTCTAACGGCTGCAGTCTTCGCTGATGGATAATATTCTACCACAAAGGCTTGGGAGAGTTCATTCCAATTTAGAAATGTTTCTCCAGGTTGACTAGTCAACCATCTTCTTGTCGCTTCTCTGAGCGACCACTTGAACAACTTGAGGTTCACTGTTTTGTCAGAGAAACTTCGAGATAATCACATGGATTCTTGTCGGTCCTCCCCTCGAACTTCAAATTCTGCTGAATTGAGGTGATGAGATTCCACTTGTTTTCATAGTTAGAATCGTCATCTTCGGGTGGGGCCACACTTGTTGTGGAGTTCGCAGCACTAGGCTGGGTGTTATTGGGAAGATTGGTGCCGCTTTTGGTTCAGAAAGACTAGATGTGTAGCTGTGATCTAAGCTTGATTCTAAAGATTCTTCATACCAGGATTCTCCTTCACTTCCCACTAAACCTCATAGAGATTCATCCATTTCTCCTTCTCCTTTTGGAAGAGCGTAAGTCTTGATGGGAGTTTTGATTCGATTTGGATCATGTCACTACCAGTGACATGTAATTAAATCTCACATGTACAAGGAAAAACAATAGAACCCGTGACAAGTAACGGTGGAAGCAAAATTTAAAGCGGAGTGAATGACTAATACTAATCGAACTACTTTCAAATACAATAAAGAAATTTCACATCAAGGGTGACAATTTAATAATCAGATTTTACTCGTCTCAAAATATACTTAATCACCTAAGTAATCAGGGTCGAATCTCCATAGGGTCTCTTTATGCATTCTACTCAAAGTTGCAACAAATATTAATCGATGTAATAAGAGGCGTGGTTTAGGTGCCATAAGAACAATCAAAATGAAACTGGAAAATTGTTTCTAAAGTAATGTTTGCATACCCCTATGCAATTCAAATTCGAACGACAGACAAAATCCACAATTTAAAATGAAATAGGATAGATTCAATAAACTGCCACAATTCTTCTCTTATCAAATCATGCCCTTTTGAGATTTCTAATTTGCTACCTATCTAGTATTCTAGTATGCTCTTTCGAGACAAAGAGTTGAAACCCGCTAGGCGATTAAACGAATAAGAATTTCTCACACGACAAACTAGTTCATTCCCTCCTGGATGAGGGTTAACGTCTAATCTCGTTTCTAGATTTTGGTGTTCTAGATATGCAAGCTCTCTCAAGTCTAAGACAAATCTAACAAAGATTCGTTCAAGTTGATCAGGCAAGAACGAAAAGAAAATCAATATCAATCATGCCTGAAATCCATCCAACTCGCATAAATCCTCAACATATCAAATCATTTGTTCATAAGAATTAACCTAGGGTTCATCTAATCTAAGCAAGAGAAGTTAAGCTGCTCATAATCTTGAGGGACAAATCAAAATAAGAGAAGGAAGACGTTGATTGGTTTACACAAATAATTATGAAAAACCTAATTTCGCCGATCTTCTTGAGAACTAAATTCGCCGTCTTGATTCTTTCGCCTATTCCGAGCTCCTTGAAGTTTCCTTAAAGTTGCTCTCAAATCTCTCAATATTGCTCTGAATTTTGTCCTATGATGTATGTCTAATTATGAGGAAGAACTGGTGTAACATCCCAGTTTTACATATTGAAATGAACAGTAAATTTATCTCGGGACGGACACTTGATATATTATAAAAACATATAGTAAAATACTAAATACAACGATACTGGTAACCTTTTCAGAAAAACTGGAATATTACGCCAAAGAACTTATTTGAGGAAGCTAGTATCAAAAAGTGAATGGACCCATCTTTAAAACAAATCCTAGAAATACACAGTCTCCACAACATCCCAACTTCGATCTGGCGACAGAAGAGCAGATTCTCTATTAATTCTTCTAATACAATATAATCTCGTCAAGAACTGATGGGTGGCTCAGGGTCAGTCTACTGAAGTTATCATATAGATATCAATATTGAAAATTATTGAGAAAAACAACAATATAGCATGTAAAACACGTTGGACAACTCTGCCTCTACTTTTCATATTTTAATTGGGATCCCGGCTCACATATGCTGACGACCCATATACATGTTAATGGCACCAAATCGGGCCGCAAATAGTGGTGCCTACTAGGGCCCACGATGACAGTTAGTGTGGGAAGCCCACCGCGTAGCTATAGTGCATTAAGCACGATCGTCAACATATGGGCTCTAACTAGGTGATCAATCAATACCCATATTACTCTTGCAATAGAACTTGTTCAACTTAACAATTACATGTAACATATCATATCATAAATATATCACCTAGGATATATCATAACAATATGTGGATCACATATAATTGACATGTCACGTTGTCACATATAATGTATTTAAAACCTTTTGAAATCCAAGTATTATTCATGCAATTCAAAGAAGCATAAATAACACAAGTAAAACATAAACATTTAAAATGGAAGATATTACCCCCCTTAAACCAACCCATCTGGAATTAAGCGGGTTGACTCGAAATACGGTCAAACGTCCAAGAACGGAACAATTATGGCTTAACTCAAAACTGTTGGGCCAAACTGCAATAGCTGAAAAGTATTGGGCCGCGGCTGGAATAATTCAAATGTTACAGACTACGTAGAATGAAACAAGGAGTTCATGGGCGATCGCATATGGAAATTCAAGGACAAAATTGGATATTTGGCACTTAACTCAAACGTGACTTCTGTTTAATATCCAGATTTCGGTGATGACGAATCCCGGCTCTGGTGGGCCTTGAATCACCACCCATACTCGATCAAACTCGGATCAAAGGTTATGCAACGCTTTGTCTCGATAATACGAAGCCAATCGAGATATTTAAAGGTCTTGGGTTGGTCTAGAACTTGTCGACGTAACTCGACGTTGGAGAAGGGAAGGATGAATAAGGGATGGTGGTTCTAGGTAGTTCTTCTACAAATAATCGAGCGACCTTGGTTTTAAATAGCCAAACGATTACCCTCGCTCAAGGTAATATTCAGAATTCGTGGCTCCAGCCTAGAGGAATTGAATCCCGGCGTCGCCGAGTTCAAATTAGAGGAAGTTAAAAACAATAGTTTTAGCTGTGAATCACATGGACTTGGTCGAGGAAAGGGTCATAGTCCTATTTACGGTAGTTAACAGCATTCAAATGGGTAGGAAAGATGCTGGAGGTTATCCTTGTGGGGTTCCGTCAATCGCCAGATACAAATAAAGGTCGCCGGTGGAATAGATAAGGAAGACGATGAAACAGACCATCAAAGCGACGTCGTTTTACTGAGCTTAATCATTAAAGGAACTAAAAATAAAATACTTTTGCATCTCTAGTATTCGAACTCGGGTCTGGAGATTGAAGGGTAGTATGTCTAACCTATTACGCTACTAATTCAATTATTGATGAAGTTTCCATCTTACTTATTATCAATACACTAGTCTGATTAGTTTTAATTTTATTCATGTTAAACATTTAATTACAAAAACACAACTAATACTAATATATATAAACTAAATTCGTATAGATAAATTTAGAAACTTTTACATAAATATTTTCTTATTTTAATCGAATATTATAACTGGGCTTTTATAAAGTCGGGATCCTTAAGTCAGTTGGATGACCAATAGTGTGTCATACATGGCCAAAAGTGTGCCACACTTTTGGTCATACCTATAGCACACTTTTGGTCAAATTTACAGAGACCTCTGACATTGAGGGACTAAAAGTGAGTTGTAAATGGAACAAAGGTGGGGCACACTTTTGGTCTCACTTAGGCGCACGTTTGGTCTCACTTAGGCATACTTTTGGTATGATTTACGGGCACTTTTGGTCCGTCTCCCGCACTTGGTGATTCTCCATTCTTTGATGCATCCAGTTCCTTCTTGCATATCATATAGCTCTGAATAATGCCTCGATGTTGCTGTGTATCTGAAATTGATCAAAACCACTTTGAAACAACATCCAATGGACCTTGAACATGTTCGAGACACTAAATCGAAGAAGCTAGAAATGCACAAAGCATCCTAAACTTCTACCCAAAACTATACAAAGACGCATGAAATGTCGCTTAAATGAAGGCCATGAACACGAAAAATCGATTGTCATTAGTGTGCATGATGCAACTAACCCTATCATCTTTACAAAAACACGTTACTTAGGTAAACCTGAAATAAGTGAAGCGCCAAGTACCTTCCACCTACTTTGCTTACTATAGTACACTTGCATTACATACACAAGTGGGAAAAACCTCAACTACACAACCCACTGATCTCTAGCTACTCTCTCCTTCATGCTCAAAATACAGTGGTATCCCCTTAGTCTTCTAGTGGTTGATTTACCCAAAGATTTCTTAGTTGTATCTGGCCTCGAGGCGGAAGGTGCTCACAATTTTCTCGGTTGGGATAGTCCCAGTGCCTTCTTTGAGTATAACTTTATAGTAGTAGCTGGCAGGAGACTGCTAAATGGTCAAGATTGGGTTGTTCTCCGTACTGTTGAGGGCCATCAACATTCTCTTCATCTCTGTCCAGCGTATGGGGTCATCCTCAGGCTAAAAACTAGGTTTATCGGCTAGGAACCCTCACATGAAACACATGATTTAGCCCTTCTTTCAGTTACTCAATGAGTTGTTCAACTCAAATGTAAATAAACATGTACTCTCCTATCTCTTCAATGAGCAAGAAGCCCCTCCATGCACACATGCTTAAGAAGCTTTCCAATAAGTTACCTATATGGGTGAACTTCTTAGGATCAACCTCCCATTTATCCACACAGACTGTCAGCTTCAGCTTCTGCATTAACAATATCTATATGGTGTTTTTCCTTGCCATATACCACAACAGGTTGTGGGCTTGGGTTGAGAAGGATTTGTTTAAATCAATGGGATATAGAAGATGTTCATGCACATGTACTCCCCCTAACTGGGTAAAACACCACAAACCAAAGAAAAAAGAAAGAACTGTACTATGCATAATGCACCTTGGTATGGTGCACTTCAACCACCCGCCTTACAATGTGCGTCTTTGTACACTACACTTCGACCACAGCTCGTGCACCTTGGTAGGACGCACTCAGGGTGGCAGTCATGATGCCAGATTGGGGACTTCATCCACCCATACATTGGTTGGGTTACCCTCCTCATGGTATCAATCATGGGTGCATCATTCCATAGAGAGCCCTCTTGGCTATATCATTTTGTAAAGGCCAAGGGATGAACGTCTATGGGGGTTGATTTCACCAAACTTGCCCATCTAGGAAAAAGGGCACGTAAATCTAGGAATTAGTTATAAGCGACAACATTTGTTTTGAAAAGATGCTTGATATAATGCATGTTTATGTTAAATGAGAATGACAATATTATCAAGCTTGAAGACAACAAGCAAGTTAAGTACAACGATAACAATATTTCACATAATTTCCTATCTTCGGGTTTTAAGTGTTGTGATGCCGTATGGGTATCACGAGGTTTTGTCCTAGGCGGGTTGTGAAACCTGACCCTAGAAGACCCAGTCCAACCACTGGTTTGACTCATGCATACTAATTCAACTTCTACTGGATGAATTAGGTATGGAAGGCCTCCCTATAATACCAATTACTCAATCTAGGATGCTCCCTAGGTCAATTAAGCATGGTCATGCATAAAATCTCCCTACATTCATCCAGTTGAAAGCCATGACAATCAAAGAATTCAAACATCAAAGAACAACTTTCATACCAAAATATCATCCAATCTTGTCCAACCCCTCTCATTGAGGGGATTATCCTTGCATAAACATCATCTCTAGTCTACCAACAACATAAACTAGACTACCATGGAAAAACATAAATGAGAAAGAGTGGCTATAAACACCATTCTTGACATCTTAGGTATAAGGCTTGAAGGTGATCTTCCTTGATCCTCAATCTTGACTCCAAACTCCACCCAATCCAAGATAGTTCCAATGCCTTTAATTTCTCCTCAATCTACTCATCCAAAACTCTAAAAATGGTGGCAGAAAGGGGGATTTTGTGGAATAGGTGATAGATGAGTGGTGGATGGAATTGTTGGTGATTTCCTGCCAAAATTAGGCAAAAATTAGCCTCTGTCGGCACAGCCACACGTTACTATCCTTTGAAACTAACAAGGATCTCATTCTTTCTTTCTCCCTGGCTACTCATTTGGTCCTCGAAGGCTTCCTATCCTTGCCTTGTAGCTTGGTCCAAATCGAACACCAGAGACTCCTTGCCTGCTTGATGAAACACCCTAAGGAGCAAAGACATCATCCTAGCTCAGAATTCCTTTCCCCCATTGGGGTACAAAAAGATCCATCCTACTAATGGCTCTAAAGAAGAATTCTAACTAGATAGACTCCCAAAGTCTTATCCCTCATTTCCCCTTTTTCTTTTCCCTCATCTTACTAGAGCAAATGAAGATCAACAAAAAGTCTCAAAGTGAAGGAAACAAAGAACTCAATCCCTATTTCCTTACCCCGTTCATTTTTGTCTTCATGGAGCTAGTGGTAGAGCGGTCATTCAAATCCTGTCATAACCTTTGTAGAAACATTTCCTTTCTTTCAAATACCTTTCATTGAAAATCTATCCTTTCAAAACCAGTTTCAAGAACTGGCCACCATATCAATGAAACCATATAGACTCTCAAATACCATCCCCTATGGATGGTCCAACACCGTTAAACGTGGTTAGTATAATCACTGAGTGTCTAAGCATCACCTAAGGCAAAACTGCATTTGATCAAGAGAAAGGGAACATCGTAAAAGACATCACATCAACTCCTCAGCTCTACTCTAGTAATGCGACCATAATGGTCAACTACTATGTGGATAGCCTTATAGTTGATAAGACCATGAAACCACCATGAACCTCTGTGTGAACAGCATCTGTAGGCATACTCCACACAACCTAAGCATGTTACTTGTATTCCTAACGGATTGCACAATCCAGGGGTGGGTGACCAATGCAACATATATCATGATCTAGTCTAGCCAGATCGATCATGTCCTATCATGAATAGTGGATCACATGCCACCATTCATCCGTTAAGAGTTTCAAGCCCAAACTTTTCACATCTTCATTACAGTAGATCGCCTTCTACTATAGAGCATCAGAGCCCTCGCTCCATATCATGTTGCATCATGTTACATCACATTAGGATTCATTTTAAGGATCTCCCAATCATCATAAACCCCACCTTTGAGAAGTGCGGACACATTTGATTATGGAGCAGAAATTGGATCTCTAAAATCGTGGAGTTTGTAGTTGTTATCGATGCAAATTTGTAATATGTCAGTATAGGTATAACAACCTACAAGATTAACTTCAAATTAAAATATTTAAAATATTTTACTTTACCCTAATTAATCAATTAACTTCAATGATCATCCAAAACCCTAGACATTATAGATCATCTTGTCTATCACAATTTACAGTCAACCCAACCTACGTTATTATTAAATTATTTTACGTAACCCTAATTCAACAATTAATCTTTCCATTCAAGCATAACCCTATATTTTGGGTACTGTTTCATTAAACATCACGCAAAGCTTGAGATTGTGAAGACACGGGTGTCCTTCAGTACTCAATATCGTTCGTGGTGAACGGTAAGGAATATGTACACCTTACTCTGATACAATCAGATTGAAGCTCTTGTAATACCTACCACATAAGATGAGTATATATAGTTCAAATATAATTCATCATCATCCTTACATGTCTTTCTTTTGATCTTATGAATATTGGTATTGCACAGTTATTTGACATGGAGCTAGTCAGATAACAAAATGTTGGAACCCTCGTGTTTACCCTCTGGTTGTATGATGTTGCCTTAATTTCAATATTATTTGTAACTAGTTAAGGACATTTTTTCCAGAGATTCTGCGATGGAAAATGATGAAAGGACCAATCAAGGTATGAACTGAAATGAGTCAGTACATGATAGCCATAATGACCCTGTCAATTCACATGTATGCCTTCATTGCAAGCAGCAGGGTCACAACATTACCACTTTTGCAAACGAGAGTTAAATACGCCGGAAACCACTAAATTTTAATTAACAGTTACGATAACCACTAAACTAATTTTTGTTCATCAAATAATACCAAACTATTTTTCCATCTCTAACATTACCACTCCGATATTTTATTGGATGGAATATTAATATGGCCTAAAAACAATCAGCCGTTAAAGCCCACTTAATAGCCAAATCATCCATTTACGTTTTAGCTTATTTAAACTCCGTGTTTAACAAAACTTTTAATCTTACAAAAAGGCCCTTTTCCATTAAAATAATTCTCTTTATGATTTCTTCCCTATTCAATTCATCTTTTCATACTCTGTTTTTTATTTTCAAGCTCTGCAAAAATCATTTTCATCTCCTTGCTCCGATAGCTTCCGCGATCAACACATCACATTATACCGACATAGATTTATTTGAAGTTGCCTCTTCCCCATGACCCCATTGATTTTTATCTCTCAACAAAGAGAGTCTGCTTCTCCCATGTTGATTTCAGCCCAAACGAACAGGTTAAATTCAAAAAGTTAGTTACTTTATTGAAACGTCATTATTTTGGATAGGTAAGCAATGTTTATCTTTTTTCTTCTATTGGTTCTTGTTCATTGCAATAGTGGTATATGGGTTTATGATTTCAAAGCAAAATCCCAATTACATTTACAGATACAACAACGAACGTCCAAAAAATTAGAATATATGATTTTAAAGGTAACCTTAACCACATTAAGGAAATATACTTATGAATTCCTCCAATTCCTCAAACTTTTTGAACTCATTCCAATTTGTTGGTTCAAGGAGGAAGAAGGAGAATGAGAATGAGAAGGAGAAAAAGAAAGAAAAAGAAGCAGGTAAATATGAATCTATCAGAGATAAATTCTATTTGTTCGAAGTAAGAGAAGGAAGTTTTAAAAGAAGAAGGAAGAGATAAAATAGAGAAGAAGAAATTTTCTTATTTTGATGTGCTGGCCGTTGACTAGGCCCTAACCGCTAATTGGTTTTGGGTCATGTGAGTATTCTGCCCAAATAAATAACCTAGTGGTAATGTTAGAGACGGAAAAATACTTTGGTGATATTTGGTGAATAAAAATTAGTTTAGTGGTTAGTATGATTGTTAATTAAGATTTAGTGATATTCAGTGTATTTAACTTGGTAAATGAATACAAAAGCTATGATAATCAAAATACCAATTTCAATGATGATGACAACGTAATGGAAGGAGATGGGTACAACATCCCAGACCAAGAAGACGACAAGTCATCTTCAGACAACGGAAAATCAAAAGAGGTCCATCCGGATATGGATCTCCATCTTCAATTCACAACAACACTAACTGAAGAAGAACTTAGTCAGCTATCATTCAAAGACGTGAATGAAAATGTTGTATAAGCAAGAATGAACCGAAGAGGAAGGCGAGAGCGGAAATTGGTGAGGATAAAGTTCAATAAGGACACTTTAATATGGAGTGTTACTACATTCTACAATGTTCATTCACAGTTACTACAATTGAAATATCTCAGTCAATATATTTCGGCTTACCGCCGCCTAACTCCATACCAAGCCGCATTAATTAATCTGCGAGACAATGCTGAAATTAGACTTGGTCAAATCTATAACCTTGTAATACAAGAGCATGGGGAACACCCATGTAGGATACATTAGAAGGGGCATATATAATCTTTCATACTAAACTCGTTGGCGGTATCATATTTGTAAGGGCGGCGCATCGACTGCATTACTTTATTTTGAATCAAAGAAGAATTATGACATGCAGTTATTCATGGAATACACCACATGTTAGGAGAATATATTGTAGAACATTTTATGGGCTTACAGTATGAGTATAGCCGATGTTTTAATTTTTGGAGAAGTATTAACGTTTTACACAGCATATTAGAGGTCAAATATCACATTCCTTTGGTTATGTTCACATGTGATTAATTATTATTTAATATAAGTGGATATTGAACTAATATCATCTGAATTCAATTTTTATGAACTACTATGGTGTCCTATACTTCACCTGTGCACTTCTATTGCTATATACGTTACGTAGTTTTCTACCTCAATTGATTAGAGTTGTTAGTTCTCGGTTCTTAATTTGATAAAAGGTCATCTCTTTAAATATTAACTTGACATTTCTAATTTGGTCGCTCAAAATTAGTGATTTTGCTAATATGGTTTGTGTTGTTTTTTTATGTCATATAGGTGTTAATCATCACTTCAAAATTTGTTTGTTTGTAAGTGCATTTTTGGAGAACGAGAATGCATCAACTTATGAATGGGTCTTGGAGACACTGACTAAAGCTATGGACGATAAAAAATCAAAAGTTGTTGTCACGAATGGGGATTATGAAATGTTGAAAGCCATACAACAAGTGTACCCAGAGGCCACACATCATCATTGTGCATGGCATAAACATAAAAGCAAAAATATCTGATAAGGGTTTTCTCGACGAGTGGCCCAAGTTCATAAATTTTGATATACAAGAAGAGGAGTTCGAGGTCTAATGGCAAGCCTTAATGAAGTAATATATACTGGAAAATAATATGAAGTCAACAATTTGCACAAGAAACAAAAGAAATGGGCACACGCATACTTGCGATCACACTTTTTTGTTGGGTTTACGACCACATCTAGATGTAAAAGAGTAAACTCATATATTGGTAAGTACATAAACTTAACCGACAATCTTCTAGATTTATTCAAAAATTAGTTTAGGGCGACAAGAGACTTGAGGGAAGCAAATATAAGGATGATTATCACAGAAATTGTGGATTACCAATAGTACAATACCTTTAATTTCAGTCACCGGAAAGGAGTGCGGCATAACAATTGATGACACTAAATTTGTCGTGTTTATCATCCTTATTTAAGAGATATTTCAAGTATAATTGTATTGCTTTAGGTATAAGTTTAGGATGTTTTATGCATTTTAAACTTTTATCTCGATTTAGTGTCTCAGACTCAGTCGGGGTCCATTTTGATGTCGTTTTGGAGTGTTTTTTTTATAGATTCCAAGTACATAACGACATAGAGTCATTAATCGGGCCAATATAGTGTATGTGGATGGTCTAGTTTAGGCAATAGGAAACATTTTGACATCTTTAAGGAGCTTGGATCGCGACTTGGTCGGGAAATGTCTCAGTTTTGTATTTTGGGCATATCTCCTAGCTCATAAGTCCGATTGATGCAAGACCAACGGTATTGGAAATCTCATTCAATTTCCTTCAACTTTTATCACGGATTTATGTCAAGATTGTCGCTATGGAGTGTCAATTTTTCCACTATGCATATAGCGGCAAATTTGACAACCCTATAGCGGCAAACTTGACATGTCTCTCTGAAAACATGTCAACAATGCCGCTATAGGGGTGGCAATTTTTTCGTTATGCGCATAGCATCAAGATTGACCAACCATAGCGGCAAAGTTGACACTTCAGACAATTGAAGGATTTTTAGGAACCTCTATTTAAAACTCGGTGCTCCCTCATTCGAGGAGAGACTTCCCTGGACGAAATTGAGAGATTTAGAGAGAGATTTGAGAGCCACAAGAAGGCGACTTTAAGGAGCTCGGGATCGGAGAAATAATCAATATGGCGAATCAAGTTCTTGAGAAGATCGGAGAAATTTGGTTTTTCATAATTCTTTGTGTAAACCTAGATTCAATGTCTGTCTCTTCTGTTTTGATTTGTCTATCGAGATTATGAGCGGCTTAACTTCTCTTGCTTAGATTAGATGAACCCTAGGTTCATTCCTATGGATGAATGATTTGGTAAGTTTGACAATTTATGCGAGCTGGATAGATTTCATTGCATATTTGATTTTGTTTTCGATTTGTTCTTACCCAATCAACTTGAATTAAATCTCTGTTATATTGGTATTAGACTCGAAAGAGCTTTCATGTCTAGATCGTCGAAATCAAATAACTAGGTTAGACATTAACCCTCATTCGGGAGCGAATGAACTAGTCTATCGTG
This sequence comes from Linum usitatissimum, assembly GCA_030674075.2. Taxonomy (NCBI): domain Eukaryota; kingdom Viridiplantae; phylum Streptophyta; class Magnoliopsida; order Malpighiales; family Linaceae; genus Linum; species Linum usitatissimum. Next base: position 943,173 of record JAUJYP020000273.1, on the reverse strand, counting down.
TGAGCAATTCTAAATCGGTAAATTGCCTAGCGGGTTTTAGATCTTTGACTCGAAAGAGCAAACTAGAATACTAGATAGGTAGCAAATTAGCAAACTCAAAAGGGCGTGATTTGATTAGAGAAGAATTGTGACAGAGTCATGTATCTATCATGTTTTGTTTAAATCGTGGAATTTGTCTGTCATTTGTGACTTAGAATTGCCTTCGGGGGTTCGACATCTAAGCAATATCATCTTCGATTGTTTCAACTCTTATATCATGCAGTCTTGCAACCCTGTTGACATTAAACTAAATTTTCATTTTCTTTTGTGATTGATTGATCGTTGTGGCACCTAAACCAAATTCATTGATATCTCGATTAGTACTAATTACAACTTTGAGTAAGATACTTAAAGAGACCCTACGGAAATTCGACCCTGTTAATTCATTAATCGGTTTATTTTGAGAACAAGTAAAATCCGTCCATCAACAAGATAGCAGAGAAGCGTTGAGCAAAATTCGTAAAAGAGACAAGAATAGGGAGTACAAGGTGATGCTGTACGGCAGACATGAACATGAATGATTCGTAAAATATCATTGCGAACCAAACATAGCCGAATGCACATGTTTAAAGTTTCGGAGTTCAAAGATTCTTTACTCTCATATGATGTTTGTTTTAAAAGAAGAACGAGAATAGCGGGTTCCCCCAAGTTTTGTGGAATTAAAAAAATGTTGAAAAATCCTAAATCATAATTTATGATGGGTAGAGCAACGAATGTGCATTGTACTAGCAATGTCATTGTACGGTACAAGATTTTTCAGTATCGTACTTTATTAAATATTTGGTCGGCGGCACAACTAGTTCAAACTTACCATATTTACTTGGAGTATATAATTGCGACACGTGATAGATTAATACAGGTGGGAACGAGTGAAACTATAGAACCAATTAAAGGCGACTCAGACGGGAATGAAAAAACTAATCAGTATGCACTTGTGAAGGACTCACAAGTGGCTAAAACTAAAGGTGCTCCCCAGTACATGGTTTGGATAAGAAACGGAGGTGCATCAAATGTAAGAGGTTTGATAAAAAAGTTTCTACATGTGAATACGATCTTGAAATCCTAAACTAAGCGAAGCATGACGAAAGAAAAAAAGAAACGACAAGTGAGGAAAGGGGCAATTGCATGTACCGTTACATGCATTCAGTAACAAGTTATGCTTATTACAACTTTGTTTTTGCTCACTTTTTTTGTGTTTCTAGACGGTTTGAAGGGCTGCAATTCCAGCCACATTGAAACTAACGGATCTAGAAATAAGAGAAATGTACATGTGCGAATAAATTTGAAACACAGTTTTACTTGTGGATTGAATGTGAGAGTTAACTAATAAACTGCTTAAATATTAGAGGATGTCCCAAGCCCCACCCGATAACGATACAAATTATGAATTGGTCGAAGAATTAGAAAAAGAAGATTTTATCGACAAAGATAAAGAATATATCATTGGATGCATAGAAGATGACGACTCCAGCAGAGACGAGTGCAACGATGACGATGATTATGACAATTATGTAGTCTAACCGAAGAAGATAATTAATGAAACGTCACCCGTATTGTATAATTTTTTTGATTTTTACTCGAATCTTAAGGCTAAGTTTGGCTCACAGAACAGACCAAGTCCAAATACTATTGCCGAAGAAGTCGCAGGAAGTCTCTCACGTTCGAATTCAGGCTTTATTGTACGAAATTATTTTAGTTCTACTTTATTTCGTTATCGTTAAATTTAATGCTTTGTATAGATGATGGAAGGGAAAAAAGTTCTTAACAGGAGACTGCGGCGCCAAAACAGTTCACAAGGAGCCAACTTAAAGGAAGAACATGGAAATATTAAAATTGTTCTAGAGATCAAGTAATTTAATTGTTCTAGGGAGTGAGTAATCTTCAAACCACGTAGCCAATCTTTTTTCAGTCTGTATTAATTAATTTCAGTTATTACTCTGTTTGGCACTTTAAAGAGGGTCAGCAGTAACATTTCAAAACACAACTAGAATATTTTTACAGCATTTTTTTGGAAGGGGGTTATGATATGGATGGCAGATGTCAAACTTTTACCTATTTTGGTCCATGTTCGACTCCATCTATGCATAAATCCATGGTTTCAATTTGAAGCAGCGCCTGGCTGCCGAAAAGCATTTTGACGGATTAGATGGATTGAGTGAGAATTGGGAAATGCTACCGAAATGGAGACAGTTCTGAAGAAACTGTGGTAGTCGTTGTATGAGACGAAATACAATATTGAAATTGTTTCAGAATCAAGAAATGGGGACATTATTTTTCTAATGATTTCAATCAGTTTACAAAGACAATTATCAAACAAGACGGTAGCCAATTACATATGACACTGAACCTTACAACACAAAATAAAGAAAGCAGCTGCATTTTCAACGTTACAGTTACGAAACAAGAGTACACTACGCTACTATATTCAGTACCGTACAAACGGTTCAAAAATACCCCGGTTACTTATTCTGACAGCTACGCCTATTGTGACCCGGCTTTGAGCACATATTCTACATGTGCGTGGAGTACTGTTGGGTGTATTTTGTCTTGAAGGAGTAATGTTGGGTGTATTTTGTCTTGAAGCAGATGTACTCCCCTCTTCATGAAGCTCTTTAAGTGGTTCGCCCTCAAATAAGATAGTCACCAGACCTGTCATCCTAGGTTCCACCATCGTTCTTACATCCGAGTCATCTATAATCCAATATAATCCTTTTGAGAAACTCGCTCCCACGGGCAGTAACAGATACGGTGAAAAGATGTGTACTTCATCATTTCAAAGGCATCCTACGTAAATAGTAGATCGATAGTCAATGAAGATGGTCATCATGTACATTGCAAATCAACAACCCATATTAGTTAGAGAAGATCAATATCTATAGTACACTGATAAAATATGACAAATCACAAACTGCACTAACAAAACATCCAAACTAAGGGAGAGTAGAATAAATAAAATACCATGTAAATACCCAAAGAACATAACCGAATTATAAAAAATAATCTTAACCTAGAATCAACATTATTGTACAAGCCAATCAAGTTAAGCAAGATAATGTCACTCCTACATCAAACATCTACTCCAAACAAAAAAAATAGGACTCACGTGTGGTCCAAAAATGTATGGAGAAGAAATCGAGCACTTTCTTCCAACAAAGGGCCGAACCCAAGCTCTATCTCATCCGAAAACTTTGGACAATAAAATAAAAAAACGATTATTAACTTTAACTATAGCTATTATATCATATTTAAGAATTTAGTTAGAAGGTATTACCTGGTACGGAGATCGGAGATTGTTGTTTTGTGCAAAATCAAAAGAGGACGAGAAAACCGAACTTGTTGGAATAATGTGATGACCTATTTGTAAAGATAGAAAGTTGAGTGATTAATATATAAAATAGGAAATAATTGGACTGAAAAATATATTTGAGATAAGGATTTGAAGGTTAAACACAAGTATGTTTTCTCTCCTTCTTGTTTCTGTACGGGTGTAAACCCTCAGTAACTTGTTTTATTTTCTTCTTGTTTTTATATTTGGATTTATGATACACAATGGATGTAAGGCTTTATATAGCCTTTATAAACTTAATAAGACAAAACACATTTCTTTTATTATCTTATCACAACTAACTTTATTTAATTTTGGTGGCTTGATGATGGAGATTTGTTGGTGGCTTGTTGATGGCTGCAAATGGATTGTGTTGGTGGCTTGTTGTCTTGGGAATAAATGAGTGAAAGATCCAGATTTTAACACTCCTCCTTGGAGCTTTGACTCATCATTCCGAGTGCAGTTCGAAAATGTTGAAATTTGTCCCTTGGAAGAGACTTCATGAAAATGTCAGCAACTTGTTTGTTGGATCCGCAATGAATTGATGAAACTTGATGTGTTCCTTCAGCTTCTTTGATGAAATGATATTTCACCATGATGTGCTTTGTTCTTCCGTGATCGACCAGGTTTATGGCAATAGCAACCACTGACTTGCTATCATAATAAATTGTTGTAGCTCCAGGGGTAAGACAACCTAAATCAGAGAGAATTTTCCTGATCCAGATTACCTGACTAACGGTTGATGACGCAGTGATGTATTCAGCTTCAGTTGTTGATTAAGCTACTGTTTTTTGCTTTCTAGAGTTCCAGGAGATGACTCCTGATCCAATGAAAGAAGTGTATCCGGAAGTGTTTCTTGCTTTCTACTGTTTCTTACTGTCGGTGTAGCCTTTGAGATCTTCGGTTGAGATCAAAGGTATCGCAAGATTCTTTTATCGGCACCAAATTGAGCTTTGCTTGGTGATTGCATGAATCTTGAAAGTAGACTTGCAACATACATCAGGTCTGGTTTGGTGGCTGTGAGATAGACTAAGCTTCCCACCAAACTTTTGAACTGATTCTCGTTGGTTGATGTGTAGTCCTCTTCTCTTGATAATTTTAGGGTTGCCTCCAATGGTGTAGCGATCGGCTTGCACTTGTTCATCTTGAATTTCTTTAGAATATCTTCAGCATATTTTTTTCTAGCGGATAAAAATCCCGTCTTTTGATTGATGAATCTCCATTCCTAAATAATTATTCATTTCTTTGAGATCGGACATTTCAAACTCATTCTTCATGTCGGCCTTAAACTTCTGTACCTCTTCGGGGTTGCTGCATGTAACTAATAAATTATCCATGTAAAGTGAGACAATTATAAAATCTTCCGAGTCTACCTTCTTCACGTAGAATGTAGGCTCGCTTGAACTCCTTCGAAATCCACTTTTGGTGAGGTAGTTGTCAATTCTGCTATACCATGCTCGTGGAGCTTATTTGAGGCCATATAGTCCTTTCTTCAATTTGTAGACGTAATCTTCTTTCTCCCGGATGGCATAGCCTTCAGGTTGCTCGATGTGGACTTCTTCTTCTAGATAACCATTAAGGAATGCTGATTTTACGTCAAGTTGAAAGATTTTCCACCCCTATTATGCTGAGAGTGCCAAAAGTATTCGGATGGTATCGTGTCCGGCGACGGGTGCAAATGTTTTTGAGTAATCGACTCCTAGTTCCTGTGAATATCCCTTAGCTATGATTCTTACTTTGTGTTTATTGATTGTGCCATCATGATTCATCTTCGTATTTTAGATCCACTGGACAACGATGACTTTCTTTTGAAAAGGTCGTTTGGTCAGCTCCCAAGTTTGGTTTTTCTCGATCATCTTCAGCTCCTCCTCCATGGCAACATTCTGTTCTTCATATTGAGATGCTTCTTCGTATCAGTGAGGTTCAACCACAGCTCTGTTGCAGTCGTAGATCTCCTCCACTGATTGCATCTTCTTTGGTGGCGATTCAGAAGAATTGGTTAAGCTTTTTCCGTCTTAGTCTGAGTTGGTTGGATCTGTTGGTTGAGCTAGTTCTGGATCCGGTAGCGTGTGAGTTATCACCGTTTTTCTTCTCTCTCACTTTGGTTCATCCCAGTTCCAAGTAGCATCTTCATCAACTTTTATGTCTCAGCTGATGATGACCTTTTCTGTTTCAATGTTGTACACCTTGAAGCCTTTGACTAAGAGCTGTAGCTGACGAATATTCCTCATTCCGCCTTGTCGTCCAGCTTGTGTCTCTTCTCGTCTGAAACATGTGTGTAGCACATTGAGCCAAATACCTTCAGGTTCTTTACTGTTGGTTTATGTCCGCTCCAGGCTTCTATTGGAATTTTATCATTGAGGGCTCGTGTCGGAAGTCTGTTCAACAAGTAAACAAAGGTGTTGACTACTTCCACCCAAAATGATTTAGGTAGATTCTTCTTAGCTAGCATGCACCTCGCCATCTCCATCACGGTTCTATTCTTCCTTTTTGAGACACCGTATTGTTGTGGAGTGTAGGGTACGGTGGTCTGCTGCTCTATACTTGCAATTGCACGAAACTTTTCAAATTCATTAGAATTATACTTTGTTCCTCTGTCGGATGGTAGAATTTTTATTTTCTCATCGCTTTGGTTCTCGGCCATGGCTTTGAATCTTTTGAAGATTGAGGAGAACTCAGATTTTTGCCTTATAAAGTACACCCACGTCATTCTTGTGTAGTCATCGATAAACAATATGAAGTATCTATTGTTGTTGAGACTTGGGTTTTGCATCGACCCACATAAATCGGTGTGGACCAATTCCAACTTTTTCTTTGCTCGCCATAAAGTTGGTGATGGGAATGATTCTTTGTGTTGCTTCCCGAGTTGACATGGCTCGCACACATCTTCACATCTTTGTAATGTTGGTAAGTATGGGATGAGGTTATTCTTTTGGAGATACTTGAGCGTCTCCATGTTGTAGTGGCCGAATCTCCAATGCCACAGTCTGAACCCGCCGACTTGAGTTTGCAATCCAACTTGTCCATACGCCAAGCCAAGTGGGAAACTCCTATTTTTCATGGAAACTTGGAGCATTTTTTCGCCTTCTGAAAAATGGATCTTACACAAACTATTATCAAAGGTTAGTGAAAAACCATTTTCCATTAGTCGACCTACATTGAGTAGACTCATCTTGAGGGCTGGTACAAGTAGGACATCTCGAATAGTTATTGTGCCTCCTGGGGATTGTAGTGAGATGATGTCTTTGCCCTTAGCATCTACCAATGCTCCATTTCCCATCCTGACGGAGGTCTTTATGTTATGGTTGATTTCAGAGAAGAGTTTTTTGCCATATGTTATGTGGTTGGTGCATCCACTTTTGACTAGCCATTCTTACTTCTCTGCTTCACATAGATGACAAGCAGTTAGTGAATTTTTTTTTTAGTCTTCGTTGTTTTTATTGTGTTGTTGACGAGTAGGTTGATCTGATCCTTGACTTTCTTGCTTGTATTTGCACACTTTCTCAATGTGCCCGAATTTCTTGCAAAAGGTGCATTGAGCTTTGTTCTTTATCCAACAATATTTTTCAAGATGGCTAGTCCTTTTGCAAGTTCCGCAAGATGGGTATTTGCCAGCTGAAGATTTCGTGCTCTGTCGCTTTCCCACTTTGTTCTTGGAAGACGTTTGTTTGTGATTTGTTTGGATTGCTCCCTCGACTTTTCCTTCGCTCCTTCTGTTTATTCTTTACTCGTGTGCTTCCAGAGAGCTTGAAAGTTCTGCTATCATGAGTTTTGACAAGTCTTTTGATTCTTCGATGGCAATGACAATTGGGTTGAACTTTTCCGTCAGACGTCTAAGCATATTCTCCACGATTCTTTGATCTGTAAAGTTTTCACCATAGAGCTTCATTTGATTTGTCACCTCGGCTACTCTGGTCGATTAGTCTTTCACCATCTCGTCGTCCTTCATGTTAAGGCTCTCAAAGTGTCTCCTCAACGTTTGTAGTTTGATGATTCTCGCCTTCTCTGTGCTCTTGAACTCCTTTTCAAGAATTGTCCAAACTTCTTTTGCAGTGGTGGCGGCGACGATTTTTGAAAAAATATTTTTCATGACGGATGCGTGTATGAAAGTGATGGCTTTCATACTCTTCATGGCGACTTCTTTACTTTGCTTCTCTTGGCCTTTCAATGATTTTTCTTCTGATGATTTCTCTTCTGATTTGGGAGGCTCGATGCCGTCTTCGATAAAAATGTTTTCATTCGTACCGCCCAATAATCGTAATTTTCACCTTTGAAGATTGTAGGTGAAGGTAAGGAAATGCTTGCGGAGGACATTTTGGTAACTTTGGGCTAAAGGTAATTTTTGGTGAGAAAAAAAGTAAGGTAATTTTTGCGGAAGTGATTTTTGGCCCGCAAGAACAATGAGGGTTCTGATACCATGTTGGAATAATGTGGTGACTGATTTGTAAAGATAGAACGTAGGGTGATTGATATGTAAAATGGGAAAAAATTGAACTGAAAAATATATTTATGATAAAGATTTGAAGGTTAGAGAGAAATATGTTTTTTTTTGGTTTTTTTTTGTACGGGTGTAAACCCTTTGTAACTTGTTTTGTTTTTCTTTTCTTTTTTTACTTGGATTGATGATATATAATGGATGTATGGTTTTATATAGTCAGTACAAACTTAACAAGACAAAATATATTTATTTTATCATCTTATCACAAACTAACTTTATTTAATTTTGGTGGCTTGATGATGGAGATTGTTGGTGGCTATAAGTGGATTGTGTTAGTGGCTTGTTGATTCAAAAATAAATGAGTGAAAGATCTAGATTTTAACACTCGACCCTACTATTTCTTTGAGGTGTCTTGATTGTCCTCCCTCTTTTTAAATTAAGTTTCATTAACTATATATTGACGACGAGAAAGGCGGGGAAGAACAATTTTGGTGAAAGAAATTTTGGATGGTGATGGTGATCTACTTATCTTATCCCAAAAATTAAAAAAGAGTAAATGTTATCCGTTGGATTACAACTTTATCAATGGACAAGATTTACTTTAGTAGTGATCCATGTAAATTGGTATCATCCCATAGGAATCCAAACACGCATAATTACTACAATTTCTGTGTAAATCATGATATAAGTCATAAGAAGAATGCAAATTAGTGTGAGAAATTGAGAAAGAAAAGCACAATTAAACTAGTAGTAAAATAGACTGATAGACACAATATCACGTATGTAAGGCATAGTAGGTCACAGTTAAATATATCAAATAAATTAAATGAAGTACCTAGATAGTGAAGACTTGAATAATCTTTATGTTGGATAAACGAGACATATGATTGCCTTACAATCATATATTGTATAGAAACACAAATACAATACGAGTTACACCATAAGTCAAAAAGCTTGAAATATAATATTGCATAAACGTAATGCATATTGCATGGCAACCCAGACATTTCCTTTACGTAACGAACGATATTTATGAGTTGTAGGTGTCTCGCAAATAACAATGTCCTCCAAAAACTGTATATGCTACCTCATTCATCAAACATACCGCCCTGTTGGCCATGTGATATGTATAGTACGACTACTATTAACTTCTTGGCTCATGAACATTGTAAGTGCCATGTTAAGTGGAGTCAGTGTGGATACGGGGTTTGTTACCAATCAGTGTTAGGATTGGTCAAGACAAGATACTGGGACTGATGAGATACTTAGACAGTGGAGACTTGATTAATCTGTAAGTTGGATTTTCGTGTACTGTAGGTTCTGCATAAACATGGTTTGTTACTTTTCTGTGATAGGATTCGTCAACTAGATAGGAATTCTTGGTGAAACAATTTTGTCATGGTGAAACTATCGACACAAATTCTAAAACGGAACATACAGAGGAAAACAATAAGCGGTAACTATGTTACTCGTTATACTTATATAACTGCTTGGAAAAAAAAAGGAACTAAACTAACGAATGGATGTAGAATACCGTAGTTCATCAATACACTGGCGGAGCTGTGTGGAGTGTAAGGAAGCTGAAAACAAAACGTTTAATATTTATTTTAGGCATAAGTATTCGAACGCATACCCCTCCTTAGGGGAAAGCATATTTACCAATTCTACTCAAATTTCTGTTATTAGAGTAATAAAATGTTGGGTAGTGCTACGGTGTGTTCATCAAATTGGGATAATAGTTACTTCTATTAACGGTTAACTTATATTGAGTGATTTTTTTATTTAATCAGACGTTAGAATTAATATATATATATATAATCTTATTAAATCTAAATTAAGTTGCATTGATATTTTTAGTCATCATAATACTAGATTACACCCGATGTTCTTCAAATTTTCCTCTATGGATACATTTTTAACTACAACAAAAGATGATCATCTCTATCGAATTAATTTTTTAGTCAAATCACTCGATCTATACTTTTATGATATGTAGATTCATATCCTTAGAAATATAGAATTTAAAAGCATATTTATCCATCAGACCATTAATGAAAATAACTATTACACTCATTTTTTGTGGAGTCACTGTAACATTTGCCATACGTATGTCCTCCTTAAGGGATTATTCCAATTCTTAAAACTATGTAAAATTCTTAAATTCTAAATCTCAATACCACCCGACACCAACAAAATCTTATGAGATGTTTAGGTTATTTATTGAATTCATTTATTTATTTGCTTCTCAATAACAGATAAAAACAAATTTTATTCAACTATTTATTTGCTTCTTAATTTGGCACATATTTTGGCTATTGGGACACCAAGTGTGGGAAGATCATTCTCATCCATGAAATATATCAAGAACGATTTTCGAAGTTGGATGATCGATTAGTAGTTAAACCATATGTTGGTGACATATATAAAACGAGATATATACGCTAGTTTGGACAAAGAATGTGTTCTATAATAATTTTAGAATATGACATCACGCCATGGTTTGTTATAAACAGTGTGCTTTGAACTATTATATTGTAAATGACGCTAAATGTCACGAGGTATCCGGTTATTACCGAAATATACACGACATATACATAATTTAGTGTATAGCACAAGCTATTGAAGTCATTTACGAATTTATACACGTCATTATTCTCTGTTAGTATGAGTTGGAAATATTGTCTATGTGTCCTATGAAATATCCTATGAAGTGTCATATGTGTCCTTAAAATTGACGTAGCAATCAATTATAAAATCCAATTATAATTAAAATAATAAAAAATACTTTTTGTGATCCAAAAAATATTATTTTTTCTTCTCTAAAGATCTCCTCCATCGGAGCTCTTTCCTTCATATTCCTCTCTTTTTCTTCTTTCCAAATATTAAACCCCATCGAAGCATACGAAGAGGATCATCACTCTTAGAAAGTCTCTTTTGAAAATTCCCCAACTCTTCGTCAGAGCAATTTCCGATCCACTTGGAACAATATCATCTGTCATCTCTTCCGCACCAAATATGGCAAGAACACCGTTTCTCCTCTGCCGTACTGAACATCTTCCTTGCCGGCCAGAATTCCTTCTCCTCTTCCTCGAATTTCACCCTCTCAGAGAGAATCAAAACAAAACCGAGCATCTCCATAAGTTGCTGACTACTTTCTGCCCGAAGGATAATTGTTCTACCACCATGTTTGGCGTTTGGTAACACAAAGGTGAAGGTAGCATATAGTATTTCCCTGCAAAAATCAATTCATTCTCCCCACAATCATCTGTAAATTCTTAAACAGCTTCAATAACTTATGACATACACTAAATTAGGTATAGGTGGCGTATATTCCGGTAATATCGCAATACCTTATGACATTTTTTTACCATTTTCCATAAAGTATTATACTGTAGATTTTATTTCGTTCATAATTGACATTTTTATTATAACTAGTTAATATACATACATCCCAGATTGATTTACATGCATTGAATACATAGTTTGAAAAATATACAAAACCATACGTAGTGAGCTGCATATGAAGGGGAAAACCATGTCTTAATCATTCGACATTTTTATCCAAAACTCACCCTAGACTTCATACGCTCCAACCATTCATACCTCGCATAGGCAGTCAAATCAACTGAATCAACAAGCAGGACTTCCGGTTGGATTGAGTTGGTGCAGTCGAACTCTTCGTCAAAAGAGTACCCTTTGCTATCGCCAAGTTATCCATCTTCATTATCCCACATATTCTCACGGAGTGATCCGGTACAAACAAAACTAGTTACATGGCTAGTCTCTGTAGCGGCCTGCAACTCATTTTAAATATCTATATCGCCCCTAATTTTACGCAACCCACTTGCCGTGCTCTTATTTGGCAACAAGTACCAGATCTCAAGGAAATTTTTGTACTTCAATTCCTTTTCCAAAAGCTTTAGAAGTTAAAAGTAAGAAAATCGGTCTCTTTGCATGTCATAAACAGTTCTGACACTACCGACATATTTTGATATGCCATTGTTTCACACCATCCTCGCCATGTTTATTATAAATGTGATGACAGGAGATCTTTCGATAGGCACTACAAATCAAATTCACACAAGTTATAATAGGCTATAACGACAGTTGTAAAAAAGCAAAAAGTACAACCACAAAGCAACAGCAAGTACACCAATTTAACAATCTGCCAGGTGGTTGCAAAGATTTGAAATTTTGGAAAAATTAACCAAACACAAATAGTCACATAAATATTTGAGGACTTATGAAGAGGAACCGTCTAGAGTTTTTTTTGTGTCATAGTTAATAATGTTGTTAACAACCAACAAAACATAAATAGGTACAAACAAAAATAAATTTGAAGAAGAGAGAGGGGGTCCTGGGAAAGAATTGAGACGAAACACACTGATTATCGAGTAATCGGAGATCGAAAAAAACAAAAAAAATAGAAACTGCAAAACTGAACACTGAAAAAGTCCAGATCACAAAGATCTCGATACATATGAGGTGGAAAAAACAGAACTTAGGCAAAAATATGTTGGATCTGTGATAGGGCTAGAATTTGTAGCATTTATCTAACCTTTTTTTACACGCATTTGACAGGTTATTAGCATGTTTGCAATTTATTTCTCTACAATTTCGTGTTTTGGCATATTGCGTATAGATCCGTTCATTTGGACCGTTTCGGTCCATTTGATGTTTTCTCTGTAGTGTTTGTTACCTACATGTATTATGGAGATAGGTGATCTAACCATAAAGCCAAGGGACGTGGTTTGTAGAGCATTTGGAGTTCGAGAAAGGAAGTCGAAGTTGGAGTTGGCGCAGCAGAGATACTGCACGTCGTGCAAGGATGCACGCCATGCAGTCCATCAAGTATTTCAAAGGCACGGCTTCAACACAGGCGCACGGCGTGCACCAGAGCACGCCGTTCCTTGCTTTTGGAGTCGACGAATTATGAAGATTTGAAGCAGCACGGCGTGCACCACTGCACGTCGTTCCAACCTTTTGGCGTCGCAACATGGAGAAGGATTGAAGCAGCACGGCGTGCACCACTGCACGCCGTTCCCTTCCTTTTAGTACGCGGAACGGACAACTTTGGAAGGTGCACGGCGTGCACCCTCCAAATCCGGCTTCTACTATAAAAAGGGAAGTTGGAGGAAAGAGAAACCATTCTTCCCAAACTCGATTTTTTTTCCCGAGCTTTTCCTGCAAAAACCAGAATAGAGACTCCATTAGAAGCCAAATTGAAGATCCAAAGGAGCTCCTATGGAAGGATTGAAGCTAGAATTGAAGATAGAAGATCAAGAGCATCGATTGGAAGGAAAACAAGCCGTTATCTCTTTGCAAGAAGATGGTTAGGTTTTCTTTTGAATTGCTTTCTTCTAGAATGATGAGTAGCTAAATCCTTTGGGATTCTTGGATGAGATGTAGGAATTGAGCTATGAAACTGTCTTGGGTGTTTGAGAACAACGTTTGTGGATGTTTGATTTGGAATGAAAGATTGTCTTGATTGTTTGGGTGTTCAACCTAATTCTTGTTATGGCTAGAATTAGGTCAAATGTTTGAAATCCTTTGCTTGGGATAGGCTTAGGAATTCAGTAGGTTGGCAATCGAGGATAGAATTAGGTTATTGGTGGGGTAAACCGATAACCTAATCCTACCTTTTGTGTTTTTCCGGTTTTAAGTGAAAACCATGTTGTAATTGGCGGGCGCTCGGTTTGCACCCAATGGACCAAGTTGGGTGTAGTTATCAGTAGCTTAGGCGTTGATGGACCAAGTTAACGCTATTTCTAATTACTCATGGGTTCTTTTGATTCCGGGAAAGCACCCTTTCACTTTGTAGAACTCCTTGGAGTTTATTACTAGTTAGCCCGTTTAAGGGGATTTCTACCTTAATCGGGAAGTTAGTAGTGGAAATCCGCGTGCATAATCGTGTCGCGGATTCATACGAGTGTTAGGAGGATTCTTCTCATTCCATTCATGTCCACATTCGTTTGTTTTGAAAGCATTCTAGCGGTCGAGCTTAGTGACTCGTCCCTTCCAAGAACTCAATTTCTCCTTTGAATCAACTTTAAGTCCTTTAGTTTAATTAAGTTATTAGAATAATTAGTATTAAAAATTAAATCTTTTAGCCTAAACCGTGTTGACGAATTCGAGTAGAAGCATAGCGAGAGGGACCTTCAGACACAAACGACACTTGTGTTGTCGGAATAACTTCACAGTTATTCGGGCGATCAAGTTTTTGTGGCGTCGTTGCCGGGGATACGGACTTGTCTCTTATTTTAGGTAGACCTTTCCTTAATACCTCTAAAGCTATTATAGATGTATTTGAAGGAACTCTTACCTTGCATGTTGATAAGGAACAGGCTACTTTTAATTTGACCAAGAGTATGCAATTTTCTCATGCTCAGGATGATATAGATTTTGATGAGGTTGAATTTGAGGATGTAGATGTCATCGCTTATGTGTTTCATGTTAATGGTTTGTTTGATCTAGATGCCTTGGATTCGTCCTTGAGTAATCAATTGCTGCAGGAATCACACGACGAACAGGATTTGAGTGTAGAGCAGCTAGAAGACCAAACAGAAGTTACTCCGCTTAAGGGAGTCTCTACAGTCAAGCGGACATCATACGAGGAGCCGCCCGAGGTCGAACTAAAATCGCTCCCAGCTCATTTGGAGTATGCATTTCTCGCAGAAGGCTCCAAACTTCCGGTTATCATCAACTCATCTCTTACACCGGATCAAAAACAGAGATTGGTGAATCTTCTCCGACATCATAAGGAGGCAATTGCATGGCAGATCTCAGATATCAAGGGCATCAGCCCTTCTTTTTGCACGCATAAAATTCTGATGGAAGAGAATTTCCGCCCGGTGGTTCAGCCTCAACGGAGACAGAATCTGAAGTTGCAAGAGGTGGTGAAGAAGGAAGTGGTGAAATTGATGGATGCAGGCATTATCTATCCCATCTCAGACAGTGAGTGGGTTAGTCCTGTCCACGTGGTCCCGAAGAAAGGATGCATCATGGTAGTCGAAAATGAGAAGAAGGAACTCATCTCCACCCGTACTGTTGCCGGTTGGAGAGTCTGTATTGATTACAGGAGTCTGAACGACGCCACAAGGAAGGATCATTTTCCGCTCCCATTCATGGATCAGATGCTCGAAAGCCTCGCTGGACATGACTATTTCTGCTTTTTGGATGGGATGTCGGGATACTTTCAGATCCCAATAGCTCCAGAGGATCAGGAGAAAACAACGTTCACTTGTCCTTTCGGCACCTTTGCATACAGAAGGATGCCGTTTGGATTGTGTAACGCCCCCGCCACCTTCCAGAGGTGTATGCTTGCGATATTTGCTGATTTGGTGGAAGATATTATGGAATTTTATATGGACGATTTCTCGGTGTATGGGGATTCTTTCGACCATTGCTTGCAGAATCTGAAGCGAGTTTTACAGCAATGTGAAGAAACCAACTTAGCTTTGAGTTGGGAGAAATGCCACTTCATGGTGCGTGAGGGAATCATACTTGGACATAAGCTGTCCGGAAAAGGGATCGAAGTGGATAAAGCGAAGTTAGAGACGATAGCAGGTCTTCCCCTTCCTTCGTCCGTCAAAGGGGTGCGGAGTTTCTTGGGGCATGCGGGATTCTATCGCCGCTTTATCAAGGATTTCTTGAAGATAGCAACCCCCTTGAACCGCCTTCTAGAGAAGGATGCTGCATTCACCATCACTGATGAGTGCAGATGTTCTTTTGAGTTACTCAAGGAAAAGCTCACTAGTGCACCGATTCTCACTTCGCCTGATTGGTCACTCCCGTTTGAGCTGATGTGCGACGCCAGCGATTTTGCTTTGGGAGCTGTTTTGGGACAGAGACAGGGTAACCATTTTCACCCTATCTACTATGCAAGCAAATCATTGAATGAAGCTCAGAAGAACTACACCACCACCGAGAAAGAACTGTTAGCTGTGGTTTTCGCGGTCGACAAGTTCCGATCGTAGTTAGTGCTCTCTCATACCGTGGTTTTCACCGACCATGCGGCTATCCGGTATTTGATGAGCAAGCCGGATGCTAAACCACGCCTTCTCCGCTGGATTTTACTGTTGCAAGAGTTCGATTTGGAGATTGAAGATAAAAAGGGGTCCGAGAACGTTGCTGTTGACCATCTCTCTCGTTTGATGGAAGAAGAGGTGCGAAAGCCAGATGGGATTTCCATTCAGGAATGCTTCGCAGATGAAAGACTCTTCATGGTCGTTGCCCAGGTAGTGGAAGGACCATGGTTTGCTGACATAGCCAACTACCTCGCCACTGGATTCTTCCCAAAGGACGTCACACCACAGGGAAAGACGAAGATTCTGACAGATATGAAGAACTACTTTTGGGATGATCCATACCTTTTCCGTAGGGGTGCAGATCGGATGATTCGACGATGTGTACCATACGACGAGACTCCCTCAATCCTTAAGCACTGCCATGCGGGGCCCGCCGGAGGACATCTCGGTGCAGACCGCACCGCCCGTAAGGTATTTGACTCTGGTTTTTATTGGCCTGATGTTTATAAGGATAGTTTCGACTATGTTAAAGCATGTGATCAATGTCAAAGAACTGGGAACATTTCTAACCGAGATGAGATGCCTCAAAACAATAACCTTGTCTGTGAAATATTTGATGTTTGGGGGATAGACTTCATGGGGCCATTTCCTCCATTTAATGGCCTCAAGTTGACTATGTCTCTAAGTGGGTCGAGGCCGTGGATCTTCCCACTAATGATGCTAGAACTGTAGGGAAATTTTTAGTTAAGTTGTTTTCTCGGTTTGGAACACCTCGGGCAATCATAAGTGATAGGGGCACCCATTTTCAGGGTCAGTTCGACCGGGTGTGTCACCGTTTTGGTGTCACCCACCGGTTATCTACTGCCTATCACCCTCAGACTAGTGGGCAAGCCGAGGTTACGAACCGAGAACTCAAGCGTATTCTTCAAAAGTCCATCGACCAATCGAATAAAGATTGGCCGAGTAAGCTTGATGACGCTCTTTGGGCCTACCGTACCGCGTCCAAGACACCTATAGGGACCACTCCCTATAGGCTAGTCTATGGTAAATCTTGCCATCTACCAGTCGAACTTGAGCATCGAGCTTACTAGGCTTTAAAGTTTCTCAACATGGATGCTAGTGCTGCAGGTGAACATCGTACGTTTCAGATACACGAGTTGGAGGAACTCCGTCATCATGCCTATGAGAGCTCTAGGCTATACAAGGAGCGGACCAAGAAGTACCACGATTCCCGCTTACTGACTGTCAAGGAGTTCAAGGAAGGCGACCTCGTACTTCTTTTCAACTCGAGGCTCAAGTTGTTTCCCGGGAAGCTGAAATCCCGATGGAGTGGACCATTCAACCGTGACGAAAGTCTTCCCTTATGGGACAATTGAGGTAACCGCATCCCCCTCCTCTGAACCTTTCAAAGTGAACGGTCATCGTTTGAAACTCTACCGAGTTGGTGACACCGTAGGTGTTATCGATGAAGTGGATTGTTTCCCACTTTGAATTGTTCAGTGGAGGGCGTCTAGCTAAAGACGATAAAAAAGCGCTCTTGGGAGGCACCCCTTGCGTATCCATTGATAGAATAGTGAACAAAGACCTTAGTTGATAAGTAGTGGTCAGTTGATGTGTGTTTGGTTTGAATCTTGTGTTTGAGTCGAGTCTTGAGTCATTGATCATGTTCTAGGTTCTTGCTAGATGAAAATTGAACTCTAGGAGAGCTGAACTTGTTGGATTTTTTATGCTGAGTTTGCTGGAAATTGAAGGAGTTGTTGCTGAGACAGCACCTTGCACGCCGTGCATATGTGCACGCCGTGCAAGCTGCTGGTGTTCTTAATCTGTGGCCTTTGAGTTGAGGAACGGCGTGCCCCCTAGCACGCCATGCTGTGAAAATAAGCCCGCAAGCAAGCAAAACCATCGATCCCCAAAGCAAGGAACGGCGTGCACACATGCACGCCGTGCGTTGAGAAACCGCCCGCAACCTCAGACAACCATCGAGCCTAATATTAGGGAACAACGTGCACTCATGCATGCCGTGCATACCAATTCCTCCCGCAACCCTCGTGAGCCAAAGTTGGGAACGGCGTGCCACACTGCACACCGTGCACCCTGCTTCAGAACCGCCCCTTTCCCCTTTTCTCTCTCCACGGGTTTTTCCCTTTTTCCCCTCCTTCCTCTCCTCCGCCTCCTCCTTCCCTTATCCCTTTTCCTCCCCAACTGCCTCCCCTCGTCTCCTCCCCTCCCCTCCTCCCCTTCCATCCTTCCCTCCCCTCCTTCTCCTCCTCCCCCTCCCTCCTTCCTCCTCTTCTCCCCCACCCGCGCCGCCCTCGTCCTCCTCTTCTCCCGCCGCCCCCTCTTCTCCCTTCCTCCCGTCGCCGCCTCTTTCCTCCCACATTCCCCACCCGCAGCCGCCGCCCTTCCCCCCCCCCCCCCCCCTTCCCTCCCTCCTTCCATCTCTTTCCCCTTCCCCCAACCCCCCACATCCCTCACTCCAACCAAAACAATAACCCACGACCACCACCACCCAAAACCTTCAATTCACCTTCTTTTTGGGCGATTTTCGGGTTCTCATTGGTCTTCCTCAACTCAGTGGCTGTTTAATTTCGAGCTCCAACACTCAATTTCGATTTCCCCCAAATTCGGTTAGTGTTCAATTTTTTTTAGGTCAAACTGTATTCCTCTGAATTTGGGTTCATTGGGTAGATGTCTTGTGCATTGTGATGTAGGTAGTGAACTAGATTGCTTAGGATGATGTTTATGCCATGTTCCTTGTGTTTTGCTTCCAATTTCGGATTTTCAATAACGGTGGAATTTTCGAGTTCTACCCTAATTTTGAAATTCTGAAATTTCAAGCAGTCCTGGTTTCCATTGTGTTTGCTATGCTTTGTTGAGGACTTTTATGCCTATGCCATGCCCGTTTGTCCCAATTGTGTTGCTATGGTGGTTCGTGGATGTTCATCTTCCCTAGTTGCTCTTACATTCCATTTGGTCGTTGTATTGCATATTTGGTTTTGGAATTGTGTCACACCTAGTGTTGAATGTTTTGGATCAAGTTGTGGGGACTTTCGCTTGTGGATTCTAGTTTGCTTACCTATGTGTGCTTTGCCATGCCTTGTCTTTCATTTCACGAGGACGTGAACATTTTAAGTGTGGGGGGTGTATTCTCATATTTGGGGATGTTGGGATATTAACCAATTATGCAACCTTGTGCGATTTTTGTTTGCTATTATCAGTGTTGCAGAATGCAGCAGAAGAAGACTCCCGCCATAGGGTTAGGCAAGGTTACCGGCACATCCAAAAGGCCGCGACCATCCACTCCCTCAGAGCCCTCGTCTGCTGGGGGTAGTCCACCGCCATCTCCACCTCGGGGTTCTGTTTCCACCCGTCCACAGCGGGGTGGAGCTTCATCTTCGGCCAACCCTCGCCGTTCTAGGGGGGCTTCTCAGCAAGATACACCGGTGGACCCCATTCCGGCTGCTGCTACTGCTCTACCGACTCCAGAGGTGGAGCAGACGATCTTCAACTTCGAGCCTGGAAGTGAGTCCGCCCGCCGATACGGAGTGTATCGGACGTGGGCGACGGCACCTCAAGGATACCTCGACTTCCAGAGCTTTATGGAGGAGGGATGGAACACATGGCTGATGGCATATTGCCAGGGAGCGGGCATCTGGCCGCTCGTTCGAGTTGATGATCAGGAGCTCCCGCGTGTCACCAGGGAGTTCTACTCCACATTGAAGATATAGAGGTACACCTCGACTCAGGAGGCGGGAGGCATCAAGTTCCGACATGGAGGTCGGATGTTCTCATTCTCAGCAGATGAGCTGGCGCAGACTATGGGTTTCTATACCCCTGAGCAGGTGGCCAACTTGGAGGTGATGTCGTTGGCCACGATTGATAGGAGGCCAGTCCCGAATTCGAGGGAGTTCTGGAAGGACATTGCGTGGGACAATGTTCCTTACTCCGCTCGGTCCTCGAAGGTGAAGCGGATGAAGATTCGGAGGTTGAGGCTCCTTCACCTCCTCTTCCGTCGGAGCATCACTGCTAGGAAGCAGTCTAGCAGCGGAGGAGTAGTGAACACCACGGACTTGTGGCTTTTCTACTGCCTCGAGAAGGAGGTGAAGGTCCATTTGGGAGACTTAGTGGTGAACTTGTTCAGACACATCTCCGACCAGAAGGGAGTTGGAGTTCTATTCGGGGGAGGCTACATCGCACGGCTGGTGCGAAGGCTCAGAGTGATGGACTCCTTCGAAACGGATCCACTGTTTCAGCGCGGTTTCCCCATCACAGTTCGGACCGTCAAGGAGCATGGGGTCCCGAGCCTACTAGCCAAGATAGTGAACGAGGGGCCAGATGTTAGAGAGGGGGAAGGAGTAGACTTCCCCCCAGATACTGTGGAGACTCTGGCAGCACAGATTGGAGGGCTACAGATGAACGTTGGTGACATTCTCGACAATCAGATCTTCCTCAGCCAGGATTTTCATCGGTTTGACGGTCGGAGCAGAGCTGCCTGGGAGAACCTGGACCAGAGGACTGAGAGGATTGAGAGCAAAGTGCGTGGACTCTGCCAGGATCTTCAGGAGTATATCGCCGAGAGCAGGGAGGCGAGGACTCGACAGGAGCGCCGGGACGAGCGATTGATGGAGGCTCAGGCTCAGCAAGGCCAGTGCATCCAGCAGCAGGGACAGTAGATCACCTATAGCCACGAGCAGCAGCATTGGCAGAGTGGGCACATGTCCTACCATCAGGACACCTACTTCACTGGAGCCACCTATCCACCTCCGTGGCCAGCCTATCCACCACCACCACAATGGCCGGAGTACGACCCCTATCCTCAGTTCCCGGGATATCCGTATCCTCCGCCGGATCAGTGATCGCTTGGGACGTATCATGACTCAGACTTTTGTGTGTTTGTTTTAATTTTAAGACTTTGTCATTTTTCTTTCTTTTGTTTAGTAATTTTTCTCTTTGGCCTGTATAACGGATGATAACTTCGGTTGCATCTATCATTAGTACTTTGTGTGTGTTATAATTGGCAGGTCCCGAACAAAGCTTTTATCCAGTCTCACCATCAGTCTTCGTTTCATCGGTATTACCCTTCTGGCTCTCTAGTGTGGTTTCTTTCGTGAAATGTGTTGGAAATTATGGGATGAATTAGGATGCTAGTTTCTCACTTGATTGCTTAATTGAATCTTTGTCATTCAAATACTTGAAATTCCCTCTTAAACTTGAAATTTTGGTTGAAATTGGAATACATGTTTAGCGTAGTAATTCTGCCTGAGGGTGAATAGGATGCATGATAGATTATTTTCGGACCACCTACCGTTTGTCTTGAAACGAGTTTAGAATGGATCTATGCACTTGGTTATTCGATCTTGATGTTTGCCGACTTGTGTACAATTAATTCCCCTTTCAAGTCGCTCTAGTGGTTTAAAGTCATAATTGACTAGATGGTCCAAATAAGGTGCAAAAGAGGCCAATGTGCCCAAAATGTCATGGGGGTTCTGTTGCGATTCAACACACTGGCGACTTTAGGTCTGCCGCCTGTAAGCTAGTCCCTTCGAGCTTCTTTTCTCACCTCTTCCTAGTTGTGGGTCGGGGTTATTCAGGTAAACTCGGTCTATGTGGATGAGAGCCTTAGCCCGATCGGGATCGCAACTACCCCCATTTGGAAAGATACCCTCTAAACTATACTTGAAATTGTGAAAAGTGAGCTTGCAATTAATTGAGTAACTCAATTGACTCACATGTGTTTGTTATGTCTTGTATAGTTAAATTGTAAAAGAAGAGGGGAGTGCTTTTGATCAAAACATATTATTTAAAGTAAGCACTCCCTCCCTTAGGACGGGAAAAATACCCGGCCAGGACCATCTGTTTGAGCATAGGAGATAGGGGAAATGTTTCGTGTCGGTGGATGTCGAGTGGTATTAACCATATGCATAAGTTTGTTCTTGATTTGGATTAGAGAACTCGGTAATTATAACTGCGTGGTTTGGTGATCTAAAGTGCGTTCTTGGCATCGTGAAGTAGGTTTGAACTGTTAGCATGTTGTTTCGGTCTCTCCATGTTTACAGTTTGTATAGAGTGTGAAAAGTAAAGTGGCTTGAGGACAAGCAAGGTTTAAGTATGGGGGGATTTGATAGGGCTAGAATTTGTAGCATTTATCTAACCTTTTTCTACACGCATTTGAGTGGTTATTAGCATGTTCGCACTTTATTTCTCTACAATTTCGTGTTTTGGCATATTGCGTATAGATCCGTTCATTTGGACCGTTTCGGTCCATTTGATGTTTTCTCTGTAGTGTTTGTTACCTACAGGTATTATGGAGATAGGTGATCTAACCATAAAGCCAAGGGACGTGGTTTGTAGAGCATTTGGAGTTCGAGAAAGGAAGTCGAAGTTGGAGTTGGCGCAGCAGAGGTACTGCACGCCGTGCAAGGATGCACGCCGTGCAGTCCATCAAGTATTTCAAAGGCACGGCTTCAACATAGGCGCACGGCGTGCACCAGAACACGCTGTTCCTTGCTTTTGGAGTCGACGAATAATGAAGATTTGAATCAGCACGACGTGCACCACTGCACGCCGTTCCAACCTTTTGGCGTCGCAGCATGGAGAAGGATTGAAGCAAAGACGGCGTGCACCACTGCACGCCGTTCCCTTCCTTTTAGTACGCGGAACGGACAACTTTGGAAGGTGCACGGCGTGCACACCTGCACGGCATGCACCCTCCAAATCCGGCTGCTATTATAAAAAGGGAAGTTGGAGGAAAGAGAAACCATTCTTCCCAAACTCGATTTTTTTTCCCGAGCTTTTCCTGCAAAAACCAGCATAGAGACTCCATTAGAAGCCAAATTGAAGATCCAAAGGAGCTCCTATGGAAGGATTGAAGCTAGAATTGAAGATAGAAGATCAAGAGCATCGATTGGAAGGAAAACAAGTCGTTATCTCTTTGCAAGAAGATGGTTAGGTTTTTTTTGAATTGCTTTCTTCTAGAATGATGAGTAGCTAAATCCTTTGGGATTCTTGGATGAGATGTAGGAATTGAGCTATGAAACTGTCTTGGGTGTTTGAGAACAACGTTTGTGGATGTTTGATTTGGAATGAAAGATTGTCTTGATTGTTTGGGTGTTCAACCTAATTCTTGTTATGGCTAGAATTAGGTCAAATGTTTGAAATCCTTTGCTTGGGATAGGCTTAGGAATTCAGTAGGTTGGCAATCGAGGATAGAATTAGGTTATTGGTGGGGTAAACCGATAACCTAATCCTACCTTTTGTGTTTTTCCCGAGTTTTAAGTGAAAACCATGTTGTAATTGGCGGGCGCTCGGTTTGCACCCAATGGACCAAGTTGGGTGTAGTTATCGGTAGCTTAGGCGTTGATGGACCAAGTTAACGCTATTTCTAATTACTCATGGGTTCTTTTGATTCCGGGAAAGCACCCTTTCACTTTGTAGAACTCCTTGGAGTTTATTACTAGTTAGCCCGTTTAAGGGGATTTCTACCTTAATCGGGAAGTTAGTAGTGGAAATCTGCATACATAATCGTGCCGCGGATTCATACGAGTGTTAGGAGGATTCTTCTCATTCCATTCATGTCCACATTCGTTTGTTTTGAAAGCATTCTAGCGGTCGAGCTTAGTGACTCGTCTCTTCCAAGAACTCAGTTTCTCCTTTGAATCAACTTTAATTCCTTTAGTTTAATTAAGTTATTAGAATAATTAGTATTAAAAATCAAATCTTTTAGCCTAAACCGTGTTGACGAATTCGAGTAGAAGCATAGCGAGAGGGACCTTCAGACACAAACGACACTTGTGTTGTCGGAATAACTTCACAGTTATTCGGGCGATCAGGCCTTTCTTCCTCAGCCCCATTTGCTCCATCTTCACCAACATTAGGTGAATCATCCCCAATGACTTCTTCATCTTTATCAACCAACTTTGGGGGAACCGCTACAGGAGGCTTCACTACCGTGGGAATAGGATTTACTTGTTTTCCACTCCTAGTAGTGATGGTCTTCAATTCAGCATAATCACCCTTGGGATTCTCCTCAGTATATCCAGGTAAAGTACCTGGTTGTCGAATGGAAAGGAGGCGTTCCATTTGAGCTTCCAACTTGTTGATTGAAGATTGTTGATTTTGAATAAAGGTTTGTTGGTTCTGAAGGAGTTGGAGCAACATGGCATTGTTGTCTGTCGGAGTTGCCACTGAGGAAGAGGATCCAACTTGAGGTGCAGATGGTGGTGAAAATCCGGGAGGAGACGCTTGCTGCTTGAAACCTTGTTGTTGTCCCTGTGGTGGGTACCCCCTTTGATTATCCTGACGGTAGCCCTGATTACCTTGAAACCCCTGGTTGTACCCGGAATTTGATTGTCGTGGAGGTCTTTGTCCTTGAGGAGCTGTTTGAGGGGGTTAGAAACTTGCCCTTGAGGTCCGGACCTTGTTGGTAATTCCGATAGCCTTGATTGTTCCTTGGATAGTTGTAATATCCACCTTGGTTGGATCGGAAGTTATTTTGATAACCTCCTTGGTTATACCCAACTCGTTGTTGACCACCTTGAACATAATCTACCTGCTCAAAGT
Organism: Linum usitatissimum; assembly: GCA_030674075.2. Classification (NCBI taxonomy): domain Eukaryota; kingdom Viridiplantae; phylum Streptophyta; class Magnoliopsida; order Malpighiales; family Linaceae; genus Linum; species Linum usitatissimum. The sequence goes on along the minus strand of JAUJYP020000273.1, from coordinate 918,785 downwards.
TTTCCATCTCTTCTTCAGGAGCAGCTTCGTCGGCAAAGAGTTGACATGTCGACACATCATGTCCTTCATGTCCACATCCCTCGCAATAATACACCATCACCGCCTTTCGAGGATGAGGTTTGGGAGGCGGTGCTACCTCTTTGACAGGTGCCTTGGACAAGGCCATGTTGTTCATCTGATGCACCAATGCATCAACTTTGGAATGGAGGAGATGCAAAGATTGGTCAGAGTTATCCTCGAGGGCTTGTTGGCGTGCCCAACTCTTGCTCTTGACAGCCATTTCCTTGAATAGCTGCAAACACCTGGTCGGAGTGAGAAACTTTAGATCCCCATCTCCAGCTTGGTTGATCATCCTTGTGTTCTCATAATCGAGAGCACGTGCGAAAATGTCCGCTAAGGTCCACTCCTCCATGTTGTGATGAGGGCAGGAGTACAACAATGCTTGGAAACGATCCCAAGTCTCGTGATAAAGCTCTCCATACCGCTACTGGAAATTACTGATTTGCCCCCTGATTGCATCTGTCTTGTAGGGCGGAAAGAACTCCTCCAAGAATGCTCTAGCCAATGCATCCCACGTCCTGAATGAGTTGATTGGTTGGTTGTCCAACCAAGCCTTAGCCTTCCCTTGGAGCGAGAAGGAGAACAACCTCATGGGAACCACATCTGCGTGGACCCCGTTCAACTTCATTAGCTCAACGATTTCGGTGAAGTTCCTCAGATGTTGACTCAGACACTCGTGATCGTTGCCCGAATAAGGTCACTGCTGCACCATCTGGACATATGGTGTCTTTACCTCAAAATTCCGGTTGTCAACCGGAGGAGGAACTATGCTCGAGCCGGTGCCTGCAAGTGTAGGCTTAGCATAGTCCCCGAGTGTGCGTGTTTGCATCTCCCATTATGATGGGTTCCTCAAAATCCGCTTCTTCGCTTGAAGAGTTGAAGGTAGAAGAAAGCTGTTGGTGAAGAGGATGCCGATGAGGGTGGTGAATGGGGTGGTGAAGGTGCTGGTAGTACGATCTCTAAGTTGCGGATGGGTTGTTGTAGAGGAGAAAACAAATGCCGAGGTGGTGTGAGAGTGCCTTGCAGATTCCGAAGTCGTCGCTCACGGATCAGGCTAGACTGTCTCATAAACTGCACCTAAACTCCTGCACATCCAAAAACAACACACCAAAGTGAAACCCAAAAAAACAACAAAAAAGACAGGAAAACAAAACTAAACTGGAGTCGAATGCCTAAATCAGCGCCGACTAAGTCCTTTCGAAGGAACGAGAGAAGTCCCCGGCAACGGCGCCAAAAACTTGATCGCACGAATAACTGTGAAGTTATTCCGACAACACAACTGTCGTTTGTGTCTGAAGGTCCCTCTCGTTATGCTTCTACTCGAATTCGTCAACACGGTTTAGGCTAAAAGATTTGATTTTTAATACTAATTATTCTAATAACTTAATTAAACTAAAGGACTTAAAGTTGATTCAAAGGAGAAACTAAGTTCTTGGAAGAGACGAGTCACTAAGCTCGACCGCTAGAATGCTTTCAAAACAAACGAATGTGGACATGAATGGAATAAGAAGAATCCTCCTAACACTCGTATGAATCCGCGACACGATTATGCACGCGGATTTCCACTACTAACTTCCCGATTAAGGTAGAAATCCCCTTAAACGGGCTAACTAGTAATGAACTCCAAGGAGTTCTACAAAGTGAAAGGGTGCTTTCCCGGAATCAAAAGAACCCATGAGTAATTAGAAATAGCGTTAACTTGGTCCATCAACGCCTAAGCTACCGATAACTACACCCAACTTGGTCCATTGGGTGCAAACCAGAGCGCCCGCCAATTACAACATGGTTTTCACTTAAAACCGGGAAAACACAAAAGGTAGGATTAGGTTATCGGTTTACCCCACCAATAACCTAATTCTATCCACGATTGCCAACCTACTGAATTCCTAAGCCTATCCCAAGCAAAGGATTTCAAACATTTGACCTACTTCTAGCCATAACAAGAATTAGGTTGAACACCCAAACAATCAAGACAATCTTTCATTCCAAATCAAACATCCACAAACGTTGTTCTCAAACACCCAAGACAGGTTTCATAGCTCAATTCCTACATCTCATCCAAGAATCCCAAAGGATTTAGCTACTCATCATTCTAGAAGAAAGCAATTCAAAAGAAAACCTAACCATCTTCTTGCAAAGAGATAACGGCTTGTTTTCCTTCCAATCGATGCTCTTGATCTTCTATCTTCAATTCTAGCTTCAATCCTTCAATAGGAGCTCCTTTGGATCTTCAATTTGGCTTCTAATGGAGTCTCTATGCTGGTTTTTGCAGGAAAAGCTCGGGAAAAATCGGGGAAAATCGAGTTTGGGAAGAATGGTTTCTCTTTCCTCCAACTTCCCTTTTTATAATAGCAGCCGTATTTGGAGGGTGCATGCCGTGCAGGTGTGCACGCCGTGCACCTTCCAAAGTTGTCCGTTCCGCGTACTAAAAGGAAGGGAACGACGTGCAGTGGTGCACGCCGTGCTGCTTCAATCCTTCTCCATGCTGCGACGCCAAAAGGTTGGAACGGCGTGTATTGGTGCACGCCGTGCTGCTTCAAATCTTCATAATTCGTCGACTCCAAAAGCAAGGAATGGCGTGCTCTGGTGCACGCCGTGCGCCTGTGTTGAAGCCGTGCCTTTGAAATACTTGATGGACTGCACGGCGTGCAGTACCTCTGCTGCGCCAACTCCAACTTTGACTTCCTTTCTCGAACTCCAACTGCTCTACAAACCACGTCCCTTGGCTTTATGGTTAGATCACCTATCACCATAATACCTGTAGGTAACAAACACTACAGAGAAAACATCAAATGGACCGAAACGGTCCAAATGAACGGATCTATACGCAATATGCCAAAGCACGAAATTGTAGAGAAATAAAGTGCGAACATGCTAATAACCACTCAAATGCGTGTAGAAAAAGGTTAGATAAATGCTACAAATTCTAGCCCTATCAATCTGCAAGAAATATTAGGAGGGAACCTACTCTCTGAATGAAACCTTGCCGTGAATTGAACTACAATGAAGGAAGATGGTGACTGCTAAACAATAGTGAGATAGGGGAACATAAGATTCTTTAGGATTGGGGAAGAGAGTGAGGCCGAGAGAATCAATTGGATAAATATTCTTAAAATTTACTCTATTAAAAAATGAAAAATAAGGGGTATGTTATAAAACTAAACTCAAAGAAAGACAAGAACAAGAGAAATATGGAGAGGGAGAGAGTTTCTTATTGAGGTGTGAAGAATGATACAAATGAGAGTTCTATATATAGGTTCATGGAATAGTAACATATACTCTCTAACATTACTACACATAAAGGAGGGAAATAAACTACATTGAATAATACAATAAACATAGGAGTTGTGGAAATAATCTTCATAACACTACCCCTTGATTGCCCAATGGTTAACGATATACAGTATTCTCCGGATACGCTTTTCACACTGCCTCATTAAAAACCTTACCAGAAAAATCCATTTGGAAAAACCATGGTTAAAGGCAAAAGAGTGCAGTGCGTATCGACTCTCCCTGATGATGATATCAGTTGAGATCCTTGTATCGACTCCCCCTAATGCGTATATAACTAGATCTCATCATTATATCAGTCCAAAATCATTTAGTCACCGATCTTCAAATTAGTGGACTAGCTTCCCAAAAGTTGATGTGTGGAGAGTCTTGGTGATTAAACCAAGTTATCGGTTGAAGGCACTTGTAGTGCAAATATTTCAACTTAATTGAGTTTGTGCATATAATGTATGCATCAATATAATCGATGGTCATCCATAATTCATATGAAACTTCACATAAGATGACCATTAGATGAGAATATGCCTCATTAAAACCTTACAAGGAAAATCCTATGTGATAAAAACCTAGTGAGGGAAAAAGAATACATAATCATCACATTACGTTACAACATTTTCTTCCAACTCAAGGATATATGCAAAAAAAATATCATGCATGATTTATAGGATCATGCCTTTGAATGGTGGTACAGCTTTATAAGTTGGTTTCACCGTCCCACCAAGTGGTAAAATTACCACATGAGACTAATTTATGGCCAACTAACACAAATCTGACCAAGATTACTACTTCAAAACCGAGTAGTTCTCGTGTCTTAATAAAAGTTGATTAAAATTGACATAGAGTCACATATTGATCTTACTACCATCTAGGCACTGATAGCCATGTCATATCCATATAACTTCTTGTTGGATATAATTAGTATATCATTGATGATATACAAAAATCATGTTCGAGAGAGATGCATAGTTGGCAAGTTAGTGGTAATCTTCCACATCTTTAATCTCGAACTCTCTAGCGAAGCAAATAGTATATTGCTTTGTGAAACTCTTTAGGAGTCTTAGTAAAGTGTATGTCATCTATGTAACAAAAGATGATGATGACATTTAAAGTCTTATAAACAAATATATATATATATATATATATATATATATATATATATATTAAATACAAAATAAAGTAAGAAATTTTTGTAAGAATTTCAAAAATCATAAAATATGACAAAGATGATTTTTCATCATTCAAAATGCACATGGAAAAGAAATGTATGATATGTTAAATGGACCACTTCTCTCAATCATTCAATCCATATGACGCGAATTGGATATATTTTGAATACTATTTACATGAACGTGAATTGTTCGCTTTTAGCAAATAAATCCTCGAGAAAATTTCATATATACATGTGTATTCGTATTATACAAACCATACACATAGATTGCAATGACATATATTAGGGGCGAAGTCTTTCCCGTTACAAATTGCCAGACTAATCGAATAAAAAATAGTTGCATCCACCAAATGATAATATATTCTCATAATCAGAATATTATAGGTTTGTTGTACAAAACCTCTAAAAAATGAGATGTTTCATAACTTCTCATACTCATACTTTACATCTTAATGTATAAAGACTTGATGTCTTAAAACTTTTCATTTCTCTTGGGAATTTGAATTTGGATCAAATTGAAATTCTCAGCCAATCATATCTTTCTTTGGCTCATGATCCTCATTTTCAACTATCATATTTAGCATTGCACTATACGTAAAATTTTTGTCAACGTTGACGTCATTGGGGTTCCAATATTTTCCATCCAAGATATAGGTAATTGAGATATATATTCATATCTTTCAGGTACCTGAGACTCTTCTAGAGCACATTATTTATTTATCTTGGTGGCATTTGCTTAAATAATCTTAACCTCAATTTGACCATCTTGATATATAGCTCCATCCGACTTCTGTGGAATTTTTTTTTTGCTTTGGAACCGTGTGGTCTACCACGCTTTATACGGGTTGTAGACGCAGTTGTGATGTCAGGTTGCCCAATATCGACATGATTTTCACTGGAGCATTATGAGTTGGCACATGAGAATTTTACTCTGTCTGGGTTAGTAAATTGTCTGGCAAATGATGAATTATATGCTTTTGAACTTCAAGCTCAAATTGCTTAGTGCGAGGATCGAAATAATATGATCATTCATCTAATCTCTTGGCCAACTTTTATTTTCTCCCCCTAATGTTGGAAAGTTTAAATATAAACCTCCAAACGAGTCATCAAAATACTCCCGACAACGATGTGATACTTTACCATCGATAAAGTCGTAATCAAAATAATTTCTCAATCTTCATTGAGAACCCATCCTAATAAATGATGCTGGAGCAATTCAGTGTGTATATCACATTCATATATCCATAGATGGGAAGTATAAGGTTTTGACCCAAAAACCAAACATAATGGAGGAATTCATGATAATTTCTTGGCGTAATGTGAATTTTTATTGTGCATGTAAATGATATGTTCACAATAATATATTGGTTTTCAATGACACATTTTCGTTATTGGATAATCATGAAAATATGCTCATAACCAAAATTGTTGAGCTAGTAATCTCGTAAATTCTAGGTTGCTTTCATATACACATGTGACCTTCTAGTTGATACATCAATTAAAATAATTGGTTCACATGTTGGGTGTATGGATCCATAAACATCACCCTTGTTTTATTTGTGTAAGATAAATTATCTTACTTTAGTTGATGATTATCCAAACAATCAACTCTATTTAAGAATAAGCAACCCAAAAATTAGTTATGATATATTGGGGATTTCACTCAATAATGGGTAATGGAGAGGCGGTGATGCTCTCCTAGTAACGAAAGCTTGTTGACAGAACACAAAATTGTTTGTGTTCCCATGATGTAGGAGAGTCATAAGGACTACTTAAATCCCTATAACCTTAGAATCATTTCTTTAGAATATCCAAGTTGAGAACTCTGTCCACAACACTGACCAGAGAGGTACTTATTGATTCACATTATGATTGAACCGGGATGGTCACACCGGTTTTGCCAAAAAAAAAAGTTGTCAGGACGAGTAAACTTCTAATTTACATTTATATATTTGTATCTCAATCACAATAACATATGTGTAGTACAAATTGGAGGATAATATTATTGATTCAATGATTATGTTGATTCTCATTATAAAATACTCATACAGTCATGAGCATGACACATTGTGTAAATAATAACATGTATGTGCCCAATCATCCAAGTTACCAACTAAGGGATGAACTGTTCTATGACAAAGATGTACTATCACCATTGTTATGCCCATCTCAAATAAAAGATTCCTGATAGGAATAATTCGCTTTAAGATAATGTGACATATGGGGGTTTACACTTCACTTAGAGGGTTAAAATATCATATGAACTATGATCATCAAAATAAAGTTGATGGTTGTATGACCCTTGATGTGATTGGAATTTTTCAACATCAATTCACAACTCTCTTTCATTATGAAAGGATATGTTTCTCAAATTTCTTTCTCATGACCATCAAAATAATAAGTCTATTCCTCAACAATGGTATATATACTTGTGGGAATATATGTATTTTGTCACTTTGGGTATATATGATTATAACCATTCACTTCATGGAGTGATATTGTGTCTCATTGGACTACACATATAAGATAGCCCATTTCTCAAGATATGTGTCTCGTGGGACATTCAATCATATCGGGCTTTTATGAGTACAATCCTTCACTTCAAAGAATGATATTTTGTGTTATATATTGGAGACATATAATATAGCTTTATAGCTTTGTCCTTTTGTTAACTTGTGTCTCATTGTACTCATCTTTCGGCCTATCATTGAGATGATGGCGAGTAAAGATCAAAATATTTGTTTTGTCTTGATATGACAGATGGCCTTGTTATGCCATAAGATATACGAGTCATTACTCAGTTTTCAACCATTTATGAATGTGATGGCGAATAAGATCAAAGCAATGGCTTTGTCTTGAAAAGACGTTTTATTATCGTAGTTGATGGTTTCACGAAGACCATTATAAATGGATTTTTGGCTACCAATGCCCATGAAGGGTAATGCTTGCCCGAAACATCAATTGTCACAAACTCAACTTTCAAGATGTTAAGTATATAATAAAATAAATAGATTGAATTACAATACATGATAATCTAAAATAATAAATAATATAAGTAACAATCTTAGTTAGTGAAATTCAACATATATAGGACACAAAAAAATATCATTCATTGAACAGAATGGTAATGATCAATAAATGAAAACCAATTAATTGGAAAACAATCCAACATCATTGTAACGCCAATGAATCCAACCATAACAACGTAATGAAAATATAATCATCTTGCTTACGTTGATAAACCAATATAAATACTAATATGCAAATAGTAATCAACTGAATATATCAGGTTTCCTTTTAACTTTTGAATGAAAGACAAAGAGGGAAACTTAATAAATTTTGTAATGGTAGACACATGAATATGATTTATATCATGTAGTTAAAATAAAAAACTCGTTAATTTTTTCATATGGAAAGAAGAGTATGATAACAGTACTAGTAAAGAAGAGAATCATATGAGTAATAATCTGATAATAATAAATGGTATGCATAACGGTGGGTTTTTTCGTAAACAGTTTTAATATGAAATAAATATAAATTGGTACGGCTAGAGAACTTGAAAAGATTAATAAGTGAACTAAGAGCAAATAGTAACGGTAATGGAACGTTCATTAATATAGAAGTAAAGAATGCTTTAAAAAAATAATAATAATAGTGACATACCCATCTTGAAACGTAACTATATATATATATATATATATATATATATATATATATATATATTTAAATAGTGATAAAAGTTTTCTCTTTTGGGTAGAGACAAAAAAAAATGACAGAGATATTCATGAATGATAAACAAATAGCAACCAAATCTATTTTAGAATTGATGATGAATCAAAAAGGCAACATACAAGTAAAAAAACACTATGGAAAGAAACAGAAGATATGAAATATGATAGGTCATAATAATATATACTATAAAATATACATGATGATAACTAAACGTTTAGGTCAGCCTATAAAGGCATGATATTTGACCAATATAAACATTTGATAATAGTCATCAATAAAAAAATTGGTAAAGTCGTTTTTGAAATCGGTAAAATGAGAAAGACCACCATTTTGCTATATATAAAAAATAAAAATTGATTCCTTTCTCTAAGTCTAGTTTTGAAAAAGGATATTATAAGAATATAAAAGAACAAAATAAATAATAATAATAATAATAATAACTTTGATGTTATGAATATTTTATATAAATGTAGTTAAATGCTCATTGTGTAACTCCCATTGCATTGATCATGTATTATATTACTCTCTTAATTGTATTAATATTAGAATGTATAGGTTATGGTTTCATGAGCCTATAAATAGGACTCTACATTGTATCATATCTACACATCAATAAGAAACTCTCTCCCTCTCCATATTTTCTCTCGTTCTTGTCTTTCTTTGAGTTTAGTTTTATAACACGTTATCAGCACGAATGTTGTAGTTATCTTCTCGAAGTTTCACGAAGGTTGCTATTGGCTATATCTTGCTTTCCAAAGTTATTATTTTTATTTTTCTATCTTGTTTGTTTTCATTTCTTAATTTTCTTATAATATCGTTTTTTTTAAACTAAATCTAAAGAAAGGAATCCATTTCTATATTCAATCATATAGAAAATGGTATCCTTTTTCCTTTCTATGTAAATTTGATATTGTTTTCAAAATCGATTTTTGTTGATGATTGCCACCAAACGTTTTTATAGGTCAAAGTAATCTATTATGCCTCTAAAGGCTATGACCTTACGTTTAATGGTTTATAGTCATTGTCTTTGTTTTATCATTTATTCGGACATGACTATTCAGTGTTTTTCCTTGATTTTATTTATTTATTTATTATTATCATTAGTGTATTGTTTATATAATTCTCATTCATGACATTATTATTATTTTTAGGCGTTGCTATCTCTATTATATTTAAACACAATTTAATAAAAAGATTGACAGTAATTTAGGCACCTTTTAATTGATTATTATATTTACATTTTTTTTAATTATCATTATCTTGCTATTATTACTTTTAGCTTTATAGCTATCATTTCAATTTATTTTAATTTAAAAAAATTCATAAATCTTTCTTAGTGCCTCTACTCCGATTATTATGCCATATAAACTTCATTTGTTTGATCTCATGGATCTCTTTTTTTTGCCGTTAAAGTGGTTTGCGTGTTTTATTTTCAATAAAAAATTCATATTGGCTTCTGTTTCATTAGGTTGGCATAATGTTTGTACTGTTTGGATTTAAACATAATGAGTATATTATTTATTCAGAATTTCGTACACCTAGATTGCGCTATTGCTCGGTACACCATATTGTTTTCTTATTGTTGATCATGTTGTTTCTATCATTTGATTTCCACAATTAATTGGTTATAATCCTTTCATTTTTCTTTCACTTTGTTTCATTTTGTTTAATGGTTATTTATTTTATTAATTTTTATTTTAATGGTCATCCGTGAAAATATATGTCATTTCCATATTCATGAAGGAAAAACATGAATTTATTATTTAATGTATTTATTGTCATGTTAATTTCTATCTTATTGTCTCCTTCTTGATTCTTGATATGAATTTATTATTTCAGTTATGATATGATTGATTTTAAATTTATTTATCTTTCTAATACATTCAACATTTTAAATTTGAGTTCACTACCTTTGATGTTTCGGGCAAGAGTTATTCTTCGTGGTATTGGAAGCTCAAATCAATTTATAACGATCTTGATGAAATCATCAACAATGATGTTTCGGACACGAATTATTCATCAAGATTAAGCTAAAGCTTTCCTCTTCACTCACCATCATCTTAATGAAAGGCTGGAAAATGAGTACCAAAAGACAGGATACCAACCTTTGAAGTGAATGGTTGTACTCACGATAGCTTGAGGTGATTGAATATTCCAAGAGATTCATATTTTCGAAAAATGGATATCTTAATGTTGATCATCAATTAGAAAAATTATCACTTCATGAAATGAGTGATTGTAATCATATGTCAATGGGGTGACAATACATATTCTCACGAGTGAACAATACACTATCGTGGAAGAGAAAGACCTAATCTTTCAAAGGTCATAGTCCATCCAAATTTATTGTGATGAGAAAATCCCATATGACACTATCATATTTCTCGAAGTGCATACACTTATATCATATTATTTTCCGATGAAAATGTCACAATACATGATTACTATTTCATATACGGAAATCAATGTGGATTTGATGGGCATATAGTACCAAGGAAAGTATTATTCAACCAATAGTTGAACAAAATCTCGAATAATTATATGATGAAATTCACACAACTTCTCGAGTTTGACGGGAAATTGGTCATCTCGTTGGTGATAGAGATGTGGAAAGATTAAGTTGATATTCATGTTGAAAAATTCTAGTGACATGAAAGGTGATACAACCATCAATTTTATTTTGATGATCATATCAAAATGATGTTAATTTAGCACTCAAAGTGATTGTGCAAAGACACATTTAATTTGTTACATTGTTCCTGAAAGCATAAGTGACTAACATATTATCATTGTTCACATAAGGAACCGTTTAATTCGGATGGGCATAACAATGGTGATTGTATTTTTTTTAGAACGGTTGATCCATTAATTGGTGAATTAATGGTTGATGAAGTATCTTTGTTTATGATTTGCACCATCCAACATTCTCCTCAACATGAGTATTGTTCTTATGAGAATCAACGTAATACTTGGATATAAAAATCTAATCGATAGTGTATCACATGTCGAGTAGGGCAAAATTAATCTCAACCTCTAAGAGATTTTGTATTGTTTACCAATGAACAAGATTCTTATTCCAATAAATTGATGATCACAAGGGGGAGTAATAATGCTCCCGATTCACCAACATTTTATTGTGATTGAGATACATATATATAAATGTAAACTATAAGTTTACTCGTCCTGACAACTATTATTTGGCATAACTGGTGAGACCATCCCAGTTCAATAATGATGCGAATCGATAAGTACCTCTATGGTCAATTTTGATGATTCGATGATCTAAAGTGTATGGTCTATTGAAGATTGTTGTGCATGATGGTCTCAACTTGGGTATTCTAAAGAAATAATTCCTAAGGTTATAGGGATTTAAGTAGTCCTTGTGACTCCCCTACTTCCTGGGAACACGAACGGTTTTCTGTTCTGTCAACAAGGTTTCGTTTCTAGAAAAGCATTTTGACCTTTCCGTTACCCATTGTTGGGTAAATCTCCAACACAACATAACTCATTTTTGGGTTGCTTATTCTCAAATAGAGTAGATTGTTGGATAATCATCAACTAAAGTAAGATCATTTCTCTTACATGTAAAAAGTAAGGCTGATATTTATGGATCCATACACCCGACATATTGACCAATTATCTTAATTGATACATCAACTAGATGGTCACATGTATCTAGAAATCAAGAGCTTGCAAGATTACTAGCTCAACTAGTTTGGTTATGAGCATATTTTCATGATTATCCAATAACGAAAATGTGTCATTAAGACGAACATTTTCCATTTATATTATTGTGAACATGTCATTTACATGAACAACACAAATTCGCATTACGCCAAGAAATTATTATGAATTCCTCCATTATATGTGGTTTTTGGGTCAAAACCTTATACTTCCCATCTATAGATACATGGATGTGATATACACATCTAAATTGGTCCACCACAATTTATTAGGGTGAAATCTCAATGAAGATTTGGCAATTATGTTGATTACGAGTTCATCGATGGTAAAATATTTACATCGTTGTCAGGAAATTTTGATGACTCGTTTGGAGGTTTATCAGTCATATAATCATAATTCTTAACATTATGTGGAGAAAATCAAAGGTTGGCACAGAGATTCGATGAATAAGCATCATATCATTTTGATCCTCGCACTAAACAATATGAACGTGAAGTTCAAAAATATATAATTCATTATCTGCCAGACACTTTACCGACCCAACGAGAGTAAAGTTTTCATGTGCCAACTCAAAATGCTCCAATAACAATAATGCCAATATTGGGCAATCCGACATCACAAATGAGTCTAAAACCCGCAAAGGCGTGATAGACCACTCGGTTCCAAAGAAAAAAATCCTCAAAAGTGGAATGGAGCTATATATCAAGATGGTCAAATTGAGGTTAAGATTATTTAAACAAAGCCACCAAGAGAAACAAATAATGTGCTCAAGAAGAGTATCGAGTACTTCGAAAGATATCAATATATATCTCAATTATCTATATCTTGGATGGAAAATATTGGAACCCCAATGAAGTCAACGTCGACGAAATATTTGCGTATAGTGCAACGCTAAATATGATAGTTGAAAATGAGGATCATTAGCCAAAATGCATGCACAGATAGAAATGATTGGCTAAAAAATTTCAATTTTGAGGCAAATTCAAATTCCCAAGAGAAATGAAAAGTTTTAAGACATCAAGTCTTTATACATTGAGATGTAAAGTATGAGTATGAGAAGTTATGAAACATCTCATTTTTGAAAGGTTTTGTACAACAAACCTATAACATTTTGATTATGAGAAAATATGATCTCATGTGGTGGATGCAACTACTTTTTATTATTCGATTAGTCTGGCAATTTGTGAAGGGAAAGAGTTTGCCCCTAATGGATGTCCTTGCAACCTATATGTATGGTTTTCATAATTAGAATACACATGTGTATATGAAATTCCCTTGAAGATTTATTTTGCTATAAGCAAATAATTCAAGTTCGCGTGAACGATATTCAATTATATCCAATTGACGTCATATGAATTGAAAGATTGAGAGACATGGTACATTTAGCATATCATACATTTCTTTATGCATATAATTTCTTCTTCATTTCAAGTTGATTTTTTTTTGAAAAATCATCTTCGTCATATTTTATGGTTTCAAATTCTTACCAAAATTTTCTTAATTTAATTTTATATTTTAAAATGTGTCTCTTTTATTTTGACATAATTGGATGTGATCATCTTTTGTTACATAGATGACATACACTTTATTGAGCTCGTAAAGAGTTTCTCAAAGCAATCAACTATTGATTAGCTATAGAGTTCGAGATGAAAGATGTGGAAGATTACCACTAACTTGCCAATTGTGCATCTCTCTCGAACATGATTTTCGTATATCATTAATGATATACTAATTATATCCAACAAAAAGTTATATGGATATGACATGGCTATCAATGCGTGGATGGTATTAAGATCACCATGTGACTCTATTTTAATCGACCTTTATTTAACTTGGGAACTCGGCTTATAGCGAAGGGGGAGGAGCCACTTTTTATGCGACACAGGAGCTTTAGTCCATGTCGTATATTGAGACTGTACTTGGTTAGTATCAGTCACTAGGCACATAGGTAAAGGTTGACGTTAGCAAGGCTACGAACCTTCTCAAAATCAAGGGCTTCTATAAGAGTGCTCGCTTCTCATTCCAAAGTGGCATAAAGAAAAAGATATCTGGTGGGATGATATATATGAGGGACTTGCTGAATAGAGAGTCGTGTTGCTCACCGAGGAGCTTGACAACGAGGTGACCAATGATATTGTTGGGAACCATGGCATATATTTTTTGAATCGATTCCATTTTGAGAGAATTGAAAAAGCAGTATCTCGTCGAAGGATTCTATCCATCTCCGCTTTTTCAACGCGTTTCTCAGACACAAGAACTATTCGGTTTTGTAGTAATAATCTTGGTCATATTTGTGTTGGTTGACCATAAATTGGTCTTAAGTGGTAATTTTATCACTTGGTGGGCTGTGAAACCAACTTATAAAGCTACACCACCATTTCACGAGATGATTTTATAAATCATGCATGATATTTATTTTGCATATATCCTTGAGTTGCAAGAAAATGTTGCAACGTGATGTGATGATTATGTACTCTTTTTCCTTCACTAGGTTTTTATCCCATAGGGTTTTCCTAGTAAGGTTTTAATGAGGCATATTCTCATCTTATGGTCATCCAAGGGGAGTGTTTTGTAAATATTGATTATGGATGACCATTGATCATATTGATGCATACATTATATGCACAAACTCCAATGAGTTGAAATATTCGCACTACAAGTGCCCTCAAGCGATAACTTGGTTGATTTAATCACCAAGACTCTCCATACATCAACTTTGGAGAAGCTAGTCCTAACAATGACAGTTCGAGACATGAAGAATCTCAATTGTTATCATAATGAGGGCGAACGATGTTATCATCAGGGGGAGGCGATACACACTGCACTCTTTTTCCCTTAACCATGGTTTTTCCCAATGGGTTTTCCTGGTAAGGTTTTTATCGAGGCAGCATCAAATAGTGTATTCGATAATGATGTCTAATTTTTACCCAATGGACATTCAAGGGGGAGTGTTATGAATATTTTATATAAATGTAGTTGAATGCTCATTGTGTAACTCCCATTGCATTGATCATGTATTATATTACTCTCTTAATTGTATTAATATTAGAATGTATAGGTTATGGTTTCATGAGCCTATAAATAGGACTCTACATTGTATCATATCTACACATCAATAAGAAACTCTCTCCCTCTCCATATTTTCTCTTGTTCTTGTCTTTCTTTGAGTTTAGTTTTATAACATTTGAAAAGCAAAATATAGCAAATAGCAACCTTCGTGAAACTTCGAGAAAATAGCCAGAGCACTCGTGCTGATAACGTGGTATAAAACAAAACTCAAAGAAAGATAAGAACAAGAGAAATATGGAGAGGGAGAGAGTTTTTTATTGAGGTGTGAAAAATGATACAAATGAGAGTTCTATTTATAGGTTCATGGAATAGTAACATATACTCTCTAACATTACTACACATAAAGGAGGGAAATAAACTACATTGAATAATACAATAAACATAGGAGTTACAATTGGGCATTCACTATGACAATAATCTTCATAACCGGGTATAGAATATTGTACCGTCGTTAACTTCAATTTTACATGTATAATTAACTGTGGAGTTAATCTATTAATATTAGTTTTAATCGTAATATATAAATTACCTATTCAGTTAACTACCATATAGAGTTACTCTATTATTTATCCCCTTGTAATTTCAGATGTAAACATAAAACAATTAAGATAAAAATGGAGGTCAAAAAAATAAATGTAAAGAAGGATATATATTACATAAGAAACTAACACGAACAATGAATAGTTTTGACCAACTGAATATTTCTTCCCCTTCTAAACATTCACCACTTTCATCGCCAACTCTGCCTCCACTCCATCGTTATGGATGCATTCAGTCAGTGAAAGTCCCTTAAATTCACTCAATAGCAACAACATGTCGTGACCGGTTAGGCTTGGTTGATTTTGTAAGAAAATAAAATAGGTTTTGGGGACTCATTGATTAGTACACCTTGAACCTTTCTTCAGTCCTCACCATTTCTTTCACTGACCATCCTGCCCCTCCTTCTGAGGGATATGCATGTTTAGAATAGCCTCTGTACATGTGATGATTCAAAATGATGAAACATGTAACGCTTCAAAATGATGAAACATGATTTTAATGGAAATTGTGTACAACACTACGAATAATATAGGGAAGATGAAAAGAGAGATGAGTTTGAAGGTTTAACACAAGTACGTTACTCATTAGAAACGACCCTTCGGTAGTCCTACATGTCAAATAAACAAATTTCGGGAATAATGTGACAGCCGTAAGCAATGTTTTAGCAACTTGAAATTGTTGATTAGATAACACGAATGGTTCATGCTTTAAAAGTTTGGCCGAAAAAGTTTTTTACTGAATCCAATTTGATTTTACAAGTAAGATAGGTAAAATTAGTCAATAGGCGGCATTGAAACAATTACATTGATGAACTCTACATTATCTAGTCACAGGAAATTAGCTTGGTGTTTTAATTCAGATTAAATTAACTAACATCCACATACTTTGTAACTGTTTGAGTAGTTTAAACTTTAAAGCAGTATCAGCACACGTCACAAAAATCCCTAAAAACACGTGTCTAGTATTTATTTTGATAAAAACGTGTGTGTAGTATAGTAATTACTAATCTTAGCGTAATTGACGGAGTATAACAGACAACAATTTAATCAAATTTAAAAAAAGGAATTAAAAACTTTGCAAATCCTATCTCAAAACACATAAGGAAAGTATACTACAGCGACGCATAATGATTATTTACTTCAAGCTTAATGTAAATATAACCGCATGAGCACAATTTAACTGGTTTTATATATTTTTGCACACTATTTCAAGCTAATGTTAATCTTCTCCTAACATGAAATAAAAGAACCATATTTACACAACTGGCTAGGTAGCTCTAACCACTAAGTATACAAGAATCTGCTAATGGATTCATAAAAGGAATTATGTGCTCAACAACTGTAACACGAACTGAAAAAGCTTACAATACTTACAAGACAAAATGGATTGCAATCTCTATACCTTACCTTAGGAAATAAATATGAGAAACTGAGATCCAAGCATACATGAATACAATAAAATAAAAGACAACGAGTATTTATCAAATTAGTCGTACTAAACAAACTAAAACATTATATGAAACACTCTAAACATATAATATTTATTAAATAATTAAATTGCCCTGTAAGGATTTGTTAATAATAAATTAAAATCTTCATTTGAGTAAATAAAGACAATAATATAAAATTAAATTAAATACATTAATATATAGCGGAAACTGCTATAATATAAATATGAAAATTAAATCAAGTCTCATTGAGAAAGTAAATAATTGTATCTTAAAATTGACTCCACAACCCTACATCCAGAATCAGCTCCACTATGCTCCTGCATCATCTATCAGAACACCCTAGTGTGTGGTTTGGGGTCAGTTTTTCGTGCTTTAATCTTACCAACTAATATACTTACATAAATGCACTACTAACACATTAATCGCATTAAACTTCATCTTATAATAAAGAGCTAACATTCATTTCTTCTACTATGCAACCATTACTAAGGTTGTCTAACTTCTACTAGCATCATCCATCTAGGATAAATGGTCTCCCCTGAACTCATCTAACTAGACCTACCATCCCTTTGTCGGACTTAAGATAACACTTGGGTCTATGGTGGCCAAGTACTACCATGTGGGTCTCTAGTAGCCATAGTTAATAACGGATCTCTAGTGGTCTGAAATGTTAACATTGGATCTCAAGTGGCCCAATTGATAACAATGGGTCTCTAGTGGCCCAATCACATAAGCCTTGGATCTCTAGTGCTCCAAGATCGTACGCCGACATTCTGGATTGGGGGTCTAGCTAGAGAGGAACATGATGTTGCATCACTTCACTACTAGAAGCGACCTCTAGTTTCCACTAACGGTTGCCATAACCACCTCCTCCTTTGATTCTCTAGTTTCTGTGAAAGTAAGGGTAGTTTAGTAAAAATACATATATGATATTTTCCTATATATACAATAAGAGCCCATATGGGACTTAACCTTTTTCTCTCCAATCACTTCTCCTTATCATGGTATCAGAGCAAAAAGTTTCACTTTCACTTTCTCTCCGCGTTAGTTACACGCGTGTTTCTTTTCTGCAGAAAGTTGTTACAACAACTTTTTCTTGAGTTTCTTTCTTTTCCGGCGAGTCTTCCGTCGTGTTTTCTCTTCCTTCGAGAACTCCATCTGTACAATGTCTCCTCGACATCCTCCACAGTATGAGGCTCCTTCGGTCCCTCCGATTCAGCAGCATGAGGCTGACAACCCGTTCCATATTGGTTTCGGCGACAACCCAGGCGTTGTCCTGGTGTCTTAAATCCTAGTCGGTTCCAGCGATTACTTCTCCTGGGCTCGAGCCATGCGTCGAGCACTGATGACAAAAAACAATGGTAAATGGCTCTATTTCGCCACCGGCGACCACTGATCCCTCGTTCCCGGCGTGGCAGCGTGCTAATGGTATGGTGTTGGGCTGGCTCAATCGTGTTGTTTCCTCTGAAATAGCACAAAGTGTCCTTTGGTTAGATTCGGCACGAGATGTTTGGTTAGATCTACAGGAGCGATTCAGCCGTTCCAACCTGGTTCGCGTCAATGAGTTGCATGATCAGATCTCTAGCTTCCGTCAAGGTATCGTGTTTGTTTCATCTTACTATACGCGGTTTAAGCTTCTTTGGGACGAGTATACAATGTTTTGGTCGATACCCGCTTGTTCTTGTGATCCTCGATGTTCTTGCGATGCTCTTTTGTGCGTTCGAGGATATTTTCAATCGGACCAGATCATCCGATTTCTAAGGGGTCTGAATCCGTGCTATGCCACTATTCGATGCTCAATCAAGTTTTCTCAATGATAAGTGAAGAAGAACAAGAGCTAGGGATCCCTGCTTCCAATCAAGTTCATGTTGCTCCAGTGTTTCCTGCAACGAATGCTTCTTCTTCTCAGATCTTGGCTGCTGGTCCTCGTCCTCATATTTTTGTTGCAGGCCAACCAGCATACAAGAAATTAGGTAAACGTCCGGTATGTACCCATTGTGGTTTGATTAGTCACACGGTTGACAAATGTTATAGAAAGATTGGTTATCCACCGGGTTATCGTTAGAAGGGAAAGGCTGTTTCTCTCAATGTTGTGGACTCCAGTTCCCATCCATCCTCTTCCGACGGGGTTTTGATTTCTCAGGCTCAGTATCAAACCCTCTACAGTCTATTTAACAGACCAAGTTCTGGTCCCTCTTCCAGCAGCACTGTTACTCTTCCAGGGCCATCCGTTCATTGCCTTACCTCGAGGATCCCGTCTCCTTTGCTGGATTCCCCACTGAAGCCCATATCAATGTGCTTGAGACTGAACTCAACACTGATCAATGTGCTCATCATTCTATTCAAACAGGTGTTGATCCTTCTACTAGCCATTCCTTGGGTAAATTTTATGTTTCTTCTGCTTCTCTGAGTTCATATCGTGTTTGGGTAATCGATTTTGGGGCGACTGATCACGTTGCATGCTCAGTTGATCTTCTTCTTTCTTCTCAAAAAGTCAATAACATGAACGTTTCTTTAACTAATGGATCCAAAGTTAATGTCAGCCGCATTGGTTCTGTTCAGTTAACAGATTCCTTGGTTATTTCTGAGGTGTTAGTCATTCCCTCTTCTTTCAATTTGCTCTCTGTTAGCAAATTGATTTATGAACATTCATGCAATGTATCCTTTTCTGGTGATTCTTGTTTTTTCCATTTGCTCAATCCGATCCATGCAAGAATTGGTGTTACTAAGTGCTGCTCCTCCTCCCCTCTCAATTGTTCTCGCGGAAAAGAGTATTTGGGGAAGAAAATTAATTAACTAGCCACTAAGTACTTGAATGTACCTGTACCCCGGCTAAGGATTCGAGAGAGAGTATAGAGAGAAGGTCCTGAGAGATTTAGCCGTCGGATATGGTTAATTATGTCATATAATTTAATCTGACGGTTAAAATTAAGATGATATCACTAAATTTAAGGGTAATTTGGGAAATACAAAAATTTCCAAAACTTATAGGCGGAAAAAATATTTAGAGGGATGCATATATATATTCAGATTCATTCTCTCTCTATTTTTTTCCCCTAGTTTTAATTTAATTACTATAACTTATATAATGCTTTAAATATAATTTTCACTTTATAAATGTATATTTTAATTTTTCGAGTCCAACTAGACCAATCTTTATATTTTTCTAACTTTTTTATAAAATTTTCAAATTGGTACGTTGATATTATGTTAGAACAATTATATCTTTGTTATGATCATGTTTTGCTATTTTTAACTCTATTTTCGTTGTTGTTACGTGTCCACTAAATAAGACTCTTATAGTATTGTCATGTCCACTTTACTATGAAGAAATTTTTTTTCTACGCACGATTAAATCGAAAATTATATAAATAGTCAAGTCGAAACCCATATTACAAAAAGTGGCAATTACCGAAAATTATGGTGCATCGCGCATCAACTGCCCATCTCAAAGTTTCATAATTTAATTTTTTCACCAAACTAAGATTTGTACTTTAACACCCAAACTTTTATGTAATTGTAATTTAGTCACTCAATTAGTTCATGAAGTGTGGTTAACTGAAACTTGATTTTCAGTGCGTTAGATTAACGTCAATTAGTTAAAATGCACTAAACTAATTAAAATTTGAGCTCAATCCGTATTTGGCCTTCACTCGGGTTAACCGTAATAGATTTTAAATTGAACGATTGCGGATATTTAAAATTTGTTACGGTGAACCCTTATCCAGCCCAGATACGGATTGAGCTCAAATTATAACCGGTTTAGTGCATTTTATCGAATTTCGTAACCAATTAATGTTAACCTAACGCACTGAGAAATGAGTGATTAAATTGCAATTATACAAAAGTTTGGGAGTTAAAGAAAAAAACTGGTTTGGTGAAATAAATCAAACAATGCAAGTTTTGAAATGTGCAATGAGACACATCATAGGATGCGCGACGCTCCTACGGTGCGTGGCGCGTCCTCCGTAAGTCTTGGTAATTACCATTTTTTATTTAATCGTACCTACAAAAGTTTCCCTTCACTAGTCTGTTATATATCTTCTTTGTTTGTTTTACAAATCTTTTATGTCAATATTATGTCCATTTTACGAACATGTTAAGTTACTAATATGCCCATTCTATAAGCTCTTTATATCGCTGTTATGTCCACTTTACGTGTAATCGAATTCATCATCGTAATGGCCGATGTACAACACTTTTACGAGTCTGTTATGCATTTTTATTATGTCCTTTTTATAGGCTCATTATGTCTCTATTATATCAACTTAATAAGTATATTGTTATATTCACAATAAATCATTCTTATATCCGCTTTACAGGTAATCATGTTAATATTATATTCCAAATAATACAAATTCCTAGTATTATTACGTCATATTAGAGTACGTACACAAAACGATTCTGTTATATCACCTATTTGTCCTTGTTATAAGTCAAATAATATATGTATAACATAGACAAAAACTAAAAACAAACAAATTATTCTTTGTTGCTTTTATTGGACAAGTCGATCCCCTTACAATAAAATAAAATAAAAATAAAGCTGTTTTGTTGTGGACAATGGCTCCAACCAAAATCCTTTCTTTATGCATCAGTAATCTCTACCTTATGCATACAAAAAGATAATTCATTTTTAATGCCCAACTCATGTAAACAGAACAAAAAAAACAGACCGGGTTTCAAAATGACCATATCATCTATGGGATTTAGTAGATCAAGACCAGTCGCCCATTACCTTGTGCTCATCGGCCTACCAGCAAAGGGCCTCATAATTTTGGGGTCTCATAATTTTGGGATTTCATATTTATATACTATTTATAAAAAAAATTCAGTTACTCGAGAAAGAGAAACAGAATCGCCGAAAAAATTCAGTCTCCATCACAGACGCAACAACTCCCCCCATGTCCCTGATATCCAGCAGCGACAACAGATCAAATCTTCTTTAATGGGCGAAGCGGAAGCCATCAATCAAATCTCAACGGACGGAAACGGTAAGTAGTGAGCCTCCAACTCTAATAAGTAAATAAAGGTCGGATTTCTTCTTGGCTTCTTCTCAATTCTGATCTTTATCTCTGATATCCTGGCCTTCTTCTGTTCAATTTTTCACCTTCTGGTTTCTTCTTATCCTCTACCCAAACTGAACGGCCTCAAAATTCTCATTCAGTCATTCAAAATAAAAAATCACAACCTTTTGATTTGTGAATTGTTGGGCTCCTGTATGTTAAAGTTTGGTGCGGGAGAAGCGCATGAAATTCTCTCAACGTTAGAGAACTGTTACATTTCATTTTCCTGAAGCTCGTCACCGGAGGAGTTTCCTCTGTGGTGCGCTCCTCTGGAGCTCCACCGGTGTTCATCTTGATCGGTTGATCTCTAAGATCTCGGATTTCCATTCGCGTGACTTTTATCTTTCTGTTTTTGAATCTGATGAACAAACACAAAGTTCGCCCAAAGCCAAGTTTGCCTCCCCTTCCCCTAAGACCTGGGTATCTCTTCTGGATTTCCCTGAGTCGCTAGAGAAAGTGGATATGATAGTAGATTGCTTTGTTGATGGTGTATTGAAAATCCCGAATTTGGTTTTAGATCATGGATTATTAAGGATGCAAGAAGCTCTGGTAGCTCAATTCGTTGGCTCGAGTCGACCGATGAGAGTCTTTGCCTCTACGGAAACTCGATTATGGGGTTACGAAGGTTTGATCGTTATCTCTATTCTCTGCCCGGGTTTTTTCTTGTAGAATTCCCATCGAAGAAGCTGTGCGACTGGGTTCTTGGACGTATGTGGCACGTTCACCGCACTACTCTTATTATGCGTCGTTGGTTTAAAGGAGTTCAACCTCTAGATTTATCCCCAAAGGTAAAATCAGTGTGGATCACAGTTCATTTTCTCCCTCCGCAACTATTGGATCCTGAAGGAGTGAAATGGGTGGTGACACAAATTGGACAACCAATTAGAAGCTATGTCTACTATGGATTAGATATCAAGGTTTGCCTGCTCCTATATAAGGCATCTTGTCTAGAGTCTATATCTATTATTTTGGAAGATGGTGGAAGAGTTGATCTATCTGTTAGCTATTCTGTAACTCGATCTTATGAAGCTAAAAAACCTACATGGATGAAGAAAGCTGTGCAAACTAAGGAGGTTTCCAAGAATGTGGAGTTATATGATGAATAAGAAGAAAGTGAAAATGAAGAAGGTATTGTTGATAGTATTGAGCGGAACCGATCTCAGGAAAATGTTGTTGAGAAAATAAAATCACATCCAAATGATTTTGAGATACTTGACGAGATAATTGAAGAAGTTGTAGAGATATCCATTATGGTAGAAGAGGTAGTTGAGGCCATAGCAGACACAATGATGGTTGAGGAAAGCTCAAAATGACATACAAGGCAAGCTGTTACTGGTATGAATCAGAGTGTGACAGAGCTAGTGTTTCGGGTATGACTAAGAGTGTGAAAATTCAATCCCATAGAAGAATATGATAGAAGAATGGGATTTAGAGGTTGAAAAGCAATCGCCGGCCACTTGGAGATTATATTTCTTATGGAAGGAGGGTGGGAAAAAAATAAGAGAGGTAAATTTCATAGTAGAGGTAGAGGTGGAAGGAACCTTTCTCGTAAATGAAAGTCTGGATATGGAATGTTAGAGGGTTTAATAAAAGTAGTAGATATATTAAATTAGTTTCTTATGTTCATAAATATAGTATTGCATTTGTGCAGTTTTAGAACCAAGAATAAATCAGATTCATATGGGTAATCTTATTGCTAATCGTTTCAAAGGTTGGTTATCAAAGTTATGTTTTAATGGAGATCTCGCAAAGATCTGGCTTG
Organism: Linum usitatissimum; assembly: GCA_030674075.2. Taxonomy (NCBI): domain Eukaryota; kingdom Viridiplantae; phylum Streptophyta; class Magnoliopsida; order Malpighiales; family Linaceae; genus Linum; species Linum usitatissimum. The sequence continues at coordinate 894,963 of JAUJYP020000273.1, read as the reverse complement.
TTTGGAAAAGGGATATCCCTCTTAAAGTTGTGTGGGAATCTAGTTAGTGCATTCATGTCTAGATGATCTCCCCTCCCAGTGTTCTACACATTTTGTATATGCTTGTACATTAGGGGTGGATCGAAAATCTCTATATGAAGATGTGATAAGATTGAAATAGCAAAGTATTCCTTGGGAAATTGCAGGGGATTTCAATGCAATCTTAAGGCTTTCTGAAGCTTCTAATGTCCCTTCTAATGGTACTTCGATGAAAGATGTTAAAGGATTTGCTAGGGATTGTGAAATAGCAAAAGGACTGGATTGGGTTTTCATTAATAATATCTGGCATAACAGCTTTACTAGAAGTAAGGTAACAGTCCCCCCTGCTGTTCTTCTGATCATTGTGCAATCTTTCTCAACTCAAATTTTATAACTACTGGATGACGCATGAGAGTTTTGATAACGTTTTGATGAAATTTTAGAGGAAGCAAAGTGCTCATCGTCCTTTCCATCACTTATATGGAAAGCTTAGGAATTTGAAGTATGAACTAAAAAAGTTCAACCTCAAACTTTTTTCGGATATAAAATAGGAAGTTGTTGATGCTGCTAAAAATCAGGTGAGAAAAGAGGTGTTTTCTGATCCATCTGCCCAAAAATTAGAGGAAGCTTAGTTGAAAGCTAACTGAGGCAAAAAGCTTGTGTGAATTGGATTAGAGAAGAAGATGGTTGCACTAAGTTCTTTCATGATTGTATGTGCCCAAGGCAGATAAATCTTACAGTTGTTCGAATAGGCTTTCTTCGATATGAATGGAGATAAATCCCCTGGTCTTGATGGCTTCAATGCGGGATTTTTAAAGATTGCTGGTCTACTATTGGGGATAATCCTACTAATGCAGTGATGTACTTCTTTGAGGGAGGTAAGCTCCCAAATCTTGTTGCAATGTTGTTTATAAGGAAATCTCTAATGTCATTTCAAATTGACTGAGAGAGGTCCTTCCTATTCTGATAAACCCTGCTTAGTTTGCTTTGATGAGCTGAAAGAATATAGGAGACAATATACTCTTAGCCCATGAACTTCTCCAAAATTATGGGAAAGCTATTGTTAGTCTATGATGTGCCCTCAAGATTGATCTTATGAAAGATTTTGACTCCATTGAATGGGTTTTTGTATTTGACATTCTTAGTGCAATGCAATTCCCTACTAAATTTATTCAGTGGCTTAGAAATTGTCTTGAGACTTTCAAGCTCTTTGTTTGCCTTAATGAAATATTGAGTGGTTATATTAGTGCTTGCAAAGGTCTGAAGCAAGATGATACGATCTCGCCTTATCTTTTTGTCATCTGTATGGAAGCTCTCTCTTGTTTGTTTGATAACTTTGTTTAGAAGGGAGTCGTTGCCCTCCATCAATAATGTGCTGGAACCAAAATTACCCACTTAGGATTTGCTGATGACCTTATAGTCTTCACTAAGGCTACATTTGAAGGTATTAAAGGAGTTGTTGACGTTCTTTCTGAATTACAATCAATTTCAGGATTGAGGATCCTAAGAAGTTAATCGATATGCCGGGCTTCCAGGCTAGTATCCTTTCTTTTAGGTATCTGGGTGTCCCTCTTACCTTTGGAAAGTCTAAAAATGCAGATTATAAAGTTCTGTTTGACAAGATTACTTCTAGAATAACTGATTGGAAAGCTAAAAATTTATCCTATGCTGGTAAGATTCAGCTAGTCTCTTTAGTAATTGGGAGTATACTCCAATACTGGATATCTGATTTTTTATTGCCCAAAGCTCTCCTGAAGGATATTGAGAAGTTATCTAATTGATTCTTATGGGGGAAGATTGATGGAGGTCAATGCAAGGTGGATTTGAAGTACCTGACATATCCAAAGGAAGAAGGAGGTGTTGGTCTTAAGGACCTTTATACATGGAATGCAGAGAACACTATCAGACACTTCTGAGTCGTGGAGGCTCATTATGGGTATGGTGGATGCATAAGTACCAAATTAAAGAAAAAGACATTTGGAATTTAAAGGTTTCAGCTGGATCTTGGATATGGAGAAGAATTCTTAAAGATAAGAAAGTTGTCAAAGCTCATATCTCAATTGATGATGTAGGTAATAATGTTTGGGATGGAAGTATAATGCCAAGATATAATTTAAGAAGAGTTTGGGATGGAATAAGATCAAAGGAATCTGATGTTGAATGGTCCAACCTATTTGGAATGGATGGCAAATTTGAAGTACTAGTGTGATCTTCTGATTGGTGTTATATAACATATTTGTAGTTAAGGAGAAAATGGCTAATTAGATGACAACGATAGATATTTCCTGTGTAATGTGTAGTGATGAGGTTGATGTGAGAGAGCATTTGTTTTCCCAATGCAGCTAGTCCGATCAGATCATTAAAAGATTCTTGTCTTAACTTGCAAATTATGTAGATTGGGTTAGAAATGTTGTCATGGCCTATCGTTTGTGGAAGGGGAAGTCGAAGAACAACAAAGCTAAGTGTTTGATTTGGAGTCTCATTGATGCGTGAATCTGAAAGGAATGGTGCAGGAGAGTTTTTGGTAGTGCAAATACTCTAGTTACTGAGATGATGAACACTATTATTGACAGCATTATAACTAAGATCAACCTCATAATGGATCCGCTTAATACAGATAGTTTGCTTTTGTAGTTTTAGGGTTGTATTGGTTTCTTTCTTTGTAGGTTTCTTGGGTCTTTGTCTATTCTGTGGACAGACTTTGTACTGATGCTATGATATTTTTATGGAACAAAATAATTATACATAAAAGAAATTGTTGGACTTCTCTGCACCTCCACTTGCGTGTAAGTAAAAGCAAGAAAAGTGATGAATGTTTATGTGTATTTGTGGCATATTATGTTCCTTTATTGAATGAAAGTTTAATATTTTGTGTTTCTATTGACATTTGACAGCCTAATTGTGATTGAATCGGTTTGAAATTGGAGTCCACTTTCTAACTGTCCACTGTCTATGAGAGGAGAGGTGGTGACGTGGCATTCATTGTTTAATACTTCAAAAATCAGAATCAGTCATCAAGATTCAAGATTTGTATCTTAGAAATATTAGTCTCTTTGTTTTTTTTGTCATTATTTTTTTATTATTATAAAATATTTCATCTTGTAAATTTCAATCCAAAAGTTCTAAGCGTAAAAAAGCAAAGAATCGAATAATTAATTCGATCTCAAAAAGGAGCCCTTGATAAATTTATTGTGAAAGATTGTGATAATGTTGATGCTAATGTTAATCATGTTAACAACTTAGATATTAATATTGGTTTGGATGATAATATTGATTCTAGTAATGTTGATTATGTTGTTTTGGATGCTAATATAAATTTTAGTAATATTGATCAAGTTGATGTAAATGCTAATATTGGTTCTAGTGATGTTGATCAAGTTAGTGTAGATGCTAATATTGATTCTAGTAATGTTGATCAAGTTGATGTAGATGCTAATATTGATCCTAGTAATGTTGATCAAGTTAGTGTAGATGTTAATATTATTCTAGTAATGTTAATTTACAAATTGATATATATGATCCTAGGAATTCGGAGTCACTCATTTCTACAGAAGCTTTAGTTTTGAAAGGACCAAAAAGAGAATTATCTATCCAATATTGTCTTAAAGATATGTTTTCTAAAAGATTTAATCCTTCTTGTTATATTAGAATTTTATCAAATAGTAAAACTTGTGATAGAGATTCGCTTGTGTATTCAAAAGAGATTGATAAGGTGTTTTGTATTTGTTGTAAAATTTTCAAAAAAATGTTGGAAAAGGTCAATTGTCAAATGAAGGTTTTAGTGATTGGTCTCACATTGTTATTAAACTTAAAGAGCATAAAATTAGTTTAGAACATATTAGGAATATGGTTAAATGGTATGATTTACGTTTGAAACTCCAAACAAATCAAACAATTGATAAAGTAGCTAAAAAAAGTTGAGAAAGAAAAGGATCATTTGAGGAAAGTCCTTTTGAGAATTATTGCAATTGTGAAGTATCTGTCTAAAACACAATCATGCACGTCATATTACAAATGGTGAGAAAATGAAATCATTCTTTTGCTTGCCTCTATCATTAAATCTAAAATTGTTAGAAAAATAAACGACACAAAGTATCCTTTTATAATTCTTGATTGTACTCCTGATATTAGTCATCAAAAACAAATGTATAGGATTTTAAGATATTTTGATGTCTCTTCAAGTGTTGTATCCATTGAAGTCATTTTTGGGCTTTTTGGATGTTAATGATACTACTCGTTTGGATTTATTTGAAGTTTTTAAGGATTAATTGAGTTCTCTTGATCTCGATATTGATAATATTTTTAGGGGCCCATCATATGATAATGCAGCAAATATGAAATGTGAAAATAGTGGTGTATAAAAAAGGCTTTTAGATGTTAATCGTAAAGCTTTGCATGCTTGTGTTTTTTCATAGTCTTAATTTGAGTGTATGTCCTATGATTCATTTTTTTGGTAAGGTTAGAGATTTTTTTGGAATTATTTTAAAAAATTATACGATATTTGTAAACTTTTATAAAAGATGGCATATTTTGAAAGAAAATGTGAAAGATTTGAGTTTGAAATCATTGTCATCCACCCATTGGGAAAGTCGTGTTGACAGTGTAAAACCGATTAGGTTTTAGTGAGAGAAGTTTTACTTCAAGTAGTCGATATTGATAACGATCTAAAAATAAGAAGTAAAGTTAAGTCTTTGTCTCAAAATGAACTTTGTGACTTTGAGTTTATTGTTTCATTAATTATTTGGTATGAAATATTCCATGTTGTGAATTTAGCTAGTAAACATTTACAGTCTAAGGATATTCTCATTGATGATGCCATTATAAAAGTCAAAAGGTTGATTTCTTTTTTTGAATGATATAGGGAAAATGGTTTCTAAAAAGCATTAGAACAAGCAAAAAAAATTTCATTATCATGGAGGTCGATCCAAGTTTCCCTTAACGATAGGAGATAAGAAGGAAAAAAACATTTCAATGAGGTTTGGGATAATGAGTCTAATGATGCATTTCCTTCTTGAGTGGAAACATTTAGAGTATATTATTTCATGTATGTGGTGAATCAAGCAATTTCTTCACTTACTAAAACATTTGAACAATTTGAGAATTTTGAATCTAATTTTGGTTTCTTGTTTACTTCTAAGGAGTTGTATTCATTGGATGATTTATGTCTAACGTCTTCTTGCATGCGTATTGAAACGATACTTAGGAATAATGAACAATATGATACTGATGGTAACGATTTATACGATGATCTTAAGCTATTATAAGTTTTTTGCCCAAGGAATTTCTATCACCTCTTGAAATTTTAAATTTTTTGAAAAACATTAATTCTTTTTCTAATGCATTTATAGTTTATAGAATTTTGTTAACTATTTTTGTCACTGTTGCTTTTACAGAGAGAAATTTTTCTAAGTTGAATTTGTTAAAGTCATTTGTGCTCCACAATGACACAAAAAAGCCTTAATGGATTGGATATAGTAACGATTGAGCATAATTTACTAGAAGATACGATGACTGAAGAGATCGTGGATAACTTTGTTTCAAACAATACTAGAAGGATTTTACTTTTTAAATAACAATATACGATATAAGAGCGTTTTATATTATGGTATTTATTGTAATTAAATATTTTTAAGATATGAAATAAAAATAATAAAAGGGCCGCAATTTACATTCCAACACATGGTCTCCTAAAATCATTGGGTGGCTCTGATCTAGACCTCTGATAGTGTATGAAATCAAATTTAGTTTCAAAACATAAATCAAAGTAGATCTGAAATAGACATAGAGAAGGAGAAAACTAAGTAGAAAAAATAGAGCATACCTGGAAAATGATGCTCTAAATGATCTTACAATTTCTGTCGTCGATCGATTTCTGCATTGTCATTTTGGTGGAAAAATAATTGGTTTGATTGTGGTAATAGAGAAGAAGGGATGAAGATGCAGATAGAGAAGAGAGAGAGGCAGAGAAAAAAGTGAAGAACAGAGAGTTGAATTTCTAAAAAAAAAGAGATAGAGAATATATGAGTTTTTAAAATAGATATGATTTTCAGATTAAATAAAATAGAAAATAAAAATATTTTCTCAAATTATTCTTGAACAAATAATAATTGTTAAATTTAAGTCAATGTCATGAAATAATAACAACTGTTAGATTGATCTATCTCGACCGTCCCTATTAAATTCACTCTTGGATCATTAACACTTTCGTTATACATAAACCTAACCACCCCAAATTGATCTACCAGCCAAAAACCCAGCATGTCACCAATTGAAATTCTTCCTTAAGGCCCACCACAACTAAAGTCTAAATTCAAGATATAGCCCAACTCCCCCTTTCCTAAAAATTCATGAGGATCAACTCCCACCACACCACAGGATTCATCCAATGACCTAGATTCTTCCAGGTTCACAATTAACAATTAAAGACTTTCCTCCATCTCCGATTACCTAACCAACCTGACAACTAAACTGAACCCCACCGATCCCTTGAACTATGTTAATCGCACAGTCATACTCGTCAAATTAAATAATTAATTGAACATCAAACCTCAGATTCCGCTCTTTGAGTGGGATTTTAATCAAATTCAAATTTTAACCGCTAGCCTACTGCTGATCTCAGGAACCAATTCGAACTAGTATCTTTAAATCACAATTCAACAACCAATTGAATTAGTTTTATCTATTAGGTGCTGATAAATCAATCATTTCTAATAATTTTCTAATTTGACTAGAAATTAATACATAATCTACGTGATAACTAAACATGAAATGTTAATAATAATAATACTCAAAGTAATACTAATATTTTCTTAAAATGATTCCTCTTGAACTTTCGAAGGGGTAATTTAGGGATTCTCTAAAAAAACTTATATCGCTGGGATTGAGGTGTAACATTTCCTACACACTTCAAAAAAATTCATCCTCGAAACTGAGGTCTTCGACTTAGAACACTACTATCTACCTAACCATATAGAAATGCTAGTAACTCTTTGCAGGAGTAGTTGATTTAGTAGAGTGGAGTTTGAGACATACTCAAATACGTAAATCCCTTTCAAACTTGAGACTTGATTTCAAAACACTTTCAACTTTTTAAACATGGCCGACTCTCAGTCTCTCGTTAGTTTCCCAATAAGATAGAGGGAAACTAGCTACGGTATCAAAATTAAACACCCTAAACTTCTAACATTTATTAAATGACTAAATTGCCCTGTCGGAACTCGTTGGAAAGAATTCAAATCTTCATTTGAGTAAATAAAGACAATAACATAAAATATACAAATAATTTAATAAACAGCCAAAACTGCTATAATATAAAGTCAACATGAAAATTAAATCAAGTCTTATTGAAAAAGCTTGAAAGTAAATAACTATATATGAAACTTTAGTTCACCACCCCACATCCCGAATCAACTCCACTCTGGTCCAAAGATCATCTATCAAAACACCCTAGTCTGTGGTTTGGGGTCAGTCTTTCGTGTTCTAATCTTAACAATTAATATACTTACATAAATGTACTACTAACGCGTTATTCACATTATACGTCATCTTATAATAAAGAGCCAACATATGTTTCTTCTACCATGCAACCATAACTAAGGTTGTCTAACTTCTACTAACATCATCCATCTAATGATATCATAATTATAGGGTGTCCCCTAAGGTCATCTAACTAGGCCTGCCATCTTATTGTCGAACTTAAAATAAGACTATGGGTCTGTGGTGACCATTACTATCATGTGGCTTCTAGTGGCCCGATAGCTAATAAATGATATATGGTGGTCTAAAATGTTAACATTGGATCTCTAGTGGCCCAATTGATAAAAAACGGTGTCTAGGCCCAATTAGCTAAGCCTTGGATCTCTAGCGGTCCAAGGTCGTACGTCGACATTCTTGCTCAGGGTCTATCTAGAGAGGTACATACGCTGCATTACTTGAGTACCAAATCCCAACAATAATCTTACAATTAGAATTCGATAATTGCAAGATATGACCGTAACTATATGCTAGAGAAAGACAATAACAAAATTAACGATAGTTCCGCATAACACAACCAAAATAATGCCATATTAACACACAATCAAGTTTCATCAATTACGTACACAGTTGGAGCTTAGTTACACATGTTAATCAAATTAACATACATGAACCTGGAGCTCTAAATTTCAAGAACTCTCCGCCGTCTTAAAATTCAGCGATGCTGGTGATGCCGAATGGAAGTTCCGGAATGGATTTCTTCACCTCTGGGCTATGAATTGTGTGCGATTTGAAGTGGCACGTTCATCGGTTAAAGAAGGACGCCTTGGGACAGAGAAATAAGTTTTGGAGGTCCGATATGGTGTGTGTATGGTGTGTCCTTGAAGTGGAGATGAATTGCCCTTATATAGGCTCAAAGAATGGGTATTAAAGCCTCTGAAATGGGCGTACTTACTCCATCAGTTGTATGCCAGCTTTAGCTGTCCCTGGAGTGATAATTGATAGATATACATGTGCTGGACGTCCTCAACCATGCCCGGTTGTCCTTCCGGCGATCGGTTGAGCGGTGGATCGTAAAATGGCTATCACTTCTTCGTTCAAAATCTGATGTAGCTCTGGTTTGTATCGTTGGATTCATAATACATCACTTTATAACTGTGTCACCTGAAATTTCATTAAAAAAATAGAAACAACATAATATTGGACCATGAAGGTCCAAGGGTTGAATTTACGGATGGAACCAATTTCTATCGAAACTTCCGGTTGCAATTGATATTCTGGTCTTAAGATTAGCAAATTAAGTGTCAAATATTATGGTATATTTAATATCATCAAGTGTTAATGTTTATTAATTAACCATAGACTAGTGAAAATTTGCAGGATTCCTGCCAAAAGCTGGAGTCAATGATCATGCCTGGATAAAGCTTGATGAAAGCTACTGGATTCCTGCCGAAGGCTACAGTCAATGGTCAAAAGTTGCATAAAGACTGCCGAAAGCAGCAATCGGTGGTTAAAAGCTGTAGGAATCTGAAACAGTAATGGGGAATCTTGCTGACAAGTAGTGGATATATATAGGAATACGTAGAAATCTTATTTTCCCTCCCTCTATATAATCCCAACCTTTATTTCTGAGACCTCACAACTCTACTACCAGGTTGTCCAACTTACGTTGCCTGCCTCTGGTCACGTGCATCATGGAACGCAGACACTGTCGCACTGCCTCAGTGTCTTCTATGCCAAGGGGCTGCTGGGAAACTACCCTAACAGACATGTTCTCTAACACATTAATTTGCAAAAGTAACACAAACACTATGCCAGTTTTACATAAAGTGTATGCAAGTTGTTAATCGGAAGAGTAGTTGGTTACATACAATCAACTGCTGTTTAGTCCCACGTCTTGATGTCCACCTTCGAGTGTACTTACGGTACCACGCTATGTACTCGTCATGGAAATGCCAATTCTCCGGATCGTTAACCCCCTCAGCCTCTGTCACGTGTCCCAATCTAGCATCCTACTGCCCAATGTACTGCTCCATTGTTGTGAGCATAGCCGCCTCATTCCTCTGCGCCAGTCTGAGTAAGAAGATGACCTCGCCCAACAACATCTCCACAACAGAGATGGGTTGTGCCATCCTCAACTATCTGAGAACGTGGTCTGGCTGATGCCACTTTATGTTGTAAGGAGACATGAACGGCGTGACAACCTACTGTGCGTACTCAGACAACACCGAATCTTCACGTCGAAAGTATGGGACCCACTTAAACAATACATAAAAATCAGTAAACCATCCTCAATCAATCTAACTAACCAAACCATTGTGATGAACTACTTCTTAACACTATGTCCTTATCAAATACCACCCTATACTATGGCAGCAAGAGATGCCGACTCCTATTGTCCATCCAGTTCTTCCACCTAACCTGTCTTTTCGTGGAATCTCCATGCTATGGACGAGAAACTCTCCAAAACCACGCCTGTAGTATCACTGTCCAACCAGCTATGTCACCCTCCATTTTCGTAGCAGCAAACTCCCTAAACAGTAGCAAATATGAAAAGTGGACATATGCACCAACCTATCTACTAGCAAGAATTCCCTAATGCACATCAACATGTACGCTCGTGCATACTATCCTAGAGTCTACTCATCATCAGCTCGAATGTGCTTTGGGTTCTCGAACATGGATGTCAGCCACCAAATCCTCAGTCTTTCATCCGTTTGGACATACTTTGTTATGGCCTTGCACCCAAAATGTCCTGAACTAACTCAAGCAAGTTGGTCCCAGAATAATCGAGCAAGGTGTAGGCCGCATTGCCATCTACTAGCAGATCATCCAGCATCTTCACATCCTCTAGAGTTATTGTGCACTCCCCATGGTACATGTGGAAAGTGTTCGTCTCCGACCTCCACCTCTCAACCAAAGTCGTGATAAGATGCGGGTCTGACGTATAAGACATGTTGGAAATATGCACCATGGACTTGACCATGGTGTGATACCAAAGTTAAGATGGATATGTGAGTTGACGGGAAACCTCACTTTAGCTTAGGAGCTAGCTGAAACTAGCTAGCATCAGCTCTTCGCTGAGCTAGATGAAGCTAGGGACTGACACTGAAGCTCATCCAGCTCAACCTTGAGCTGGATTATAGTGTCACTAGCTACGGTACTAAGCTGAGCTAGAGTTAAGGTAGAGAGCTAGGTAGTTGGAGTGATAACTCTCCCACCTAGGACGAATGGGCACACACCCTTTTGTTTGATTCAAACTCTTTCTGAGTTGTTTTCCCTCCAAAACCCATGGGACTTCATGGTTGTTGCCTACAAGTCTATCCTTTGGGATACTGGCACCTATTGGTGCAAGATACTCACACCTATTCGTCCCACGGGTGGAAATACTCTTTTCGAAAAGTGGCGCCCACGATTCCGTCTTGATCCTAGATCTCATCACCTATCAAAGCTCGAAGCATTGCTACTTGGAACCTCCTAGGCTAACAAGATATGAGGACAACGATTAGTAGAAGTCTGGCAGCCTGTAAAACAGGCCTGAGGTTATTATGTTATTTGGGAAGAGCGAGTAACCTTAAGTTCCTATTCGATATATGAAATATTCACTATGTAAGTACTTGTAAGTAATAAAATAGGTAAGTATAATACATCCTACTACACAGTAACATCGTCACTTAAGGCGAACCTATCTTGTTACCACATGGGTGGCAGCAGTAGGGAACAGGAAATGTTAGACACCAAAATGGAGCACCTTCTGGGCTACTTAGCGGCCCGCATCACCCACATGGTCATGAAGAACAGACCGACTTTCATGCTATAGAAGATTAGGAGGATTATGATTGCCAACTATGGATTGTTTACCTACCCCCTCAATCATATGGATTGGGTTCCAGGTTACCAACGTATTAACATATTTTACCTACTACCGAGCTACTATGAGCAGTTACCACGAGAAGTGGTGTGCATACAGCACTACCTTGCCTGGACCTGCACCACCGACATAGTCATACACAAACCCGCATTGGGCGTGATGCTTGATAAGTGGATGGCTTGGGGCCCGTGATACCTCAACTTTGGCCGATTCTTGATGAAGTTTAATCATGTATCCACTTGGAGCTTGTATGTGAGGTCGCAACCCACTCTGGAGTACCTTTTGGTCACTCTTCATTGTGCCGAGAAGCTGAAGATCAATGGAGATGAACTTATGGTAAGAGAAACATATTGGGCCATGTCTAAAAGGTATTTGAAGGACAACTTATCTATCATACCACACCAACAACCTAAAATATGGGTCAATCTGAAACTTACGTTGACAGTTCTGAATAATGTACAACTTTCGAGGATGATGCTAATTCTGACCGACGTCACATCCTACCACCATGATGGACGGATTAAGGAAGATATGGGTGCTTTCACATATGAAGTTCTCGAGAAGGATCCCAACGATTATGTAATTTACTAAATTACGAGGAGGAGGATGGGCCTCGAATAAATATTTACGCATTAAGGGTATTAGTTAAGTGAGGGGTTGTCTTCAAAAAAAGGCATGCGCGCATAGTCCACGTATTTAGGGTGTCAATTTTTGCCAAATTCAAATGGAGGAATGAGGGTAGGGGTTGAGGAATGAGGGTAGGAGCTATGCTAGACCTAAAAGACTCGTCTAACAAGAAGGAACACGTCATATACGATACTAGCAACAAGTTCACCAATTTCTAATATCGGTTCTTTGACCTTGAAAGAACATGCAAACATTGACATGGATGGCCAAGAGGTGAAGGCACTACATGTTATGCTACACCATGCGCATTGTTTTAAAGGTTCACCCCATGAAGAACATCTTCGAGAAACTTTCTCTCACCGGTCACCTAGCAAGGTGGAGGGTCCAGCTAGCAGAGTATGACATTTTTTACATGGCAAAGAAAGTGATCAAGGGAAATCATATCAAATATCACTTTAGTGGAGCCGGAATTCCCCGATGAAGAAGAGGAGGATATTAAGGATGAAGAACGACTTTAGATCATGAAATTTGATGAGGCATCCAATGCCCTTGGATATGGTATAGGCATGGTGTTCCTGTTTCCTGAGGAAAAAATGTACCCCATCCGGCCCAAAACGACCCGTTCAAACCACTAACTAACCCCATGCATAATAACTCGGGTTCCACTAGACTCGACTTATACCAACATACATATAAATAAGCATTAAAGACAAGTAAAAAAATCCTTTATCAAACCTTTAAATCCTGACAAGCATGGATTCTAGATTCTTAAATACAATCCTTAAAACACAAAGGAAAAAGTGATGCAACTATAATTTTAAAACACAACAAAACTAATATCAGATGATACAAAAACCACGACTAGCTCATTCCACTTCCAGCTCCAGCACCTGTTAGTGTGCACACAGATAAATAGAGATAAAATATCTAACGGGGTCAATTCTTCACTAAGTGTCTAAGCATAACCTAAGGCAGAACTGCACCCGATCAAGAGAAAGGGAACATCATAGAAGACTACACATCAACTCTTTAGTTCTACTCTAGTAATGCGACCATATTTGTCAACTAGTTAGTTACCTAAGATTAGCCACCCCTAACATCATGTGGATGGCCACATAATGGATCAGACCATGAAACCACCTTAACCGGGTGAGCATCATTTAGAGGCACACTCTACATAACCTGAACCTTTCCTTTATCACTACAGATTGCTTCTATCATATCCTACCATGAATAGTGGATCACACGTCACTACTCGTCCATCAAGAGCTTCAAGCTCGAAATCAAATCACCTTTTGTATAGTAGATCGCACGCTATGTTACAACCTCCAAGCCCTCACTCCACAACGCCAATCATCTTGTGAAATCCATTCATAGGACTCCCCATCCTCTAACTACAGTTCTACACTTGACTATGCAGTAATGAAACAAAAACCTCTACCTGTGATTGCTTTCCGCTAGATCTTGAAACAAAGCTATCGTCCCGAAGCTTAAGCCTCCTCTCATGATAGACCTAGAGAGATCAATGAAAGGATTGCCCAAAAACCCAAAACTGATACGATTTCCTACATAGTTTTCTAAATCAAGTATTAAGAGAGAGAAGGGAGATCGATTACCTTCCAATGGATCTCCTAGCCTATCTAATCCTCTATCAACAATCAGAGATCTCCTAGCCGTTACAACCACGGTAGTGACAAACTCATAGCCACGCCCGTGATCATTCACTCGACCAGACCACTTTCAGATGCTAAAACCAACTCAGAACCGACGACCAACCGGGAAAAGGGGTGTCACAACTTTCCCCTCCTACAAAAGGTTTCGTCCTGCAACCTAAATCTTAAAGCTTAACAAGGGAGAAGTGATTTACCTACTAGGTATTTCCCCATAAGTTACGGGTCGCGCTCTCACATGCTAGCCTTGGTCTCCAATGTTGCAGCCTCGACATCCTGATTTTGCCCGACCACCTTCAGCATTAGTGTCTCCGTACTTCTTAGCTTGTGGACCCTTCTATCCACAATTCGAGCATGCTACTCCATGAAGGTCAGTTCCCTCTCTAACTCAACCTCATTGGTTGGATTACTTGATTTGGTCTACCAACTTACACCCAAAGTATACTCACATCGAATATGATGTGTATCTGATCCAAGTCAGTGCCCAATTCTGATCTTGGAGGACCAGTTGCCTCCATCCTCCAAAAGATGGAGGAGAACCGCCATTAGGTAACTATTCAATTGGCGTCTCATAATGTTTGAATAGATAGGCGTTTGGGTCAAGTTATTGAAGTGCTTAATAAAAACAGAAATAACTTTGATGAATTTATAAAATTTTAACCTCATTAGTGGCACAAACAAGGAAACGATCACTAGATGGTGTTAACTCAACACTAAAGAGTTTTACTGGAAGTGTGAATATTCCTCCCGACGGAGGCCAGATTGTCCACCCATGGCAAGAAATTTTCTCGCCGGTGAGTAATCAATCATCTCCTCACTATGTAAATCGATGTGACATCCCGACCACTACTAAAGTGAAGGGTTTTCATGACACAGGAACCGAAGAACTGCCACCACATTGCAAAAACCCCGCTCCCACACTCAACAATCCTTTTAATCATCCTCTTGTACAATGAGTTGGTCAACCACCTCCCATACCAATAGCAAGACCTTACGTAGTGCCTGCCAATATGGGACGAGGAGGAGATTTACGCAGTGGAGATCACATTCCACCACATGCTTACCTAAGAACCAAGCCACCCCAGTTTAACGGTCAAGGTATGGAAATCGGATTCATGCTACCACCTAAGGGGCATGATGTGAACATCCAGAGAGATCAGGTGGCACTAGTGCTAGCGGAACAACTAGGCATGGGAGATAGGCCAACCATACGACCAATGTACCAAAAGTCTTATCCGGAATGGGTGGAAAAACTCTATAATTTCCTAAGAGGCTTTAGGGTGCCTGAGTTTGCCACCTTCACGAAGACGGGTGATCAGTCAACCATGGAGCATGTTGGGTGATTCATTATCCAATGTGGTGACGTGGGAGACTTTGTCAAACTTAGGGTGTTCGGAAACTCGTTGACTGGACCAGAGTTTGCATGGTTGTCAACTTGCCTTCCAAGTTGATACAAAGTTCGCAACAGATGGAACAGATTTTCCATGATCAGTTCTATAGATCTAACTATGAAGTATCCATGGAAAACTTTGCACATATGCACCAACGGCTAGGAGAGTCGATTGAGAAATTCTTGACTACCTTCAAGAATGCTCGTAACCACTGCTATGTCAATTTGACTGAGAGAGAATTTGTAAAGCTGGCCCAAGCATGTTTGAATTTCGAACTTAGGAAGAAATTCCAAGATCGAGAGTTTTTTTACTTGTTCCAGCTCATGGCGTGTGTTGGGAGGTATGAGTCTCCACTCCAAGAGGAGGAGTGCCTCTCAAGGACCATACCTACCAAACTTCAACTATGTTGTCCATCACATCAATCCTATGGTTGGTGAAGTTGAGGTTGACATGGCAGAGATAGTGCCAGGGAAGCCTTATGTGTGTGCTACATTAGCTAAGGTTGAGAACGAGCCACAAGAGCTGAGACTCAGTCATGCGTCGATCCAACCTAGAAAATATTCATTTGATTTTTCAAAGACAGACTTGACTTTTGACAAACTTTATAAGGATGGTCAAGTCAATCTCTCTGGGGGAGTATAACGTCTCATTGCCTGACAAGCTAAAGGGCATACGTTACTGCAAGTGGTATAATAGCATGCCTCACTCTACTGATTCATGTATTGTTTTCCAAAATGTTTTCCAGGATTTAATAGAAAAGTTCCTGGAACCGAGGAAGGGTGCCATGTTGGTGGATACAAACCCTTTCCCCACCAACATTGGTGTCAACATGATTAATCATGACTTCTCCAAAGTCAAATTACCACACTTCAAGCTGGTGCTTGATACATCACAACCTCATGAAGGGAGTTCATCCTCAGCTACGCAAACAACCCAAACTTCATTGGTGGGACAAACGGATGAGGAGAAGTTGTATATCCAGTGCAAGAAAAGCCTCAATTTTGATGGAGAAATGCCAAGAAAGATAATCCAATAGAGGCTTGGCCCCACTCTTAGTAGGCCAATCCAACAGAGGCTTGGTTTGTTTCCTACTAGGCCAAGGTACCCACCCTTTCAAGGTTACGGGGAGAGTGTGACAACCTATGGGATCCTAGCCAAGGTAATGGCTGGCCCATGGTACTCTTATGAAGAGGGCTTTTCGAATTCCTGATGTACCACATGGTGGATTGCATACTTATGACATTTGACGCCACCAGCCGATAGCCTTGGCTGACATAAAAAGGACCCATAAGCGAAGGTTCCTTCGTAAGAATGCTCAAAGTCGTAGAGGCCAATATGACAGGAACCCTGAGACAACTGAAGCACAACCACCAATGTTGGAAGGTAGAGTACAAGCAATATCAATGGCGTACAAGCAAATATCAAGGTGGACAAAACTATGCCTACTAGCCTTAAGGTGACTGTATTAGGTAGGGGCAAGCAAGTCCAAGCCCTAGAGGTTCCTAAGGTGGAAAAAAAGATGGAAGAAAACTTCTAGGGTGAAATGGAAGGGTATGATGACTGACATGATGATGACATTGAATGATAATTTCATTGATGATGAAATGGCTAGAGCATTACATCAGGCCATAGAGTGTAAAGATGGTTCGCATGGGATCTTGGGTTGACTTGGCTACAAAGGCCACGAGGGATTTTAAGAACTCACAACATATTTTGAAGGAACTCTCTAAAGCATGTCACAAGCAAGTAGGTTTTCTTGGTGATGACTGTGACACCCCAATTTCTGGTTGATTGTCGATTCTGGGTTTTTACATGAGTTTCTGAGTTCTTGAAATCGCTTATGAACGGATGTCCACAAGCATGACCATGAGTCTATCACGGGCGTGATTTTCATATCAACCGCGGCATGGTCAGTAGTCACTCATGAGCGCGGCCACCTAAAGATCACGGGCGTGGTGTCAGGCAGTCACGGGCATTGTGGTAAGTCGGTGACAGACGTGGTGGACTTATTATAAAACCACAGTCGCGACCTCCAACTCAGAATTCATAGAAAAAAAACCTAGAAAGTTCTCTAACGAATGGCGTTCTCTCTTAGGAGGTGGAGAAGGCAGAGCTTACCGATCCCAGCTAATTGTCAAAGGATTAGAGAGGATAGAGGAAGCTTCGGAAGCTAATCAAACTTCTTCTTCTCTCTCAATACTTTTGTTTTAAACCCACATAGGAAACTCATGACAGATTAGGGATTTGGGGTTTTGGGATTTCAATCCTACGATTGACCTCTCCAAATTATTTGGGATAAAAGGCTAGAGCTTGGGAAGGTGGTTGAAGTTCTAATTCTACTAGAAAAGTGAATCAGAGGTGGGGGTTTAAGATTTCATTCTGCTTTATAAGCATAGAACTGTACTAGGATGATCGGGAATCCATTGATGGGATTTCTTGTCGTGATTGTATTCATGATGATGACCGAGGTCACTCAGGCTGTATAGTAGCGTGTGATCTACTGTAAATGCAGTTATAATAGTTTAAGCATAAGCTCCTAACAGTTGAACTGTGGTGTGACAGTACAGTACGAGATAGGCCTACTATGCTAGTTCATGACTTATTGCGTAGGTCACCCACCCCCGAATTGCGCAATCCCTTGGGAATTCATGTAACAGCCAGGACATGATGACTATGCCTATAGATGCTGGTCACACATATATTCAAGATGGTTTCATGGTCTGATCCACCATCAGACTGTCCACATAGTTAGGGGTGGCTGATGCTAGGCAGATGAATAAAAGACCCCAGGGTCAAATTACTAGATGCAATGATTAGATAGACTTCTATGATATATTCTCATTACAGTCTCAGTTCAGTCTCAGTTCTACGTGAGTCTAGTAGCCACTCAGTGCTTATGACTTACCTTGTAACTTTTCTTCTTGTATGTGCGACCTTGGAGTCAATGCCGCCTAGGAGGAATCCACGAGCAGCCCTAACACCTCAACCGAGTGGCTCTAAGATTCATAGAGAGAGGTGCCATGGAGGACCTCATTTATCCCTTTTCATGTTTTGAGGATTTTAGTTGATTTTAGACTACTTATCTTTGGATGATGAGTTTCCCCGGTTTGGGATGTTTTTCCTTTGATGTTTGGTACTTGATTTTTGAGCCATTAATGTTTTGTTTTGTACGTTCTCGTTTACTTATGATATGAGAAGTTTCATGCTTTATAGTACTCATGTATATGTTATGTATGATAAGTGATGTTGAGTGAAACCACGAGTAGTTGCATGGGTTGAACCTTGTGGTTTGATCGAGTTGCCTAGGGGTGGGTTTCACAAAGACAGAGGTCGGTACCCATTCTATATGTTGTACCAAGGCTAATAAAAGAACGAGCCTTCCAATTGAGAATCCTACATGGGGACCAAACTTTGATGAGTCTGGAATCTCATCAAAGGAAGAAGAAACGTACAAGAAGAGCAAGCTATCATGGTGTTGATGGCCTAGAAAGGAAAGACTCCCATAGTGGATTTCCCAAATGATGGCCAAGCCTCCTAATCGTGTTTAAGGAGCTGGGGTCATGCATGTCTAGGCATCTAAGGCCTCTATACATCAAAGCGAGATTGGACAAGGTGCTAGTGTCAAGGGTCATGGTTGACAATGGCGCTGCTGTCAATGTCATGCTAACGAGGATGTTAAAGAAACTTGGGAAGACAACAAGTGACTTGATTCCTACCGAAGTCTTCGTTTCCAGCTTTAATGGTAGGGTTACATCTGCAAGAGGGATCTTCCATGTGGTGGTGGGAGTTAGAAGTCTAGAGAAAATGAGTGCTTTCTTTATTATGGACGGAGTAGTCAGTTACAATACATTATTGGGTAGAGACTTGATCCATACCAGCAAATATGTTCCATCATCACTACACTAATGTTTGATGTTGTGGAACAAGGATGGCATGGTTGAGGTAGTCCAC
Source organism: Linum usitatissimum (assembly GCA_030674075.2). NCBI lineage: Eukaryota > Viridiplantae > Streptophyta > Magnoliopsida > Malpighiales > Linaceae > Linum > Linum usitatissimum. The sequence continues at coordinate 875,962 of JAUJYP020000273.1, read as the reverse complement.
ACAGACACCAACCCATTTGCACTTGGGGGGCAGCTGTGTTGATGCTCCTCTTCATCATGGGAAATTTGGCCCTCTGGAGGTTAGAAGTAGTAATGAAGGGTCCTGAGCATGGTGATCTCTAGCGCCAAGGTGTTGAGCAAGGCTTGTTTAGGCCCCCTCTCTAAAATTGTGAGACCATTAATGTTTTTGGTGGATGGTCCACTTAAGGTTGAAAAAAATGTTGATGATGAGTAAACCACCACAAAATAGGGTGGTCAGAGAGGTCAAAGTCATGTCCGTGATAGAGAAGTTGGTCACTATGCATGTGAGCAGAGGCTTTTTATGAAGAACCTATGTTGATGGTTGATTATGTTCCCGAAGATGACTTGCCTAAAGAAGGAAATGAAGATGTGGTTCTCAAAGATAAGCAGCATATGACCCCGCATGATGTATTAGAGGAGATCAACCTTGGCATTGAGGATGACGCACGTCTTACCTTCCTCAGTGTCATGCTCTTTGAAACTGATAGGGATGAGTTAATCAAATTGGTAGAGGAGTTTAAAGATTGTTTTGCATGGGACTATCATGAGATGACTGGTTTAGATAGGATTTTTTTTGAACATAGGTTACCAATTCGCCCTCGCTTTAAGTCTTTTAAATAGTCACCTAGGATTTTTCTTGTGAAACTTTGCCAGAGATTAAAAAAAATTGAATTCTCGTTAAAAGCTAAGTTTATTAGACCTGCTAGGTATGTGGAGTGGTTGACTAATATAGTGCCAGTTAGGAAGAAGAATGGAAAACTACTTATAAGTGTAGACTTCAGGAATTTGAATATAGCCACGCGTAAGGATCAGTACCCTATGCCAATGGATGATATGTTGCTTGATTCAGTGACTAGGGATAAGACTTTCTCTTTTATAGATTCTAACTCAGGCTAATCAGATATACTTAGCTGAGGAGGACATCCACAAGACTGTGCTCTGGAGCATGGGGGCCATTGGATACAAGACTGTGCTCAGGAGCACGGGGGCCATTGGATGCTATGAGTGGGTGGTCATGCCATTCAGCTTGAATAATGTAGGTGCCACTTACTAACAAGCCATGAATCCCAGATTTCATGACTTGATTGGCAAGTTGGTGAAGGTTTATGTAGATGACATTATTGTGAAGTCTAAGGTAGCAAATGAACACCTCTCCAATTAAAGTTAGGCCTTTTTGCGTATGGGCTCATAGTTTAAAGTTAAGTCCACTTAAATGTGCCATTGTGTGACTTCGGATAATTTACTAGGGGTCCTTGTGAACCAACATGGCATTGAAGTTGGCAAGAACAAGTCTAAGACCATAATAGAGGCCATACTGCCTAGTACCAAGTTAACTACATTCGACACTTTATTTTGTATTGTGCTACCCAAATTCAAGTGTTCTCTCCCTTGCTGAAATTGAAGAGGGAAGAAGAGTTTGTATGGCATCAAAAGCACCAATGAGCCCGCCAGTACTTAACTCCTTAATCTCACATTGGCCTTTAAAGTTGTACCTTTCAGCAACTAACACCTCTGTAGCATGTTTATTAGCTCAAGATAATGACTCAGGCAATAAACAGACTCTCTATTATTTAAGTAGGTTACTAAATGGGGGTGAGCTAGGATATTCTTCTATAGAGAAGTTGTGTTTGGCTTTATATTTCTCATGTACAAAGCTAAGGTATTACTCGATGCCTGTTCAAGTATAACTCTTTTGTAACAAATATTTAATTAAATACATGTTTTCCCGACCAATAATCCATGGGAGGATTAGTAAGTGGACACTTTGTCTATCTGAGTTCAATTTGCAATAGGTCCCCAAAAAGCAATCAAGGGACAAGCTTTAGCTGACTTCCTGGAAGATATTTATATGGTTAGTGATGTCAGCCTGAGTTAGTAGATATTTATATGGTTAGTGATGTCCTAGGGACCTTGCACTTTGACGGATCTATGACTCATGATGGAGCAGGTGTTGGAGTAGTCCTCACTTCTCCATCAGAACACGTTTTACATTTTTCCTTCACCTTTGATTTTCCATATACCAATAACCAGGCTGAGTACAAGGCTTTGGTGGTTGGGACGGAGATACTTGTAGATTTAAAAGTTAGGAGTGATAATATTAAGGGAGTCTCTCAACTTATGGTTTACCAAGTACTTGGCGAGTTCTGTTGTATCAATTGGGTATTAGAGACATACCTCAACTATGTCGAGATTTTGATATCTCCCTTCAAGAATGTCTCCATGAAGTACGTGCCTTGCTAGGATAATGGCAAGGCTGATTGCTTAACACAACTACCCTTCGGCTTTCGAGAGTTTTCCCATGTAAGTGGAGAACAAATTTATGTATGGACACTTAAAACATAACAGGGATTAGAGGTGTTCACCATAAACGAAGAGGACACCAATGATTGGCGAACTACCTTAATACAGTACATTATGAACTTGACTGGGGACGCTTATCATACTATCAAGTTTAGGATAGGAAATTACATACTTATGGATGAAACATTGCTAAAAACTAGGACATATGGTTTACTGCTAAAATGCTTGGGGGGCAAGGAGGCCTTACTAGCAATGGTCGAAGTACATGAGGGTATATGTGGGTCTCATCAAGTTGGTCCTTTGATGAGATGGATACTCCATCGATATGGATATTATCATCCATTGGCGATGGGTATGTAGCATACGCTAAAGGTTGCGAGGCATGCCAGCGTCCTGACCCAATGGAGAGGGAACCTGCTATTGACTTGAAGCCTATCATCAAGCCATGACCTTTCTTTGGTTGGGAAATGGACTTGATCGGGAAAATTTATACTTCATCCTCCAAACAACACACTTTTATCATATTGGCGACCAATTATTTTAAAAAATGGGTAGAGGCCAAACCGATGAAAATTGTTAACCAAGGAAAATTGATTACCTTCATTAAGGAGAATATGATTCATCGATTTGGTTTGTTGGCTACTATAACCGTAGATCAAGGGATGGTTTTCACAGAGACCAAGTGATGGACTTCGCCAAAGAGTATGATATCAAGATAATACATTCCAGTTCATCCTACGCCCAAGCCAATGGCAAGCTACATCATGTAACAGAGTGGTAAAGGGGATAGTCTCTAAGATTATAGAAGACAACCCTACAAAATAGCACACCCTATTTTCAGAAGCTCTATGGTCGTATTGGATGTCGCCACGAAGTAGCACTAAGGTTACCCTTTGTGCTTTCACATATGGGCACAAAGCTTTCTTTCACGTTGAGCTGACCGTCGAATCCCTAAGGTACATATGCCAACATGAGTTGGCCCACTTTGAATATTATGAATCAATGATGTTGGAGTTAGTGGACCTTGATGAGATTCAACTCAAGGCACTTGACAGCATAAAAGTACAAAGGGGAGGGATTTCCGAGCTTACAATAAAAGAGTCAAGCGTAAGTCCTTTGATGAAGGATGAAGGAGAATTGGTGAGGAAACATCATCTACCTAATAGAGATAAGGACCCAAAGTTTGGTAAATGGTCCCCTAATTGGCGTGGACCCTTTATTGCACATGCTACTCGACCAAATGGAGCACAACTATTGAAAGATCTAGATGGGGTATTGCATGAATGTCCTATCAATGGTAAATATTTGAAATCTTATGTCATATTCTTGTGGGCGTCAAAGGATATCAGTGTTACACTATGCTACCAAGGTGGCATCTTATGCCGCCATCATGTAAGCATTTACTATGCCACCATCATGTGAGTGGTCCCGACGACCAATGTCTATAGAATTTTCTCGTTCAAAGATATGCTTGAAGGGTAAAAATATAATCATGATAGATTATAAATAATAACTAGTCAGGTTATGGTGTAGAATGAAGAGGTAGTAAACATGACATATTATTTTTTGCCATCTAACTGACCTGCCAAATGATTTATACGTGTTAAAAGTTATATTTGGTATCACAACTTAGTTCATAATTCTTATGCACTAAATTTTTTAGGGGCATTTGTTTACATCAAAACTATGATTGTATACCACATTGGTTGATTTTAAGGAATTAATCCACTTTATTATGGATTGTATCATTACTCCCCACCACCATTCATGGCCGTCGTATGACATCACGAAATGTGGTCATATATCACTCATGGTCATGTCAAGACCTCAAGCGTCAACGCCATCCATCGCTGCCGCCACTCATGGTCGCCAACACTTCTCTTCGACACTACTTGTCATCATACAATCAGCTGACGCATGTCCATCACAGCCGCAATGATCATCATGCACTGACCATGTCCATCATTCCAACATAATGGACTCCAACATGAAGACTTCACGGGCATCACATCGACGAGGAATCGCGTTAAAGAGAAAAAAAACCACTAAGATAGTTTCATGGGATGAACCGCCACCGAAGTCATGTTTAGTAGTGGGAAGTAATAGTCACGATGGCTGCTTCCTCCCACAATGGTAACCACCAATGGACTATAAATACAAGAGATGATCCATGACAAAGGGAGATATAAAAATCTCACCAAATAGACACTCTGCCTAAATTTTCTTTGCTAGTAGGCATAGTTTTTAGTTTTGAAGCTCTCACAGAACCTTCATAGGAGTAGCTATAGATAGCCTTCATAAATATCAAACGTCGTCGTTTAAACATTGTTTGAAGAGACATGAATCATGCTATTAATCTATAAAATTGTTGCTATTTCTAAAACAATATATTATAAGAAACAGAGATTAATGACCTTTTTGGAAAGGGGAAAACTAGTACAAACATAACACATTAGTTGGGAGGACGACACAATGTATAATATATTGACCAGACGATGGATGTTTTGTTTTATGCTGGTAAGGCAGTGAATTGTCACATGTATGATTAAGTCACGGGGCATTCAAGGGAATATAATCTCTTATAATTTTTGTGTGGAGGTACATGTTACAACTTATAAGTGGACAACCATATATGCAACCATATATATATATATATATATAGTGCTAGTGGGGGCAAAGTTCTTTTTTCCTAAAATAGCAAGTACCTTTTTCATATGTTTATATACTATAACGATGAAAACCCGTTCGGGATATAAACAAAAAAGTCAAAAACGAAACAATATAATTCACAAGTCTGAATTATTTGATGGGATGACTAAATCCATGCACAATCATTGTAATCTTGACTAAATACATGCATTTAATTCCTTTCTTTTGCATGTGACTATGCCCCCGTTGTTCCCACCTTAGATAAGATGAGCGATAAGGATAAACTATGTAAAGTTAGGGTAATCCTTCTTGCATCTATTTAGTAAATATATTCACTTTATAAGGTTTATCTATTCTTGCTTTCCATCATCTTTTATTGACTCAATGTGATATCATAATTATTGATAAATCCTTTTCAAATTATAAAATTTCTTATTGATGTACAAAAAATGGGAAACGTTTCAATACCTTCACACGTGGTAAAATACTATTAGCCCACCATCTTTCTTTTCTAATCCTTTTTTTGGACTTAGAGTGCAATATGGTTATTCAATATTTTAATAACTTAATTGTTGACCAAATTATGTTAACAATATTGACGCTATCACCATCCTCATATAGACTTGTTCGGTTCGCTTGTATTTATTCAGAAAATTTAAGAAACCATGTCCACAAAATCACCATCCTCATATAAACTTGTTGGTTTGTTTATATTTGTTGAAAAGATTGAAAAACATGTCCACGCCAACACATCCCTTATAGCTTGTTTTGTTTGGTTATATATTTTCATCAGATTAAAAAAATGAGATCTTTAAAATGGATCCAAGTTTTTTTTTCTTGGAAAGTCTATTTATATTGTAGCCAAAAGATGCTCCAGTTATCAATTGATCTCAAGGGAGGATTATCACTCTTATCGAGTAAAGTCCGGGCCCACAAATGTATGTGTAGCAGGAGCTACCGCATTCGTACTTCTAATCATCCCCAAAACAGAAAACCTTGAACATGGGTTGACAACCCAGACGCTAAATTCTACCCGGATAGCAAGAACACGCAAGAAATAAATTTTCAAACAAAAAGGAACCTCCAAAACTAAGAAAGCAATCAACGACTAGTGGAGTTTGAATTAGGGACACCCAAAACATCAAACACTCAAAGAGGACGATACCTCGAGTGAACGAATTACTCCTCGTGGCAGGACCTGAAGCAATGGTTGATACATCTTGTTCTTCTTCGCCCAAACGCAGCGCGTCGACTCCTTTGTCCACCACATCCCCTTGTCCTGATTATACCATCGCCTTAACTGATTCGCTGCCACGAGAATGAAGCAAAACCTTAACCGTCTTTTGCTTAAAAAAACCCTAGATGGCTTTTCCTTCAAATATCTAGTCTTTTTGGCACATATGAACAGTCCTTTAAAGGAAACAAAGATGTACTATCACTATAACTGATTCTCTGTCGAGAAAAGGAAGCAAAACCCTAACCATCATTTGCTTCAAAAACCCTAGCTGGCTTTTGCTTCAAAAAATCTAACCTTTTTTGCACAGATTAAGAGACCTTCGAAGGAAACAATGATGGAAAAACAAGAAAAAGCGACTAGTGATGTTACCAAAAGCCTCTCAATAGGAGGAATACTAATTTCTAGCCAACGGCAGGGAGGGGAGCGACGAAAGCGCTAGATTCTTTATGCAATGTTAAATGTATGTTTTTTGGACCACATTATAAATGGACCCAAGTTCTGAAACGTTAATTTTTTAAAATATTATATTTATCTGTCTTCATCTTGGAGATTGTTGCAGAAAAAATTAAATAAGAGATCAGAAATAGATAGGAGTGGGATACGGGGCAGGAATGAGACTCCATTCCCAAATTTTTAAAGTCCCAAAATCCTAAATTCTGATTTAAAGTTCTCGTTTCCGAATACAAATTTAAGTCGAGAATTTAATTTGGGATCGTAAATTTAAATTCGGAAGTTGGGCTCCCGATTTTTCCCAAATAAGGCACTTTCATTTTTGTAAATCTCTCTGCATCACTATGAACCGTAATGTTAACGTAAACTAATTGTTGGTACTTGACTCAGTTCCAACCCAAATCACCAGGTTGACTAGTTGATTCTCAATTGGGTCGGACTGAGACCATCCAATTCGAGCCACAAGTGAAATGACGCGTTGAAGCCGGATCAGCTTAATATAAAAAGCCTTCCTCTATGTGATACAGATGGTTAGAGAGAGAAGCAACATTTCCAAATAAATTGTAATTGAGAGCGCTGTGAAGAACTAGGGTTTTCTACTCTGGCGATTGCTCTGTTGGATTACCCTTGAAGCTTTTGTTGCTGCTTCAAGACATAGGGTTGTATCTCTCATGTATTCTTCTTGTTCTTGGTTCTCTGTTCTTGTTGTTCTTCCTTTCTTGCATTGCCTGTAGCGCTTATGGGTTGTTCGTTGTAACATGTACTCTCGACTCACCTTGACGATCTAGTGCTAGTTTCGGGCTGAGTCTCCCCCTCTTGAGACTCCGTTAATTAGGGCCTTTGTGGTTTGAACAGCATGAACAATCTTGTGTGTTCTTACCTTCATGCTTTTTTGTTCAATTTTTGTTGCAATCTAGGTCAAATACGCCGATTAGGGTTCATTTTCGATAGGTCGATTAAATCGTACAATTGGTATTAGAGCTCTGGGGTTCTTTCTCTGATTACCAAGGTTCCGCTGCCTCTTCTCTTCAGTTACCATTACTTGTTCATTTACGGTTTCTGCTCAATCTTGATTTAACCCCTCTTGTGTTTTTTTTTCTTATTCGGAAACATGACCGGCGGAATTCGCCTGAAGCCTTCTGACGGCACCTCAGACTTAGCAATGTGGATAATCAAGATGAAGGCACTTCTAGTAAAAGAACGGTGTTGATATGTGATCACCAATGAGTGGCAAACCAGCACCTCGGACGTAAGGAAGATTGAAATTCAAGAAATCACCCACTAAGAGATCATGATACGCCTCGTCGATGACGTAGTTCGTCAAATGATAAATCTTTCTAAACCTAAAGCTAGTAGAGAGGGTCTTGAGTCTATTTTTTAATCTAAAACCTTATCTAGTTGAGTTTCTCTTCTTAGCAGGTTATTTACTTTCAAAATGGATATGTCAATGACTCTTTATGAAATTTCAATAGTTTCCTTAAGATGAGTCAGAATTTGATTCGTTGTGGCAATAAGCTTGATGAGACTTATCAAGTTGTTCTAATTCTAAATTCCATGTCATCTCAGTTTGATAATTTAAAGGATGTTAATCAATATAGTCATGATGAACTTATTGTGAAAGATATTATCGAGACTATTTCCCAAAAGGATGATGCCATGAAAGTCTTCAAGCAGAAAGTTCAGAACAAAAATGGTGTTAAAATGAACCTAAAACTGAGGTCCTTATGGCAAAAGGGAATAAGATGAAGAATTAGAAGGGAAGAAGAAAACTGATAAATATTCTTGATCCTCGTCTAATTCCAAATCCACTGTGATAGGCTTCTATAGTGGTAAATCCTTCACCAATCATACCATGAATGATTTTGTAGGATATGTCGACTCCAATTTTGCAAGTACCAAAGATAATAGAAAATTCACAACTGGATATTTCTTCACATGGGCTGGCAATTGTATCTCTTGGAAGTCACAACAGAATTCTATTGTAACCATGTCCTCTATCGAGGCAGAATACATGGATAGCTAGAGTACCCTATACTTGTACAAGGATCCTGTTTACCATGAAAGGACCAAGTATATTGACGTTTTATCCATTTTATTAGAGATGATGTTGAAAAACAACGTCTCAAAGTGGTTAAGATAGCAGGTTCTGAGAATCCTACTGATTTTGACACCAAAATTGTCCCTACTTAAAAGTTTGTGTTCTGCAGGAATGCCCTGCATATTCAAGACGTTGATTCAACTGTTACCCCAAGTCAGTGATGGAGTTAAGAGACAAAATGCATGTACTACCACTTGTTAGCCCTTCTAGGAGCATGCAGCCTTGTGATTGTGTTGCTACCTAAGTTATGAAAGCATTTGTTGCTACTTGACTCATGTTCAACCCAAATCACCCGGTTGATTTTCGGTTCGATCAGACTGAGACCATCCAGTTCAAGCGACAAGTGAAACGACATGTTGAAGATCAGCTTAATATAAAAGCCTTCCTATCTTTCATAACGATGGTAAGAGAGAGAAGCAACAAGTACAAATCAATTGTGATTGAGAGGGCTGTGAAGAGCTAGGTTTGCTCATCTGGCGATTACTCTGTTGGATTAGCCTTGAAGCTTTTGCTACTGCTTCAAGACACAGGATTGTATCTCTCGTGTATTTCTCTTGTATCTCTGCCATTTTGCTAGTTGGGGGTTGAGTCTTCCCCTCTTGAGACTCCACTGATTAGGACCTTTGTGGTTTAAATAGCATGAACAAATCTGTGTGTTCTTACCTTTAAGCTTTTGTTTGATTTCTGTTGCGATATATGCCAAATACGCTGATTAGGGTTCCTTGTTGACAGGCCGATTAACTTGTTCACTAATCGAGGATGAATTAGTCTACATTAAAAGGTGAGATATACATATTGTGCTTTTGAATAATACAACTCACTTACACAAACCCGGTTGGAGTATGATTTTAGTTATATTTTTACATTAATTTTTATAATCATTAGTAAATTTTTATTTCATTTAATAATTAATTATAATCGTTTATAATAAATTATGTGAATAACTAATTATAATTATGTGAACAGTTACAAAATAAAATAATTAGTTTGTATCTAGCCCCAATCACAATCGAAATTCAAAACTTCCCTCAAGCTTCCACATGTCCCGATTGTCGTTGGAGTAATAAATGTGACCATCTCCTTAATCACCCTATGCTCATTTGTCATCATTTTTTAGTATTTGAGGCAAAAACAGAAGACCGACCACTTCAGAGTCGCCCGATTCGAGCAGCAATAAGGAGACGGAGGAATTCTAAAGAGGAAGCTAAATCTCGAATTCCAATCGATACCATTTACTCTAAGACAAGAATCTGAATCTGAATTTCATGTTCAACTAGAAGAGATTAAATCAGCAAAACTCTTTTTCTTCCAAGTGAATTTGTTGGGAAAAGGGAGCTTCTTGTCTCTCTACAGATGAGTACTTCCAACCCAGAGTATTTGCTGATTCAACCCTAAAAATAGAGGAATAGTTCAACGACAAACTAGAAAAAAATCAGTCTTAATGAACTAAGTTTGACTGGTGTATTATAGATAAAATTCTTAACTAATATTGTACCAAAAAATATGTCGGAGACCATATGAAATATGAAGATATCTTTTTTATAAAATAGAAGACTGAAAGTAAACACAATAATAATGTTCATTTTGTTCAAGTGGAATTGTTCTGGTGGTAAAGCAGTGTGTGTGGCAATCTAAACGTTCCAGATTCAAATTCAGTACACCACACAACAACAATTGCTGACACGACATTTCCGTGTGGATGCGGCGATTCATGAACGATCGGGGTTTGGTGCACTAGGAGTTTTTCTACACGAAAATGAGGAGGAATAAGATGAAAGGAAAATTGGATGAAAAATATTAGATGAGGAGGAAAAAGATGAAAGGAAATTTTTATGTTTGTGTTTCCTATCTACAATTTAAGTTGACGGGACTAATGAAACACTGATTAAAAATAATAGTGATTAAATTGTGAAATACTAATATTTAAAGTGGTGAATGACCATATATTAAACTCATTAAATTCCAACCTATCAAAACATGCCATATGGCTCAAGGTATCGATATTGAACTCATTTTATTGTCTATTTTTTTAGTTTGAGCTAGTGGCCGTATAAATCCGTTATTTCGTATTAATTTGTGGCTACAAATATATCAAAATCTATGGGTGTCTTTACTATTAGTTGTGTTGAGCTCCGTGGAGCTATTCATGGTCACCGATTTGCTTGGAGTGGTGGCTACGGGAAAGTTTACCTCCAGGTGGACTAGGTAGTTGTGGTCTCCTTTGCTAATAAGGACTCCCTTAGCGATGCCGGGCACTAAGCGAATGTTGTGAGCCCAAACATCTTCTTCAACTTGATTTGGATTTTCGGGTTACGCACACTTTTAATGAGGCAATTGAGTTGTTGATCTCCTTTCTCATCTCGACACTTTCTCTCTTTTAGCATTCATTTGGTTACTTTCTTTTTAACTCAATTATATAATTCTCGAATATAGTATCATTAGGACACTTCTAAATACCTTAAATTATGACACTCTTAATAATAGTCATTAAATTTAAGATGCATGGTTCTAATTTTAAAAATAGTAGTGGGCGTGGATTTTACTTAATCAAATTAAATGAAAAAATTTGAAAACAAATGGAAATCATATCACGCGATTATACCCCACATAATCAGCCATCACTATTTCCACTCACCCGAAACAAAAAAGAAAACTTCTTTCTTGATGGTTTTGTTGTGTACAACAAACTGAATTAAAAACTTGCAACCAATGAATTTAAATGGTTCAAATCATAACCATAAAAGAAACAATATGTTCCTCAACATTAATGTAGGTAAAAGTTGGGAAAATAAAAAATAAACAATGGAAGAGAATAATACTAATAATTAGTAATAAATGTACCATTAAAACTGTATAGGAATCGAATGAATCTGAAGAGAGTTTGATGGTTACTAAGATACTTCTTTTTTAAAAAAGTTTAATGCGATCCATCTAAATTCATTCTCCAAATAAAAAGAAGTGTCAATTGAAACTTGAAACAACTGGTCGCACTGTCATCTAAATCGTCGCTGCCTTCGCCAAATATGCCCCTTGCAAATTATGATTTTCTGCATGAATTGCCGCTGCTTAAAATAGTGTCATCCGTTAATTTGTCTAAAAAACATGAATTTTGTAATTAATGAAAAGATTTAATTACTAAATTAAAAATAAAAAGAAACAAACTTTTAATTATGAAGAGGTAAGAAGAATTAACAAAAATAAAATAAAAATCCTAGAAAAAATCGGCCAAATTAAGACTATTTAAAATTTTAAATAATAAAAAAACTTATACACTTCCGTAGTACTGGCCTATAATAGGATATGCGAGCAATATGTTATAATTGTCTATAACAGGTTACATTAGTAATAATTATAATCATCGATAATAGATTATAATTATCAGTAAATGATTATAGTCGTTTGTAGCCAGGCACACGAGTAACATGTTATAGTTTTTGTTAATAGATTATAGTCATCTATAACATGATAATAATTTTTGGTATAGATTAAAATTATTTATAAGTGGTGACAATAGTTATGTAACTAGTTATATGAGTTACTAATTAATGGTGAATTCTTCAGTATACCTGATATATCAAAACTTTTCGGTGTGTCCAGTTTTTTTTGTAACGTAAATCCATCACCAACGTCCATTTTCAGTTTGCGATCTTGACGGTTCATAATTATTCGAATATTAAATTTCTATTTCACATTTTATTTTTGATTTCAGTTTGCGATCTGAAATTGGATTGTAATTGATCCAAAATTTCATGTGATTTCAAATAAAAATTGCATTTGGTTTAATTGAAATTGTTGCTGCTGTTTTCTGCTGTCACTTTGGGGTGCCATACATGGCGTTTTGTTTGGTTTTTCAGTTGCAGAATGTCTCAAGTCTTGTTTTGAAGCACCGAGATTTTGTTATCTTGCTACATTGTTCGGAGTTGTGTTTCCTTCGTCTCCCTCTCTTGCTCTCTGACCTGATACCTTAGCTTGCTAAAACTCCTTTGTCAAATTGAGAAAGCAAGATCTTTGTCAAATTGAGAAAACATATGAGATCAAATAAAATGTGAACTGTCGAGATCGCAAATTGAAAATAGACGGTGGTGGGAGATTTATGTTATCAAAAAAAACTGGGCACACCGAAAGTTTCGATATACCAGATATACTAAGAATTCATCCTAATTATAATTATATATAACTACTTACATGGCTTAATAATTACGTAGAATTATCCATAACTAGTTACCCCATAAAAAACCAAATGACTAACTATGTTGAAAACTAACTAATGAGAAGAAATAAAATGAACTACTTATGAATAAAATGATACAGTTGAAACAACAACCCACCAATTTTCCTCATATCCGAAACTCCTAATTAAAATCAAATGATCCAATTGATTCGGTCACAAGAGCTACTTTTCCTTCCATCATATTGTATACTTTTTTAATTTAGTACTTCCTCGAATATGGATCCAAATTAACAATAATGGCATATTATTTGGACAGAGCTTAAAGCAGCAGCACAATCTGCTTCGACATCGCTCCATCGTTACGTCGTTGTCATCTCTTTCTACCTCACGATCCAAACAACTCAAATTCTTGTCTTATTTTCAGAATTTCAGAGGCTCAAACTTTATATCCATCATTAGCTATCTTAACAGATTCACCACTATATTTCTTTAGTTATCTTAATGAATTAAGATAAATCACTGGATAAAAACAAAGTTAGCTAATTGATCAAATAAATTTAGTTCAAAAAATATAATAATTTGTAAGTACATTGTTCATGTTAGGATAATAAGAGGTGAATTCATCAATGAAATTTTTTTTTGTTACTTGAATACTGAATTAACTTAAATTCATAAATTAATTAATTATTAATTATTGAAATCGCTTTTAAAAATTGAACAGTCCAGATGAATTGAATAAGGTGGGAGTATTCAGTACTCCGGACGGAAGTATATAAGTTTTTATTATTATTTAAGTAGAGTGACTATTTTGTTACTTCAATGCTGAATTATCTTAAATTCATAAATCAATTAATTATTAATCATTGAGATCACTTCTAAAAATTAAGCAGTTCAGATGAATTCAATTAAGTGGAAGTATTTAATACTACGGAAGTACCGAAGTCTTCGCCAAAAATAATAAACTAATCTAATGATTTTAAAGTGTCCTAATCCCAAAAAAATTAATATAATTATATCCAAGAAAACCTTATTAAAATGTGTTCCTCGTTTTGTTTCTTACTAATAATATCATACTCTAGTCCATCTTTCTACCAAAAAATATAACAAAATCTAAGGAAAAATTATATAACAACTTTTTATCAACAATCAATAGGTATGATAAATTACCTTTTTATAGATAATTTTCATATACCTCATCCAAAATAATTAAATCTTAAAGATGTCATGATAAGTATGACGAATTAAATAAAGATGAAATTTATTATAAGTAGTGATAGGTAGGCTTGGCAATGGGTCGGTTACGGGGCGGTTACACCCTAACCGTTGCTCGTTAAATTTGCCCACGGTTTTACCCATAACCGCCCCATTATGCCTAATGGGTAAAATTTTGTTACCAAATCCATTTTGATATGAATTTCGGTTAAACCCGTGGATATCGGGTTTGTCCAACAAATTGTCAAAATCTAAAATTAAAAAATCTCAAATGAAAACCCGGCAATAAATATCATCATTCATCCCATTGACCAATTCCCGGTCTCATACCGTATTCCGGTCTCATATATAATTGAAATTGACCATCCGGATTCTGGATTCCGGTTCCGAACATAAAAGCGCAAGACTAGTTCGGACTCAAGACATTCGGACTTCATACTTCGAATTCAAAACTAAACACAATCAAAACACTTAACCGTTCGAACCGAAAACTCAAATCAATCAATAAACTTAAAATGTATCAAAGACTGCAAATCTGCAATTCAGCATCTGCAGCAATTCAGTTCTTCCTTCAATTATGCTACTTCAGTTCAACCATCAAATGTCATCAATTCAGCAGCATTCAATTCATCACTCATCAATTCATCTGCCAATGATAACAATGAATTAATATGTATCAACAAGTGCAACATGAAACTGTAACAACAACAATACAATCCAATTTACAGTGCAACATGAAACTGTCAGTTAGAACACAAACCTTAACTATTCGTCAAGGACTGTAACAGCTGCAACATCATCTCCATCCCCTTGCAGTGGCTGAGTGGTTCCTTCTCCATCTGTTATACGGTTGGAATCGTTATAAAACGAAGTAGGGATAGTGAATAAACCGGCAATGTATATACTAACTAACCAAATGCATCTTCAATTGTCGAATCATCCATCGCCGTTGTTGAGAACACGCCTTCGAGCCGTTGCACTTCCGCTTTATCTACAACTACGAGAAAGTACGAAAAATCAAAACAAAAACTAAAACAATCATGAACAAACGGAATTACATAAACAATAACAATACTCGCATGCTTATCATTCTCGCAACCGGCTCTCGCAACACATCATTGCCTCGACCGTTGAAGGTTGCGGCCTACTCCGATGGGGATCGAAAGCCTCCCACCGGAACTAAAGGCTGACTCTGATGCAACCGAGGTTACCGGTACCGCTAGTAAATCCCTTGCAATGCATTGCAAAGTGGGATACTTCACACCACCAATTTTCCACCACCCAAGCAAATCAAAATCAGGTGTCCTAGGATGTAGTTCCTCAGCTAGATAGTGTTCCAATTCGGTGGTTACTAAAGAAGGTCTAGATTTCTTTCTTTGGCTTACAAACGGATCAAAATCCATATCCATGACGGAAGAATTTGGAACCAAATTGGTTGAAGAACCAATGTTATGGGCTGATTTTCTTTGATACTCAAGTACCAATTCGAAACTACGAGATTTCACCCTTTCACCAACCGGATCGGTATTGGGACTCCCAAATTTAGCAGCATAAAATTCTACCAATGCCAACTTAAACCTCGGATCCAAGACGGTAGCAACGGCCAAAAGCAAATGAATGTCATCCCAATACTTAGCAAACTTATTCCACATTTTCTCAGCCATCGAAACAATCATCGAATCAGAATCATCCAACCATTCCATCATGCTCAATCTTAATTTACAGACTTCTGGAAAAAACTGATTGGCAGTAGGGTATTTAGAACCAGGCAGAACCTCTGTAATCTCTTTGAAAACAACAAGTTTTTTACAAACAACTACAGCAAAATCCCAATGATTATCCGTAGGGAGAGAGTTGTACTGAGATTCTCTTTGTTTCAATCTAGCAAACACATCCTTATATGGGATAGCAGCAGAAAGCATGTTGTACGTAGAGTTCCAACGAGTGGGACGATCAAGCACAAGTTTGGTTGACACATTAAGTTTCAATTGTTGAGCGATCTCGTGAAAGTATTCAACTCTCCTAGGTGTGCATGTCCAAAATACCACACTCTCTCTTATCTTTTCAATCCCATCTTTCGAAACGTCCGGTCCATCCCTCACAATCGGATTAAGGATATGGGCGAACACCTCATATGCAAAAGAGCACCATCCTTAATAAGATTGGAAAGGAGAAGCCTCGTCTCACTAGATCGATCATGGAATCATTGGTAGTACAATTATCAAGCGTAATCGTTGACAAAGTACTATCAATGTTCCAATCAAGAAGACATTGAGAGAGTCTTCCAGCCAATCTCTCACTAGTGTGAGGGGCGAGGAACGTATAGAAATCTAATTAAATGACTTCTAAGCTCCCAATTGTTGTCTATGTAGTGGGCGATCACGGCCATGTAACCCCTTTTCGATTTGTGGCGATCCACATATCGATGGTTACGCCTATTCTCCCTTTGTTTTCATCTATGACTCGTTGAATTTTCGACCTCTCATCCCCATAACGAGTAATGATGTCCTTCTTAATCGTATTCCTAGTTGGGACTTTAAAGAGAGGGTTTAGGGTACGCAATGAGAACCTTTTGAAGTAGAGGTGGTCAACCATTGAAAGAGGATACTCATGCATCAAGATCATAATGCGAGTTCATTCTTACAAACCTCATTGCTAAACCGATTGGCACTCAACTCACTATTACCCTTAGCTTTGTAGTTAGGGCCTAGGATTCTCCGACTACCATCATGGATTTGTTTGTGAACGCAACGATTCCTATGAGTTCTTAAATGGGAAGTACCATTAGTGGACTTCCCAGCCAAAACCTTCTTACAATAGTTGCATTTGGCTTTTAAAATTCCATGAATGAACATTCTGGTGAAGTGAGGCCAGACATCTGATTTTAAGGGCCTAGTTGAGCCTAAGGGAGGATCGACAACATTATTTGCATGTTGGTTTTCAGGATTAGCAAGGGAAAGGAGTGGTGGTGGACCATTATTATTCTCAACTGGTATATTCGAGAGTTGTTCAGGTGTCATCTGATTGAGAAAATAAGAACACAAAACAAAAAAAGGAGAAAATAGTTTAACAATTACATTCATTGAAGAAAGCTAGACAATTACTATTAGAAAGTAGACCGTTTAGCGAGTTTATTAAGGGCTTACTTAACGGTTTAGTAATGCTTAACAGTTTATTAAGGGTTTAACAAATTTAGTTATAGAGTTTAGGGTTTACGAGTTCAGTTGAGGGTTTAATAGTTTACTATCAGAATTCATAAAGAAGATAGATTATTAAGGGTACTATTAGAAAGTAGACAGCCTATTAAGGGGTTAACTTTAACAGTTTATAAGGGTTTAACAATTAGGTAGAGAGTTCATGGGTTATGAGTTCAATTGAAGACAGTATAAACTTGGTTCAAGTCGTTAACAATCTAATATAACACTTCTAAGTTCTAAACAAGTTCTAAAACTCTCAAATGTTATACCATTACACAATGTAAGCTTACCTCGGCGGTTGTAGAAACAGATTGTTGTCTTGCCTCCCCGAACAACGATTTCAAAGTTCCACCCCGCTCCTAATTAGCACCAACCGTGTGACTTCCTCCTAAGCGAGAAACATACATTTTATTATAATACTGTACTTACAACATTGCTATGAATCAAAGGAAAAACAACCACAAACCCTATACTTAAACGTACCTAAACGACGGAATGAAACCAATTTTGGCCCCGATTCTATAACTCTCTAGTCCGGAGCAAAGAATCCGAAACATATAACACTGCAAATCAGATTTTTCACATAATAACAGACACAAAACATTCAAAGAGTCACAAAAGCCACAAACACATTCACAAAAGCCACAAACACATAATAACAGATAACTTACTGGTATGAAATGAATCGGAAGGAAAAATCCCAAATTTGATAAATTAGGGTTTCTGTCTTCTGGATTTTGTTCGACGAACCGCATATGAAGCAATAAACCCAAAAATTAGTATACAATTTATACATGCGGGGATAAACAAAAATAAGGAATGGCGAAATAAAAAACTTATCTCGATTTGGGGAAGGAATCCTTTGCATGCACGATTCGAACTGGATTTGTATGGATTGAGGCATTTTTGTCGCTGAAAGGGGTGATTACGGGTAGGTGATGATTATAGTGGGGATGGATTCGAAGAACATCAACAGAAAAGGAGGTTTTTGGCGAAAATTAGGGTTTCGGTGGTTCGAATCCTTTGCATGCACGATTCGAACCGGATTTTTGCGGATTGAAGGAGTTTTGTAGTTGAATATGGGTAGGTGATGATTATAGTGGGGATGGATTCGATGAATATCAACGAAAAAGGAAGATTTGGGAGAAAAATTAGGGTTTCGGTGGAGTTCTTTCGAGAGGAAGTCGGGAGAAAATTCGGAGAGAGGCTCGAGGCGTGAAAAAATGGCCGAAATGAAACCCTAGTCTGAAAATTTTGCTTTTATACCCTATATCAATACTACGTCGTTTTAACTCACGGATTGGATATGGGTCGGATAAGTTATTATCCGTATCCGCCCATTACCCGAAACTCGCGGGTCACGGGCCTGACCGAAACCGGTAAACATCCATCGGGCCCAGACTTTCGGGCTGTATTCGCGGGCGGGCTCCACTGGGTAACCTAAACCCGTGGGCTGACTGCCAAGCCTAGTGATAGGAAATTTTCCATTCCCAGCGCCATCATCTATCAATCTGCAAGAACTGGAAACAACTGCGACTTCAAAACTCTAACAAAACCCCTTAAATGGGAGGGGGAGAAAAAACACTTAAACTGAAGGGAAATTTTTTTAATTAATAAACGTCGCCGACAATTAAAGATTAAATTTTTTTTAGGAAAGAATAAATCGGAAATTATATAGATAATCAATTTGAAATATAAACTATACGAAATGATAATTCCACCCACTTACAATGTGCGGCGCATCGTAGAACGTGCGGCGCATCCTACGACGGGCGGCGCATTGTAGGTAGTCTCGAACGGCTACTTTCTAACGGCCGTTAGATGACCGTTAGAAAGTAGCCGTTGGAAGCTACCTACAACGCACCGTGCGCCGTAGGATGTGTTGCTCGTTCTAGAGCACGCCGTGCGTCCCAGGTAGCCTCCAACGGATTCTATAAATACCCCCCCCCCCCATCTCCTTCTTCATTCCTCACACATTCATATCAACTCC
The DNA here is from genome assembly GCA_030674075.2 of Linum usitatissimum. NCBI lineage: Eukaryota > Viridiplantae > Streptophyta > Magnoliopsida > Malpighiales > Linaceae > Linum > Linum usitatissimum. Next base: position 856,637 of record JAUJYP020000273.1, on the reverse strand, counting down.
CTTCTTTAGTTTAGCGATACCGACAAGCAAATTCTTGTTCCGCAATCAACTAGTCGGTAATATTAGTATTTTTATAGTAATTTTCTCAATTTGTTGCCTATTAATATTTTTTTCAGTTGTAGGATGGATTACTTGTATGGACCACACCTCCGTGCGTCGACCCCGAGGCGATCGATGGAGAACTACTTTGGGGCGAGCGCAACCGACATCGAGCCGATGAAAGTTTCAATAATGAGGTTGGTACCATTTGAATAATGCGTAGAGAATATTAATAACAGCATAGGGTTAAATTATATTGCCTTGTATTAAAAATATTAGTACTTCATTATGCTTAATGTTAGAGAACATTACTACTTGCTTTTGCATAATGTTAAAAATATTCGTTATGGGCCGCATATGCTAAACTTGGTAGAGGAGGTTTTGGGAGCGAGGCCGATGGTGAATGATGTCTTACAGGACGGACAACGGCAGATTGGGTGGTTTCACTCGACGTTCAAGAAGCCGGAGCGCATTCCCACGGATGATGGTCGTACGTTGGGGCAGTACACACCGACATACATGCTGGCGTGCATAGGGGGTTCCTGTTCACGGATAGGTTGGCTGCTTACGTCCACCTATCGTACATGCTGGTTTTGCAAGAGGACAGTCTGTTTGCTTGGGGGGTAGCAGTTCTGTCCTGGCTCTATCGGAAGGTCGGTTGTTCAGCGTTTCGATTGGAGTCTACTGTCACGAAGGGGGCCGGTGACATTAGTAGGTGGATCGCGCTACTTATAGCTTGGGACAAACGACTGCGGATTGAGTGGCTGCACTAGACGTTCAAGAAGCCGGAGCGCATTCCCGCCGATGACGAACATACGTTGGGATAGTACGCACGGGCATACATGCTGGCGTGCATAGGGGGGTTCATGTTCATGGATAGGTCGGCTGCTTATGTCCACCTATCGTACCTGCTGGTGTTGCGAGAGGAGAGACCATTCGCTTGGGGGTAGCGTTCTGTTCTGGCTCAATTTGGAGCTCAGTCATTCAGCGTTTCAGTTGGTGGACCGCGCTGCTTACAGCATGGGCACTGGAGAGGTTCGCCGCCATCGCATGACGATTGCACGAGGACAGGTTGAGAGATCCATATGCATCAGAACTTATTGGCAACACCCGTCTCTATTGGTGGACGAACTGAATGCACGAGAGGACTCATGGACTCTTGCTTCCAGAGTACAGACAATTGTTCGACGAGAGCACCCCGTTTGTGGTAAGATCTAGTGCGTCATTCAATGTCTTTCTAGTAGTCACGTTATAGGATATTATTTATGTTTACCATTTCTTTGTCTTTTAGTAGGTCTCCTACTGCAGCACACAGGGTTGTTGCCCACTGATTTCGCCCTACAGCGTCTCTTGGCGAGGTCAAGTTCTTGCTCGGACTGACGCAGACAAACGAGCACGTGTGGGATGCGAGAGTTGACCAGTACGTATGCCAGTGGAGGAGCAGATCGTGTGATTACCTAGATGACAGACTTGGATCGAGGACGAGATGGGTCACGACCGAGCCAGCACCACACACCCACAGTGGGCCAGTGAGACACACCACCTGGAGTCTCAGGGTCAAGACAATGATGCTCAAGGAGCATATAATCATACAAGGCATTATGGACACAAGATTGTGGAGGGACTGTCGACCTGGGTTGGGAACCAACCCTCAACAGGCCATGTGCGACACCGGAGACCATCCTATCGCAGATCACTGGAGGCCGGGGGAGAGGTAGGTTGTAGGTAGATAGGTGGTTTTCTGTTGATTTTAGTACACTTTTGCCATGTTATGATTATAGTAAATTTTTTCCATTTTATGTTTTGACTCCTTTTATCGCCATATGTTTCCACCTATTTGTTGTTTCCACTTCTATAATATTATGACTTATATGGATTGACAATGGAATAACACTTGAAAAGGTACTGAAATTAAAGCAATATGGCCATGATTACACATTCACATAAAACTTAGCACACATACATGAAGTTCAAATTAGCACACAACATAGGGAACAATAAACAACAAACATTGACAAATATAAACGATAAACAATGACAAACATAACATAGCCTCCATGTTCTGACCATGATTTCCACTTTGAGTTGTTGGGCTCCTGATTGTCCTTTGTATTGTTGGACAAGTCCGTTGGTTATGGCCCAAGTGTGTGGCATACGGGGAACACCATCTGTGATGTCGGAACGGTCAAACATTGGCCTCGCATATGCCCATCTTGGTTGCAAGCAGTACAATGCGGCTCCATGTCTTCAGTCCAATCCATTTCGTTGGGAATTCTAGTGTGCCTTGTCCTCTCCTGAACACGGAGAATATTGCGGTTCGGGATTATCTCAGGTCCACCATTTTGGGCCCAGTCCTCCGACCCATCAATAAGGCAAAAACTAACAACATATAGCTGGGCTATTGTGGACAGCCTGAATATCGGATGCACGAAGTGGTACGGGTTGAGGTTGACCGCGTTGCACGTAACTAAGCATGGCTACACAAAATCTTTGAGTGCTGGAAGATGCCACATGAACATGAACCAATCATGTTTGTATGATATAGGTAGACCATGTATGTGTGGTTTCCAAATCCATTTTTATTGGTGTAAGCACTAACCACATCATACTCGTCTATCGTGTGATTGAATACCCACACCGTGTGAGTCTGTCCATTGACACTATGCTCACGCATGGTTGTGCGACATCTCTCAATGCAATATTCATTCTGTCTAGAATTTCTTGCATCGTTCATAAAAAAATCTAGTAAACCTATCAAACACAACACATCTACTGTAAGAATGCATGATGAAGTTACACTGCAAGACACATCAAAAAGCTGTAAATCGTTGAGCTAGCCAAAACACATATCGGCAGCGACCTGATCCCTTTGAACGCTCTATTAATACTCTCAGCCATGTTCGTTGTCATTATTCCATGACGCATGCCCCCAAGCTTGGCATCAACACATTTGCTCCACTTCTCTCGGTCTTCAAGGACCAAATTTGCTTTGTTGCTAGCTAGTCTCGCATCGGCAGAAAGGAAACCACAAAGCTTGGTGTTGAACCTCTTCTTTGAATCTTTATGGATTGTAAATCGGCAATGGAATTCAGGAAATTTAGGAGTTGTGAGAGGAAGTTTACATATGGACTTCAATCGTGCCTTCATGTCAGGGTCCTTCACATGGCTGTTGTAGTTTATTTCATAGTGTCGGCTGCACCATCTCCATACCTAGCGCCACCAATTTAATCCATCGTATCTCTAAGTTCGGCATGGCGATCTGAGATGACGCATATGTTTTGCCTGTCTATCACTAGTTGTTGGATGTAATGGATGAACCATACCCAGGTATCACTGCACTCTTTGTCGACGATGGCAAAAGCGGCAGTCAAAATGTTATGGTTCCCATCAAATGAACTAGGCATCAACAGGGTGCCACTATATTTTCCAGCGAGGAAGGTGCGTCAACAACTACTATTGACAGTCGGAAGCTCCAAAATACAGAATGAATCTGCCTCTGAACACCGACACCACAGATTAAGTCATCAAAGCAGATCTGAACTTGGGTGTCAGGGTTACGACTCTGCACTTTGTTGAAGAAATCTTGGAGCTTGTTGTAAGACTCCTCCCAATTCCCATAGGTCATCTCCATAGCTCACTGTTTCCCGTACCACGCCTTTCTGTACGAGATCTGACCTTGGATCAGACAAGGTGCATAACCCATCCGCTATGAAATTAACATCCAGCTGAGTAGATTCCACATAGTGCGCTCTCCCGTCACATGTGTGGTGTGGATCCCACTACCGTACCGTCCATAACTTGTCGTCTGCACTGCTGGTGACACGTATCCTCCATGGATAATTGTTGGTTTTGTACGAATAACACCGGACCTCCAACTCCCAATTCTTTCAGCGAGACATCACCAGCGCTCGATTGTTATGGAAGGCCTAGTGTTTGACTGCAATACTTGCCTCCTTCTTCATGTAGAACCGTTAGCCGATGTAGAAATCTTCAAGAGTGGGGTCAAAATTTGGGATCTCAAGGCCACCCTCGTAATGGTCAACAGTCATTACCTTGTCGATCTTGTCGCCCAACGTTGTGTACAACTCAGGTGGAGTATACTCCCATGGTGGGGCACGAGAAGATGTTACAGTGCCCGCACCGATTATAACATCAGCATCCTCCACCTATGGATGGAGAGGGCTAACGGGCGTACCATCGTCATCCTCACTCAAGGCTTGGTCATCTTCTCCTCCCCCATTGTTGTTACCCGAATCGTACTCAGGCTTGTTGTCAACGTTGTCTTCATCTACGACATCAGCGGTGGGTTGTACGCCGCACTATAAGACCTCATCTACGTTTTGTGAACCAGAAGGTTCACGATACACAGTCATTGAGGATTGACTAATTGATCCATAAACTCCATCGATTGGACCTTCGAACTCAAATTACATCTTCGGATTGTTGCACATAGGGAAGGTATTTACCATGTAGTAAACAGCTCCCCAAGACTCTTCATCGGTGCACGATCGGAGACAGTAACCAGCAATAGTATCGTCGGCCACCATAGGATGACGATAATATACGGTCCGGAGGATGGCCTCCGTTGGGATCTTCATTTTCTTCAGGAAAACATGAATGGCTCGGGCGAAGTTTGGGGTTGAACTCATCTTCACTCTTCGAGAGTGACCACCGGCATACTCAACTCTGATGTTCGAGTAAAAGTAATTCCCCCCCCCCCCCATAGAAGAATGAAGGGGAACTCGACCATTATCTATTTATAAAGATAGAGAAGAGAAGCAGAATATGAAGAATGAGTTATAAAATGGTGTTTAGAACTTGTGAGTTGTGATCAATTGAGGTTTTATTTAAATAGTTGGGAGAGGGTAATATTACAGCACCATATGCCACAACATATTGCCTCCTCCAAAGATATGTCACAGATATTCCCTCCAATCATCTATAGGATTCCCCATCATATTTACAACTGGCAGCAGCTTCTGACCACAAGGCTGCAGCTTTAGGCAATAGTGGCAGCTTTTGACCACAGGCTGCATAGCTTTTGGCCAAAAAATTATAGTTGTATGCACCTTTCAGACCGCTTTAACATCTTTTGACGAAACATACAGCTTTCGGCACGATTCAGACAGCTTTAGCATCTTTTGACCAGAAAATTACAGCTTTATACCAATTCCATACAGCTTTATCATCTTTTGATATAACTTTCAGACAGCTTTATCAGTCACTCGTCTTTTGACAGTTAGGATAAAAATTATGTAATTACCTACAACAATTTGAAACACAACCGATTTATTAAAAACAACCAATTCTTTTATTCAACATTGCATAACAAGTACATAAATATTACACCACCCTAAACCTTCTAAGCTTCATATTTGCTTCCTTCAACTCTTCAGTGAGAGCCTGGATGTAGCTATCCTTTGACCGTATGATGCCTATTCTGTCACATTGTCATTTAGAACAATCATGTGCCAGCTCGGCACGAACAACATCAATCTCAGCATCCTTCTCAACAAGCTTCTCCTCCATTGTAGCTTGCATTTCGCGCCTCATTGAGTTATCAGCCAACACCACCTCCAACTTCTTTTGGAACCTACACCTATAGAAAGGACAATTGAAGTATTTCTCGAACTTCAGCCTCATCAGTCTCGATGTACGAAATCCACAATCGCACTTCACTTCTTCTCCGAAGTAGGTGAACAAATTCTTTCACTCATCGGGGCGGCGAAACTTGTTCATAAGATTCTCGAATGGACTGGCTTGAAGACATTTTGACGAAGTGTAGGAGGAAGTGATGAGGAAAGAAATTGGTACGATTGGTGAGTTCTTACACTACAAAATGCACAATTTATATAGAGGGTTACAAAGTTGCCGTTGGAGGCTACCTAGAATACCCGGTGCATCCTACAACGCGCGACGCATTGTAAGTAGACTCCAACGGCTACTTTGTAACAGCCGTAAATTGGCGAAATTTCCATTTCTTGTAATTTACGGTTCGAGTTGATTATCTACATAATTTTCGATTTAATCTTGCCTAGGAAAATATTTTCCTCTCGTTGTGTGTGGTCTGAGAGTTTCTCACTAACGACTCTTCAACTAAGAGATCATCAAAAACAGGATGGCAGATATCTGACATCCAAAACAAGGAGTGGCTGTCTAGGATCTGGGGGAGAAGCGATTCCTCTTTCGATTCTACAAAAGCTCGATCTATGATGGGTAGTGGAAAATGGTCCATGGACTCATTATACTTGTCTAATAGTGCTCCATAAGATAAAAGCAGGTGAGTCGCCCGCTCAGGGTACCGCTACGACACTTGGACTTTTGAGTCTTGGCCGACGACCTGCCGCGTGGGTTCTTTGCCGAAGCGATTGGTCGAGCGTTAGGGAACTTCATAGGTCGATTCCTACACTATGATCCAGTGCAATATTGTGATGGAAAGAAACAATTATGTGCATTAGGGTTTGCATGGAGGTATACAATCAACTGAAGTTCTAGAAGAAGATTAAGCCCCAAGGGGGAGACATGGTTACATGCCCCTTCAAGTATGAGAAACTACCCAATAATTGTTATATATGTGGACTGATGGGGCACATTGAGCGTATGTGATATACGTTTTGACCACCGGATGGAGAAGCTCCCAGACTGTTCGACGTCAAGCTTCGAGCACCACCTTGCTCCAGCAAGCAACAAGTTCTCAACATAAAGCATTGGCAGTGAGCCATGCTCCCCCCCAAACATCTCATCATCCAGGTATGTATACTCTCTCTACTAGTACTGACTATGACTTGTTAACGACCTGGATCATTGATACTGGTGCATCAGATCACATCTGTTGCAATCTTAGGTACTTCTTTAACTATAAAGCTATTGTTGGTCTCTATGTGTTTCTCCCTAATTCCACAAAAGCCTTCGTTAGCCATATTGGATCAGTCAAACTTCCTTTCGGACTGATCCTTCATGATGTCTTGCTAGTTCCTACTTTTGGATTCAATTTGGTTTATGTCAGCAAATTAACTCATGACTCCTCTGTGTCATTGTTGTTTCAATCCCAAAAATGTTTCATCCAGGACCGTATCACCAGCAGGACGATTGCTTTAGCAACAACCATTAAGGGTTTATATCAGCTACCAGCTCAGGATTTCAATCAAGAGTCTAAAAGTGTCTCTCTCCCTACTCGTGTCCTTGCAGTCAGCTACAATTTCAAACCCCAGGCTATTAATCTTTGGCATTGGAGATTAGGTCACCCTAGTGATGATAGAATCCGTTCTTTGAAACAATGTAATCCTCAAATTGTTGCTGAACACATTGCTCACTGTGAAGTTTTCCATTTAGCAAAATAGAAGCGTTTATCTTTTCCAATTAGTGAAATTGTTGCTCTAAAAGATTTTGATCTAGTCCATATGGAAATTTGGGGGTCTCTCTCAGTTGAGTCTTATGATAAATATTCCTTCTTCCTTACCATTGTTGATGACTATTCAAGGGGAACATGGATTTACCTAATGAAACACAAATCAGAGGTTCGATCTCTCATTGAGTCATTCTGTCGTATGGTTAATACACAGTTTGAAACAAATGTCAAGACTATTAGGAGTGATCAGGGCATGGAGTTTGCCATGACCAAATATTTTTCTGAACATGGCATAATCCATCAAACTTCTTGCGTTGAAACACCTCAGCAGAATACTCGTGTTGAACGCAAACATCAACACATATTGAATGTTGCTCGAGCTCTGCAATTCCAAGCTGGTTTGCTTCTCCAGTTTTGGAGTGCCTACGTCCTTCATGCAGTGCACTTAATAAACAGAATGCCTACCCCTATCTTGAACAACCAATCTCCGTTTGAAAGACTATATCATGTTCCTCCTGTCATTACTTACCTTCGAGTATTTGGTTGCCTATGTTATGCGTCTACCTTAGCTAGTCATAGGACCAAATTCCAGCCTAGAGCCCGTCAGTGTCTATTCCTAGGAATTCCAGCAGGGGTCAAAGGTTACAAAGTCATGGATTTGAGTAATAATCAGGCCTTTCTGTCTAGAGACATTGTGTTTCATGAAACTATATTTCCCTTCAAAGGTGTGTCTAGTTTAGCCTTACCAAATCTTAACAATGATCCTCCTGAGTTCACTCCAGATTCTGAACTTAGGCTGCCTCATGCAGAATTGAGTAAGTCTGTCCACCTATCAAGCCCTTCTAATCATGATCCAGTTGTTACCAGTCCTAGTTCTTAACCTGCATCATTGAGTGTGCAGCCTATTGATGCAGATGTTGTGGCTCCATCTCCCTCTGTGATGGGCGGTGATTTAGAGGATACATCTACAGATGTTCCTCCTTTGGTCACTCGCCAATCCACTAGGGTTAAACGCCCTCCCACTTACCTAATGGATTATCATCTTGATTTAACTGTTGCCAAGCATGCTCTTGCTGCTGTTGTTTGCTATGATTTTCTATCAGCTGGTCACAGGAAGTTCGCATTGAGTGTGGTGACTCTACAGGAGCCTAAGACCTATAGGCAAGCTGTTCTATATGCGTGTTGGATCAAACTACATGTTGATGGCTCCATTGAACGTCATAAGGCACGGCTTGTCACCAAAGGGTTCACTCAAGTTTATGGTGTTGACTTCATGGACACCTTCTCTCATGTGGCTAAGATCAACTCTGTCAAGTGCCTGTTGGCTATTGCTGCTGCAAAGAATTGGAATCTCCAGCAAATGGATGTTTCTATTGCCTTCCTTAATGGTGAGCTTGAGGAGGAGGTTTACATGCAAGCTCCACCTGGGTTTGATGTCCCACCAGGGCATTGCTGCAAGCTCCAGAAATCCCTATATGGCCTTAAGCAAGCCAGTCGTTAGTGGTTTGCCAAATTAACGGCATCTCTTGTGCATAATGGATTTAGGCAATCTGGGGCTGACTACTCCCTCTTCTTAAAAGGTCATGGTGATGACATGGTTGCTTTACTCGTTTATGTTGATGATATTATTCTGGCTGGAAGCAACCACTCAGAGATTGATCTTGTCAAGGTCTACTTGCAGAAAATGTTCAAAATAAGGGATCTAGGACCATTGAAGTATTTCCTTGGTCTTGAGATTGCCAGATCAAATGCTGGGATCTCGATTTCTCAGAGGAAGTATTATGGTGATCTGCTTACTGACACCGGTTTCATTGAATCCAAGGGAGCGAAATCACCAATGGATCCACTGCTCCACTTGACAGCAGAACATGGAAAATTATTGGAGGATCCAAGCAGCTACGAGCGCTTAGTTGGTCGTCTACACTACCCGACCATTACCGAGCTCGACGTTGCGTTTGCGATAACAACGGAGCCAATTTCAAGCATCACCACGTACTGGTCATATGCAAGCAACTCATAGAATTCTCCGATACCTGAAGTTGGCACCAGGTCAGGGACTCTTCTACAAACCTGGTGTTACTCTAGAAATGAAGGGGTTTTGTCACTCAGATTGGGCATCCTGCCCTAAGACTAGGCGATCTATTACAGGATACTGTAACTACCTTGGAGATAACTTGATATCGTGGAAGTCTAAGAAACAATGCACAGTGTCGCGTTCATCATCTGAAGCAGAATATAGGGCCTTGGCACATCTGGTTTTGTGAGTTGTAGTGGTTGTCGGAGTTACTAGCTGAACTTGGTGTTCAGGTAAACACCCCTATCTCTGTGTACTGTGACAATAAGTCAGCGATACACATTGCGGAGAATCTAGTCTTCCATGAACAAACAAAACATATAGAAATTGACTGTCATGTCACGAGGGAACGGACCAAGTCCAGGTTAATCAAGCTGCTACATGTCAACACTGAGAATCAAGTTGCTGACATATTTACGAAACCTCTTCACCGTCGTCATGTTCACTGCCTCCTTGGCAAGTTGGGAATAATAGATATATATTCGCCAACTTGTGGGAGGCTATCAAAAGAGGAGAAGAAGGACGTGAGTTGTGCATCGTCTAGAGAAGGAAATGAAGAAGATTCATTGCCGTTGGAGGAAGATGCACAGAGTGACCAATTTGCAATGGAGTGAAAGTTCAGTGATCAAGAGTGTAAATTGGGAACGTTATGTTATGAGACTGTGTCATTTTGTTTTATCGTTTATGTAATAAGTAAAACACGTGGCGATTTTCATTTGTTACCGTTGAAGCTGTTATGTACAGTAAAATGATAAAAATGTTATAAGGATAAAACAGGGGATGAGGATGAAATGGAACTTTGAGCTTTTCCAGAAACCTTCTTCTTCTTCCTTCGTCTCTCTCTCTGTCGATCATCTCCTCCATTTCTAATATCTCCAACTCTGGTCGTTTCTCCTTAGCAGCTAGGTAAGATTTCGATTCCAGTTTTCTCCGAGATAAGTTCCCTTCACAAAACTAGCCTCTAACTCGAAGCTTTTGAACCCCTGAGCTTCAGATTTGTATCTCCATCGGACGACGGCAGTGAACTCGTCACTCCTTCGAGTTGGGAGATACAGGACGACCTAGACTCTTTAAAGCTTCCAGTTAGCATTGAGATAAGGTTAGGAAGTGATTCGAGTTATTTCCTCTTGATTAGTTTGACTTCTTTCGCGTTTAAGTGCCTCGCCAGATTTCCGACCTAGGTCGCCGACTTCTGTGTCTTCGTCCAAGATATTTGGGGAAGATGACTCCGACAAATATATGCGGCAGCACCTGAATTTTTTAGTGATTATGTTTGAGTCACTGAACTTTCGGATTATAAAATCAGTACCTCTTGTCTTAGTAAACCGTTCTATGAGTACAAAGTGTTGGAATCTGCCAGTTTAGTAATGAACTAGTCCCTTATAGCTGTCCCGACCTGAAACTTCCCGTTCGTGACAAATTGCACCTAAATGATGTTAGAAGTCCTTTTTAAGTCCTAAAGTTAGCTCTAATCTGTTCTAGGATGCTAGTAGGTTAATTGGAAGTTAGTAACATGAACCATATTCTCATAATACGATTAAGTAATAGCTTTTCTTTAAGATTAGAAACTACTAGTAGAATGTAATTAGGATTATGATCCTTAATCCTTATAATTGATAATTAATTAAACTAGACCTCCTCTCTACGATCTCTCTTTCTCTACCTTGAAATTAGCACGTATAGGAAACGAAAGAATAATATACTTCTTCGGGTTCATAGTTATCTCCTTAATTCTATTCATCTGGGACTACTCCTTTATGTCGGGTCACTTAAATAGTGAAAATAATTTCTCGAACATCGTTGAAGCCGTCGCCCACACTATCCCAACACGTGTTGCAATTTAGTCTAATATCTAAATTCTCGTCTTTAGGTTTGTAACGACGATCCTGTTTCCAGCTCTTTTCCAAACTCTTCGTTCAGACCATCACCGCTCGATTATCAGGTGGGTGGTTTATGTTGAGGCGCTTGCAGAAATGTAGCGGAATTTAGGATAAAAAAGATAGTATTTTGATAACTGACTCAATTGATCACTCAATTTTTGATATATTATAATTTGATCACTTGGACATTTCCTTACCCTCACTCACAGAACACCTGCACTCTTTCTTCTTCTTATCTCACTTTGATTTTTCTTACTCACTCTACACTTTCATAATGAAAACATGGCTTCCAATTTATACTGAATTGGGACCGCCATTGACATATAAAAAATCTAGCCTCATTAATTGTGTTGTCGGGTAACCGACTTCACTTGTGGCCATAGTTTTTTTTAATATTCAGTATAATTAATAAGTTTAGTTATTAGATAAGATATTTTGATGGATTAGTATAGAGAAAGAACACTCTAGATAGTTTGGGTAGATTTGCAGATTAGCCTTTCGAACACCCCCTCTTAATCTGCAATTCGAAGTAGGTGTTTGAACTTCTCGAGTTTGTCCTTCGTAACTGCCTTCGTCATGATGTTTGCCGGTTGATCATCGGTTTTGATGAATTCCATTGGGATTTCTCCGTTCCTGACGAAGTCTCGTATAAAATGATGTTGTAACTCAATATGCTTCGACCTTGCGTGAAATACTAGATTCTTCGTCATGGCTATGGCTAACATATTGTCACAGTGAATAATGGTTGGTTCATTATCACCTTGATGTAAATTTGCAATTAATCTTTTTTGTCGTACTCCCTCGCACGCTACATCTGTAGCTGCAATATATTCTGCTTCTGCTGATGATAATGGCACAGTTTTCTGGTTCATTGAGCTCCAGGAAATTGGTTTTGTACCTAGACAAAATATGTAACCAGATGTACTCTTTCGGTCATCTTGCGATCCTGCCCAATCAATGTCGGTGTATCCGATCAGTTTGCTTCCTTCTTCCTTCTTGTACCTTAGGCCTAATTGTTTAGTGCCTTGGAGGTATCATAGGATTCTTTTCGCCGCTACAAAATGAAGTTTACTTGACTCACTCATAAATCTTGAAATGAGACTTATTGAGTGATATATATTTGGCCTTGTGTGTGTCAGATATATGAGCGATCCGACTAGGTTTCTATAAATTTCCCGTCAACTTTTTCCGCTCCGTCTTCTTGTTGCAATTTCTCGTTCAATGCCATTGGTGTTGCTATGCGCTTGCACATTGCCATGTGAAATCACTTCAACATGTCTTCGATATACTTCTCTTTAGAGATGAATATTTCTCCAGGTTTCTCCTTTACTTGACTTCCCAGGAAATACTTCATGAGCCCCAAGTCTGTCATCTCAAACTCTGACATCATTGCCTTTTTGAATTCTTCAATCATTTGTGGACTTGTGCCTGTATAGATTAAGTCATCAACATATAAGCACAACATAAGAAAATTGTTGTTTTCTCCTATTTTGATGTAGAGAGATGTTTCACTTGGACTTCTTTGGAATCAGTTGTCTTGAAGGTATCAATCAATTCTGATGTTCCACACTCATGGTGCTTGTTTGAGTCCATAGAGCGTCTTTTTGAATCGATAGACTTTGTCTTCTTCTCTTTTCTTCCAGTATCCTCGTGTTTGAGTCCATTGAGGATAGCTGATGTCACGTCTAGCTGGAATATTGGTAACTCCATTTGAGCTGCTAGTGCTATGACTATTCTTATTATCTCCATCTGCGCTACTAGTCCGTAGGTTTCGTCAAAGACGATGCCATGCTGCTGTGAATAGCCTTTTTCCATTAATCATGCCTTGTGTTTCTGGATGGAATCGTCTTCATTAAATTTGGTTTTGTAGATCCATTTTAGACCTATGACCGGCTTGTATTTTGGTTTGTCCACGAACTTCCAAGTCTTGTTCTTCTCGATCATTAAGATCTATGTGTCCATTACTTCTGTCAAGACTTTTTCCTTTGCTGCTTCTTAACATGTCTGGGGTTCACAAGAAAAATATGCTACATGACTTGATTCATAAATTCCTCGTAAAGATCTGACCTTTAATGGAGGTGAATCTGAATCTGTCACGACGTCTCTGAAGTTGTCTTTTGTTGTACTCATTGTTGGACTTCTTCCTTGTCTTGGATTTTGATCCACCGCATATTGTGTTGTTGGTGTAGTTGTTGGATTCTCCAGGATCTCATTTGTTAATGGATATTGAGTATCCTGAGTCTCCCAGCTCCACTCGACCATTTTGCCGAAGATAACGTCTCGTGAAATCACCACCTCATTCTTCAATGGATTATAGAGTCTATAGCATTTGGATTCATCACTATATCCAATGAATATGAGCTTCTCTCCCTTCAAGTCAAACTTATCTTGTTTTGGGGTAGAGATGTGTGCATATGCTATGCATCCAAATATTTTGAGGTGATCCACTTGCGGCATTTTGTGGTGCCATACTTAAAAATGTGTTTTGTACTTCACTACTTTGGTCGGCAATTTGTTGAGGATGTAGATCGTTGTATTGACAGCTTCGACTCATAGTTCATTAGGAATTTCTTAGCACTAATCATGCTTCGTGACATCTCCACAACTATACGGTTCTTTCGTTCTGCTACACCATTTTGTTGTGGTGTGTACCGCACTGTCAACTGCCTCTTGATTCCGTTGGTGCGACAGTACTCCATGAAAGGTTTGTAGATGAATTCTCCACCAAGATCTGTTCGAAGTGTCGTGATTTGATGTCCACTTTCCTTCTCAGCTGCTGCTTTGAATTGAAGGAACTTGGAGAAAGCTTCTGACTTTTGCTCAAGAAAGAATACCCGATCATTCTAGTATAATCATCCACAAATAGTAGAAAATATATCTTACCACCTATGGATGTTGTTCTGATTAGCCCGCAAATGTCAGCGTGTACCAAGTTTAGTGGTCCTTTTGCTCTCCAAGTGGTTTTTGGAAATAGCAAGCGATGTATTTTGCCATATATGCATCCTTCACAGAAATTGTCTTCTATGTTGATTTGGGGAAGACCAACCACCATATTTTTATGCTTAGACAGTTTGAGGCCTTTGTAGTTCAGGTGTCCATATTAGAGATGCCATAGGGAAGATTCATCCATGCTTTGGCTCTTCATTGCTAATTCTTCATTCTTCATCATTCTGAGAGGAAACATCATGTTGGAGGTCATCAAAATTTTCGCCACCTTCGATTTGTTGGATATGTCGATAATCTCACATTGGTCGTTATCAAACAGTGTCTTGTAATTTTTTAGCATTAGTTTTCCAATACTCATAAGATCTTGAGCTAATTCATGAACGTACAAAACTTCTTGGATTAGAATTTTGTTACCTTCCTTTCCTTGTACGATGATGGTACATTTTCCTTCCAGTTCAAATTTTTTACCGTCTCCAATCTTCATGTGGGACCGGTATGTGTCATCCATCTCGGTGAAGGACCCCCGATCTCCTGTCATACGATTACTGCAACCGCTGTACCACCCATGGAAGTTGAGATTGTTGCTCGGCTTTGAAGCAAGTGTTTGCGGCCAGTTTTTCTTCGTCCTTCTGTGCGAAGCTTGATTCGCCTTCTTCTTTCTTGTTCTGGAACCATAATCTCGTTGACAATGATTTTGAATTTTACACTTAGTGCACCTGAACCTGCAATCTTTGGTAGCATGGTTAGATTTTTTACAAATCTTACATGTGTCATTGGAATTGCTCGATTTTGATTCTGGCTCAAGTTTCTATTTTTCTTCAAATTTAGTTTTCCTCCTTTTTTCTGAAAGTTGGCCCTTCTGCGGTTCTGCTCCTGGTTTGATGATTTGTCTCCTTTGATGTTGATCGTGGACTAGAAAGCTTGCTCGAGTTGTTGGTTGGTGAACCGGCTCAATCTCTGCTCGTGAGCTACAAGTGATCCCAAAAGCTCCGTCATGGGTAATTTTCCAAGATTTATGGTTTCGTCTATGACAGAGACAACGAGCTCGAACTTTGATGTTAGGTTGTGGAGGATCCTTTCCACGATCTTCTTCTCGTCGATAGTCTCTCAAGTGACGTTGATCTGGTTCACTATCTCTACAACACAAGAATGAAAGTTTTTTATTCTTTCGCCTTCCTTCATCGCCAAGTCGTTGAATTGACCCCATAGATTTTGGCATTTTATGGAGATTTCCTTCTCAAAACCTTCAAATTCGTCATTCAGGACTTCCCAAACTTCTTTGGTTGATTTGATGCCCAAAATTCTCGGAAATATTGTTTTGCTCACAGCTTGCTAAATTATCCTCCATGCGCTGGTGTTCCTCTTGACATTCTCCTTATGCTCCTTCGTCTTCGTCCCGCTTGTTTTGGGATCGCCATCTTTTGTCGATTCCGCCTTTTTCATGGTTGATGTGGAGCCGTCCTCCTATGGTGATTGTTCAATGCCTTCTTGAACAATATCCCACAAGTCTTGCGAAATGAAAATAGTCTCCATTTGTGTTGTCCAATATTTGTACAATTTTCCATAAAAATATGGGATTTGATTTGGAGAGTTGGCAAAGAAGAAACTTGACGATGGTGCTGCTATTGGATTTTGAGGGGATTTTTTTGTAGAGGTTTTGAGAGGGTTTTGTGATGGTAGGTTATAATATGGTTATTAAAGTACGAAAGTGTAAATTTTTTATGTAGAAGATCAGTTATTAAAACCGCAACCACATAGCATACTCAGCATAACTTTAGCTTCATTACCAAATTTGTTGGGGCGCTAGCGGAAATGTAGCGGAATTTAGGATAAAAAGATAGTATTTTGATAACTGACTCAATTGATCACTCAATTTTTGATATATTACAATTTGATCACTTGGACATTTCCTTACCCTCACTCACAGAACACCTGCACTCTTTCTTCTTCTTATCTCACTTTGATTTTTCTTACTCACTCTACACTTTCATAATGAAAACATGGCTTCCAATTTATACTGAATTGGGACCGCCATTGACATATAAAAAATCTAGCCTAATTAATTGTGTTGTTGGGTAACCGACTTCAGTTACGGCCATAGTTTTTTTTTACTATTCAGTATAATTAATAAGTTTAGTTATTGGATAGGATATTTTGATGAATTCGTCTATAGACAGAACAGTGTAGATAGTTTGAGTAGATTTGCATATTAGCCTTTCAACAGTTTAAGGGGGTAAATTCTTATCGTTAATGTAGTTAGGTTATGCATGTAGTTAAGTTATATTTAATTATATAGTTTAATTCTTTTATGTTTATGACATTTACTTTATTCTTATGATGCTCTTATGTGCCTATATGCTTAAGTTAGCTTGAAGAAAATATGATTAACTAGTTAGCAAACAAGAAAGAACTACACTAAGCCTATACTATTAGTAGACGATCTAGTAGTCAAGTGATACAACAGCATGTGCCTCTCTAGCTAGACTCTGATCCAGAATGTCGGCATACGATCTTGGACCACTAGAGATCCAAGGCTTAGCTAATTGGGCCACTAGAGATCTAAGGCTTAGCTAATTGGCCACTAGAGAGCCACTATTATTAATTGGGCCACTAGAGACTCAATGTTAACATTTCGGACCACCGTAGATCTGTTATTAGTTATTGAACCACTAAAGACTCGTTATTAGCTATTGGGCCACCAAAGACCCGTTGTTAGCTTTTGGGCCATCAGAGACCCTATGATAGTACTGAGCCATGAGAGACCCAAAAGTGTTATCTTAAGTCCGACAAATGAGTGGTAGGGCTAGTTAGTGAGAAGAGGGGATGCCCTAAAAGAATTAACAAACCTTGAATAGAAGTCAAGGCTAGTACAAGAATATAAAGGTGCACAGTTTCTCTTTCCCGATGATATAAATATTACACGACTAACATGATACACTACTTCATAAGGTACTGAATTATCAAGATAATGATTTGAGCAAAAGAGAATGACCCCGAGCCACCCACCAGGTCATACTAGAGACACCGGAGCGGGGATGACTTGCAAGAGCTGTAGCTGCTGCCAATCATGTCCCAAGACTCGGAGTGAGTGATCAATATAGGATGTACTCTTATGTTATTTCTTTGAAGTTTAGACTTCAGACTTTGTTTACGATTTTATGTCGGACTTGATTTCATGATTCGGTTTGCCCACATATTTAGGGCCATTTATTTTGAAATAATTATTGAGCTTTAAACATCTTATTTCCGTTGACTATGATTTCTATCTTTAATTCAAGTTTTTCGTCCGCCCCAGGACATTTTGGTCATTTAATAAATGTTAGAAATTTATGGTGTTTCAACATCTTTCTTAACAATATCAACTACTAACACTTTAAGATAGTCACTTTTAATGTACACCCCCAATCACCCAAATATACCAAAAGAGAGAATCAAAACCACCTCCATGATCAACATAACCCGTGTTCTAGAAAAAGAAATCACATTGAGAAATTGCTTTCCAAACACACTAACTCCCAAAATTAGAGCTTAGAATCATTCTCCAGTTGCTAATAGATCCCTCATTTTTACAGTTCAACATAGTTCTCCACCAGCAGCCCACAATGACGAGCATAACATCAACTCCACTTTGCAAATAGAGCAGCACTCATGGATCTCAAGTCAATGATGCCTAACCCATCTCTGCATTTGAGTGATTTCACAGTATTCCAATTCACACAATAATATATTTTGGAATTTGAGTGTCCATTCCAAAGGAAGTCTCTCTGTAGTTTCTCAATCTTGTTAATAACACTATGTGGAGCTTTGAAATGTGACATCTGATATAAGGGAGCCGAGCTCAACACGTGCTTAACCAAAACCATTCTCCCTTCAATCGAAAGCTTTCTGACATGCCAAGAGTTCAAACGTTTCTAAATACATGCCACGCAATGGGGTCCCAAATCTAAGTAAAGTTTGCTTACCACCCAATGGGAGACCCAAATAACGAGTAGGGAAAGTTTCAACAAGATAGCCAAATATTGAAGCAAAATGTTCCAAATTCGGCACACAACCAATATCATAAAGCCTACTTTGATGAAAAATAATCTTTAACCCTGTACCGCATTGGAAACAAATGAGGATTGCAAAAAGGTTTCTAACCGGCTCTTTGTCGGCTTCGCCAAAAAGCACAATGTCATCGGCGTAAAGGAGATGATGCAATTCCCCCGCTGCCTATCTTTCAATAAACATGAAGCCCTTGATAAGACCATGTTTTCTTTCTCTTTGAAGCATTTTTTAAAGAATTTTCATAACACAAATGAAGCGGTAGGGAGATAAGGAATTCCCTTGACATATGCCTCTTTACAAAGAGAAAATCCCATGTGATTTACCATTAATAATTACCAAGAAGTGTATGAAAGTAATATACTTTTTAATCCAACTAACCCATCTAAGAGGAAAATCAAAATTCGTCAAAGTGAAGAGAATGCTATTCCAAGAAACTGAATCAAAAAACTTTCTCAATATTGAATTTGAATACAATACCCGATTTTCCACTTGCTCTACTAAAATCAATGATCTCATTAGCTAATAAAGCTGCCTCTAAAAATCTTTCATTCAAGGAATCTACTTTGTGATAGCAAAATTATGTCCTTAAGAATTGTTCTACGACATCTCATAAAACACTTAGACAAGATTTTGTACACAATTCCCATGAGACTAATAAGGTGAATGTTTTTATGTCACCAACCACATCTCTTTTGGGAATCAAGCAAATAAAAGAACTATTAAAATTCTTTGGGAGAGAACAAGTAATCTGAAATTCACGGACATCCTCAATAAAATCCAATTTAATGACATTCCACAATGTTTTGACAAAGGTAATGTTCATACCGCCTGACCCTGAAGCTTTCTCTCTTTCACACATCTTGACAACCGACAACTCTTCTTCTTCCGAGAAAGGGAGGAGCAAGAAATCCCATGAAGTCATGTTAATTTTTCAGAAACTAAGCGAAAAAGGAAGAGTGGTAAGATGGGAATCCCCCGGGTAAAAGTGTTTTTGAAAATATTTTGTAATTCGAGCTACAACAGATTCATAACCAACAAAAGAGCAACCATCGATCTTGATTTTCCCAATCTAATTTTCTTTTCTATGCAGTTTTGTAGTCCCGTAAAAAAGAACTTTTATCGCCCACTTTAAGCCAAATCAAACGAAAATTTTGCCTCGCAACACTTTCCTCTATTCTTCACCATTTTTCCAGTTTGCACTTGAGCATGCCTCAATTATGCTTTTCATCATCGAGCAAACCATCCCTTTCTTTTTTAAGATCTAGCTCTTGAATTTCACTCAGAATATTATGAATCTCCTTGTTTTGCGTTTCACGTTAACTTTGTGCCACTCCTTAAGATGCCCTTTGATGAGTTTTAGTTTCCTTAAGAATGTAAACAACTTCACATATACAAGAACGGGTTCATTCACCATTGAATAAGACTTGGAAAGCAATCATCATGTTCCATCCAACCCGATAAAAATTGCCAATGTCTCCTAATTTTAGTGGCCTCCCCACATTCAAGAGTCAAAGCTGGATGAGTAGTTGAATGATGCACTGGTGATATATATTAAACATAATTTGTGTGTTATTTTGGTTAAGAAATACGTTCTACAACACTTTAGAATATAAAATCTCGTTGAGGTTTATTATAAACAGTGTACGATTAATTATTTTTCGGTTAAGTATTAAATTTTTCACTTCCAATTTTGTTTGGAGTTGACTTTTTGATTATGTAGTTGATGATTTTATGATCTGAACTCAGAACCCCTTAATCAATATCATTAGTCGTTACCCTACCCCTATATAACACTATAACGGTCTTAGGATTCAATTCTAGTAATCATCTTAGCATCTTTAGAGAATTCAACATGCAAGTCATAGTTTGAACTTTGATGTCGAGTATTTAAAGTAGTATAGTAATCTTAATATAGTAATGGATTGTGTAACAGTAGGTATATAAATATTTGTGCAATTAAGAATCAATAAAAACAATTATTTTTAATGATTACTTAATTATTCCCATTTGAGAAAAAGACACAAAAAAATATACAAAAAAATTATAATTTGGAAATTACGATTATATGTATGAAGGATAAAGGCTTTTGAATTGATAGAAGTGAAGAACCAGGTTTGTTCCTTTAAGTAGGGTTGGCATTCAGGTGGGTCGGAGTCGGATTTATATGAATTCGTTACCCACCCGTTGAATTGTCGAATTCAGGGATTCCCCGCCTGATGATAGCAATCGGATTTAGATTTGATACCGTCCCCGCCCATCATCAAATTTCAGGTTGGTGGGAAATCCAAATTTGATCCGAAACAAAAAAAAACAACCATACAACTATGAAATTATCCAAAATACTAAATTCAGTAAACAACCAGTCAACAAATCAATCCATCATCAACAATAACCAACACAATAAACCATCCAACACCATTGCAGAAATATAAATTTAGTGTAGAAAAAGTGATAAAGAAAAAATAATGATAAACTTGAATCCATATTCCATAGTGCACCAGCATTCCAAATTCCTTTACGACAACATTCCATACTCACTAGCAGCATTCCAAATTCCAATCACCAAATTCATTATTTTTCAAGAATTTTATTCCGTAGAATTTGCTCTACACATAAGTCATAACAGGTCAGAAACTAATCATAAGACAACAAAATTAAGTTTGATATCTATTAATTTGATGTCACAGTTCAGATCTAAGAAGCTAACCATATCTAACATATGAGAGTTTAATTAGTGGAGAAGAGAAACAACCTTCTAAGAAGCTAACCATATCTAGCATGTGAAAGTTTAACCTAATACCTCCAATTTCAGATTCAGTCTGGACAAGAGCGTCTTCAATTAGTGGAGAAGAGAAACAACCTTCCGCAACAGCTGCATATGCAATGAACTAAGCAACATTAAAACAAGTTTATTGCACATAGAAGAAAAAAAAGTGAGGCATATTATGTTTCAAATTACCTTGAACCAAATCATTTTGCAACCAGCTCCTTGTGCACATAAGTGTCTCCACAGTAGCATGATGTAGTCTGCTTCGATGAGGGTCCAAAAAAAAACCTCCAAAACCGAATGCACATTCCGATGCAACAGAGATAATCGGAATAGCAAGAACATCCCTCGCTATGGCCTGCAAGGTTGGATACTTTGGACCATTCTGCCTCCACCACCCTAAAATGTCGAATTCCACTACTTCTTCATAAGGATGAATTCCCTCATTGACGTAATTTTCTGATGCAGTCTGGACAGAAGTAACCCTTGTCTTTTTCATTTGATTCACAAAACGGTAGAAATCTGAATTTGTTGTACTAGACATAGATGACTCCACTCCACCAGAAACATTCAAATTCTTCTCTGCATTCAACTTATTTTGATATTCCAAAACCAGATTGGAAAAGATACCTTTAACACATTCCAAACAAGAACCATCAGCTCCAAACTTGTCAGCATAAAAATCCACCATATCCAACTTATACCATGGATCTAATATGACAGCAACAGCAAGAATTTTGTGAATCTCATCCCAATATTTGTTGAACTTTACTAACTTCAAAGTAGCCATATTACTTATCACTTAAATACCATCAAAAGACCACTCATAAATTTGGAGCCTCAATCACATATACGGGGAAAAACAAACTAGTTGTTGGATATTTTGAACCAGAGAACAGTTCAGACACCAACTTAAAGGCCTTAAGTTTCTCACAAACAAGCGCAGCAAATTGCCAATGCTCATTTGAAGTCAATCAATTGTATTGAGCATCACGTTTTTTCAGCCTATAAAAAATTTCTTTATAAGGAATAGCAATAGATAGCATTTGAAAGGTGGAATTCCACCTTGTAGGGCAATCCATAACAAGTCGGTTTTCAAAATTTATCCTCAACGGCTTTACAGTTTCTTCAAAGAATTTCAGCCTTTTCGGGATAGCAGACCAATACAAAACACTATTCCTAATGTTTTCTATTCCCTCCTTAACCACATCCAATCCCTCGTTCACAATCAGATTCAAGATATGAGCAGAACACCTCATATGTATTAAAGCTCCTTCACTAATCAAATACTGTGATAGTAATTTTGACTGTATGAAACATATCATGGAGTCATTAGTGCTACAGTTGTCTTGGGTTATAGTTGATACCTTGGTGTCGACATTCCAGTCTAGCAAACAGTCAATTAATACTCTCTCAAGTCTTTGAACAGTATGAGGTGTTGGTACATACAAAATCTACATGATAAAAAGATAAATATGAATTATTAGGAACGATTCAAACGTAAACAATTTTGAATGATTCAAACAATAATGGAATACATTGTACCTAAGCATGTGACTCTTAAGCGCCCAAGAGTTGTCGATACAGTGAGCCGTAACAGCCATGTATCCCTTCTTTTGATTCGTGGCAGTCCACATAACGGTCGTTATTACTATTCTACCTTTGTTGTTATCAATCACACTTTGAATCTTTCTATGTTCAGTATCATAAACCTTAAACACCTCTTTTTTATAGTATTTCTACATGGTACAGTGAACAATGGTTGGAGAGAGCAAACGAATCTCTTGAAATACACATGATCAACGATTGATAAAGGATAGTCATGCATAGTAATAGCAATTGCAATTTCCTTTTTCGAAAAGTCTAAGTGAAAAGCATTAGCAACAACCACCAAGTCTTGTTTCCCTTTAGCCAAGTAGCGAAGATCAAGAATTTTTTGACTACCCATTTCTAATTTTTTTAGGAACACAAAATCTAGTATGATTCTTTAGATGAGTAGTGCCACTATTTGACTCCCCAACTAATAACTTCTTGCAATAGTTGCATTTAGCCTTCACAACACCATTAATCCGAATTTTGGAATAGTGTGACCAAACAGGACTTTTAAGCCCACCAACATTGATTACCTCCTCAATATTACGGTTCCCAGTAGCATTTGCATTCTGCTGATTAACATCAGCTGCATGTACAACCTCTTCATTTGGCATTCACAATAATAACAGCAGCTGTAGGAGCAGGTTTTTCTCCACCAACGATATTGTCATTCTCTTGAGCATCTCTATGAACTCCTTCAGTTGACATGAATGATGATTCTTGAAAATAAAACAAAAGATGAATAATTTAGGAAGAAATTGAATCAGATACAAAAAATTGAAAATTTTAAATAAGATACAAGAAACTGAAAATCTGAAATTTGAAATCAGATAAAAAAACTTAACTTTTTCACAAGAATCTGCAACCTGCATGTCTGTTGTTGTCGTCATCTTGTCGGCGCTTATATCTCATATGTACAAAGACACAACCAAACAAGAAAGCAGGTAAACAAGATTGAAATCTGAAAGAATAGATGAGAATTGAGAACATAGAAACAAGCTGCGAACCCACCTCGTATATATAGGCATCTCGAGAAGTTCATATGAATCGACTTCTACTCGCATGCAAGCACTGCAACTCTCATCCATTGGAGTATCGGAAGTCGGAACGGAAGAATTATCATCGAGAAAGGAAAGAAGTTAAGAAGATAATGAATGATTTCGCCAACAAGATGTTAGGGTTATGAATTCGAAAGTTTTCAGGAAGAATCGGGAGATGAGGAGTCCAAGTTCATTTTTCGAATTTGGAAGCTGCACAGTACCGATAATGAATGCTTTTTGTACTATTTATATATTAATATATATTTCCGGGCGGACTCGGGTCGGATACCAGTGAATTCGATCTCTACCCATCGCCCGTCATTTTCGGATTCGGATTAATCCGAATCTGATTCGCCGTTCGGTCAAATCAAATTTTACCCGCGTTGACCGAATCAAATTCAGACGGTTTTTTGGATTTCCAGACCAAAATGTCAAGTCTACCTTTAGGGCATCATAACAATAGAAGGGAGGAGCATAATAATTAAAAAATAGAACAGAGAAAACTTACAACGTTTAAAATTGTATAATATATAGGAGACTGACACTGACTATAAGAAAAACAAAAAAAGGAAAAAATAATGCAGAAGGAATCTAGGTAATTACCCTTGCCAAGGTTTTTGAGACTCGTGACTATGACTATTATGCTGCTGTTGCTGGTGGCGGTCAGCAGCATCATCGTTGATGCAGTGACCAAAGCCTGCCAAGCTGAGTAAATCAGTATGAGACATTAATGGCCTCAACCCCAAGAAATCCCTCGTCATTCCTTCGCTTCCCTTTGCCGATTTGGAGCTGTTAATGCCACCCAAGACATCTTCAAAGGAAGCGATGCCGTCATCATCATCATCATCCTCCTCAAACCCGCCAGCAGTAGTATGAGCACCCCCCATTGAGTAGTTCATCATCTCCTGGAAAAAGTTTCCACCACCACCAACAACCATGTGTTGCTGGTGAACCCGTGACGACGAGGAGAAATTGAAATCCAAATTTGGGCCTGCAGCAGAAGTAGTGTTGTTGGTCACGTGAATCTGATGGGACCCAATAGTGGTGGGGTGGCCGGCGGTTTTTGTGGTGGCGGTGGAGGTGGAAGAGCCCATCCGAGCAGCTTTCTGGAGCAACGCAGTGGCTGACATGTGTGGGACAGACGCTGAATGGAAGTTTGGTAGAGTGAGGGATGTGGGTCCCAGCTGGCTAGGGTTAGGGCTTATTCCTCCTCCTGCTGCCGCTGCAGTAGTACTAGTGGACAAAATGGATGGTGATGATGAAGAAGATGAGAGATGATTATGTGGTGGTCCCGGGCCTAGTAGTAGGCCTGAAGGTGGGCAGCTGGCTAGCCATGGTGGCAACTCTGCACAAGCTATTGCTCCTGCTGGTGGTCTCACCATTCCAAAATTACCCCCACTGCTATCGATATTAATAATGTTACTATAAGCAGACTGCTGCTGCTGCTGTTCCTTTTTCAGAGATGAAGAAAATGGGTATTGCAGAATATTATTGATTTCCACATTGCTGGTGTTGAAATGTGGGATTGATTGTTGGTGGAGATGAGGAACAAGACTAGTTTGTGCTGGTGTTGGGAATGTATTTGGAGCTGCTGGAGGAGGTATGCCTCTGGCTCTCTCTTCTGCTAATGCGTCACAGAATGCTCTGTGTGTTATGAAACTGTCCCTCCTGTTGTTTAAACACAGCACGAAAAAACAAACCTTTCAAATCGTGATCATCATCATCAAGAAAGACAACAAATTCCACCATATATTACTGTTTCCTTTGTTTTTTTTTCTTTTCTGCTCCTGCCTTTCATTTCTGTAGCTCTATGTCATGTATGTACATATTTTTTAGCATACCTGTGCTTCTGTTTGACTATTTTCTCCTCTCTTTCTCTCTCCCATGTCAGCCATTAATGAAGCTTACTATCTCTCTCTCTCTCTCACTCAATCTTTGAGAAAAATTCAGTACAGATCTCCTCAAACCATTTAATGCGAAATTCTCTTTGTCAATAACCCAACTAGGTTACCACAACAACATACACATCACACTCCCTTTGTCCTTCACTAGGAAACATAATTAATTATATAAAAAGAAAGAGTAATTAAACGCATTGATCATAGATAGATAGATTGAAAGAAAGATACCTGGAGAAAAGGGTGCCACAGTCACATCGATACTCCCTGGTGCCGCAAGTCTTAGAGTGAGCCTTCCAATCGGACTGAACAGCATACTTCTTAGAACACTTGTCACATTTCCACTTCTTCTCCCCGTGTTTCCTACTGAAGTGCTTCTTGATCCCTGTCAAATCTCCAAGCGCTCTGGATGGATCATGATGGACGCAACTCGGCTCGGGACACACATACACCTTCCTCCTCACCACTTGGTCTTTGTTTCTCTGCTTCAGCTTCCATGGCAGGTTGTGCCCTCTCCGATGAAGCTGTAGATTTTGTTCCCTCTGGAACCCTTTGTTGCAGATCTCGCATAGGAACCTGTTGGTTGCCATCAGTGATTTTGGTGATAAAGATATCACCTCTGAATCTGGGTCTACAGTAACAAAAAAAAGTTTAAAAGTAAACCCAACCAGTCAGAAAATTGAGAAGCAAAGTAAATGACTAGATCGGGGTACCTGGGTTGCCTGGCATGTTTCTCTTCCTTTTAAGGGGCGGTTGAGCGGATGATGATGAAATATCTGGAGGTGGATGATGGCCGGAAGAAGAAACGCTTGCTTCAGTTCCAGATGCTGATGTAGTCAAGTTTGACATGTTTTCTTCTTGTTGCTGCTGATTCTGGAACATGAAGCTCTTCATCATCATCATGATACAGTGAGAATAAGGTTTTACAGAAGAATCAATAAACCAAACATGGGGAGAAGGAAACAGAGAGAGAGAGAGAAGGGAAAAGTTAGAAAGGGGAAGGGAGGGTACTATATATATATAAAGAAATAATGAATGGAGTCTGAAAGCTTGAAACCGATTTTGTTCTTGTTGGTTTTGCTTAGCATGAAAACAAAAAAGGAGATAGAAAGAAACAACTGTGCAGCACTGATCACACACTTTGCTTTTTTGGGATCTCACCCTCACTCACACTGCTCAGTGCTGGCCTTAGCTTGTTGGGATTCTTCAACAAAGAAGAGACAGGCAATCTTTGTTGATTCTTTCTCTCTTCCTTTAAGGTGATTTTGTTTTTGGAAGCAAACAAAGGAAGTGTACAAGAGAGGTAAGAGATGGAGCTAGACTTGAAGCTCCTGGAAAACAAACCCAGAATATAAAACCCCAAAAACAAAAGAAAGAAAGACCAATAGATTTAATTTAAACCATGATAAGTCTAACAGCCACACAGAATGGATATATGAACGAACCCAAAAGCCACATCAGAAATTAGACAGAAAACGGAACGTAGAGGAAGAAGAAGAAGAAGAAGAAGAAGAAGAAGAGAGAGATGGGAGGAGGAGGAGGTTAGTGGATATGAGAGAAGGAGATATCCCTCTTTGTCATCCCCAATGCAATAGGTGTCTTTCTCCCAAATGGCAAATCAACTCAGAATATCTATTTGCATTTTTTATCTTCGAGTAATGGGAAAAAAATAGTTCAAAAAATAAAAAGATGGTAAGGACTACCGAGAGTGGGAAGCCTACGGCTGAATTACTGACGTAGCACTTTCTATCTTTTCTATTCTTGATTTCACCTACCAAGAAAATTCAACAAAATAATAGTATTGGTTTTATTCTTTCTTTATCATCTACTTGCTTTTTATTCAAATAATATCAAAGGCTCTCTCTATCATGTATGTTAAACATAATTCACTAACAACTCATGAATTCATTTATCTTGCAAATTAGAAATCTGAAAAGAAACAAGTAGTACAATCTCATTTATGGTCTATGGAATAATTTATTTTTAAATATGTAATTAAACAAGTACGAAATTTATATTTTTTTTCCTTTTTAAGGTGATTTGGTTTGAGTCAAGATGACTCGACCAAGATCGAGGATGCTCATTCAGAATTTTATATAAATTTTATGATGCATTTATATTAATGTCTCACTTGGTAGGGTATTGGAGAGACATGTTGATAATTTAGAAGTCTTAACATTCCGGTGGAAATATGCACCGGGTACAAACGCGATGTGGTGAGTTCTGACTGACCCTCCCAATTTTATGCAGTTGAAATCTTTAAGTTTGTGTAATTAACAACTTTATCACCTGAAAATTAACCATATTGTCTCGAATATGTTATTGAACATCATCATTCTTAAAATTACGATTTAATCATCTTCTTCGATTATCTTTATAACAAACAAGGAAAATGTAATGAGACCGCAGCTATATGTCATATGAAATGCATCCGATACCAAACCTGAGATACAGTAAAATTACACCAATCCTGTGATGAATTCATCTAACAGAGAGGGGAAAAGCTCAAAAAAAAAATCAGAGTTTGAAGAATTCGCTTCCCTATACGGCCACTTAACAGGCCAATGCCCGACGAACTCAGTAGTAGAATACGCAACATTAAGGAATATCATCAAGCATAGCCTCCTCATTTGCCTGCTCTCGTACCTTACAGCCGTAAACACGGAAACCATCGGAAAATTCTCACTCCTGCCGCCGGCCTCCAGGTCCTTGGAGTCGAAAAAAGTTACATCGTTTTGGTAATTGAAAGAATAGTTATAGACTTCCAGTGGCATATCGATGCTCGAGGAAGTCCGGGAGAAAACAGGGGATCATTGGGGAGAAACGAAACCAGAGTTCGTGGCAGTTCTTGCTGTTGTCGGAACGACTGACAAGTAAGCGTATTGCCGATCGAAGTCCTCGCTCTAAGGATGCTTGAAGGAATCGCTTTTCCTCATTTGGGAAAACAGAAAATCTATGGAAGGTTAACGATGGCATGAATTTAAATAACAATAATTTTGAATAATTAATTTACATGTTTTTATATTTTAAAGATTAACACAAGATTATTTGATAAAAAATAAAAACTACCCAATGATATATCGTCACATGATGTTCACATTCGGTGCATGTTTTCACCAAAGTGTCCGCCATAAATTTTTAATGCCTTATTTTTTGAAAGAAAAAATCTACAAAAGAATAAAATGATAAATAAAACGACTTGAATAAAAAAATAAATTTGGTAGAAATATTGATCTATCATAATAGTTAAAAATGTAGCTCTAAAAAGAAAGTTAAAAACCATATGATATAATGTTATATTATAATAACTAAAAATTTCAGCCAAATATGATTTAGCCTAAATAAAGCAAAATCGATTGATTTTAATATTTAATTAAGTATAAAAATCAATATAAACAACAGTGTAGTGAAGTTTACCTCTCATTTAGTAAAACCATAGCTAGCGTTCACCATAAATTTAATATACCTTAATTTGTGGCTCGAAAAAGAAAACCTTTATTGTGTAGAAATGTATAGTTGGAATGCATAATCGTACTGTGTATCATAATACAAGCCAAAGGAGAAAAGAAAGTAATATTAGAGAAATAATAATGATCTTTTGCTTTGAAGTAAAAATAATTGGGTGATAATTTTGTTAGGGGTGCCACTGTAACCCAAAAGCCGGAATGAAAAAGGCATAGAAATCCTACCTTTATTTTGCTTCAAAATTAAAAAGAACACGGAAGAAAACAAAACGCAACACCGACTGTCTTCTCCTTTTTGCCACTTATTATTTTTCCCTTTTCAAGTGGCCACCACACCACCCCAGTTTGTTTTATATATATATATATATATATATATATATATTTAAAGCAAACAAGTTTAAATTATTCACGGTAAAAAAATTTCAACAGAAAAGTTAAAAACATGCGTGGTTTTTATAGTTGACTTCACTTTTACCAGCTTTCTAACAGTTGTTTTTTTACGGATACATGATTGATCAATTGATTGAAATTTTGGTGTTTGATTGCTAAGCTTAAAGAAAGAAAGCTACTCTGTTTTCTTGGTGAGCACCCACGCTTCATTCCCCCTTTTCCACCTTCAATGTCTATTTCTCTAGTCCTCATGCCATCTTTTTTACCTATACATAGCCGTTAACAGTTTTGTTCAGCCCATTCGTCGAATTGAATTACTGTATGTGTTGTGGGAAATTTTAATTGATTAATTGTTGTACTATTTAAATTATTTTAAGTGATAGTTTAAATATAAATTGAATTATTCATCTCAATCTTCATGTAAATCTTTTTGAAATTCGTTATTAGAATGTTCCAACTATCATAAATATATAATAATCAAGCTATACCATAGAGACTTTCATCAACTTGCTCAGCCGTCTTTAAAGTGATTAATACATATAATACTAAGAATTTTTGTTTAGTTCTAAATTGCTTGAAATTATTAAAACTGTCAACATAATATCTCTTATTACATGTATGTTCCAAAGAATGTATTTTAACCAAAAATTCCAACTAAATAATATGTTAATAAGAAAAAGGACAACTTACAATGGATTTTTATGTCATAACTGTAAGATAGTAGTGACCATATAACTTTTTTCATGCTATACCCATAATATGGTCTATTAAATTATTGTTTATCATAGTTAAGAGTAGTTAGTAGCAAATGAGCTAATAAGACAAAATAAAAGGATAAAAATATGAAAGATTGGAAACTACATGACACTAATTCTTAATTTCCATGCCTGGACCAAGTATTCATGCTCATATATTAGAATGAAATATATTCATATTACATATATTTTTCTCACTTTTATTGAGTTGGAGAATCATTAGGAAACAATACAAAAATTTGATGAATAGTTGAGCATAATTAAAATTGTAACCTCAATTGGCGCGTTAAAAGAATCTTGAACAAAAAATGTTATATGAACTACTTGGATTTGATGGATATATCGAATTGAAATCGAGTCAACCTGAGTTTTGTTTTGAATCGGTCAAGAGATAATGACTAGTAACGTAATTATCTTGGAAAATATAACCTCAACCAACCTATTAAAATAATCTTGAATGAAGGATCATGTAATATGATCTTATATATATATATATATATTTGATGGATATGTACAATTAAGATGACTCAACTGAAGTATTGTTCTGAATTGGTCATTACATAATTACTCTAACCCAATTAACTTATAAAAATATAACATCAACTGTCTTGTTAAAAGATCATTAAAAGGAGGGTCATGTTTTCAGTGATGCTTAGGTTTGATCAATATGTCTAATCCAACCCAACCCTGTTAGTATTCTAAATTGTTTCTGTTAAAAAAATCTTGAAAGAAGAATCATGTTATATGGACTATGCTTAGGTTTGATAGATATGTATAATTCAAACCCACTTAACCCGATTAGGCTTCCAGATAGATCTAGAGATGATGAACTGTCAACGTATTAACTTACGAAAATCCATGCCCGATAAATGAATTGTCATATTCTAGACTGATTTAAGATGGTTTATATATTTTACATCGATTTCAAATTTTCTGCGTATTAGCTTCGTTTATGATGGCAACGTGTGATTGAATCTGAAGAATCATTTTCCACAAAAGATCAGTAAAACGTATCAAAATTGATCTCGTTGGACTCAAAAAATTATAACAAATAACATTTGAGAAGGTCGCAATATATTTTGACTATCATAGAAAATGTTATGAAAAAATGAATAAAAAAGGAGAAACAAAATAGAAAATCAAAACAAATAATAAAGTTTTTTTTGTAATAAAAAATGGTTTGTGTCTTGACAAAAAAGTTTTTTGGAAAAAAAAAATTTAGACTGAAGGAGAGCTCCTCAAAAGCTTATGTGGTTAGTTTTTAAAGTCATTTTTGCATATAGAGATGTAGAGATTTTCTTGTTCTAATCGCTACAAGACAACTTGTACACGATAAGTTGATTTGCTACTTCAATTTTTCTTTATTGAATAAATTATTTTATTTTCATATAAAATTTATAAAACTCTATATTATTATATACTAAATTCCATCGCATCAACATGTTAGCCTCGTATTACAATTTTGAAATTTTTCGGAAGAACAATTTTTAGCTGATTGTTTGACCTGTAAAGGTTTCTCTATTCCTTTTGGAATTAATTATGTCCCTCTTAATGACCATGAGATTCAATATTGGGTTTTATATAATACCATTGGAGTGTCAACCCTGAGTCATATTGAGATGTTAGGCTTCAATGCTCATTTTTATAAAAAAAAATTAAATACCCTTCAACATCTGCTGCTCATTTCTATCCCTTCTAGCAATGGCCATAACATCACTTCTAATTTAACTGATTATACTCTTAATAGTAGAAATTTTGTTAAGTACACACTGAGTATACCTTTTTCTTTAGATGGTACCGCACACCACAACAAACGTTTCACACGGATCTCAACAATTTGAACCGTTCATCCTCACATTGTCACCCGCACTTCCATCCCAATATTTTCGAAGCTTCTTTCGCATGTTCCTAGCCACATGACACATATATTGATCCGTTTTGGTTGTTGCCTTTCAAATGTGATTGTGCAACCCTTCAAAAAATTCCCTAAGAAACTTATGTACACTGTTGTCAGTGCATATTAATTTTGTTATAGATGTCATAAATGGCATCCCATGATAAAACTTCAAGAGCCTAATAAGGTTTATCACACCTTTCCAATCTTCGGCACTAAGAGGACCAATTAAAACAACATGACTCATCTTCTTATCATGCAGGCCCGCCGAGAATGTTGGATCCAATACATAAAGTACTGTGAATACCTGCTCATAGATACTAATAATTTCCAACATAAAAACGTTGAGTTCTGTTAAGGAGTACTTGCTGCAGAGCTATCAGTTGAGATGCGAGGGAGCTTACTTGGTTTCAACTTTGATTATACTTGTTTTCATTTTGACTTACTCCTTTAGGAGTAGATTTAAAACACAGGTAAAAATACAATATTTAAAAGAATTTGTTCAATTCTATTTGAAATTAAATTAGGAAATAAGAGAATTGAGATTCTCCTTTACTTTCTCTAATTTCAACACAACCAAACACTAAGTCGGATTTAAAATTTTCCTAAGCTATGGCTCCCCATACACCCCCCTTAGATCCGCCTCTTCCCTCCTTCGGCAATAGGGGTGGAGTGAGGCAAAGGAAGGCGGTCACCGTAGAGGTGTGAGTCATGTGAGGTGTATTCATGCTTCACCTAAATTATTTAGGATCTCACAAGTTGTGAATGAAGAATAAAACAAAGAAGAGTTATGAGTTAGTGGTTTAGGTTATGTCAGGGTCACATTCAAAACTAAATTAGGTTTAGGAAAGGTCAATTAAAGACTGTTATATAAGAAGAGTTATGGGTTAACTGTTTAGCCAATTCCATAAAAAAATTTAACTACCCCGACGGATTGTATTTTCGGTTAAGCTGATTACCGACTGCCAAACTGACACCAATTGA
This sequence comes from Linum usitatissimum, assembly GCA_030674075.2. Classification (NCBI taxonomy): domain Eukaryota; kingdom Viridiplantae; phylum Streptophyta; class Magnoliopsida; order Malpighiales; family Linaceae; genus Linum; species Linum usitatissimum. The sequence goes on along the minus strand of JAUJYP020000273.1, from coordinate 823,518 downwards.
CCAGCCGTACTAACATATATGCTCTCGTTATATTTCTTTCTTTGTCTATATGGCATCTACAAACCATCCCTGGCTGTTGCCCAGACAAAACAAAATAATAATGAGCAGGATATGATCCAGGATCCATCCCTGCCTGTTCTGTTTTGGATGGTTGGTTGAACATCTCTGAATTGAGAGATGGGAGACATGTGAAACATTTATTTTAAACTCTAATTACTTGTGTCCGTACAACCACTTCGATGTGCAAAAAATCCAAAAATCATTGAAGAATAAAACAAGAAGATGGCAAATTAAACCCACTCTAACCCCCATTTCCCTTTTATTAAATCTTGTTCGGGGGCATACAATGCAAATAAAATAAACAAGGATTCCCCCACCCCACACGTATATGCTTAGGGAACTCATCGGAAACATGAAACTCATCTATAAACATTATTAAAACTGTACCCCCAAACATATTATATACTATTCATAAAAGAACATATTATTTGGTTGTCATATATGCTTAATGCTTCCTCATATTTCATCTCCAACTTATTCAGTTGTAATTCTTCACGCGGAAGTAAGTTTAATTTTCATCTCATATTCTTACTACTCGCTCCTATTCTGGAAAACTTAATCGTATACTAAATAACTTTTCTATATATATGGAAAATGCTTTAGTACTTTGAGGATATCGGTACTTTTCATACTACATTTTGCCATATTTTGTATTTAAAATTATGATTTTTGAAGCTGTAGGTTTGTATTTAGGGTTCAGGATATAGTATTAAGGGTTAGAGTTTAATATTCTAGGTTTAGGACTTATTAATTTGTTTTTTAGTCAAAAGTTAGAGTCTATGATACGATTTAGAGTTTTGAGTTTATGATGCAGTGTTTGAGGGTTCGTATTTAGTGCTTAGGCCGTTAGCATCAATTTTTTATGTTTAGGGTTTACTATAAGCACTTTGGAACTTATTTTTTAAATTTTAAACAAAATATAAGATTTTTTATACAAAAGATACCGATACCTTTAAAATACCGAAACGCTTTATATATATATATATATATGCAAAAACGACTTCAAAAAGTTGTCACATAATATTTTGGAGAGCTCTCCCTAAATCTAGGAAGAGTTTTAAAGCGCACGAACTATCATTCCACGTCTCATTTCATGACTACTCACCCAAAAAAGACACGTACGTACAGTAACCTTTGACTTGATTTTTTTTCTTATAAGAGTTCATCACTTGGGTACGGTACGTATATACCAGTCCAATTCTGTATGGCTTATTTATAAAGAAGATCAACTCTCAAGTGTCCATTGCGGAATCTAATGCCGATACAGCCTCTATCTTGTTAATTTCTCCTGGGCCTGTCATATCTGGCCCAAAAGTATTTTGTAAGCTATCAAATATTTAATTTGTAGACCTCCATTGCCTATTTTGCTTTTCCTAATAAGCTGTTTCCCTTCACATTATCGTTTGCTTTAGTTTTTTATTATTAATTTCAAAAGTGGAGTCCAGCTATCCATTAGACTGCTATCCAAATAATTTATTTGACGAAATTTTAAATTTAAAAATTTAAATTATCCAAAATTTATCATTATTTTTACCTACATAAACAAGACCTAATTATCCATGTGGTGTTGATTTTGCAATTTTTTTAAAAGAAAGAAGTCTCTAGTTATTTAGTTACTGTCTCTTTTACTTCTAATTTAATAATCTTATTTTTAATATATAAAATAAAAATTAGCAAAAAAAATTAGGCCACAATTGAAATTCTGACATAGGTCCGATATAAATATAAAGAAATTTACATACAATAAAAAATCAACACTTAAAAAATGAACTGGACGGCAGTTTGGAGCGACATCCCTATATCCGCACCTGGTAAGACATGCTTAAAGATGGGAGTGAGGGGTAGCTGGTAATTAGCTGATGGGGTGGGTGGGTTGACTCAACTCAACTGACATTCAATGCTTTTCATCACATTATAAGACCTTTGTCTCCATCACTTCACTTTAAATATAACAAAAAATGGAAAAACAAATCCAGCCGGCAGGCAACTGCAAAAATACACACTTAAATTAAGTTGAATTCAAATTGCTCCGTTGAAACGAATCTCATAAATAATTTCTTTCTTTTAAAGGTAAGTAGTTGTTTAGCTTATTTGTTTTCGTTAGTTTATTTGTTGAGATTATATAAAGTTTTGAGGAATATAAGGATGTGAAATGAGATAACTCTAATAATTAGCTATTTTCATTTTGCAATCTTGATTATATAATTTTGTTTGTCATAAATTATTATATAAATCAAATATATTATTTTTCGTAGTAGAAAAATAATGTTCTTTATTTTGTTAAATATCTCATCTAATAATAATATTAAATTATTCATAGAGACCAAATTAACCATCTTTCATTATCTTCTCGAATTTCAGCTATCTTTCTTTGACCACCGAATTGAAGACGAATTGAAGCTATCCTTACCAATTAAAGAACCTGCTTATAAACCCTGTATCGTATATATTATTTCAATTTTACATTCCAATTTCAATTTCAGTACAACGTTGCCACCCTGTCGTTTTATATCTAACTTTTATCTTTGGAATTTGACAACAATTTAACATTTCTGCCTCAATATTTTAGTCCAAAATATTTTTTCAGCTTCAAATTTAATTATTACTGATATTATTTACTTTTTTATTTGAATTAAAATTGTTATTATTCTTTCAGAAAAATGAATCAGAGACCCTAATTATTAATCAGAATCAAGTGAGGAAAACACATCCATGTCAAGTCATGTTGAGAAAATTAATTGAAAAGATCTCAATATCACATCTCGTTCGATTTAACTACATATTAATCGGTTGATGAAATTAGTTTTGATGAAACTTTATATAGAGATATAATTATTAAATTCTCTTTAAGGAGATATAATTTTATTCCACATTAAACTAATTAATTAGTTATTAAAGAATTCCCGCTTATATATTGTTTTTTCAGAGAACTTATTGTTTTTGGACTTATAAGGAGAATTAAGGGTGATTGGCATGCGCGATTATAAGGTAGTGTTACGAACATTTTAAATCGGATTGAACCGGTCGAACTGTATACCGGCCAACTGACCGGTCCGACATAACCAGGTTGATGAGAAACGATTTTTTCTGGATTTTCCGGTTGACCGTCCTATCGTGGTAAAATCATCTCGTAATAACCAAATCGCGGTAGAGAAGGGGTAGATTGTTCACGAGTCTGGGACTCTGGGTTTCATATCCTCATATTTCCGTCAGTTGATCGCCGTCAGCAAGTCCTCGTAGCATATAAGTCAGCAAGTCCTCGTAGCATATAAATCGTAGAAAAATTGAGATCTGACTTGATATAGGAGAAGAAATTCAAAAATCATAATCTGAATATTCAGATATGATATAGAAGAAAAAAAACCAAAATGATCGACATCTAATCTCGAAACTAAAAAATTATAGCAGAGAAAAAGAAGAGACGCCGTTAATTAATACTTTTATAGAAGAAGAAAAAGATAATTCGATCGTGAAGTATTTGGTCAATAGAAAAATAAGACCTGAGTTTTTTTCCGAATGAAGAAGATTGGTATACTTTTATCGTCAAAGGAATAGAAGACTGATTTTTTCTACAAACCATGTGACACCCTGTTTCAGGTAGGGAGGTTGGACATGTTTTGGTCGGTCCGGTTTGTTGGGCACGGGCGTGATGGAGGAAATGGGCACATGCATGGTTATTATCCGACCACAAACGTAGATGACTGTCGGCCACATGCATGATAGAATGAAACACCCTAAAACACTATCATTTATTAAATGACTAAAATGTCCGAGATGGACGAAAGATTCGAATTAAAGATAAAAGTCAAAGTCAATGGAAATAAATTATTCAAAACTTAAAATATTATTTCAAACTAAATAGCCCTAAACACGTGGGAAATCAAAATAAGAAATCAAGTCCATAAATCATAAATAACCCTTGCTAGTGAGGTTCGTGTTATTCCACATAGTTATGGTCTATGTGAGATTCATGAATTTTGTACTCATAAATTAAAAGTAAATGTAATTCATGTCTTAATTTAAAAACAGCAACGATATAATTTACACCCTTAAACAGCTCACCTAATAATAAAGCGGTGAGGATCAAATCTGAGAGATGAAGATCTAAGCTAAAAGGTCGATACATCTTGATGATATGAAGATGAGGATTTAGACATTAGACTAAACTCCAACACGTGTTGAAATAGTTAGGGCTATGACTTGCGATATTCGAGGAATTATTTTCACAATTAATGTGATATGACGGAAGGGATTAATTGGAAGAATTCGAGTTAACGAGATTAAATAAAAATTTGAAGAAGTATATTATTCATTGTATCCTATAAGTGCAATTTTCAAGATAGAAAATGAGAGATCGAATAGAAAATCTAATTCAATTAATTTAATCAATTTATCCAACAAGGGATCCTAATTACATTATACTTTTAATCACTAATCTTAATGAAATAGTATTTTATATCAATATATGAATATAAGGGTCATGTTATTAATTCTAAATTAATTTATTAAAATTCTAAAATCGATTAGAGCTAATTCAAGACCTCAAAGACTTCTAGAATCATTTTGGGTGCAAACTATCACAACTAGAAAGTCCCATACGCGGCACCTATACAAAGAGAAAGGTAATGGCTAAACTATCAGCTTCTAATAGTTTGTTTACGGCATTAAATTGTCTAAGACTTGGAGTACTGATTCTAATTTTCTGGAAGTTTATTAACTGAAACGCAGTCACTGAAAGTCTAGGCATCGCCACCGACATTTGCCGGTCATCTTCTCCAATTCTCTTGGAGAATTTCTAGAACTTTGGCGAACCAATTTCCAGATTCTGGCAAGGGCATAAATCAACCCAAATGCAAAGGAAAGACAATCTAGATGCTCCGAATTAATTTATAACCTTAATACAAAGCTTTCCCACTGGTTTGGAGGCTCTGGGTCTATCTGAAACTCCAACTCAAAGCTTCACGATTCCGCCGCCGTCGAGCTCTGTTTCTGAGAGTTCATGAACCAACCTTAAATCGATAGGGCTCTAGTCCAAAAATCAGGGAACGAAACAAAATCGTAAGGGGAAGACAAATCCCTTACCTACACTTCGAAAAACTAATTGATTTGGAGAACCGAACAAGAGGTCCGGCCGCCGTTGAAAGTTCATCGTGAGTACTGGGAATCAACCCACAATCTGAACGAGTCAAGCTCTAAATAACGGATGAAAGCCATGTAATCCTAAACGAGATGAAGGACTAATCAAGGCCTCAATTTCACCTTTGTAGTTCCCGCATTCTGGGAAGAGGAGAAGAGTCGCCGACGAGTTACAGCGGCGCGCTAGAGAGGCTACATCGAGGGTTGATGGTGGGGAGGATCGGTAGGGACCTAGAGTTGAGAAATCGTGGGTTTAAATAGAGATGTGAGTGAGATGAACCTTGATCGGAGGGCTAGGGAATTGGCCGGAAAAATCGCCGGAATACTCGCAACCACCGTCGAGCTGGATTGGAGAAGAAGCAGAAGTCCGCTGATGTCATTGTCACGTCAACATCGATGTCCACGTGGCATTCATGGATTGGTGGTTTTAGCTATGCGTCCATCCCACACTTATCACTAAAATGGCGGCCTTTTGGCAAGAGGAGAAACGAAATAAAATAGATCAGAGTTGACTTTCAAATTTTAGAACTCTGATTTATTGGTCTAAGTGCTAATAAATTCAGCTATATATATAGATTTGTGATCCAATTTCGTATGTTTTCTATGAAATCCACCACTAGATAACCCGATAGAACAACGTTGTTCCACCCATACAACAATTCATAGGTTCCACTAGAACAACACATAGCATACATAACATTCAACATATAAAACTGACTAAAAAGTACTCCTTATAAAACATATAGAAATGACATTGTATAACAGAGCATCAATGCTAAACAACATCCCATCAAACAACATAGTAAAACATCCCGAAATAAAGGAAACCAAAACATCCAAAGAGATAAAGTATATGAAAACATTGTTGAAATCCTAAAAAAAGGGTAGTACGATCCTCCACATTACCTCTCTCTACGACTCCCTGAGCCACTCGTTAGAGGTGTCGGGGTTGCTCGTGTAGACTTCTTAGGTGGCATTGGCTCCCGAGGTTTCATAATTGTACATACATATAAGATAGGGACTAGGGTCAGTGATAAGCACTGAGTGGCTATCTAGATTCGTGAAAAACTGAGACTGAAAATATGGATAGAACATAGAAGTCTATCTAGTCACTACTCTAATAAAGTGACCCATGGTCCTGTAGGCATGTACTTAGCATCAGCCAACCCTACATCGTTCGGACAACCCCATAGTGAATGAGATCATGAAACCACCCTGATTCTTCCTGTGAGCATCTGTAGGCATACTCTACATGTCCCACATGTTACATGATTACTTAAGAGGATTGCGCAATCCGAGGTGAGTGACCAATGCATCATAATCGTGATCTAGTCTATAGGCCTATCATGTCCTATCATGATCGGTGGATCACATGCTACAGTTCAACCGTTAAGAGCTTATACCCGAAACGTGTTGCATCACCTGTATAGTAGATCACACGCTAATGCGCAGACTAAAAGCCCTCGCTCAAAATCGTGTTACATCATTTGTACAGTAGATCACACGCTATTGCACAGCCTCAGCGCCCTTGCTCCACACCTTGTTACATCACTGGGGAAATCCAATCATAGGATTTCCCAACATCCTATTACAGTTCTACGCTTATAAAGCATAATGTAATCCTAAACCCACACATGTAATAAGCTTCTTGCAGAGTCTGAAGTTGAAGCAACCTTCCTGGAGCCTAGCCTCTTATCCTGAATGACTTGAAGACTCAATCAAAGGATTGAATCCCAAAAACCCTAACTGTCATGATTTCCTACGCTAGTTACTAACTGTAAGATTAAGAGACAAGAAGAAGATTGGTTACCTTTTGATGCTTTTGTTAGCCTCTCTAACCCCTAATAGAGATCAAGGATCGACCAGCTCCGCTTTCTTCCCTTGATGAATCTTCTCCTCTTCTTGAGATGAGAGTGTCATTCGCCGTAGAGCTTAGGTTTGAGTTTCCGTGGTATTCTGAGTTCTCAGGTCACATAGTGGTTATATAATAAGTCTACCACGCCCGTGGCGAACTTACAATCACGCCTGTGAATCCTTGACAATAACGTTCGTGATTTACTGATGGTCACGACTACGATGAGCTAGTGGTCATCCCCATGACATACTGATGACCACGCCCATGACAGGCTTATGGTTATGCCCATGATCGTCCACCCGTCAGAACACTTCTTGAGCCCAGCAAACTCAGACCAAAACCAGAGTCGACAGTTGACCCGAAATCAGGGTGTCACAACTCTCCCCTCCTACAAAAGCTTTCGTGGTGAAACCTGAATTTGAAAGTTTAACAAGGGAGAAGAATTTTACCTGCTTGGTAATTCTCCCAAGCTCAGAGTAGCGCTTCTACATGTGAGCCTCGGTCTCCCATGTTGCAGCTTTGACATCCTGATTTTTCTAGATCACTTTCAGTGTTAGTGTCTCCCATGTTAGCTTGGACCTTCCTATCCACAATCGGAGCTGGTTGCTCCACGAACGTTAGGTCTCTCTGCAACTGGACATCATTTGGTTGGATTACCTAATTCGAACTACCAATGTATGCCTGGAGTACACTTCCATGAAACACATTGTGTATTTGATTTTACTCAGCAGGCAAGGCCAACTCGTAAGCCGCTGGTCCTATCCTCCGAATGATGTTGTAAGGACCAATGACCCAAGAAGCCAACTTCCCCTTTTTATTGAACCGTATTACTCCCTTCTAAGGGATACTTGAAGGAAAACTTTATATCCTTCCCTTAAGCTAACCTCTCTTGCCTTCGTGTTTGCATACTTTTTCTGCCGATTCTGAGCCATACCCAGCCTTGCTCGAATCACACAAACTCAAGAGGCCGTCTCCTAGATGATTTACAATCAGGTCAACAACTTCTCTCCCTCCCCATCGCATAAGAGAGGTTCCTACATTTCTTGCCGTATAGGGCCTTGAACGGAGCTACCCTGATGATGTGATGGTATGAGTTATTGTAAGCGACCTCCACCATTAACAAGACCTTCAACCAAGGGTCATCGAACTCTAGTACACATGAGCAAAGCAGCTTCTCCAAGGTTAGAATGGTCTGGTCCGACTGACCATCTGTTTGTGCGTGATATGTCGTGGGGAAATTTAGCTTCATCCCCGAAGTGGCATGTAGGACCTTCAAGAAATGTGAGGTGAAGCTGGGGTCCCATTCCGATACAATTGTCTTGGGATACTCCGTGAAACCTTACAATGTTGCTAAGTCCTCTACATTGGCTTAAACAAGATAGGAATGAAGTGAGTACCTTCGTCCGATCCACTATGACCCAAACTGCATCTTTCCCGTTGACCAGGGGGAACCACTTACGAAGTCCATCATCATATTCTCAAACTTCCACACCGATTTTGGTAGGGGCTGAAGAAACCCTCCCAATGTCGGATGATCAAACTTTACATTTTGACACACTACACAACTAGCAACGTGATGTATCACTTGTTTCTTCATGCCCGACCACCAGTAATGAGAGCGGAGTGTTTAATACATCTTTGTCTCATCCGGATGCATAACATAGCATATGAATGTGCTTCATCCAAAATGTTCTCTCTCAGCTTGGACCCTGGCGGTACATACACCTTTCCTTGGAAAAGCATCAAGCCTTCCTTCCAAGTGTAGGTCGTGAATCTGCCGGCCGAGATCCTTTGCTGAGCCTCCAAATCTAGCTCATGTACCGCCTAAGCCTCGACAATCCGACCCAGTAATAAGGATCGCACCACCAGTCTAGCCACTATCTCCTTGACATGATCGATCTCCAATTCCGTGCCCATGCTCCTCATCTCGACCAACTCCGTCAAACTCTCCTTCCTGATCAAGGCATCTGCCACTACGCTGGCCTTCCCAGGGAGATAGTCTATCACACAATCGTAATCCTTAAGCAACTCTACCTAACGCCTCTGCCTATAATTCAACTCCTGATATTCCATCAAGTACTTGAGACTCTTGTGATCAATCTTGATCGTAAAAGTGTCACCATACATGTAATGCCTCCATAGCTTCAACGAGAATACCACCGCTGCAAACTCTAAATCATGAACTGGGTAATTCACTTCATGCACCTTCAGCTGGCGAGACACATACGCACAATCCTGCCATCCTGCATCAGGAGGTAGCCTAGCCCCAAATAGGAGGCGTCACTATAGATGACATACTCACCCTAGTAACCGGCAAAGTAAGCACTGGTGCAGTGGTAAGCCTCTTCTTCAGCTCCTCGAAACTCTCGTGAAAAAGGTGTGTCCTTCCTGGTCAGTTTATGGAGAGGTTATGCTATCTTTGAGAACGCCTCTATAGACTTCATGTAGTACCCTGCCATGCCCAAAATGCTTCTCCCCTTGGTCACGCTGCGGGCTGGTGACCAATTCACAATTGCCTCCACCTTCCTTGGGTCCACCTCAATGCCCCAAGAACAGAGATGTCCTTCAGCTAGAACACACACTTAGAGAATTGGCATACAATCTCTCACTTCTCAACCTAGTCAAGACTGCGCTCAAGTGTTCAACATGCTCCTCTTCTGTCTTGGAGTAGACCAAGATATCACCAATGAATACTATGATAAACTTGTCTAAGTGTCCATGAAACACGTTATTCATCATTGCCGTGAAGGCTGCAAGGGTGTTAGTCAACCCAAACGGCATCACTAAGAACTCATAATGGCCATACCTCGTTCAGAATGCCGTCTTAGGAACAACTTCCTTTGACAACTTCAGCTGGTGATACCCAGACCTTAGATCAATCTTGGAGAACACATATGCTTACTAGATTTGATCGAACAAGTCATCGATGCGACGAAGAGGATACTTGTTCTTTAAAGTCAAATGGTTCAATCTCTTGTAGTCTGTGCACATCCTCATAGACCCATCCTTCTTCACAAACAGAACTGTGCGCACTCCAGGGTGATACACTAGGATGAATGAATCCCTTCTCCAACAGCTCTTATAAATTCTCCTTGAGTTCCTTCAGCTCCACAGGCGCCATTTAGTAGGGTGCTATGGATATAGGGGTTATGCCTGGTACTAACTCTATATCAAAAGTCACCTCCCACTCAAAAGGCACCTCTAGCAAGTCGTCTAGAAGTACATCGGGTAACTCCAAAACCACCAACACATCCTCAATCCCCCCTGTATCCAGAAGAACTTAAGCTAGGAAAGCCTCATATCCGCTCATGATTAGCCTCTCTGCTTTCACGGTAGAGAGAAATGGCTACCTGCAATGCTCTCGCCATTGAGTCCCAGAGATCACTACATCCTCCTTCCCATGCATAGAGAACCTGATCGTCTTCTTGTTTTTGTCAACCAAGGCTCCATGCTTCTCCAACCAATCCATCCCCAAGATCACATGAAACTCATCAAAAAGAAGAATGATGGGGTTCACTTTGTACTCCCACACCTTAAATAAACCCAGACTTCTTCAAACATGATGGACAAAGAGGAGGGTCATATCTGTAGTGGATTGCTTCAGCTGCACTATCGGGGTGACAGAGGCAGTAAGTGAGCGTGTGGTACAGGAGCAACATGATGCGTGTCCCTCTCTGAGGTGCTGGTGTCACCTGTGGCCCGCCTGAAGCCACCTTCCTCTTCTACTCCTCTTGACAAGCCCAACATTTTCCCTTCCTCACTCTCTCCAGGTTGCTTCCTTGATATCCGCAAAGGTACCCATATCACTCCTCGTGACCCAATCTGAATGTGAGCTCTCAACACATCTAGAAATATCTGCTTCATGTCCTCCAGCTTCTACTAAGGGGAGTCCTTGTACCACTTGCTCAACTTGATAAAGGTGTTTTAGTAATCAACTACTTTCATCTCTCCGTGCTTCAAGTTGATGAACTTAGCCATCTTGTTCTTCTACCACAACTCTGGCATTAACTCCTTCTTGTAGAAAACAAGGAGTTCCTCCCAGTTCATCTCAATGCGATCCACCTCAACCTCCAACTGGTTGCACCATCAATCCTTTGCTGCTCCCCTAAGCAGGTAGGAAACACACATCACCCTCTGCTCATGCACATGCTTTAGATACCTGAACGCATTGGTCAACTCTCTCAACCAATTCATTGCCAACTGAGGATCCGTAGTCACCCCATCAAAAGTAATGGCACCCACTCGAGCTAGCTCCTTGACATCCAGCCTAGGTGCAAGCGTGTTCCTCATCATGTCCACCGATTCCTCGTGATCACTACAAATAGGAGGACAACGTTCAACACCCTTTTCTTAAAACTTTTTCTCTATTTCTTGAAAACTCATTGAAATAATGTTTCAAAATTCCACCATACTCTTGGTGATCACTCTACCACGCATGTGGCGCATCCTCCGCCATGATCGTGCTATACTTTTGACCATGCTCGTGGTTTACTCTTGACCATGCCTCTGGTATGCAGTGGACCACACCCGTGGTACAATAGCTATCATGCCCGTGGCTAGTAACTAACCACACCAGTGGTTGTCACTAGGTCAGGGTCATGACCCACTCTTCCACATCCTTGGTGCTCGAGCCATCACACCCGTGATGCCTTTCCCCACGCCCGTTGCTGACTCCTCTATCTTAAATAAAATAGAGAAGCACTTGCACTTACAGACACCTATCGAATAGACGGAAGCATCTCCCTAGATTATTCAGGACTGTGCTACAGCGAGCACTGGTCTCTTTGAGGTTCATGACGCCTTGGTACCAGTATTCACAATCACGTAGAGAAAAACTGGTGTATGATACCCACCGTGAAACTCACCTCAATATGACCCGGTCGAACCACGCGGTTCGACCCATACAATGACTCATGAGAGCCACTCGAATAACACATAGCATACATAACATTCAAGATATGAAACTAGCTAAGAAGTACTACTTGTAAAATTTATAGAAATGACATCATAAAACAGAGCATCAATACTCAAAAGTATCCCATAAAACAATATAGTGAAACATCTCGAAACAAAGTGAAACAAAACATCCAAAGAGATAAAGTATATGAAAACATGCTTAAATCTTCAAAGCTAAATGGGTAGTATGATCCTCCACAGTGCCTCTCTCTACGACTTCCTGAGCCACTCAGTCGAGGTGTTCGAGCTACTCGTGTAGACTTCGTAGGCGACATTGGCTGATGAGGTTCCATAATTGTGTACACATAGAAGAAAGGGATTTGGGTGAGTGATAAGAATTGAGTGGATATTTAGACTAGCGTAGAACTGAGAGTGAAACTATGATAGAACATAGAAGTCTATCTAGTCACTACTCTAATAAAGTGACCTTGTGGTCATGTAGGCATCTACCTAGGATCAGACACCCCTACATCGTGCAAACAACCCCATGGCGGATGAGACCATGAAACCACCCTGATGAAACTCCGTGTGAGCAGCATCTGTATGGGTACTCGACATATTCTTCTTGTTACATGATTACCTAAGAGGATAGCGCAATCTGAGTTGAGTGACGAATGCATCATAATCGTGACCTAGTATAGCAAGGCCTATGCCATCCTATCATGAACCGTGGATCACACACCATAGTTCAACCGTTAAGAGTTTATGCCAATCTTTATGGAGATCGCTGTCCTTCTCCTAACCTCTCTAACCTTCTGAGCAGCATTTGTATGGAGATCAATCAGCTCCGCTTTCTTCCCTTGACCGTTCTCCTCCTCCTCCTGAGATGAGAACGGTGTTCATCATAGAATTTAGGTTTTAGTTTCTGTGGTATTCTGAGTTCTCAGGTCGCATAATGGTTTTATAATAAGTCCACTACTCTAGTTGAGAACTTACTACCCCACCCGTGACTCCTTGACGAAAACGCTTGTGCTCTACTCATGGTCACGATCGTGATGAACTGGTGGTCAAACTCGTGACGTACTGCTGACCATGGTCGTGATTGATCTGGTAACCATGCCCGTGACAGGTTCACTGTCACACCCGTGATCGTCCACCCATCTGACCACTTCCAAATCCCAGGAAGCTCATACCAAAACCAGAGTCGACAGTCGACCCAAAATCGGGGTGTCACAACTTTCCCTTCCTACAAAAGGTTTCGTTCTAAAACCTAAATATGAAAGCTTAACAAAGGAGAAGAAATTTACTTGCTTAGTAATTCTCCCAAGCTTCGGGTAACTCTCATGCATGCTAGCCTCTACCACCTCTGTCGTAGTTTCGACATCCTGATTTCGCCAGATGACTTTCAGCATTGGTGTCTCCTTACTCAGCTTATGTAGCCTCCTATCCACGATCCGAGTTGGTTGATCCTTGAAGGTCAGATCTCTCCAACTAGACCTCATCTCGAGTTTCACACTTGCATTTTAATCTAGTTCGACTATCGGTCTGTCTCACTAGATCTAGTTAAGATTGATGAGGCGGTCGACCCAATTGAATTCCTACTATGCAAAATATAATGCACAACACACTAGGTCTATCCTAGGATTATATTTACTATAGTCATAATAATAATAATAATAATAATAATAATAATGTTTGTATTCCTACCAACCATTAACGAGTAAAGTCTTAGGTTATTATAGGGTTTTTTTAGCAAAGTTTTCCCACCAGGTTTGGGGTGTCACATAGAATGCTCATCAACACCATGACTGGAGTCCTGCCACGGGCGTGATGAAAATTCTATTTAAGGAGATCGACTTCCAAGGAAGGGTTTTATATTCCGAGATCACTGGAGGACTATCCTCGGGTGCGGCGGAGGAGGAAATCCTAGAAAATAGAGATGTTGGCTCTACTTTGAGACCGTAGATGAGTATAATCTTGTAGGAGAGTGAGGTTAGATTCTCGAAGGTAATCCTTTCTCTCTTCCCTCAAATGTTAACCTTTGAGGGCTTGTGATGTTGAAAACGTTTCTTCTTTGATTCGTACATTCTGGTTGGAACTCAGGGTGATGATGGTGTTTCCGACTCTTGGATTAGCGATTTGTGTGGAGATGTCTATAAGAAGGATGTCGACTTATCCTGAGATGAGATGGGGGGGGGGGGTTGATGTTCAATTGTTGTTTTGTCCAAAATAGAACTACTGATAGATGTGTGGTATTTCTATGATTAAATACCCTACCATGATGATGATGATGTTGAGCATGAGGCTCTTGATGGGTGTACTGTAGTGTGTGATCTATTATACATAATAGTATAAGATATGCCTAACTAGACTAGATGATGATTTTATGTATCGGTTACTCACCCTTGGATTGCACAATCCTCTAAGTTAAATGTTATGATGTTAAGGACGTGTAGAGTATGCCTTCTGGTGCTGCTCACGCGGTTTAGGGTGGTTTCATGGCTAGATCCACTATGAGGCTATCCACATGATGATAGGGGTGGCTGGTACTAGGTAGAATGATTACTGGACCAGTAGGGTCACATTACTAGATATAGACATGAGTTCTTGAGGTGATACCTTTTATGATGCTCATTCCTTCCGTGACACTTAGTGATTGTCACTGTCCCCATTATGGTGGTGTCTTTTTGTATGGATCTATGTATTTCAGACACATGTATTGGAGCTTATGGCAGCAAGAGAGAGAGTGTGTGAGAGAGAGAGAGAGAGATAGAGCTGGTCAGATTTGGACTTGTTTTTATATGTTTAAAGAACTCAGAGTTGTATCTCCTCTTTCCTTTAATGAGTTGTAATTTAGGATCCAATAACCAATCTTGTCCGATTTTCAACAGTTTAATCAAAATTTTATTTCCTGTCTTTATGGCATGGTTATGTGTATTTATTAGTAGTTATTGGTTAAAATTGGTTTAGCAGGATCCCAAGTAGCTTGCATGGGTTGAAGCAGTGGTTCTACATGATTCTTCTAGGGTTGGGTTCCACAATAGGTATTAGAACCTGATTTGTCTTCTACCTTAAGGGTGTCCTACGTGTTCCTTTGAGGCGCATCAAACCTAAAAAATTGGGGGGGGGGGGGTGGAGGTATTCCACTCTTGTAACGGTAATAGACATTTCGTAGGGGATGCTATTTGAGAGTCTGTGTAAGTTCATTGATTAGTGAGTCTATCTTTTGAAAAACTTTCAAGGAAAGGAGTTATAAAAATAAAAGGGAAACGTTTCAAGAAAGGTGTTTGACAAAATTTGATTGACCCCTCACCCACCCGCTCGAGAAAAGCAAAGGAAAAGTGTTGAGAAACCAAGATGGAGTTCCTTGGATATTTGATTATGGGAGTTTTTGTTGAGCTAGAGTTAGCTCCAAGAAAGTGTGATGAAAGTAATGAGAAACAAAGGATGAGATTCTGAGATTTTATTGAATAAGAACTCTTCTTTAAAGCCATTAGTAGGATAAATCTTTCAAAACCCTAGTGGGAAAGAAATTATGAATTAGGATGTTGTCTTTTCGCCTTGGGATGTTTCCCCATGGACGAAACAAAATTCTAGTGTTAGACTGAAAACCAAGTTAGGAAGTAAGGATACGAAATTGAGTTGCTTTTGCTAACGAGAAGCAATTGGAAAGTGATGAGAAAGTAGAGGATAGAAATCGAAAACCCTATGGGCCAGTAAGACTAGGACTTTGACGAGTCTGAGAGAAGGTAGAATATGAGACATAAGAATTATTCCTGCAAATGGAGATGCGTCATCAGGGACATAAGGATCTTCAACACCTCTTCAAATCTTAAGCGTAATGAGAGTCAGAAATCATGTGATGGAAAATGATGGGGGAAGAAAGATAGTGTAGGTTGACTAGTAGAGACAGTGCAAAGCTCAGCTATGAGAAAGAAGACAAACAAGTTCCCAATTCTTATTATATTCAAAGTCAGCAGCATCCAGACAACCTAGTTCAGTTCTAGAAAATGAAAACAAAGGGGAAATAACTTGAAAGTGATGGAATTGTAGGATACCGAGGCTCACTCCTCTTCTTCAACTCCATCATTGTCGCTTTCTTCTGCTACATGCGGGGCATACACTAGTCGGGCAGCCAGTCTAAGTATTGGAGCTGCAGACTAGACTGTATCTAGTTAAGCTGGGCATTAATGAAGTTCAGGCGACAGATTAGCTGATTTGACAATCGATCAATTACGGTCACCACCTGAGCGTTCAGACCCCTCGTTTGACGGGGAGCTGGGGCATAACAGTGGCGGTTCTTCTGGTCTCCTTAGCCTGGGCGGCCGCTGCTACGGAAGGCTCGACCAGTACTACCTGACCACTATGGTAGATCATTTGCATCAGCCTCATATTTAGCAGGGTGGGTCTACCGACATGGCCGAGAAGGTGGCGATGTATGTGGATGTAAGTCAGAATGAAACCAAAGTGTCGAGCAATCATGGTGACATAGGTGTTATAAGGGATGACCTTCGGTTTTAAGTCGAACAAGAAGGTCCGGAGAGTGAGGGCTAGAAGATTCCAGGGATTAATTGTTTCCCTCGCCACACAGGAGCATAGGAGGGCAAGCTCGACGAGGGTGATGACTCACATGCTCTTAGTTCTTCAAGTAATATAGTGGGCCATCATATATTTGAACAAGTGGTGAATCCTATCCCTATACTCAACACCCTTGGACATGTTTGATCATGCAAAGTACCAATGTCAGTGTTGAATCGAGAATCGTTACAAAAAAATTGAACAAGAAGGAAGTCAAGACCCTTACCAATGAAAAAAGGGACGTTCCTCCTCACATGCTGGAACTAGGACTACATGACCAAATTTATGTAAGCAAAAGTGATCAAGCGTTGGAACTAGTCGGTAGACCTGGCCTCCTTAGAGTGGAAACCGCAAATCATGGCAAGATCGTCAAGTTAGAGGGACCAGATGCAACTTGCGATAAACAAGATGAGCGTTGGCCTCGTATCATCAAGTCGACGTGCAGAGTAGTGAAGAACTCGTTGGTGCGCACCTTGACAGTAGACTCTACCAGATCGAAAACATGCTCAACAGGACCTCAATGGAGGAGCTCGATCACCCTCTCCTCTCTGTCAGCAAAAGGAGTAGCTCGGATCTCCTCCTAGTTAATCACCCCAACCGACTAAATGGGTTTGTCCCTAAGCAGCTAGAAATGTTTCTAGTGAGCCTCGCTTGGAAAGTTCAGGAACCGGACACCAGCTTGAGCGGTGCCCCGAATGAGATCTACCTCACAGGCCGCAATGTTCACGGCAAGAATGAGATGTTCACCCCCTCGACGCCGAGAGCGCATGGATTTAGGGAGAACCAAGTATCGTGAGGCTTCATATGGACCTTCATATGTGAATGAGATACAAGGGGTTGGGAATATGAGATTAGTCACCACGTGCATGATGAAACGCTCGCCACAATGTGGCCAATGGTTCATCACAGGAGTGGTCAAAGTTCGGCCACGAGCGTGATAAAAGGTCGACCACAGGCGTGATGAGTAAGTCGCCATGGGCGTGGTCGACAATGGAAGTTCAACTACCAACAACTGAAACGATTATCAGAGGGAAAAAGGAAAAACTAAAGACAAATCAAGTTTTTACATTAGCCGTGATTAATTCAAGCTCCTTCATATAGCCTCAAAGTTCAATACCACCCCAAAAGAGAAGCGACCACATTGGGACTCAAGATCAATTTGGGATAGAAAATTAGAGGAAAAGGGGTGACAAACCGTGATGGCTGAGGAATTGATGGCGGAGGAGGTGACTTGACGATGAAAAGACTGTAAAGGAATCAGAGGGGTTAGGAAGGCAATGGTTTAGGGGAAGAAGTAAGAGGAAGGGGATATGGGTACTTACTTACATGATATGTGGGTTAAAATCGGGTAGTGTAGAATTAATGTTGTCACGGTCGTGGTTGAAGAAGGATGAAGATTTAAGAAATTAGGGATTTGGGGTTGGTACTATCCTTATATGAGAAGGTAGTCATGGGCGTTGCAAGGTGTCGGTCACGGGCATGATGAGCAAGGAACTGCGAGCATGGTGAATGGTATCCACGGGCGTGGTTAACCATTGGTCACGGGCGTGGTTGGCAAGGATTAAGCCGAGCTCATGATTAAGCCTTAATAACTAGCCCACAATGATCAAGCTTATGGGCTCTCAAAACTTACCAACACATCAGAATTCTGGAAGCAATTTTGAGCCATTTTTCTGTGGGAAACTCAAAGTGTAACACCCTTCTACTAAATAGAGTTGGAAACAGCTTCGATATACAATTAGACAACAAAATAGTAATAGGGGGGCTATCCTACTTATGCAATATATATATAATTTAATGTCGTGTAACTCATCAATTCAATTCCTTCCTAGAATCTAGAACTGTACTTATATGTGCCCATAAAATTTACCAGTTAGCATAGAAAATGCTCATACTATCATATATGACTTATTTATTTTATAAAATACAAAACACCATATCAGAAGTTCGTACGACCACATGTTAGTAGAGAAATAACAGAAGTCTCGAGCTCAACATGCTCATACCAGAGTCACCAGATACTTAGCCCTCATGCCCACTATATTTTACAGAACTGTATTTCACATCGTACTAGACATAAAAACTCATAACATATGCACATAATGAGAGCAAAAGTCCCAAACAAGTTTTAAAACACAAAACGAGGATCAAGACACAATCTTTGATTTCTACCTGGTGCCGTCACCATGATGGTCAACCCCAGAGCTCAATGATAGCATACTGTAGATTTATAGTATGTGAACGGGTAAAGCCTACTGTCGTTCTGAAATGGAAAGTAAGGGTCAGTGCTAATCACTAAATGTGGATCTTTGTCTAAGGTACAAATAATCATATGAAAAGTACTCAACACATAACACATAAGGTTACTTCTATATTCTAACTCTTATTCACATTTTCTTTGGGATCTAACCTCACATATCCTGACGACCCATGTATATATTTGAGGTACCAAAATAGCCGCATTAAAGTTAGTGTGGTGCTTACTGAGGCCCACATCAATAGTTAGTGTGGCGCTTACCAATCCCCACCATGAAACAGAAGTGCTATCAACACTAATCACAACATACGGGCCGTAACTAGGTGATCAATCAATTACTGTATTTATTCAATAATCAATAATAGCTACAATTTACATTAAAACAAATATTAAATCAGATATACCAGCAAAGTAACACAACATATATCACATCAAATCACAAATATAGTAATACACATCTATAATATTAAGTTTAAACAATCAATAACCTAGGATGCATATGTGTGAAACCCCACCCTAGGAGTCCCGGTCGAACCACTGGTTCAACCAAGAAATCCTAGTCGAGTTCCAATCTGAACCAAACTCAATCCATAAGTACTAACCAAAGCATTAAAATAAGCATTAAGACGAACTGAAACCTTTAATAAAACATGGAATACCTGATAAGACAATGATCTTGAATCCTTAAATACATGTTGAAATCAAGACAACTAAAGATATAACTCTAGTTCTAAAACAAATCAAACATATATGAAATTATATCAAAACTCCAACCAGCTCTCTCCCCACCATAAGCTCCAGTACATGTGACTTAAGAACACATATATAACAAGGAAAACAACACTTGGCGGGGTAAGTGCTATGCACTGAGTGGCTAACTAAATATTGCGTAGAACTGAGACTGAACTAAGGATAGAACATAGAAGTCTATCTAGCCACTAGTATAATAAAGTGACCTTGTGATCATGTAGTCATCTACCTAGGATCAGACACCCCTACATTTTGTAGACAGCCTCATGGTGGATCAGACCATGAAACCACCCTGAATATCGTGTGAGCAGCATCTGTAGGGGGACTCAACACGTCCTGCCTGAGCCTGATTATAATCTGGGGGATTCTGCATCCATGGGTGGGGGAGAAACACATAATTGGGAGCTATCTAGCTAAGCCTAATCATGTCCTAATCTAAACTATGAATCACATGCCACAATTCAATCGGAAAGAGCTTATGCTCGAGATAATATAACTGTCTGTATAGGAGATCATATGCTATTGTACACTCCTGGCATTCCTGCTCCGAATCACAACACCTGTACAGTAGATCACAAACTACTATATAGTCTTGAGAGCCCTACTCTGAATCACAACACTTGTACAGTAGATCGCACGCTAGTGTACAGTCTTGAGAACCCGATAATTGGATTCCTGACAACCTATTACAATTTTACACTTAAAGAAGAAAAGTAATCCTCACCCCTCCTCTTAAGAAGAGCTGACACCTCAGATTCTGACTTCACATCATTCCTCTTGCTGCTAGGAATCGATAGCTTCTTACCGTGCGTCGTTTGGAGCTCGAACGATCTAGTTATACTCTATTTACTTTTTGTAATAATCTCAAACTTAGAACGGCAGAACCGTCCTTTTACTGTCCAGCTGGACAAATTACCGAACCAGTCCCTGAACAGTTCACTGATTGCAGACCATTCACTCAACTTCAAGGAATGACAATTGGATACTTGAACTTTACATAAGCTACAGAAAGGTCACTTATGTTTTTGAACTTGCATATTGGTCACTGAACTTTTTTGACCTTGTGAAAAGGCTATCTTCTCCGATGATCTACCAAGTTCTTGGAATTCGATTCCATCGATCTCCCTCTCTTTAACTAGACGCTGTACTAATCTCCATCATCGAAGGCTCCATCAATCTCGGTGCCAAGATAGATAGCAAAACATTAACATATGGAGAAAACCCCAAAACCTAATTCCAGAACTGAATCTCTCTAATGCTAGTATGAGAACCATGTTTAACTAGAAAATACACTAATACCAAATCTATCATGGCATAAGTCAAGAGACCATCAAGATTTTTTTTTGGAAATTTCATTCACAATCATTTTGTTTTTTGGTAATATAGAAGGAGTAGAAAGATTGAAGCTTTCCAGTTGGGTTTCTCTGCAAGTTTGTTGTGATCTTGAAGTCGATGTCAATGGAGAAGAGACTTTCATGGTGGACAATCAATTCGTTCCCTTGTCAAGTATGCTTATCAAGTTGGAGTAGAGTTTTAGTGGGAGAGTACTGACGTACCGGCACTGACGTTATAATTGTTGCCACCATTTCTTTTGTGTGGCATGACCTTCGGGTGCTGGGACTTTTCCCGTCCAAATTCACCTTTATTCTTGAGGCGGTAGGATTCGTTTTTCTGCATTTGGGACATTCAGAGCATCATATATCATGGCCATACACATTCTCTCCATTATGGTCTATTGTGTTAATTGAATGGTTACCGAATATACAAGACAAAGGTTCTTCTAAAAGTTTCTATTGGAAATGATGTTCGATAGTAACTCTCGTCGTTAAATTTCAGCTCTCCTCCCATTGTCTCTCACCGTCGAACACAAGCTCCCCTTCAACTGTTCGCCTGTATTGTTCCCTAGATTTTTCACGAGTTGGAATTGGGCTTATGCTTATTCACTGGATGGACGTTTTTTGTTCAGATTCCAGTCATGACTTTCCTATTGTCATCACCTCCAAGGGCCTTTATCCGGAAAGCATGTCGTAATTGTCATCGACAGTAACAACGTCGCCGCCACTGGGTTTGAGCGGCATGGCTCTCAGGTACTAGAGCTTTCCATTCTGGTTTCCAGCCTCTTCGTATGCCGGTTCGGCGCCTGAGTTTTCATTGCAACCGTTACAAAGTACTGCCTTGTCTTAATTATGCCTCCATTATGACCTCCTTTTTAGGCATTCACTATCAACCGTTATGCCTCTTCAATTGGTTTTGTATACGATTCTTCTACTACTACACTAACACATCACCTCATTTTCTCTCATCTACTATTTCCACATCATGTATGCCCCGTCGTTGGTCTTAACGACAGATGATCTTGCTTCTGACGATTGGCAGAAGGATCAAAGTCTGTTGGCTGGAAGGGAGGTCACTCTGTTTGGTTCAGGAGACCTTGGCCAACAAATGAAATCTTCATGTTTCGCTTTGAATCTCTCAGAAAGAGCACCAAGTTTGAGTTTTTCTTCTCGGATCATGTCGAAGCTCTGAAAGTCCTTGGTCACCGTCTGTTGGCCTTTGTCAATCACTTGATCATTGCTATTCCTTTGGAGGCTCTATCGGCCACCATTTTCTTAGAGCTATGATTAGTAGATTTCTAAGTGTGCTTACTTCGATTCCCGAAACATTTCCGCTCATCAGATATCGCTTCAGGGCTCTGCTCATCTTCTTGGGAGAGGTTCTGGACGCTGATATGTTTGATCGCCCTATTCAGATGACTACTTTTCTCGGTGCTTGGTACGAATCAATGTCGAGGAACCCTTCCTTGGTTGATGGGAGTCGAAAGATGGGTCTGTTCCTCGGGGTTCCCACAGATGCACCAACAAGGGTACCTGGGTTCACATCCAATATGAAGGCTTTCCCAGGTCTGTTTTGGCTATGGGTTCATCGGCAATCCCATCAAACTTTTCCCTTCCTTCTCGAATTCTGCTGCTCCTCCGGTTGATCGAGGATCGTGGATGACATCTCGACCCATCCCCTAATGGTGTCGCTTGGATCCCGACACATTGCAACCTATTGAGGCTGGGTCTTCTAATAACTTCCCTCCCCTACTGCCTCCCATGCCTCTTCCCCACCGCTCTTGTGGACATGTTCTAGCGACATCTCGGAATCCGGCTTCCGACAAGGTAATATGTGGTGGCGACTCTCTCTGGTCGGGGAATTGTGCTACTAATAGCCATAGTGGGTTATCCTTCAATTTATGGATCCATGTGGGCCTTGGGCCCTGTGTTTCCTATTTTGGGCTTTGGACATCATGCCACACTAAACACTTCACTTCTCCCCTTTGTTGCAGACGCTCTCCAAAACTGGGCCGCTAGCCCATCCAAACACTACTTTCAAGGCCCACGGGCCTCACAATTAGGTTTTGGCCCATGATACACAAAAAGCTGCCCATCCGGCGGCCTCCAGTCCTCCTATTTGGCTGAAGGGTGTCTCTTCTCTACTGAGCCCTCCACCGACTCCATTGGTTCTTGTCACAACTCTGGCCCAAGTTTCTGCCACATTAGCCTATTATAGCTTTGAATGCCTCCTCGGAGCCGAGATCTCCACCTAGGACCGTCCAAAACGACTCCTCACATCCACTAGGAAAATTTCTCATGCCAGCTCGACAGAATCTGTCGTTTCTTTCTCTTGGACCTCTCGCCCATCCGAATCTTCCCCTGAAGGCGTCTCACCATTCAACCCAATTGACATTGACGGTGGGCTCACTGATGTCGAGCCTATCATGGCATCATGATTGCCCTTGCTTGAAATTGTCGGGGACTTGGCGGTGTCTCGACAGTTCAGGATCTTAAGGATTATGTCCAATCACTCACCACGCAATTTCTTTTTCTTTCTAAAACTCGTTTGTCAGACTTTGATTGTTCGTCCTTGCTATTTTCACTTTGTCTTATTTTTCACTTTCTTTTCATATGGCTCGCCAAGACACTAGTCTTGCCTTGGCAAGTTTGTTTCCGTCTTCTTGTGCTATGATGTTTTCAACATCCTTTGCGCTTGGTATTTTCTATGAATACGAACCTCTGAAGTTTGTTTACTTGATCGGTGTTAATCTTTCCACTGATTATCAAGTCATGGACACTCAATAGACTTGCCTCGAAAATGCACTTTATGCTCTTGATGGTCCCCTCCTATGTTTTTGGGACTGTAATGATATCTTAATTTCCTCTGAAAACAAGGAGCCCCAGCAATTCTTGCCCGCATGGACTGCTTCTGAACGTTCGTTTCTCTATTTAGCCTTGTTGACCTTCGTGTGCTGATTTCACTTGGTCCAACCACCGTCAAGGCCAAGATGAAGTCCAAAAGCGCTAGGACCGATACCTCCCATTAGTTTCTGGGTTAGATGTGTGGCCCAAAGCTAATATTCGCCACCTCCTTCCCGTTTCATCGGATCATGCCCCCATTTATCTCACTACTTTACAACCCACCGCACGTTCAAATGTCTTTTCTGATTTGATTGCCGAAGAGCGGAGAATCCAGAGGTGGATGGTCTGGTGGAATACTATTGGGATTTGCCGTCCCCTCCAGGTACAAACATGTTCCGCCTGTATCACAAACCTAAAACGGTGCGTCATGTGTAGTTTGACTGGTGTCGTGCTGGGACTTCTAATCCCCCCGGCTACTACGGGGCCTGGAGGATGCTAGCCGGTAAGCCTTAGGACGGATCCATATCCCCTGGGGGGAGGACCATCATTTGGAGACAGATCTTGACTCAACCCGTCATCTAGAAGACATGTATTGGAGCGAAAAGTCACGTTCGATTGGTACCAAGGCGGAGATTGCAATACATCATTTTTTCAATGCTCCGTCAAGCTTCCAGGAAACACAATCATTTGGGTTATCTGGTCTCTCATTCAGGAGTCCATTACTCCTTAGAGTCAGATAAATGTTCTCTAGCAGTTAATTTTTATAAACAACTTTTTCGCTCCCAACTATCGAAACCTCCAGACCTCAAATTTCTGGACATTCAACCACTCATGAGTTCATGCACTTTCTCAAGCTTCACACCCCTGGACACCACTTCATGGCACGTAAGGTTGATATGAAGAAATCATATGACCGTGTTGAATGGCAGTTCCTCTTTCCCTTACTTGAGCGGCTCGGCTTCCCAAGCCAATGGATTGTCCCAGCCAAAGAATTCTTATCCACTGCCACCATCTTGATCCAGGTCCATGGGTCCCGTGTGGTTACTTTTCCCCTTCACGGGGCTCCGTCAAGGGGACCCCTTTTCACCCCTACTGTTCGCTCTATGTTCCGAATGGTTAAAGCATTTGGGTCTCTTGTCGTCCCCCAATCATCTCTCAGCTCATGTTTTCGGATGACACCATACTTGTCCTTCAGGTCTCCTCTTCCATCATTGGCACTCTCCGTGGTCTATTCGCCCGCTATGAAGCAATGGGCGGTTAACATGTCAACTTGTTGAAGTCATCTATCCGGTTTAGTTCTGGTCTACTAGGTATGATAATAGCCATATCTCATTCACTTTGTCATTTTACTTAACTGAGATGGAACTGGTTTCCTAAATTATAGGCACATCTCTAGCTACCTAGTTCTTAAAAGTACCAATGGAATAAAAAACCTTATTCCTTATGTTGCATGAATGAATGTATCCCACCACCAAATGTAAAATTCTCCATCTCTACACATGCCAATGCATTTTGGTCTTATCACATGAGTCCAAACCCAAATTAAGCCATTTCGCACATGCTTCAAAAATATTTTACTCATGGTTTTATCAAATAAGACCAAACATTATCTCATGTATGAGACTATAATAGTAACAATTTTTATCATAAATATGTATATTACCACGTACTAAGCCGGCTAGCCATTTTCTCACAAGGACACGCCGAGCAGATCTACACACATTCTGGAGATTGTGTGATAATTGGAATGAAGTATAGGAGTTGGAGGACTAGGGGAAACATTATTGGTTCAACAATCATCTTTTGGGGATTGGATGTGAATAGTCAATGGTGTTGGCGAAGAAAGCGTCAGAGGAAGGCTCGATGCAAGCAGGGGCGGTAGTTGCTACGTCTAGGATTCAGAGCAAGGAAGTTCAACCATGTCTAGCTACAGGGATGACCCATGTAAGGACTATAACGGACTGTGTAGAACAATCAAAGTACTAAAGCAGAGGATTTTGATGGCAAGCTACTTGAAGACAACACAATGCCAGGCACCCTTAGTACCGGCACTGATAGACTACATATTGTATTAGAATCAAACCCATCTTGACCCAATTTTGAGTCGATTTGATTGATTCTTGACCTATGCGATATAATTGGATGACAGAAAGAAGGGTTTGGTTTGATGTTCTCTCAAATGGACCATTTCAGTATGTTCGACTTATTTGCTCGAGGGTCTTTGGGGTTTCAGGTATCCATCGGATAGAGGGCGGTAATACAAATCAAACGATACCAATCAGAGGTGAAGCAAACGTTGGATGAGCAAGATACGCAAAAAACTAAAAAGACTTGGTATGGAAAAGAGGCAACACGACGCTTGGAGGCCCTATCACCCCACACGCTGTGTGCTAGGGCAAAATTTCCCACTTAACACATTCCTCTTAACACATAAAAGGGCTTTTTTAGGAGAGATGCAACATAATCCCACTTAACACATTCCTCTCAACCCTAGTTAGAAATCCCAACCTCTCTCACTCGCAGTTGGAACACCTAGAAGAGGAAGTGGATGATCAAAGAAGATTTGATTGAACACATGGAGGCTAGAGTAACTATTGAAGACCATAGGATATTCATCACCTTCTTCTTTGATTGAGCAAGTTGGTGATTGTATCTCTTCTTTGTTGTACTAGTTTAGTCATGATTGGCTAGATCTTTGCGTTGTTAGATTAGGGATTGATGTTGTTGCAAGGATAATCCCATCATGATGAGGGGTTGAACATATTGGATGCGTAATATGACAATGATTTTGCTTGGACTTAGGAGTTTCAACCTAGTTTTATTTCATGGCTTGAATTAGGTCATATGAACCCTTTCATTTGCATAATTACAATTGGAATGTGTTATACGTAAGTCCAAGATTGAAGTAAGGTGTCTGTGGACCAAGCACACACCCCAATTCAACCTTTTGTGATAGGATTTCTTTAGGAGCATTTCATCAAACACTTAGTGAGCGTTTTGAAAATCACTCAATTGAGTGATAGGAAAGAGCGATGGAGCGTTTGGGGTGTAAATGGTGACTTATCACCCCTTTGCAAGTGTTCGTAGTGCTCTTAAGGTATTTTGAATACCTAGGCATTTTGTCGAGCACCTTTTGCTCATTGCTAGGTAGCTTGATTTCAAGTGAACTAGTAATGGTAGTCCATATGCATAACCGTGCTATGGATTCCTACGAATTTCTAGAGGAGGATCAATGTCATAGCTGGTGTAAATTGAGTCCAACTCTACTTGTGAACGGGATTTGAACATCGACTAAATCCTGAAATCTAGCAAATCTATTCTCTCATAGCTTTCTCTTGATACTTTTTTCCCTCATTTAGTTAATTGAATTGAATTACATGCATACTAGTTCGTGTAGTGAATCAAGTACAAAACATAGAACACTCTTTGAACTTTGTTAGCTTAAACTGTGTTCCGAATAGTTGAGTAGAAGCCTAGTGAAAGAACCTTGTGGCATAACGACACTTGTTGGTTATGGACTTGGTTATCATATCCATTGTTTAGCTATCAAGTTTTTGATGCCATTACTGGGGAATAGTTCACACCTTCGAAAGACCAATCAGGACCGATGCTTTAAGCTTTCACTCAAAATAGACGTTTTGCTCCCCTTGTTTGTGTGTGTTATACCCCCATGTGTGTGTTACTTTGGCTTGCTCGTTTTTGGCGTGTAGGGCTCTCTTGTTCATCCTCATTGTGCATGAGATGTTCTAAATGCAATCGAAGTGCACCAAGGCGGCTCCTAGGGACTCCACCTCGCCCTCCACCATGCGTATGGACTCAACCTCATTCTCAATTAATTGCATCATCTTCTACACCACCATCTCGAGACTAACTGGAGCTCCAAAGTAGAACCAGAGTCATTTGAGAGCATGTTCAAAATGACTCAACCACCACCTAGGACTCTTGGCGACTATGCCAAGCCTACTCTCAAGGGAATCTCATCAAGTTTTCTTCGTACACCAATTGAAAATGCAACTTCGAATTGAAGTTCTAATACACCCTAATGGTGCAACAAAATGGTTATCATGGTCGTGAGCATGAGTGTCCAAGTAGCCACCTTCTGAGTTTCTTGGAGATTGTAGACCTTATAAATTTCAACAATGTCCCTCAAGAGGAAATTCAACTCGGGAAGACAGATCCACCAATTTTTTTTGCACCGTCGACGTTTTCAACTCGTTCCTCAGCTCCCGATGTCAATTCTCACGCTGCTGTCAATTCTTGGGCCCACCATTCGTAATCTGCTAGCGTGGAGCTTTCTCTTCTCCGTTCATCAAACTAGGTCAATGTTAATATTAGGCCGAACTAGGTTATTGTCAATATTGGTCGAACTAACTTTAATTTTTGTTTCTTTGATTTGTAGGTCATATAAGATAGTCAGCAAACCCAGCATCACATTCATATGACTTTAAGGGACGATTTTTGTTGGGGTGATTGGTTCAACCGATTCTTGGTGTTTGTGGTATTGTGGATATCGCTGAAAGCTAAAGAAGTATTGAACCCATCAGATGGGATTAATTGAACTAGCTAACAAAAATTTTGCATATCCGTCTAGTGAAATGGGAGAGCTAGCCATGAGTTTTGTGGATTGTTTGATTCTTTGTTTGACTCCTTTTCTTGAGTCCTTTTGTCTCGTGCTTTAGTTTATTGCTGATTGAAAGGTTTCCCTGTTAAGTGCTCGGGTTTAGGTCCTATTAGTTGAGAAATAGAATTATGCTCCAACATGTTTTCAACTTTTTGTTTGTTGCAGGCACTGAGAGAACTCAAATTTTTCTGGGTACCTACTGCTGAACTTGGGAAACCTTTGCCCTTCCTACAATGGACGAAACCCCTTGACTCTCTTAATCGGTGAAATTGATGTTCGATAGCTTGTAATCAGCAAAATGTAAAGTTCTGTTTCTTTTGTTCATTATATCTATTCCATCAAGTGGATATCATATTTGTTGTTAGATTAGTTCACGCAAAGGTGCTTTGTTCTTACCGTCTTGTTGCTTTATTTCCTCATAACCAGGCTATCATTGGTATTGATTTTCTCTCTAAGACAATATACCTTCAAAATAGAACTTTTATTTAAGGGGTTTCCTCTAATTTACTTGCTTATTGATTCCTGTTTATGTTGGTGTTGTTGAAATTTGCAGCAGTTACATAGAGTTGTTTATTAGACACGTGGGGATGGATTTTATTATTTTAGACACGTGGGGATGGATTTTATTAATACGTCTTGCATTCCCTTTCTTGTTGCTTCAGCATGCTCATCAAGCTATTTTCAATTCTATAAAGGTGTCCAACTATGCTTTGTGTGTTGTGTAGCATGTCAATTCTAGCATATTTATTATACATACTGAACTCCTTCAAAGTTCACGGAAATGGTAGCTTCTTATTAATTCTAGTATGTCATGTTCAAGACCATTGACAGACATGGTTCACATTTTTGTGTTCTTTGTTTATCATCCTTTAGGTATAGCTTAGGAGGAGTGTCAGGTCTTAATGATTATTTGATTTAGTGGTTTATGGTTCAGTGGATTAAATCACATTCAAATCTCAAAGTGATGTTGAATTTCATGTGTCTAATTTAATTTTATTTGTATTATATATGTTCGTTTGTAGACTGGAGTTGACAAGGATCATGGTCATAATGACAACCATGATGATGACGAGTCTCTAATATAGTCATGTCTAGGTTGGCAGTGATGTAGTCTACTGAATTAGTGATTTCTTTTGGGTAGAATAATCAATGATTTATGTTAGTTTAGACCTGTGGATTTTGTTACAATATTAACTCTTGGATGATCATATTTATGTTATTGTTGTGGTAATAAAATTGATATTTTTTGTTTAGAATAGTGCCAAAAATCAAGGTGGATACTAAGGTCCTAACTAAAGGTAAGGTTCTAATCAAGGTGGATATCAAAACTAAAATTAAGGACAAGTCTCTAATCAAGGTGAATAATCAAACTACAATCAAGGCCAAGGGAATCAAGGGTGCAACCAAAACCAAGGAAATCAGGGGTACATTCAAGGGCAAGGAAATCAAAGTAAAAGTTACAATCAATTCAATTTCTAAACACATAACAACTACAACCATGGTCAAGACTTCAATCAATGGAATTACTAAAGGTCCAACAACTACAATCAATGACGAAATTACAACCAAGGGGGAAACCAAGGTAATTACAACCATTGAGGTTCTAATCATGGTGCTAATCAACATCAGGGCAACCAAGGAAATCAAGCGAATGACAACAAAGAGGATTTCTAAGCTTTCAAATGCTCCCCTTCCGGATTAGAAGGATTAGAAGACTTGTTGTGCAATCATAACTAAAAGTGGGCAACATCTTCCAGATTCACTCCTAACGTAATTGATCCTCCTATCAATATACCTAGTACACTTGTGCATGATGGTGAAGTACTTGTGGAAGATGTTAATGAGAATGACACATCTAGTAATCAAGAGGATGAAGTGATAGTCGAAGAAAGTGCACCAATTCCGCAAGCTTCGTTTCCAAAAGCTCCAAAGGATAATGAGAAGTCCATGATGCCAATTGAAGTTGGTTCAAACAATGCCACGTAGAGTTCAACCGAGGCTCCATCTACCTCCAAGCCCCCTTAGGCTGTGTACAAGCCTAAGGCACCTTAGTCCAACCGCTTAGACAAGGATATTCTTGAAAAGAGCTTCAAAAAATTTGTGCATAGACTTCAAGGAATGCAATTCACAATACCATCCGTCAAAGAAATCTCCAAAATGCCTCAATATGCCAAGTTTCTCAAGGAAATGTTCACCAACAAGAGCGACTAACTGAAGCTTCCAACATCAGACTAAATGAGCAATGGTCTACCATCCTCTCCATGGATTTTCCTCGAAAACTCAAAGACCCGGGTAGTTTTCCTTGTATGATAGGTCAAGTTAGGATTCAAAGAGGTCTAGCGGATCTAGGTGCTTGCGTCAATGTCATGCCTTACTCATTGTGCAAGATGCTAGACCTAGGAGAACATAGCCCGAGTAAGGTTTGCATCCAACTAGTGGACAAATCTATAAAGTTGCCATGTGGAGTTGTTGAGGATGTGATTGTGAGATTTAAGAAATTTGCGTTTTCAGTGGATTTTGTTTTGATAGATACCAGAAACATTGATGTCTCGTTGATCTTAGAGAGACTATTCCTAAACATGTTTAAGGCAATCATAGACGTGTTTGAGGGCAAGCTCACCTTGAGAGTTGGGATAGTAGGCTACACTCCAATTAATCAATGATATGACGTACCCGAATGATTGAGATGATGATGAGTTTAATGACTCTGCTCACATGACTTCGGTTTATTCTATTGACGGCTTTAGTTGTAAAGATACCTTGGATTCGTACTTGGAGCAATTTCATGCAACATGAAGATGACCAAATTGAAGGTGAATAAATCGAAGATTCTACATTGGAAGAAGTTAATGTTATTTCTATCGATCCTTCTAGTGTATCCGAGAGACCGACTTCATACGGCAACTCACCACACCTTGATCTTAAGCAACTACCAAGACATTTGGAGTACGCTTTCTTGGTAGAAGATGAGAAGCTACCGGTGATCACAAGTGGGTAATAGCTTGGGGTAGCATTACAAAGAAGAGGCCAAGAGGGTTGACGATGCTAACCTTCGCACGATCAAGGAGTTCAAGGAAGGCGACCAAGTCTTACTCTACAATTCTAGCCTCAAGCTCTTCTCGGGGAAGATCATTACATTGTAACAAAATTAATTTCATATGGGGGATCGAGGTAAAGTCCTCAACTCATCTCGATCCTTTTACCATGAACGTATACCACCTCAAGAATTACTGAGTTGGTGACACCATTAATGCCATCGATAAGGTAGTGTGCAAGTCCCGGTGATGTGATGCCATAACTTATTTACTATTAGAGTAGGAAAAAAATAAAACTTGCATGATAGTGTGATGTGTTGTGTTTTTCGTGTTATGTTTGTTTTTTTCTTTCTTGTGTTCATGTGATGGTCAAAAAGTTTCGTTAAATTTTGTGTCGATTTGGTGCTTGAAATATGATGAAAGGGCTTTGAAAAAGTTGATTTCTGTGGAATTATGAGTTTGGGGAGCCAAACGCGGTGTGGACTCCCTTACCATACACCATTGCCCTTGTAATAGTGACTCAACGGTGTGTGGAGGCGTTGTGATCAAACACACAGTCTGAGGAGTTTTATGTTCCAAACCGATTGATTTTTGACCAAACTAAGTAATTCTTGACTAAACTAAACCAAAGCAAGACCGTTAAATCAAACTGTGGACCATATGACCATTAGTTGACCATTGACCGATCCTTTAGCTTTTAGTTGACCTTGAGTTGGGAAACGAATTCTTTGGTTTAGACTGGTTTGACTCGGTTCAACCGGTCCAAACCAGTCAACCAGCCCGGTCAAACCTTATCTCTTTCATTCCTCCTTTGCGTAAAACACATCTTTATATCACTTCATATGTCGTTTCCTCTTATGCCGCACCTTATACCAAACTACAACCCATTACCTTGCCGGCGCCTCCATCTTCCCTCCATGCCGCTAACCTTTGCATCACCACCGTAGCCTTCCCCTTCCCTTCGTTGAAACTACCACAACCACAAACCAAACCACTGCCACCCAACCCTTCCTTCCTATCCACTCCTGCCACCCTCCACCCTTCCCTTCACAGACTCTGTCGCCGACTAAAGAATCCATATGCCGTGTGGATTTTCAAACCCCTACACGTTGTGTGCCCCCCGGACATAAATCCAATTTTATTTTCTCTCAAGTAGGCCAGAATATCGGTTTGTTATTTGCAACTTTCTGAGTTTGAACGAAATTGTGGTATGTTTGGCTTGATTGTGGGATTGAATGCTTTGAGTATTCATGATTATGGTTGTGAGATTTGATTTGGTTGATTTGTGCTCAAATTGTGGATGTTTAGGGTAGCTACTCGCATCCAGGGTACCAGCTCTACTACTATGAGACAGTGGAGTACTATGTCTACTACCCTCACACACCATTCTACAAGCCACCACCGCCACCACCAGAGGAGTAAGTCTTCTAGGATTTCTCTTTGACTCTCAAACTAGACTTGTGTTTGTGCTTGTGTTTCTTTCACTTTTTAGACTTGTGTTTTGGAGTGTGACACTATGTTGATGTTTCCTTTCGTATGTTATTTTGGATGCTTGATTGTGATTGTGGACACCTCCTATAATATTTTTTATTATTTGAAGTGTTCTGTTTCTTCATGATTCCAGTTTATCGATCTTGGTCCTTCTTCCTTCCATCCGGCTTTGCTCTTCACCCCAATTTTGTACCCCTTTCCCCTTATTTTCTAGTCACATTGAGGAAAATGTGTTGTGAAAGTGTGGGGGCCCACTACAAAAAGAGGTATTTGGCGTCGGTTCTAGCGAAGGAACTTCATGTTGGTCGGTAAATAGCCGACAACAAGTTACGAACCTCTCAAATAGGTTATTGTGCGTCGCTGCCGCTACTCGTTGCCGCTACTCGTTGCCGCTGCCACTACCCGCCCCCGCTGGTGTGGTCATCGCCGCCCCTCCACCCAGAACACTCAGTTTCGGTCGAAATGGATGCCCGTGGTAAATTGACACTTTGACCTAATTTTTTTTGTTAATTGTAACATTATTAATTAGGAGGTTTTTTAATCACTATTAGTTGTTCTTGAATGGAAGGGTTACAGTTGGTTGCTCGTTCTCTAGTGTGAAGTTTGAGAAATATTTGAATTATCCTTGTGTAAGGTATGCAATTTAGTTTGATGAATCAAATATTGAGTACTATGCATGAACCCGAGGTCTTTGAAATGTTAGACTTGTCATCTTATAATGTCATCTCTTTTCCATTATTTAGAATTGGTATCATTGTCGAGTTTCATGATTAGATCATACAAGTGATTGTGGTAATGAATATCTTATATGAAATGCATATGGAAAACTCTTAAGTATTCCTAGGATACTAATACTCTCATCTAGAGAATTTAATCTCTACCGTCCTTATTTATTTTTTTCCTGTTTTTGTAAGAAAATCTTTAATGAAATTATCTAATGGTCACATGTCTTAATTACTATAACATCCCGTGTTCAAAACTTTTTAGTTGTTTTTTTGGTATTCTGGCCTACCAAATTAATATATGAGCACATTAAAAGTAGTATTGCACCTACTAGTCACTTTTCTTTTGTGTTTGCAAATATTTTCAAATTCAGCTTTCATCGGTGATGAGGGGTCCGCCGTCTCCTCTGATCTAGCAACTCCGATCTAGCGACTACTTCTCCCGATAGTAGTCGTCAGTGACCGTGAGTAGTCGGATTAGACTCTCCCCTTTCGCAAGTCGGACCACATCTCCTCCATTCATGGTTGCACATCAATTGAATAGAAAGTAAGAAATTGAGATTTTGATTGACCTAGAAAATCCGACATCATAGAAATTCAAAGCTTCCTCACATGGATCCCAAAAATCTCCCAAGGTAGTTGGAAGCTGTCTACTTATTGTGCCTATTATCAACGGTGGTAGAAGGATCCGGTAACATTGCTCTAAATTGACAACTAATTAATCATCGACCACACCTTCTCCCATCTCCTCAAGAAAGACCCCCCTACAAGCTCCATCTCCTCCTCTCCCTCAAAGAATTCTCTGACCACTTTGTCACCAACTCCTCCCACCTCGACAGACTCTTTGACCTCCCTTGCTCCTTCGCCCAACCTCCGCTCGATACGATCTCAGTCACTTTCGCGTTCAAGGAGCATTTCATGCTCTCTTCCACTTCAGTCTTCATCTCCGTTGATTCTTTATCCCAATTCCCTCCCAACCAGACCGAATCCCTTGTAAAATTGCTGCTCACCGTCATCAATCGCCTCAACCATGGTGTCGATTGGAAGATTCGAGTGATCGCCAGTGAGTGCCTCCGTGAGCTCGAGAGATGCTATCCTTGCTGCTATTAGCGATCGTCGGCCATCTGTGGAGCCTCTGTCAGAGTGAGCGGACTCATGCCTCTCAGTCTTACTTGTTTTTGTTTGTCGTCGTTGTTTATAGCATCGTCGATCGGAAGTTGAACACATTCATTGCGAATACCTGTGTTCCCTTGGTTCCGTTCAATGTCCCTCAAGTTGTTACTAGATTGGATTCCAGTACTCATAATAGCTATAATAGTAATGTATGTTTGAATTTCAAGGAGCTGAGGAGAGCAATGGCAATCTTGCTAGAATCGCCTCCGGTTTTAACTCCGTGTGGAATGATGGAGTTTCTAAGCTTGATCATTCTGGTAGCTTTGGTTCTGGAGTTGCAGCAGCCTTCCATGTTGAAGGTACAATTCTTAAGGATGATCTACTCCTTTAATCCTTTGTTATGTCATGTTGTGTTAGGGATGTATTCGTAATTTGTTGATGCTTTCAACGGACAAGAGTAGGAAATTGTTGGTCGGCTGATCCTTATCTTGAAGGAAATGCAGCATTACTTGGTATTTAGGTTACTTGCACTCACTGGACTCTTGGTCTCTTGCCTTCCAATAAGAAATTCAACTTGAAGGCAACCTCCTCCGCCAAGAATGTTGGCGAGACTGAGGAGAATA
Source organism: Linum usitatissimum (assembly GCA_030674075.2). Lineage (NCBI taxonomy): Eukaryota > Viridiplantae > Streptophyta > Magnoliopsida > Malpighiales > Linaceae > Linum > Linum usitatissimum. The sequence goes on along the minus strand of JAUJYP020000273.1, from coordinate 788,203 downwards.
AGGTTGGTGCTTTGATTAAGACTTTGGTTCTTGCATCGTTGTTTGGACTTTGGACTTTGGTATTTGAAAATCTGTGAAAATGGTTATTCATGCACTCAGACGGACACTTGTATGATTGAAATTTTTTCTTCATTATCAAAATGTCCCAAATATGATCATCATAATTTAATAAAATGAATGATGTATGATGTTAGGTTCATCCATCCATCAATTCATATCACAAAGTTAGAGTGATTAATAGTGCAACATTAATATCTAAATGTTCACATGTGAATAAACCAACACCTAATAGCAAAATGAAAACATACAAATAAACATGACCTCGTATTAATTGGAATTAAGTCAAGTGACAATTATGCTTTTTAATTTTTAAATTAATTCAATTTCAGAAAATAATTATGATGAACGGTTGGAATTCTCGCGTAGAAACGGGCGGCTCAGATCAATTTCTATAGATGGGAGTATTGATATTCCGGGTATATCGAAGACCTCACCAATGCATATTCATGCGCACTAATTTGGAATTACTATACATTTACTTTACTTGTCAATTTGTTTTTATGATAGAATGGCATAACCAAGAAGACTTGGGATGTTGAGGTACTTACCCCTAAGGGTGGTAGGGAGAGGAAGTCTTTTGCTAGTGCATAGATTCTTATCCTTGATCCTGGAATGACGGTCATCATTTTATTTGAAAATAAATTGCCAAGTGGAACCATTCCTCTTGGACTTTTTGGTCAGTTCGTAGGGATGATTGCCAAGGATCACAACATTCTTCCCTTGCACTATGATGGATGGCCATATGTGTGTGACATACAGAAGGTAGCGACTCTGGCAGCGGTGATGGTAAGTAGTAGTTTGTGATCTATTTTTCATTTAACCTACACTATTTACTAACATGAGTTTTTGTTGAACTGCAAAATTGGATCGTGATTGAACCAGATACAACATTTGAAGATGCGAAAAAGTACATAATGGGTGACATTGCGAAGAAATGGAGAGACTACCAAGTCCGGATGTGGAAAGACCGAGTGTTGAAGAATAATAACATCCCAAAACCACTCTATGCACAAGCTTCCAGAGCAGCTTATATTGCAGCCATGCCTGGGCAGATGCCTCCACCTATGTGGACACAATTTATGGACTACAAGCTAAGAACGGAAGTTCTGGTAAAGAAATGAGGTCTTAGTTTTGTGATATGATTGGATGATAGAAAGAATAGTTTTGTGGTACGGTCTCTGAAATGGACCACTTAGGTCCATTTGACTTGTTTTCTCAAGTTTTTTTGAGGTTTCAGATATCCAATGGATAGAGGACCATAAAACGAATCTAACGTACCAGTCAGAGGTTAAACGGATGTCAGATGAGCAAGATACGAGCGAAACATGAAAAAGGCACGTTCTAGAAAGAGGCCACACAACGTTTAGAGGCCATATGATCCCACGATCCGTGTGGGAGTGCATACATGCCACATAAAATGCCTCTTTGATGAGAGATGCAACATAATCTCACTTGACACATTTCTCTCAAACCTAGTCCAAAATTCCCACCTCTCTCACTCACTCTTGGAACACCTAGAATAGGAAGTGGAGGATCAAAGAAGATTTGATTGAACACATGGAGGCTAGAGTAACTATTGAAGACCATAGGACATTCATCACCTTCTTCTTTGATTGAGCAAGTTGGTGATTGTATCTCTTCCTTCCTGTACTTTTTTAGTCATGATTGGCTAGGTCTATGTGTTGTTACATTACGAATTGATTTTGTTGCAAGGATAATCCCATCATGTTGAGGGGTTGGACATATTGGATGCTTAATATGACAATGATTTTGCTTGGAATTTGGAGTTTTAACCTAGTTTTTTGTCATGGCTTGATTTAGTTCATAGGAACCCTTTCCTTTGCATGATTATGATTGGAATGTGTTATAAGTAAGTTCAAGATTGAAGTAAGGTGTCTTTGAACCAAGCACACACCCCAATTCAACCTTTTATGCTAGGATTGCCTTATGAGCATTTTATCAAACATTCAGTCAACGTTTCGAAAATCACTCAATTGAGTGACACGAATGAGGGATGGAGCATTTAGGGGTGTAAATGGTGACTTATCACCCCTTTCCAATTGTTTATAGTGTTCTTAAGGTATTCCGAACACCTAGTCATTTTTTTGAGCACCTTGTGCTCATTGCTAGGTAGCTTCATTTCAAGTAAACTAGTAATGGTAGTCCATATGCATAACCATGTTGTCGATTCTTACAAATAGCTAGAGGAGAAGCAATGTCATAGCCGGTGTCCATTGTGTCCAACTCTACTTGTGAATGGGATTTGAGCATCGACTAAATCCCAAAATCTAGCCACACTCTTCTCACTTAGCTTACTCTTGATACTCTATGCCCTCTTTTAGTTAGTTGAATTGAATTTCATGCTTGCAAATTCGTGCAGTGAATCTTGTAGAAAACTTAGAACACTCTTTGAACTTTGGTAGCTTAAACCGTGATCTGAATAGTTGATTAGAAGCCTAGTAAACATACCTTATGGCATAGTGAAACTTGTTGCTTAATAACTTTGTTGTCATACTGATGCGTTAGCTATTAGGCACCAAGGCCGAAAGGTCAGAGTAAGAGCTAGGATGATGACACTCTGGGGTAGTTTGATTTATTAAGAGAGAAAGGTGTCCCATCATCATCACGACCAGAGTGAAGTTTTGTTTCGTTGTTAGTAAGAGGTAAGAAAATTCATGAGATTAGAGATAATGTCCGGGAATCAGGTGCCACTAGGGAGACTTGGACTTGTCGGGACGAAACCTTTCTAAGGTAGGGAGAGTTTTGACACCCTGTTTTCTAGTTGGGTGGTTGGACCGGTTTTGGTCAGTCCGATTTGTCGGCAACGATCATGATGGAGGAAATGATCACATGCATGGTTGTTGTCTGACCACGGGTGTCGCTGACTATTGGCCACAAACAAGATGGGATGCTCGTCACGACTGTGACTGGAATCTTGTCACGCGCCTGATAAAACTTTTATCTAAGGAGATCGACTGCCAAGGAAGGGTTTTATATTTTGATATTTATGGAGGACTATCCTCGAGAGCAACGGGGGAGGAAAACCTAGGAAGTGAAGATGAGGGTTTTACTTCGAGGCTGAGGATGAGTACAATCATATAGGAGAGTCAGGTCAAATTCTCGAACTTCATCCTTTTCTCTTCCCTCAGCTGTTAACCTTTAAGGGTTTCAGATGTTGAAACCATTTCTTTTTATTGATACGTACTGGTTGGAACTCAGGGCGATGAGGGTGTTTCAAACTCTTGTATCAGCAATTTTTATGGTGATGTTGATCAGAAGGACGTCAGCTTGTCCTGAGATGAGTTGGGGGTTTATGAGTTGATGGCTATAAAGTAGTGTGTGATCTATTGTACATTGTAGAATAATATAGGCCTTGCTAGACTAGATGATGTGTATGTATCGATCACCAACCCCTAAATTGCGTAATCCTCTAAGTAAAATGTTATGATGCTAAGGACCTATAGAATATGCCTTCTGATGCTGCTCACATGGTTTTGGGTAATTTCATGGGCTGATGCACTATGAGAGTATCCACATGATGATAGGGGTGGTTGGTACTAGGTAGAATGATTACAGGACTGGTAGGGTCATATTACTATATATAGACGTGCGTTCTTGAGGTGATATCTTTTATCATGCTTCTTCCTTATGTGACCAGACTTAATTCCACTTTGAACGATACATAGGCACTGAGAGATTATCACTGACCCTGTTATGGTAGTGTCTTCATGTATGTATCTATGTGTTTCAGTCGCATGTACTGTAGCTAATGGTGGAGAGACAGCATGTCAGATTTTGATTTTTGTTTTATATTTTTAGAACTTGGAGTTGTATCTCCTCATTCTTTTGATAAGTTATATTTTTGGATCTGAGATCCATGCATTGTCTGATGATATTGAGCAATACTTCAGGGATAAATTTAAGAGCTTCGCGTGAAGCACATTAGGCAGCTCTGTTACCAAACTGCTGAACTGTCTGGAGCCGGATCTCGGGTAAGGATGTGAGCATTGAGCTTGAACTACGAGCTATGTGGGGACCCAAAAAAGTGTTTCCCCGCCAGACATCGGAGGAAGCGAAGCCAACATGACCTTCAAAATCAATCTGCAAAACACTAGAATGACAATAACACAAACATACATCATGGATACCGAATAACTCAAACAAAAGTTGATAAGAGATACCAGGATAAGGTGTACCGAAGGCAAACACGAAGAAGTCCAAGAATTGACACTAACTCTCATCAAACAATTCGAACCTCTGATCAATGACCCCATTATTATTAAAAGACCCTTAACCAAGGCCAAAGTTGAAAAAATACAACTAAACACCAGAAGAGTACAAGAATTGACACCATAAGCGCCACAATCACTATCTAACCTAACAAAAATATTGTATTGAGATTAGTGTAAAAAATTTGAATTGCCGTAGAAAAATATTGTGGATGGAAACATAAATTAAAGAAAATAAAGATTCCAATTAGAAACATGTTTCCCAATCTATTTCATGGAAAATAAACTTTCCTAAGAATCCTTCATATCCGTTGAATTTAGCATTTTTTTCTCAATTCCTTCCAACCTCAACTCAACTATTTTGGACTATTTCAATTCATCTTTCCTAGGAATCACGATTCCAATTTCCAAACATAGCATAAGATAATAAAGGAGATGGAAATGGTGTTAGCTCTCTGATTGATCGATGCAGGACCTCCCATCCGTAACTAAGTCATTCCCACACCAGCGTTAACAATGTCAAAGTCCCTCGGTGCTGGTTGATGTTGGAAAGGCACAGTCAAGTGTCGTTATTGTTCTCGAGGTTCTCTCACCAAGCTCTTACTCTACACTTATGACTACTATTTAGAATGAAAGAGTTCCAAAGGGTATTTTCTATCTTGATTACTTAAGGTTAAACTAACACAAGTAACACTATATAATCAACTAAGGATGCAAAACTAGCGACGGTTAACAATTAAGAGGAAGAGTTACTAGATTTCGAGATTATTCGATGCTCAAATCCTTGGACAAGAAAGATTATCATTGATTCGGATTCATTAGGCAAAAAGCTTCATTTCATTTCTATTCATCTAAGTCTATGCGCATGCTCACACATAACTTACTACCAATAGCACACTTCACTTATTTTGGTCACACACAAATAAACAGCTAAAAGCGCATTCAATTAATCTAAATCAAAATAATATGATAGAAGAATAGGCAATAAGACACAGCAAACACCTATGAAGGATACTAATGCAGTCACATAAACATCCAAACACTCTATCTCAACCTAGCTTGGTCCACTAAGCAAGAATCAATATGCCTGCATAGTATGCCTTAATGTATACTTCACTAAAGATGGGTGAATTGGGTATGGAAAGTCCTCATATACCCTACATTCACATTAAATGATAGAAACTTAGGTCAATCAAGTAAGGCCATCCACCAATATCCCTATATTCATCAGATGAAAGCCATAACCAAAAATTGGATTCAAACATATATCAAAGAACAAACTTCATTACCAAAAATCATCCAAATCTAGTCCAACCCCTCAAAGTGAGGGGATTATCCTTGCATCCACATCATCCTTAATCTAGCAACATGAGGATCTAACCTACCATGGAAAAACTAAACGGAGAAAGAGGGGTTACAATCACCATCCTTGAACTCTAAGGAAGAGGACTTGATGATGATGCTTCCTTACTCCTCAATCTAGCTTCCAAACTCAACTCAATCCAAGAAAGCTACTCAATCTTCTCTTCTAGGGTTTTATAAGGGGTGGCGAGAGAGCCTAAAATCATACTCAAGGTGGAATATAATGAAATTATACTCCCCCTCTCCTCAAAATAGGCTTATATATGGTTGTCTGCATAGGTAACATGACGTGTGAGCATTCTCAATGTCACACGCTATGTGACAGGTCTTCACGACTGGTCCTAGAATCTCATATCGATCATATCATGCCCAACTGACCTCAATTGGAGCTCTAACTTGAACTGTTGGATTTTTCGTTGAACCCTCTACCTGATGGATACCTCAAAACCCAAGGAAACAACTCAAATGAACCTCAATGGTTTGTTTGAGAGACATAGCATAAAATCCCTTCCAAAGACAACCAAATCACTGCAAACCGGTCTGAAATCATAAAATTTAGCTAATCGATATTTAAGGTGGGTGCAATTATCACTAAAATATGAAGTGACGTTAGGAACCCGACCCTTAAAGACCCAGTTGAACCATTGGTTCAACCCATTCAAGTTTTTCGGGTTCCATCTAGACTAACTTGAACTAATAACTTTTAATAAATACACATAACCACGCCTTAAAGATAGACTGAAACATTCATTAAACCTTTATAAATATACAAGACGTGAATCTCAGGAACCTTTAATAGAAGTCAAATACAAAGACAAGTGGATTTGCAACTCCAAGTTGTTAAAGCGGATCTAAACAAATCCTAATACGGCCAGCTCTCTCCCCACCTTTAGGTCTAGTACCTGTGACTGAAACACACATATACAAACAGAAAGAAAAAACCATAATGGGGTTAGTGATAATCACTGAGTGTCTGAGTATCATCCCAAGTGGAACGAAGGCTGATCACAAATGAAGGACATAATAGAAGTTAACATCTTAATTACTCAAGTCTAAACTAGTAAAGGGATCCTACCGGTTATGTAATCATACTATCTAGCACCAGAACCCCTAACATCGGATGGATAGCCTCATAGTGGATTAGACTATGAAATCACCTTAGACCGTATGAGCAACATCGGTAGGTATACTTGACATGTCCATAATATTATTTTTACACTCCTAGGGGATTATGCAATCAAGGGTTGGGTGACCAATGCAACACATCAACTACATCTAATAGAACTAGGCCTATCTTATCCTACTCTCTATAGTAGACCACACACTATTGTAGAACCAACAAGAGCTTCATCTTGAACATCTCATCATTAAAACATTCTATACAGTACAGCACACACTACTATATAGTCTTTACGAGTTCATGCTCAATCATCATCATCACCACATGAGAAATCCAATCATAGGATTCCACAACATCTAACCTCAGTTCCACATCTGATTCGCTTGCCTCCTTCCCTTCCATCCGCTTAGGGGTAACATTTACATTTGCTCCATAGGTCCCCTCTTGAGAACTAGGAAAGTTCATGAGCTCCTTTGATTGCCCAAAGCCCAAAGGAGAGTTCTTCTTGTTGGAGAGTGTTGGGAGGAAGAAGAGATAAGGGATTCTAACTGTATGCTTTTGCCCACAACCAAGCTTAAATACTGGTCTCGTCACTCTTGTGGCTAACTACTCACCATACTCATGGTGGTAGAATGATCATGCCCATGGTACCCTTACTGACCACGACCGCAGTGAGTCTCCAGGCATGCTCGTGGTTAGTAACTAGTCACACCCTGTGGTCAGCCTTTGGCCACGCCCAACAACTCAACTGTTGAAAACACTCTCTCTACCCAGAACCAATGCAAACCAGAAATTGGGGTATCAGAACTTTTCCTTCCTACAAAAGGTTTCGTCCCGAACCTGAAGTCTTGAACCTGGCAGGGGAGCTGGTTAATTTTGGTGCACTTACCCACAAGACCCTGGTATAGTTTTCCCGCACACTGGCCTCAGTATCGTATTTTCGCTATACCACACCACAATGAATAACGGTGTTGATTAAGTTCCAATTGTCACGTTTATCGCTCTTATCTAAGCAATATTTCATGCATAATCTTATCTCTTTGCGTAGAAGTTTAAGGTGTTTCTTTCATTTTAAGCATTTATGTTGATTTAATGTCTCAAACCCATTTGATTTCATTTGGGAGTGTTTTTTATAGATTTTCAGGCACATAACAGCATTGGGGAATTAATTTAAGTGATATGACATGCATCGATAGTCTAAGAAAAGCAATATGAAGCATTTTGACATTTCGAGACAACTCAAGAAGCCTAAAAAGTGCCATGATCTCAACTTCATCGGAAAACATCATTGTTTTGTAGTTTACACATAACTCCTAGCTCAAAACTCTGATTGATGCTAGGCTGGTGGCATTGGAAAGCTAGTTCAATAACCTACAATTATCATGAAGTCAAATTTGGCGAGAACAAACATTACACCTAACTTGGTCAAATATTGCACCTAACACATGAGAAAGTATTTGACCAGGTCTGGGTTGACCAACTGCTCGGAATTTTTGGTTAAATATTGTTCCTTACTTGGTTAATAAACTTCTATAAGGTAGTTGATAACTGTAGGAGCAATATACAACCAAATCCAGCAGCGGTAAGGAACTTGAATCCTATAAATAAATTGGTCCTCCTTCAGTTTAGGAGACCCATTTGGATGAAATTTGAGAGTAGATAATAGAGAGTTTGGAGCAACATACTAAAGATTGGTGATTCCCGTTCTTTGGCAAAATTATTAATCAACTAGGTTTGTCATTACCCTTATCATGGAGTGAATAGACTAGTCCGTTGTGTAAATAATTCTTGTTAGTTTTATCGCCTTGCGGGTTTTAACTCTTTCTCTCGAAAGAGCGGATTGAGATACTAGATTGGTAGTAGGTTAGCTGTCCCGAAAGAGTATGACCTAAGTAGAGGAGAATTGTGATGGTGAATTGGATTTGTTCCTTTTTGCATGAATTGGAGAAGTTGAGTATCGTTTATTGTCTAGATAGCCTAAGGGGATTCAAAGTCTAAGCTATTTCATCCTAATTGGTCAAAACTGTTATTCGTGCAGACTTGCAGCCATTGTTCTAGTCATCTTGATTTTTATTTTTCTTGATAGATTGATAGTCATGGCACTTACACAACAAAACCTGATAAAACGATTAGCATTTTCACAACTTTGAGTAGACACAAGATTGAAACCCTAAGGACATTTGACTCTAATTACTTTGGTAATTATGTTTACTACAAGCGTGTCAAAATTTGGCGGCATTGTAAGTGAATTTTTGTTGTGTTTGAAAGAAGTGTGTTTAGTGTTAATCGTTCGCTAATAGAAAATTTCCATCTTTTATGTATTTTCTTTTGCCAGTTTCACCTTGGTAGTTTTGTTAAAGTATATTTATGGAGGACTACAAGGATACCACTAGAAGCGGACTCACAACAAGCATCGACCCCCCCTATCTTGTTATGAGAATTCGTACGAACCCATAATCTACGAGAAGCCGACATGGAGCTATCATCATCAACCTTCCCCAAGTTATATAGAGTCATCACCATTCATTACTGTCATGAAGATCTGTACTCAACTCCATACCACCAGGAGCCTGCATGGAACTATCACTTTCAATATTATAAAGAGCCATCACCGAACCATTACCTTCCGGCCAACATTGTAACAAACATATTGGATGTTAAGGAAATGCTTGCTGTCCATGAGGAATACTTACCGTGCAAGAAGAAATGCTAGCTAACCAGACGAACCTAAAAAAAACAAAGGAGTTACAACAACAAGTGGAGGAGTTGATTGACAAGGGTCACGTTCGAGAGAGTATGAGTTCTTACAACAACAAAGCAGTTCGGTTTAACTAATGTGCCTAGTACATTTATGCGACTAATGAACCATGTCCTTAGAACTTCATTGGCAAGTTCGTAGTTGTCTATTTTGACGATATCCTTGTGTATTCAAAAGACCTAGAATCCCATAGCAAACATCTAAAGGTTGTCTTAGAAACACTTAGGAAGAGGAAGTTGTTTGCTAACATTAAGAGGTGCTCATTTTGCATCTATCACCTTGTTTTTCTTAGCGTTGTTATGAGTTCCATAGGGATTTGATTGGATGAGGAGAAGATCAAAGCCATCAAATCATGGCCTATCCAACGAGCATCACCGACGTTCGTAGCTTTGATGGACTTTCCAGTTTCTACCGGCGATATGTGAAGGATTTTAGCACCATCGTGGCACGAATAACGGTCATGGTAAAGAAGGATGTGCCATTCCGGTGGGGAGAAGTGCAACAAAGAGCGTTCGAGTTACTCAAGGAGAAACTTACACACTCACTGGTTCTAACATTCTCGAATTTTTCAAAGACATTTGAGATCGAATGTGACGCATCCAGAGTAGGGATTTTGGCTTTCATAATGCAAGAGAAGAGGGAAATTACCTACTTCAGTGAGAACTTCATGGAGCAATGCTAAACTACCCAACTCATGAGAAAGAGTTATATGCAGCAGTTCGAGCCTTAGAGACATTGCAACATTACTTATGGCCAAAGGAATTCGTCATACATACAGACCATGAATCCCTAAAGTATGTCAAGGCACAACATAAGCTCAACAAGAGTTACGCAAGGTGGGTGGAATTCATAGAGTCTTTTCCTTACATAATACGCATCAAGCAAGGTAAAGAAAATATTATGGTGGATGCACTATCTGGAGGTCCGCATTACTATAGACTCTTAGTGTTAAGGTCATTTGTTTTGAGCATATTAAAACCCTCTATGAAGAGGATGTCGATTTTGGGGAAATCTTTCGATAATGCGAGCATTTGAGCTACGGGAAGCTCTATAGGCTTGATGGATACTTGTTTAAAGTTTGTTTACCTAACTCTTCTTGTCGAGATGTGTTAGTTAGGGAAACTCATGGACGAGGCTTGATGGGACACTTCGGAGTAGGTAAAACCATTTCTTGTCTTCAAGAGCACTTTTATTGGCCAAAGCTCAAGCATGATGTGGAGAAGCCTCTCGCCAAATGTGCAGTTTGCCATCAAGGCAAATCAAAAGTTTAACCACACTAGTTATACACTCCTCTACCTATTCCTACTTATCCTTTGACTGATAATTCTATGGATTTCATGTTTTGTTTGCCTAGAACTAGGAAACATCGTGATTCTATATTTGTGCTTGTTGACCGTTTCTCAAAGATGGTTCACTTTATTCCTTGCAACAAAACTGATGATGCATCTAATATAGCTAGCTTATTCTTTCAAGAGGTCATTAGGTTACATGGGATGCCAAGAACCATTGTTTCTGATCGAAATTCAAAATTTTTTAGTTACTTTTGGAAGACTCTTTAGGGAAAATTAGGAACTAAGTTGTTGTTCTCTACTACTTGTCACCTTAAACAGATGGGCAAACAGAGGTTGTTAATAGATTCTTTTCCCAATTACTTAGAGCTATAAGTAAGTCCAATATTAAGACTTGGGAAGAGTGTTTACCTCATATTGAGTTTGCTTATAATAGGGTTGTGCACTCGGCAACACCATATTCTCCGTTTGACTCGTGTATGGATTTAACCCCTTAACCCCTTTGGATTTGTCACCTTTTCCCGTTCATGAGTTCACTAATGCAGATTGTGAGAAGAAGGCTAAGTATGTTAAGGAATCACATTAGAAAGAAAGGGTCAACATCGAGAGGAGGACAGCACAATACATACGAAATGCCAACAAGGGACGAGACGAGAAGATCATTCAACCGGGAGATTTAGTGTGGATCCAATTTTGGAAATAAAGGCTTCCACACCAAAGGAGCTCCAAGATACTGCAACGAGGAGATGATCCTTTGAAATTGCTACAAATCATCAACAATAACGCCTATAGGATCGACCTTCCGGACGAATTTGGAGTAAGTGGCACTTTTAATGTGTCCGACCTAACCCCCTATTTGGATGATGATGTAGGACCAGATTCAAGGAAAATCCTTTCAAGAAGGGGAGCATGATGAGGGCATCCCCCAGGGTCAATGACGAGCCTAGAAAAGGTCCAATCTCATGTTCATAAATGAAGGCTTTCAAGGAGAAGATTAATGCCTATCCAGATGAGTGGAGTCAACACAAGCACTACGAGGAGGAATATGACATAAAGAACATGAGGACCATAATGACTTGGAATCTAGATGATAATGGAGTAATTAGAGAAGAAGCAAGCCAAGGGGCATCCCCAACAACCAAACATGGCATCAGCATCAACATCCGCACCGCGGCCGCACCTAAAGTTCAAGACCCGCAAGAATGAATGTCCAAGACAACTTTTCCCGCACTATCTTTGATGAAGAGGTGTGGAATGGTGAGAAAAGATATGTCCCTGAGTTTTGGCACCATTCAGAGCTGAATCAAGTTGAAAGGTCCGAATTACTTGAAATTGGGTCCACCGATTTTGGAGGATTGCACCAAATCCCACCTTGGCCCAAACGATAAGACTTTACCCGCACCATCTCTGGATTAGGAGCTTGATGGATCATTTAAAGACCAACTAGGCCATTGGAAGCAACGATAAAACGAATTTGGGGTTGAAGCCCACATGTAGACTTGTTACGATGTTGTCGGAGCATCCATAGCGAGGCCTCTTCAACAATTTTGAGCCTGAACCAATTGGCGGTCACAAGGAGCTCATCAATCACTCATGGGGCTGCCGTGAGTGTCTCCAAGGCCAGAGACCAGGCCATCTACCATCCACCAAGGTGCATGGCTCACTAAGCCCATTTGAGCTTAAGTGAGTCCATTATCCGTTTGTGTTTTCCTTAGTAGATTTGGATTTGGATTGTGTTTGGTATTCATATATTTGATAGGATTAGTATGGGTAGGCCTAAGGACTCCTTGGCCGATTCGTTCCTTATGAACAAGGATTGACTTAGTCAAGACCTGATCCTTAAGGAAGAAGGAGACTTGCGTAGCAAGGACCCTTCTAACACTATCTTTTAGATTTCTTTTCATGCAAGTTTCGTCCGCCCTCCTTCTCTATAAAAGGGGTATTTCTACCTTGTAATCAAATCAGACCCCCTTGAATTTAATCAAAGTAATTTTGGGGTTGTGTTACTAGGATAGTGGATTCGGTTTATCGTAGTCGGGTTATCACCCCCTATTTGAAGCACCTTTGACATTGTAAGACTTAGACCCTCTCTTCGAGCTTGTGATCGATTGGTCGGCTCTGTAACTAGTCCATCTGATTTTTGCATTTGTTTCGTTTCTTTGAAAGCCTTATTTTGATAGATTGTCCCGATCGTCGATTTCGTGTGTTCCGGCTCATATCATATGAAGATGACAAACTGAAAGATGCACCCATCATTGCAAAAGTTCAAGCTAAATGTGTTGAGAAGCTTGATGAATGTGAATGGGATGGGACTTCTACAATCCATCTCCAATCTGCCATCGCAAGCCCTTTCGAACTAGATCCTGAGATTCTAAAATACTACGCCATAAGAACCCTGGTCAATGTCCTAACCCTGCCTTGAGAAAGGATGTTGTAAGGTAGTATTTTGCCATCAAAATGAGAGCAACCAGCCATGCTTGTTTACCAAGTAGGGCGAGGTTGATACCCCGTAGGTCACGGAAACCCATGCCGCCCTCCGCCTTTCTTAATGTTTATCGGCTCTAGTTTAAGCATGAAATACCACGCCCCGTCATTGGCTTCGATCCCCACCAAAATGAGTTCATCATAACCTCTAAATCATTCGTGAGGGTATTTGGTAGAAGAAATACATTCATGTTATATAACGATAGCGCTTGAGCTACCAATTTGACGAGAATATTCATTTCAGTCTTAGATAGTTTTTGTCCATGCCATGATTGTAGACATTTCCAAACACGTCCACGTAATCCAGTGAAAGCCTCCGACTTGTCACATCCAATCCCTATAGGAACTCCCAGGTACTTAGTGGTATCGAGCGCATTGGTGACTTCTAGGATGGTGCTAATGTCCTGCAGCACCGTCTCATTTAGACCCTTACTATGGTAAGACTATTTGTTTATTTCCATTGAATTACTCGAGATTTGGAAAATCCCACCTTCCCGAAAGGAACTTAATAAAATAGCAAAAATCATGGTTCAAAAAAGTGATTCTGTTCAGATCACCCTAACCTACTAAATCACCTCCTACATATAAAAAATCAAAGCAATCCGAAATAGTAGTACCTCCGTTGATCAAGAAAGAAATGTACAACATGATAGGTAAAGCTCTATCGTTAGGATATCATGACCAAGGACTAAACTGTAGAGCGTAAAAAGTAGAGTGACGAAATCATAAGAATGTAAATGAGAATTCGTATTTAAAACCATTCCCTCTAATTTCAGAATCAATCATTGAACAATCTATTTGGCTTTATGCCCTAATTTCCTCCCTTTCAGGCTCATGCCTTTCTACTCTCTTTTTTTTTCTCATCTAAATCACTTCCCTTCTTGCCGCAATGGCTTATTATTCATACAATCACTTGTCGGAAAATATCTTGATCCCGTCAAGACATTATAACTAGTATTAAAGCACTTCGCTGGCCCCAAATTCTACCATCGTTACTTATTCACTTCCTTCACCACTGCCGTCTTTTTCGGAGGTGACATATGGTTGTGGCTTCGTTAGTGTGTTCGTCAATTCCGGCTCTATAGCATTCCGGAGGGCAATCAGTTCTATAGGGCATGGATGGCTCTCTCCGGTGAAGCTCTCGGGAACGCGATTCAGTTGGGTGGATAGAGTTCTGTGCAACTGTTTTGAACCGTTTTCCCTGTTCAGTCTCCTCGTATGCATCAGCTTCAGTTAGCCCTCCGCCTACCATCCAGGCACTTGCAGAACCTATGACTGAAATGAGACGAGTGGAGTTGGGTGATTTCATTTTCCCTTTCTCCAAAATCGACTGCAGCCTTGCTTGGATTTGGTGTTCCAATCCCAGTAATATTGGGAAAGAACCCATTGCTCAGGTTCTCTATTCTTCTAACCCACTACTGTTTCAAACAAGTGCACTCCAGGTGTTTGTAGAAAGTCCTATGAGTGAGTTGCCTAATTGGGAGTTCACTTCAGCATCTCGTTCTCAAGATTATGGAATAGTGATTTTTGTATGGTGTAGGGGAGTAAAGAAACGGTACATCGGAGCTACTTATGAGCAGAATTGTAATCCAGAGCAGCCAATGAAACTTGTTGAAACTAAGGAGGATGTTGCTCAATATTCAGAGGATGTTGGAATCTGCTTTAGCAGAGGAGGCACAAGTGGTCATGGTTAAGGATGACAGTTCATGTTCCCCATGTGAAGCAACAACTGGTTATCCTATGAAGAAGGTACCTATAATTGATGCTCTGGAGGGAATGACATCTAGTTCTGCCAATGATCCAGTTCTAATGGAGAAAATGAGATTGAGTATCCCACCTGTGAAACTTTAGTACATGAAAATAGAAATTGTAGTGGTGAGCCAAATATTGAGGATGTCAGTGGAGAAGCACAAGGAATTGTTGGTGTTGGTCAACTAATTGATGGTGAAGTTTTAGAATTGGTTGAAAATGCATTTACATACCACCTTCTCAATTCGCTGGTTGAGGAGTGCTATAGTTTAGATGTTGCTGATGTCACTACCGAGCATTTACATCAGCCAATGGGATTGAGAGAGATGTCACCCATACGATACCACTAAAGAGCGTGTGCAGGCAGAACATGCTTGATGATGATGCTGAAGCTTACATGAAGGAGAAGCAGGGCCTTAACATCAGGAAGCAGCAGCAAGAAGCTTTTAAGCGGGAAGCTGCCGCATCTAAGAGACTGCAGGAGCTTATTCGTCAATTTGAAGGTGTTCTTTGTCAGCTTACTCAACACAAATGGGCATGGCTTTTGCAACCCTTGGATGTTGAAGGTCTTGGCTTGCATGACTACCACTACGAGGTTCGTGATAAGCCAATGGGTTTTAGTACGATAAAGAATCTGATGGGAAACAAGGACGCAAATAGTTATAAGAATGCCAGAGAGATATGTGCTGATGTGAGATTAGTATTTAAGAACGCAATAAAATGTAACAAAGAAAGGGGTGATGCTCATGTTACGGCAAAAGCTTTGTTGGAAAAGTTTGAAGAGAAATGGCTGCATTACACGGCGCCTGAATCACTTATGGTCGAGCTGCCATCAGATTATGTACCTGTAAGAGATGTCCACCTAGGAGGATCATGTAATGCAGGAGATAGCTACTGTTGTGGCCAAGTTATACATGGAGATGTTATCATGGTTTCAATTGTCCTCACACATGAAACACTCAATCATCTTCAAATATTTCAATGTGTCTTGGCGTCTCCTACTGAAGTTTTCCCTGCTGAATTATGCTGAATTTTAGAGCAGACGAGTATTTCCATAACTTCACACTGCTATTTAATTTATTTATTTTACAAAATAATTAATACTTGTTTCTCCGTCCTTTTTTATTTAATTAATATCTTTTGTATATGAACTCGAATTTGAATAACTGTTGCGCCAAAATCTTAGTTTTTAAAACACGATGAAAACAAGACAGACATGATATAATTTTGACGAACTTTTTTTTCCAAGGTCAAAACGTGTGAGCTTACTGCTTCAAAACTAAAGTTAATAGTTATCACCAACTTACATGAAGTTATTGACAACTTATATGTAGCTATTAACAACTTAGATGTTCCTATTAATAACTTAAAGGTAGACGTTGGTATCAATAACTTAGATAAATGTATTAACAACTTAAATGTAAGGTAGATATGTCTGCTCGATGAAAACGTAAGATATAATTGGGGAGGGAACGTAGTTATTATCCAATTAGATGCAGTTATTGAGGGAACTCAGACGTAGTTATCACCTACTAAGAGTTATCTATTAGCTACGTACTGGTAGACATAGTTATTAGTAGGTTAGATGTAGTTATTATCTAGCTAGACATAGTTATTAACAACTTAAATGTAATGTGGATATAAGAGTGAAAATACTATTATCAGCAACTTAAATGTAGGTATTGCAACTTTGACATAGGTATTAACAACTTAGATGTATATATGGTCAAGGAAAATGTAAGGTAGATATAGGGAGGGGAAACGTAGTTGTTATCCAATTGGACGTAGTTATTGAAGGAATTCAAACATAGTTATTAGCAACTTCGAGGTCATTATGTAGCATCTTTGAAGGAGTTATTAGCAACTTTGAGATAGTTATCAACAACTTTGAGATAGTTATTAACAACTAGTGTTTAACTTAGTTATTAGTTGCTTATAGATAGTTATTAGCAACTTAGACGTAGTTATTAGCCATATCAAAATTATGAAAATCGAACATGGAATGAAGTTGTTGAAATAAAATCAATATTCGTCTCGTTAATTTAATCTTTGAAAGATGAGTATTTATATATAAAGAACATAAACGTCGGACTTAAATTAAATCAATCATGTTAGTTTTAAAACAAAAAGTAAGAAATAAGATATTTTTTAATACCTAAAATATCCCTGTTAAATATGAGCCTTTAGATTGAAATGGCCAGAAAAGTAAAAGATCTGACGCCTGATGGTGAATTCAACATAGCATGTAGTCTCTTTCAATGGTGATGGTGAGTGACCCAAAAATGCTTGTTGTCTCATCTTTGTTAGCACTAGGAGATGTAAACTTCTTAACCCTTTGTTCGTCTTCATTGGTGATGATTTTTTTGATAAAAGTTTTTTCTTTTTCTATATTTCCCGCTATCGGCTCCACAAATTATTGTATTTCCTCTTGAATCTCTGGTTCCACTCCAGCAACTTATGATACCATCTTTTTTTCATTATTGATTGAAGTTTTATCTTGTTGTTTTTTTAACCTTTTGATGATCGCCTCCCATCTTCAATCAAACAACTCCCCAATTGACTCATCTGAAGCAACTTTTTGTGTAACACGAAAGCTTGATATAGCCATAGGCTTGACTCATCTGCTATATTTTTCCTCAATCCACTTCAATCGAATACAAATTTCATCCACTCCAGCTTGAAAAGATTGTTCGAATCTTCAAAGTCTCTCCACGAATTGTGATAAAATCACAACTTTATCTTCCATCTTCACCACTCGACGAACCAATTAATTATAAAAACCCTACTAAAGAAATCAAATAGTTTAACTATGTTTTTTGCCACGGTTTTTCTCTCTTTTATGTAATACTTCTTTTCTTTTTCTTTTTCTTTTCTAACTAAACAAAATAATCTAAGCTACAGGATACGAGCTACAAACTATTTCTTTGTGGCTTTTGTTTTCAAACTAAAATTAGGAAAGTACTAAGGATATGAATCCAAGATATAGTTAGAAACTGGATATGTATGCCTTTAATTTGAACTGAAGCTCTTATATCAAACTGATGTGAACCACGCTGCGATTGCGATAAAATCCAAGAACAATCTCGACACGAAACACTTGAAGAATATGATAGTAGTTTGTTTATGTTAGTATTTTATTTATAATGACTAGAGCACGAAAGAGGCGACCTCGAGCCATCCACTAGGATGTTTAATATTTGTTATAGGAGCAGAATGGAGCTAATTCAGGATGTTAAGTGGTGGGATGAGATTTTGAGACAGTTCTTTACTGATACTAATTGTTTTTTAGTAGTCTTGATGAATTCTTTGAAGATAGTTCATAAGTAAATGTTTTCTTCTATCTTATTTGTTAGCTTTATTTAGTATTGTTATTTAAAGTACCCTTGTCGGGGCATTTTAGCAAAGTAATTAGTGAATTATGTTACAGTACAATACCACCCTCAAATGCTTTCATATTTTTCCAATGCTAAAAGTGTATTTTAGTAAATTCCCTAGTTTCAAAAGTGAGGGTGTTACAAATGTATTTGTGCCTTATGGTATTAGCGGAAGAAATGGACAGTCGAACGTTCCTCGTCGGGTATTTTTCCTGTCCCGAGAGAGGGGATGGTTTCCGTATCCAAATATCAAACCTATCATCAAGCATACTAGCATCCCTCTTTTCGTTTATTCTACTTTGCTTGGCTATTACATTTTGGTTTCAACTTGTTTTTCTTCTCTTTTTATTTTTCTATTTTGCATGGTTGGTTTTCCAAAATGGGGTGCTTGTGATTCTGATCAGGCTTGGATACGGTTAATTTTGGGCACTAGTACCTTGATCCACGACTTGAAGGGATGAGAAGAAGAGCCCGACGGGGTCAGAAAATGGATGGCAGATCAAAATCCGCCTAGCGTGTTTGAATGACAACCTTCCATGTGAGCTTTTTTGGGCACATCGGCCTCTTTTAGCACTTGATTTATATATGTTCCGTCCATTTTGACTTCATCGTACCCCATAAAAGTTTGAAAGGGAGAATGAATCATACACATCAAACAGGTAGAGGTGTCAACCCATAACATCCTTATGCGCAAGTTTGAAGCACACTAGTTTCAGAAAAAGGAGAGGTAGTCTACAAATGGTTAACTAAACATCTTATTGACCCTCAAGCACTATGAGATCACTAAAGCATGCATCCAACAACATCTACAATTTCAAGTTCATGTGAGAGTTTCAAAAAGCAAGGAACAAGCTACAAGATATACACATCGAGACTCAATAGAAAGGGAACTAAAAAATCCCTAAAAAGTAGTACCCCACCCCACACTTGAACATCACATTGTCCTCAATAAGACCAAATAATAGGGGTTAAGAAATATAGATCTATTAGAAGATTGGAGTCGGGATGGAGAGATGAAAGACTACGAAAAGAGACATGAAAACAGCACACGATAGAGAAAAAAGAAAGAAAAATATAAAAACAACACAAGATACTGTGTATCCACAGTCACAAACATCCATAGCACAAACTAAAACAAAAAGACAACACATGGGCACAATACAAAACACAAAAGAAGAGCCTGAAAAGAGAAAGGAAAATCATCACAATATCGAGTCTGAGTAGTCAAGAGTAGTCTAGAGAAGCATTGTGGTGGTGGCTGCTAGAAGTAGTTGTGGAACTGGCCATCATCTCCCAAGTAGGGGTACTCGCTGGGGTAAGGAGGTACAATACCCTAAAAACGGTGTGGTTGGGGAAGAGGGTACTCCGGGTACAGAGGATACTGGTACCTGGAGTATGAGTTTTGGTAGTATACTATATAACCATTATGCTAGTCCTAAGTCTACTGGAGACAGTGTGTCTCAGTCTGTACAATCTGTACTTGCCTCAACATGTTGAAACAAACTGGTAGTCTCTCCCCTGAGTGCATCAAAATGTGAACATCATCTTGTGTCGCTCCCAACGGCTGACCAAACCTACCCATATGACCCTCCATGGCATCCTAGTGCTCCTAGGCTCTCATAGCCTCCATCTCTCTCCTCTTGTCCGCTTCCTGCTGGTGGATACAAAGCTGCTCCAAGGTAGTCTCCAGCAAAGAGATATAAGCAACTAGTGGTGCATCCTGAGTTGGAGCCATTGTGTTGACCTCATCAACCAACAGATCTTCCACCCTATTCTTCTCTAACTCAGCCATTTAGAAAGAAAACGTTGGGCGCTTGACCAGAGGGGTTTCAAAGAGATCCGACACCCCAGTGTTGCAAATTAGTAAGGTCACAAAACCACCCCAAAGCAACATGGAGTGAGCATAATGGGACTTCAAGATCTTGAAGTGGCTGATCACCAAATCCTCTAGATGCATGTCTATCTCCTCTCCGGGCAGTAGAACATGTTAAAATCTCTCTTTCTTATTTCATTTGGTGAGCTGGTGGAAGAACGATGGGAAATGTTGTGGCGAGCAGACTAGTGAACAAGTCTCAACATTGGCTTGTGAATCTACAAGGCCTTCGAACTCAATGGACTAGTAGTATGCATCATTCTTCCAGAATCATTAACCGATATAATAGCCGATATAATATCAAGAGTAGTGATATGATCAAATTAAAATTCAAGCATTAGAAACAATGAGTATAGTCACAACACCAATTCAACAATTGGAAGCATTTCACCTAGAAACAACCTAAGCTCAAATACACTTCAAGCTACAAAGATGCAATTCCATGTTCTCAATAAAGTGATTCAATGTTCAACAACATCATATTGCAAATCTAAAGATTGAATTAGGCACAATCATCTTAAACTAGCAATTACAATGTGTTAAAGTAGACTCATTCATCACTTTGACCAAAATGGACCACAAATCAAAACCAATCCATCACATTTTGTAAGCAATGACGAAAAAGTGAACTTCCCACACTGGACATAGAATATTTACATCCTTGCAAATGCAAGAACACGGAAATTCCAAACATAGAAGCAACAAGCTCAAAAAAATCCTAAGTTCATGACCAATCTCGACCACATTCATCATAAATAAAGCAGAAGTCAACCAAAACCAACAAAAAAATCCCACTCAAGCATCCTAGAGAGCAACCAAATCCCACAAAAATGGCGGTGACCTTAGAGGGTATTGGGAGAGATGTTAGGTGGATATTGCTGCTGGGTGTTCGGAGACCAGGTTGTTGACACGATGGTGGGGGTTAGCTACTGCTGAGAACAAGTAGAGGAGGCTGGAGGGTGCGATGGTGGATGGTGGCATCAAGTTAGGTGTGACGGTAAAAAGTGAGTGGGAGAGGGTGAAGGTGGTGGTTGGAGATGGACTGAAGGACTTGGATAGGATGGTGGTGGTTTGGGTAGAGAAGCAGCAGAGTTGGGTGGGTGGATTGGAGAGGCGGCTGAGTGGAGTGAGAATGGTAGTTGGCGGTGGCAAAGTGGCAGGGTCTGGTTGGCCGAATGCAGAGGCGCTGGAGTGGTTGGCGGTGGACAAGCAACAAGTTTGGGTGGGTGGAGAGGAGAGACGGCGGAGTGTAGTGAGGATGATGGTTGGCGGTGGAGAAGAGGCAGGGTTGAGTGGGTGCAGTGGAGAGGTAAAATCGTGGAGTGAGGATGGTGGTGGTTTGAATGATGGAGAGGATGGAGGCGTGCAGAAAGAAGGGAGAAGAAGAAGAGAATTAGGGAATTTGTTTTTTTGTCCTAGGATTTGACTGGTTTTTTATGTAAATAAACAACATCAAAACTAACGATCAACAATCAGTCAACGGTCAAATTAAACAATTTTGGTCAAACTTAATAGTCAATGTTGGTTCGATTCGATAAAAAACCAGAACAGGCTGGTAAAAATCGGGATCGATTGGGCCACAAAATCACCTCACACGGCGTGTGGATGGCCCAAGCCCATACACCATGAACCAAAATCCAGAGAGAATGGAATTTTCTTGGGAACACCCCTTAGGCGTGCGGCTTAGAAGCTTATTCTAAATATGGTTGCCCAACACTCCACTTCTTAAACAGAATCCGACACTTAAGGCACTTCAAGCACATTTTCGAGCATCAAACGAACAACAATTTGAATAAAACTTTGTACTAAGTATTCGCAATCAACGTTGGGATCATGCATCTCGAGGTACTCTCTCTCTCTCCTCAACAACTAGAAAAACACAAACATCACACAAACATCACTTACTCAAACTCCTAAGCCGCACAAATGATTTCATCACATCACATCACCAGGGCCGACGCACCACCTCATCGATGGTACTGGTGGTGTCACCAACTCGGTAGTGCTTGAGGCGATGGCCATTCACGGAAAAGGATTAGGGTGAGATGATGATTTTACCTCAATTTCCCCATATTGAAGAACTTTAGCTACCATAAATGGACAGGACCACCTTGACATGAGCTTTCCTGGATAGAGTTTGACACGAGGGTTCTATAGGAGCAATTGATCACCTTTCTTGAACTCCTTGATTGTACAGAGATGAGCATCATGAATCCGCTTTGAGTTTTGCTTATACGACTTGGAGCTTTCATATGCATGGTAGAGCAGCTCTTTGAGTAATGCATTTGGAAACATCCGCTCTTCGCCTACAACACTCAAATTAAAGCTTAGAGTCTTAAGGGCCCAAAACACTTGATGCTCGAGCTCTACTAGAAGATGGAAAGCCTTACCAAAGACCAACCTATATGGTGTGGTGCCTTTAGGAGTTTTGCATCCGCTATGCCCACAAAACATCATCTAATTACTCAACCAATCCTCCCATGATTGGTCAACCGTTTTGGACAAGATTCATTTCTGGTTGGTAACCTCAGCTTGCTCGTTAGATTGCAAGTGGTAAGCCATGGAAAACCAATGACTTGCAAACCCTATTGAATTGCCCTTGGAAGTGAGTACCTTGATCACTAATGATCTTTCAAGGGGTACCATACCGGGAAAATAAATTGACAAAACTTTGCAATGGTGTGGGTATCATTTGTGGGAAGAGCTGTGGCCTCCGCCAACTCATACAACTAAGCTCCCATGGTACGCTCTCATTGCCAACTACCTAGCTGGTGGAATAGTTGATTAGAGAATGAACCATCAGCAAAAGAGGGAGTTGATTTCCAATTCTAAGCACTATCTTTGGGACGATCATTACCTCTATCACGATGGACCAGACGGAATCATTCGACGATGTGTCACTTTATTTGAGGCAGGCGACATCATATGCCACTGCCACACCGGTTATGCTGGGGGATCACACTCGAAACCACATAATACACAAGATGCTCATGTCTGGATTGTACTGGAGGAAAATTTTCAAGGACTACAGAAAATTTGTGATGCTTTCCAATGCATGGGTAACGGTTGTGACCTGGTGATAAACACGGACATGGGTTGGTCAGTAGGCCAAAGGCGTGAAGGGATGATAAAACACGGATGTGGTCATACGAATACAATGGGCATGGCAAAATGTAAGCCACATGCATGGCAAAATGTAAGCCATGGGCATGACCAAGGATACACCACTTTGTAGACCATGGGAGTGGTTGTGTTGGTAATAGTTTTCACATTGTCCAGAAAACATAGATAAGTTATAAATGGAAAGGGATGATGAATAGTACCTTCGTGTGTGTGGTAATTTTAAAGAATCAGTCGAGATGATCAGGGATCCGCCTGCATCTAGGCTGGATTTCAAGGAGCAGACTTGTGTGGGCGCCATTACTTTTGATGGGAAGTCCACAGATCCGCAGTTAGTAGTTGATTGACTGAGAGAGTTGACCAATGCATTCAGGTATTTGAAACTTGCGCCAGAGCAGAGAGTGTTGTATGTTGCTTACCTACTAAGAGATACATCAAAGGAGTGATGGAGTAATTAGATGGAGGCCGAGGATGACCTGTTAGGACAGGATTGGGAGGAATTCCTAGTTGTATTTAAGAAAGAATTCAAGTCAGAGAAGTGGCAGAAGAATAAGAGGGCTGAGTTTATCAACCTCGGGCAGGGTGATATGAAGGTGGTTGACTACCATAGCGCCTTTGTCAAGCTTAGCAGGTGGTACAAGGGTTCACCGGAGCAGAAAAATGGACAACATGAAGAAAATGTTTCTGGATGGGTTGAGAGCTCATATTCATGTTGGACTCAGCAGCAGCCTTGAGGGTAGAGCACCTTAAGGGTGCGCTGATAGGAGAGGGATATGCTTGGCAAGAGGGGAAGAAGAGGATGGTGGATTTAGGTGAGTTGCAGTAGTTTCGAGCACCTAAGAGGAGGAGTTACATGCATCATGGTGACCCTGCATCACAACTCACTTTTCTGCCTCTATCACCTAGACATCATAGCAGAAGCAGTCTACTGTGGAATTTTATTGTCCTCCTTGCCCAAAGTGTGGGATGCGACATTGAGGTGTGTGCCTGAAGAAAGCGGGAGTCTGTTTTCGGTGCGAGCAGCGTAGACATTTTGCTCGGGAGTGCATCAAGTTGAGTAAGCCTGCAATATTAGAGGTGATAGTGCAGCATGGATGAGCTTCTTCAGGGAGCAAGATCCGAGGTGCTATTGTAGTTCCCTTGGGACAAGGTACGCCAAAAGGGAGGAACACAGTGGCATAGAGCAGAGTGTCCGCCACCAGAGTTGAGGCAGAGGTCGCTCTGAATACCATCACATATAAGGTTGTTCTTAAAGACATATCTTTTCATGTATTGTTTGATATGGGTGCTTCGCACTCTTTCATCTCTGCTGGTGTCGTTCATCTTTTACCCTTCATGCCTAATAGGATGAGTAGATCGTATAGATTCAATACCCTAGTAGGGATGACTCTGCTGGTGGATTCTTGGGTAGAGGGAGCAGCCTTGCTGTTTGAGAATAGGGAGTTCACAGGGAATCTCATCATCCTTCTTTTTTATGAGTTCGATGTGATTCTGGGGATGGATTGGTTGGAGCACCATGGTGCCATGGTGGATTGTAAGAAGAAAATGATAAAGTGCTCTCCACCTAAGTAGGAGGATTTATTTCTATGATTTAGGAGCAGATTCACCATGGACGTCCTTTCATTTCTACTTTGAAGGAAGAGAGACTAATCAAAAGTGTATGTGAGGCTTTCCTATCTCATATCCTTCTCGATGTAGAGGGACGGATAGAGGATGTGCTTGTGGTTCATGAGTGCCCTAATGTTTTCCCAAATGACCCACCGTAGGTGCCCTTTGAGCGGGAGGGGGCTTTCAATATATAAGTGGTGCGGCGCATAAAATTTGTATCCATATAACCCTACCATATGGCGCCGGTGGAGTTGGAGGATCTCAAGGAGCTGTTAGAGAAGGGTTTCATGCGGCCTAGTGTGTTACCCTGGGTGCGCCAGTGATGTTTGTGAAGAAGAAGGATGGATCTGTGCGGATGTGCATAGATTATAGGAGGCTGAATAAGGTAACTGTCAAGAACATATATCCTCTGCCTTGCATTGGTAATATGTTTGAGCAGCTTCATGAAGCTTCCAGGTTCTCTAATATTAATTTGAGGTCAGGGTACTACCAGTTGAAGGTGGTAGAGGAAATTGTTCCTAAAATAGCATTTTGAAGCAGGTCACTATGAGTTCTTAGTGATGCCATTTGGGTTAACCACCGCCCCTGCACCCTTCATGATATTGATGAATAAGGTGTTTCATGGGTACTTAGAGAAGTTTGTTATAGTATTCATTGATGACATCTTGGTTTACTCCAAGACATAGGAGGAGCATGCAGACCACTTGAGAGCAGTTTTGGCTATCTTGAGGGAGCAATTGTATGCCAAGTTCTCTAAGTGCGAGTTTTGGCTGAGAGTGGTTTTATTTCTTGGACACCTAATAAGTGGTTGAGGCACCAAGGTGGACCTGAAGAAGGTGGAGGCGATAGTGAATTGGTCACCACTCAGGAGCACAGCTAAAGTGAGGAGCTTTCTAGGCATGGCCGGATACTACATGAAGTTTTTAGAGGGGTTGTCTAAGATAGCAGGACCACTCCACAAGCTAACCAGCAAGGACACAACATTTTTTGGAGCAAGGCTTTTCACGAGAGTTTTGAGGAGCTAAAGAAGAGGCTCACCAACACACTCTCCTTGTAAGTTGCTGGGAGTGAGTATGTGATTTACATTGATGTCTTGTATTTAGGGTTAGGCTGCATTCTGATGAAGGATGTCGGAGTGGTGGCTCAGGCATCTTGCTAGTTGAAGGTGCATGAAGTGAACTACCCAGTTCAGAATTTGAAGCTGGCGGCAATGGTTTTTGCACTGAAGCTATGGAGACACCTAATTCCCTGGTGGCCGAGCAAATGAGTAGGTGTGGCAGGCACTAAATCAGCAGGGCCTGTCCAATGACACCTAATTCCCTTGGGCCGAACAAATGAATAGTCCACCAGGGAGTTGCCCCTCGGCTCGACTCATACGTTAATGGAAGAACTTAGCCATACTAGCATTTCACGGTAGAAGAACATTTCTTCTCCTTTAATGAGAGAACTAGCCCTTGTACCGACATTGAGATAGGAGAGAGGATGCCTCCATACGAAAGTGGAAGAAGTGAAAGTACATATCCACTATGTGAGTGTAAGAGGAGTGGCCGAACGCCATGACCCGGGTGGTTTATTTAAAATCGCCTGCCAAATGCCTGAAAGATGGCTATCAATCAAGCGGCTCATCAGCGTCATAACTAAATGTCCGAGAGAGACCAGTGAAGGGGCCTTCGAAGCCGATTGCAGCTATGAACTCATCCCACATCTCACCGTATTTCGTACCACCAAGGGTATAGTTAACACAAATGCTCTTTTGCTTATCCCAGAGAATCTCGTAGATGAACAAGCTACAAAATTCTTGGACAGCCACGAGGATGGGAGGGTCGGTAATGAAACCCAAAACACTCAATCCTCCCCAATCCAAACGTCGAACCATCTCATCCGCCCAAGAATGATTTATCTCCCGAATCCCTTCAATGTCCAAGGTGTAGGTAGGCGCGCCTTGGAGGTGTCGGATATGATGCCAGTAAACCCTTCAATTGTTGATATAGAGGCGGTGGAGAAAACTATGATAATGAGCGACTTTCGGGTCTCTACGGTCAGGGACCACATCCTCAATATCTTCTATCACATGCATATCCACCTCTCGTGCGGCAAGAGAGCTCCTATCAATTAATTCAACATCTCTATGGAATGCATATTGAGATCAATAGGATTTAGAAAAACTCTACCCAGCTAAAGAAAAAATGAAAGGCATGTGAGAGTTCATAAAAGCCAAACCCGGAAAATACCGTAAAAAATTCAAACAAAATTCAACATTTTGATGACCTGACAATGTAATTTCAAGGGGAAAGTCAGATAACTAGACTTCTATCATACCCAATTTCAATTTCACAAAGCCCCAAATTCAAAAATTACGATTCATTAACCCAACAAGAAATTCAATGATTATGTGCAATTCAAACAAAAACAATCCATGGAAATGGAAGAGAAGTGTTCATGGGATGTTTACCTAGCTCCAAATTCGGTTGAAAATTAACCTAACTAGCTCCAAACTCAACCAAATTCAAACTCAAATAAACTAAAAAAGACTAACTCTATACATGGGCTACCTCCCATAAACCACTCTTTATGTAATGTCTTTTAGGTAGACGTTACCTGCCTTTTATTAAACATTGTTGAAGTAATGAACTTTGAGTACTCCATCGGTAGGCTTGGCATTGAGATACCGCTTGAGATGCTGACTTTTGACATTGAATTTTCCTTGATCTAGATGTGTTACCTCGACGTCCCCATAGGGGAAGTATTATGTGAGTTCGTATGGTCCAGACGATCTTGATTAAAATTTTCTCGGAAAAGAGTCAGGGAAGAGAGTTGTAGAGTAGCACCTTATGTCCTTTAGTGAACTGCTTGACACTTTGAAGCTTAGAATCTTGAATGCCTTTCATCTTCTTCTTATAGAGCCAAGAACTTTCAAATGCATGAAACCTTTACTTCGCTAGCTCAAGGACCTAATATTGTCGTTCTAAAGCTACGAGACTAGCATCCATGTTTAGTGGCCCACCAAACCTTACGCTCAAGCTCGACCGGTAAACGAAAAGCCTTCCTATAAACAACTCGATATTCTAACCTACGAAATTCTATTCTAGCCTACGAAATTCTAAATGACTCGAGTTTCTAAAGTTTAAGAACTCGAGTGTAGCCGGTCTTATCCTCAGAAGGGATTTCCTGATACCCAAGGCTTATAGGGTGGAAATACTCTTTTCGGAAAGTGGTGCCCACGATTCCGTCTTTATCCTAGATCTCTTAACTCATCATAGCTCAAAGCATTACTGCTTAGAACCTCTTGTGTTATCATTCAAAAAGAGTATTTTGTATGTCCAGGGTTGTAGCAACCAAGGAGAAGACAACATCATTCGGCAAGCTTGAGCAGTTTGAAGGTGTGGATTACCGTCGATGGCAGAAGAAGATGCACTTCCTTCTCACCACTTTGAAAGTTGTATTTTTTCTCTCCACACCATATCCTCCGGAGGCTGAGGAGGAAACAGACGAGACGAAGGAGGAAAGGATACGTAAGCAACTGACGTGGGACAATGATGATTACATATGTCGTGGCCATATTCTAAATGGCATGGCGGATTCATTGTTTGATATTTATCAAAATTATGAATCGGCCCACAAGTTATGGGATGCGCTGGAGTCAAAGTATTTGGCTGAGGATGCTTCAAGCTCGAAGTTCTAGGTTAGTAATTTCTAAAATTACAACATGGTCGAGATGAGATCGGTCATGGAGCAATACAATGAGATGCTTCAGATTTTGGGACAGTTTTCCCAACATGATATGATGATGGACGAGGCCATCTCGGTGTCGTGTATAATCGACAAGCTTCCTTAGTAATTGAAGTACTTTAAGCACACGCTTAGGCATGCGAAGGAGGAATTTTCCCAGATCCAACTTTGAAGCCACTTGCGGATAGAGGAGTCTCTATGGGTGCAAGAAGGTGGAAAACCGAAGGATTCTTTATCTGTACGTATGACAAAAGAAGGAGAGCCATCTGCTCGACAAAAGGGGAAGAAGCGCCCCTGGAAGTTTCCTGTTAGACGAGTGGGAAAGCACTTCAAACGTTACTGTCCCTCCATGAAGAGTCAGAATCACAACAACAAGTAGCCTTAGAAGCATGGATTAAAAGATCAAGGTGCTTCCACTTCTAAAGGTTAGTTTTTGAACATTGATTTAGATATTGATGTGAATTCAGTTTCACTAATATCGGAAGCATTCTATGTGCAGGATGATGAAGTGGCACGGTGGATTGACTCGGGTGCCAACAGACATGTATACAAGGATCGTCACTAGTTCGAAACATACGTGGCGTCGGATGACGATGCTGATCTTCACATGGGTAATGAGTCAACGTCCCCCGTTGTTGGACGTGGATCGGTGGTGTTAGAGCTTAGTTCTGGAAAATGCCTAGAGCTTATATATGTACTTCACGTCCCTAAGATTAGGAAGAATTTAGTATTGGGTAGTATCCTTAATAGATATGGCTACAAATAAGTATACAAATCTGATATATATGTATTATCTAAGGGTGGTGTGTTTCTAGACTTCGGCCACTATAACAATGGCATGTTCATGTTGAATATTAATATTACTACTATTAATGGTTATGCTATCATGTTGGGTTCCTTAGACCTTTCCTTATGGCATGCTTGGTTAGGACATGTTAACTATAAACGCCTAACAGATATGTCGAAAAAGGGTTTCTGCTCTCTTTTGATGTCAATGCTGAATGATGTAAAACATGTATGCTCACTAAGATTACACATCATCCTTTCACTAATATCCAACGGCAATTAGTGATGCTTGAGTTGATACACTGCGATCTGTGTGAGTTGCATAGCACTCCGACCATCGGAGGAAACAAGTATGTCATCAACTTCATTGATGATTACTCTCGGTTTTGCTTTACTTACTTGTTGCATGCGAAGGATTGAGCAGTTGAGAAATTTCTTGTGCTCATAACCAAAGTTGAATTGCAACAAGGTGTCTCGATCGAAGTACTTCGAACTAATCGAGGAGGGGAGTTCTATGATCCAACGTGCTTCCAAAGTGTGGGAATCATTCTTGACCACTGCTCCATACACACCACAATAGAATGGTGTGCTGAGAGGAAAAATCGAACTCTTAAGGAGATGATAAACTTGATGTTGTCATACTCAAGTTTGAGTAACGGGATTTGGGGTGAAGCCATGCTTACAGCTTGTTATCTACTAAATTGAGCCCCTAACAAGAGTAACAAGACTACCCCATGTGAATTATGGTATAAGCGGAAACCAAATTTGAGTTACCTTCGAGTTTGGGGTTGTAGGGCTGTAGTGAAGCTCACTGATTCTAAACGGAAGACGTTAGGTGAAAGAGGCATTGATTGCATCGTTGTTGGATATGCTGAGAATTGAAAGGCATGTATAGAACCTAACGATGTACACTTGGAGCATTCAGTAATTGAGTCTAGGAATGTCATCTTTGATGAAAGTCAACTTTCATCGATCCAAAGACTAAAGGATTTGATGTCAACATCACATTTGATGATGTCATCAAATGACCTGTGCATGTCCCTATAGAAGAGCAGACTATGCCTCATAGGACCAAGAGGCTGGCCTTGAAGAGTCCGTTGAATGCCAACTTCAATGTATATCAGATCGAGGGATCCAGGATGGAACTAGGATCATAATACTTGTACTGCTACATTATTGATGATGTCCCTAATACATAGAATAGGCTATGCAGTCGCAAGATGCCGCCTTTCGGAAGGAAGCAGTCCATGAGGAAAAGGATTTCATCTTGCGAAACAACACTTGGATACTAACGGATCCCCCATTGGGATGTAAGCCATTAGGAAGTAAGTGGATCTTAAAAAAGAAGATGAAAGTCGATGGTTCCATCGAAAAGTTTAAAGCTCGGTTGGTGATTCAGGGTCTTAAACAACGACATGGGATTGATTACTTTGATACCTATGCTTTGGATCTCGACTATTATGTTATTAATAACGCTAGCATCTATCCACGATCTAGTAATTCATCTAATGGATGTCAAGACAACGTTCTTGAATGGAGATCTTGATGAGGAGGTGTACATGGAACAACCGGAAGGTTTTGTTATGCCTAGGAATAAGCATAAGGTGTGCAAGCTAATCAAATCCTTATATGGGCCTAAGCAAGCATCAAAACAGTGGCATCAGAAGTTTGATGAAGTTGTCTTGTCAAATGGTTTTTGTTTAAATCAGGCAGACAAGTGTGTATATATAAAATTTGATGAATTTGGTAAAGGAGTCATCATCTGTTTGTATGTGGATGACATTCTCATCTTTGGAACTGATCTAGAATGAGTTGATTGTACAAAGGATTTCCTATCATCAAGACATTTTCCATGCAAGACATGGGGGAGGCAGATGTGATTCTTGGTATTAGAATCAAACGAAATGGGAAGGAAATTTCGTTGAGTCAATGTCACTACATTGAAAAGGTGTTACTAAGTTTGGTAGTAAGGGATGTTGAGAATTGAGAAATCCATTTGAACCTAGTGTGAAGTTGATGCCCAACACAAGGATGGTTGTATCTCAACTCGAGTATCACAGTTGCTTGGTTATTTGATGTATGCCATGACAAGCACAAGGCTTGACAGTACTCATCACTAACATGCAATAAGGCGAGTACTTGATAACCTTAAAGGAACCATGGATTGTGGTTTAACATATAATGGGTGCCCGTCGGTTATTGAAGGGTACTCGGATGCAAATTGGATTTCCAATATAGAGGATCACACCTCTACTACTAGATGGGTATTCTTACTTGAAGGAGGAGCGATATCGTGGGCTTCTAAGAAGCAAACTTTCATCAAAACTTCAACTATGGAATCCGAGTTCATATCATTAGCGGCTGCAGGTAAGGAGGCAGAATGACTGAGGGACTTGGTCTATGAGATTCCATTGTGGCCGTGACCTATCTTGCTGATTTCTATCTTATGCGATAGCAATGCTATGGGTAGGGCATATAGTCAGGTCTATAATGGCAAGTCTCGTCATTTAGAGGTGAGGCATGGTGTTTTTCATGAACTCATCACTCACGGGACAATCACTATGCAATATGTTCGGTCTGAACAAAATATAGCTTATCACTTGACAAATGGATGAACTAGAGATTTGGTTGCCAAATCGGCAGGAGGGTGGGACTTAAGTCTGTCTAGCTCTCCAAACATAGGACACCCAATTCCCCTATAATACAATGTTAGATGCTGAATTCAATGCGGAAAGCCTATGGATGGAAACTAGAGCACAACGTTTGAACCATCCCGAAGGTATGTGCTCAGGAATGTGCGAGTGATAGAGGTTGAAGATTAACTTCTTAATTGATTCCTTGACAAAGTGTATAGGCAAGTACACTAAATAGGAATTAACCTATGCGAGCATGGAGTGTAACCACTTCAAGAAAGTTGGGCTTGGTTTCGTTTGCGCTCGTGAAAGGATTTGGACACATGGCGGTCAATAGTGTTTTGATATCTTAGAATAAATAGGATAAACTCGTGTGTATGTTATCTTTAGATACTCAAATGACTAGACAGGTTCAATCCGTAATGACACCCCTATATTCGAGTATTTTGGAATGTGTAATATACTAAATGGAAATTCAATCTTCGTGACATTTTCATTGATGCAAGAGTTTCAGTTAAATATTTGTTGTATTTTTAGTGAATTCACAGATTTCATTAAAATGGGGGAGGAATCTTGGAAATATGCACCTAGGGTTTGAACTTCGTATGATAACAGCTCCATGAAATTGACCTTGGTGTTGTGCCTCTGTTGGTACGGATGCATGGACTCACAGGAAACCTCACATTAGCTCAAAGCAAGTAGGAACTAGCTAGCATCAGCTCCTCTATGAAGCTCATCCAACTCAACTTGAGCTAGATACTAGTGTCACTAGCTACAATACTAAGCTGAGCTACAATGAAGGCGGGGAGCTAGGTAGTTAGGGTGGTTACTCCCTCTCCTAGGATGGATTGGTTCACACCTTTTCACGAAATTCAAACCCAAATTCTGAGTTGTTTTCCCTCCAAACCTGTTGGTCTAACTGCCTTCTTGCCTATCCATAGAGATACTAACACCTCTTGGTGCATACATTTGTACCCTTTCGGTCCTGGACCCCTTACCTATATAAAGAACACAACTGTGTGGGAAAATAGATAGAGAAAAACATTTATTCTAGCCTACAAAATTCTAAGTGACTCTAGTTTCTAAAGCCTAAGAACTTGAGTGTAGACGGTCTTATCCTCAAAAGGGAATTCCTGATACCCAAGGCTTGTAGGATGGAAATATTCTTTTCTGAAAGTGGTGCCCACAATTCCGTCTTGATCCTAGATCTCTTAACTCATCATAGCTCAAAGCATTGCTGCTTAGAACCTCCTGTGTTATCAGTCAATAGGCCGCACTTGCACTTCTTTCCACTTTGACACATAATCCACATCAACAAGAATGTACTTATTGCCATGAGAGGGTGGGAAAGGACCCGTAAAATCTATAACCCACACATCAAAGACTTTAATAGTAATCTAGATAGTCATTGGTATTTAATTATTATTGGAAATGTTACCTGTCTGGTTGCATGCATCACCGTTCTTCACGAATTCTCCAAACTCTTTCTAATTCGTCGTCTAGAAAATACCACATTCAGATATTTTGCGCACTGTTCAGTTACCACTATGATGTCCTCCAACGGGGCCGATGTGGCATTGGCGCATGATGTTGCTGGCTTCATAGAGAGTGATGCACCGTCTGATGATAGAGGTAAGGATCATCTCAAAGATATTTCTTAGAATCAGAAATCAGCTTCTTCTTCTGGAAGTACTCCAGAAGCAAGAAAGTTGGCTAGAGGAGAAAACCACGAAAAGTTAAATGTATGATATTCTGATATCTCCTCTGGTTCTTCCAAGAACAGCAGTTACTCGTCAGGGAAAAGCTCATTGATGTCGGTTTCAGCGTACCGCCCCCTTAAAGGTCCTTCAAGGCATGACAGATTAATAGCATCAACGTTTTTAGCTCCCGCCTTATCCTTAATGGTTATGTCTAACTCTTGGAGTAGTAACACCCATCAAATCAGCTTTGGCATCGCATCCTGTTTTGCTAGGAGATACTTAAGAGTATAATGGTTAGTGAAAATAGTATTATGGCACAACACTAAGTAGGAGCGGAACTTGTTGAATGAGAAAACAATCTCAAGAAGCTCCTTCTCAGTGGTTGTGTAATTCCTTTTTGTATCATCGAGCGCCTTGCTCGTGATGTAAATGGGGTGGAACTTCTTCTCCCTTCGCTGTCTAAGTACCGCTCTCGCTGCAAAATCACTAGCATCACACATTAGTTCGAAGGGTGCCTCCCAATCCGGGGAGATGAAGATCAACATAGTCTTCAGTTTCTTCTTCAGTACATTGAATGCCTGCAAGCATTTATCATCAAAAAATAAGGAACATCTTTCTCTAACAACCTAGTCATAGGCAATGTGATCTTAATGAAATCGTTGATAAAATGATGATTAAAAACCAGCATGCCCTACTCTAAGAACAATCTTAACATTAACAGGAGGAGGAAGTTGAGAGATGGCTTAGAGCTTGGCTTGATCCACCTCAATAGCTCATCTGGAGACCTTGTGGCCTAGCACGATTTCCTTCTCCACCATGAAGTGCCACTTTCTCCAAGTTGGCTAGGCATCTGGAGAAGGAATCTCCATAGAATGAGAAGTCATCCATGAAGGCTTCAACACAATCTTCTAGTAAGTCCCCAAATATCACCTTCATACACCATTCAAAGGTCGATGGTGCATTGTAGAGACAGAAGAGGACGCGCTTGTACGTGAATGTGTCGAAGGGGCATGTGAATGTGATCTTCTCCTGATCTTCTGGCTAGACCGAAATCAGAAAGTAGCCTAACATCCCATCCAAGAAAGAGTATAACTCATGAACTGTGAGGCGCTCAAGCATATGATAAATGTACATCAGTGGAAAGTGAACATTCTTTGTAGCATCATCGAGGCTTGTACAATACTCACTCTTCATCTAGTGACTGTCCGGGTAGGTATGAGCTCTCCTTTGTCATTGGGAACGGTTGTGAAACTGCCTTTCTTGGGCACAACCTACATAGGACTAACCTAATGAATGTCAGAAATTGGATAAATTATACCTACATCAAGGAGTTTAAGTGACTTTGTCTTCACGATTTCTCGCATAGCTGGGTTGAGTCGGCGCTGAGGTTGTTTTCAAGTTTGACATTGGCCTTCTGATTGATCTTATGAGTGCAGAAAAAGGGTTGATTCCCTTGATGTCAGTTAGCTTCCAAGCAATGGTATGCGTACTCGAGATGCTCTGGTTGTAGTTTCAGCTCCAACTCTAGAGTCTTCTCGTATGAAGTGGTGCTCTTTGGGTTCTTCGGAAGCTCCAAGGTTGGTGGTGATCTAGAGTAAGATTCGAGTTGCTCAAGGTCATTCGCTTGTGCCCAACGCTCCATATCATCCATCTGATCTCCATAAATACCTGTAACAGCACACAAATCTCCAACAAGCATATGAGATAGCTCAAACATGTTAGTGGCATCTTGAAAATCCCAAGAAACATTATAGTTATCTTAGGCTTTAGAATATTTCATGTCATCTTTCAACCAAAAACTAAACTCATCTTGTTCTATTTTCATAGTTAGACACCTTTGCAAACATTTATCACAACTTCAGAAGTGGCTAAAATGGCATCCTATCAAAATATTCGATCATCCTCACAGGTATCTAGAACCACAAACTCAGCAAGAAATTCAGAAGGTCCTACAGGAATTGGCACATTCTTTATGACACCTCTAGGCTTCACTAAAGACCTATCAGTAGGTTGAAGAATCATATCAGTCAGTCTAAGTTCACCTATATCTAGTTTCTTATATAAACTATTTGGCATAACATTGATCCTAGCACCTAGATCAGCACAACATCGGCTAACTTTAACATTTTAAATCATGCAAGGTAATGTAATGCTCCCTGGGTCTTTTCGCTTAGTCAGTTTGATTTGGATGGCCACTCCTTCTTCATAGCGAATGACTTAAGTGGCATCACTGAGGTTGATCTTCTTGTTAAGCACATGCTTCAAGAACTTTGCATAAGCTGAGATCCGGTAATGGCTCTGGATCTCCTCTGAGGTGAGAACAAAGTTGGTGTTGGCAGGCTTCCGAGTTGTAGGAGGCGGTGTAGCTGTCTTGACCAGAATTTCCTCCTCTTCCTATGGAATGTCAATTGCAATATGATCTCATACCATCTCGGGTTCTTGAGTGGATTTTGGATTCCCTTGGATCATCTTCATGCTCCTTAGTGAAATTGACTTTGTCTCGATGTGTCCCTTTCCCGAATGCTGATGGTTGTTGGGATTTTTCTCAATGTTGTCTACAAGCTTTTCATGAAGCCCCTGATCGATCCTTTATGCCAACGATGTGTAAGATGCTTCCATCCTCTGTATCACAACTTAGTAACCCAGCAAAATAGTATTCTGGTTAGCTAACGGCTCATACATGGTCTTCATCATCTAGACGATGTCTTTGTTGATTCCTCTAGTTGGGGCCAAATTCTACGGTTGTTGCTGCTAGTTTGGTTTGCTCGGGAATCCTAGTGATCCTTCATAGTTGCTTCCTTGAGGAGGTCCACCAGTGTTTTTGCTTTAGTTTCCTTGCTGGTGTGAGTTGTGGGCTTGTGGAGTGGTGTTGGTATTATCCACTCTAGGTGTGAAAACCGCCCCTTGACAACCCGGTCAAACCACGTGGATCGGCCCATGCAACGACACATGGGTTTCACTCGAACAACACATAGCGTATATAACTATCAAGAAATGAAACTAACTCATGAAGACTTCTCATAAATGAAAGGAAACGACACTGTACAACCAGAGCATCAACGACTCAATATCAATACCAAAAAACAAAGTAAAAACATCCTGAAACAAAAGGGGAGCAAAACATCCAGAGATAAAGTATTTGAAAAACATGTTAAACTCCTCAAAACGAAAATGTGTAATGTGATCCTCCAATGTATCTCTCTACCACTCCCAGAGCCATTCGGTCAAGGTATCGGGGCTTCTCGTGTAGTCCTCGTAGACGGCATTGACTCATGAGGTTCCACAATCGTACATAGAAAGAAGAAAGGAACGGGGTCAGTGATAAGCACTGAGTGGCTATCTCGACTCACGTAGAACTAAGACTGACATCTAGTAATGTGACCATATGGTCTTGTAGGCATCTACCTAGCATGAGCCACTCCTAACATTGAGTGGAAAGCCTCATGGTGGATCAGACCATGAAACCACCCTAAATAGCCATGTGAGTAGCATCTGTAGGCATACTCTTCACATCCTGCCTGAAACCTAAAACTCGTACGAGATTGCACAATCCGGGGGTAGGTGACCGACGCAACATATTCATGAACTAGCCTAGTTAGGCCTATCATGTACTGTACTATCATGAACTGTGGATCACACGCTACTATACATCCTGAGAGCCCTCCCTCAATATCGTGATACATCACAAAGGAAATCCCATCAATGAATTCCCAAACAACATATTACAGTTCTACACTTATAAACAAAAATGTTATCCTAAACCCCCCCCCCCCACCTTTGATAAGCTTCATGTAGAGTTTGAAGTTGAAGCAGCCTTCCCGGTGCCTACCCTCCTACCCTGAATGACCTAAAGAGATTAATCAAGGGATTGAATCCCAAAATCCATCAATGTTAGGATTTTCCTATGTGATTTTCAAGATGTAGGATTAAGAGAGAACAAGAGGATTGGTTACCTTTTGATGCTTCTACTCGCCTCACTAATCCTCGATCAGTGATCACGGATCAATCAGCTCTGCCTTCTCCCCTTAACTGATCTTCTCCACCTCTTGAGGTGACAGTATCGTTTGTCAAAGAGTATAGGTTTTAGTGTTTCTTATAAGTCCCCCACACCCGTGGCGAACTTGCTACCACACCCATCACTCTCTGACCATCACGGTTGTCATCTACTGATAGTCACGACCATGATGAACTTGTGGTCACACTCATGACGTACTATTTTCCACTGCCCTGATTGATCTAGAATCCATGTGCATGACACCCTCAAACTGCTCGACAAGTCATAAAGGCTTTCTCCATCTCTTTTATGTTGGATATTATGTTACTTGGACTTAAAGTAACATGATTGGATGTTGGACTAAAGTAACATGGTTCAATCTTACTTGGATCAAAAGTAACATTGAGAGATTTTGTAACTTTAGTTGCTTAAACTCGGTTTTGGTTGTTTATAACATTATATTGTAATGTTGACGATTTGACTACTTGATAAGTAGCTCAATGACGCTTAAATAAACAAGGAGGAGGAACTTGATTACTTGGTACTAGCTCCACATAGCTAGAAGTAAATCAAAGCTAGCTCGAAGTAGCTAGAAATAATGTTGGCTTGAAGCACCTTTTACGTAGCTTAAAGCTATGTGATGATAGCTTTATGATTATTCATTGAAGCTATGAGTAGCTCATGGTGGCTTAATGATTTTTATTACCATCATTAAGTAGCTCTAATTAGGTTTGAGAATCTTATGATTAGGTACAAGTAGTAGCAACACTTACATTATGGTAAAGATTGCTCTACATCAGCTTATCATAGATTAAGTCATGATTATCCCATCTAACTCTAGTAAACATAAGTTCAAAACACTTTGATCTAATTTGGAAATGACTTAGGAGAGTCTCACTAAAGAATACCAAACTCAAGTTGAGCGCAGAAGGTAGTGACACTATTTTGGGAGCTAAACTGAGCTAGTGAGTTGTGTAAGTGGAAGCTGGCCTTCCCACCTCATGTGGCACCATTTCCATTCCTATTTGAGTTTAAATTTTATTGGATAAGGGTGGTTATATCCATAAGGGTCGTCACCCTCCATTTCCCTCTAAAAAGGGTAGTTATCTTTTGATTTGAACCAAAAGACACCATCCACAAATAGCCAAACAACACCTTTTCCCCTCTCATTTTGTTTGGATGGACACACCCCTTAATGAAGGGGTGCATATTGACGACCACCCTAGCAGTTTCCATACAAGACACAAATCATTCAATACATAAACACACTTTGGTCATGAAAGTGGTGGAGCAATGTTTCTCCTAAGTTTGTCAAGGTTTTACTCTTATCTCTTGGACGTAAGAATAAGAGTGGTGATGATCTTAATCTTGGGAGAGATTTCGTATAGCCCAAGGCTTATAAGGGAAGAAATACTCCTTTTGGAAAGTGGTATCCATGATTTCGTCATGATCCAAGATCCATCTAGGTTTTCTGGAACATTATTGTGCATGAAGGTCTCAACTTTGATATTCTAAAGAAATTATTCCTAATGTTGTAGAGATTTAAGTAGTTCTTGTGATTCCCCTACTTCCTGAACGCAAGTGATTTTTTGTTCTGTCAATAAGGTTTTTTTTCTAGGAATGCAACCACATTTTCGACATCCATTGTTGAGTGAAATATCCAACATTTGATAGATACTAGAGATGAATTTTCTAACAGTTGCAGTCTTTGATGGTGGATGTTCTTCCACAATATCTTGGGCAAGAACATCCCAAGTTGTAAATGTGCCACCTGGTTTGTTGGTCAACCATCTCCTTGCTGGCCCCTTGAGGGATCACCTAAAGAGCTTGAGTTTTATACTCTCATCACTCAAACCTTGCAATCTTTATGGTGTCGCAGTAGGCATAGATATACATAAGGTGAGTGCATGGGTTCTCTTCTGATCTCCCATCATACTTCAAGTTCGGCTGGATTGGAGTGATGAGATTGCCCCGAAACTCATAGTTAGCATCATCTTATTCAGGTAGAGCTACACTTGGAGTGGAGTTATCGACACCAGGCTAGATGTAATCAGGGAGAGTTTGTGTTTCCATTATTGATGCTGGTTCAGAAAGATGTGAAGTGTAATTGTGGTGTGAATCCGATTCTGAAGATTCTTCGTACCAAGAACTTTCTTCGCTTCCTACTAGTCCTCGCCGAGATTCAGCAAATTCTCTGTCTTTATCCGAACGGGAAACTTAATGAGATTCTTGAAGCGACTTAGATCATGTCACTATTGATGACATGCAATGAAAGCACACCTACACAAAGAAAAGTACGTCATGGTGTTTGTCGTCATCCACGTCAACACTCATGGTGACAACTGGCGTGGTTGCCACATGTCCTGCCATGTCATCACTTCCACAAACTTGAGTGGTAAAAGAAAACGACGCCGTTTTAAGCATTCATTTAAATAAAACAACAATCTAGAGGTGAGGCTCGAAACTTAGAACTCTGGTTCATTGGATCAAGCTCTTAACCCCTAGACTACAACCCATTTCATGATTCAAATCCGTCTGGTGTCATTAAATCCTAACTAGGTAGCTAACTCGCCCTATTAAATCAATTCCTAACATTGAAGACTTAACCAATCATAATAGTCACCACTCTACCATAGTAACATATAATTAATAAGCTATTTAAATATAAAATAATATCACACGATATAATCATACTTATATAAATGTTAATAATACTATGTACTGGTAGTAATACTATTCAACGAGAAACAATTTCCTTAGATATTGTAGAGATTTTAAAAGAAATATTTGTTTTTAGGGATTTTAAGAGAAAATTTCTCAAGTTAAACATGCTTAGGTGGGAGGACTGGAGATATGGGTGACTTTTTCGGAAGT
This sequence comes from Linum usitatissimum, assembly GCA_030674075.2. Lineage (NCBI taxonomy): Eukaryota > Viridiplantae > Streptophyta > Magnoliopsida > Malpighiales > Linaceae > Linum > Linum usitatissimum. The sequence continues at coordinate 747,461 of JAUJYP020000273.1, read as the reverse complement.
CACCATAAAGTATTTGAAAGCAAATCGACAGGGGCTAAGGCCTAAAACAGAAAATATCTTACAAAAAATAGTCGGAATGTTACACTTAATTTTCATATTCATCTTCATTAAAGTGAATCAGCATTCTTTTCTCATCCTCTACTTCTTTAGCCTTAAACTCTTCATAATGAAGCTCTCTCACTCTTGCAATCCTACAGAGTTATAGCTACTCATTAGCTCCTGTTGCAGCATCAAGAACACTCCATGGTATTTTTCACGTTCCAATTGAGAGTTGGTTCGAAATGTTCGAGCCATTGCTAGAACTGACTGCTCCAAGGAATCTCCTCGCTGCTGATTGACGAAGATGTAGCCTCATGTAACAAGGTAATTTAAAGAATGGTAAATAGTGGGTTTTCTCGAGTTGTAAACAGAGAGTAATTAGTGATGGAATCGAGATGCAGTCATTTTATGATTCAAGAAGTAAGAACAGAGAAGAAGAAGTTTAAGAATTGGAGAAGAAGTAGAAGTACATCCTAAAGAGTAAGGTAATTGAGAGAGAAATAGGGTTTGAGATTTTAATTTTTTGCTTAATCTGTTATTGACTTCCTCCAGCTAAATATATACGCTACAGAAAAACGGAAGATTGGTTGCAGGCAGGCCCGTATGCGACAAAGCTTGTCGCCTGCCGTATATTAATGGTGACATGCCTACTAGCATGCGATAAAGTTGTTGCATGCATTGATATAGTCGCATACAGCTTGGGTTTGGGTACTACGATTACTTATAATTTTCTTCCTTCTCCCGTTTTGCTCAATTTATATGAATTTGAATTCTTCTTTTCGTGATTTCTCTCATTCTCTTGGTGATTTTCTTTTCCTCGTTCTCTTCTGCTCATTCAATCTTCACGATTATTGAATCTCAATTCTTACGTGCTCATTCTTTATCAATTGATAGTTACGAAATAAGATATGTTCTTTATTAAATCACTCTTCATTTGTTTTTGACGAATCTAACTGTCATTTTTTATCATTTGTCTATGCTTAAAATTGGGCAGGATATTCATTTTCTAAGTGGGATAATGAGGACTCCAGAAATGAAGGTGGCTACTTATTTGTCTTATCAACCGAAGGAATGGTTTGAAAGGAGATCATGTAGTCTTTTTTATGTTTTTTTCGGTTTTCCTCTCTTTCTACTATGTGATGTACAAAAGGCAAGTAAAAACGACATGTACATGTGTACATAGCAAAAAATACAAGGACATATACACGTACAAATTACGAGTATAAAGACATGTACACTTACAAAATACGAGTACAAAAACATGTGCACGATCTATACAATAAAAATGAGTACCGGAAAACAAAACTAGTCAACGCATCATTGAGATTATTTTCAGAAAATAATTTTGACGAGGCAACTGTGATCGATTGACTCATAATTTCTTTGATATCAGAGCTCTGGTGATCGAAAACGTAGTCTGCAAAGTAGTAGGGGTGGTTGAGAACTTTAAATAAATAAACAATTGAAAGAAATATAAAGACTTATTTCTCCCTTTTAATCTTGACGTTAAGATCTTACACTTCTAATGAGTAATCCAAGGATCAAGAGTCTGCCTTAATGCCATTGATCCATACATCATGAAGAGCTTGCTCTATTCATAAAGCAGAGCTGATGGGGCCAGAGATATAGTAGGTGGCTAAGATGAAAGCGTCGCTGGTTACGTTGGCGGCGGCCCACTATGTTGCTTGGTTGTTCGGAGCGATGGATGATAGAGTTTATAACTGACTTATTTGAGAAGAAATGATCAAATAAGGACAATAAGTCGGACAGTGGCATAAAAATTGACTTATTTTTCAATCTGTTTATTACGTAGATGTCTTACATTATGCTGTGACAACACAATTAATAAACCTGTAACAACATCTAACTTAATTCTTTCCTAGTTGTTACATCATCATTCACTTAATCCAATCAATAGATGTAAATTTTTGATGAATTTAAGAATCAAGCAATATGGGCTTTCTTCATGTTCCATGCATTCAGTCTTCCAATCCTCACATGTTGTGTTCCATTGTTGAAAACGTACAAGTGGGCAGCCCCATCTATGGCTATTGTCGGGTATACTCTTGCTGTGATGCAGCTCTTTCCAAATCCTCCAAAGCTCTCCACTATAGAATGATCAATCTGCCAAAGAATCCATATATAATCGAAGATTAAATTGAAATTTACGTTAAAGAATTAAGTATGCACACTTTATCATTGAATCTACAGATGAACTTCAAATATATTATTTGATCTAGAAAATATTATACTACCATAACAGGGGAGAAAACTTACCAAAGTTCTAAGAGAGAGATATTCACGAGCAGGATCTATGTCCACAAAAGTCCCGTATGTAGTTTTATCATTAGCATTGTTCAACGATGACCTGAAATGTAAAGAATTCAATTAGTTAAACAAAATAGCCAAATCGAGATACTATCCAGATTGCCTGTAGATACACATGGCTCACCTGCTTTGGTCGCTGCACATGAGCACAACATGTTTACCAGTATTTACTTTGAATATTCTAAAGAAAACTGCAGTGTATTCCTCCAATCCCTTTGACCCCAAAACCAGGAATCCAAATGGGCCTAACCCGCCTCTTACTGATGCACCTCTTTGGCTACAAATCAACTGTGGGTTTAGGTTAGTCCAACTTGGGTCCAACCTTTCTGCTTTGCTCAAGTCTAATTTTCCAAAGAAGATCTCCACATCGGCCTGTGCTGCTGTGATCCCCGACACTTCAAGTCTAGATCCTGGGTTTACCACTTGAGCTGGCACTTTCACAGCCTTCCCTCTGAGTTTTTCGATTTCCTTCACGGGCCATTGAACAAGCTGCTTTCCTGATCTGTGCAACCATATTGTTCTTGGAATTGTCTACATATATCAAGAGAACTATCTGTTTAAAATATGTACGAAAATGAGGAATATTAGGGAATATATATATCTTAAATTTATATATTCACTTACATGTACTCCAGACCATCCCTTCTTGATGTCATCCGCCACACTAGATGATTCGTTAATCCAACCCAATAAGATACGACGGTTCAATGACGAATCAAAGAACGTTTTCGATGCATAATACTTCCCGTAATCATATCTCAATCCGAAATCTTTCTCAGCAAGTCCGTCATGGTCAGGAGTGTACACATCCTTAATAGGATCATACTTCCCAATCGTGTAGTGATCATGTTTCGTATCGTCAAGACTCACTTTCAGCACATGTTTCACGCTTGGACCGAGTTTAGATGCGTCAATCCCACTTTTATAGCCACCCATAAGAACAGGAAAAAAGTCAGGACACTCCCACATTCCAGTACCCTCGGTCGAATGCAAAGGGTGGTTAGCTCTAACCCAATTCACAAAATCTTTGCTCTTATACAAAATAGCCATCCCTTTACGGTCAATTTTGCTACCAATAATTACACGCCAGGTCTTGTCAGGACCCAACCAGGCAGTGGTTGGATCTCTGAATGAGGATGCATTGATTCCATTTTGTGGGGTAGGCGCCATCAATGGATTCTTGGTTGATTTAACCCATTTTCGAAGATATGGGTCGGATGCATTTTTGGGGACAGCCAAATTTTGAACCTGTTGATTTTTGGGGTTGATTCCGGTGTAGAGAATAGCGGGAGTGCCATCGAGAAGGAAAGTAGCTGAACCGGACCAGGTACCATTTATATCTGAGGGAATAGATGGGTAAATACCATAACCTTGAGGCTTCCAATTGACCAAATCGGTCGATGTTGAGTGGGCCCAGACAATGTTCCCCCAAACTGCACCTTTGGGATTGTATTGGTAGAATAGATGATAAATACCCTTATAGATCATGGGTCCTGAAATTCAAAACTTACAATCGTTACTAAATATTATAGTTTTTATTTTGTTGAAGTGGTAACCAAACAAGTGCTTATTTATTTAATATGGTAAAAACAACCAACAAGTGCTTTAAATTCATTAATCAATATTAAATTATAATAACTATGTTCATGAGAAAATATCATACATCAAAATTGATAGAATCCAGCTGTAGAGACAAGAGTTGACTAAAAACTCAATGATCTGATTTTCCCCAAATTATAATGTTTCTTAAAAAGGTATTTAATGCATTGATGAATAGGTATATGTCGTGGCGGAATCAAACATGACAACAGGCGAAACAAGTTTCTCTAGTAGAAAACTTGTATATATATATATATAGAGAGAGAGAGAGATATCATCTAACGAAAGGGGTGGAGTAAAGAAATGACGAATCAAGATTCTAAAAAATAAAATATAAAATTAATATGTAACAAGCTTATATACTCCATAGTTGAAATTGGCGTTCAAGAAAAAAACAAAGGTTGTCATGTATGACTTGGTCTTTATAGTTTATATTGGCAGTTCATCGGAAAAGGGCGGAAAACCAAAGTTTAAAATTATGGAATCTCAGGCCGGCAACTCTGTACTTTACATACACAACTCTCTATGCCTACTAGTTAGGTTTGTATCATTTGTATATCAGGGTTTTGATACCTCAACCAAAAAAACATACACAACAAAAGTATATATAACTGAGAAAACAACAAACATTCCCTTTTTATGTTTAATAATAATTGCTTTTCGTAGCAAAAAAGATTGATGATATGAGATTTTTGGTGAAATTTCAAGTTTAAATATAAATGCATAACTACTGGTTAAATATTGAGGCTCATATGTACGTCCATTGCAATGAATGAAAAGCATGTGAATATGATGACCATGATTATTGTAAATGAAGCTCATCAATCACAAGAACTTACACGACAACTCCATAAATATTAAATACATAACTGAAAGGTTGAGAAGAGGACTCACCATTGGGATCTGTATGGACAATTTTCAAACAAGGAGAACGCCACGTGTGGAGCCAAAAGAAACCAAAAGAGAAGTCACAAAAAGGTTTATAATCAAATTATGAAGAAACAAATAGAAAATAGAAAGAAAGTGAGTACCATTGATCCAGTTCTTGGGAGGCTGGAAATGGTATCCAGTTCGATAAGGCTGGCCTTTTGAAGAAGAAGAAGATGAAGAAGAAGAAGAAGAAGAAAGAGCAGAGAGTTGAGCTTGGAAGTTGGTGTGGACATGGTGGGAAGCTTGAAGCTGGAAAGCTAATTGGGAAATAGATAACAAGGCAAAGAAGTAGAGAAGTGAATTGTGTTGTTGTACTAGTACGGCCATGATGCCTTTGAATGAGTTATGTAGTAATTAAGGGTAAGGGAGGAATATGAAGAGATGGAGATGGTATTTATAGAAGAGGAGGAATGAGATTAGTAATAGATAGACATGTGATCCACTAGCTGTTGTAAGAGAGAAAATTACAAGCATTTGACTTGTGATTCGTTTCGAACTTTTCTTTTATGACTCATGCCACCACCATCTAGATATGGGTTTGTTTCATTTCTGAATTGACAACTTTGGTTTCTTTTTTTGAAAAATAAATGATAATAATTGATTCTTTTAATTGAGTTTGAATTTGAGTGAAATCTTTTCTAGTTTTAAAATTTCATATGAAAAACAAGCGTACAAGACCATGCATTTTGGACATTAAGATCTAAAAATGTAAGGGGCGGCAAATTACTGTTCACGTGAACAGTAGCCTTACCCCACCCAATTTAGTTGGAATACAATCAAATTAACATTTTAGTCCCCTTTTAGTTGGTTTGTAGTCTCCTTTAATTTTTTTTTCTTTTGAGTTATATTTTCATATTTTAATTATTTTTATTTAGATTTAGCTATGTTGAGATTCGAAAATGGTTATGATATAATCATTATTCATTCATTTTATGATAGTTATGGACCATAATCATCCCCGTTTTATTTCGATGATAACATTAAAACCATCCCCATACCCACACGATTAACTATTACAACCATTCTCATTATCCATTCGCTTTCATGACGGTATTGGCCATAACCATCTCTGTTTCTATTTCGGTGATAAAATTAAAATCATCATCATTCCCACACGATTAACAGTTACAACTTACAACAGTTCCCCGTTATAAAAAAAATCCATTCCCACACGATTAACGGTTACAACTTACTATAGTTTCCCGTTATAAAAAAATAACACAAAATAAAAATTAAAAGTCCAAAATGAAAATAACAATGCATGTACTTTAATTCATACAAAAAATGATGGATGTGATATTTTCAATGAAATAATAATGGTTAAGACGAAGGAATATTGTCAAAGTCAAAGAGCGGCATATGAGATATTTTCAAGAAATGATGAATAAATAGATTATATTTAGTTTTCATAGATTTCATTGTTATGGTGATGGTGGCGGTTATTATAAAACTCATAACCTAATTACCTTACGCATTCCTACCGGTTACCGATTATCACCGCAACCTCTGTCAACGCGGCTAATAACCATCAAAACTTGGTGAGGTTATGGTCGGTTATGCGGTTACGTAGTTGGAATTCCTAATGAAGTTTCATTGTTGATTTTGTGTGGGTTGCAGAAGAAGAGTTTTTCATTTTCATCTTCGTTCTTGGAAAATCATGGAAAAGGAAAGCAATAAGTGGTTGGAATCAAAAGGAAATATTTTCGCCGATTTTGGCCTCCAGATTGATTTAGATTTATCTATACGAATCTGTCTACTCAAATCGAGTCTCCTAATCTTAACACTTATTTGTTAGCTTTGATTTAAAAAAAATTTTAAAATATATATAACGCGTCCCTATATACATTACAACGAGTGAGTAATATGTAAACAAAATCAACTTAATATTTCACAACAAGGCACGGTCACCAAAACTAGTTTTCAAAAAAGGGACTCTGTCTAAACAAGTTAACATCGTAAGACTCTGCCGTAATGATGGACTGCAGACAAAATTAGGTTGTAGTTTTTAGTAGGCTAGAGGTCTGTCAAGGCGAAGCTTCCGACGCCCCTTAGAAGAGCTCACAACATGATATGAACTCCAACCATGTATCCCAATCGAGAACCCGAGATAGGAACGTTAGGAATCCATCTTTTTACCCGAAACTTCCAAGAATGGAATCGGAGCTAGAGATGGGAGATTACCTTTAAACGAAATAGGGAAAGCAATATCCAACTGTTGAATTGTGGTCAGATTACAACACCAACCTCTTCCTAACACTATCTTGAAGTATCAAGGTGTCCGGGCGACTAACGGGCACCAAGCGGGACTAAATGGCTTGTTCAACTCGTAGGAAATATATGAAATCAGAGAAGGGCTTTTGGGAACAGAAATCTTTCAGTCGTCTACGAGTCACGATTATTTATACTCAACATGCCAATGGGCGTTGCCTGCACAACAGCCATTGAGTCACTTCTTGAGAATGTCCGTTGAGTCAAGTAACACATGTTGGTCCTCCTGATGTTGACCAAGCAACGACCATTGCCCAGTCTATAGAGACCAGTGAATTCCGACTGAACTCACTAGTCTGACCAACAGTTGAAACTGACCAGACAACGGGGCGTTACACAATGTGTCTCTTTGAGTATTATGAAGATGGAACCACACAATGTCAGGCAGGAGAGGAGCCTGATCAACAACTGTCCCAAGTAGTCGCTGATAGTAACTGGTGGCAATAACAGACGTGATTAAAGGTATCCTTCACGGTATCATCACCAGCATCCAATATCCTAATAGTGTTGAAGAGGTTCCCTACTGTAGGGGATATTGCTAGGGATTTTCTTGCAGTTTCAATAACATCATGCTTCTTTGTTTGACCCTCATCATCATAGATTGCATTATAGTACCTGGCTAGGCACTAATGTGCACTAGAACCTGGCTTAGGGATGACTTGAGGGAAGGCAATTTTTTTCTTCACTGTTGTAATATAATGTATAATCATTGTCTTGTAACTAGTTTATACTTTTAAAGTAGATACGAAAGCCGGAGAAAGTCAGTTGGAGAGACTCTTTACCTGGCTTTATGTGAATGATGCAGCTGTCGAGGAAGAAGTTAAACATGAAACTAATGTACATTCAGGTTTTAGTACCATAAATTAATTTTTTGCATGTATGTATCATATTCAAATTAATTTTATCTTTATATGAGATAATGAACAAATAAATGATATTCATGGTGCTGTAATGGAAGACGGACTGATCTTCTCACAATCAGTGACATCAATTAAAGTAAACTTTGATTTGTTGTGTTTGATTGGGAATGGTTTTGTTAGAGATGTTAAATGAATGTTGAGATGTCGATTATTTAGTTGTAATTGATGTATGCAGATGCTTGGTGTACTGTTGCTAGCTGCTGGACTGCTGCTGTCAATTGTTGGCCTACTATTGGACTGCTGCTGTAAATTGCTGGCCTATTGGACTGCTGTGATTTGATAATTAGATAATTTTCTTTTTGATTCAAGACTTATCACTTAAGAGTTGAGACGTAAGTTTAACACAGTGTTTTGGTTTGAATTTTTGTTTTGTTGCTGTGTTTGGTGGATTCAATTGGTGAATTGAATATTATACAGGATGTTAGTTTGAAACGTTGAATGTTGAATTTTGCTATTAGTTACTCAATTTTTGCATTAATTTCATTATTCAATCACCATCGCAAATTTAACCCGCTTACCAGCTACACCGATGAGGTTCAGGAATGGGTTATATAATAAGCTCGTTCAAAATCTGGAGCCAGGTTCAAAGAAACCTATTGGTATTGACGGGCGAGGTTTGGAGGGCCCACCCTTCCCGCCCGGTTGCCAAACCTAATAAGTCATGATGAGTTGTTTTTATAAAAATGCAAGAGTTGTTGTTGCGTAAAAATAAATAATAATAATAATAATAATAATAATGATAACAATCCCCAAGTTGACAGGTGTGTGCACATGAGAGAGTGAGGAGCTTGTTGGTGGCTAATTATTTTTACACTTGAAGACCCTACATCGATGAGAACAACGGATGCATTTTTATGGATCTGATGCACAAGATCCAATTTCAGTTTTTCTCTATTGATTACAAATTAAAGAAGTCGAAAAGTAATCTGTACATAATCGGAGAGAAAAGAGATAATGATATAAAGCAATTAAATGTGAAAATTCAACTCTAATATTATATGATTTAGCGAGGTACACGACTGCTATGAAGAGAAGAAAAGTCAGGGAGAAGATGTGTGTACATGATAACTGGATATCTTTTAAAATTGGTATGGAAGTCTAATAAGTCTTAGTTTATAATAGATGTCAACTTTGATGGCCACTTGTTCCCTCCAACCCGTCAAACTTTATGGCACCCCAGCCCGTGTATTCAGATCTGCATGCATCACTTTATCTTATAATCTTAAATACTCGGCCCTTTTTTTCTGCGTAAGGAAAGTAGACGGCAGAATGCCTTTGACTGCCAAGAGTTTGCTTTAACCCAACCAAAATCTTGGATTAGGCACACTATTTGACCGCTCCATCCTAAGGGGCTCATCAACAGCGATTGGATCTCTTTTCGTTAGGGTTTCTCCTTTTATATCATTATCATTGTCGAATGTCCATAAAACCTTTATTATTTCGCATCCTCAATTATTTACTTTTTTTTTTATTTCTCATACTTCTGTATTCTATAATATTCAATCACATTTACAATTACGTACTATTTGTCTTTTATTCACCCGAAAAGATCCGCTCAAACTGTTCTCCCATTTTCACAATTCAGGTTTAACTTTGATTAACACTAAAAACAAGTTATGACTTTGATTAGGTAATTCATTTTTAGTCACTCAAGCGCAATATAGTTATTTGTTCGAACTGCTTTTAATTCATTTACAACAAAGTCATTAAATCTATGCATCGAATCAGAGTTATATCGCTTAATCAACGTGTAAGAATCATAACTTTATCATCAATGAACGATTAGTTGCTTACAAACAAACCGAATTATATATAAATCCATAAATAGTTCAGTTTCACTTCCTTCAGAAATATACCATTTTAAATGAAATCAAAAATCACGTCAATTATAAACAAATCTCACCATAAAGATTTATATATTAATTTATTTAATTGGATGGGAATTTGAGTTTTTCTAATACTTGGAAGAAAACGTAAGAGAATACTCTTTTATTCCAAGCACACTTGTCGGTGGGATTTTCCGCGAGTATTTAATAGTTGTGTGGAATTCACGTTAAATTTGTCCCCAATTGATGAAATGAAGAACAAGGATTGGCACTGATGCATACCGTTTCAGTACCAGGTCAATACCCTTGTGTTATGTTGAATATCGTATTCATTTAAACCCTTCTGTATGACTGTATCAGCTCCTGGTTCGTTTGGATCACAACGGCTATTAATATGGCGGTGGAATTAAGGTTGTATGATCCTAAACTATCATTCAGTGTCTTTAGATTTCGAAGGTATAGGATTAGAATTGAGATTCCGCGTTGGTATCAGCCTAACTTTTGTTAAATTTATGTCAGCTGTAATTTTTTAGTTGGATTGCGGTTGGAGTCCATACAACAGTGGCATGCATGTTTCGGGAAGGGCAGTTTACCTTGCCAAAAGCAAAAGATAGCTTGGTAGACATCATTCTCTGAGGGACAGCTTCCTTGGCAGTAGTAGGCGACATCGCAGGCTCATCATGATAACCAACTGCCCGAGATTGTTGTAGAGCATGACGCATATAGACGCCACTTTGAGGAGCAGCAGAGGAGGGAGCAGAAGCACCATAGGGAGCAGATGCGATATCTCAGGCATTTCTCTTACCACCAGAGCGGATCATACTACCTTTCACTCTCCCCTCCTCTGGAGGACCAGTGATCAGATTGACTCGTTTCTCCTACGACTTTTTCTTTCATTTGTTTCGAATCTTAAATCCATCTTATTATGCGTGGGACTTGGACACTTGTCATAGTTCCCTTTTACGTTTATTTTTTGTTTTGTGTGTTTCAGTCTTTCAGAAGTTAGTGTCGCCGACGAGTTTGAGCTTCTCGGATTTCTCACAACTTCCAGGTATTCCTATGCAACCTTTTCATTTCGTTAAGTGAGGACAATGTCCAATCTAATTGTGGGGTGGGTTTGCATAGGATTCTTGTTAGCTAGTCTTGCTGGGTCATTGTCTTTGCATGTGAGTCCTAAACTCAAGCTTAATGGAACCATCTTTGAATGAGTTACTTCAATTACTAACTTAGGAAACTTTCCTTTGGTTTGTGCACTTGAATTGCTAACTTGATTTGTAAACCTAGATTTGATAGGAGTATATGCCAATGATCAAAGTCTGATGATTCATTCATTAGAGTTACTTTGATTAGTTCATAGTAGCACAGACTCTCAAACTCAAGGATTACCGAGCATGCATGTTATCGAATTACCATCCAAAATCCAATTTGTAGTATAGAAAAGTTTGCAACATTTGGTAGACTTGCTCAGTTTGGCTGTTAATTCCGCACTTGCATAACACCAAACTGAATTCACTCTACACTGATTCGCTAAAAGGATAGAGACACGTAGAAAAGCTATACCACAAAATAACCATCCAGTCCATAAAATTTGCCCCTATGTATAACCCAAACATAGCCAACAAGCCTTTTCGATGCCCTCATAATATCGTATCCTCTTTCTTTCAAGCATTTATTTAATCATGTATACATAAGTGGCATGTAACTCGGTCGAGTCTAGGAGTCAATAAGGGTTCTAAGTTTTGAAAGTGGAGGATATTCGAGTCTCCCTTAGTAGTATTTTTGTAGAATAGTCGAATAAACGAGAATAACTCGAAGTAGTAGTCAGCATAAGGGATAGACGAGCTAGTTTGAAGCTATACAAAATTATATCCTTGCATAGTTTGTATTGTTTTAGTATCTTAGCACCACATTAGAGTAGATCGAGTCGTCTGCTACTGTGTACACCTACTACCAAACTCATTTCACCTTCTCTTCTCCTTTCTGTCCACATAAAAACCTTGAATAAAAGACCTCTAGACTAGTGTTTGAAGTGCCTTGAAGTGATGAGTAAAAGTAGGTTGATGTGCATGTGTTGGAAGCGCGCCTTAGAGTTGATGATGAGTGCATAAACACTGTCCCTAAACACTTGAGTCAGATATTTCGCCTTCATCTTTAAGTCGAATCACTTTGAGAGTAAGTCTATACAGGTGGTATAATATGCGCGATGATGTGTGGAAAGTTAGGGAACTTTATGTGAGGCCTTTACATCCTATTTTGGTTTTAATTTAAGGTTCACTTGCTTGTTAAGCAATTTAGGGATGCATTAAGGATTGTTGAATTTCTTTACTACCTATATCAGTTTTGTTTAAAGGTTCACTTGAATGTTAAGCGATTAAGGGGTGCATTGAGAAATATGGGTTTACTTTGCCATGTTAGTAGTTTGATTCACTTGTAGGTGTATTCCATAGCTTTTATCAGGTTTTTGTTTGAGGACAAGCAAAGTTTAAGTGCGGGATTATTTGATGACATTCGATTTACCATGTTAATCACCCTCATTTAAGCGACATTTCATGCATACTTGTATAGCTTTGGATAGAAGTGTAGGATGTTTTGTGCATCTATAGCTTCTATCTTTGTTTAGTACCATAGACTCGTTCAGGGTCCATTTGATATCGTTTTGGAGTGTTTTTATTAATTTTACGTACACGATGATATCGGGGCATTATTCAGAGTTGTATGATGTGCGAGGAGGAATTGGATGTATCGAAAAATGGAGAAATCACAAAGTGCGAGACCTAGGTGAAATGTGCGTCTAAGATAGGTTAACAGTGCAACACCGAATGCACCCATTTATAGCTCACATTAGACCGCATCCAACTGTACCACGAAGCTAATCAGAGGTTGGGGATTAGGATTACATTCTGCTTATATCCGTAGAAATGTAATAGGATGTTAGGGAATCCAATGATTGGTCCTTGTTATATAGAGGAAGGGCTCACATGTTGTACAGTAGCGTCCGATCTATTGTATAGATCATTTGATTTAGAGCGAGGGCTCTCAGGCTTTACCGTAGCGTGCGATCTACTGTACAGGTGATGTGATATAGAGTGAGGGATCATAGGCTACAAGGTAGTGTGTGATCTACTATATAGATTATGTAACATGAGTTGAGTGTAAGCTCTTAACAGATGAACTTTGGCATGTGAACTACAGTCATGATAGGCTACGAGGCTAGTTCATGACGTTTTGCATCGGTCACCCACCCATGGGTTGCGCAATCCCCTAGGTGATTCAGTTCAGGCAGGACTTGTGGAGTATGCCTACAAATGCTGCTTACACGGAGATAAACGACGAGTAGAGTATGCCTATAAATGCTGCTCACACGGTCAGAGTGATTTTATAGTCTGATCCACCATGAGGCTATCCACATATAGATAGGGGTGGCTAATTCTAGGTAGATGCTCATAGGACCACATGGTCACATTACTAAATGTCAGTCTCACCTCTACGTGAGTCTAGGTAGCTACTTAGTGCTTATCACTGACCCCGTCCCTTTCTTCTTTGCATATACGATAGTGGAACCTTGGGTGTCAATACCGCCTAAGAGGACTGCATGGCCAGCCTCGACACCTTGACCGAGCGGCTCTTTGAATCGAAGAGAGGTACCTTGGAGGAGCACATTACGTTTTTTGTTTTTGAGGATTTCCGCTTGGTTTTCCGATAGTTATCTCTGGATGTTTGTTCCCCTTTGTGTTGGGATGTTTTACTTTGATGTTGGGTTTTTTTAGCCATTGATGCTCTGCTTCTACATTCTCCATTTCCTTTGATTTATGAGTAGTTTCATGAGCTAGTTTACTTCAATGTATAATTATGTATGTTATGTTGTTCGAATGAAACCTGAGAGTTGTTGTTTGGGTCGAACCGTGTGTTTTAACCAGGTCATCTAGGGGCGGGTTTCACAATATTTAACAACTCAATTAGGTAGTTATTTTGTCTAATGTATTATAGAAAAATAAAAAGGTGTTCCTCATATTTGAACTTTCCCAAAGATTGTTTACTTGATTTGAATATTTGATATACAATTTGATACAATTTACAACGTAAGCATACAATATGAATGAAAATTCTTCAAGCAAAATTTAAATTTTATATAGTACATATACATCTATTACGAGAAATTTAAAAAGAGATAATGTATTAATAATTCTCCTGGGTGGTCACCAAGATACATGCCAAAAGCAAATTTGTGAGGGCCTCGACCCAAAATGGATAATAGTTTGTCGAAAAATGTAGAGATGATCCAACTGAAATCAGAACCTCTCTGCGTCCCTTTTGAACTGTATCTAAAAGAGCGCTTGTGTTGTCGGGTTTGACAAAGGCGTGACTTTTTTTTTCTAAGGGCAGTCCTGTAATCCTCTTAACAGCAATGCAGTAGGCAATCCCAACGTATTGCATGCTGTTTTTTGTACTTGGCAGTACCCTTACAACTGAGTTACTGCATTTAGTGAATGATTTCTAGTGGGGTACTAAGAAGTGTGGTGAGAGTAGCGTTCTGTGAATGTGTTGGGAACAATTATGCATGAAAAACGAATTTCATGGTTTTGGATTTCGTAATCTCCATGGTTTCAACCTTATGATGCTGGGTAAAATAGGTTAGAGACTATTCTCCTATCCATGTGCTTTGGTGGTACGTTAACTACCTAAAGCTTAATACTACTACAAAAACAAGTCTCTATTGGTCAAACTCATAAGTAAGTAGAGTTTCACTGGTGAGGTATCATACAAGGAGGGAGCCGAATGCGGATTGATAATTGAAAATCAATTACATGTTGGTGTGAACCTTGGTTACAGGATCACCACCATCCCTTTATGCAAAATAATGATTCCGCACAATAGGGGAGCGGTCATGGTTTCTGATTTGGTTGACGATCATGGTTGGAAGGTTGATGCGCAACCAGCATATATGTTGACTAGATTGTGCGGCTTCATGCCCCATGACCAAATTGGGAGGAAACTCACATTCAGCGACGGAGTAAGCGGGGTAACTACACCGTTCATTTGGCTTACTTTTACATTATGGAGATTCTTGCCGCTTGCAGCTTCTGATGCATTGACAGTGGAAGGTGATTGGTGCAAGTGTGACATCGATGACACTTTGGTGGCCCGTTATCTTAACTTTTCATGACTCTTATGGTAAAATATGTGGCATCCTTTTCTTGCATGCGATGTGGCGTGGGAAGCTTGATGAGAAGTCGGTTTGGATACACTTGTAAATGAACTACACAAGCAGGCTGAATCCTTTATCGAATGGTTTTGGTTTATGTTCGCCAAAGGCACCGTGGATCAGCTTGGAAAGATGTTCATTGTTTTGTTGACCTTGTTGCATGATCGAAATGGGAGAGTTCAAAACATGAGTTTATAACATCGTTCACGTTGGTACGGATAGGCATCGATTACGTTGATGACTGGCGCAAGGCCTGATAAGCATGGAGTAATATAACGTAGTACAATTGAAACAATATTAATATAGGCTTTCTTTTGTTTATCATTAGGTCAAACTAAAACAAATTGTTATCATCTCTTCTCAAAAATCAATAATGTAAAATAGGATTAATATACATTTACACCTATCTACTATGAAATGTCTCAAAGGTTTTCATCTATTAAAATTTAACTGATTGGGTCTCCTCAAATTTGACTATTTTAACAAACAAACAATTCCGTTAGTTTTTCTGTCCAACCTCCATTAAATATGCTGACCGTGCATGTAGAACCCCGCCTTTCGGATCAGGTTTGTGATTAATTCTCGTACTAGTCGAGTCTTCTATTTTATGGAAACGGACAAGACAAAGGAATTAAAGACCAATATGGAGGCAGAAAAGGGGCTTTGGATATTTCGGTTAATTTTTTAATTCAGTTGGTTTACAATATAGATGACATGGCCTACAGACGTGGACTTTAAGCGTGGCGAGATTGATGGAAAATGGGGACGGGGCGATGAACAAAATTTTAGGATCGAACCGTGTTGTAAAAAAATTGACCTTAGGACATTTTAAACAACGTTAAACCTTGAGGGACTAATAATGTCAATAGCCCGATAATGAGCTAATGTGCGCATAAACATGTAATGTGCGGCACACATTAGACCCCATTAAGGTGCATATCAAGACATTAAATTCAGGGTTCCCTGGATTCTTTGGGGTAATGTGCGCCTAAATATTTTGTAATGTGCAGGGCACATTAAGACAATCTTAGGCATATATTAGCACGTCCGTCGGCACTTAGGTTTTCTTCTCCTATTTCAAGACCCTCACCCATTCATTCTCCACAGACGGCTTTTGGAGAAAAATTTGAGAGAGAATTTGGAGACTTTTGAGCGAAAAGAAGGTATTAAATTCAAGGAGCTAGGATCAGCAACAACTTAGTCAAGATTGGCGGATCAACTTCTTCATCATAGATTAATAGAATTAGGTTTTTCGCAACTTATTTTGTAAACCTAGTTTCAATGATTTCTTTTGTGAATTTTTATTTGTTCTTCGTGATTATGTGTAACCAACTCCTCTCTACTTAGATTAGATGAAACCTAGGTGATTCTAGATGAACGAATGAATATTTCCCTTCTTCGATTTACGCGAGTTGGATTGATTTCAGTTTATAATTGATTTTGTTTTTTGTTATTCTTTCCAGATCAACTTGAATAGGATCTTGTTAGATTTCTAAAAACTCGAAAGAGGTTTCTTATCTTAGAACACTGAAATCAATAAGTTAAGTTAGTCGGTATCTCATCCGAAGGGGTCGGTTAGAGGACTCCGTATTAGTGCAATTCTCATTTGATTTTATCGCCATACAAGTATTAGATGCATGGCTCGAGAGTGAGATATATCTAAGATAATAGGATTGGTAATAGGCTAGTAGATCCCGCAAGGGCGGGACCTAAGTAGAGAAGAATTGGGATTGTAAATTGTTTGTATTTTGGTTTGCATAAATTGAATAGTTGAATATCGCTTCTTTATCTGGATAACCAAGAGGAATTCAAAATCTGAGCAGTTTCATTCCAATTTTTATCAACCCCATTTGGTACGTTTTGAAATCATAGTTATTTGTCTTTGGATTCTCACTTTAATTACTAATCTTAGTATCGTGAAAATCATACCATAACTTGGTTACTTTCGATTACAACTTCATCACATTCTCAGTAAACGCAACTTTAAGACCTTAGGAACTTGGACCTAGTTATTTCAGTGATTAGGTTAGTTTTGAGACGTACTATAAGCGTGTCGCATGTTTACATAAAAAAACTAGCATCATACCACATTGGCTAATTTTAAGGGTTAAGTCTATTTTATTAAGGCTAAGTGAAGAGTGGTCAGCACATTGCCGACAATTTCCATCACGTGGTCGACACCTTGCAACATATGATCTTTATGTTTGAACAATTGCATCATATGATTTATGCATACCGTTTCCATCACTACTACATGATTGACTCTATCACGACAACTTCTCGTGTAATACCTCACCAAAGGAACTCTTATAACAAGAACATTATGCAGCAAAGTATTACCAACAACGAAATGCACTTTGAAGACAAAAAGCCGCCACCAAGATTTTTTAATAAAGAAACCTCAAACACCATGATCATAGCCACATTAAAAAATTGGAAGGTAACTCCTATGGGAGTTGTCTCATGTGGCAGTTTCCTCTTGTAGTAGTAACCAACATAGGTACAAAAATTCACACAAAATAGACACTTTTCCCATTTACCTTTCTCTGTAATTTATTTTCCAATAGCCATAAGAATATATATAGCTTTTAATTTGGAGCTCTCTCTCATACGCTCCATATGAGTAGCAGTACATAGAGTAGATAACCATAAAAATAATCAAACACCCTCATTACAAATTTTGTTTGAAGACGAGTGAACCATGTATTTTATCTGTTATCTAAGAAGTGAAAAGGTGCATTTGTTATATTCAAATACGAAAAAATTTCAACTAGACAAAAATTGGCACATTCTGTAGCGCTATTACACTTGATCTGATGCAACCAAAGAGAAAGAATTGGAAATGTGATCTTCTACAGGGTTTTATGGAGGAGCAGATGATGGGTGTTGAAGCAGGCCATAATGGGGGAAATTCAAGCAGCCTTGCAAAAGAAGAGGTGTCACCCTTTTCGTATTGTTTGCATTGTTAATTGGAAGTAACTAGTTATGGGGGATGCTTATTTCTATGCATTGTTAATTGAAAGTGTCTACTGAGTGATGGGGCTTTCTATTTAGTTATTATTGTGGTTGAGGGGTTCGAAGCCTGAAGCTGTTGTTTAATTGTTGAGTTGGTTGAGAAGTTGGTTCCTTTTGATAAAAGTGTCATTGGAGTAGTAGTAGAGGGGACTATAAAGTCTAAATTGTTAGTGAGTTGCAGTATGAATAAAAAACCTTATCCATTACTTTTTTTCTTTCAGTACTTAAATCAAATTCCCATAATCCCATTCATCATGCCAAACCTTTCACCATCACATACGACCATACATGACCAAATTTCAAACTCTTCACGTAGCTCATCAACGGTCGAAGCTCACTTGGATACTCCTTCGGGAAGGAACTGTGGACTGACAGGAGCCTGATCGTTACTCCCTCGTAATCGGCTCACAACATATTGGTATTAGAGCATTAAGTTCCAACCATGATGCATTGGCTGACCCCTTATCAGTTAAATCATTGCGAAGATTTTTAGGTTTGTTAGGTTCCTATCAAAAGTGTATTCACAACTATGGCACTATAGCAGGACCTCTCACCCGATTGCTCAAGAAAGGAGCGTTTTTCTAGACCCAGGAGGCTCATGAGGCATTTGAGGCATTAAAGAAAGTGATGACCAATGCTCAGGTATTGGCTCTTCTGGATTTCCAACAAATATTTTTTATCATCGAATGTGATGCCTCAGGGACTGGCATTAGTGCTATATTGATGCGGTTTAAGCGACCTATAGCCTACTTTGCTCTACAGTCCAGGGCAAGGAACGATCCCTGTCAATTTATGAAAAGGAAATTTTGGCGTTGGTTTTATTAGTTACGCATTGGCGAGCTTACTTATTGGGACACAAGTTCATTGTACAGAGAGATCAACGAAGCATCAAATATCTAATGGAACAGAAGATCACTACACCAATGCAAAAAAATTGGGTGACGAAGCTCATCTGCTACGATTTTGTGATAGAGTTTAAGGAAGGAGCTGCCAACAATGTGGTCAATGCCTTATCCCGGCAATTCAAAGCATCGATAGATTCACTACCTATAGCTAATTGGTTTGATACCGTCTTGGTGGAAAATATAAACGTTGGGGACATGGTTGACCTTTGGCGGAAAAGTTAAATGGCGAGTTTTATTCGAATAGGGAAGTAAAGCACGGGTTACTCTTTTGCAAGGGTCGCATATTTCTACCGCAATTGTCATCTCTTATACCCACCATAATTAAAGAGTTTCATACCTCCAACCATGAGGGATTCCATAAGACGTAAAAACAAGTGCAAGAAGCTTTTTATTGGCCGAAGTTTCACCAAACAGTTAGAACTTTCATTCGGGAGTGTGATATCTGTAAA
This sequence comes from Linum usitatissimum, assembly GCA_030674075.2. Taxonomy (NCBI): domain Eukaryota; kingdom Viridiplantae; phylum Streptophyta; class Magnoliopsida; order Malpighiales; family Linaceae; genus Linum; species Linum usitatissimum. Next base: position 727,979 of record JAUJYP020000273.1, on the reverse strand, counting down.
AAAAGGCAGAAAGCCTTAAGCCTACAGGATTCCTCAGTCCGCTACCGATACCCGAGGAGGTGTGGCATGATATCAAGATGGATTTTATAGAGGGTTTATCGAAATCTAGATGAAAAAGGGTGATCCTCGTGGTGGTGGATAGACTATCAAATATGGCTCACTTCATTGCTTTGACCCACCCTTACACCGCCATCACAATTGTCGACGTGTTTTTCAGAGAATTAATGAAGTTTTATGAGGTTCCAACTTCCATTGTTTGTGACCGTGACGTGACATGGATGAGTACCTTTTGGACAAAATCCTTTCGCCTTCAGGATACTAGCTTCAATTTCAGCTAGGCGTATCACCTGCAAACTGATGAGCAAACTGAGGCTGTGAACAAGACCATGTAATTGTACTTAAAATTTTTCATTAGCGATTGGCCTCAAGATTGGGTCAAATGGTCATCATAGTCTGAATATTGTTATAACTCGAGCCTCCATGATAGCAAACAACGTTCACCCTATAAGATTGTGTACGGTCGACGACCTCCAACTCTATTGACATGTGTTCCGGGAACTACCAAGGTGGTTGCGGTGAATGTGGCACTTAAGGACATATAAGTGGTGTTGCGAGAGTTCAAACATCATTTCAAGCAGGTACAAGAATGAATGACCAAGCATTGTAACAAAGGCCACAACGATCAAGAATTTGTGGTGGGATCTTGGGTGTATGTAAATATAAAACTTATCGGCAGGAGTACCCTAAGTAATCAAAGGTATACCAAACTCTCTCTCCTCACCTCTATGCCGATACGAAGTGGTGGAAAGAATTGGAAAGCTTGCATATTGATTGGCACTGCCATCCATCTCGAGAATCCACCCTGTATTTTATGTTTCAGTGCTTAAAGAAGCTCGAGGGAACATTAGAAGTGTAGTCTAGTCCATTCCACCGGAGATGACATTGATTATTCCTAAATCACAAGCGACCTTGGAGTGCTACGCTCAAGGAGAACGTGATGAGGTCCTCATCCATTAGACGGACACATCTCCTTCAGAGGCTACCTGAGAAGATGTGGAAAGGTTAGTGGAGCAGAACCCGAATTTTGTCAATCCTTGAGGACAAGAATCTTTTAAGGGGAGGGTATGTTACGGGCTCACGCTACTGATGCCTAACCTTTTTTGTTTGCATTGCTAATTGCAAGTAACTAGTTATTAGGTTACTTGTTTGTTTGCATTGTTAATTGGAAGTGTCTATTGAGTGATGGGGCTTTCTGTATAATTATTATTGTGGTTGAGGAGTTGGAACCCTGAAGTTGCTGTTTAACTGCTGAGTTGGTTGAGAAGTTGGTTCATTTTGATTATTGTGTCAGTGGAGTAGTAGTTGAGGGGACTATAAAGTCTAGATTGTTTGTGAGTTGTAGTATGAATGAAAAACCTTATCCATTACTTTCTTTCTTTCACTACTTAAATCAAATTCCCATAATCACAATCATCACGCCAAACCTTTCACCATCACATACGACCACACAAGACCAACTTTCGAACTCTTTACATAGCTCATCGATGGTCGAAGCTCACTCGGATACTCCTTCGGGAAGGAACTGTGGATTGACAGGAGCCCGATCGTTACTCGCTCGTAATTGGCTCACAACATATTGGTACCAGAGCATTAAGTTCTAACCATGATGCATTGGCTGACCCTTTATCGGTAAAATCATTGCGAGGATTTTTGGGTCTGTTAGGTTACTATCGAAAGTTTATTCACAACTATCAAAAGTTTATTTTTTAGGTTTCTTAGTCTGAGTTATGTATTTCTCTTTCTGTCAAGTTAGTCTGCTTTATGTATTTTGACTTGCTTTATGTTAAACAAGAGTTTTCTCTTTGGATGCTGGTTCGAATGCTTTTTCTTCATCAAATTCATCAAGTTAAGGAATGTTTAGTATGATACTTTTCTTTCTATAGGCCCGCCCAATGGCATGTGTTGGTTGGTTTACCATCATAGGGCCTCAACCTTGAAGGGGCATCCAATTTTAACATGGTTCAATATTAGATATGAGCTCAATTTTTAAACTCAAAGTGGCAGTGGATGTCTCAACTTTGGTAAATGATCGATGGAGTTCAAGATTTTATATAATAAATGCCCAATTTAATTTTTCTCTTTAGTTTTTCTATTTTCTGATGTAGCTCAATTTTTTAAGCGTTTTATTTGGGGAACATGCGATAGTTAATTTTGTTAACAGAAATAAAATATAGTGTTTTTCCAAGGATATATTAAGATCAATATATCATAGAAAAGAAAATAAATAATTTAATGGTGTTTATGTGAAGTGTGTTAGATTTAAATTCAAAATTTGTTGGTTGGTGATACTCAATTTTTTCAATAGACCAACTCTACTTAGATAAAAAATAAACAATTCAATGATCTGAAGCATAAATCAATTCTATTTTAGTATTTTTCCTTTTTTCTTTGTGTCCAAGAAAATTTTTGTATGGAGCCTCACAAAATTATTGGGTGACTCTGACTTTCTACACCAAGTTTCATTATATGATATATGCACCTACTTAATGAGAAGTTGCTCCCTCTATCAAGTTTCATTGTATGATATATGTACATTCTTTTGTTCATTTTATGAGTGTTTTGTTCTCTATTATAGGTTTCATTGTATGATTTGTACATCTATTTTTTCATTTTTTCATGTTTATTTTGGCATAGATAGGCTCCTTGCAGAGAAAAGAAGATAACAAAGAAATACCAAAAATACCTAATCAACCCACAGAGTGAGGACTACCGACAACACTCCGGGGAGATATCTAAGGGCCATGCGAGCAATGCGATGGGCGACCCCATTACCTGCCCTCCTATTCAGCAGACAGACGTCTAAGATCTCCTGGAAGATAGAACCTCTGATTGCTAAGTTGGAATTGGCAGCACAGATGCAGCTATCGATGTGTCTTCTTTGATGTCTACCTGACCGACGAAATGTGGCTAAAGATAAATCACGTGCGTGTGGGCTAGAGGTGAACAAATCCCTAAATATTACTTTCCAATTACAACACCCATTCTAAAAGTTCCTTGCAAAAAAATAAATTCGAAGAACAACAAGTAAATACCACCCAACAAACTAATAATTGAACGAATGAAAGATTTTCATTCCTCACAAGCCTAAAAATGACAAAAAATGTAAGAGTTCTCAAGAAAGAATATGGCAATCTTTTACAAATTAACAAACATCAAGGAAACATCATGGAAAAACCAATAAATTGGCAACATAATTAAAGAAACTAGGGAAATAAACACAACAAGAACGAGCAGTCAAACAATTAAAACCAACAACACAATAAAAGATAATATAATCACCAGCAAGAAAACGAACAAAATAAGGGAAACAATAGAAAGAAACAAAACGAAATAACACTAAAAAGTAAAAATAAGGAAACAAAAAGAAAAGAATTGAATCATACTCACAACAAACTAGCAATATGAGTTTAGGAAGAGCAAAATTTCCATCACCCAAACGATAAAGAACACAACAATGGACAAAAATATAAAATTAGGAACAAATTAAAGCATCATCAAGCAAGAACCAACACCAACAAGTATAGGATAAGAAGTGCAACCTAACTGACCGATAAGATATTTAGAGAATTTATGCCCGTTTGAAAAATTTTAAGTATGCTTTGAAGGACTTCAATTACATCCACTTTTTTTATATTAGTCGGCGGGTCCTGATTGCAGAGAGCTTGAAAAAAAGATTTATTTTGTTTTCGAGCCCGTGTTTTTGTCGGCCAAGCAGTCCTTTGATGCTTGAATGGATTTGAGGAAGATTGAGGTAGTTCTTTTCTCTCAAAAGGCCAAAGAGGACTGATTGCAGTGGGTGATTCTATCACCGCCTTCTCTCACTGGGCATTCCAAATTAAGCAAGCATGAAGTTAGATTGTTCAGCTTGAAAACCCTATGGGTAAGATTATCTCTGACATTAGGGATATCTTTGATCTTGTTGTTGCTAAGATTATCTCTAACATTAGGGGTATCTCTGATCTTGTTGTCGATTTCTATATGGATCTTCTCGGGCGAGCAAACCCTGGAATTCTCCCTCCTCGTTTTCCTGTTCTTGACTGCTTAATCAAGCTGAAGATTGCGAGTCAGCAACCTGCAGCTTTTGGTATGGTTGTTTCTCTTGAGGAAATTTCAGATGCTATGTTTTCTATCCCTGGAGACAAAAGGCCCGATCTTCAGGAAATTGGGGCTTGGTGGGGGTGGATGTGGTCTCTGCTATCCAGCAATTCGTTGCTGTTGGCTCCCTCCCTCGTAGCGTGAACTCTACTCTCCACGCCTTTATTCCAAAGAAACTTAATGATGTTAGCTTAAAGGATTTATGGCTCATTGCTTGTTGTAATGTCCTTTACAAATGCATCGCCAAAATCCCCTCCAATCGTCTTGTCCACTGCTTGCCTATTGTGATTAGCGATTCCAATCTGCCTTCGTTAAGGGGCATCAGATTGGGGAAAATATCCTTATAGTGTAGGAGCTGGCCCATGCCTATCACCTCAAACATGTTACCCTCTGGTGTTCACTCAAGATTGATCTTGTTAAGGTGTTTGACTCGGTGGATCAGGAATATTTCTGGCTTGTTTTACAAGCAATGCACTTCCCTATTTATCCATTGGATCCGAGGTTTTTTGGATTCTATCATGTTTAGTGCGGGCCTTAATGATGGCATGGTCGGTTACTTTGAGGGGGAAGAAGGGTCTTCGGCAAGGGGATCACTATCTCCACCAAAATGCGGCTTCCTCTAGGTGTGTGTGTGTGTGTGAGGGGGGGGGGGGGGGGGGGGGGTTCTCGGCATTTGTTAGGTTCTTTTAGTGTTTTACAACATGTCTTGTCTCTAGTTAAATTAAAGTAAGCTGTTTTTCTCTATTTCTATTGATACCACTACGCGTGCCTCTACTTTTCAGGTCTCGGGATTTTTTTGAAGGGTGGCTGTTTATCTGTTATCCAGGATTTCATTGATCTCGGGACGCCTCTCTTCTCGGGAGTGTGATGTTTTCATTGACCGGATCATAACAAAGAATAGTGGCTCGCATATTTGTACCCTCACCTATTCTTGGAGAATCCAGCTGGTGAAATCAGTTCTTTGTGCTCTTAGCCATGAGACAGAGTCGCACCTTTCCTTTTCGTCTATAATGCTAGAAAACTGATGTGGCAGGGAGCCCCAATACATAGGTTCTCTGTTTTACGTTAATGGGATGCAATATGTAGCAGGCATTCCTCTATTCAATGGGTTGATCTTGTGCGGAAGTCACCTGCCATCCCCAAACACTACTTTAATGTTTGAACCAAATGGGAGAAAAGGGTTTAGACTTTCAATCACTCGAGGCTATCCAAATTCACAAATGATAGATGAATTCAACGATTTAAGAAAAACAAGATAGATTGAATTCACCATCGTAGTTCTTCTCCACTCAAATCACCCCCTCACAAATTATCCTACCTATCTACTATTGTAGTTCACTCTTTCAAGGGACATATCTTATCTCCGCTAGGCGATAAAGTAACCATGAACTACTCACACGACATAGTAGTTTATTACCTCCCGGCTGAGGGTTAACACCTAATCTAGTTATTTAATTTCGGTGTTCTTAAAATGCAAGGTCTTTCGAGATAAAGACAAATCTAACAATGTTATATTCAAGTTGATCAAGTAAGAACAGAAATAAAATCAAACTTAAACATGAAATCGTCAAAGAATGCCAATCATCCGTTCATAAAGAAATCACCTAGGGTTCATCTAATCTAAGCACGCAGAGTTTAGCTAATCATAATCTCTAAGAACAAACCAAATTCAAAGTAGGAAGATTTTGATTCGTCATTGCCGATTTAAGCTTCTTGAAGTCGATGAATTCTTGTTGCTCTAAATTCTCTAAACTTCTCTGTGATTTTCAACCAAAAGCGTCTGTCCCAAAATAAAGGAGTTACGAGCCTTAAAAGAGGATTTTCTAAAATCCTTATTTTTGTCGGGTTTTGTCAATGTTTACGCTATAGACCTATCATACATTCTGCTATGATCATAGCACAAAGATTGATAAAGCATAGCAAAAAGATTGACATGATTCCCAGAACGTACTGTCAACTATTGCACTACAAATATGTTAACGATTGTGTTATAGTCATAGCGCAATTATGGACCTTTTATAGCGCAATGTTTGACATCGTCTGACTCTTGTGTTTTCTTCACTCCTTAAATCTTCCTAGCTCGTCCATGAATACTGCTACCACTTCGAATAGTGCCTCAATATCTTATGTACTTGTAATCTATCTAAAAAACTCCAAAACGCCATCAAATGGACGTTGAACGGGTCCAAGACACTGAATCGAGATAAAAGCTACAAATGCATAAAGCATCCTAAACTTCTACACAAAACTATAAAAGTATGCATGTAATTTTGCTTAAACGAGGGCGATGAACACGGTAAATCGAAGACCACATTTTCCTTGGATGCTCCCTCTCGGCTTATTGTTTTAGAAATGATTGGATTCTTGCTTGTACGCCAGAAGATCTTTTTGGTGAAGCTACTTCTTTGTTTGTTTGTACTACCCCCTCTACTCAGCTGGCCGGTTGATATGGCATGCTTACTTGAGTACTATTTGGTATGAAAGGTGTGAGAGATGCGCCCGAGGGCTTTGTTCTTTGCCCAGAGATCTTGGTCGTAGTATTTGTTGTGATGTCTCCAACTGTTTACGTTAGATAGTTGTATGTTTTCTCTAATTTCTCTAAATATAATATTCATAAAAAATATACCCATTGATCTTAATAAAATACTATCACCTCGTCGTATCATGGAAATAAGGATCATATTATTAGCTAGTAATTATATTATTATCATTCTGAAATCAAATTTAGAGGTAATTTGTTGATTTAATAAACTATGAAAGTTATTCGAGTGCATTCTAACATAACTTGAAAGTTACAAACTACAACAATCGTTTAGACTAATTGTTCTGTTAATCCCTTTGGCGTTAAGTAACGAAAATGGATACAAGTGACAAGGTTAAAAAGTTCAAGTACTACTTAGCTAGCATAGGAATTTTAGTGGCCAAAATACGATCACTGAAACTTTTAGGCACCACGAAAGAAACTTTCCACAATTGACCGTCATCAAAATTTATATCCCTAAGATGGGGTGGAACATTAATATAAAACCTTACATAAATCCCACAATGACAAAGATTTAGAGAGATCCATCAGAAGGAACAATCTATCTTATCTGACAAAACTCTTTATCGGGGTGATATGGAGGAGTTTTTCAAAGAACTCTGAAGTTAATCGTGCTCAGTTGGGAGCACTACATAATGGGTGACCTCCTGAGAAGTTGGAAATTAGACCCAAAGCGGATAATATCTTATAGGAAATGGCACATACGACAGTAAGCCTCTCCATTTATAGGACATTGAGGAGGTATAACTCCATTCAGACTGTGTAAAATAATATAAATGCAAATAAGGGATTAGACACACTATCTCCAGCTCCAGCTCCTGTTATCCAACTCATTCTTTGGTGAGTCCATGACATACCATGACAGGAAAAAGAGGAATTGGGTTAGTGTTAATAAATGAGTAGCTCTAAGTAGAAACATTTTAAGTATTGAAATCAAATAAGGCACCGACATTGTCATACTCTTAAATAAGAAACCCTAATTCTTGAAACTTAAGAACCATCAAATAAACCAATGTTTACCTCAAATTATAAAAGCTCTAGGATCCTCCCCTACGCCTGAAGTCTTAGAACAATAAGATGTGATCAGAGTGATGTTGGATCGAAGGGAGATACTAAAGAATGAGACAAAAGAAGAGATGAATATGGGTTTTCAGTTTTCTCTTTTATTTTCCCATTGAACGATAACTTCAATACTTAACCGGAAAACAACTATTACACACACAACAGGAACCTAGCTCTCAATGAGAGTCAAACCCTAGCCGCCGCAATTTCCAGCGTCTTTGTCTTTTCGATTTCACCATTGATTTCTTGTTGTAGTGTTGTCTAGTTGTTCTCTTTCAGAAGGATAGTTGCACTCTCTCGGATCCCCCCGTCAGGCTAGCACCCAGACACTAGTCACTAATCACCACCGTCATCATCGCCATGCAACCTTCATCGTCTTTGATCCCCCCGTCAAGCCAGCACCCAATGGCAACCAACTCGCCCCTGATCTCTGTCCCGCGAGATGAGATGTGTCCAACCCGCGAAGCGAGGAACAGGCGCAGCACGCGACAATCAGTGCTCCCCCGACGTCGCACGCACCAACCGACGCTCCCTGGATGGCATGTGTACTCGTGGTCGACGCCGAAGAACTTGGAATAGAAGGTCTGGGCACAAAGCCACTATTGGTCTAGCGTATAGTGAACTCCAAATAAGGATTGAATGTTTCACCCATTAGCTAGTCTCTTTCAGTGTTATTTTACTTGCTTTTTTTTTGCTTAATGGTATTTCCCTTTGTCGTTGTTCATTGCCGGGGAGCATGGAATGAGGTTGCCATTTATGCGAAGACCCGCGTTCCATACAGCTCTGCATATAGAGTATGTACCTCCGGTGGGCACTTTGTACGCTCGTTTACGATCGTTCTTGGAGGAATGAAATTTGAGGATTTCTTTTATAGTCATAAATATTATAGTTTTGGTGGGCTCTTTTTATGTTATTTTCATTTTATATTTTTTTGGGTGTGATTTTTATTCTATATATGTTTTGGTGGGCATGCCTTATGGAATCCGAATTTTCGGCCAGGAAAATAATTAATTTGCAGGCGATAAGGAAAAATTTTGACCATCCATTATAGACATCAAATATAAAGGGTGATATGACAACTTAACCCAGGAGTGTGTCCGTCATTTCATTTTCTTTTTCTTTCAAATCTTTCTTTCTCTTTTTATTTGTCCTTTTTTATTTTTTATTTATTTTTCCAACTAACATTTTCTTTCAACCTATCACTCTCTTTATCACCCACCACAATCTTTTTTTCTTTTCAATTTTTCAAATCAAATATCACATCACATATAAAGTTTCCTCCTGTATTTATTCTGAACATGGCTAATAAAAAATTTATAATGATTATTTTAAGCAGGATTTTAATGACTCGTTTCTTGTAGGAATTCATTATTGCGACTTTGTCCTTGAGTTTGCGATTAATGCTTGGTTTCTGTGGAAAAATCGCAATGAGCTTATTTTTAATCAAACTGTGATTTCTTACGATCAGCTCTGGCTACGAGCTCAATATTGAATTGTTGGGGTTCGGATGACAACGAAAGTGGAAAGTATAGTTTGTGTTAGGAATAAGCTTGAGCGTAATGAAGCTTTTATTTTCTAGGAAGCAGCTAGCCACAATTTGGTGATGATTAATACTGACGAATCGATCCTTTAGCCTTCCGGTGTAGCAGCCGCGATTGGTCTCATTAGGAATAGTCAAGGCCACTGCCTTGCTTCTTTCGCAGCTTGGCCGGTGCTCCATCACTAGAGCTGAAATTCGAGGAGCAGCTTTTGGAATACGCATAGCTTGGAAAATGGAGTTCCGCTGTTTCAATCTTCCACTTGATTCGAAGGTTGCTCTCTCTAGCATTGAAGGGTCCTCAAATGAGGATTTTCGACGTCGTTACTGCATTATCGAAGCATGCCAACACCTTAGTAGGAATTGGAATTTACGGCTTTCATATACTTTTCACGAGGACAACCGTGCAACGGTTACTCATGCTCACCATGGTCCCTCACATAGGTTTGGTTTACACAAGTTTTCGTCCCTCCTTGTGAGGTTTTTAATTATATTTTTTGTGATTTGGTGGACGTTTTTTACCCATGTATAATTTTGATGATTAATTATAGTCCTATTTTTTTTTTAAAAACTATGTTGATATTCCGACACTTTTTCATATACCATGTGCAATATCAAATACAATAGCTAAACATTAAACAATCACAACTCTTCCCAGATTATCACTTAAGGGATAACCCTTCAAATTATGCAACAATCTGACTCGTGTACGTATTTTTTGTACTCATTTGATTAGCGAGTATATTAACTTTGTACATATTTTTTTATTCATGTATATGTTCTGTACTCATGTTTGTACTTTTATTCGGTACACGTATATTTATTGTTGTACTTATTTTTCACATGTACTTGTTTTTTATATGGTACACATTTGTATACGTGTTTTTATACTCATTTTTATAGCATGCACATTCTTTGTACGTAAACATGTACTCGTTACGCGGGAGATTGATCCTAAAGCATTCTTTCTGGAATTAATTGGCAAAGCATGGAAATATGTACATAATTGTAGAATATTAAAGATTATCTATCCGTTTATGTATGTGTACCGTATAATAAACGAGTACAAAAATAATTGTAAAAAATGACATACACAAGTACATAATAACAGATTCAAAAACAAGTACACGAATGTATAAAGTACATGAAAAATAAGTACATAATTCGAACTCTAAATCGAGTCAAAACCAAGTACCATAATCTTAAAACTAAAAATCAAACACGAATAAAATGAATACATAATCGACATCAATAAAGCGAGTATATAACAATTATCGTAACTCTAATAAAATTAGAAACGAGTAAACTCTAATAAAACTAGAAACGAGTACATACCTCTAATAAAACTAGAAATAAGTACATAAACTAGTATATGAAGTGAAAACAAGTACAATAATGACTAATCATTTGTAAAAAACGAGTACATAAACATAAAAAAACGAATACATTAAACAAACAAATAAATAAACACCAATAAAATAGGTCAATAAACCCAGTAGAAACCCCAACCTAGTACACAGTACCCAATTAATTAATTCCAGAAAAAAATAAGCATTCCTTCTCCATTTATATGGGCTTAATTTGGGAAAACTTGCAGTGGTCTACGAATTCAATTTCGATTGGAATGTGTGAAGCGGTGATGGGAAAGTTCAGCTCCTGATATGGCTACCCGTCAGGATGCATCATCAATCGATAACTAACATCACCGAAACAGTCACTGTCATCCACAAACCCCAAACCCACATCGTATTACTCCAACAATGGCGACAATCACTTTAAGTGCGGATAAAAAATACATATTTCACATCCAAATAGTAATGCAAAGATTAGCTTCTAATGTTTTTTTACCCATATCCATATTTTTAGAAGATGTCTCTAAAACGTCCTCTTAGTTGTTATTTAAACTAATCAGTAAAAATTATGGGAAAAAATATTAATAATGTCATAGTTCAACTAATAAGATAGACTTTGATTTGGCGAATCCTAAGAATAAAAACCATGGACAAAAGAGTGGCCCAAATTTATCAGATAATCCGCAGCACAATTAGCTTTGTCGTAGATGTGAGAGATATCAATTTCCCAATGTCTGCTGCAAAGTTCCTGGAACTGCAGAGCAAAGATGGCGTGTTGGTGGTTGAGAGAAGCCGGCTTTGAGAACATGCGTTAAATTCTAAGCAACCATGCAAGCTCTGAACCGCTAATTATCCATGTTATCTCAGCTCTAGTAATGGAATAGCTACCAAGATTGATCGTAAACGCTCTAACAAACAAACCACGCTCATCCCAAATGAGACCCCCCTACAGCCCTGCTAGTTCCTAAACTAGAGTGGAGGGACCCGTCAGTGCTAAGAGTATACCAACCCTCATTACCCGATCGTCATACAATCAGTTGAGATTGTCAAACCATACTTAACATTTATCGACTCAATTGATTAGCCTTCTAGCTCGAAAAAATGAAGGCTACCTAATGATCACACTTCCAAGCGATATCCAAGTGCATTTCAATAGCTTGTTCAAAAAATTGCTTGTTTCTTGAATGCCATAGTAGCCATTTGCCAACACCAAACACCGTAGAAAGTGAAGGATTACTTAATAATATACCAGTTGACATCTGAAATTTTGATGTCATAAAATGTGCACAAAACAAACATTGATGATTTTTTGTCAAAAAAATATCAAAATTAATTTTAGTAGATTCAAAAAAATAAAAATAAAGTATTTGTAAGTGATTATTGTATTTTCATGAAATTATATAGAATAAAGGAGATTAAACTATAATTAAAAGATAACTAAAGAAATTGTCAAAAAAAAAAAGATAACTAAGAAAAATAGAGAGTTTGGCAAAACGCAAATAAATTTAAATGAAAAATAAACAAAATAACTTTCCCCAATTTCATTTCCCCCCCAACTCATATTTAGCTTTAATTGCATTGGGAAACTAAAAGGGCATCTCATTTCATCTTCAGATTAAAATTTGAACAATCTAATAGCGGATAATCATTTCCGTGGCGAGGATAGATTTGCATTTCTACTGTTTAGAAAAACTGGACTAGGGTGGGTTGGATCATGGCTGGAGCTGCGTCAATTTTACATATATTATTTATGGGTCCTTGACCAATTTTTAGTTGGGGTCCAATTCTTTATTCTAATCCGTACAACTTCAGATTGAAGTCCTAGGAGGACAACTTAACCCTAGAATCAATCTCAAACCGTCACTATTAAGGGTTCCAAAGGTTAGAATTATTCTCAACCAATAATAGACAACAACTCAACTCAAATTCCCTTTAAAATTATAAAAGGAATGGATCTTCATCCATTGTAGAGGAGGTAGCAAGCTAACCGCTTAGGTACTTACATCTTTGCCCATGACACGTTTCTGTCTTCCACTTTCACATACATACATCTGAACTTGCAAACTCTCAACCTATAACTAACTCCACCATACGTCTTGTAAAACTTTGTTTTAAGAGATTTGAATCATTTAAGAGGAGTCACCCAATAATGTACCAGATTCTCCAAACTAAACGATCTATTAATTCACCACATTCTTTAAACAAATCGTATTTATACTAACCAAGTTTATCAAGGATAGCTCACCCTAAATTTATTATAAGTTAGCTTTTGAAAATCATTTTCATTTAATATTATAATTTTGCTTTTGTGGTCAATAAATAATTATATCATTATTATATAGGCATTTTTCTTTATTATTAGATATTTCTTTTGTAGCTCATTTTTTTTCAAAATAACAAATTTAACCAACCTTCAAATCGATATTGATAGTTATTATGTTAGATGTTATATACGAGTAAAAACGTACGGCTATATTATTATTATTATATCAATGTTGTCCTTGTTATAAAATTCCTATATGCCAAAACACAGACCTAATGGAATTACAAAATCAATATTTCATTATTCTCTCAAACTAATTTCGTGGATTTTGTACATCCTTGTCTTAACATAAAAAATGTTTAGTTCTCAGTCTACTTTGGGAATGCAACAAAGTTTGCCACAATTGACGTGAGTCCTGTTTTCTGATGAGAAATTTTTTGTTGATTTGAAATAAATGCGTTTTGATTTTTTTTTAATAAAGATTAAATTTATATTTTAAAGCTTTGAATAATATCAAAATGAGAATGTTTGATTCGATTGTATTTGAAACGAACTATATTAAATTATTTTTATTCCTATAGAGGTATTATGATGAACTAGACTATGTCTAATAGTAAATTTGTTTAGAAAATGATAAACTTGACAAGTATGTCATGTGTTGGTTGCTTTTTGCCAATATAATCTTGCATTTATAGGTTTCCATGGTAACTGTTTGAAGGAACTGCTCCCATCTTTCTAGCAATGCAAGAAAAGTGGTGGCTGCCTCGTCAACTTCTCTATAATCCTGCCTTGACAAGGTTGGTTGATTTTGTCCCTTCCGTATCTTTTGGGGTTGGATGACGATATGGCAACCTACCTAGGAGGTGCCATGATAATTTCCTTGATGAATTCTCTAGGGTGGTTGACTGATGACGTTACGTCCTCCATAGAAGACCTAGGAGATATACAACAATCACCTCCCTAGAGGGTGTACCCTAGGGTGGCTAACTGATGACATGGAGACCTCCCTACCACGATGACTTCCCTAGGAGGTGTATCCTACAGTGGCTGATTGATAATGTGAAGACCTCCATAGAGAACTTAGAAGATGTACCACGATGACTTCCCTAGGAGGTGTACCCTACAGTGGCTGATTGATAATGTGAAGACCTCAATAGAGAACTTAGAAGATGTACCACGATTACATCCAGAGGAAGTATACCATAGGGTGGCTGACTGATGATGTGACGACCTTCCTAGGGGCCTAGGAGATGCATCACAATGATCTCTGTAGGGGGTGTACTTTAGGGTAGCTGAGCTATGATGTGGCAACCTCCTTAGGGGACCTAGGAAATGTACCACGATGACTCGATGATGTGGTGACCTCCCTAGGGGGTGTTCTGTGGTGTCTATAAGTAAGGGAGGGGTCATCGTCGACCCCCTAAACTGTGTTGGGCTGAAAAAGTTAACTATATGGCCTATCTTAAACTTAACTGAATTATTATGTTTAACTTGGCCTTAATATAATAGTTTTAAATTTTGAAATTATCAATGTGGTATTATACTAACTTGTTATATAAACAATTTCCCTCCAACAATTTAATTTATAAGGTGTATGGACTAAATTGTTGACACTAAGTGCTTCTCCACAAAAAATAGCTCCATCTCGACACCAACCTTTCTTCCTATACTAGAGAGAACAACCAAGAAAGATCTATAGTCATTCCTTCTAAAGCCATCGAGTGAAGTAGAGGGGAAAAAAAGAATTTTGTCTCTATACCATGCTTGACAGATATTGATTAACCTTACAATATGAATTTGGGTAAATAACAAAAGAGAATCCCCAAATAATAACAATATTATAAAAACAAGGATCATAACGATGCAAAGGCGGGCCAAGAAGACCGCAAGCATAAAAACAAGTTGGCCAAGCTGAGAGGCACCCTAGAGGATATCATGAAGACCCTTACCCCTTAATCCTTCACACTTAGATGATATTTTCCTTGTTTTCTTCACCTTTTATTTGTTTTAAAACACTTAGTTTGGCCATCTAAGAAGGACTTTGTTTCCTTTTAGCTCAGTAATAAAGTGTGTGATCTCGCTTCTTTCAACTTTGCACGTTGTCAACAAAAATAATTCACACTTACAACACCTCATTTTTATGCCAAGACCACAATAATCATGGCCATCTACACAACAAGAGTAAAGCTTTACACGTGATGGCTTGGGGTTTGGTAATTGATGACACACTAGTGAACAACTTAACCCACCTCATGCCACCCGCCAAGTCATCCCCAGTCTACTTTATAAGGGTGTGGCTTGGTTTGGCATGGCCAATCCACCATAGTGGCTTGGGGGAATTATACATGACGAGAACCCATGTCTCACAAAGAGGGGATGTAGGGCTTTATATACTTTCCATTGATCAAACGATCATGTGGCATGTCGTCTAGATCATTCAAGAGGTAAGCACCATTAGGACGAGTGGCATGAACAACGAATGGTCCATGCCAGTTGGGGAAACACTTACCAAATTTGGGGTTCTTGTCACCAATAGGCAAGTGAAGTTTCCACACCAGCTCACCTTCGTCGGATGACTTGTTCTTGACCCGCTTATTATATGCACCAGCGGCCTTATCTTTTTATACACTAGTAGAATCAAGAGCCTTGAGCTAGAACTCCTCAAGGTCACACAACTCCAACATCATTGGCTCATAGTACTCAACAGGGGCTATCTCATGTTGGCCTATGTACCATAATGACCTAATAGTCACCTCAACAGACAAGAAAGCTTCATGGTCGTAAGTCAACGTGAAGGGAGTAGTACTACTACATGGTGACATATGATAGGCCCACAAGCTTTCTAAGAAGAGCTCATGCCACTTTCTTAGATTTTACTCGATCATCATAGATAGAATTCCCTTCACCACCTTGTTGGAAGCCTTGACCTGTCCATTGGCCCGAGCAGAGTATCGTGTGAAATGTATGATCTTAATGACGTGTTCTTCAGCGAAGCCATGATTTCCCTTTACATGAACACAATACCTTGATCGGCCATTATGGTGCCTGGAAACCCAAAACGATGGATGATGTTTTCTTTAATAAATTTGATGACACCACCTTAATTTACCACTTCCATGGGCTTAGCTTCTACCCACTTGGTGAGGTAGTTTGTCGCTAGGATGACATAGGTATTTTTATCAAAAGAAGGAGGGTAGATTTGGCCAATCAAGCGCATCGTCCAACCAAAGAATGGTCGGGGTTGAATGAAAGACTTTAGGTCAATGACCGGTTCTCTCTATACAGGCCCATGACGCTAACAAGCTTCACACCCATTAGCATAAACGACATAGTCCTCTCTAATGGATGGCTAGTAATAGACATACCTATGGAGAACCCATTTTATTGAGGGTATGACTTGATGAACCCCACATATCCCTTCATGGACCTCAGCCATGGCAGCCAAGGCATCCTTGCCAGCCCAAGCATTTCAACAACATACCAACATGCCTTCTTTTGAATATAATTCCATATAGAAGACAGTTCCTTTCCTTAAACTTGGTGTTTGGCATGCTTATAGTACGTCTAATGAATAAACCTAACTACCAAAGTAACTAGATTCAATTCCTTAGGGTCTCAAAGATGTGTTCTACTCAAAGTGGTGAAACGTACTACTTTGTTTAATAGGTATTGTGGTTTAGGTGCCATGGTTATCAAACTACCAATCAAAGTGAAGATTAAACGAAATTAAAGCATATATTGCAAGACTGCATGAATGGGGTTTTAACCAATTTAGATGAAATTGCTGAGATTTCGAACCCCCTAGGCCATCTCAACAAATAAACGATTTTCAATTTCTCTGATTTATGCAAAACGAGATAAACTCAATTTGCCGTCGTAATTCTTCTCTACTTAGATCACGCCCTTTTGAGACTTCTAGTATCAGAGTTTGTTCTAGAAATTTATACGGTGATTTATCAGTCTAGAATTGCACTTGCGACATACTAGTCTAATTGGTCCCTTCTGAGGGTTAACTATTACCCTAGTTGATTACTTTCACGTTCTAAGACAAACAAGCTCTTTCAAGTCTATATGAATGCAATGACATCCTATTCGATTTGATTAGACAAGAACAAGAACATAAATTAAATTAAACATAAACCAAAATCCATCCAACTTGCATAAATCGTCTAAGTTAAATTATCATTAGTTCATCAGGAATTACATAGGGTTCATCTAATCTAAGCATAAAGGAGTTTAGATACTCAAAGTCATAAATAGTAAGTTAAAATCAACAAAAAAACCATTGAAACTAGTTTATACGAAGAAATCTCAAAACCCTAATGTGGCACCTCCATTTCGGTTTTTCTTATGAACTGCATTTTGGGTTTGAGTCTGTTGAGTTTTGGGCTGACGAGTGAATAATCACGAGGGTGACCGCGAGCCTGTCAAGGGCGTGATTGTTAGGGCAACCACATCCATGGTCAGCAGTCCATGGTGAGCGTGACCACCAGATTGTCATGACCGTGATCATCAGTACATCACGGGCATGGTTGTCCGGCAGTCACGCGTGAGGTCATAAGTACACCATGGGCGTGATGGACTTATTATAAAACCAAGTCCATGACCTGCTACTTAGATTTACAAATAAAAAAACCTAAAATCTTCTCAGGAGTTATAGAAGACCCATCAACGGGAGAAGACAGATATGATCAACCCCAAATAGTTACCAAAGGGTTATAGAGGCTATGAGAAGCATTAGAAGGTAACCAATCATCATCTTCTCTCTCAATCCTTTTGAATGAAACCCATGCAGGAAAACCCTAATAGTTTGGGGATTTGGGGGGTTAGGGATTTCAACCAACGATTGATCTCTTTAGGTCATTCGGGATAAGAGGCTTCAGCTTCGGGAAGGTAGCTGCAGTTCAGACTATAATAGGATGTTGGGGAATCCAATGATTGGATTTCTCATGTGATATAAAGCAGGACTCTTAGGCTGTATAGTAGTGTATGATCTAATGTACAAATGACTCAGGCCGTACAGTAGTGTGTGATATACTATACTGCTTATAAAGCAGGGTTCGAGCATAAGCTCTTAACTTATGAACTCTGGTGTGTGATTCATAGTTCCTGACAGTATAGTTCAGGAGAGGCCTACTAAGCTAGTTTATGATTATGATGCGGCGGTCACCCACCCTCAGATTGCACAATCCCCCAGGTGATAATCGTGTTTTAGGCAAGGAGTGTAGAGTATGACTTCAGATGCTACTCACATGGTATTCAGGGGTCACATTATAAAAGTTAGTCTCAGTTCTGGGCGAGTCTAGCTAGCCACTCAGTGCTTATCACTGACCCCGTCCCATTCTTCTTTGCATTTACAATGGTGGAACTTCAAGAGTCAATGTCGCCTAAGAGGAACATATGAGTAGGCCCAATACCTCAAACGAGTGCTCTAAGAGTCGTGGAGAGAGGTATCTTGTAGGACTCTTTTACCCCTTTTCGTTTTGTGGATTTCAATATGTTTTTCATGAACCTTATGTCACGATGTTGTCTATTTTTGGATGTTTTTACCTTGTATTTTGGTATTGTTGTTGAGCCGTTGATTCTCTGATTTGTCTGATGTCATTTTCCCTTGATTTATGAGGATTTGTCTTGACTTAGTTGATGTCCATTTAAGTTTGCATGGGTCAAACCGCATAGTTCGACCGGGTCTTCTAGGGGCGGGTTTCACACCTAATTATGCTGATTTCCATCGAAGAACTTGACTTCTAAATCTTGATATGTTGTTGCCAATCCGAGCTCCTCAAAGTTGATGTCTTCATGTTGCTCCAAAATCTCTAACCTTTGATTTCAATTTCGTCCAGAAAGGGCCTCCCCTTGAATGAAGGAGAAGCAGTATTTAAATAGGATTTCAAATCCTTACTGCTGTCGGATGTCACACAACTCGCCTAAAATGTCACAAAACTTGTCGTATATATACGCTAGTTTTAGGTGAGTTCTGTGACGAAATCCAACACTTGTAAATTTCGATCCTCCGATTTGTCGTAGCTCATCCATGCATGTTGTATTGCTCTCTAATAATGCCTCGATGTTGTTAACTACCTAAAATCTACCAAAAAAACTCCAAAACGACATCAAATGGACCCTGAGCGGGTCCGGGATACTAAATCGAGATAGAAGCTTTAAATGTAAGAAACACCCTAGAGCTATACAATTAAGTATAAATATTGCTTAAATGAGGGCGATGAATGTGGTAAATCCAACATCATTAGTGTTTTGGTCGACCTCCCCGCTTCGATCCTTTAAGTACGCTCTCAAGGGGGTATGCCAGTCATTGGCAACTTCATCTATGGTGAACACCTCAACCCCATGTTTTAAACGTTCACATACTGGGCTAATTCCCTTCATAAAAATTTGCTCTCCTCTTGCATGGGAAAACTCCCTAAAGCCGAAGGCTAGTTGTGCTAAGTAATTGGCCTTTCCATTATTCTGGACATAGTTAAGGTATGTCTCTAACACATTGATACCCCCCCCCCCTGATATTAACACTCCTAACCTTCAAATCAATGAGTATTTCCATCCCAACTAACAATGCCTTATACTCATCCTTGTTGTTGGTGCATGGAAAATCAAGAGTAAAGGCAAAATACAAACATGTCTAGATGAGGTAGTGAGGTCCACCCCAGCATCTGCCTCGTTTGTGTTTTTGATCCATCAAAATACAAAGACCAGGGTGCCTCTCCCATAATGCCACCTCTATTGGCTCCGGTGGTACATCCACACAAGGGTGATCTACCAAGAAATAAGCCAAAGCTTGACCCTTGAGCGCCTTCTGAGGCACAAACAGTAAATTGAACTCAGATAGACCAAGTGTCCACTTACCAATCCTCCCATGGATTATTGGTTGGGGACAACAAATATTAATCAAATCGGTCTTACAGATTAGCTATACTTAAATAGGCATCAAGTAATACCCTAGCTTTGTACATGAGAAATATAAAGCCAAACATAACTTTGCTATATGGGGATACCTTAGCTTAGCCTCATTTAACAACCTACTTAAGTAATATACGACCTACTCATAGTCTGAGTCATTATCTTGAGGCAAAAAACACGCCACATATGTGTCTGTAGCTTAGAGATATATCTTGAAAGGTCAATGTAGGATAGGAGAATTAAATACTGGCGAGCTTGTCAAGTACTTCTTGATGTCATCAAAAGATTGTTGGTGCTCTTGATGCCATACAAACTCCTCTATATTATTTAACTCCAACAAGGGTGAGAAGACTTGGGTACGGCCACCATAATTCTAGATGAAGCGTCGAATGTAATTAACCTTGCCTAGGAACCTTAATGCCAAGTTGGTTCACAAGAAAATCTAAAACGTTACGTGTAGGAACACTAAAGGTACATATAAGTAGGTTCAATCTCAATTTATGGGCCCTCATTCGTAAGAAGGCTAGACACAAACGAGAGAGATGATCATCAGTTACCTTGGACTTGACTACAATGTCATCCACATAAACGCCCACTAACTCACCAATCAAGTCATAAAAGATAGTATTCCCAGCTCTCTGGTAAGTGGCATCTCCATTCTTCAAGCGAAATGACTTGACCACCCATTCATAGAACTTAATGGTCCATGTCCAGAGCATGATCTTGTGGATGCCTTCCTCGGCTAAATGAACTTGATTATAGCCTGAGTAACAATCCATAAAGGCAAAAAATTTATGCCTAGTCACAAGATCAAGCAACATGTCGGCTACTAGCACATGGTACTCATGCTTAGGGGTCGCTAGATTGAAATTCCTTAAATCTACACTTACACGAAGCTTGCCATTTATTTTCCTAACTAGCACCATATTAGATAGCCAGTCTGCATATCTAGTTTGCCTTATAAATTTAACCTTTTACAAGCGTTCAATTTCCTTCTTAATCTCTGGCAAGACTTTATAAGCAAAATTCCAAGGTGACTATTTAAATGGTCTAAAGCCATGACTAATTGGCAAACTATGCTCTACCAACTTTCCATCTTAGCCAGAAATTTCATGATAATCCCATGCACAAAAATCCTTAAAGTTGTTTACAAAATTAATTAAATGATACTTATGAGCTTCATAAAGTATGGCACTCATGAAGGTAGGATGTGAGTCAGTCCTTAGTACTAAGGTTGATCTCCTCAAATCCATTGTGAGGCTCCATATACTTTTTGTCTTCTTCAGCCACACCACCCTCGCCTTCTTTAGATAAGTCAGCATCAGGTACAAAGTCAACAATCAACACAGACTCATCACGAACTAATTTTTGTTCACACTGATAGACATGCAACCTCTTCACCAAGGTCGTAACATCAGCCTCGCCTGCCACCTTGGTTTATGGTGGCTTATTTATCATCAACAAACTTTTCAGACTTAGGTGGACCATCTAAAGATAACATTGATGGTCTAGCAATATCAAACAGGGGGTCTACGCATGCCTTGCTCAACACCTTAGAGCTAATAATCACCATGGTGCATTCCCCCCATCCATACTCCTAATCTCCAAAGGGCCAAAGTCTCCATCGTACAATGGAGCCTCAACTACGTTTGCACGAAAAGAAAAACGCCTGGTGTTATCTTAGACCACTTCCACTTTGCCCCCTTGTTCCAAAACATTAAGTATTAGTGCAAGAAAGATTGGACACAGTCCCTTCCTAACAAGGCATTGTAGCTCATTGCTCCATCCATTACAATGAAAGCAGACATATTTTTCCCACTATCAACCCCCACTATGATTGGGAGAATTCCTCTTTCTAAAGTTTATCCCCAATACGTTGGTGCGGACCAAGTCAGTTATGTTCTTTCCAAGTTTCCTTAGCATTCTTGAAGTCAAAACATTGATGGCAACACCATTGTCGACCAGGATTTTAGACATTGGGACACCATCTAGCCTAGCCTTGATATATAAAAGCCTCAAATGCCTTAACATACTTGGCCTAGGCTCTTTCAAGACCACCACATGGTCCAGCTCGACACTGGCATCCCTCAAACCAAAAGGCATGACTTTCTTACCCTTTCAAGTGGTCGGTATCATTACAACCTCTTCATTTTTCGTGACCTCCTCATTGGTTGATGTACTACATGGCTCTCTATCAAACTCAACACCTCATGTGGGATTCTCTACTGGAAGGAATGATGATGCTTTAGGTCCCTGGTATAAAACATAGTAAGGGAATCTACCACTACCCTCTCCAAGAAAGCTCCCATTTTTATGTCCTGCCTCATGGAGTTTCCTTAAAATTCGTTGAGAGCATCCCCAAGGCTTGCTACTAGTTTCCAAGCTATGCGCCTGTCATTCTTGCTTAGAAACCTCCTCTTCTGAGTCCTAGTCATCTCAGCCATAGCCATTGGTTGTTTTTATGGCTATCAGAGATGTGTCAACCCCTTGGTGATGGTACATTGGTCATCTTGAATGTGCCCTTAAACGGCCCAATGTCTTTGATGTACCCAAGGTTGTCTTGGCTGCCCCCAAACTGGTTGCTTAACTCCCTCCACCTATCTTTGGTAAGGTGAGTACCATAGCCTAAAGGATGGGGCAAGCCTTCGATGGACCGATGGAGTGGGTCTTGCCTCATCCAAGGTAAGAGTCTTCTTGCATCAAAGACACAACTCATCGACATCGCTCATCACCCTAGATGCTGCTGGACTAGCCTATATGCCACTTAAGGAACCCCTCAATCCAGATTTTGTTTGAGGAGAACCTTTGAGGCACTCCTCCTATTCTCCTCCTCTTGGAGAAGGGACTCATTAGAGAATTCTCTATCTTAGAACTTCTTTATTAACTCAAAAGCTAAACCCCGTTGTGCCAACTTGACAAATTCTCCCTGTCAAGTTAACAAAGAACCAGTTACGAGCATTCTTAAAGTTATGGTCAAGAAATGCCTCACCAAATCACTAGTAGTTAGCGCATTCATGCCAAATTAGTCATGGAGACTGCAGGCTCAAATTTGTAGAACTAAAGATGGAGATTTCTCCATCTATTGCTAGGTTTCTATAGCATTAGATGGCAAGTTAACATAACAAGCAAAGGCTGGTCGAGTCAACGAGTTGCCAAAATTCTTAATCTTACAAAATCTCCAACATCGTCACATTGGACAGTGAAATGTCCAACATGCTCCACAGTGGATTGGTCACCCATTCCCATGAAGGTGGCAAAGTCAAGCACCCTGAAAAAAATTATGAATGGGTAATGCCTATCTATCCACTCATGATAAGTTTTCGGTAAACAGGTGGCATGGTGGTTTTAACTCCCAAACCAAACTGCTTAGTGAGAACTTGGGTCACCTATTCCTTTAGGGCATCAACATCATGCCCATTCCCCCTTTGAGTCCCCCTATAGGCATGAACCCCATGGGGTCAATGCCTTCCTTATTGAATTGGGGTGACATATGTCTCGGGTAAGCACGTGGTGAAATGTGATCTCCACCATCTAAATAACCTCCCCCCATATACAACCTTGTCATTGATATGGGGGGAGGTTGACCAACCCCTTGCACTGGAGGTTGGTCAATTATAATGTTGAATGTGGGGGAATAATTTTCATCACGTTATGGCAATTCTCTTATTCTCCCATCATTGGAAGCCTCCACTTGTGTAGTTGTAAGAATGTCACCACAAATAGCAGGGTGAGGGGATGGTTATTTATTTTGTTGGTTATTCACTAGTTGTAAAAAAGCTCTCTTGACGTGGTTGGCCACTATGGCCACCAACATGAAGAACATTGTTATTAGTTGTTTGATTGACATCTTCTAAAGATCAACTTCTTGTTTGTTTTATGGAAGATGTCAAAAAATTTCTAAATTCATCAAATCATTTGTATTTTTGTTAATCACTTCAATAATTTGTCTTAAACGTCTATCCACTCTAGATTTGTAAGACTCATAAGGTTCATCAACAGATGTTAACCTAAGAGTTACCTGTTGGTGATTCCGGCCAAGCCCAACCATGCGGCTCTCTAACGACTGACGGTTCTCTTTCATCATATAGTGGTTCTCCACAATGAGCTTATGATTCTCATCCATTATTAGCAGGAGGGATGCCACTACACCTCCAAGATATGCACTTGGTGCCGACTGGGGTGCCACCTCTTCTCTAACAAGGTTGTTAGAACTTCCTCCATCATCTGCATTACAGAGGGCCACTTGCTTCTCCTCCACAAAATGATTTGAAAGATAACCTTTCTAGTTCTTTCTCTTTTATTCCATCAAATCAACACCAACTTCGTTGCCTTGAAATAAATATGCTTTGACTTCTTTTGAACAAGGAATACATTCATAGCTCAAACCTCTTTGAACAATGTTCAAATGAGGGTATTGATTCGATTGTGTTTGGAACAAAATATATTAAATTACTTCTATTCCTATGGAGGTTCAATGAGAGCTCCAAGAACTAGACTATGCCTAAAAGTACATTTTACGAGAAAATGATAAAACTTTGTTGGGGAATTTGCCTAGATGGACTTGCGTCTTTCGACTGCCTACATACCCAATAAAATTGGAATTAAAGTCCATGTAGTTTGAGATTGTGTACCTTTCATTAAAGTGAACGGATGGCTTCAGAGTGTGTTGGCCGGATCTTTGATGCTCCATCTCGAATGTTGATAATCCTCTATATCATGGATCGACTAAACCAAGTCGTGTCCTGGATTATAGTAGAGTAGTGTACGAATACACATTTCAGAAAGAATATTCTTACCCTTTTCCAAAGCCTAGGGCACAAGGAATTTCTTCGTATGATAAAACTACCAACACCTTCAAAATCAAGGCTTAATGAAATTAAAGAAATCTGAGAACTTGTGGGAAGAAAGATATTGTGTGAGTGTAGACGTGCATTACAGAACAACATGACTACACCGTCATTACCAAGAATCATTGCATCTACCAAATAAATAAATCTTTCTTTCTCTTTGAAGCACTCAAGATGCTCTCAACACTCTTGCTCTCATGTTCTGTTACTTTCCTTCTTCTTGAAAGTGAAGGAGGGGGCTCTTTTCATAGTTTATGAAGAGGTGTGAATGATGAACCAACACAACCCTTCATAAATAGCCACTTTCATATTCATCTTAAACAAAATGAACACATATCCATTTAATTAGAAAATGCCAAACATTTCCCACCAAATTTAACCAAAAGTGGCTGCAACAGGGGCTGGGTTTTGGGTCAGATGTTTTACAAGAAATCAGCTCAAAACCTTGTTCAAAACCGGTCCAAACTCATACAACGGTCCAAAATTGCGGTTCATTTAAATTTCGGTCTTAGTAATATAGTTCCTAATTAATTGTACAAAAGCCATCACTATAATAGTGTTGCTTTAAGTATTGGATTAATTCTTAACTAATGTACTAAATATCCTAGTCACTACGAACAAGTTACTATTCATATGGAATCCAAAATTCCAACAAACTTCATAAATGGTGTCATGTGTTCATTTTGGGAACCCTTGCTTATGTTGATATAGTCTTGCATTTATAGGCTTTCATGGTAACTGTTTGAAGAAACTGCTCCCACCTTTCTAATAATGTGGGTAAAATGGGGTGAGCATAGGAGGATCGGGACAATTTGAGTACTGTAGAACCAGACCCGCCTGCATCTAGTTGAGCCGAGAATCCACAAAGTTAAGACGATGGTTCAGGTGTGTAGACAATCAATCAATCACCATCAAAACCCTAGAGTTAGGGCTTCTTTTCTATCGGAGAGGTGGTGGTGCCACGAGAGCATCCCCCTTGCCCTCCTCAGGCTGGACTGCCTCACCAGGGGTGGTCTCCACCAAAATCATCTGGCTTCAATGGTGAATCCTTCACAACATTCACATGTTTAGCAAGGTAGTCTTGTCGATGCGGGAGGGAGGATAACAGCAGACCTAGGAGAAGTGGTTGAGGAGGTCAACATGGCGCATGATCTGGGTGATATAGGCACCACATGGGAGCACCTGCGAAGTAGGGTTGAAGCAGAAATTCCGTAGGGTGAGAGCCAAGAGGTTTCCGAGGTGGATCGGCTCTCCCGCCATGCACGTGTATAGCATAACCAGCTCACAAAGGGTGACAGCTCTAGCGCTCTCCGTCCGACCAGTGATGGAGTGAGCCATTATGTAGTTGAGGAAGCGATGGAGCTTGTCCCAGTACTTGGCAGCCTTGGTCACACCTACAAGCAAGCACCAAAACAATAGTTAGTATT
The DNA here is from genome assembly GCA_030674075.2 of Linum usitatissimum. Lineage (NCBI taxonomy): Eukaryota > Viridiplantae > Streptophyta > Magnoliopsida > Malpighiales > Linaceae > Linum > Linum usitatissimum. The sequence continues at coordinate 701,879 of JAUJYP020000273.1, read as the reverse complement.
TATAAGTTAGTCAAGTGCAGACATAGGAGAGAAAGTTAGGAGGCATACCAGCAGTGACGGGGATGTCCCTCCTCACCAGCTGAAGCTAGGACTGTGGAGCGGAGTCAGTGGCGACAATGGTGATCAGGCTCCACAACCAATAAATGGTCCTATCCCCCTCCGAGTAGAAGCCACAGACCACGACCAACTTTTCGAGGGAGAGCGACTGGATGTTCCCGACAATCAAGAAGATGAGGGCCAGCCTAGTTTGGCCGACCTTAAGGACCACATGCAGTGTGCCAAAGAACCTCATAGGTGGGCTCATCCACCTCAAAGACATGCTCGACACGTCCGTTCCAAAGGATTTCTGCTACCTATCCCTCCCAGGCAACAAAGGCAGTGTCTGAATCTCCTCCCAATGGATTAGCAAGACCTGGTGAACGGATTTTCCCTGAGGCAGCAAAGGCAATGGACCTTGCTAGGAAAGTTGAGGAAGCTAACAATGGTCTGGGCGGTGCCCTGAGTGAGACTCACTTCACCAGCAGCAGGGTGAGCGGCGACAGCAGGGTCCCCCCCCCCCCCCCCGCTCGACGTCGAGAGCGCTTGGGCTTGGGCAGCACTAAATGCAGCAAGGATGATTGTTCTCCAGACACTTTCACAAAGGGGGAATGGAATCAGTGACTACAAAAAGGTCGATCATGGGCATGATGAGTGCATAACCATGTGCATGGTGTACAGGTCTCCACATGCGTGGTGAGCTAGTCATCACGGGCTTGATAGATAAGCCATCACGAGCATGATTAATGAGTCAGTCACGGGCAAAGACCTACGATCCAATCGATGCAGAATTCTTAAGGTTTACCACAAAACTTACCAGCAGTCCTAACAAGTGATTTAGGGGTCTACATTATGGATTGTAGATTAGTGGGGAGTAAGGTCTGGAAAATCACCATTTGATTAAAGAGTTTAGAGAGGAAGAGAAGAAGAATAACTCAGCGACATCAGAATAACAGTTGCAAGATGAGAAGCATTTAGCGTCAGAGTACCCAAACCAAATCAAGGAATTTGGAGGAAGAGAACTTACTGGAGGATGTCACAGATTCAGAAAGGACTGATAATGGTTGACAACATCTGTGGGAAAGATTGAAAGAAATTGAGGAGAATTAGGAAATTAGGGTTAGATTTAGGAAATCAAATTCTTTATGAAAGGGACGACCACGGGCGTGGCCAACATGTAGTCACGGGCGTGGCTGACCAGCACCCATAGGCCTAATGGGTTGTCAGTCATGGGAGTGATGAGGAGATCCATTAGACTTCGGTCAAAGGAATGGGCCAAAAGTGGTGCGCCAATACTAGCCCAGGAAGTTGTTTTAAGGAGTGGTCAAGTAACCCGAAGGTTCGAAAGGAGAGCACAAGCAGGGACAGGCGGTATTTCCAGATAGCTCAAGGTAAATAGAATCGGGGAACTTGGGACAAGAATGTTGGTGGAGGAGATCGCCTATGACAATTCCTACCATCACAACATCAGGGTAGCTCCATTTGAGGCCCTGAAGTACAGGAAATGCAGAACCCCTACCTCCTCGGATGAGGAAGGAGGTAAGTTGTTAATTGGACCACGGATCGTACAAAAGATGGTCTCTCGAGTTTAAGTGATTCGAGCACAACTAGTTGTGGCTCAGAATTGACAGAAAAATATGCAGATAAGGAGGCCGGAGAGGTTAGACTGAAGGAAGCAGTAAGGTCTTCTTTGAGGTAGTCCTCTGGAAAGAAGTGATGTGTTTGGTAGAAAAAGAGAAGTTAGCCTCAGTTCAACGGTCCCTACGATGTTATTTGAGGGATAAGACCAGTGGCTTATGAGTTGGCTTTGCTTGTAGGGTTGAACCGGATACGCAACCTGTACCTTGTGAATGTACCCAAGACATACATTGGTAGACCAAATCAAGTGACCCATGTAGATGAGGGTGTGTTTGAGAGGTACCTAACTCTTGGGGAGAAGCCTTCCCGACTCATGAATTGAGGGGTCCACAAGCGGAGAGGTAAGGAGCCACCAATAACAAAGGTGGTTTGGCATAATCAGGATGTTGAGGCTTCGACATAGGAGATCGAGGGTAGCATCCGAGAGCACTTCTTGGAGCTTGTGCAGAATTCCCTAGTGATACACTACTCTCTCCCTTATACAGCTTTCAGCCTCATGTTTCGGGAAAAACCTTTAGTAGGAGGGGGGAGTTATGACACCCCAATTTTGGGTCAATTCTCGGTTCTTGGGTTGGTCTGGGTTCTCGAAGCGATCTGATCATGGACAATCACGGGCATGACTTTGGGCCTATCACGGGCGTGGTTGCAAGGTCAATCACGGTTATGGTCAGTAGTATGTCACGGCTGTGGTCAACAGTTTGCCATGGGCGTGACCACCATCACATCAAGGTCGTGACATCAACAGATCACGGGCATGATCATGCGTGAATCACGAGCGTGGTGGTAAGCTCATCTCCGGCATGGTGGGTTTATTATAAGGTCTTTCCACAACCTGAGAACTCAGAAACCACAGAACTCAAAACCTAATAATCTATGACGAGCGGTGTTCTCATCTCAGGAACAAGAGAGTATCGATCAAGGGAAGAAAGTAGAGCTGATCAATCCCTAATCACTGGTACTGGGTTGGAGAGGCCAGGAGGAGCATTCAAAGGTAATCAATCTCCTTTTTCCCTCTTAATCCTACACTTGGAAACCTATGTAGGAAATCCTAACAGTTGGGGTTTTGGGGATTCAATCCTTTGATTGATCTCTTTAGGTTTATCAGGATAGGAGGCTTGAGCTTCGGGAAGGTAGCTTCAATTCGGACTCCGCATGAAGCTAATTAGAGATGGGGGTTAGGATTACTTTCCGCATTTGATGTGTAGAACTATGATAGGATGTTGGGAATCTATTAATAGGGTTCCTAATGCGATGCAACATAATTTGGAGCGAGGGTTCCGAGGTGTACACTAGCGTGCAATCTACTATACAAATGATGTAACACGATTCGAACTTTAAGCTCTTAAAGGATGAACTGCGGCGTGCATTCTATGGTTCATGATAGGACATGATAGGCCTAGCTAGACTAGATCATGATTATGATGCATTGGTCACTCACCCCAGATTTTGAAATCTTGTAAGTATTCATATAACATGTTAAGGACGTGTGAAATATGCCTACATATGCTGCTCACACGGAGATTCGAGATGGTTGCATGGTCTGATCCACCATGGGGCTATCCGCACTATTAGGTCTCGCTCATGCTAGGTAGATTCCTACGGGACCATAGGGTCACATTACTATAGTAGTGACTAGGAAGACTTCTATGTTCTATCCTTCTCTTCAGTCTCAGTTTTATGCGATGTTCAGTTAGCTACTCAGTGCTTAGCACTGACACTGTCAGATGTTGTTTCCTGTTGTATATGTGTGTACAGTTACAGGTATAAGAGCTAGAGGTGGGATAAGCTTTTCCAAGATTTGATATCATATGATATCCATTTTGAGGTGCCAAGAACGATCACATAGCATGAATGTAAGGATTGAGGATCCGTGTCTGTCAGGATATAAAAATATTTTGTGACACCCCGGTTTCTGTTCAGCGGTTGAAATTTTTGTTTGATTTAAAATATTACTCATTGAGTAGAAGCCGGGAGTTGGAACCAAATTAATCTAATTATTTCTAGGATGTTGACCGTGGAAACGATGGGATGTTGACCATGGGCATGGTGGGATACTGACCTTGGACACGGTGGGAGTCACCATGGATGTGGTGGTAAGGTGGCCATGGGTTTGGTGGTAAGATGGCCACGGGAGTGATGGTAAGGTGGCCACGTACGGGTGTGGTTGTTTGTTCACCATGGGTGTGGTGGTAAGGTGGACATGGTTGTGGTGGTAAGGTGGCCACGGGCTTTGATGGGTTCAGTATAAAAAGATTGTAAGGGATTTTTGGCTGAAGAATTAGAACTCCCAAAATCAGTTTCTTTATATTGTCGATGAACGAGGTTTCAAAGAAAGGCAACCTAAGTTTGAAGGTTCGACCAAGCTCCAATTGTCTCGAGCTTTTAGAAGATCAACAAGGACAATGTCGAGATCATTTGCCCTAGATCGATCATAAATAAATCTAGTTTTCATATTAGCTTTAGAGATAGTCAGTTTTGGAATTAGGTTTTGGTGTTTCTCCATGTGTTGATGTTTTGTGATTGTTCTTGGCACCAAATTGATGGAGACTTCAGCGATGGAGATCAGTGCGGCGTCACGTTTGAGGTCAAAAGAGAGATCGATCTAGCCAATTCCAAGAAGCTTGAAAGAACATTTGAGAAGATAGCTTTTTTGCAAGGTCAAGAAAGTTTAGTGACCACTCTGCAAGTTTAGAAAGATAAGTGACCTTCTGTAACTTAAGTAAACTTCAAGGGCCGGATTATTGTTTCTAAAATATTGGATGACTACTCTGACAGCAGTATAATTTCTAGGGACAGATTTTGTAATTTGTACAGCTGGGCAATGAAAGGATGATTCTACCGCTATTAGTTTCGGACGATGTTGCAAAGAAGCAATTGGAACATAACTCGATCTCTTGAGCTTCAAACGACGTACGTTCAGAAGCTACGGATTCGCGGAAGCAAGGAGAATCATAGTAAGTAGGGGATTCATGGTTTTCTTTTGGTTTTCGATTTGGTAGAGTCAGTGTCGGAGTGTCCATTGAGATAAGATACTGACAACCAAAACTATGCAAGGATCCAACTTTCTACAAGAGCTCAAACTAGTTCGTTTATCCCTTCAAACTGCTATTTAAAGCTTTTCTTCTTGTTTATTCAACTAAACTACTACAAAAATTTTATTTTCATTTTCTTTTATCTCGAGACTGGGATTTTTCACTTGTCTCCTCCCATTTTCGAGATTTTCAATTTTTTTCTTTTTTTTCAAAATTAAAACTATACGTCAATAGGACTAAGGGAGACAATATAATCCTATAATTACTCAACTTAGCAACTTTATTGAGTCCTACAATCGACCGAGTTACATGCCACTAATGTACACATGATCTACGGAAGGCTTGAAAGAAAGAAGATACAATATTATGGGGGGTTATGTAACAGTCTTTTTGGCTATGATTGGGTTACCTAGGGGAAAATTTGAGAATAAGTTCACAAATGTTGCAACTTTTTCCTAAACTAGAAAACTAGGCCTCGCGGGGCAGCTAGATGGTAATTTGATAACATGTATGCCCAGTCACACCAAGTTGGAGAGTCTTTGCTACTATGAACTAATCAAAGCAACTCTAAAGAAGGAATCAATAGACTTTGATCATAGGCATAAACTCCTATCAAATCTAGGTTCACAAGTAAATCAACAAATTCAAGTACACAAATCATATGGAAGTTTTCTAAGCATGCCAAGTAATTGATTCAAAGATATTTCCAACAAGCTTGAGTTTATGACTCATATTCAAAGACGGAAACACAACAAGACTAGCTGACACGAATCCTATGCAAACCCACCCCACACTTAGTTTGGACAGTGTCCTACTGAACAAAATGGAAAAGATTCATAGGAATACATGGAAGCTATGAGAAACCGGATAGGAAAGAGGCATGATCCATGAATTCCGAGCTCGGTGATGACCCTAACTCCTGAAAAAGATGCAAACACACAAAACCAAAAATAAAAGTAAAAAGGGACTATGGCAAGTGTCCAAGTCCTGCACATAATAAAATGGATTTAAGTTCTAAAAATAATGAAAGAAAAAGTCGTAAGTAGAACGATGGTACCTGGATCGCTTGGTGGTGGTTCGGGTTTGAAAGTTAAGAGAGTTGTGAAAGTTTGGTTTAAAACTCAGGCTGTGGTATGATTATGAATTGATTTTTGTCATCCATTGAGCAACCAGGTTGTCAAAGATTGCACAATGCACAACCGATTTATAGGGATTTTTTGTTTCCACTGCGCAATGAATTTTCAAAGATTGCATAATAGGTATTGCACAATGATTGAAAACTTTAGTGCGCAAAGATTGACAAAAATGCTGAAATGTTTTTCAAACATGAACTACAACCACCAAAACTTTTCAAACGGACGCCTAGGGGCTTCGATGGGTACACAAGGATCACGTTCTAGAGTCGATTAACACCTCAACATGCATAGACTAAAATAAAAGAAAACAACTCCAGCCATGGGATGCCTCCCAAGAAGGGCTTTTCATTAATGTCTTTAAGCTAGAGGATACCTGGATAATTAAGTTGGGGCAACCCAACTCAGCAAATCTTTGAGGCTAGCATCATTGTTTTTTACATACAGTTTATCTGCTCCACTCCAAAGTAGCCATTTTTTCTTTCCAGCATAAAGAAGCTTCAATGTTCCATCATCTATAATATTGGTGATGTCGAACGACCCGAGCCACTTGTTTTTCTCTATGTTATCATCGTAGGGCTTGATTGGCTGCCTTCTCTCTTCAGTTTAGGCTTCCCTTTTTTGTTTGTGGGCACCATCTCTCGATTAACCTATTTCTTTAGAATGAGTTTATGCTCAAAGGATGGTTTAATAGGTACAACATAATCGAGATTGACAACATGCACTTTAGCTAGGTACTTTTCAGACATTTTTAGATTAGAGGTTGTATGTGAAACCCGCCCCAGACAATCTGGTCGAACCACGCGGTTCAACCCATGCAACGAGTTGCGGGTTCTAGTGAAATTTACATAAATATACATACAAACATACATACATAAAATGAAACCTAACTCATAAAACTCCTCATAAAATCAAGGAAAACGAAAAAGTACAAACTAAAACATCAATGGCTCAACATCAATACCCAAATACAAGGTAACAACATCCCAAAAGAATGGGGACCACACCAGAGATAATGTACCTAAAAAACATACTGAAAATCCTCAAAACGAAAAGGGGTAAAAGGGTCCTCCAAGATACCTCTCTCTACGACTCCTAGAGCCACAAGGTTGAGGTATCGGCCCTACTCGTACGTTCCTCTTAGGCGGCATTGACTCTTGAAGTTCCATCGTCATACATGCACCAAAGAATGGGACGGGGTCAGTGATAAGAACTGAGTGGCTAGCTAGACTCGCGTAGAGCTGAGACTAACATTTAATAATGTGACCATGTGGTCGTGTAAGTATCTACCTAGCATTAGCCACCCCTAACTGTGTGGATAGCCTCATGGTGGGTCAGACCATGAAACCACCCATGAATACCATGTGAGCAGAATCTGTAGGCATACTCTACATGTCCTGCCTGAAACATAATCATCACCGGATTGTACAATGCGGGGTGGGTGACCAATGCATCATAGGCATGAACTAACCTAGTAGGCCTATCCTTAACTTTGCTGTCTGGATCTGTAAATCACACGCCATAGTTCACCACTTCACAACTATGCTGAAATCATGTTGCATATTTTGTATAGTAGATCACATGCTAGTTTACAACTTGAGAGCTCTTGCTTCATATCACATCATCTGTACAATAGATCACACGTTAATGTACAGCCTTAGCCCCTAGCTCTATATCATATCATAACATTGGTATAGGAGATCACATGTTATTATACAATCATTGGATTCCCCAACATCCTATTACAATTCTACGAATTTAAGCAGAACGTAATCCTCATTTCCCCAACCTTTGATTAGCTTCCTGGTAGAGTCTGAACTGTAGCTACCTTCCTGAAGCTCAAGCCTCTTGCCTTGATAGACCTGAAGAGATCAATGGTTGATTTAATTCCCAAAACCCCAAATACCTAAACTGTTAGGATTTTCCTACGCGGGTTTCAATCAAAAGGATTGAGAGATGAAGAAGTTTGTTTACCTTTTCATGCTTCTTCTAGCCTCTCTAACCCTCTCTCAACGGTTTGGATTGATCAGCTATGTCTTCTCCCCTTAATCGGTCTTCTCCACCGCCTTAGAGATAGCGTCGTTCGTTGTTAGAAGATTTTTGGTTTCATAATAAGTCCACCACGCATGTGGTGTACTTACCACCACGCATGTGATCTACTGATGATCACGGCCATGACAGACTGGTGGTCATGCTCATGACGGACTACAGACCATAGTCATGGTTGATCTGGCCACCATGCCCATGATCGTCCATCGGTCAGTCAATTTTCAGAACATAGTAAACTCATATTAAAAGAAAGAATCAAGTTTGAATTGAAATCAGGGTGTCACATCTCTTCCCTCCTATGAAAGGTTTTGCTCCGAAACCTGAATCTAAAAGCCTAAGAAGGGAGAAGGAAGTTACATGCTCAGTAATTCTCCATAAGCTCCAGGTAGCAATCCTACATGCTAGCCTTAGTCTCCCATGTCAGATCATCAACATCCTAATTTCTCCATATCACTTTCAGCATCAGCGTCTCCGTACTACTCAGCTTGCGGACCTTCCAATCCACGATCCAAGTTGGTTGCTCCATGAAGGTTAGGTCTCTCTCCAATTACACCTCATCTGGTTGGATCACCTGATTTGTTCTACCAATGTATTCTCGGAGTACATTCACATGGAGCACATTGTGAATTCGATCCAACTCAGTTGCTAAGGTCAGCTCGTAAGTCACTAGTCCTATCCTCCTAATGATGTTGTAAGGACCCATGAATCGGTGAGCCAATTTCCCTTTCTGCAAAACCGCCTCACTCCCTTCCAATAGGATACTCGAAGGAAGACCTTACCCCCTTCCTTGAAACTAACCACCCTTGCCTTCCTGTTTGCATACTTCCTAGAGAGAAATTCAGCTTCGTCCCTAAGGCAGCATGCAAGCCCTTCCAGAATTGTAAGGTGAAGTAGGGGTCCCGGTCTGATACGATCGTGTTGGGTACTCCATATAACCTTACAATGTTCTCCACATACAACCCTGCTAGCTCCTCCACATCTGGCTTAAACCGTATGGGAATGAAGTGAGCCACCTTGGTCAGACGGTACACCATGACCCAAACTACATCTTTCCCATTTTCTAGGGGGAAACCACTGAAGAAGTCCATCATAACATCCTCAAACTTCTACACCGATATAGGTAGGGGCTGAGCAACCCTCCAAATTCCCAATGATCAACTTCACCTTCTAACACAGCACACAACTAGCCACGTAATGTATCACCTGCTTCTTGAAGACTGACCACTATTAATGTGCGTGAAGTGTTCGATAAATCTTCGTCTCGTATGTGTGCAAAACAAAAGCAGATGAATGTGCTTCATCAAGAACATCCTCCCTCAGCTTAGGTCCTGGAGGTACATATACCCTTCCTTAGAAGAGCATTGAGCCTTCCTTCCCAGTGTAAGGTGTATCCTTGTCGGCTGACACCCTTTGCTAAGCCTCCAAGACAACTCATCTGACACCTGAGCCTCGAAATTATAGTCCAGTAATAAAGGCGCACTACCAGTCTAGCCAGTACCCCCTTTATCGGATCGGCCTCCAACTCTATGCCCATGCTCCTCATCTCAACTAACTCTATCAATCTCTCCTTCCCGCTCGAAGTATCTACCACTAGATTGGCCTTCTCGGGGTGATAGTCTATCACATAGTCGTAGTCCTTAAGCAGCTCTACTCAGTGCCTCTACCTAGTGTTCAACTCCTGCTCCATCAAGTACTTGAGACACTTGGGACCAGTCTTGATGCTAAATGTCTCACCATACAAGTAATGCCTCCGAAGGTTCAGCATGTCTACCAACTCCAAATTGTGAACTGGAAAATTCACTTCATGCACCTTGAGCTAATGAGATGCATACGCCCCCACTCTGCCATCATGCATCAAGACACAACCTAGCCCCAAATATGAGGCATCACTACAAATCACATACTCACCCCGAGCTACTGGAAATGTAAGCATAGGTTTAGTAGTAAGCCTCTTCTTCAACTCTTCAAAACTCTTGTGACAAGCCTTACTCTAGACAAAAGGAGCGTCTTTCCTAGTTAGTTTGTGGATATGCCATGCTATCTTTGAGAACCCCTCTATAAACTTCATGTAGTACCCTGCCATAAGCAGGAAGCTCTTCACTTCAGTCACGCAGATGGGCGGGGACCAACTCATAATCGCCTCCATCTTCCTCGGGTCCACCTCAATGCAAACAACTAATCATATGGCTTAGGAACAACACTTCCTTCAGTGAAAACTCTCACTCAGAGAACTTGGTATACAACCACTCCCTCCTCAACATAGCCAAGACAGCTCTCTAGTCCTCAACATGCTCCTCTTCCATCATGGAGTAGACCTAGATTTCATCAATACTATGAAAAACTTCGTTATGTACCCTTGTTACACCTTATTCGTTGTTTCCATGAAGGTTGTCGCAGCGTTATTCAACCCAAACGTCATCACTAAGAACTCATAGTGGTCATACCTCGTCCAGAATGTTCTCCTAGCAATAGCTTCCTCTGCCACCTTCAGCCGGTGATACCCCAACCTTAGAACCTAGGGTGACACACTAGGACGGATGAAACCCTTCTCCAACAGCTCCTGCAACTGCTCCTTGACTTCCTTCAACTCTACCGGCTCCATTCGGTAGGGTGCTATGGATATAGGAGTTGTTCCTGGCACCAGCTCTATCTTGAAAGCTACCTCTCGCAGAAAAGGCACCTCTGCCAAGTCGCTCGGGAAAACATCAAAAAACTCTTGAACCACCAGCACATCGTCAATCCTCCCCTCTGCATCATGAAGTATGTTAGCTAGGAAAGCGCCACATCCACTTCTGATCAGCCTCACTGCCTGCAGGGTTGAAATAAAAAGTCGCCTTTGAGGCCCAGAGATAACTACCTTGTCATTCCCAAGGTAGAGATCCTGATCATCCTCTTTTTTAATCCACCAAGGTTCCATGCGGCTCCAACCAATCCATCCCTAAAATCACATTGAACTCGTCAAAAGGAAGAATGAAGATGTTCATTGTGAACTCTCTATCCTCACATAATAGAACTGCTCCCTCTACCCAAGACCAGCAGAGTCTTACCTACTAGGGTACTTACTTTGAAAGGTCTACTCATCCTAGCAGGAAAAATGGGCAGTAGACGAACTACACCAGTAGATGAAATAGTGAGAAGCACCCGTATCTAACAAGGCATACAAGGATCTGCGAGAAATGATAACCGTACCCGTAATGTGATTTGTGGCGGCCTCTGCCTCATCTCTGGTTGCGTACACCTTGCTCTGTGCATCTGTGTTCCTCCCTTGCAGCATTCCCTACCCCAAAAGAACCGTGTTAGCCCCTGAAACTGGAGCCTTGGAGCCTCCACCTCTCGTTCGTCTCCTAGACAAACCCCTACCATGTTGTACTGTCGCCTCTGACACTGTTGGTTTGCCCGACTTGGGAAACTCCCAAACATAATGGCCCCGCTGTCTACACCTGAAAGAAGCTCCATACCTCTTCAGACACGCTCCTCGGTGTTGCATCCCACACTCTAGGCAAGGACGACGATCATACCCTACAGTGGACTGCTTCGGTTGCACTGTCGGGGTGATAGAGGCAGTGAAGTGAGTTTGTGGTGTAGGAGTAACACAATGTGTGTCCCTCCTCCTCTGAGCTGCTGGTGGCACCTATGCCCTGCATGTAGCCACCTTTCTTTTCTTCTCCTCTTTCCATGCCTAGCGCTCTCCCTTCCTCACACTCTCAAGGTGCTCAGCCCTCAAAGGTTGCTGCCTTGATATCTGCCAGGGTATCCATGTCACTTCTGGTGATCCCAATCTGAATGTGAGCTAACCACCATCCAAGAACATCTGCTTCATGTCCTCCACCTTCTGCTTAGGATATCCCTTATACCAATTGCTCAACTTGATAAAGGCGTTGTAGTAATCAACCACCTTCATGTCTCCATGCCTGAGGTTGATGAACTTCGCCCTCTTGATCCTCTGCCACTACTCTGGCATGAACTCCTTGTTGAAGAGAACTAGGAATTCCTCCCAATCTGTCCTGAAGGGATCATCCTTAACCTCCAACTAATTGCACCACAACTCCATTGTTGCTCCCTTTAGCAGGTAGGAAGCATATAACAGTCTCTGCTCTATCGCATGCCTCAGATACCTGAACGCATTAGTCAGCTACCTGGTATCCCCATTAAAAGTAATGGCACCCACATGAGTCAGCTTCTTGAAATCCAGCCTAGGTGCAGACAGATCCCTCATCATCTCGACTAATTCCTCGTGATCACTACACTAAAGAGGATTTCATTCAGTACCCCTTTTCCATGAAAAAACCTTATCTTTATCTCTGAAAAAACTGGAAAACACGCTGAAAATAGCTTCCAAACTCGACCACGCCCGTGGTGATCACTCTTCCATGCCCATAGTGCATCCTATGCCATGCCCGTGGTGTAGTCCTTACCACACCCGTGATAGGCATTACAAACCCCATGGCTTGTAGTATACCACACCCATGGTGCACTTTCCCTCATGCTCGTGGCCAATGACTAACCACACCCATAGTCGTCACTAGGTCACGACCATTAACCACTCTTACCCACGCTCATGGTGGTCAGGCCATCATGCCCGTGATGTCCTTTCCACCACGCCCGTGGGTGACTCCCCTGTTTCAATTAACACAAAAACAACAAATAGAAGCATCTCCCCAAATGATTATGTACTAAGCTACTCCGAGCACTAGTCGCTTTGAGGTTCATGACCCCTCGGTACCAATAAGCTCGTTCAAGCGGTACCAATAAGCTCATTCAACGACTTGCATGTTCCATTCAAATTAACATAAACATACATACATAAACAGAAAGCTAACTCACTGAACTCCTCGTAAACTGACGAAAAACAACAACGTACAAACTATAGCATCAATGGCTGAACATCAATACCCAAATACAAGGTAAAAACATCCCTAAACAATGGGGACCACATCCATACATAAGGTATCTGAAAAACATACTGAAAACCTCAAAAGGGGTAAAAGGTCCTCCAAGGTACCTCTCTCTACGACTCCGAGAGCCACTCGGTCGAGGTATCCTCTTAGGTGGCATTGACTTTTGAAGTGCCACCATCGTACATGCATCAGAGCTATGGATCACACGCCATAGTTCACAACTTAAGAGCTTATGCTCTAATCATGCTACATATTTTGTATAGTTGATGAAATCCTACCCCACAACCTGAGAGCCCTGCTCCAAAGCACATTATCTTTACAAAAGATCACACGTTAATGTACAGCCAGAGAGCCCCTAGCTCTATATCATATTATAACATATGTATAGTAGATCACGTGTTATTATATAGCCTGAGAGCCCTGCTCTATTTCACATGAGAAATCCAATCAATGGATTCCCCAACACCCTATCACAATTCTACAAAATTAAGCTGAACGAAATCCTAATCCCCCACCTCTAATTAGCTTCCTGGTAGAGTCTGAAATGTAGCTACCTTCCTAAATCTCAAGCCTCCTGTCCTGATAGACCTGAAGAGACTAATGGTTGCATTGAATTCCAAAAACCCCAAATCCCTAAACTGTTAGGATTTTTGTACGCGGGTTTCAATCTAAAGGATTGAGAGAAGAAGAAGTTTTGTTTACCTTTTGACGCTTCTTTTAGCCTCTCTAACCCTCTATCAATTGTCTTGGATTGATCAGCTCTATCTTCTCCCCTTAATCGGTCTTCTCCACCTCCCGATAGACAGCGTCGTTCGTTTTTAGAAGATTTTAGGTTCTGTGTTCTGTAAATTCTGAGTTGCAAGTCGGGGACTTGGTTTTATAATAAGTCTGCCATGCTCGTTTTGTACTTACCACCACGCCCATAACTGTCTGATGACCACACCCGTGACCTACTAATGATCCCGGCCATAAAAATTGGTAGTCACGGTCGTGATGGACTACTGACCACGTTCGTGGTTGATTTGGCTAACACGCTAGTGATCGTCCACCGGTCTGTCAATTTCTAATACATAGTAAACTCATATTAAAACCAAGAATCAAGTTCGACCCGAAATTGAGGTGTCACATTGTAATCATACTCAAGGTGGGACTAGATATCTCAAGGAAAATCTTCTCCTCTCCAAACCCCAAAGTCATCCATCCTTCCTTTGCATCAATGATGGCACCAGCAGTAGCAAGAAACAGACGATAGCTATCATGCACGTTCACTAGAACACTCTCTACCATTCCTAGAGGCTACTTAATGGACCTATCAGCAACTTGGACATTTTTATCAATAGGTATTAAACAATGGATATGTCATGATGTTAATACTAGCACCTAAGTTAGCCAATGCTCCATCAACATGATTCTTATTAATAACACAAGAGATAGAAAAGCTCCCTATGTCTTTTTGCTTAGGTGCCACCTTAGCTTGCAAGATCGCTACACATTCCGCACCAAGTGTTGCTGTTGGGGCGACCTCTTCTTTCTTGTTCTTTAGCAGTAACTTCTTCAAATGTGTTGCATATGTTGGGACTTTGATTATGGCTTCAAAGAAGGGGAGACAAACTCCCTTATTGTAGAGTAGTTCTACATATTTCTCATCGTCTGCAGGCGAGCTCTTCCTTCTAGGGCTTTCTGGGTAGGGCGGCTTTGGCATATATCTCTCTTCCTCCTCTGATGTGAGGATAAAGTTTGTGTTAGCCGGTAATTGAGCTTTTTGCAATGGCGCACTCTTCTTGATCGTAACTTTTTAGTTTTGTTGATTGACTCGGTAGGCATCTTCAACTTCATCATCACCACCCCATATAGTTATGGCATGTGCTCCCTCCATGTGTCGGTGATGGTTGCTGGCGTTTTCCTCAGTGTTGCCTAGAAGTTGTCCATAAGGCCTTTGATCAACCTTTTGCGCCAAGGATGTGTAAGATGCTTCCATCCTCTGTATCATAGCATGCTGAGCCTTCAAAATAGTATTTTCAATAGCTAATTGTGCCTGTGTGATCTTCATCATCTGGATTATGTCCTCATTGATTCCTCCAGTGTGAGCTGAATTTTGCTGTTGTTGCTGCCGGTTTCGCTTGCTCAGAATTCCTGGAGGTTGTTGATAGTTTCTTCCTTGATTGGGTTGACCAGTGTTTTTGTTCGAACACCTTTGTTGATATGATTTATGGCCGAGAGGAGTGGTGTTGTTGTTAGAATTGTAATCCTCCACTCTAGGCTTGTACATTTGTGGGCATCCCCTAAAGTTGTTTGCCCTGAAGTTTGCATATCCCTGTTGATTGAAAGGGAAGCCTTGGCGGATGAATCCATTTCTTCTACTGTCAGGGAGTTGTTGGTGAGGAAATTCAAGTAGGAGGGTTAGAGATTTTTAAAGTAAAATCATTTAACTTCTTTTCTAACGCGTTAAAATGAGCTCTTAAAATAATGTTGTCTGAATTATCGAAGGATATTGAATTTGCTGGCCGAATCATATTTTGTGCCTAGTTTCTGGATTTTCTTACATAGGAAGCAAAGTGTAGTAGGACAGCTATAGGTGTAAGGGCAGTGACATGTTGCTCATCCATGGACTTGTTGAACATGCCTGCTAGTTGAGTGTCAATGTATGAAGACAGTCAATTTACAACTCCTAAAATCGATTCCACAAATCATATAAGCTCTCTCCATCTCTGATGAATCCGAGAGATTGATTCTCTAATGGTTGCAGTCTTCGATGGTGGCTAGTATTCTTCCATAAAAGCTTGTGCTAGATCATCCCAATCTGTAAATGTACCGCGAGGCTGACTGGTCAACCATCTTCTTGATACTCCTCTGAGAGACAACATGAACAACTTGAGTGACTGCTTCATCAGAGAAACCTCGCAGTTTGACAGTTTCGCTGTAAGCATAGAAATACATGAGATGAGCACATGGATTCTCGTATGTCCTCCCCTCGAACTTCAGGTTCTGCTGAATTAAAGTGGTGAGATTCCTATTGATCTCGTAGTTAGCATCGTCCTACTTGGGTGGAGCCACACTTCATTTGGAGTTTGCAACATTGTGCTTGGTGTAATCGGTAAGAATTTGGGATGCCATTCGTGTTGCTGGTTCAGAAAGACAGGAAGTGTAGTTGTGATTTAAATCTTACTCAGAAGATTCTTCATACCAAGATCCTTCTTGGCTTCCCACTAACCCTCGTGGAAATTCAGCAAACTCTCCTTCTTTATTGGTGCCTGAGTCATAATGAGATTCTTGATTGGATTTGGATCATGTCACTACTATTGACATGCAATGAAATCTCACTTGCAGTAAAAAACGATAAAACACATGAAAAGTAACCGTGAAAGCAAAAATTTAAAGCGGAAATGAACGACTAGCACTAATCGAACAACTTTTAAACAAAATAAAGAAAGTCCCAAGCAATGTCGCCAATTTGATAAACACTTTTGGGTGTCTCATAATAAATCTAGTTAAGGAATTAACTAGAGTCGAATCTCCCTAGGGTCTCTTCATGTATTGTACTAAAAGTTATTGAAAAGTGCTAATCGGTCTAACAAGAGTTGTGGTTTAGGTGCCATGAGAACCAATCGATAATTCAAAAGAAAATGAAAATTGCTTTAAAGTAAAGACTGCAAGACTGCACGAATATGGTTTTATCAATAAAGAAAGAAACTGCTTAGACTTCGAATCCCCCTAGGCAATCCAAACGTACAAATGGCAATTCACTTCATTGATTCACACAAAATAGGATAAACGCAATTCACTGTCGCAATTCTTCTGTAATTAAATCACGCCCTTTTGGGTCTGCTAACTTTCCACTCTTTCGAGTCAAAAAGCTGAAACCCGCTAGGCGATTAAACAAACAAGAACTTCTCACACGACGGACTAGTCTATTCGCTCTCATGTAAGGTTTTAATGCCTAACCTAGTTGTTTGATTTTGATGTTCTAGATATGCAAGCTTTCTCAAGTCTTAACAAAAATCTTACCGAGATCCATTCAAGTTGATCAATCAAGAACATAAACAAAATCGAAATCAAGCATAAACTGAAATTCATCCCAGTCGCATAAATCGTCAAAGTTTCACAATCATTCATTCATAAGGAGATACCCAGGGTTCATCTAATCTAAGTACAAGAATTTTAGCTACTCATAATCAAAGAGAACAAATAAGATTCAAAAGAAGAACACATTGAAACTAGGATTATAACAAGAATCTAAAAAAACCTAATTTTGCTGATCTTTCAAAAGAACTTGATTCACCGTCTTGAATTCTTGTCCAGTCCAAGCTATGCTCTCAATTTCCTCCAGGAACTTCTGTCTTCGAATGGAGGAGAACCGGGCTTTATATAGAAATTCAGAAACCCTACAAACTTCTGGAATTGTCGTCAATTGCGCAATGACTTTTGTCAAAGATTGGGCAATGCACATTCTGAAATGTTTGACTAGTTTGTGCACAATCTATGACAAAATTCCCTGATTACAGTTGTAGGAAATTGAACAAACCTTCCAACATCGCTGACCTTGCATCAATCGGACTTCTGAGCCATGTCATATGTCTAAAATACTAACCTGCAACGTTTTTTTACTAAGTCGAGATCATTGCACTTCCTATGTTGTCCCAATATGTCGAAATGCTTCTCATTTCTTGTCCAGGATCTAGCATGTACGTCGTATCACTCCAATTAATGTCTCAATGTCATCATGCACCTGAAATCTATAAAAAAACACTCCAAAATGATATCAAATAGACCTCCAACGGGTCTGAGACACTAAGCCGAGATAAAAGCTTAAATTGTAAGAAACACCCTACACTTCGACCAAACTTTATACATTTATGCATGAAATTTTGCTTATATGAGGGCGATGAACACGGTAAATCAAGTTTCATCAAGTAGCAAATTTTGTGTACCCTAGTCTTAGAGTGATCTGAAGTAAAAGTCGAGTTGTCACGATACGATTTTTCTATCGAGTCTATACGTCTAGAAGAACTCGTTGCAAGTTCGAGCCCTGAACAGTTTATTTCTTTCCTGCCGAAATCTTTGTCTTGATTTTATTTAGATATTTTGAGTGTAAACAAGATCGGTAAAAGAAAGAGTGGTGAGCTTAGAATGCCTATAGTTGATAGATTTGTGAGGTCATTATATTCTAATTTGTTGTTTGTTAAGATGAGTGATGAAGACATGGTTGCTCTACTAGAGGATAACATGGTGAATCTAACCGATTCCATTAATAACTTGGCAGCTAGATTCGAAGAAGGGATCAATCTACTGCATAATGCACACAGACATCACGAAGATGCAACAGAAGGCCACTTCGTGGATACATCCCACGACCCCTACCAAGAATTCAACCGAACGATGATCTTAATAGCTTGAAGATGGCGGTTCCTAAATTTGTGGGAAAAAGCGATTCAGAAGATTACATCGATTGGGAGCAATCAAAGGACAATTTGTTTCAATTTTATAATTATTCAGAGCGAAGAAAGTAATTGTTACCGTTATTGAGATTATTCGATATGCATCAATTTGGTGGAATCAACAATGTAGAGAGCGACAGCGAGATGGAGCAGAGATTCAATGGAACATGATGAAGCATCTAATGAGGAAGAAGTTCGTGCCTGCTTAGTACGAAGGAGATCTCCACAATTGCATCCATAGTTTGAAGCAAGGCAACATGACAGTAGGAGACTATCATAAGGAGATGGAGATCTTTACGGTGAGGGCTAACCTAGTCGAAGATGAAGAAGTCAAGATGTCTCGATTTCTCGGCAGGTTACAATAGGAAATTGCGTACCAATGCAATATTCAAGGATTTGTGGATTCTGAAGACTTAGTCCAACTAGCAATACAAGTTAAGCGAGAGTTGAGGAGTAGATAGGGAAAAAGAGTTGCAACCACACCCTCCACACCATGGAAGGTTGGTGTCGGTAAACAAGGATAATGCCACATCCTCGGCCACAAGCAAGGATAAGCCCGCGCAAGGTACCATTACCCCTAAACTCTGTTTACTAGAACTAACGATCGTCCTAGCGGACAATTGTGCTTTAAGTGTCAAGGTAAGAGACACATTGCAAGGGAATTTCTGAACAAACAAACAATGGTGGTTAAAGGTGGAGATGTAGTGATGGATGAAGAATCCAAGGAAGAGAAAGAGGAAAACGAGAAGGAAGAGGAAGAGGAAACCGCCGAGCGACCTCAAGGCACGAAGTTTCAGTTTGTCACTCGGAGGCTCCTCCATACCCAACCCTCAACAAACTTGATGTGACAAGAGAACTTTTTCTACACGCATTGCAATATCAAGGAACCGGTTTGTAAGCAAGTGAAATGATGGTGAACATGATGTATTTGCCTACAACTCCACATCCAAAGCCATACAAACTTTGATGGCTTGATCAAAACGATAAACTTTGAGTCACCAAGCAGGTTTTATTGTCGTTCTCAATCGGAAAATATGCGGATAAGGTGCTTTGTGATGTTATTCCCATAGAGGCAGCCCACATGTTGTGAGGAAGACCTTATCAATTCGATAAAGATGTGGTACACGATGGGAGAACTAACGAATGCACCTTCTCCCAAAACTATCAATCTTATACCTTGAAGCATCTCACACCATTGGAAGTATATCAAGATCAATTGGAGAGACATCAAGCTCACAAGGATAAAAAGAAAAAAGAGTTGGATCTCAAGAAATGAGAGAAGATTGAAAATACAAGTGCCACCTCTAACAGAGAAAAAATAAAAATAGTCAAGATAGCTCAATGGGGAGATGTGAGGAGGGAAAACCCTATGGCGAGTGATAGAACGATTATTGGTAGCCATTTTGACCCCATTTTGGCTAGCTTTACTCCAGTATCGATGATATTTACTTCTTATTAGCATCTGGTTTGATCATATTTGCGTTTCGTGTTATTTTCCTCTCGAACGCACTATATCGGTTCTTTTCACTTGTTTCTTGGAGTGTTTTCCTTGAGTGCAGGTACTCGTTGGATAGAGGCTTCGACTATAAAGCCCATGGTACTTTCCGAAGTGAAATCAGAGTCCGAAGGAAGAAGTTTTAGCCGAAAGAAGTCGGAGATTCTAATGTTGAGGAGTCACGGCCGTGACACAACTTGTCACGGTCGTGCTAGGTGACTATCACGGCGGTCATGCAGAGTACTTTCCTCTCGTGTTATTTTCCTCTCGAACGCACTATATCGGTTCTTTTCACTTGTTTCTTGGAGTGTTTTCCTTGAGTGCAGGTACTCGTTGGATAGAGGCTTCGACTATAAAGCCCATGGTACTTTCCGAAGTGAAATCAGAGTCCGAAGGAAGAAGTTTTAGCCGAAAGAAGTCGGAGATTCTAATGTTGAGGAGTCACGGCCGTGACACAACTTGTCACGGTCGTGCTAGGTGACTATCACGGCGGTCATGCAGAGTCAGGGTAGAATACTCTATTTATCCCCAATTCGAGATTTTTGGGAGAGGGAACCATGGAGATGAACTAAAACATAAATTGACAAAGGGGGATTGCTTGGGAGCCTAGGAGCACTGCAGGAATGAGGATTTGAAGCCAAATAACCAACGAGTCAAAGCCCAATGGAGGATCTACCTTCTACTTCAAAGAATTGGCGGTTTGAAGCATACTCTACACTTCCCATGGATAGCTAGGTTTTCTTCTTGTATAGGTTTTATGGATTCCTTTGGATTTAAGGGATTGTTCTACTATGTAGTGATAGGATTATGGATGTAGGATGATTGATTATATGTTTTGCTAACTTGTCGCCTCGATTGTCTTGTTTCCTTTTGATTTGCAGTTTTCTCAGTTTTCCTTATTTGGGTTTTTTTTGTGAGTTTGTATGGTGAGTTGTTTGTTCGACAGGTGTTTGTGGGTGTTGCAAGTGGTTTTAGGTTGTTGAGTTGATAGACCTGATCCTAAGACCCAATACATATTGTTACCCATGTTCATGTCTATTCTGATACTAAACAGTTTCCTATAGTCTTTAGGATGATCCAAAACCCAAGCAAGGCATTTTCCCCGCAGTCGTTCTCACCTTAGTTTATTCATAGTCATCGAGTGATCTATTTTCATCCTAGATTTCCTTTTTCTTTTAGTTTGTTTTCCTGTCTTATGCTAGTCTAGGACAAACACCTTGCAAACTGTGATTGACAAACTAGCGAACAAAGGCTGAGTAGTGGAGGCCAAGTAGACCCGTGAGAAATCGACTCTGAGGTTATACCTCAGGATATTTGTTTGGTTCTGAGAAGGATCAGCGAGGAAACATGAGATATACCCAAAAAAATTTGGAAGTAAATCCCTTGTAGAGATTCTCTACAAGGAGTGTTTTGATGCTAATTTAACCTATTCGGTTTCTAGTTTTGGTGTTCGATTGTTTTCGGAATTTGACAGGAGAACCATGGAGGGGATTCACCGTCGCAACGTACCCAAAGTGGAGCACCTAGCATCACACAAAAACACCCCTACCTTTCAAATTCAAGTCCCCAAGTTCTGAGCTGTGATGAGTCAAAACATGCTAAGATTAGGAATGAGGATTTACATATGCCCATAATTGAAGTAGCAAAACATGATTATGTTGCTTGGATTAGAACTATCCTAGAAATCGTCATGTATTTTACTCGTCAACTCCTTGTTGCTAATCAACCTAGGATAATGAAATCGAATATTTTGAAAAATTGGACTATAAGTCAAAGATGTTATCCACATGAAAATGGTTGTTGAGGGTTTATTGCTAGATATCAATATTAACTTTTGTTCACTAGTCCTAACTTGTAGTGTGTAGAGTTTTTCTATGTGGAAGCTAGCACGAGCAAGGTCATAATCAAGCTTAGGGGAAGGGGAGAACAACAAAGGAGTCAATTCGTGCATAGAGATCAGCCACCTATCGAGGCCCCACCTCAAATTCGGAGAAGTCCCTTGTTAATTTGAGATACTAATGTTTAATGCTTGATGGACTTAAAATAATCAGTGGCGTTGATGATGATGTAGATTCGAGTAAGAATCTTATTCAAGAGGAGGGCATGATGAGGTCATCACAGTGGTCCCAAACCACGGATACGGAGTGTCGGGAAGGCAAGATCACTCGATGGAGACTAATCGAAAAATTATCGAATTCAGAGAGTATCAAAGTGAAAGCAAGCCTCTCGGAGGAGGAACACTCACAAAGTTAGATGGAAAGACAACCCTCGATTGGATTAACGAATTTAAACTCATACTCAAAGAATTGGCAATCCAACGAGTGGCACTAATGTCGGCCAGCAACATCGATGCCGACATCAACATTGAAACCGCACCAAAAATCAAGATTCTTCAAGAATGCAAGAAAGAGAGAATCTTTATTGAGATATCTTCAAATCAGAGCTATGGAATGATGAATCAAGACCCTCCACCAAGTTTGAGAGCATTCGGAGCAGTAGAGAAGGCCATGATGCAAAGATGCTCAAATTCGGCAATTTCACAATATTGTCACAGTTTGAGCCCTAGATCTAACGAAGAATTTTTTTCTCGCACCATCTCTGGACCAGGATCATCATGGAGCATATAAAGACTATCCAAGGCAATGGGAACACCAATTGAAAGATTCGAGATCGAGGCCTCCAAGTGGACTTGCTACGGTGATGTCGGAACTTCCAAAACGAGGCCTCTTCAACATCTTCGAGCTTGGACCAGTTTAACTCGACTCTGAACTTTACCATACACTCAAGGGGCTTCCTAGAGTATATCCAAAGTCCAAGTTAGGGTCAACTACACCCCGCGAAGTGCACGACTCATTAGGCCTATTACGGAGCTTAAGTGGACTTGTATCCTTTATCGTGATTCAGTAGTATTTTATTTCGGGCAATGCAATCTCAGATTTTAGTAGTTTAATTAAGGCCAAAGAATCCCTCCTAAAGTGCTCCTTGGCCAACTTTATCCTTGAGGAGCCGGATTTGACTTATTCAAAACTAAAGAGTTTCTTGAGGGAGAAGGATTACTTGCCTTACAAAACAAGGACTCTTTCTCCTAGTTTGATTGTGTAATTCCGTCCCCTTTTCCCTTATAAAAGGAGGGTTTCAAATTATTTTTTTCAAACTCTAAACTGATCATTGTTCATCGTAGCAGCCCAAAAATCCATCGAACAAAGCAGGCCAAACTGACAATCCTAGAATAGGCCCATAAAGACCAACAGAGTATTTGTGCCTGGTAGGCGATGGGTTCACTTTCCATTCGTCGCTGGCCGGAACGCAAAACATACCGAAAAAGCACACTGACATGTTTCAAGTCGTTGAGTTTTCGGAAAAGATAGAATAGAAGTATCTGTTTCAGTAGATTTGTCGACAGTTACCGTAGAGTCATCATTGTGCCATTTCCAGAGAAAAACAGAGACTGGATTTGCTATAGAGTAGGGTTTTTTGTTTTATAGGCAAAATAGTCTTTAAAAGCCCAACCTATCTTTGAATTTCAAAATATGGCATCACTTATGGGAAATATAATTTTTGGTACCGAAAAAGTCATTGTTATCTTTGTTAAGTCAAAATTGATGGAAATTTTGATGGCATCCATCGTGGCTGACGAATTTATGACATGGCGAATGAAAGAAAAAATTAAGCGCCCAGTCAGCACATATTCTTTCTGCTTCCTTCTTCTATCCTTCTAACTTCCAAGTCACCACTCCAACCCTGACCACCAGCGAACCTCTCGCCCGTTCAATTCCTTGGAACATGCATACACTCCTTGCATTTGCTTATAAAGTAGTTAATGGTATCTTTCTTCTAGAATGAACCATTAATGAGTTGGTTATCACTTAGCAGTTAGCAGACCTTGTTGTATTGTTGCTCTAATTTCACCTGAGCTGCCCTCTATTTGTCAGCCAAAATCAATCTCTGTTCCACTTTCTTCGTGTCATTCTTCAAGGTCTTGATCTCAGCTAGTCAACCACCATTAGTACTCTTCTAAAGATCAGTGTGTCAATTCCAATGAAAACCGATGGAGAAATGACGATTCCAAAGGGGCTTTGTATTTAACCAACCAAAAGTAACACTTGCTCTCAAATCCACTAAATCTTATATTAAACTGGCCGGGAGATTAGTTATCCCTACCACCCCCCCACCACCCCCCCCCCCCCCTCCTTCTCTTCTCATAGCACCTCCGTACAGATCTATTATCCTTCGACATCAATGGATCTGGAGAAGGGTGGTTCCATCAGGCATCAACCACCGTCTCACCTGGAATCTTCTTCTTCTTTTCTGAATTTTGTTTTCCTTCCTCAAATCTTTTATTCTTCGACAATGAAAGGTTCGAGAAAATGGGCGATAGCTAATGCGAGGAAGGCTGTAACGAGTGGGACATTAGAAGGGATTATGGAGGGCTGAGATGTGGCTGATTCGAACCTCGTCCATACATCAGCAATATGTTGATTGTGTATTTAACTTATCAAAACACCACTCCATTAAATCACTCCAAAAACTTATCAAAAGCTAAAAATATAAAATCAAAGTCTTCATTATATGTGCCAACTGTATTTGTACCGGATAAATATATAATTGGACATCATCTTAAAAGGTTCCAATTAATACTTTGTCAAGCTTTAGCTACCCTTTCTCAGGAAAAGAAAAAAGCTTTAGCTAATAGCTACCCTACTTTCAGTGTTGTAAAGCAAGAATTCCGGTCAGGCCTAAGACCAGGTCCAAATCGAATCATTCATCATGATCCATATTTCTATTTCTCTCTTTTCTTCCATTCCAGCTCCTCCCTTCATTCCAAATTTCATCGTCACCCTACTTTTCTTTCTCGTCATCATCATCCCGTTTCTAGCTTAGGGTTCCTTTTCTTTTTCTTATTATTCCCTTTTTGCATTTTGGAAAAACTAGAGAAATAATGACGTCCGTTAAAAAAGGTTTGCCGCCGGGTCTGGTTTCCAATCTCCAGGATGTTCTAAACAGCAGAAAGGGCGGCGGTGGAGATGATGAGCCTTCCAATGACGTGCCTTGTACTTCTACTTCTACCCTGGCAGGGAATGGGGATGATGATACCAGACCAATTGTTTTGGTCACCAACGGTGATGGAATCGATTCTCCTGGTCTTCTCTTTCTCATTGATGCTTTGGTTCGTGAAGCAAACTACAACGTTCATGTCTGCGCCCCGCAATTGTGGGTTTACCCTCATTTCCTTTGCTCTCATTGATTTTAGTTGGTTTAGTATCTGCTTGCTCTTTCTTCGTGGATGTATGGCATTTTGTTTTCTGGGTTGGGATTGCAGTTTGAATCTACACGGTGTAGAATTAGGAATCTTAATCTGTCTCCTGATGTTTTTCTCAGTGATTTTGCGTGACCAAGCATGATCACTAACTTATTGGTTTTCTTTTCAACATGTTGAATTTTGAATTCCTTTATCAACTTGATTTCATTCGTGATTTTTTCTAATCTGTGAATGTGTTGGTGTAGGGACAAATCAGCGTCAGGTCATTCTGTTACACAAGGAGAAATGATAGCTGCAACTTCTGCTCAAATTAATGGAGCTACGGCATTTGAAATTTCAGGTACTACTTTGTTGGGTTTCTTGCTACGCTTAATGTTCTTTTCGTGTATGAGGAGCTACTTCAATAAGCTTTCAGGTTCTTTAGAAAGACGTAACTTTGCAAGTTTGACAAAATGAATGGTTGTGTTTGATTGCTTCGATGAGTTGAAATATTTCCTAGGTATTGATGGTTAATTCTGCAAGATTAAACGTCTAGGTGTAGTTTTTATATTTGTTTGCGTTGCTAAAGTCTTGTAGTAATAAGATTTACGGTGTTCCTTGTTGCTCAGGGACTCCTGTGGATTGTGTCTCATTAGCATTGTCTGGAGCACTCTTTTCTTGGTCAAAGCCTGTGCTGGTTTGCCTTTTTGTCATATGTTCATACACTCAGATTACATATATCTAAGGCATTATCTCCCATTTATACTAGAGTCGTTTTGATTTTCAGGTTATTAGTGGAATTAACAAGGGATCAAGCTGTGGTCACCAAATGTAAGTGGAATATTTACTTTTTTCGGCATTGGCTTGTTGCTCTGTTTATATTTTCATGAATCATGAAGCAGCTCTCTCGCTGTTTCCCTTTACATCAGAATTGTCAATTTCCTTCTAAATAATTTGCAGTATGGTTAAATTTGTACGTACCAGTTTTTCCCTCATCAGATATTTCATTGCTCTCATTTGGAGATTGTGGTTGTTTTTCATTTTCCTCAAATTCATCAGGTTTTACTCAGGTGTTGTCGCTGGAGCTAGAGAGGCATTAATAAATGGTGTCCCATCTATATCAATCTCACTTCACTGGTTAGAGTTGACTGTCTAAAACATAGTTCTTTTCTGCGTCTTCTTTTCATGCTCATATTGCTTAAGTTCTTAATTACGGTTAAATTGCTGTAGGAAGAAGGATGAAAGCCAGGAAAATGATTTCAAGGATGCTGTCGCTGTCTGTTTGCCATTGATAAATGCTGCTATTAGAGATATTCAGAAAGGGGGTTTTCCCAAATCTTGTTCTGTTAACATACAAATCCCTAGTTCACCATCTGCAAACAAAGTAAGAATTGTATATCCTATCTATAGACACTTGCGAAGCTTCATTTATAATGCATCAGTTAATTGTGCCTTTATCCTTCGGCTGATGTGAAATTTTAATCTCTGTGTCTTGCAAGTTAACATGTTTATTTCTATGATTCTATAAGTTACGTTCTTGATAAATAGATGCCATTACTTATCTTGCTACTAGCTGGAAAATAAAGTTAGTGAGATGGCTTTCTGAGAAGCAAATGGTTGTGTTTCGAGATAGGCTTCTTGAAACAGAATTTGAACCTAGGAATTGGAAGTTTGTTGATGATATCAGAAGCTGATGTTAATCTTGATCTTTCGGAGAGTTAGCCTGCTGAGTATTAGTGCAACAGTCTCTTCCATCATTGCATAATAGAACATCCTTTCCACTATTGTTTTGTGACATGAACTAGATGGAACTTGAATGCAAGACTGATGCTGCTTATGCTCTCTTTTTGTAACTCTTATTCTCTCTTAATTTCGGATTTCGTGAGTTGTTATTAACATTTAAAGTGCAGTGAAATAGAATCCCGTGGGCTAAATCTTCTTTTAGCTGTATATATCTTTGCTCTTTATTAAGAATATCCTGATTTCATTTGGCAGGGTCTGAAACTTACGAAGCAAAGTAGGTGGCGGCATACCCTTAACTGGAATGCTGTTTCTGCAAACCGGCATCCCGGTGCTGGATACATGTCTAATCAACAAAGCCTTGGATTACAGCTTGCACAGCTTGGTCGAGATGCCTCTGCTGCCGTGAGTATTTGACTCTTAGTTGTTATTTGTTTCCCTTTGCAGTCTCTTTCTAAAGCATCAACCTCCACTACTCTGTTTCGTTAATGAGATTTTGCTTTGCTTTTCTTTAGGGAGCTGCACGTCGTGTAACCAAACAAAAGATGAATGTGGAGATCGAGTCAGTTGGGGCCTCTGGAAAACCTGATGTGAATAAAGTGAAAAAGTACTTTCGACTAGAGGTAAAGTAGTATTACATAAATTTCATTCAAATATTACATGAAAACTTTGGAACAATGGGTTAGACATATAAGTTTGGCTTTATTGTCTTCTGATTTGCATGGTGTCAGTTTATGGAGAAGGAGCAGGAAGACACGGACGAGGACCTGGATTTCAGGGCAATTGAAAATGGATATGTAAGTAGCCTTCTTACAATATTGTTATGGTTGGTTGGTAGTCTTAGTAGCTCATGATTGAGCCGCGAATCTCCAGACTGTTGGTTGGCGTGGTGGCTTTTGCTGGCATGTGATTGTGAAATATTATCATTAAGAGGAGTGATAGATAGGGACATGTCTTTACTTTTGTTTGTGAGATCACAGCGACCCTCGTATCGCATGCTCTCAGACTTGAACATGATGGACCACAGAGACAACTAGCTCACAAGCGGCCAGTGTTGTACCTGAAGCAGTAAAGTAACATGTCAATTGTGACTGCTAGTTGTAGAAGTGTAATTTGCAATTTGTTTTGTTGGACTAGGACATTCCTGATCTGCATAACTGATCAATGGTATTGTTTCAACTAACCAGGTTGCAGTAACACCTATGTCCCTATCTCCACACATCGAATCCGACATGAATTCAGCAGCCTCTGAATGGATCTCGTCTGCAGTTGAAGGAAGCCAGTAATATGATACGAAATAGGTCTCCTACAAAATACACCAGTCAATATTTATCATCACATTACCATTGACATTCAGATAATTTTTTACACGTTCTTTTTTTATGGAATTGGGGGCGGTTGCTTGTTTGTAGTTTTGATTATTTTCTTGGGTGGGGGAATTACTAATGTAATTTTATTGAAATCTCGTCAGGGTCTTCAATAAATTATATGATTGCATCTGACATCATTATCTGGTTCTGTATCAGTTCTTTATCCGCAATGATATCATTGATTCGGCTATAATTAAAATTGAGGAATAAATTTGAATAGTTTCGTCTTTACGAAGGTTAGTGCGTTATATAATTCGAAAGTTAGTTATCAATGATAACTTTGTAATATTGAAATTATCCGAATTTACTCATTCGAAAAACTTTGTAACGACGAAATTATCCAAATTTTTTCATTTGAAAACCACTCTCACGGTACATGTTTCCTAACAATTCGTTGAATTTTATCGGGCGGCATCGAAAAATCGACCGAAAATCATCCCGGCCGGCTGTTTCGGCCCTCAATGTTGCCGGTCGGCCGGGGCTGCACCGGTCGGGATGGTTTTCAACCGATTTTTCGATGCCAGGGTGGTCCTCTGGCCGAAATTTCGGTCCGATCGAAATTCGTATGATCCCCAAACCCTAAACCCTAAATCATAAAATGCTAAATCCTAAACTCCTAAACCCTAAATCATAAACTCTAAAACCCTATAATCCTAAACCCTAAATTCTAAAACGCTAAACCCTAACCTTAGAACTCTAAATCATCAAACCCTAAACCCTTGACCTAGAATCCTAAACCATCAAATCATAAACTCTAACTTCTAAATCCCTTTACCCTAGAATCCTAAACCACCAAACCCTAAACACTAAATACTAAAACCCTTAACCCTTAACCCTAGAACTCTAAATCATAAAATCCTAAATTCTAAACCTTAAATCCTTAACCCTAAACTCTAAACGCTAAACCTTAACCTTAGAACCCTAAATCATCAAACCCTAAACGCTAAATTCTAAAACTCTTGACCCTAGAATCCCAAACCATCAAACCCTAAACCCTAAATTCTAAAACCCTAAACCCTTAACCCTAGAACTCTAAATCATCAAACCCTAAACCCTAAATTCTAAACCCTAAATCTTTAACCCTAAACTCTAAACGCTATACCCTAACCTTAGAACCCTAAATCATCAAACCCTAAACGCTAAATTCTAAAACTCTTGACCCTAGAATCCCAAACCATCAAACCTAAAACCCAAAACCCTTAACCCTTAACCCTAGAACCTTAAATCATCACACCCTAAATGCTAAATTCTAAAACCCTAAACTCTTGACCCTAGAATCCTCAACCATCAAACCCTACACTCTAAATTCTAAAACCCTTTACCCTAGAATCCTAAACCATCAAACCCTAAACCCTAAATTCTAAAACCCTAAACCCTTAACCTTAGAACTCTGGAACCACTGGGTTGGGCTCACCTTAGATGACTATATCCGGGCTTACCTATCCTGGGTAAGTCTTTATTTTGGAGTTAATGGGCTCAAAACCGAGATAAACAGATGTGGCAACACGACTTATACCTGGCCGAGCATGCAGAGTACGCATGGCTGAACCCGTAGGTCTTGTCCTTAAATTTAGTGTATCTAATTGTCGGACTTTCGTAATAACCTCTGTCATTATTAACCGGTTGTTCTATTGTGTTTGTGACTTGGTGTTACGTTACTAGATTAACGGTTTGTTTTCGTTTTATTTACTACATAATGGTCTCCAACAGTCAGTGGTTCCGGCCGAACTGGTCGTTTCGGACGACATTGGGGCCGGCCGGCTAGTCCTTTCGGCTCGGTCCGGTCGGGCCCTAGTGCCGGCCGAAACGAGCTTCCGGCCGGCCGGGGCCTCCAATGGCCTTTTTCGATTTTGTACCTCAAACGACGATTCTGATCTTCGATTTCTTCTTCGGATCAACGTTTGTGGGTGTTTGTGAGTGTTTGGGAGTGTTTGTGAGTGTTTGAGTTAGTCAATATACACAACTTTTTACATTGATTTTGATTTTACGAAAGGATAATATTGTAATTTACTCAAATTAGGGTGTCGTTTAGTTCGAATGTTAGGGCGTCAAATAAAGATTCAGTTAAAATTATATAGAGTCAAGATATATAGGTTTTTCTTCTTTCTAATTGAATTTTGTTGGATCCATTTTATTCGATCTCAACTCAATTATATTCAATCAAATTAAATATTAACTAAACACATATATTATTCATTAAAGAAATTTTTCTCTTCTTGACCCAATTAGTTATGTTTTAAGGCATGGCAACGGTCGGGTTCGGATTTGAATAGTTAATATACGTTCCCCACCCGTTGTAGTACCCACCTTATATAACATTTCAGGTAGTAAATGTCATACCGTACCCATACACTTCAGTTCTCAGGCGAGGTTGGTTATAACCGTAATCGAAAAAACTTCAAAACTCGAAGCGAAAAATCAAGAAACGATATCGTTTTTAAAAAGTTAATCAAATTAAATATTAATTAAACACATATATATTATTCATTAAATAAATTTTTCTCTTCTAACTGAACTTTGGACCCACTTAATTGTGTAAGGCTTGACAATAGTCGGCTTCGGGTTCAGATAGTTGATATCCGTTCCCCACCCGTTGTAGTTTTTGGTTCGGAAAATACCCACCTTATATAACATTTGGGGGTATTTGATTCTCGGGCAGAGTTCAGTTATAACCGTAATTGAAAAAACTTCAAAACTCAAACCAAAAAATTATTTCATTTTTCAAACACTTAAACTACATAAATCACTAATAGAACAAAATTAAATTATATAACTCAACCATTTTATTATTTCATAAATGATAGTTGTAAAAATGAAAATAATTAATCATTATACACATAAAAACATCTCATTATAAAAAGAGATTTAATTTACCGGGTCGGGTTCGGATTGGATGATTCAATATCCATACCCTACATGTACATGTACATAACGGTTTTCGAGTTTTCTCATACCTTTAAAATACCTGATCAACTCGGTTTTCACCCTATTTAACTGAATCGGGTTCGGCCAAATACCCATATTAGCGGTTATGATTGCCACCTAATAAATCAAATTAAATATCAACTAACCCTTTATATATTATTCATTAAAGGTCTTTCTCAGTATTGTATATAAATCAATTTTGAAGTAATGTATATATGGAAAGCGGACACAATATACTTCAACGATACATTTCAGTTATTAGTACTGGAAAACCTGGTCTGGCTTAGCCCGACTCAAGCCGGTGAAACCGAAATGATCCTGTATTAAATAGGATCGGGTAGAACTCGGACTTCCAAAATAGAATGTTTGAAATTTTTTACATTATTGACGGGTGAACAAACACGCACTACAAATCAACTAACAGCTAAGCGGTATTGCGCGCTCCTAAAACCTAGCGTTGTTTTGTTGAAAGAATCATAGGTAGGGCATGGCCTTTTCTCTTCTGAAAGAATCATATCGTGTAAAATATAGTTGCATGGTTGACCATAACGAAACTAAGATGATTCGAGATTCTTGATCAGAATTTCAAGTTTAAAGACTTGATTTGTAAATTTTAAGTTTAAAATGAAAATCTATCAGAGGCCATCGGGTAGGGATTTATGTTCAATTGCTTTTTAAGATTTTGTTTGTATTTGTTATCTTAATTTTTTTTATTGGGTTACTTATGGCAGGAAAAAAAATCTTACCTTGCTTCTATGAATCGGGGTCAACAAAAAGGATTGTTAGGCTGTTGATGGGAGCAATGGCTATTCTAAGCTCTTACATCACATATTTAAAATCCGAGTTCTAAGTCCGTAAACACGGATAATGACAAGGACGATGAAGAGTAGACGTGTGTGATAGTATTCTAAATTTCTATTCATAATTTCTGAAAAGTCTTTATTTTTGGAATATAAAAATCAAAACTCTTGATCTTAGTGTTCCACCATAAGAAGGTGGATAATCCTCTTCTGCTTCTACCGTTCTTTGTTCAGTTCAACAATTTGTCAAAAATACCACATACCTCCTTATGGTTTTCACCTATTCTTAGTTGTGAGATTGAGGAAGAGCAGAGTGAGTGACGATAATGATAATGATGATGGGGATGAGGATGAAACCTTGTATGGACGGGGCCAAAGATGTGCAAGAAGATTGCCCAAACATATCACCCTATATTCATTAATAACTATAGAGGTCTACATTTTTGTTATGTTTGTCAATGACTTTGAATATGAATTTATAATTTATGTTGTTGTGAACTTGTTTTTGTGATTTGTGAGTTGTGAATTTAAACTTGCACTTATCACTTACGTTGTGATTATGAATAATGTAACTATGACTTTTCAAATTAGGTGGAGACTTTAAAAATATAAAAGAACATTTCTTACCACTTAATATAGAGCTCAATTAGAACTTGTAATCATGGAAAGCGAGAAAGAGGGGCAAATTAATATTCCCAAACTTATAATTCTATCTCCCTTCAAGAACTTAAACTGAAAGAAAGTAACCAAGTGTCACTGGCAAACAAAAAGAACAATTCTAAAACTTGAATACTCACAATCACTCATAAACAAAACTATAATAAACCGATATTATGTATGTATCACCTCTCTTTAACTATTTAGCTTTGAGGCAAATTGTTTGGAACCAATGCAACAAGACGTTGAAGTTTGAACAACCTTTTTAACTTTGCTGCTAGATGTGCTTCAATGTTTTCTACTCTTGATGTCATAATTTCTTCTTCCTGGTGGTACCATTGCTGGAGGGTAAAGATCTCTGGATAATAAAGGGTTTGAACCAGCAGCCCTAACACTGGCCAGTGGCATTGATCTCATGCAGTACTGATCCTCCTCCACCTCCTCCTCCTCCTCTTGGGTCATCAATTGGTTCCTCTGAAAACTATGCCTACTCCAATCCTTGTGTTTTTTGGCCTTGGTTGATTCAGTGAGGCTCATGTAGCTTGGCTTCCTGCCACAGCTCTGCTCTTCAACCAATGTCTTGGTAGGTGGAGGAGGAGACACAGATGTTGACGACGTTGAGAGTGTTTCTGAACTCGAGGAGCCGTGGCCATGATGTTGATGATGATGATGATGATGAACCATCATAGTTGGTTTTGCTGACACTCTAGTGCTAATGTTGTTCTTTCTCACCCTCACTGAAGAATCATTAGTGTGTTTGGAAGAGTAGCAAGAATAGATGTTGTCAGCACTTTTCCTAGACAAAAATGACGGGGAAATCTCTGTGGCATTACTGCTTTCCTCCATCAGCCTGCTCTCCCATGGCTTCACGGCCATCCAACGGTCCAGCCAGCTCCATCCAAGGCTGCTGTAATCTTCCCCTTTATGATTAGCATTTGTAATCTTACTACCAGGGCTAGGACATGCTTTTACAGCCTGAACAAGGCAAACCATTGCTGAAATTTGATGCAACAAAATGTACAAGCTGTGACACATAAAATTAAAAACTCTGATAAAAATTGTGTTGTACCTGTTTAGAAAAGGAATACGCAATAGCTCTCTCTCTTTTGATGGCTCCTGCTTTCCTAATGTACAACTTTGCTCTAACTTCATCCACGGTTCCAGGACTGTGACACCAGCCTTGCTGCAAAATAATCAATGTTTGTATTACGAAAAAGAGATCAGACCATATATACTATATAACTAACAGTGTTGATAATACACCTCAGCTTGCTTGGTGGGATCAGGTTGATGTCTATAAGCATCATTATCATCATCCAACATCTGCTGAAGCTGAAGAGCAGATTGGCCTTGGGTCCTTGCCCTGACTCGTGCTTGAACTCGAACAAGAGCTTGCATACACCTTAGTGTCACAACAGCTTGCTTTCGAACCTGCCTCCCTCTGAATATGGCTTGAATCCTCACTACTGCTCTCAACGCCCTCAACGCCCTCCTTGCCTTTGTCATGC
Organism: Linum usitatissimum; assembly: GCA_030674075.2. Lineage (NCBI taxonomy): Eukaryota > Viridiplantae > Streptophyta > Magnoliopsida > Malpighiales > Linaceae > Linum > Linum usitatissimum. The sequence continues at coordinate 667,924 of JAUJYP020000273.1, read as the reverse complement.
ATTATTAATTAGTTACTACTTCAGAAACTAAAATCTATGTATATATAGGAAAGACTACACTACTCCTGGTCTCCTGGACTATCAGATATTCCCTAAAATTGAAATTTCAAAATCATCAACTCTAAACCCTAAACCTATTGCTAATTGGAAACCCTTACAACTTCACTCATGAAATCTAAACCTAATTTTGTAAAACTCGAAACCATATGGCCTATAACCTTAACCCAAAACAACAAAAACTACGATTTTTAGAGCCCTACATCCTAACTATAGTGAGTCTCAGTTCTAAACTTAGGCCAAACTAGTCTAATTCTAAAAGAAAATATCGATTGACATTAAAAGACGTGAACTTGGCAGTCGATAACAAGCAAAGAATAGGCAACTGAGTGAGTGGGGTTTACCAGCAAGCCTCTGAAGGCGGTTTGAATCCGGATGGCAGCCCATTCTTTCTTAACGACCATGAAGTCCTTTGGTTGAGCTCTGGCCACTGTGGCCATTGCAGCAGTCAACATCTCTTCGTTTGACAAGGAAGAAAAGCTGGTGTACTCATCTGACGGAATCCTTCCTCCGTCAACTCTTTTCAGTCCCTTGTTGGAAGAATAGTAACTAGGAGAAGATGAATAAGCAGAGGATGATGTATTACTATTAAAATTAAACCCTTCTGATGAACTCCTCCATAGCTTCCATTTCTTCTTCCTTGATCCCTTCCCAGCGCCTCCTTTCTCCTACCGACACAAAACAAAAACAGAGACCAATTAAAAAATCAATTGCCTATTCATTTCTTGAATAGAGGAAATGTGAGTTTTCTCGCATGTATAGATAGAGCTTTTACTGGATCAGTAGCAGATGTTGGGATCTTTTTCATAGGGATAAGGGATTTCAGCCATTTCCCTGAAGCGCCCATTGCTGACAAGCAAACTTGGATATGCGGAGAGAAGAGAAGTATGGTGTGGTTTTGGGGAGAGAAAAACAGAAGAATTGTTGGGTTCCGTTCTCTCTATGGGGAAATCGAGAGATGCAGTTCGCTAAACAGAGGAGGTTTAATAAGAAAGAGAGGAGATGGGAGCGATGATAGACATTAAAGAAAACAGATTTTGAAATTTGAAACTTTAAATTATGCAACGGATATATTCTAGATGGCTTTTATTTTTTCATTGTGGTCAGGTAGGGTTGCTTTCCCGTAATTAAGGATTCTTTTAAATTGTAGGTTTCAAGACAGAGAGAGACCTTTTTGGTAAAGATCATAAGAAAAGACTCGCGAGAGACATTTTGAATTGATATATTTTATCAACTAGTTTTTTTTTTCGGCCATTGACCGGCATACTCTTATGATGAATAGTAATTTTCTTTTAGGATAACTCATAGAATTTATTAAACTCAGTTAGAGTTTGCTTCAGAGGTTATAATATCAATCATCAAGTTTGAACACTTCAATCGGTGGCTTTTTCCACTTATAAGCTCGTCTAGTAGCACTTGCGGCATATCGCAACTCCTTTCCTTGAACTTCGAAAAAGTCATTGGATAAAGTATTTGCTTTCGCAAGACTTCCCACTCCTGCAAGCATGTATTATTAAACAAGAAATTGTTTCTCTCCTTCCAAAAGAACCACAAAAGAGCTGAAAATTTACCAAACTCATTGTATGATCCCTCTTTAAACACCTTTTGCATCCAAGTTACAGGTTAAGCTTTATGTCACATTAACAAGTGCGCAATTGGAGATCTTTTCCAAATTCAAGAAATCCAACCACACTGAACAAGACAATGTTTTAAATTTTCTGTCTTTCCTCAGTTTGGACACTTGTTACTAAGATTCTGAACTTTCTTGCTTAGTTTATCACCAACAAGGAGAATATTATGGCCAGCCTTCCATAAAAAAACTATGAGCTTTCCTGATATATTAAGTCTCCGTATTCTCTTCCAGTAGCCCCTTCCTCAGCTGCTCATCCAGCGTTGCCACTATTCACATCCTCCTGCCTCTTCAACTCCATATAGTATTCTAATCTAATGGTATATTTACCATGATATGTCCCTGTCCAACACAACTCATCCTGATTGATGGAGATAGCAAGTGGTATTGCCAAGATAGCCTTCTGTTCTTCATGAGTAAATATATGTTCCAAGAGACATGTCTCCACGTTCTAGTATTTTGGTCAATCAAACAAGAAACTTTAGCATCCCAATCTAGGAATGGGTAATAAGAATAAACCTGATGCTACTCCAATTCTGGAACCCATTTATCACCCCATATTCTGACATTTTCTCCTAATCCAATTCTCCATCTGCATCCATGATTTAGCAAATTCAGTGTACTAATTAGACTCCTCTATATGTAACTTGGCCTCCATCCAACTTTAACCTCTAGGATTGAACTTCGAATGTGATATTTCGCTTTCAGTAGTTTGGCAACAAGGGAATTGGGCTAACTATGCAGATTTCAAAGTTGTTTTACAAGGATAGCTTGATTGAAAATACATATATATCAGAAACCCAATCCTCCATCTTCTTTTTTCCTGCATAATTTTTTCATCTCTTCCAATATATTCGGCTTTCATCACCTTTTTTACCCCATCAGTAATTTGCGACTAACCTATGGATATCGTTGATGATTCCATCAGGTACTTTGAAGACTGACATTGCATACGTAGTCTGCGCCTGAGCGATATTCTTGATCAGAATTTTCTTCCCAACTTTAGAAAAAAACCTGCTCTTCCAGTTTGTAAGCTTCCCCCTGGCGCGCTCTTTTAAATTCTGAAAACCAGCTTCTTTGACTTCCCAACAATTATCGGCAACCCTAAGTACTTAGCCAACTTGTCTAATTCTTTAATTCCAGTTTCATGACATATCTCAGTTCGTTTGGCAGTAGAAACATTGGTGGTGAAGTAGACTTCACACTTTGTGAGGTTCACCATTTGTCTTGATTCATTTTCGTAATCTTACAAAATATCCATGAGCCTTCGACCTTCATCCAGATTAGCTCTAGCAAACAAAATGCAATCATCAGCAAACAAAAGATGAGAGATAATTGGAGCTCTATTACAGATTTTGATACAATGAATAAACTTCTCCCTTTCATGTTTATTGATTAGAGCTTATAGGCCTTTAGAACATAAGAGAAAAGGTATGGAGATAGCAGATCATCCTGTCGCAAACCCTTACCTAGGTTGAAATTTTATTTATTTATGGTCATTGACTGAGATCGTCTAAGAGACAGTTCTAACACAATTCATAATCAAGGTAATCCACCTTTCGTCGAAACCCATCTTCCTCATAACTTTCTCAAGGAAGTTCCATTCAACTATATCGTAGGCTTTTGCCATATCCAACTTCAGCGCTGGGTAACCTTTCTGCCCCTTTGTTTTTTTCATTCATAGCAAAAAACACTCGAAAGCTGCAATAAAATTGTCCATAATGGACCTGTCCGGGACGAAAGCACTTTGCGTTTCCCAGATTATATTACCCAAAACTCTTTTCATTCTATTCGCAATGGTTTTCGAGAGAATTTTATATACCACCGAACAAAGACTGATTGGTCTATATTCCTTGGAACAAGTGAGATTTCTTACCTTTGGTATAAGGGTGATGACTGTTTTATTGAGCTCTTCTGGGAAAACTCATTGATTGAGGAAGTCTGAGAGTTCCTTCACAATTTTTGGTGCCACAATATTTCAATTTTTCTGGAAATATAAAGCAGGAAAATCGTCAATTTTGGGAGTTTTAATAGCTCCCATTTGAACAAGAGCAACTTGAATCTCATCCCCGTGAATGAACGATACAAAAGTTGGTTTACTTTAGCAGTATCCTTTCTATCAATAGCATCAATTACACATGCATAGTTACCATTTATGTTGCTTTTGAACAGGTCGGTAAAATAGTTCAGAAGACAATCCGTAACTTCCTTCTGGCCAGCAAAAATTCTTTCTTAGTCATCTTTGAGCTTACGGATTGTGTTCTTTTTCCTTCTCTCAGAGGCCCTTACGTGAAAATATTTTGTATTTTTGTCGCCTTCCTTCATCCACTCCATTCCAGACCTTTGCTTCCATCTTTTCTCATTTTTATATAATAAGTCCTTAAGTTCCAGATCCAGCTTCCTCTTCCTAGTTCTCCAAGTCTCATTCTTAAACTCGTTCTTCAGCTCCCTAATACTATTATGGAGCTGGCTGATTTTCTTAGGAATGTCACCAAATTTCAAGGAGCTCCATTTACTAATCTTAGCTTCACATTTATGTAGTCTCTGTCGCACGGTGTCATTAATGGATTCTTCCCAAGCACTTTTAACACCATCACTGCAGTCAACATCTTTAGCCCAAAAGGATTCAAACTTGAACCAATTTCCCCACTTAATATCCTCGCTCCTATCACCCATTAAATCAACGAGAATTGGAAGATGATCAGAGCCAACCTCATCGAGGTGAAAATAGCTGTTGGGAACAAATCCATCCACTTCTGATTTATAACAGCTCGATCAAGTCTTTCTTCGACAAGTCTTAGAGGGTCTCTGCCATTGTCCCAAGTAAACGGGTAGCCGACGATCCCCAAATCCAGTAAACCGCAATCATTGAGAGCATTGTTGAAACCCATAAGCTGATTCTCACTTTTCATTCTCCCATCTGATTTCTTAGCTCTCGATCAAATTTGATTGAAGTAACCTGCACACAGCCAAGGTATATTACTATTTCCTTGCAGCTTCCCCATCAATTCCTAGGTGCGATGATGGTCTTTGGCCATCCGTAAATTCCCGTGAACCGCCATCTCTTTCGATTTTCTTCGTCTTCAATATTGGCATCAACGTGATTTGGTGACCAAGAGTTAATGTGAACCTCCACTCCTTTCCTCTAAAACAAACAAAGTCCAACCGACCTTCCAGTTGCCACAATACCTTCGCCATTCTCAAAGCCCATCTCAAATTTCACCTTCTTCCAACCACTATTCGGCAGCTTTGTTTCCATAAGAAACAACACTTGGGGTTTATGGAATCGGATAATCGACTCCACTGAAGCAACTACCTCAGGATTTCCCAACCCATGGCAGTTGAGACTTATAAGACTCATTGGCACATGCGGCCCTACGACTCGGCAAGGTCCGCCTCTGGTACATTGAGTGAAACGTTTATAGCCTGCTTGTACTTCTTCCCTATCAAATGCAAAAACGATGAAGAACAAACGGCGTTAAGAAGAAGACCGTTAGTCAACGTGAAGAAAAGAAGAAGAAGCGCTTAAATGAAACGACGAGTTTCATCTCCCGTTTTGTTTTTATCGTTGATGTATTAAACAATGCCACGTGGTTTTACCCGCGTTTACATTTCTTTTTTTACTATTTTGTTACCGTTGGGTTAGTATAAAACCCAACCAAACTGAATGAATCGATATGGGTTTTCAGACTCTCATTCTTATCTTCTTCTTCTTCCTCTCTGCATTTTCTCTGCGGTTTCGATCGAGATTACGATCAAACTAATATGGTATCAGAGCCTCTGCTCTTAACAATAATGACTCGAAGTAATGAAGATGATGATGATGATGATGAGCAACAAAACCATCAGCACACTCCAAGATTCACTTTTGGATCCATGGGGAATGTTCATCGCAAAGAAAGACACTTCTTTGATGACCTCCATCAATCTGACCTTTGGTAATCCTTATTACCTGAATCCTAATGAAAACCTATCTCAATCTATAGTCAATACTGTGTTGGATGGATCGAACTACCAAATGTGGAGCATATCTATACGTTTTGCGCTGAAAACTAAGCATCAGGTAGGATTCCTCGATGGATCTATTCCTCCTCCTGCTCCTACCAGTGAACGATATTCACTTTGGGACGCTTGTAATACTATGGTGCTTTGTTGGATAGCTAATTCATTACATCCAGAGATTCGTAGAAGTGTGCTGAATCATGAAAATGCTCAAGTACTTTGGCAAGAGCTTAAACGAAGGTTTGGACAAGCGAATGCTTTGAAAATGGCTAATCTGCAGGATGAGATACATGGATGTAAGCAGGGCCAAATGTCAGTCACTCAATACTACACAGTGATCAAGGGACTTTGGGAGGAATACAATCAGTTTTCCCCTATTGTTCCTTGCACTTGTGCTCCAGCTAACACTCTGCCTTGTGCAACAGTAGTAGCTTTCTAGGAAAAGCAGGACACGGATTATCTTATCAGATTCCTTAGAGGATTGAATGAAGAATTCGATGTAGTTAGAACGTAATTGCTTATGTTGACACCATTACCAACTGTAAGTTCTGCCTATGTTCATGCTCTACAGTATGAAGAGAAGCTAAGAGGTGGTATAATCATTGGAAAAGACAATGGAACACAGAACGTGGCATTTGTTGTGCCATCTATTGTTGATGGAAGGATGGTAATGGTAGCTGGTACTGGAAATTCCAGAGATTACACTCAAGCTGGGAAGAAGTTCTGTAGATATTGCAAGAAGGAAGGTCACATTCTGGATGAGTGCAGAAAATTGAAATGGAAGAAGCAGCAAGAGTTGAATGCTCAAAATATGAACAACTCAAATTCCTCTACTCATTTTGTTGGATCAGTGGAGCAACAACAGATTCCCACAGTTGCAGCTGCACTCACTCTATCAAATGATGAGTTGACTCAACTCAAGCAATTGCTGTAGGCAGTCCAGCAATCCAAGGCAACCATTTCAGGATCAGGAATTCCAATTCTTCCAAATGACTCAGGTAAGTTTACTTTGTCTACTGGTTCATGTCCTGATTTAGTTGACTTGTGGATTTTGGATACTGGAGCTTCTGACCATATCACTTGTTCCCTTAAACATTTCATTTCCTACAAGTCTGTTAAAGGAGTCAATGTTTATCTTCCTAACTCCTCTCCTATGTCTGTCAGTCATGTTGGTAGTGTTAAACTGCCTCATGGTCAAATCATCCATAACGTCTTGTGTGTGCCAACTTTTCACTTGAATCTTGTCTCTGTCAGTAAGCTAACCTCTCACCTTCCTATTTCCCTGATCTTCCAATCCAACAAATGCCAGCTTCAGGATCTCACCACTGGCAAGACGATTGGTTTAGCCACTCAGACTAGAGGACTATACCACCTCCAACCAAATGATAAACACATTCCATCATCTCCTTCTCAGAAATATCAGCCCCCTACTTACAAATCTCAAGTAGCTGTTAGCCACAGTTATCAACCAGAAGAGATCAGTCTCTGGCATTGGCGAATGGGACATCCTAGTGCAGAGAAATTGAAGCTTTTGAGCAATCATGATCATAGCATTGCTGCTGAAACTCTATCTCATTGTTCTATTTGTCATTTTTCTAAACACAAACGCTTGCCCTTTCATAGCAGCCAAACCACTGTTACTGCTATTTTTTATCTCATCCATGTTGACATTTGGGGTCCGTTGTCAACTGAGTCATATGATGAGTTCTTATATTTTCTCACCATTGTTGATGACTATTCACGGGGAGTTTGGATCTATCTAATCAAGTATAAATCCGAGACACGAGCTTTGTTGCAATCTTTTTGCAACATGGTTTACACTCAGTTTAAAACTAAAATCAAAATGATAAGGAGTGACCAAGGCAAAGAATTCCACATGTCTGATTTTTATTCTGAACATGGTATAATCCATCAAATGTCATGTGTCCAAACACCTCAGCAAAATGCAAAAGTAGAACGAAAGCATCAACACATTTTGAACGTTGCGAGGGCTTTACAGTTTCAGTCTGGTCTTCCCTTGCTATATTGGTCTGATTTTGTTCTTCATTCTGTGTATTTGATAAACAGAACTCCTTCTTCTGCTATACAAAACAAAACACCTTTCGAAATGCTCTACAATCAGCCTCCTACTCTCACTCACATTAAGGTCTTTGGCTGTTTAGCCTACGCTGCCACTCTTTCTCATAATCGAGGCAAGTTTCAACCTCGAGCTAAACAAAGTGTTCTCCTTGGTATTCCTTCTCATATCAAAGGGTACAAGTTGCTTGATCTTTCTACTTATAAAATCTATATATCTAGGGATGTTGTTTTCTATGAAAACATCTTTCCTTTCAAGTCTGATACGTTATCTTCTACTACTCATGTTGAGTCTGAAATCCTAGTGTCTCCCACAGTGAATGTTGATGTTCCTGTTTCCTTACCTCAGAAATTGCCTGTCACCACAAATGATCCTAGTCCATCCCATCCTCCAGTGTCAGTAGCTCCAGCTACATATTCACCTGTCACTAATCATTCATCCCAGCTGCAGGGTTCTCTTTTTGATAGTGAGGAAGATGAGGAACTTCCAGATCCTGAAATTCATCCAGCAGGGGAGGGAACGCAGTCTGTTCTGCTGGATGTCAGGACTTCTACCAGAACACGACGTCCACCTATACATCTATAGGATTATCATATGAATGCCAGTGTTACCAAACACTCTCTTGCTTCAGTAATCTCATATGATAGTCTTTCTGACCAATTTAGAAGTTTTGCCTTGAGTGTAATGATTCAACAGGAACCAAAGAGTTTCAAAGAAGCTATGAAAGATCCAAATTGGAATGTGGCAGTGCAAAATGAACTTGGAGCTCTCAATGAAAATCACACTCTGGATGTCATTCCGGACTCAGAAGAATTTCACAAGTTGGGAACAAAGTGGGTATTCAAATTAAAGTTAAAGTCAGATGGAAGTGTAGAAAGGCACAAAGCAAGACTAGTAGCATAGGGTTTTGATCAGATACAAGGCGTTGATTTTGTGGACACCTTCTCACTGGTGGCTAAGATAAATACAGTCAAGGCTTTGTTAGCAATTGCAGCAGCTCAAGGTTTATACCTGGAACAGATGGATGTGTCCAATGCATTTCTACATGGAGATCTAAATGAAGAAGTATATTTAAGGATTCCAGCAGGACTGGATGCACCACCAGGTACATGTTTAAAGCTGAGAAAGTCACTCTATGGACTGAAGCAGGCTAGTAGGCAGTGGTTTTCTAAATTCACTTGTGCATTATTGCAACATGGTTTCAAACAGACTAGTTCGGATGATTCATTATTTGTTAAGGAGACTGGACAATCACAGGTTATGTTGTTGGTCTATGTGGATGACATAATACTGGCTGGAAAGGATTCATCACGAATCAAAGAAGTGAAAGATTACCTGCATCAACAATTCAAAATAAAAGATTTGGGGGAGCTTAGATACTTTCTAGGCCTGGAAATTGCTCGTTCAAAGGCTGGAATTGTGATGAATCAGAGGAAGTATTGTGTGGAGTTGCTTACAGATACAGGATTTCTGGAAGCAAAAGGAAGTAAGAGTCCTATGGAAGTGAATTTACGATTGAGTGCAAAACAAGGTGATCCTTTGGGCGATCCATCTGTGTACAGAAACTTGGTAGGAAGGCTACATTGTCTAACAATCACGAGGCTAGATATAACATTTGCAATTCAACAGCTAAGCCAGTTTCAGAATGAGCCTTATAGTGGACATTTGGAAGCAGCACATAGAGTGCTAAGGTATTTGAAATCGTCACCAGCACAGGGACTTATATACAAGTAATCTAATGATCTGTGCTTGACTGGCTACTGTGATTCAGAATGGGCAACATGTTCAGATACCAAAAGGTCCATTTCTGGTTACTGTACCTATCTTGGTGATTCATTGATAACATGGAGATCTAAGAAGCAAGAAACTGTCTCTAGATCATCTTCTGAAGCTGAGTATAGATCGATTGCTCACTTAGTGTGTGAAATGCAGTGGATGTCAGAATTGTTCAAGGAATTGGGAATCCAGGTCCCTTTGCCTATGGTGGTTTAATGTGACAATAAATCAGCCATTTATATTGCAGAAAATCCAGTGTTTCATGAGAGGACGAAGCATATTGAAATTGATTGCCATGTAACGAGAGAAAGAATTAAGTCAGGGATGATAATGTTGAGGTACATTGGAATGAATGATCAACCTGCAGATGTGTTCACTAAGGCGTTGCATCGAACTCGCCTTCAGCTGCTGCATGGCAAGTTGGGAGTATATGATGTCTACTCTCCAACTTGTGGGAGGGTATCAAATGCAGAAACGATGAAGAACAAACGGCGTTAAGAAGAAGACCGTTAGTCAACGTGAAGAGAAGGAGAAGAAGCGCTTAAATGAAAAGACGAGTTTCATCTTCCGTTTTGTTTTTATCGTTGATGTATTAAACAATGCCACGTGGTTTTACCCGCGTTTACATTTATGTTTTTATTGTTTTGTTACCGTTGGGTTAGTATAAAACCCAACCAAACTAAATGAATCGATATGGGTTTTCAGACTCTCATTCTTATCTTCTTCTTTTTCCTCTCTGCATTTTCTCTGCGATTTTGATCGAGATTACGATCAAAGTAATATTCCCAGCAAAAGTCGAGGTTCTTTCATCATCTCCATCTTCTATGATCATATCATCACCATTTCTTCTTTTCTCTCCGGCGGTTCTAGTTAGAGTTATCACTTCCGAATTTCCAGCGGTCCTTTTTATTCTAGCCCACGTACGTAGAGGTTGAGTCTTCTTTATTTTCTTGCTTCTTTTCAATATTAGGTTGGGAGTTATGTTGTGTTTCGAGGAGGCCCATTGAGATTAAGTTGGATACTGTTTGCTGCGGCAGGTCCTTAGGGAGTGTCCCACCTAATTGCGACTCCTTGACAGCTTCGTCGAAGACGACCTTCTCCTTTTCCGATGGATTTGCGCCGGCTTGTTGATCCATCTTTTTCGCCTTAGAAGTACCTTTAACTTGTTTCGAGGAGGATGGAGTATCTTTCATAATAATATCGAATAGCATTTTTCGAGGCATCGTCTTTGTTCCTCCATCCCCGTCAGTCTTACCGGAATTCCCCCCTGCGCTTTTTTCCGTTTGACCTTTGACCAGAGAGCTGCAATCTTCTCCAATTCCTCTTTACTCCTTGACACCGTTCTTTTAACTGGAGACATAGCTCGTAACTAACTCCCGTATTGCTGCTCCTCCTCCGGAACTTTCTCCTCCACGCATTCCTTCTGTTGATGCTCCATGACTCCACAGCTGTAGCAGAACATTGGTAGTCTCTCATAGGCTGCACCGAACTCTCCGTCAACTTCAAGCAGAACGCTCCTTCGCAATGTTTTAATCACATTGAGTTGAACTCTTAGTCTCAGGAAGTTACTCCAAATTCCAGAGTTCTCCGTATCAAAGATTCTAAGTTCACCAAACATAGCTCTGATCTTCTTTGCTAACGTCCTCATTCTCAGTCTTAATGGGATCTTCCTAATTCTAACCCACATGTCTATTTCACTAAAATATACTTCTGCTGCCTCTTTATCTCTTGTGATTGGTTTCATGATAAGAAGACGATTATCGAAGCTCCATGGTCCTCCATACAAAGCTTTCTCTCTGTCTTCCTTGCATAAAAACTGAAAGGCAAACAATTGCTCTCCAACTTGCTGAATCTCAAACTCTTGCTTTAGTTTCCACGCCATTGAAAGAGATGTTTTGAGAAACTTCACGCCTGGGGACTTCGTTCCTTGGCGTTGCCCAAATGCTCCAAGTTCTTCAATCACTTCTTCAACTATTTCATCCATATCTTCCTTATGAACTTTGATAATATTGGTCTCTTTTTCAGAAAGATGATAGTTGATAAGTTTCTTTCCAATATTTTCTGCCATGAGCCACAAGAAAACTAACAAAAAGCTCTCCAGCAAAAGAGAGCAATTACAAAGAGAAAGGAAATTGATGACAGGGGAAGGGGGACGAGGATGGAAGGAAGAAAGCAAGTACTAGTTCGAGATAATACGAAACACCCGCTCGGCAACAGAGTCACACTAGGGTGAGAGAATAAAGCGAACTCTCACAATAGGAGAGAAAAATGATTTGCAAAATTTCAATCAGAAGAAAATGCTCCTGCTCATATAATTAATATTATGTAAATATTATATTATGTATAATTTTTGTCTATTGTTTTACTTATATCTAAACCTGTTGGCATGTTCATATAATTGGAACGATGTTGATTAAATAAAATATATAATTTTTAACTAAAAAGAGATATATCAATAAATAACGAAATATTTTGATTTGGGTGAGTATAGATAATTCTAGATGTTATATTTTATACTTTTTGTTAGCCAAATTTAATTAGATGTTATATTTTATACTTTTTGTTAACTCATTCACACACACTCTTTATATCTTTAATAAATTCATAATCTCTACACTATCAATAATTTAGTGTACATAAAAATCTATATATGGCCACCGTTAGACATTATTGCACATAAAAGTTTTACTTTATTTTGTCATCTAATTATCATTGTCAGAATTAAGAGAAATAGTGATTGAGCTAAATGGACGCAAAATTGTATAGTATTCACCTAAGTTGTATTCGTTTGGGCAACTGAATATATTCATATGAAGATGCAAGAATTTAGGTGGAATTCAATATTTTCATAAAAAGGTAATAGATTCGTATAAAGAAAATCGTTCGACATAATTAGCCACTAAAAAAGGCAAGAGAAGCGGGATAAAAACTTTAGGCTTAAGGAAAAATACAAATCAATACTTTAATTGTTTTACATTTTATTTACAGCTCAATGATCCCATATTTCTACATAATCTAAGCAAATTGTAAATCTTTACTAAATATGCATGTCATTTTACTGGAACTAAAACTCCATCTTCTTCAACGTTGGTAATGCCAGTTTAGATTATAAAGGATCAAAATAATATTTAAATATCAATTAAGATTTGCTGAATCGATAGTCATAGTGGGAAAATCTTGAAATTTTAAAAGAATAAAAAGGCATATAAATAAGGTTTTGTTATAAAACTAAAAACAAAGAAGAGAAGAAGAACATGGGAGGAGAAGTACTTTCTTATTGAGGTGTGTAGAATGCTACAAATGAGAGCTCTATTTATAGGCTCATGAAATCATAACCTACACTCTCTAATATTAGTACACATAAAAGAGGGGAATGAAATACATTAAATCATACACATAATGGAGGGGAATAAAATACATTAATCATAGAATGAGGAGTTATACAATTGGGCATTCACTACAATTATCTTCATAACACTCCCCCTTGAATGTCCATTGGTTAATGATATACATCATTCTTTGAATACGCGTTTGATACTGCTTCGTTAAAAACCTTACCAGGAAAACCCAGTGGGAAAAACCATGGTTAAGGAAAAAGAGTGCAGTGAGTATCAACTCCCCCTAATGAAGATATCAATTGAAGTCCCTCAGTCGCCGAACTCCAATTTTCCGAACTAGTCTCTCAAATGTTGATGTCGGAAGAGCCTTAGTGAATAAATCAGCCAAGTTATCACTTGAACGTACTTGTTTGACAGTGATGTCACCATCCTTTTGAAGGTCATGATTGAAGAAGAATTTAGGAGAGATATATTTTGTTCTATCTCCTTTGATGTATCCCTCTTTCAATTGTACGATGCATGCAGCATTATCTTCATGCAAGGGTGTCGGGGCCATCTTTTCAGAAGTTACTCCACACGAACTTCGAATATGTTGAATTATAGACCTCAACCAAACACATTCACGACTAGCCTCATGTATTGCTAAAATCTCAGTATGGTTAGATGATGTGGCGGTAAGTGTTTGTTTCACAGAGCGCCAAGAAATTGTTGTATCACCACATGTGAATAAATAACCAATTTGTGATCGGCTAGTATGAGGGTCAAATAGGTATCCAAAGATCTGCATATCCTACCAAATCTGCTTTTGATTCATTCGAGAAGCATAATCCCATATCTTGTGTTCCTTGCAGATAACGAAGTATATGTTTGACACCATCCCAAGGTCTTCGTGTGGGAGAAGAACTATATCTTGCTAATAAATTAACGGCAAATGATATGTCGGGTCTTGTATGACCGGCAAGGTACATTAGTGCACCGATTGCACTAAGATCAGGTACTTCAGGACCAAGTAGTTCTTCATCACTTTCCTGAGGTCTGAAGGGATCTTTTTCACATCTAGTGATCTGACAACCATCGGGGTACTCAATGGATGTGATTTATCCATGTAAAATCGTTTCAACACTTTAGTAGTGTATCCTTCTTGATGCACAAGAATACTGTTTGGTAGGTGCTCAACCTGCAAACCAAGACAATATTTTGTCCGCCCCAAATCTTTCATCTCAAATTCCTTTTTCAAGTAGGTGATTGCTTTTGTAAGCTCATTTGGAGTCCCAATGATATTTATGTCATCAACATAAACCGAAATGATAACGAACTCGGTTCCTAATCTTTTTAGGAAAACACATGGACATATCGGATCATTTGCATGTCCTTCTTTGATCAAATATTCACTAAGGCGGTTATACCACATTCTGCCAGATTGTTTCAATCCATATAAGGATTTATTCAATTTGATCGAATAACGTTCTCGAGAACTTGATTTGTACGCTTCAGGCAAATGAAATCCTTCAGAAAGTTTCATATAGATGTCGTTATCAAGTGATCCATATAAATAGGCAGTTACGACATCCATGAGACACAAATCTAATCCTTCTCGAATTGCCAGACTGATCAAATAACGAAAAGTAGTTGCATCCACCACAGGAGAGTATGTATCCTCATAATCAATTCCGGGTCTTTGTGAAAATCCTTGGGCAACAAGGCGTGCCTTGTACCTCGTAATTTCACCATTTTCATTACGTTTTCTTACAAAAACCCATTTGTACCCGACGGGGTTGACACCATCAAGTGTAAGGACCACAGGTCCAAAAACTTTTTGTTTTTCAAGAGAATGTAATTCTGCCTTAACTGCATCATTCCATTTTGGCCAATCCTTTCGTTTTTTGCATGCATTCATGGATTTTGGCTCATGATCCTCATTTTCATCAATAACATTCGGCGCGCCGAATTATAAGCAAAAATTTCATCGACGTTAACCGTATTGCGGTTCCATTGTTTACCATCCAAGACATAGTTGATTGAGATCTCATTATTTTTAATATGTTCGGGTAATTCGATGTTTGTTCTTGAGCCGATATATCGACAATGTTTGGTAGCTTATCCTCGATTGGACCATCTTGATTTACGACTCCTTTTCTTTTTCGAGGATTTTTATCTTTGGAACCGATAGGTCTACCACGCTTCAGACGTGCTTTAGACTCATTTGTATTTTCATGATGTCCAATAGTGACATCTACTCTTGATGGAGCATTCATTGCTGGAACATGAGATTTGGTTACTCGATGTGGGTCAGTAAAAAGCGTCTGGCAGTTGATTCGCTAAACTTTGTAAATGAATTAGCTTTTGAATTTCTAGTTCACATTGTCTAGTACGAGGATCATAATGAGATAATGTTAATTCATTCCAACTGATCTCTTTGTCCAGCTTATCTTTTTCTCCCCCTAATGTTGGGAAAACTGATTCATCAAAGTGACAATCAGCAAAACGAGCTGTGAATAGATCTCCTGTCATTGGTTCTAAATATTTTATAATCGAGGGAGACTCATACCCAACATAAATTCCCAACCTCCTTTGAGGTCCCATCTTAGTGCGTTGTGGTGGTGTAATAGGGATGTAAACAAGACATCCAAATATTCTTAGATGGGATATATTCGGTTCCCGACCAAAAACCATTTGTAAGGGGGAATACTCGTGATAACTTGTTGGCTCGATGCAAATTAATGATGCCGCATGTAAGACGGCATGCCCCCAACATGAAGTGGGAAGCTTTGCCTTCATTAACAATGGTCTTGCTATTAACCGTAAGCGTTTGATTAGAGATTCTCGCTAAACCATTTTGTGTATGAACATGTGCTACGGATGTTCAACATCAATTCCGACGGACATGCAGTAATCATTAAAATGTTGTGAAGTAAATTCACCAGCATTGTCAAGGCGTATCGTTTTTATCGGATAATCCGGAAACTGTGCCCGTAATCTGATCAATTGAGCAAGTAATCGCGCAAATGTCAAATTACGAGTGGATAATAATGATACATGTGACCACTTAGTTGATGCATCAATTAAAACCATAAAATATCTAAATGGTCCGCATGATGGATGAATTGGTCCACAAATATCGGCTTGAATGCGTTCCAAAAATGTGAGCGATTCATTTCTCACTTTTATCGATGATGGTCGGATAATCAATTTTCCTTGAGAACATGCAGTACAAGCCAAATCATTCGATTGGGGAATTCGCTTACTCATCAACGAGTGTCCAAGGGAATTCTCAAGTATTTTACGCATCATAATTGTTCCGGGATGGCCTAACCGGTTATGCCAAACTACAAATCTATCAAAATCCATAAACTTGGAGTTTATAATGGAATGTGATTCAATTGTACTAATAAACGTGTAGTACAAACCGGAAGAAATAGATGGTAGTTTTTCAAGATAACATTTGTTACCATCTACCATACTTGTGATGGCAATATATTCTTTATTTTCTTCCTCAATTGTCTCGATGTGATATCCGTTACGACGGATATCTTTATAACTTAATAAGTTGCGGTGAGACTTTGTAGAATATAATGCATCATCAATATGCATTCTAGTTCCTCCGTGTAGTAGCACGGTTGCTCTTCCGGAGCCTTCAATTAAATTACTACTACCGGATATAGTGCTAACATTAGCTTCTTGCATCATTAGATGAGAAAAATACTTCTTATCCTTTAGAATAGTATGAGTGGAAGCACTATCGATGAGACACACATCCTCATTTTTTATGTTGTCGTGGATGGCAGTAGTATCCATGCTATAACACGAAAATGATAATCCATATTAGAAGGGACAATTATGAGGGAAATTCATTAATAAAAAGAAATAAAAATGATAAAACACTTTCAAGAAAAACAAACTCAAACAAATCAAATGAGAACGATAATAAGGTGCATACATCAAGGCACCATTTTGTAATAAAAGATATCTCAACAACCATCTTATTTCTCATCATTTCCATCATGAGGAGGAAAGAAGTCAGCAACATCCAGATGAGTGGTGTCAAATTGGCCATGTTTCAAAACACCTTCCTCAATGACCATATTGGTTTCAACCTTCTTGTCTTTCCTTGACTCTTGGTAAAGATTGGTAAGATGTCTAGGTGTACGACAAGTGTGAGTCCAATGATCGCCACCACATCTAGTACACATATTTTGAAAGTTTCTTTTGCTAGGCCCACCTCGTTCCTTATTCATTTGCCCACCCCGTTTGAAATGTGGACGAGAAGAGTGGTTGAATCTCTGAAGGCGACCGTGACCATAATCACGTCCACGACCATGGACATTATTGCGACCATATCCACCACCACGGTTATGACCACGAGCACGAGCACGACCACGACCACGGCCACGGCCACGGCCACGGCCACGGCCACGGCCACGACCACGATATTGATCAAAATGGTGGTCATTTGTCGCGTTAGCTTCCGGAAATGGAGCTATACCAGTGGGGCGTGATTGGTGATTCTTTAATAAGAGGTCATTGTTTTGCTCGGCCACTAAGAGACTTGATATTAATTCAGAATATTTGGTGAACCCCTTCTCCCGATATTGTTGTTGGAGAACTATATTGGAAGCATGGAAAGTGGAAAATGTCTTATCGGGCATTTCCTTATCAGTGATTTTCTCGCCACATAGCAACAACTGCGAGCAAATTTTGAAGAGGCGAAATTGTACTCGCTCATGGATTTGAAATCTTGTAGGCGTAAATGCACCCAATTATCACGAGCTCGAGGGAGAATCACCGTTCTCTGGTGGTCATATCGGTCTTTGAGATTATTCCACAATTCGAGAGGATCTTTGATGGTGAGATACTCTTTTTTCAAGCCCTCGTCAAGATGGTGGCGAATAAAGATCAAAGCCTTGGCTTTGTCTTGGGCAGATGTTTCAGTTTCATCGTTAATCGTGTCGCCCAACCCTTTGGCTTGCAAATGGATGTCAACATCCAAGACCCACGAGAGGTGATTTTTGCCCGAAACGTCAAGGGCCACAAACTCAAGTTTGGAAATATTCGACATGCTATAAAAGAAGCAAATTGAATTACAAATATATTATAAGCCAAATAATAAAACATATGAAAATGATATAATAATTAAAATAGTAACGGTAATGGAACATTCATTAACATAGAAATAAAGAATGCTTTAAAGAAATAATAATAATAATAATAATAATAATAGTGGCATACCCATCTTGAAACATAACTATATAGACATTTAAATAGTGATAAAGGTTTTCTCTTTTGGGTAGGAACAAAAAACAACAGAAGTATTCATGAATTATAAACAGAATGCACAAAATCAAAAGAGTTAACTATAATGAGATGATAAATTTTAATAAATTTGTATAACGGCTAAAATATCATATATATACGTGACAAAAACATCAATATGATAATTTAAAATAGGATGGAAAGAATGCTAACAATATAATGTGAGTTCACTTAGAAAAAATGCATAAAATATTTTATAAATATTTTTGCCTAGAAGAGATACTCATGCATATGTCATAATAAAATAGCAACTATATCTATTTTAGAATTGATCATGAATTAAAAAGGCAACATACAAGCAAAAAAACACTATGGAAAGAAACGGAAGATAAAATATGATAGGTCATAATAATATATACTATAAAATATACATGATGATAACTAAACGTTTAGGCCAGCCTATAAAGGCATGATATTTTACCAATATAAACGTTTGATAATAGTCATCAATAGAAAAATGACAAAGTCGTTTTTGAAATCGGTAAAATGAGAAAGACCACCATTTGTTACATATAAAAAAAATAGAAATGGATTCTTTTCTCTAACTCTAACTTTGAAAAAGAAGTTTTTATAAGCAAATAAAAGAAAAAGATAAATAATAATAATAACTTTGGAAAACAAGATATAGCAAATAACAACCTTCGTGAAAACTTCGAGAAAATAGGCAGAGCACTCGTGCTGATAACGTGTTATAAAACTAAGAACAAAGAAGAGAATAAGAACATGGGAGGAGAAGTACTTTCTTATTGAGGTGTGTGGAATGCTACAAATGAGAGCTCTATTTATAGGCTCATGAAATCATAACCTACACTGTCTAATATTATTACACATAAAAGAGGGGAATGAAATACATTAAATCATACACATAATGGAGGAGAATAAAATACATTAATCATAGAATGAGAAGTTACACAATTGGGCATTCACTACAATTATCTTCATAACAGGTTTCAATTTCTGGACTCTTCATTATAGTTTGTGATACATAAAAACATACAAAAAGTTAAAAACTGGGAAGAGCCATTCATTAAGAATTCAATATGGCAAAACATAAAATCACTGAACTGGATTCGCGGAACCACAATGCAATCTACATCATACAATTAGTGGAACCTAAAAATCAGTATAATCAAACCGAGTAAAAGCTCCAATTCATTGAGAAATCACAATCTCAATAGAAGAAATGAGGGACGAATAGTAACAAAATTGCAGTATATAGAGATGTTCAATTGGTTGTTGCAGCATACATATATTTAGCTAGCGGTACCAATAAGGCATAACGGTATGTATACTCTGAGCAAGTCGAATGTGTTAAGTAAAGAATCAGATGTGTGGTTCAATAGATTGCTAGAAGGAATGATTAAGTATATACTTTTTGGAACTGAGTATATACCAGAAACCAAAGTACCATTGGATAGGGCATAAATAAAATGGAAAACTGAGAAGTTGAAGCTTAGTGGTCTAATTTCCAATACATGAATTGGAGCCCGAGATAGACGAAAACTACCAAAAGAGTGAAACAGTAGCAGATTGTACCCTCAACAATGATTACGGAAGAAATTTCGCCACTCTCGCAGCACAACTACCTCCTTGATTCCTTCACAAACTCGAACAGGCTCAATGCACAAAACAGAAGAATTATATGCCAGGTAAGTTGACAGACTCCAAGTTCAACTAATTGGCTAATCTGCGAAATAGTCAACTACAGAAGAAACGACTGAAATTGAATTTGGTTACTGTTGTTGAGCATTACGTAGTTGAATTTACTGAAGCAAGACCGTGCAGGAGGTTGCGTAAAATAAGAATCAATCTGGTTTTTAGATGGACAAGTGCCCGTAGGTGGAATAAGAAATTAAATTGAAGAAGCCAAGAAGGAGAACTTGATATATAGAAGGAATATGGTGGGCGGTTGTAAACAGAAGGCAATTTTATCGGGGAGAATAGCATCATGGGAAAGGAACTACCAGCAAAATAAATTAGAAAAAAAAAACCATTTAGCCGAAACCCACGGGGAGGCTCTAATGACTTGGCAAGAAGGAACCATTGAAAACGTATAAGATGTTTTTTAGATTTAATGAAAAAAATATAGAATTAATTAAAAAATACTTTATGGGTTGTGGCTTTAGAATTGCGCGGAAGCGGTATGCAAACTTTGAATTTTTGCGCACGCGGCAGGTATAATGAGATTGAAAATGTTTATATATGTATAGATTTAAATTTAGATGTACGAAGTTTTTTTGAATTGGTCCAACCAATAAATAATTCGTTTATGGAGAGGTAGAATAGGTTGAGTAGCTATTCCCAATTTGTGTTAGGCGCTCTTGGTAGTTCTTTACAAAGACATATGAGGACGTTAATATGCGTGTGTGAGCAGTCAGCGGAACTAGTGGTGGGTTAACCCAGGCAACCACCTAGGGTCTTTTGATTTTAAATTGATAAAATTTTATGTAAATTGTTTAAATTGAAAATTTACTCAATGTTTTGCCTAATGTGCTTTAACATTCACCTCAAACTCAAAACTTTGCATAGGGTTTTTTACCATCATGGTTCCACTATTGCGAATATGTGAGTGAGAGCATAGACAAATAAGCACCAAGGCGGAGCCCGTAAGTGATTTATATGAGTCTAGGCATATTAGTGCCACGGGGAGTGGGTGTCGTACGCTATATTGGGTAGTGAACCGTATCTGAACTAGGGATGGGCAACGGTTCCGGTTAAAAATGGTGTAACACCCCAATATGTTAACCTAACTTATCTTCTAAATTTATTTCATGAGATACGTATACTGCTGATCCTGCTTGGCATAAGATTTAATTGTTTAACTCATGAGATTGAGGAGTGTCGTTTAAATTGTCAAATGGTAAATCCAACCGATTAATTAGTATAATACCGAGCTTAATGTTTATGGTGGTTCCTATGTAAATTGTATCATGAAATCATATGTGGAAGAATGGTTAATGTGCCTGCCCAATCCACTTGACATTTTATATTTAATTCTTGCTTTCTTCACTAAAACGACATCGTTTCAAGCCAACTCAACAGCTGCACCATCACCATCTTCATTAGCACTCAATGGCCGACGAGTTTTTTGACGACACTTCCAGCTCGAATAATTGATGATACATACACTTTTTTCCTACATCGGGCCCTCGATCTTACATCGGTATGCACCAAATTCAAATCACCGCTGTCTTCCAACTCAATAATTCACTAAATCGGACGAGAACGTCAGATAGGATTTTGGTTTCATCGACCCTAATTTGTATCACAATAATGAATTCAGAACCCTCCCACGCGTATTTATAAACTCTATAGACCATCCCGAGAACCCAGAACCTCAAGTCCCTCAAATTCCTATTCTCATTGTTCAAAGCTCCGACGAGCTCGATGACGGCCATGGAAGTAGCTAGTCCACCTCGTTTAATCCGACTCCTTCATCCATGAAGGTAAGGAAGCCATCCAGAATTCGATTGATACCATTATCGTTTCCTAAAACGAACTCGAGCATCTCTTCTTCATTTTTTGATTGACCTGTCGGCGAGGACCAACGTCAGAAGGATTCAGGCATGCCCATACTTCTTAAATCATCTCATTAGATTCGTACCGACCCAAGGAATCTAATCGTCTCTTCCAACTCCATTTTCGAGCAATTAAGTAGTGGATTTAAGCTCGCCAGAACGAAGATTGTTTCGCCGGGAGTTCTCCCTGTAAATCGGAGAAGATTATGGTAAACTCCATTTTAGACCCCCCAAGTTTTGTTTTCTGGTTTAGTCCTCATAGTTTCGATAATCTCCCGCGTAACCCGTAACTGTTAAATATGGACAGCCATGGCCCAAGAACTTTCCAGCCATTACAGTTTAGTCCGAACAGTTATGAAGGTGATGTAATTGGCCGATTCTACCGTGAACCTATATTTCAAACTTAACTCGATTCACCCAAGTTGGGTTGGTTTAAGGGGATAAATTCCATCATAATAATTAATTTAATGATTGATTTTTCCTATTATGCTCTTTTTGATATGCATACCAAGTGAATTGAATATGTGATTAAGTGGCAATGTGACAGTCTCATGACGTGTACAAGATTTATCGACCATGTGCTCTAATGAATGTGGTGTTACACCTGATTGGTGTGATATATGTTATATGATTTTTTATTTGATCTTTGTTTATATGGTTACATGCAATATATGTTAATGGTATAATAAAGAGAATCGTTTGATCACTTAGATTAGGGCACGTATGCTGGCGATTTACGTTTGTGCATATTGCACTACTGCTACATGTATATGGCATGAATGGGTGTGAATAATGGGCTCTATGGCGCCACCAATGATAAGTGAAATGGGCATGGATTGGGCCACCAATGATAAGTGAAATGGGCATGAATTGTGCCACCACTGATATGTGAAAGCCTAGGAATCGTTAACATACGTGAGCCAGAGATCCCAACTAAAACATGGAAAGAGTTTGAGTCATATTGCTTATGTGTGTTGATGATTGTGTTCTATATTATGATTTATGAGGATAGACCCCGAGCCACCCACTAAATGTTTACAGGTCATCAGGGGCTAGCTACGATCGATCGTTGGTGTTTCTGTGGCCAAACTAAAGTTAAGAGGACTGTTATATTGTGTGATTTGGAACTTGGTTCCGATATTGGTTTGAATATATGTGAGGGACGGTTTCTTAAATTAGTATTTATGATGTATTTAAATGTTTCTCCTAATATTTGTACGAGATGGTAATTTATGTTTGGTTTTCTGAAAGCGTAACTACCCCTTTGTAAACATTAAGTTAAAGCAGTTACGGTTCAAAATTTTTGCGTTAATCGGTATTTCAGATAATACGATCAATATTATCAGTTTATCCGGTTAACCGTATATATTAAAAGGGCCCAAATAATTATATGCTTTAGCCCAGACCATGTCCTGCAGCTGCAGCAGTAGTCCACATATCCCACATAATTGAAAGCCACGCCCAACCATAATTTTACTAATCAGAGCTTCAACTTAAGTATTTAAGGAGTTGAATATTTCAACTTTGATGTTTTGAATCCCTTACTCCTGTTCCTCTCTCTCTAGTTCAAACAACCGTCAATTTAACTCAGTTTTAACTTTACACGGTATTGCTCTTACTCTGCTTTTACACAAAATAGCTCAGCTTTGTAGTTTGTGTACTTTGTAGTATTTTCTTTCTGAAATTAAAAAGCACCATGATCAATTTTTTATATTACAACAACGGCAGCAAGTTCTTTATTAGTTTACACACTACCTTCACTAAAAGATAAACAACCAAAAAAAATATAATGGACCTTTGCTTTTTATGAGACTTGAAAAGCTAGTTGCCTAGCCCTAGCACGTACAGTAAAAGAATGAAGTAGGACGAAGTTTTGAAATTAATTATGGGTTACTAAAAGCGGCCCTATATTTTATTGTCAAACACCTTAATATTGTTATAATATTTAAGTTCGGTAATTGAAATAACGTAAACGCCCTTTGAACAGTAAACTAAAATACTTTATAAGACGCGGAAATTCAAGAAACTTTCACACCTCTTTCAAACGACCATTAAAAACCGTCGCCGCCTGCGTAGCCTTGCTGTCGGACACCCTCCGCCGCGCCACCGCCGCCGCACTGTCGACGAGGTATTAAATTTTAGGGACGGCATGCCGAACGTCCGACGATGGCGTCGGCGATCAACGCCGACCGCCCCACCACGGCATCGACATCCAACACCGAAGGTCAATAATGGCAGTTTGACCACGTGTATAGGTTACTAAATTTGATTAAATTACGAATATGGTTATTCAGTTTGACCAGTTACTATTAACCGACCGATTCCCACCCTTAATCTGAACCTATGCATTAAATGAGAGCTTCAGACCACGTGTGGATGTGTTGCCAACTGGACGGCTGATAACTAGCACTTAGCAGTCCCTCCTATGGTTTAGCTCATTATCCGTTGGGCGCTCCCTTGTTAGTGAAACTATTCTTGATGGATGAACATTTTGGGATTATAATCAGGGCCCAACAATTGCCTTCATATGAAGCGTATGAACTAATGTGCCAAATTCTTTATGCGTGGTTCTTTGAACGTCGGAACAAAAGTGTTTGCCCGTGAGAATATGCCTAGTTGGACAAACTCCTTCCCTCGTTATGTGATTTTTGTTAACATTATGAAAACATCAATAATACAATCATTCTTATACTCTTTGTCTCTTTTTTGTTAACTAATGACATGGAATCACATTCACCTAATACAACCATAAATAACAATTATTAAACATTCAAATAGATACAGAAATGGCTAAATGTCGACCACCACAGGATTAATCACAAACAAGTTCACTGGAACCAGCATCGCCATTGAGAATAAGAGAAAGAATAAATACTATCACCTGGATGGAAGAAACAAACGCTATTGTAATGTGTCAATCGGAGCACCTGTGTTGTGACAACAATTTTTTATGTTGTTGTGTGATAACTCCATTATTCATTATTAAATTATGTATCAAAATATGAAAGATTAAAATACAAAAATAAGATAGGTAAAATTACTATCTAACTAAAATTTTTTATTTTATCTAACAACATAAAAAAATCACCACCCTTCTTTTCCTCCTTTCCACCACCAACTTACTTTCTTCTCATTTTTCTTTCCACCATTTTCATCACATCTTTCTTCTTATTCAATTAGACAAAGACGAACTCCATTCTACTTAAATTTCTTCCTTTTATTTTTGAACTACATATCATATCTCAAACGAGCCTCTTAACTACCACTCAATTCACTAGGCAAACTTAAAGAGGTGAGAAACGATTTGCCTTCATCTTCATGCACGAAAGGAACGACAAACCAAACGATCATAAAGATCGATAATGGTGATGGTATCCCCTCTCGCTAATTTAAAATTTGTATTCATGAGAGATTATTGGTCGGGAAACCAGCATCATCACCCGCTTCATGTACGATAAATTTAAAAATGCGGCGATGCTAGATGAACTTAGTACCTTGGATGTGACGTAAGTACCTAGTGTGATTCATGTATGCTTTTAGTTAATAATTGTAGTTGTCGATGGTATAGTAACAGATGGCATAATAGTGAAGGTTGGATTTTGGAACTGTAGTTACAGTGGCATAATCATGTTCTTAGACCTCTGTTTTGGAGGATTGTTATCAATATTGATTGGGATTAAGAAATCTGGGGACTAGGCTTGCTACCGTCCATAGGTGCGAAATCGGGTTCGACGAGACTGGATTTGATTGAGTGTTTTACTTGATCAACCCAGTGGTCCACCCCTCAGCTTGCATAACTCTAGCTCGGCCCACTCGAGCGGAACTCAGGGCTAATTCCTTGCTCTTATAGAACTACTTCAAGCTCGATCATCGGAATCCGCTCCTAACAGAGCCAAGATTCCAACGCTAAGTTGGGCACGCTTTGCCAACTTAAGCCTATCCTTCTTGCCATAAAACAAGGTTGACCATGCTCAACACATAGCCGTCTTAACAAACTCGCTACCTCTAAACTCCAATATCTACTAAACGACCAAGGTCGAAGCCACTACTCATCCTGTTTCGAGTCCACTCACCTCTGAGTCACCCCATGATCTATTGTGCGCATCATCCAACAGTCTGCATGAGACCAAGCCTCAAGACAAGGACGACACCTTATATGCATCCTGATCATGTGCTCTACTTAGCCCATTACATCATTAACCACGTGTGTATCCCCTCGGCACACCAGGCCGGTGACCAGCTGACCCGCCACACCTGTGACTAGCAACACACAACGTGACTTGCCATCCAACAACAGTCGTTGTCTGTCACACAACTCATGTTGCTTCTATTTCCCATCATCATCATCCAACCAAACGCTAACACTACCTTCCAGAACTCGGTTTCTACCGTCATTCCGTTCATCTCAAGCTATCCACAACTTCTACGTGGATGAGCTCCCACTAGTCCATGAACATTGTCTTACTACGTTAAAAAACCTCTGAACTCCTTAAAATCAAACCTCTCATTTTAATCCCTAAAACAAGACCGACCATCCTTGGTCAATTTATTGAAAACATGCCATAAAACCTTTCTAACACTCAAGAACTAGTCAAACCAAAAAGAACAAGAAGTCTTGAGTGTATAACTTTTAAAAAGGAGTGTAAAACTCATAAAACTTTATGAAATCAAATTTTAAAATCCAAACCAACTTTAATTCCTTTAAACCTACAGCCTCTTAAATTAGTATCCAAAGAAGAATAGCTCAGTATAGTTTCAAAACAAAGTTCCTTCAAACTAAAGTTATGAAAACACCATCAAACTTCTTTAACACTCACCCAATCCTAAGACAACAATTAATACATCCTTAAAACAAACACGTTTAAGAACATAATCAAACTTAGCTAAAACCTTCAATTCCACTTAAATCACCAGAAGCCTGACACTCATAAAAGGTGCATGGATCCGCATTTCAACAATGAAGCCTTTAAAGATGCAAGTTAACCTATAGACAATGCTCAACGTCCACTAGACCCTCCTTTCTATTCCACTTTTTGCTGCCCTAACTTTCCTTCCTCTTGACTCAAACATTAGAGGCTCGCTGCTTGCTCACAACTCTTCAACACTACAAGGCTCAGTCCTTAATCGGTTTCCTTTCAAATCTGAACACACCTTGCCCTTCCCAGATGATACATGTCCCTTGGTAGTCACCATCTGGCGGAGAGACTTCCCCATGACTTACCGAGCATTGGTTCCACGCTTTCAGTGACTTCAGGAACACTTCATCCCCTAAGCACTATTTTTAGCTCGTTAACCTGTACAACAATGTCCCAAACATGCTCAACCTCGTAACTTTTACTTTTCAGCTTACACTACCGTCCCTCATTTCTATTTTCTCTTGGCTCATGTTTCTCACCGATGGGTAATACTAATCACATAGTGCTATCGGAACCTTACTCAAACTTCTAGACTCAAGTCGTCTCTCACCATGATGATGGTTCTGACAAGCTTGATCACTCTTCTCCATTGAACTCACGCCCTTCTGTCACTTCTTTCTCTTAACCTTCTTCTAATCTAAAGCCCTTTTCTAGCTCTTTTTCCCGAGGCAGGCCACGCCTGTGGAAGACTATCATGCCATGATTATGTGACTATTGTACCTCCACGCTCGTGGTCAACTTTCCACCATGGTCGTTGCCATCTATCAGTCACGGCTGTTGCCTCCTCTAAATTACTATCGTGGTTTGGAAACCCCCTTTCCTGTGACTAGCACTCAACCACGCCCTTGACTATGACACATCAATGCTCTGGTTGTCTCATCTCAACGTATGTGGTGAATGGTCAAAGGGATTTTGAAGTCCTAATAACCAAATGAATCCCGAGAAGTAT
Source organism: Linum usitatissimum (assembly GCA_030674075.2). Lineage (NCBI taxonomy): Eukaryota > Viridiplantae > Streptophyta > Magnoliopsida > Malpighiales > Linaceae > Linum > Linum usitatissimum. Next base: position 640,351 of record JAUJYP020000273.1, on the reverse strand, counting down.
CAGAGTCTTTTTGCTTTCGAGGTCCTTTCGTTAGACTTTACTCAGCCTAGGTTTCATGGTCTGGTTCCACAAAATGGAGAGATAAACTATCTCTACAAAGAAACTACAAACTACCGACACTAACTAGATCAATAAAAGAAAAGCAATGGTCAACAATGAAAATGAGATGTTGCTAGGTTTTGAGACTTAGTTGATGCTCAAACCTTTGGACAAGAGAATTTGGACTCGATTGGACTTGCTTGATACTTAAGTTTCCATGCATTCTTATGCTATCAACTAAGTCTAGATGCTCAATGACACCAAACTCACTACCAGGAACTCATAGGACATGATGCTATCACAAACATTTCATAGGTCAAAAGCACCTAAATTAAGCTAACACTCACCTAACACCTAAGAAAGATGAGAATGTGGCCACAGAATCACCCTAACACTCTAACTCTACCTAACTTGGTCCATTAAGTAAGTCTCGAGATGGCCACCAAGTGTTCAATGAAATGTCTCAACGCAATTTACACTCAAGATGGATGAATTGGGTATGGAAGGCCTCCCTACACTACCAAGTACTCAATCTAAGATGCTCCCCTAGGTCAATTAAGCATGGTCATGCATAAATCTAAAGCCATGACAATCAAAGAATTCAAACATCAAAGAACAGCTTTCATACCAGAACATCATCCAATCTTGTCCAACCCCTCTCATTGAGGGGATTATCCTTGCATAAACATCATCTCTAGTCTACCAACAACACAAACTAGACTACCATGGCAAAACCTAAAGGAGAAAGAGAGGTTACAAACACAATTCTTGACATCTTAGGTAGTAGGCTTGAAGGTGATGCTTCCTTGATCTTCAATCTTGACTCCAAGCTCCACCCAATCCAAGATAGCTCCAATGCCTTTGGTGGAATAGGTGATAGATGAGCGGTGGATGGAATTGTTGGTGATTTCCTCTCAAAATTGGGAAAAAATACTATCTGTCGGCACACACACACATTACTGTCCTTTGAAACTAACAAGGATCTTATCCTTACTCTTTCCCTGGTACTCATTCGGTCCTTGGAGGCTTTCTATCCTTGCCTTGTAGCTTGGTACCAATCGAACACTAGAGACTCCTTGCCTTCTTGATGAAACACCCCAAGGAGCAAATACATCATCCTAGCTCATAATTCCTTTCCCATGGGTGGGTACAAAAAGATCTATCCTACTAATGGCTCTAAAGAAGAGTTCTAACTAGATAGACTCCCAAAGTCTTATCCCTCATTTCCCCTTTTTCTTTCCCCTCATCATACTGGAGCAACTGAAGCTCAACAACAAGTTTCAAAGTCAAGGAAACAAGGAACTCAATCCCTATTTCCTTACCCCCTTCATTTTTGTCTGCCTGGAGCTGGTGGTAGAGCAGTCATTCAAATCCTGTCAAAACATTTGCAGAAACATTTTCTTTCTTTTAAATATCTTTCATTGAAAATCTATCCTTTCAAAACTAGTTTCAAGAACTGACCCACCACATCAATGAAACCACATAGACTCTCAAATACCACCCCCTATGGACGGTCCAACACCGTTAAAGGTGTGAAACCCAACCCTAAAGGACCCGATCAAACCATTAATTTGGCCCATGTATGGTAACTCGAGTTCTAATAAACTCGACTTAAATCACATCAACTCAACCATCACACAAACAAGCATTAAAGACAAGTAAAGAAACCCTTTATATTAAACCTATAAATCATGACCGAAAAGGATTTTGGATGATACCAAAAATTAGATGCAACTCCAATATGAAATACATCAAAAATGATATCAGATGAAACCAAAACCCCGACCAGTTCACACCCTCTCCAGCTCCTGCACATTTCACTGTATACACAGATAAAACATAGAGATAATGTCTAACATGGTTAGTGCTAATCACTGAGTGTCTAAGCATCACCCAAGGTGGAACTACATCCGATCAAGAGAAAGAGAACATCATAGAAGACAACACATCAACTCCTCGGTTCTACAATAGTAATTGGACCATACCGGTCAACTAGTAGGTTACCTAGCATCAGCCACCCCTAATTGTGTGTGAATAGCCTCATAGTGGATCAGATCATGAAACCACCCTAACCGTGTGAGCAACATCTAGAGGCACACTCAACACTTCCTGAACCTTTCCTTTGTCACTAGGGATTGTGCAATCTGGGTGAGTGACCAATGCAACATATCATCGGGATCTAGTCTAGCTGTGCCTATCTTATCCCATTCTAAACAGTGCATCACTGTTAGTCTGCTGAGCTTCATGCTCAATGTTATCGCATCTTCTGTACAGTAGATCACATGCTACAGTACAGCCTCGGGAGCCCTTGCTCCACATCATCAACCATCACAAGGGAAATCCATTCATACGATTCCCCACATTCAACTACAGTTCTACACTCGACTATGTAGTAATAAAACATAAACCCCCACCTCTTAGATGAGCTGACACCTTTGTTTCCGATGTGATGTTTCTTCCCTCTCTGCCGCAATTTCTGACCGTGCGCCGTCTGGAGCTCAAACAATCGAGTTACGGTCCAATTAATCCTTCGCAAAAAATCTAAAACTCACGGGGGCAGAATTGTCCTTTCACTGCCAAGCTTGACAATTTTCATAATCAGGCCCAGAACATTGCATTGACAGCAGATTAGTGTTTTAACTTTATAAAAACTACAGAAAATTCACTTAACTTTCTGGACTTTGTAGATTGGTCACTAGACTTTCCTGACCTCATGAAAAGGCTATCTTATCTGATGATCTTCCAAGCTTCTTGGGAACGACTCAATTGGTATCCATTTTGACCTCGACCTTGACGCCACACTAATCTCCATCGCCGAAGGGTCCATCGATCTTGGTGCTAAGAACGATTACAAAAGATCAACACATGGGGAAAACCACAAAAACTAATTCCGAAACAGAATCTCTCTAAAGCTTATATGAAATTCTTATTTACCTTTGAGTAATCTAGGGGAGACAATTCTGACATCGTCCTTTTCGACCCTATGAAATCTTGAGGCGACTGGAGCTCGTTTGCACCTTCAAACATGGATTGTCGTTCTTCGAAATTGCATTCGTCGAACACTGAGAAATCTAATTTGGAACTTCTAATTTTGCTACCGTCTAAAAACCCTACCAAGTCTTATATACTGAACACACCACGACTGTGAGGAAAGGCCAACCACGCCCGTTGCGACATCGTCCACCACGGTCGTAGCCATCAAACCGCCACTCCTATGACTTACAAATAGCCACAACCGTGGCTATCAACTCCACACATACGTTGTCTCTTAATACCATAATGACATAACTCGCCTCCACATTTAACTAAGGCAAAAATCTCCTATATGTCACGAGCTATCCGGAAATCTCCCGAGCTGACATGAACTATCGCCTATATTTGAGGCGTCACCACCTTTCCAACGTTTTTCAAAATGTGTACAAACCTCTAGCTCCACCCGAATCCTCATGTACCAATCCGCCCTAACTTGTCTGTAATTTGTGGCACCGTACTCTTTGTGATTCCCTGCGAAGTTCCCCAAGATTTCTTCCACCGCCTCCTAGAAGTGGTCGAACGGTTACTTCTGAATCCTAATCCAAATAGGGACAAAGTGTAATCCCGCACTCTTACGATCTTCCCCGATATGTAGCTCCTGTAGGATCATCAAACTTCCATTGTAGTGTGCCATAGGCCATCCGCCAGAATTCTCTCCACATCGAGCTCATGGTGAAAGCGAAAAAGATAGCGACCCCTTTTAGGTCCTCGACCTTCATGGCTTTCCCGTGCTTCTAGCTAATCGCCATGGTGCGGTTCATAGCAGTGAAGTTAATGATTTTTCACCAAGGAACGTACCCACTAGACAGAGCGGATAAGCATGAGCCGGTGGGGTCGGAATTATATCCGTCAACGGGGTACCACCGTGCTTTTGTTGATGAGAGCCGATGATCGGGTAGTGGCAGTGGGGTCGGTGTTAATCCGAGCTACGAGAATAAAAGCTGATTGAATAGCATCACAATTTGCCGTAGTCGGTGAAATCAAATTTTAAGAACGAGGAAGAAAAACCAAAATCCTAGCAAAGAGTTGAAAGCTTTCTTTTATCGCATTTGAATTATTATTTTGCAGTTACACAAAATTTAAGTATTATATTGTTGATTTTTTATTTTGCTTTTAAAGTTTATCTATTTGATTATGTAATTGAAGTTTTTTTATCGCACAAAAATACAACATCCTAGCTAATTTTCTGGCTGGCCTTTGTCAATGGACCCAGATTTTTAAAAGATAAAACTATTAAGAAGAAAACAGAAAACGTGTCGATCTCCTGGAATCGACGCCATAGTTTATACAGTCACCAAATCGACAAGCGATTTTTGGAGCTGAAGATACTCGAATTAGGTTGACAGAGCCTCGGCCGGAAAAGCTTTGCAAGCAACAGGGACATCACTTTCAATGGCGGAAACGACACAGAAGACATCACATTCTGAAACAGGTACCGGTAAACTATTTCATTTCTCCAATGCTAATTCTGTTGCTGATTTCGTAAGAACACTATCCAGTCCGAACTTGTAATTCCTCTTGTGGTTTCTTCTTTACACGACCCCTTTCTGCCATAACATTTTGCCCCCCTTTCATCGGGCATGATTTAAGGGCTTATCCTAGACTTGGTGTATTCGATACCATGAAAGGGGTTTCTTTCTGATTGAACTTGTGTTTTGTGTTCATTTCTTTCTAGTACTGGTTTCATTCTGCCCATGCCACATGTCTCTTAACCTATGTTCATTTGTTTGTGGTTGTAAACAGAAGAGAAGCATCGAAAGCCTATAAATGTTATTGAGCAGCAGGTGATGGGACAAGTTGACAAGGAAAAGGAGCATAAACATGATGAGGAGACGCACGGAACAAGCGATGACATTGATACGTCCACCTCCATTGAAGAAGTCAAAGGACCAGGTGTGTTTCAGAGGGCAAAGGAAGAGGTTGAAGCCCTTGTTGAAACAATTCGTCCCAACAAGGACTAATTAGATAGTATGGAACTGCAGCAGGTTTGAGTAGCATTTACTCTTCTCGTGTGAGAATTGTCACCAATGATGACCGTTGTTAATTTTCTGAAACAAATGTGACTCATTTGCTCAAGGTACCTTTCAGTTAACTTGCTAAGAACATGAATTGGATTGTAATCTTGTTTCACCATCGTCATTGTTGTATTTGGCATATATAATCACTTGCTTTCTCTTCCTTTTGGTGGCTTATGGGACAGGGGTCCTACATACTCAGTTTAGGTGACACTGCAATAGATCTGATTGTCATTTGTTGTTTGTAAATCATCCCCACTATTATGCTCTAGCAGATTCATTCCTCAGGGAAAAATTTGATCTTTCCTCTACTGCTCTTCATAAATTTATTATCCTTGCTTGTTCATAGAGAGCAAGCAAACTGCCTCTCTTACCATGATCCTATTGCAGTTTCATCTTTGTTTTCATCTTTGTTTCAACTGTGGAACCAAACCCATGGGTCAAAATAGTTGAAATCATATGATCATCATTTAAAGTGGTGTGGACTGTTTATCAGCTGTATATTAATTTCTCTTCCTGACGGGAATAGGAGCTGTATGACAATTGATATGACAGATTTCATAGGTACAAAATTTGATAAATGAGAGTAGAAGAAATCATCATATCAGGGAACTGGGTTTTGAATCAATGCATAAGAGTAAGGAGCATCACCATTATTTATTAGTGAAGAGGGGGGCATAGAAGGTTGGGAGGACGTTAAAGCATTTATGGGTTTAGTTTGTTTGGTTTGACTGGAGGTTGGAGCTTGAAAATGTGAATTTGTTTGCTTCCTGCTGAAATTGCAGACTAGGTTTGTAGGTTTGAGGCAGTGGTCAGGTAACAAAAGCTGCAGTTGGTTTACTGTTTCAACCTGTCATGAAGATGTAAAAGGTGCTGCCTTCAGTTGTAGTAGCGTTTTCCATCTTCTTTCTGTATCGGTCTCTGCCTTGAGTCGTTTGCCTAATTTTGCTGCTGATTCTGGGTAAAGTAGTAGGTCAATTTTGCCCATTGCTTTAGCCTATTGCCTGGACAAATTGCTGTTCTGATGGAAAGCATGGCATAAGACAAAATGCTTGTAAGGGAAATTTCTTTTCTAGGCTGGAAGAATAGGTCCCTGAATTGGGGCAGTAGTACGGTTCAGCAGAATGAATGATCAAATCATTCTTATCAACACAAATATCAATGTATCAGCCCATTTCTGCATCTCTTATACACAAGCAACAGTAACAAAAACTCAAAACTGTGAAAAGGGTAAGAGATTTCTGCCTTCTTGTGTAGTACTTTGACTGCAACTTCCAATGTTCTTTCTGTTTTAAACTCTTAATGTTTACTAATGAATACTCTTGTTTGATGATCCAGTGATTATATTTTGCTGAATGATTTTCCATCCCGCAGCACGCTTCCTATCATCAGAGAACTAACAGAACACGAACAGCATTTACCATCCTCACAAGGGACAAGCTTGGTAATTAGCTGGCCATCTTTGTCTTCACAAAATTGTCAATCCTTAAATTACAAAAGGAGATATGTAGTTGTTATAATATGTCACTGGAATCTTTTATTCATTATAATTGTCAGAGTGTGTGTGTGCAGATACCACTGGAAAGCAACGAAGCTTGGCCAGGAGGAGGACCACAATAGATGGACAAATGCCAAAATGGCAGACAACGGTTCTTTCTTTGATGATATAATGAAATGGACGGTCCAGATTGGTGTTTCCCCACCCACCAAGCTGCCTATGGTAAAGTAATTGTTGACCTTTTAGTACCATATATACCCCTATTTAATTCATTAACAAACTCATTTACTTTGCTCTGACATGTCTCAGACATTGATTGCCTGCCCTTTTGGGTTTTTTTTCTACTTGTATCGTTTCAGGAAAACTGGGTCACTGCAACTGGATTTTCTTTCTTCCGATTCATGGGAATGAAACTCTCAGAGATCAAAAGGGGCTCTGCAGTCTAGAACACGTAAAAGAAAAGGCTTCTCTCTTACGATTTTATTTTGTAGGCATTATATTATACTCCAAGGAAGATTTGTGGTGTGCCATTGCAGGTTTTCTCAGTACTCGAAATTAAGGACCTGTCATTTCCTGGAGATGGGGCCATTCTTCTGCCTATAGGAGTACCACAATCCTATTAAACGAGTGCCTGATCTAGAGGTGGCTTGTTTTCAAAGGTAAAAGCAACCAAAAGAAAAAAGATTATATATCGGGATTCTGCAGGTGAGTTGTCAAGAGAAGAGGACAAGAAACCAAAGATCACTTCACTTGTCTTAGAAGCAATATCCAAACTCTCTCTCTACTGCTGTAAGCCAGCACAAGATAAGAGGAGAAGGTAAACTAGGAGAAGGCCAAGAAAACCTTGGAATTAGTTGAATTGTTTTGCCCTTTGGCAAATTTGGAAGTGAGATTTTGGAACCATTTTATATATAATAAAAGAGAGTGGAGCTTTCAATCTAAAGTGAGAGTGTCGCTTTTTTGGAATTCACTTGTGTCTCTATCTACTTCTCTTTTCTAGTGTTTCACAAGGCAAGGTTGGCCATCATCATTAGTCAAATGGGTAGCTCTGTTTTTTCCATATTAAGAAACACAATGGTCGATGCTAGACCCATTTCTTGCTCTCTTCTTCTATTATTACTTCTTCTCCATGTCAACTTGGCTTTCGCCACTAGTCGGCCGTTTCCACCAAATCATGCTTCTGCTACAGTGAATCAACCATGTAAGTTGTCGATTCCTTTTCATTCCCCACTTCTTCTTCTTTCTGAAAATCGGTAACCAAACTGCAAGTTTTTGTTTTGTTTTCTTCTTACCAGTGATTAGCCAGAGCCCGATTCAGCAAGCAGCAGAATCTGGAACCCATTTGAGCTCAACTCAGGTACTCTAAACTTGGCTGTCTCTACCAGTCAAGGAAACATACCGGAACATTAAATTGCAATGTTCGATTCCAAATAATCAAATAAAATCGTTGCAGGAGGGGAGACAGAAAGAAGCTGCCTTTTTCTCAAAAGAGTACGGGAAATTGGGGTCAAGTCCACCGAGCTGTGAACGAAAGTGCTATGGATGTTCTCCATGTGAAGCAATTCAGGTGCCTACAACCAGCAGAAGACATAGCAGCCATGTCCTGAGGCTGAACTACGCCGACTATAAGCCTGAGGGTTGGAAATGCAAATGTGGCCCTTCTTTTTACAGCCCCTGACCATTCTTCCTCTGCTGTTCCCGGGGAATATCCGAATCTAACATATATATGAACATCTCAGTCGATATATCAGTCGATCATAGATGTAGAATTTGATTTTTCATGTATGCGGTCTGTTCATTTCCTTGTCTGTGTACAAATTTTGATCTTCCTATCGACTTCATTATTTAAGTGGTTAGGAAAAAAGGCACAACTAGAGGTATTGGTTTGTTCTTTTATTTGTTAAGCATCATTTTGTGAATAATTACCATTTTCATGTCATAATTTTTTTTTAGAGTTACATATAAGTCATTCAACACATAATACAAAGCAAAAGTTGGATTAGAGTGAAATGAAAACAATCAAGAACTCTCTGGTCCTCCCAATGGCCTTAATCATAGTCACTAAATCATCCTTGTTTTGACTTCTGGGCTCCCATACAAGCTCCAGAGCAAAACCTCGACATCAAACGATCATCCCAAAGGTCATTACCAACAGCATCAACGAAAACAGTATCTCCCTAGCCAACAACGTCATCTTCATAATGCGCTTCGAAATCCACGAGCCAGTTGTATCCCTGACCTCCCAAGAGTTCCTTACTCTTGATCCAATATATGAAAGGCCAGGCGACCTATAATGAGCTACTGCGAATACTCAAAGACTAGAGATGACGAGCCTTGGTAGCAGCATTCCATGTGCAAAAATCCTTTAACCCAATTCCACCATAAGCTGTAGGAATAACTAAGAACTTCTAATGTAACCAGGAGTTGGTTAAATGGGTTAATAACCAAATGTTTTCATCGGTTAGAAATGGAAACCAAGTTGGCAGCGGTTAATCACCGTAGACGACTGACTTCTGACGGTAGGTTAATTAACCGGCAGTCTCGATTACAATTATTAACCGACTTACCAATTTAACTGACCTATGTTCAGAAAGATCTGTATTCACGGTCATATAGCTCTCTCTGTTCAACTAACCTATCAATTAACATATGACATAAATGACGACGAAAGCATAGAGTGGAGATGACGGAGTAACGTCGTCGTGCCCCTGTTGAGAAACCCCATCAACTCCTGCTGTCTTGCGAACCGTCGTCGTCGCCTATTGTGTTTCCAACCAACTGTTGGAAATATGCACCTTGGGTTCGACTTTGGTGTGATGGCAGACACCTTAGACTTTACCTTGGTGCGATGCCGGTCTTTGTACGAATGCGTTCTCTTACCGGGAACCTCTCCATAGCTCATTACATGTTAAAACTAGCTAGCATCAGCTCCTTTGTGAGTTAGCTAATGCTAGCGACTGACACTCCAGCTCATCCAGCTCACTATTGAGTAACGATGCTGGTAGGGAACTAGGTGGTCTGGGTGGCTTCCTCTTGACCTAGGATGAACTGATACACACCTCTTCGTGAATTCAAACTCAAATTGAGTTCTTTTCCCTCCAAACCCGTTAGACTTCAAGGTGGTTACCTTATAACCGCCCCCAAGTCTATCCATAGACTTTTGGTTGCCTATTTGACGAGGTCATACCAACAGTCTCAAGTCACTATGCCAAAGCTTGGAGAAGTCGAGACCATTTGGAGGAAATCAACGGAAAGCTCACTAGACTCGAAGAACCTTGGAGCAAAAGCAAGCATTTCGGAGGAGACCTCTCGAAGATATAAGCTAGGACGTCCCTTTCATGGATTAACGAAGATAAATTCATACTCGAAGAAATGGAAATCCGACGAGTGGCACTGATGTCGACGAGCAATATCTTTGCCGGCATCGAAGTCTGCGTAAAATATTAAGATTCTTCAAGAACAAAATAAGGAGAATACTTTTGGTAACCTATCTTTGAAAAAGAGCTATATTATGATCCAAGGAGACCCTCCACCAAGTTTGAGAGCAATCGCAACAATACAGAAGATGAAGGTGCAAAGATGCTCAAAATCGCACCCACCGTTATCACACTATTGTCACGATTTGAGCCCCATCCCAAACATAGAAAATTTGTTCGACCATCTTTGGACCAAAAGTATATTGGGGGTTATAAAGCCCATGCAAGTCGTCCAGAGCAGCCAAATCAATAATAAGAATCGAGGCTACGAAGTGGACCCGCCACGGTGATGTCGGTGCCACCGAAACGAGGCCTCTTGCCTCCGTTCAAGCCGGTGCCTATTTTTCCCAACCAAAAAATTCACCATATGTTTAATGGGTTTTCTTGGATGTATTCATGGCCCGATCCAAGGCCTACTACCTATTATCAAGCCTACGGCCCACTAAGCCCACTTTTAGAGCTTTAGTGGCCCCTATCTTTTATTCACATTTTAGTAGTTTATTATTGGCTTTATATTCAGACTTGTTTGAGCATGAGGTTTCGAGTAGCAATGCTTCGAGATTTGACAAGTAATGAGATATTGGATCAAGACGGAATCGTGGGCACCACTTTCTTAAAAGAGTATTTCCACCCTTATCCTTGGGTATAAGGAAATCCTTTTCAAGGATAAGACCGTCTACACTCGAATTCTTAGGTTTTAGAAACTAGAGTAACTTAGAATCTCATACGCAAGGATAGATGTGTGTTTTTCTATGTCTTTCTCCCACAAAACAACCTTCTTTATATAGGCAAAGGGTCCAGGGGTGAAGGGGTACGAGTTTATGCACCAAGTGCCTTCCTTATCTCTATGGATAGACTTGAAGATGGTTATAAAGTAACTACCTTGAAACCCTACGGGTTTGGAGGGAAAACAACTTAGAATTGAGTTTGAATTTCACGAAGAGGTGGGAGCCAATTCATCCTAGGAGAAAGAGTAACCACGCCAACAACCTAGCTCCCTACCAGCACTGTAGCTCAGCTTATCATCGCAACTAGTGACACTAGCATCGAGCACAAGTTGATCTGGATGAGCTGGAGTGTCAGTCCCTAGCATCAACTAGCGCATAGAGAGTGCTAGTTCCAGCTTTCTTTAAGCTAAGGTGAGGTTCCCTGTGAGTCCACACATCCGTACCAATACCGGCATCGCACCATGATCAAGTCCAAGGTGCTGTCATCACATTAAGGTCGAACCCTATGTGCATATTTCCAACATTCCTCCCCAATTTTAGTGAAGTATGTGAATCACTAAAATTACAAGGAATATCCAACCGAAAACTCTTACATCAATGAAAATGTCACAAAGATTGAATTTCCATCTAATATATTACACATTCCAAAATAGTCTAATATAAGGGTGTCACTAAGGATTGAACCCGTCTACTCATTTGAGTATATGAAGATAATATACACAAGAGTTTATCCTCAAGAGGTGTAGGGCAAATGAGGAACCTGAAGTTGAGGCAGCGAGACAAAAGTCTGAGGCTAAAGAAGCAACAGCCGTATTCGACAACAACGATGCAATCACACAGTTCCAGAGCTACATCCAGTCAACAACAATGCAATCACTCAATTCCAGAGCTACATCCAGTCTCAAGGGAGCCATAACTTCATGTAGTTAAGACTGTTATGTTTATTTTACATCACTGGTATGCCTATGTTATATTCATGTCGTCGGTGTACCTTTTTTGGTGATGTAGATGATTGTGACATGGAAAAAAATCCAGGCGTAATATAATATTTTATAACTTGTCTTAATATGTTATAACTTGTCTTATGCTTCCCAGACTAGGAAATGTGGCAGGAGAAACTTTTGGAATGCAAAGAACAGATAATAACTAAAAACGAGAACTTCAAACATAGGAAATAGACATAACATGGATATAAATTAGGCAGAAATATATCCACAACGGTGAACTACGCCAGTCACCATCATTCCACCACTCTTCGATGTCGCTGTCATATTCCAACCAGTACATCTTGGCATTGAGATGGTTAACCATCTCTTCAAGCTCAATGTTCTTCATCACAAAGTAGTTGTAAACCGGCACACAATCTTCTTCATTGGGGTCGTCGTTGTCTTTCTTCTTACACCAAACAAAAGTATTGTAGCCGCCGTTTAGTCTTTTACATCCGAAGTAGTGGTCCGTAAGTCCTTAAAAGTTGTTATGGTCAAAGGGGAAGAGACGGGCAGGACGGTTGCAAGAGCACATGACTATGAGACTCATTTGTTGGAAAACAGCAAGGAAGAATTAGTGGAGAACTATCAAAGTGTGAATATATATAAAGGGGGTCGTTGTCTTTCTTCTTACACCAAACAAAAGTATTGCAGCCACCGTTTAGTCTTTTACATCCGAAGTAGTGGTCCGTAAGTCCTTAAAAGTTGTTGTGGTCAAAGGGGAAGAGACGGACAGGACGGTTGCAAGAGCACATGACTATGAGACTCATTTTTTGGAAAACAGCAAGGAAGAATTAGTGGAGAACTATCAAAGTGTGAATATATATAGGGGGGGGGGGTGGTCATAGTTACTTCTGCTCAACATTTAATTTTAATCTACTTCAATCACACCCTTGAAATTTAATGCAACCTACCACAACAACCCACATTTAATGTAGTGAGAAAGGAAGTTGTGTTATACAGCTATTCCATAAGTCTTATGGGAGTAAAATCCTTTAAAATCATGTATGGTTAAAGCTTCCATTAGAAAGTACTAACATCTTGCATAACAGAAAAATATTTAATAGTACACCAATCCCTAACAAAATAGAACATCATCATAACACAGACAGAATAGAACATCTTCATAACACAGATAGAATAAAACATCCTAACATAAACGTAATAGAAAATCTTCATACTATTTCACTTCTTTTGCTGCCTTCCTTTTTTATTCATGTCCATGATCATCTTATTATCTTTGGAAATGACTTGTTCACAAAGATTGTTCATAGTTGATAGTACAATACGGCACAGATAGTTTGTTCTATCAGTGCGCATCAAATCAGAGTTTGCCCATTAGTGATTTTGGTCGGTTGTAAACCTACTTTAATAATGCCCCATGTACCTGACCGTAAACAAACCACAACTATTTTTGTCTAGTTACTTAGGGGCGGAAGGCACCCTCCATTGGAATGCACCTATGTCAACACCACCTACTTCCAACATAGGATTCCTAACATGCATCATCAACCTTGAACCAGTGCCCTTGTAGTACTGTCTTTTTGCAAAATCATCAACATACTGCAGGGTATTCAAGCATAATTTCTCTTTGGCCACTAAATCAAGGACAAACACATAATAGTGTGCAAAGGATCCACCGTGGGCAAGCAAGAAAACCAATGGTACCAAAAGAAACCGCATTGGTAGAATCATCAAATACCAGGTAAATATAACATAGTTATAACACTCTAATAACATTGATATAATTTACTCACCAATTTGAGCTTGCAAATTGCTGGCATGTTTGGGTGAATTTCTAGCAATTGTCTTCGCACGTCTAACTTTTCCGGAGAGTAATCAAATCCTTTTTGCACATCCTTTTGGGCGGCAGCTTGGAATAACCATACAACTGTAACGAAAGCCAATGAGAAACATGGTAAAGTCTACAACAACTGCCAGAGGAATTAACCAGCGACTTACCTCAATAGTAGTAGAGAAGCAGAAGTGGGTATATTTGACGTGCCGTGTAAACTCATCCCAATTTAACCGGTATGCAATCGCATCCATAACAGTGGTGCATATGTCGCATCTGAACTGTATGGTTTTTAGTTTGCATGTATGTAGCTTAAGACATGGTTTATCATTACTGCATATTACCACCACACTAGAGAAAACCAAATTGAAATAGGAGTGATAACGTATAAGAATTTGGAGTCAAATTTCCTGGCATATGTACTAATCTTTCCGTGTAGAAAGAATGTAAGTGACAATCTTGTTCTCCTATGGAGTTAGATCTTTGTTAAGCCGTTTGGTGATGTAGTAGGCATGACCATCTGACTTCTTCCTCCCCATCTTCCTTGCATAGGACACTGGTGTGCTTTCCCTTAGTGCTTTTTTCCTTACAGCTTCTTGCCTCACCATTAAGTTAAACAATGCCAAATCTTGGCTCACTAGTGGATTAGTAGTCTCTAACGCTTGGGAAACTACCTCCCTCACTATTTGCGTGACAGATTTCTCCGATACCTTCGTTTTGTGGCCCTTCATTTGCCCTGCTTGTCACCTTCTGAGTCATAATCTTTGGGACGTTTATCTGATTCCTCGTCGTAATCATCATCTAAACCGTCGTCATCTTCATCAATAATAGAAATGGCCTCGTCTTCCTCTGCATCCTTGTCTTCCTCTTCTTCCTCTACCTTCTCTTCTTCCGCCTTCTCAGGCAACTTCTATTTTCGACCTCCAATGGCTTCCTCCTACGTCGCCTTCCCCTTTCAAATACATTATGCCCTTATGAAATTTGATAGAATGTAGACATAAGGTAGGCATGATGGAGATAGAACAATGATTCATTACAACATTTAGGGGAACGTACAAGAATTATTCATTGTTTTGAAGGACCAGATAGTCAAACACCAAAGCAAATCGATCCTCCTAAGTTTCGAGGCCTACCTTCTGTTTGCTAACCTTGTCGGCTGAAACTCTTTGGAGGACTTCCAACTGCTTGGCATACTAGGGTACATACTATGAAAACATATAGAAACCATGCATCATAAACATAGTGTACATGCGGATATGAACCAATTCCTTGGAAGCATTGGCAGAAAGCATCTGGGAGCAATATCATTTTTGGGCGGTCATTCTGGTTGTTGGTGAGTGTTCCTAGTGGGGATTTCACTAAAAATACCTTTGATTAGTCATATGAGACAGATTAAGGTTGTTCTCCATCGTTCCCCTATTTTTTTATGGCGAAAGGACAAGGATTCGTCGTACTTCCCTTGATATGTTTCCAAGCAGTCACATGTCGCAGCAACTTTTGCCCTGTCCCAATAGTCACATGTCGCGGTCAGCTTTGAGGACATGCCATCTAGCTGCACCATATCAAAGACATGTAACTGCATAACACAAGTGCAGAAACGATATAACAGAGTCATAATAGACACATAATACATATAACATTGTCATAACACAACTATAACAAATGTGTACCACCATGAAGTTCATATCCCCGCTGGGATATGTTGACTTCATGTTTCCTTGGATGAAATCAGTCATCCCTTTAACAAGTGTGTCAACCACATACTTACCCCAATTGAACTGTGCAACCTTCATACAGTCGGCATCAAGATAACAATCATAGTGTGTGTGGTGACCTTCCATGAGTTTGTAGGTGCTAGCATGGATCCAAAGCTGTGTAATATATACACTTTTGCAAACGCCACAGGATCCTCGCACCCTTTTAGAAAATCTTGCAAGGCGGAGATCTTAATGTTACCAAATGCGTTGCCAGTAATCCCAGTGGATGCCTCAAATCTTTTCTTCTCATCAAAACCTAATGGTTGCTCAGCATAAATTTGAGGTCCGTATGAAATTAAGTCGTACACCCGTTGAATGTCGTTTGGGCTTAATTCTTATATTTCCTCATTTGGGAACTTGAAATGCCCTTGCAAAGATCGGTAGCATCCAATCATAAACTCCGTGATTTCGTTGTTGATTAGTAACAACTTCACACTCAACAAACTGTGGAAGCTTGTGTCCATCAACCGATGTCTGATCCTGTTCTTCCGTCTGTGGTTAGATATGACCTCATTCATGTTGAGCATCCCTTTGGTTTTGCACCTAAATTGGATGAACCTGTTGTTCTTCTTTTTCTTTGCTTCCCCGACTCCATCCTTTTTTTTTCTTATGTGTAGGTGACTGAGTAATTTTTCCTCTCGATGTTGTGCACGAATCAAATACAACAAGAGAATTAGGTAGAACACAAGCATAACATAAACATAACATAACGGAGGCAGAACACATGAATAATATAGAAAGAATGTCTAAGATATTTCAATATTATGGAAACCAAAAGCGCGAAGCCTACAAGCAACCCAATACGCCTCCACAAATATGTAACATACAATTACATACCATTGAACTAGAATAAGGGCAGAAACTTCAAGCATGCAAGGATGATGAACAACCACATGATTAGATTGAACAGAAAAGAACAAAAACTGTTAGGCACATACCTCAAATCAGTATCTGTATCAGCTGACTCTGGACTAGATATTTGTTTTCTCTTTCTTTTCTCCACACTTTTCCCAGGTGGTTGGGTCTTCTTGTAATCTTCACCACCCTCCAACTGTATGGAAGATCATGTTCGTCGAGGGGATTGTTGGGGGTGTTCACTTGGTTCTCTTTCTTTCTCCGGCTTCCAGAACTGGATGCTTCTTTCCTTGTTCTTGCCATTTTGGATCCTCGGTTTCTGACGGAATAAAAAAGGTGAGACAAAGAAGGTTTGGCAGAAATTTATTTATACCGAAATAAACGTACCCTAACAAATCAGCGAGAGGATAAGTAATGAGGATTCCAACTGCTAAATGGTAACCATCGTGGAACCGTATGTATGAGAGAAACGGAAGGAAAAGTTGCGAGAAGGCAGAGAATGAGAGAGAGAGAGATAGAGAGTAAAGTGAATTGAAATAGATGGGTTTGGTGGGGGGGGGGGGAAGGGGATGAGTAGACAGGTAGAAGGCGTGAATAAAATAATAATAACAGTAACACACTTCCCTATTCTGACCTGATACGACCTTTCAATTATATATATTAATTATATAATTATAGAATAGAAAATTCAAATTTGAAATTTTCTAATTCGAAAACAGACTCCTAAATAACCTAGGATCAATTCAGGCCGTTGATCAAACATGGGCAACAAAATAAAAAAGTGGTGTGCTTCCAGCCGTCTGATGTGCATATCCACGCCTGGGGAAAGAACCGTGTCCCTGGAGAATAGAAAAATTAAGCGATGTTAGGCCTTGTGCTTGTTATTGCAAACATAAAACAACCAAGCACATGTGAGTACTCGAGTTGAGATACAACCACCGCTGTTTTGGGCATCAAATTCACACTAGGGTCGGATGGAGTTCTCAATTCTCGACCTCCCTTACTAACAAACATAGTAAGCACATTCTCAATGTACTGACGTTAATTCAATGAAATTTCCTTGCCATTTTGTTTGATTCTAATCCTAAGAATCATATCTTCCTCCCCGTGTCCTTTATGGACAGCTTTGATGATAAGAACTCTTTGCTACTTTCAACTTGTTCCTAATTAGTTCCAAAGATGAGCATGTCATCCACATACAAATAGATGATGACTCCTTTACCAACTTCATAAAATTTCGTATATATACACTTGTCCGCTTGATTTAAACGAATTCATCAAATTTCGTATATGCTCATTCCCGGGCATAACAAAACCTTCTGGCTGTTTCATGTACACCTCCTCATCGAGATCTCCATTCAAGAATGTTGTCTTGACATCCATTTGATGGATCACTAGGTTATGAATAGATTCTACAGCTATGAACAATCTAATCGTTGATATTTGTGCCACCAGAGCATATATATCAAAGTAATCAATCCCATGTCGTTGTTTAAAGCACCGAATCACCAACCGAGCCTTAAACTTATCAATAGAACCATCGACTTTCATAATCTTCTTGAAGAACCACTTGCTTCCTAATGGTTTACATCGTAATGGGGGATCCGTTAATATGCAAGTGTAGTTTCCAAGATGGAATCCTTCTCTTCATCCACTGCTTCCTTCCAAAAGGCAGCATCTTGCGACCTCATAGCATCTTCATACATACTAGGGTCATCGTCAATATTGTAGCAGTACAAGTATTGCGATCTTGGTTCCTTCATGGATTCATCAATCTGATACACGTTGAAGTTGGTATTCAAAGCACTCTTCAAGGCTAGCCTCTTGCTCCTACGAGGCAGAGTATGCTCATCCACAGGGAAATGCACAAGATCTCTTGATATCGGCATTAAATCCTTTGGTCTTTGGATCGATGAAAATAGATTTTCATTAAAGGTGGTATCCCTAGACTCAATTACTGAATGCACCGAGTGTGCATCGTTGGGTTCTATAAGTTAGAATCTGTATGCCTTTGAATTCTCAGCATATCCAACAAAGATGCAATAATGCCTCTTTCTCCTAATGTCTTCCATTTAGGATTTTTGAGCCTCGCAATAGTTCTATGATCCCAAACTCGAAGATAACTCAAGTTTTGTTTTCCCTTATGCCACACCATCCTGCTGTGGTGTGTATGGAGCAATGGTTTCATGAATGATCCCCACACTTTGAAAATACATTGGATCATAAAACACCCCTCCTCGATCAGTTTGAAACACTTTGATCGAGGCACCTTGTTGCAATTCAATTCATTTTTGAACACACAAAATTTCTCATGGGCTTCATCCTTCGAATGTACCAAGTAAGTAGAGAAAAACCAAGAGTAGTCATCAATGAAGTTGATGACATATGTCTTTCCTATGATGGTCAGAGTTCTATGAAAGTCACACATATTGTTGTGTATCAAGTAAAGCATCACTGATTTCGTTTGAATATTAGTGAAAGGCTGACGTGTAATCTTTGTGAGCAGACACGTTTTACATCTTTGAACATTAATATCGAAAGAGGGCCGCAACCCTTCTTTTCACATACCTTTTAGATGTTTATAGTTAACTTGTCCTAAACGAGCATGCCATAAAGAAGAGTCAAAGGGACCAACCATATAAGCATAACCATTAATAGTAGAATTATTAATATTCAACATAAACATGCCATTGTTATAATAACCGAAGCCTACAAACACACCAGCCTAAGATAATACATATCTATCAGATTTGTACGCTTTTTTGTAACCATATATATTAAAGCTACTACCTGATACCAAGTTCTTCTTAATTTTAGGGACTTGAAGTATAGCTCTAAGCTCTAGGAATTTTCCTGAACGAAGCTCCAACACCATCAGTCCATGTCCAACAATGGGGGACGTTGACTCATTGCCCATGTGATGAATAGCATCATAATCCGATGTCATATATGTTTGGAACCAGTGACGATCCTTATATACATGTCTGTTGGCACCCGAGTCAATCTACCATGCCACTTCATCATCCTACATATATAATGCTTCCGATATTAGTGATATAGAATTCACATCAATATCTAAAATAAGGTTCAAAGACCGACCTTTTGAAGTGGGAGCAAATTGATCTTTCGATCCAGACTTCTGGTGTTGGTTGTTGTTCTGGTTCTGACCCTTTTAGTGGGACAGTCACGTTTGAAGTGACCTACTTTCCCACACGTCCAACAATACACTTTCATTTTCTACTTACGGTCTCCTTTGGTGTTGTTCCAAGGGGCTCTTCTTCCCCTTCCATGGAGCAGATGGCTCTCCTCACTACAAGGAAAATGATTTTAAGTCGCAGTCTAACCCGCGTTCACTAGCTTTGTCGTAGGCATTATGCATCTTATCGCATGCACTTATGAGTGCGACAAAAATAGTCGCATGCGAAAAAGCAGGTTGTGTAAAATAGGTTACCGATATTGATCCCGATTAGACCGCGCTGCTGGAGAGGCCTATAATTTGTTCCTAGTCGTAGCCAATATACGCTGGCTTTTTGTCGCACGCCTGACTGCGATGAAATTAGTCGCATGTGCTTTGTCAAACTCGGCCTGTGACAAAGCTCGTCGCAAGTGGCCTGCAACAAATCTAGTCGCATTCGCTTTATCGTAGTAGGAATGGTTGCCGGTATTTGATGAGTAGTCGCAGGCACTATCTGCAACTAAGCTTTCACTTAGTGACAGGCTTGAATGCGACCGTCTTGACCATCTTGTAATTTAATAAATTACTAACCAGTGACTTCATGCTCAAAGCATCCTCAGCTAAATATTTTGACTCCAACGCATCCCACAACTCGTGTGCTAATTCATAGTTTTGATAGATATCAAACAATTAAACCGTCAATGCATTCAGAGTATGTACACAACATAGCTACTCGTCATCGTCCCACTTCAATTGCTTCCGCACCCTTTCCTCCTTCTCATTCGTGTCCCCTTCAGCCTTAGAGGGATATGGTGTTGAGAGAACATACACAACTTTCAACATGGTGAGAAGTAAGTGCATCTTCTTCCGCCTTTGGTGGAAATCCACACTGTCAAACCTCTCAAGCTTTCCAAATGATGTTGTCATCTCCTTGATTGTTGTAACCTTGAACATGGTAAATACTCTTTTTTCATGTTAGAACAGGAGGTTCCAAGCAGCAATTCTTCGAGTTTTGACAAGTAATGAGATCTTGGATCAAGACGGAATTGTGGGCACTATTTTTCGAAAAGAGTATTTCCATCCTACAAGCCTTGGGTATCAGGAAATCCCTTTCAAGGATAAAATCATATACACTCAAGTTCTTAGGCTTTGGAAACTTTAGTAACTTAGAATCTTGTAGGCAAGGATAGATGTGTGTTTTTCTAAGCCTTTCTCCCACAAAACAACCTTCTTTATATAGGCAAAGGGTGAAGGGGTGAAGGGGTACGAGTTCATGCAGCAAGGGGCATCCTTATCATTTTGGATAGACTTGAAGGTGGTTATAGATATCATTTGTTTGTTTGGATAGCCTAGGGAGATTCAAAATCTGAGCAGTTTTATCCCAAATTGGGTAGAACCCCTAATCGTACAGTCTTGCAATCTTAGTTAATTGTCTCTTAAATAGTTGAAATTTATAGTTTTATAATCGTGGAACCTAAACCAAAAAACTTGATAAACAGATTAATACTTCATCACACTTTGAGTAAATGCAACCGTGAGACTGTAGGAATTCGAACCTAATTACTTTGGTAGTAAGGTTATTTTTGAATGCTCATTACAAGCATGTCAAATTTTAGCGCCCTTGTTAGGGACTCATTGTTTGTGTTTGGAAAGAGTTTGTTTAGTATTATTCATTCACTTCCGTTTTAAATTTTTGTTTCCCCACTTTTACTTTTAACGTATTTTCTTGTTTTTCTCTGTGTAGGCTTGCTCTCATTATATGTCCCCAGTACTGACTCAGTCAAAGTCTTCTCTACAGAACGAACAGAAGACACTGCGACAAGACAACATTGAGAACAATAAGAACTCATTAGAAGATGGAGAATACGCACAATCTCTTCTCCACAATCGAGGAAGTGAGGAAGAATCTTCAGCTAGAAGGGTATCAACAAATACTAAGGATTCCTATTAGATCATAGTTACACATCAAGTCTTTTGACTCCACCATCTCCAATGGCGAACCTAGCCCTTGGTGACTTCACAAAGCCAAGTGCACCTAGCTCCACCTCTAGTGTCGCACCTGAAGACAATGGAGCCAACAAGTACAAGCCACTATCTAATCTCATTACTTTAATCTAGAACAACATGAAATTTGAAGGGAGATAAGATGAGAATCCTTATACTAACCTGATGGAATTCTTTTCTTATTGTGAAACCGTTAAGAATCGTGATATTGGTGACGATTGCATTAGAATCACGCTCTTCCAATGGTCACTAAGAAGAGCATTGAAGAGGTTGCTAACAAACAAAATGGGAGGAAAATTTACAACTTGGAATGCTCTTGCTCAAGCCTTCGTAGAAGAATACTATCTGACTTCCAAGACTACAACTATTAGAGACTACATTAATAGATACATAAGAGGAATTATGGAATCTCTATGATTTATGGAGCAGGCTTCAAAAGCTGCTTGTTGAATGCCTACTTAACAGATACACTAAAACCCAGCTTGGTCATATGTTTATAAGAGGATGTGACCATAAAACATCGATGATCATTAACCAACTTGCAAATGACAATATTAGTACTCTTACCCCTACTGTTGCTCTTCTTCATTTTGAAGATTGTGCTACTAAATCGAGGAATTGGGCAAGCAGTACAACCATCCAATCTGCCAATGTTGTGGCTATGGCAGCTTCATAAAATATCGCATTGAGTGTTGAGATCTAAGCTATTGAAATGAGGATAAATGAATTTTCTTTAAATGTTCCTAACCCTCATGTTGCTACTATTTTTTCTTCTGATTGATGTGGTGTTTGTGACTGAAAGTTTTCCCCTTTCTATGTCAGTTGAAGTGGTGGATTTTGTGAGATAAGTTTTCCCCTTTCTTTCAGCAAGAGTACTCAGATGGTAGAGCTAGGAACTTCAATGGCTATTTAAGAAGAGAATTCACCCATCCAAATAGAGGAGGACGTCAAGACTTTTACAAGCCTAGAGTGGATAGGTACATCACCACCACCACTTCATAAGGGAATAATCTATACAACTAG
Source organism: Linum usitatissimum (assembly GCA_030674075.2). Classification (NCBI taxonomy): domain Eukaryota; kingdom Viridiplantae; phylum Streptophyta; class Magnoliopsida; order Malpighiales; family Linaceae; genus Linum; species Linum usitatissimum. The sequence continues at coordinate 617,967 of JAUJYP020000273.1, read as the reverse complement.
GTGACTTTGAGCAATCACGCTAGTGGATCTACACAAGGAACAAGGCACACATGGAGATGAAGGCAATCTCTTTGAACTGGGAAGACAATTCAAGGGAACCCAAAATCCATTCCAGAACCAGAGATGATATCAGATGAGATAGATATGGATATCTAAAATGAAGAGGAGGAGGCACCGGTGAAGACAACCACACCGCCTCCAAGATCTCACAAGTCACCCAACAAAAACTTCATCCTATCATCTGAAGAAGCTACAAAGTACGCTCCGAATTTGGCTTACCTGGACGCCATCAAGAAGAAGGGCCTCTCCGAGGATTTTGAGAGATTTTCAGGGATCATTAAAAGAGCAAGAAGGCACCCTCTCTTTCTTGGAATCCTTCACAAACATTCCAGCTTATGCAAAATTTTGAAGGATGTGCTAACCATGAAGATGAACCTAATTAATGCTACAGAAGTCACCCTCTATGAAGAGTGATTCGCCACCAGCATCACGCTTGTCAAACAAAAAAACCGAGGCAGCTTTACTTTATCCTGCAAGATTAAGCGTATTAAAGTTAGCCGTAATCTTGCTGATTTAGGTGCTAGTATTAATGTGATGCCTTATATCTTGTATGAACAACTAGATCCAGCTAAACTAGAAATGACTGATGTGGTTCTACGACTTTCTAATAGATCCCTAACGAAGCCTAGGGGTATCGTGGATGATGTGCTAGTGTGTGTAGGCCCCTTTGAATTTCCTGTTAACTTTGTTGTACTTGATACCCATGATGGTGATTGCAATATCTTGGTAGGTAGACCTTTCTTAGCGACTTCTAAAGCAGTACTTGATGTGTGCAAAGGTTGTCTAACGATAAAAGTAGGATAGGAAGAAGTCACCTTATGTATAAAAGAGGGGATGAAATATGCTACAATGCAAAATGATAATGATGTTTCTGAGGAATTTTAGGATGCTTTCGAAATGTTTGAACTTTCTCACTTGGATCGTAGAGATTTATGTCCAGTTATAGGTGTCTATGGCAGTTGGTTAGATGACATGGAGCCGAGGGCACATGCAAAAGCACTTGAGCACCTTAAATCCTACTCAGGGCCGCCATCAACTTTTGAGCTTCTTAAGATCCCAAAGATCACGACTTCATACGCGGAACCCCCATATATGGAGTTGAAGCTACTTACGGATCATCTTGACTATGCTTTCTTGAGAGAGGGCTTGAAGTTTCTAGTAATCATTAGCTCCAAACTTCAACCACAACAAAAAGAGCAGCTTATCAACCTCTTGGAGAAGCACGAGCAAGCAATCGTTTGGAAGCTCGCAGATATCAATGGAATGAGTCCTTCATTTGGAACCCACAAAATAAAATTGGGGATAATTTCAAACCGATGGCACAACCCCAATGATGACTCAACCCAACACTGTGAGAAGTAGTGAAGAAGGACTCTCTCAAGCTTCTAGACGCATGTATTATTTATCCAATTTCTCATAGTGATTGGGTTAGTCCTACATAGGATGTGCCAAAGAAAGGAGGATTCAATATGGTCTACAATGATAGAGGGGAGTTGATACCCACACGGATGGTTACGAGATGGTGAGTCTTCATTGATTACAGGCACCTCAATGATGCTACCAAGAAGGACCACTTCCCTTTGCCTTTCATCAATCAAATGTTAGAGCGACATGCAGGACATGAGTTCTATTGCTTTTTAGATGGCATTTTGGATATTTTCAGATTTTATTCAGCCAAACGATGAAGAAAAAACTACCTTCACATGCCCCTATGGAACATTTGCATATCAGCGAGTTCCATTTGGTCTTTCCAACGCTCATGCGACGTTTAAATGGTGCATGAAAGCAATCTTTGGGCACCTCCTTAAAGATATTGTTGAAATATTCATGGATGATTTCCCAGTCTATGGAGATTCCTTCTTCAAATGCATAGCAAACTTGGAGAAAGTGTTAGCAAGATGTGAATAAACCAATTTGGCTTTGAGTTAGGAGAAGTGCCACTTCATTATAGTGAAGGGGATCGTCCTAGTCCATAAGGTCTCCAAATGAGGTATTGAGGTAGATCGAGCTAAGCTTGAAATAATCTCCCAAATTCCCCCTCCTACTTGTTCGTAGCTTCTTAAGAAACGTAGGTTTTTATAGTCCTTTCATTAAGGGTTTCTCTAGGATGACATTAACGGTGATTAGATTGTTAGAGAAAGATATTCCTATTGTTTTCCATGAGAATTGGTTGCTGGCTTTCAATGTTATGGAGAAGAAGCTGACAAGTGGACCTATCTTAGTAGCACTATATTGGGAGGATCCATTTGAGATGATGTGTGATGCAAGTGACTTTGCAGTAGGAGTAGTGGTTGGACAATAAAGGGAGAAGAGTTTCCAGCCCATCTATTTCTCAAGCAAGACCTTGAATGATGCATAGAGGAACTACACGACAACTATGATGGAGCTACTTGTAATTGTTTTTGCATTTGATAGATTTTTCTCCTACTTAGTTTTATCCCATACTATTGTGTTCATAGATCACTCTACTCTTATATATATCTCTTAGCAAAATAGGATGCAAAGTCGAAACTTATTCGATGTGTGCTCTGCCTCCAATAATTTGACATCACTATCAAAGACAAGGTAAGAGCAGAAAATGTAGTAGTGGATCATCTATCTCGCCTTGAAGGGCCCTCCTCAAGTAAATATTTTCAACCAGAGATTAATGAATATTTGCCTGATGAACAATTTCTTTTGTTGGAGCAAGTAAATCAGATCTTAAAGTATCTAGAACGGAAGTTCCCATGGTTTTCTGCAATTACCAACTATCTAGCTGCCCACATCATGGATTATTCTCTCAACCATCAGTAGAAGAGGGAATGTTTGCTGAAGCGAAGCACTTCCTCCGGGACGATCCACACCTCTTTTGAATAGGAGCTGATAGAGTCATTCATTGAAGTATTCGAATCAAAGAAGTACCGAGCATCCTGGCACATTGCCATACTAGATTTGTAGGCGTACATAACATTGTAAATCGCACCGCACGCAAGGTACTCTATTCCGATTTTTATTGGCCTTCTATTTTTGAGATTTCAATGATTTTTTAGAAGGTGTGATAGATGCCAATGGAGCGGAAATATATCTAATAAGAACGAAATTCCGCAAACTAAATCATTTCTGGTAGAACACTTTGATGTGTGGGGTACAATGGGATGTTGACTGTGGGCATGCTGGGATGTTGACCATGGACACGGCGAGATGTTGACAGTGAGCACCGTGGGAGTCACCACAAGCGTGGTTGTTTGTTCACTACGGGCATGGTGGTTAGGTGGCCACGAGCATGGTGGTAAGGAGGCCACATGCGTGGTCTTCAGTATATAAGAATTGGTAGGGCTTTTGGACGGTAGAAATATTAGAAGCTACCACTTAAATTTCTCTGTATTGTCCACAAACGAAAATTTAAAGAAGGTCGATCCAAGTTTGAAGGTGCAATCGAGCTCTGATCACCTCAAAGATGCAGAATACAACGTTCAGTTTATACTTGATTAGATTTTCTCTTTTTCTTGATAGATCAACTTGAATAGGATCTTGTTAGATTTGTTTGACTCGAAAGAGCTTGCCTAACTTAGAACACTGAAATTAATCAACTAGGTTAGTCGTTAACCCTCAAAAGGGACCGATTAGACTAGTCCGCCATGAGTACAATCTCGTTTGATTTATCATCGAACAAGTTTCAGATCTTGGCTCAAGAGAGCGGATTGAGATTCTAGGATTGGTAGAAGGTTAGCGGTCCCGAAAGGACGTGACCTAAGTACTGAGGAATTACTATGGTGAATTGTATTTATCTTGTTTTGCATGAATTGAAGAAGTTGGATATCGTTTATTTGTTTGGATAGCTTAGGGGGATTAAAAATCTAAACAGTTTCATCCCAAATTGGTTAAAACCCCTAATCGTTTAGTTTTACAATATTAGTTAAGTGTCTTTTAATTACTTAGTTTAAATGAATAGTTGGACAATCGTGGCACCTAAACCGTAAAACTTGATAAACCAATTAATACATCATTATAGTGTGAGTAAACGCAACCTTGAGACCCTAGGTAATTCGACCCAAATTGTTTTGGGAGTTAGGTTATTTGTGAACTCTCGCTACAAGCGTATCGGCTAGCATAATTGTGATGCCACATTCCTTGTTTAAAAAGGTAGGTGATAGTGCTAGGATTTGTAGTGTTTATCTCACCCTATCTACATGCTTTTGAGTGAATACTAGCTCGTTTGTGTTTCAATTTCGTGTGGTTTTGCGTCTTGGCATTGTATGTGTAGACCCTTTCACTTGGACCGTTTTTGTCCATTTGATGTGTTTCGTGTAGTATTTGTTATCCACACGCCATGAAACCCCTAAACTTTTAAAATCTCAGCGAAAAATGGGTGCACCTCATGCACACATGCACGCCCTACAGCCCCTGTTCCAGAAATTTCCATATAAAAGGAGTGTTTTGAGGAAGGAGAAAGGACTTCTTCATCAACAATTCCCATGAACTTTTCCCGGATTTTCCTCTGTAAAATCATCATCTTTTTATCCATAGAGGTCCAATTGAAGAATCGATAGAGCGATTTGAGGAAAGAGAAAGGACTTCTTCATCAACAACTCCCACAAATTTTCCCCCAATTTCCTCTGCAAAATCATCATCTTTTCATCCATAAAGGTTCGATTGGAGAATCGAAGGAGCGATTTGAGGAAAGGGAAAGGACTTCTTAATCAACAATTCCCATAAAATTTCCCCCGATTTTCCTTTGTAAAATCATCATCTTGTTATCCATAGAGGTCCGATTGAAAAATCAAAGGAGATGCTATTGAAGATCAAAGTTAGGATTGAAGCTAGAAGGCCAAAAGCGAAGATTGGAGCAATTCCGATTCATTATCTCTTAAAAAGATAGTGATTAGGTTTGTTCTTTGTCTTCTCTTCTCCTAGAAACATGAGTAGCTAGATCTTTAGAGTTTTTGGTTGGGATGTAGAAATTGAGCTATGATACTGTCCCTATAAGTATAACGTTGACTATTGTTGGATATTTGAATTCAAATGAAAGATTGCTTTGATTGTTGGGTTTTCAACCTTGTTCTTGTTATGACTTGAATTAGGTCAAATCTATGAAAACCTCTATTTGATCGAACTCTGGATATCATATGATTAACAATATAAGATAGAAGAAAGTTATTGGTGGGGTAAGCCAAAGACCCGATTCTACCTTTAGTGTTTCTTTTGGTTTTAATGGTTTCATCGAGTAATTAGGTGGTACTATGGATTGCACCTAATGGACCGAGTTAGGTGTAGTTATCAGTAGCATAGGTGTTGACTGACCAAATTCACACCAATACAAAGAGAGCACCTTATCACTTTTTAGAATTTCTCGATGTTCATTACTAGCTAGCCTAGTTGAGGTGATTCTAACTTTGATTATGGCTGCATGATCGTGCCGCAGATTCCAACGAGTGATAATATTCAATCCTAAACCAGCGTCTACTCGACCAGAATATCGATAAGAAGTTGAGCTTGATGAATAATCCCTTCAAGAACTTGTTTTCTCCATTGGTTCAAATGTTATTCTCAGTTTTAATTTCTAGTGTTAGTTGAATTAGTAGTATAACCAAAATCAACCCAAGTTTGAGTATAAGCATAAAGAGAAGATCCTTGGGCTCATACGACACTTGCATTATCGAGATAAGTTCACAGTTATTTTGGCGATCACTAGGCCTTGGCGTGCATCCAATTATTGGACAAATCTACCATGTTTCCTAGTGGAGTAGTAGAAGATGTTATTGTTTGTGTTGGCAAGTTGCTGTTCGCGGTTGATTTTTTTATGATTAACACTAGAGACATGGATATATCTTTTATCTTGGGTCGAACCTTCCTAAACAAGTCTGAGGAAATCATAAACGTGTTTGAAGGAAAGCTTACTTTAGGAGCAAGAAAACAGAAAGTTACTTTTAACTCGAAACATAGTATGCAGTACTGGGATGCCCAAGATGATGATGAGTTTTATGATTCTATGGAAATGGCTCCAGCTTATTCCATCTTTGATTTACTTTGTCAAGATGCCTTGTACTCGTTTTAAGTGATTTTATGAAACATGATAGTGACCAAACCGAATCCCTTTTGGTCAAGAAGTGCATGCTATTAAGCTAGCACTGTCTAGTGAACCTAGGACGAAAAATTGGCATTCAAAACCACCAGATCTTGAGCTCAATGAGCCTCCTTCCCACTCAGAATATTCCTTCATGGCCAAGGATGAGAATCAGCCGATGCACAAGCTCGAAGAGCCACGCTTATACACGGATGGAGGCCATGGGTACATTGCTCACCTCGGCACCATGAAGGAATTCAAAGAGTGCGATCAAGTTCTCATCTCCGGTAAGGTCTGATATTTGGGTCGGACCACGGTCGAACAGGGTTTTGGGTTTCAGAATACCATAATTTTTTATCCAAATCTAGTCCAGAAATAAATCCGGGTAGGATAGGCATTCAAAACCGTTTCACCAGATATCCACCCTCCCCCTCACCCCGCTTTGACCGGTTTTGTCCGGTTTGACGCGTTTTTTGGCCGGGCTTCGGTTTACCCGCCACCCGTAACCACGTGCTCGGGTAGGGTAACGAGATTGCGGTATCCGGCCCAAAGACACGGTCATATTTCTATAAATTACTCATTTATGCCCGAGCCATTAATCCTCTTCTTAAATTCCAATTTCCAATATGACGAGTGACGATTCCAAGTTCTATATATTTCCCCTTCAATTTTTTTGTTATAGCTGCCAAATCGTTGCCGATTCCATTCTTTAATTCCATCTTTTCAATCCCTGACCCAAATATCCAATCAAATTGAAACTCGCAACCCTAATTCCAAGAAGTTCATATGCGATTTGGTTGGTACTAGATTTGCATGACGGTTCAATTCTCAGTCTCCATCTGATCTGTCTTTGGGTAAGTAGTTCTGACTTATGAACTTCTCTGATTCTCTGATTTCAGATCTCTAAACTCGCTAATCTAGAAGCTTTTTTAATTTCTGTGATGCTGAACTCATTCATGTTGTATTGTGTTTATGGAATTGCTGGAAATCTGGAATTGTTGTTGCAGGTGCTCATGTTGATGGTTGGACAAAGTTGCTGCTGTTGCACTTTATTTAATTATATTTTGTATTTCAATTTCAAGATAATGATGTCTTTCTTTGGTTGTGTGGTTTTAAGGAAGATGGATTGAATGTGTTTGATGATTTTGTGTTTTTTAATGGGTTTGATGATGGATTGAATGTGTTGGAAAATTAATGATTTTGTGTTTTCTAGGTTTGATACTTCTCTTGTGTTTTTTTATTATGCTTTTTATTTGTTTTTAACGGGCTTTACCTGGCAACCCGAACCTCCAGCGGGGACATCGTTGGGTTTTATTTTATCCTTTGTTTACTGACGGGCGGGGAATCAAGGGTTTAATATCCGTACCCGTCCCGCCTGAATGCCAATCATTCTGGGTAGTCCAAACCCAAATTGCTAAAATACGATGGGTTAACCCAAACCAAACCCGAAACAATTTCATCATCCAAGAAAACGACATTACCTAACAAAATAACCAATAATCTAAATAAATTATTTTGTCCAAAAAAATCAAACTTAATGCCCTCCTTCTCTCCCTCACGAACTCAAAAGACTCGAGGAAAGAAAACCCCTAACCAACAACACCGGCGGACAACGAGCTCCTCTAGAGACTCAGTCCCACAACGGCATATATATACCCTGAAGGGTATATATGGAATATATTTCGGTACCCTGAGGCTATCAGTAACTTGTATATAAAATTCTGTTATATTTTGTTTTAGAAATTAATATTTTTGAGGTTGAAGATTTGTGTTTAGTATTCAGGGTTAGAGTTTGATAAATAGGGTTTAGGATTTAGTAATTTTGATTTATGCTAAAAAGTTAGAGTTTAAGATACGATTTTGAGTTTGAATTTATAATATAGTGTTTAAAGATTAGGATTTAGTGTGTAGGCAGTTAACATCATTCTTTAGTGTTTATAATTTATTATAACAATTTTAGGATTTATTTTTTTAATTTCTATTTCGATGAATTATTTTTTGAATTTTAAAATTTAAAAATATGAAACTTTTATTTTAGAAGGTACCGATACTTTCAGGGTAACGAAGATATATGGAATATATATATATATATATATATCTTTGATGCACCTGGTGTACCCACTATTTTTATAAGATCTAGGTCGCTCGTTTTGAGGCCGGATATGGGTCGTCGGTTCTTTATTTTTTTTTAAAATTTAGAAAATAGAAAAATAACTTAAAATATAAGCACTCTACCTAAATTTAGTAATTAATAGATTTATGACTTTTTAATTTTGTCAAATAAAGGGTTGGTCTTGACAAGATTGGTTTAAACCATCATAACATCTTTATAGCATTTACTGCATCACCTAAACTTAATGTTTATGTTTGGATATCAATAACTTAACATCATATATCATTATAATGTGTTTGATGTTATGTTTGTATCAAACATCGTCACTTCCATTTAAATGGTCTGAATGGATTCCTTTATCGGCAACACCTGATGTTTCCGTTCAAGGATTTTATGGGTTTGTTCTCAACTTACAAACTCAGGACGAGATCGGTTAGCCCTAACATGGTTGTGGATATTCGTAAGGGAGTTCAATACCTAAAAATGAAACCAAGAATTCAGTCGTGGACATCAAAAAATAATCTTTGCATCTGCTGTAAACGTAAAGCTGCAAAATAATACAATTTCAGAGACCAAAAATACCTTAGCTAACTATATGCACTGCTTTTACTCTCCACTGAATCCCGTTTTTCATTTTCTGCTGGTTTGTTCGTCCAATTGCTAAGAAAATGCATGTTAATAGCGTCATCCTGGGTTATCTTCCACTAAAATCTAGGACAAGTGAGCCTCTATTTCCTCTCATGGCTTGTTTATCTTTTAATTTCCGGTACCAATTACGGCTGTGTTAGTTTACCAAACCCTAGTTGAACTATAAACACCCTACTTTTTTCGCAGCTTTACGTTTGTAGCCGGATGGTGTTAACTTGTTGATATCCGAATATAAACATATAATTTTAAGGGATACAGTAAGTACTATGAAGATGTTGGGATGATTAAAACCAAATTCGTCAAGGGTAATTTTCTATTTGAGAAAACTAAAAAATTGTAGACCTATTAATTATCGAATTTAAGTAGAATTCCTATTTTATAAATTATTATTCCTATTTTTCATAATTAAAAATAAAAATTAAAAAAAGGACGGTCCAAATTGAACCTCAAAACCGGCGGCCCAAATCTCACTATATATATATATATATCCATCTCACTTTACTTTCTCGCTTCTCTCAATCCGATGCTGGTTCAGAGGCGTTTTGTTCAAATTCTCTCAACCGGATGCTGGTTTAAAGGTGTTTTGTTCCATCGCTCATGAATTCAACATATACTGCTTCAGCTCTGAATTTTGTAGTAACAGATTTGGATGGACAATAACCTTGCATGGCATGATCTCAGCCCTATTAGCTATGATTCTCCAATTAATTTGTAGGGCTTGTGGAATTGGTAGTAAATTAAAGTTTTTGTTGAATTGTTATGGATAATAGATTATTTTGAATGATTATGGATGATGTTTACAATGATTATGTTGGATTATGTAATTGTTGCTGCAGGTGATGTGCTGCTAATGTATTTAATTGTTGTTGCGATTCTATGATTATGTCGTATTGATTATTGAATTTTGCCAAGGGGTGGTGATTGCAGAGCAGGTTTTACTAGGTTTAAAACCAGAAAACCTGGAATCCGGAATTTTCCTAATTTTCAACACAAACCCGGTCCACTAGTTATGTCGATAGGTTCCCGGGTTCCCATAACTCGGTTTGACGGACCAGGCCGAGTACAAATTCGGTCAAACTCAACCCTAAACCCAATTTTTTTTGTCAAGTTGGTTCGGATCATGTATAGTAAAGAAAGTATTTACCTTCAGAGACAATCAAGTTAACAACCCTTACTCAACATAATTCTCTAAAGTTTAATAGCCTTTATCTTGATACCGAGTTGGTAATACCATATATGTAATCAATGAGGGATGTATGTGCCCCTTTGATGTCTTGTCGTGCAATGCCTATTACAGTTTAGGAGTAGAACTAAGAATAAACTTTGCATGTTTGTGTTGTCCTTTTGTGTCGTTTTTTTAATTGTTCGAGTCAATAGAGAGAGTTTTTCGAGGGTTGTATGCTATACTGATGATTGAGAATGCATGATAGGAAGTATAGTTTCAAACTGAAATCAGTGTGCGATTGAAGGTAAAATGATACTCGGATTGATTCAAAATGCTGAAATTGTGTGGGCTGGCGTGGTAGAGGACACGTCATGCCGCAACACTTGGCATGCTGTTAGATTGATCAGCTGGTGTTGGACTGCACACGCCGTGTCCACTAGATTAAGGACCATTCGGTGTGAAATTCGATCTTACAGCGTGTAATCTCCCTAGATCTAGCACGTTGTGTCGTGATCCAAGCCTCCTTTTACCCATACCCATTTACCATGACCTGTGAGTTAACTGTCAGTTGAACCCGTTGACCATTAGTTGACCCCCCGTGACTCTCAGTGACCATTAGCTAAACCGGTTCAAACCGAAATGAATCAGGCTGATTTTAAAACCCATTTTAAACCGAACCAAGTCATGTTTTCACCAGATCCATTGACTGGCCGTTGACCAGTTGACTTGACTAAAAAAATCACAATTTAGTATTTTAGGCATAACATCTTGCCCCGAAGTCGAATTGACGCAAGGTTAATAGCATTGGAAACTTCGTTTGATGGCCTACAATGTTTATGTTCATGTTGTGTCCTAAATTTGCATTTTTTTATTTTTTTACTCGATTTGGATTGATAACATTTGAAGGAAGTTTGAATTGTGCTTGATGTTTGCTTTCCGATTTTGTGTCAATTTGGGATCCTTATTTGGTTGCCGAGCGTTTTAATGATGCAAGATATTATGATTTTGTTGGACTTTTCCATTGGTTTGTTTACTCTATCCTTGATTTTCTATTGTGGCAATTGATGTTAAATGAGTTATTATTGAACAGAATGCCTTTACTTATTTTATTGATGCTCATTTATGAAACATAAAATATTTTTATTCAGCATTGATAGTTAGTTTTTGTTGTGAATTACTAAGTATTCCTCTATATTTATTTTATTCATATTATACATCTTGTCTCTTCTATATTTACTTGTTCACACTCTGCCTATATTTCCCTAGTAGATTGGAGGCTTATTGAAACGTCTCCTTGGTGAACTTAGGATCTTATTTTCTTTACTTGACTCGGTCATTTGTTGTTTGCTTTTCTCTGTTTGGTTTACCTTGTGCTTGCTTCTAGGTTCCGTTTCCTGGTTCTCCAATCTTCCTCTTGTTTCATCTTGCTCAACTCTTCACCCGTCATGTATTCCGTTTTCATTTATTGTTCGATCCATTAAAAATAATGTGATGTTTCAGTGTGGGATAGGATATTACTTCTCATGGTTCTTTTGTTCATCCATTTTTTTGGGTATTGATATGCATATTCTAAAAAACCTAATTTTGCTAAAGAGCTCCAAAGAACAAGATCCTTCAGTTTTGATTATGCCTTCACCGATACGAGCTCCTTAAAGTCGATGGCTCTTTGTCGCTCGAAAGTCTCTGAAAAATATCTCAATTTTCATCCAAAAGTTGTGTCCTTGGAATGAAGGGAGACCGATCTTTAAATAGGAGTTAGAATCCTTATTATTGTTTATTGTCGTGTTTTGTGCCTATAATGTCAAGATCGACAAAGTTTGATAAATCCTTGTTGTATATGGTGCCTATAATGCCAACTTCTTGAACACGAATTGTTATTAATCTTAGGTGCCAATCATGACACTTTGTAGCATTTCTGATTTCTAGTCCTTCGATTCGTCCTAGCTCATCCATGCACATTGTATTGCACCGTTTAATGGCTAGACATCATTATGTACGTGAAATCTATCAAAACACACCACAAAATGAGATAAAATTGACACAAAAGGGTTTGAGACACTAAAACGAGATAGAAGTGTAAAATGCAAGACACACCCTAAACTTCTACCCAAAGCTATTAAAAAATGCTTGAAATGTCACTTAAATGAGGGCGATGAATGCGACGAATTAAACATCACCATGTACCAAGGAAATCCCCTTTTTCTGTTATGGCCAAGAAAAAAGCCTAACATAAGCCACTTGCACATTTGGGGTTGTACAACTGAGGCAAAATCATATAAGCCACATGAAAAAAGCCGGACCCAACAACTGTTAACTATTATTTGTTTTGGTTATTACGAGTACTCTCAAGGCTAAAATTTTTACAATCCCACCTCACGATTCCTTATGGATGTTGAATTTGGAGGAGAAGTAATGAATGCCGTCTTTTATGAAGAACCAGTCAATGATGGTGACCATGGCTGGGTTCCTCAATGGAGATATTTATGATATGGTTTACTTTGTTAAGCTAGAAGACGTTTTTTGTGGGTCATCCTAAATTTGTGGTATGTAAACTCAAAAAATCCATCTATGATCTCAAATAAGCTTCCCGTCAGTGGTAACACAAATTTCACCAAGTTACACTCGACAATTTGCTTGGTGATTGTGTAAATTACAAGTTTAATGGGCGTAAATATATTTTCCTAGTGTTATATGTTGTAATGTTGATGACATTCTACTTGTTAGTAGCGATATAGGCTTACGGTACAAAACCAAGAAAGTTCTAACAAATAATTTTCAAATGAAAGATCTTGGTGAGGCGTATGTTTTATTGGGTATTGAGATACAATGGGATCACTCTCGAAGTATACTCCAATTATCACAAAAGAATTGTATCAATGATATTTTGAGTTGAAAGACAGTAACCCAAATACACTAGTTGCCAAAGAAAACAAGTTTTGTCTCACTCAATTCCCCGACAATCCTTAAGAAAGAGCAGAAATGCAGAAGATACCTTACTCGTCCTTAATAGGGAGTCTAATGTATGCTCAAGTTTGTACTCGTTCTAATATAACATTCATAGTGGGAGTATTGGGTATATACTCAAAGTATCCCGACATGCATCATTGGAAGGCAACCAAACGAGTGACGTGTTATTTAAAGAGAATAAATGAATACATGCTTACTTATTATAGATCATATAATTTGGGTTCTAGGGCACTTTGACTCTGATTTTGCTGGATGCCAAGATATCATATGCTCTATTGGTTATATTTGCATGTTGGCTAGATGGGCTATTTCTTGGAGATTTGGTAAGTAGTATCTTATTGATCCTTCCACAATGGCAGGAGAGTACATAGCTTGTTATGAGGCACCTGATTATGGATTATTGTTGTGAAACTTTGTCATGAGGTTATGTGTGGTAACGTGCATTGAGAAGCTGCTAAAGATTTATTGTGACAATAAGGCCGAAGTGTTATACTCTAATAACAATAGAAGTTCCATTGACATTAACTACGTAATTGTTAATGAGAAAGTTCAAAATATAAAGATTTCTATATAACACATCGAGACTGAATGCATGCGAGCTGATCCATTAAATAAAGGTTTACCACCCAATGTGTTTCATGAGCAAACTTCTCACTTAGGCGTTATTCTAGACGATACCTTGGTTTAGTAGGAATTGTTTGTGTATGTTTTATATACATTGACTAATGACTCTACAAAATAAAGTGATGTTATTTGATTAGTTTCTATTTTCAATATAATGTTCTCTTACTCCAATATTTATTTATTTATTGCATAAAGTAATTTATTGATATCATTAAAGTTGGATCAGTTGAAATAAACATGTTTAAGATAATTTTTTATGTCACCCAGCCATATTTGATGTATGTCATTGAGTGCATAAATATGGTGATCATAGTAGTTTAATCATTGATGCATCATGATTAAAGTTGCGTTGGTTCCATTGCTATACATGAGATGGACTAGATTATTAGGGAGTAGTCGTTGTACAAATAACATATATTTGTGCGCCTAAAGAATTCCATAGTATAATAGTTTGTGAAAACTTATGCCGCCCAAGTAAGAGACTGTTAGGAAACTAATTTCCAAATTTAGTCGACTGCAAATTCACAACCCATTATATTAGCTATTGTTTTTATGGGATATCTACAAGTGATCAAGTCATGAAGCTCATGACTACTCAAACCCAAATTTCTCATGACTACTCAAACCCAAATGTGGACTAAATGAGAGAAAACCAAATACATGCCACCTAAGGGTTTAAGAGAGGTTGTGGACCCCAACACACCAAGACAATCATACTCCCAGAGTATTACTATATGGAAACAACTATCATACTCCTGGAGTATTGCATACTCCCACTTGTATTAACTCATCCGGGTCATTTATTTTTTGGATAAGATCTGAATGGTTCATAATTTGTTAAGTGACTAATTATTAAGAATAAGTTTGTTTGTGTCTCCTCAATTTTAGCAAAAAAAGAAAAATCTCACGTGGATTCTCTATTTCACCCACATAATAAAACTTTTACTCTTTTTTTCAATTAAATTTTTCCTTCCTACTTTCTAACTGAAAGATAATTTTTTTATTAACTAATGATAGATAATTAATGAAATTGTTTTTTCTAATATCAGTTTTTATTTTTTTAACAAAATATTCTACTTTACTTTTTAATCTCTTTCATACATTTAGTTTTCCTCTTTATTATTTTTACATTCATAAAATTTTATATGTTACTTAGAACATATTGCTTTCTTCTAAAATATTATTTATTATTTCATAAATAATTTTATCAGGGTTAAATACAACATCAATTGAACATTCAATTTTTGGAAAAAACTTAAGTACTCTCGGCTTATTGAATAATCCGACTTTTTAATTTCATCTCTACCGTTCATTATGAGACTAAATCTTAGCCCTTTGTTTTTCTTTAATTTTTTAATTGAATTTAAGTCAGAAAATAAATTCTTTAAAGACCACTTGACTTATTTCCAATTAATACACGACCTCGTTAAATTTTTTTCTTGTTATGTTGGTATGTAGACATGGGAAATTATTATTTAAATATCTGATCTTCAATATTTTACTTGCTAGTCACTATAACTTTAGAAATTGGAGTTTGTTTCTCTTTGACGTAACGTCATCCACGTCATCCAATTACATATTTGATTGTGGTGAATAATACATGTTTCTACTTTGAAACCTAGAGATAATTTGGACAAAGGTTGTTGTTCAATAGAACACATACAAAAGTGAACTCTTCAAAAAACATTCATTCTAATTGCGATAAATAGAGCTCACGTTTGGATAATTAGAAGAGATGAATAGAAGGAACCAAGGCGGGGAAAAACCTATATTAATACAGTCTACAACAGGAGTTATCAAGGACAACCGAAATTCACCTCCGACTAATTTTGATGCAAGGGAAAACGAGAAATCACCACAAAATCGGGCCAAAGTGAAAATTCGAGAACATTTGGAGGAGCAAACAAGAATGAATTCATAAATTTTTTCTCAAGAATGAAAAGTAGAAGAGTTGAAATAAGGATGATGTTAAGTTTTTCTATGAATAAATTCAAGTCACAAAGTTAAAGTGATTCGTAAGTGCAATGTTAATATTAAGATGTTCACATATGAAAAAATCCAACACGAAACATCAAAATGTAAGGTAAAAGTAAGCCGTACCGCATATTAATTGGAATTAAGTGAATTGGTCCGTAAGGAATTTGTTTTATGAAATAAATTAGTATCAGAAATTAAAAATAATGAATGGCCTCGATTTAATATTGTAATGAACGGCTGAGATCAATAAGCCGGGAGTATTGAAGACCTCAACCTAATTGTTTTACCGAAATGATATTTTTGCACTGTAGAAACAATTTTAGCACCCATACCAAACAAGGGGATAAATTAACGCATGACGGGGAGGCTGAAACAACTTAGTACATTAGACATGGGAAGAAAACGCCATAGTTTAGTATATTGAGCATCACACATCGCTCGAAAGGATGATTCATGCAAGGTTTTCAGTGTTGGAAAGATAATTTTAATAGATGTTGACAACATGTCCAACTTCGATGTTAACAACACACAGCTGTGTGTTAGAACCCAAAGAACCACGAGATGTCTATTACGCGGCCATGTGCTGCAACACACGGCAGGTGTTGATAACATACGTTAAGTGTTGGCTTCTGAGAGGATTTTTTGGCTTTGAATCCTTCTCCAACTTGGAAAACATCATATATAAACCCTTGAGACGCCTTTTGGACGTAATATACTTCAAATACTTCATGATAGACAAATTTGTCGAGCTCTTAGAGATAATTACTGTTCCAGAGAGACGATTGAAGCAAGATGATCAACGACGATTAGCGAAGGGCGAATAATCAAGTCGAAGATTGGGATTTCCACGAAGACCATGTCGTCTTATGTAGTTTTTCTTCTCTTCTCTCGTTATTTATTTTTTGAGACTATAAACTGGTAAACCTTTCTGCAGGATTATAGTTGGAATGGGCAGTGGCAAGGTTCCTATGTTGAAGGTAACTATAATGAAAGTTGGGGTTCTTCATCCATCCAATTTTATGATAACCAAGGTTCACCAAGCTACTACTAGCCTAATCAAGGACGAGAGCTACAACAATGGAATAACTTTGGGCCAGAATCAGATTCATATTGGAATCTATTCCTTTTTTCAAGGCTTATCACCATCCTTCTACCACCAAAACTACAATGAAGACTGTCCCCCATTTTAAAATCAATATTTAGGATCTGAATTATATCAACCTCGGCCTCTTGATAATACATATGCAAATATTCTTTTAGAGAAATATCTTGCACAAAGTGGTGAATTCATTGCCAGGAGTAGTGAAGAAATTAGGATGTCTGATCTATGTCAAAGTGTGAAGTCTCAACGATGGCAAATCAACTCGTGGCACAACTTAAAGAATAATATTCTTACCCTCAACCACAAAAAGAGGCTGATTATGAAGATAAATATGATCTAGGAGTATCAGTTGAAGTAATAGAAAAAGTGGTGGAAGAATTACCTTTCTTTGAAGACAATCCAGTTGTCTAGGATGGCAAGTATAAAGAGTTTTAAAGAGACAAATTACCCTAACTTGAAGATAACCTAATTTTTTTCAAGATGAGGATTCAAAAAAAGTTGAAGAGGAGGATGATGAAGAGTCCATGGAAAAGATATGTGAAGATGTGGAGCCTCTCCATAACGACATCGAAGCTACCTTTGAGTACTCCATCGTTTGGTGCTCCCCTCCAATTATGGTCTCACCAAAAGAAACTGAGACACTTCTTGATTCTTGTTTAATTATGAAGTACTGATGTCAGGATACCGATAATGACTACTTCGCACACAAGAATAGAGAGGTCATTACCTTGGGAACATAGATGCATGCACCAATGGACTTCTCCAGCTACACCATTGCATTGAGGATATTTGAGAATACCGGTGTCGACAAACCACACTACCTCTTCCCTCCTCAAGTAGTTGTGATCAAGAAGAGCATGCCATTTCAAGGCACGAACCGGAGGTCACAACCACTTCATAGGTTTCTCCATCAATCTCTAAGGGTACTACTTGGCATTCAACACCAATCTTTATACAAACTAATGATATTCAAGGAGGTTCTGAGTTAGGGGGCCTAACCAATGTATCGTCTAACTCAAAGACGTAAAATAAAGAGCGCCTCTTGGGAGGCAACCCTAGTGTTGAATATTTTGTTTTATTTGGTTTTTCTTATGTCATATGGTTGAACTATTATGAGTTTATTTTCTCCTCTTTTAATTCTCATGATATGATGTAACGGATTGGAACTAGCCTTTTCTCTTTTGTTTCTTGTGTTTTTCCATGACTGTAGAACTCTTATCCTATCTAGATGATGTCTCGATCTCAATTGCCATCAGAATGGAGCTTTGGTCCTTGACTAGGATATGCATTTGCTCCATTTTTTGCTCTTCAAGTTAGTATCGATTCTCTTGTTCCTCCCTTACTATATTTCTATGGTCCATTGAGGATAATGTCCTATTTAAGTGTGGAGTGGATTTTGTTACTTCTCGGGTTTGTGATTCACTATCTAGTCTCCTTGTTTGTGATTAAATTATGACTTGATTTTACTTTTCGAAACTTCCTCTTGAACTTAGTTTGTGGATGTTAGTGGATGCATGTTTAGTGTTCTTGCTTTATTTATGGTTGTCTTGGATGTTAGGATCTCAATTTTGAACCATCTGTCATTTTACCTGAAGTTATTATACTAGGGACTCCTATATATGATACATATGAAGTTATTTTACCTGAAGTCTATGTTGCAGTAGAGTATATATTGTATCCAGCAAAACAAATTTGCGTAGGTTGTTATGAAGATAAAATAGGCGGGAGGAGTCCGAATAAAGTTGCTAAAAGATGCCAATCAGGCCGAATAAAAAAAAATTCGTGGGGGTTCGGTTACAACCTAAACAAGCAGGGAAAAAACGCTTGTAGTCAGCCGTCTTTCTAACCTTTCTGAGGCTTAGGGTATGGGCCTGAGATTGGTTACTTCCAAGTTCAACTACCGTTGAAACTACCCCCATTTTGAAAAAATTATTATCTAAAAGAGCCAAAAAGAAAGAAAAGCAAAGAATTTCAAAATTAAAGCAAGTAAGCTTTGTATACAGTAGTATATAGAATTAGACAGTCAAGTAAGCAACTAAAAATAAGAGGGAGGTGCTACCATTACTTGAGTGCTATGATCAATAAAATTTTTTGAAGCCCTCATCCGTCAGACGAAAGAGTAATCCAGGCGAGGATGAGCCGTCAGTCTGTTTCTTCCGCTAATAATTTGATGGTGTAAGTGTTTGTGGGGATACGGATATACTTTGATTGCTAGCTTTCAAGTCATTTGTATCATATGCATGAGTTTATCTTCTACTCGTCTAAAGGATTCAGTGTTGCAAGCCTAATTGTGTGGTTTGTTAATTAACATACATTTTTTTGCAGCACTATAGTGTTGAGGTCCTAGGCTATGTTTTTCCTATCACCACATTTTGAGTTCTTTGTACAGTGTGATTAGTATATATGCTCGCGGACAAGCAAACGTTTACGTGTAGGGAGATTTGATGGGCTCGATTATTAGCATAATTTTTCCCTCTTTAATTGACATATTTTGACGTTTTGATGCCTTAATATGTTCGAATTCATGACGTTTGGTACATATTTGGGTCCCTTTGGTCCTTTGGGCAGTGTTATGTTGGTTTGTATGTTTTTGGTATATCTCAGGTGTCATATGACGTCTTGGGATGAATTAAGGCAAGACGGGGAGGCTAGAACAACTTTGTACTTCCATCTTGGGTAGAAAACGTCACAGCTTAGTAAATTGGGCATAACACATCACTCCGAAGTCCGATTGTTGCAAGATCAACGGTGTTGGAAAGATATTCGATTATCTATAACTTTGATATTGACAGCATGTCCCAAAATCCATGTATTTCTAACACACAGTCATGTGTTAGTGACCAGCATCCACCAAATGTCTCTTACACGTCCGTGTGTTGCAAAATATGTGTTGCAAAACATGGCGCGTGTTGATAACACATGGCGTTATTGGCTTCTGATGGGATTTTTGCGCTTTGAATCCATTTCCAACTTGGAAAACATCATATATAAATCCTTGAGACCCGCTTTGGATGAAATATACTTCAACTACGAATAGACATATTTTCGAGCTCTTAAAGAGAGCTAGAGACGATTGAAGCGAGAGGATCAACCACGATTGGCGAAGGGTGAATCATCAACTCAAAGATTGGGATTTCCATGAAGAACATTTCTTCTTCTCAGGTTTTTCTTCTCTTCTCTTGTGATTTATTTTCCGAAACTATGAGCGGCTAAACCTTTCGTGTTGTTTAGATTAGATAAAGCTTTAGTCTAGACTTTGTATGGATGATTGATTTTTAACCCTGTGATTATGCTATCAATGTTATTCAGGATAATATTGTGTTCTTGCTAAAACCTAATTTCTTGCTTCATCATCTTGATTGAATCTTTGCCATTGATTTGTGGGTCCGAAAGGAATGTAGATCAATAAGATGCTTAGGAAGATCTCTAGATTCCTCGTTAGCTTGAGAGAGGAGCGGTTTGTCTTGTATTTTTTGTAGCATCTCTTATTGTGGCATTTCATCGAACACCTTTAATGTGTTTTGCTTGGGTGAAGATTAGCTCAAGAGAGGAGTCTTAGGTCAAGTAGAATACATCCTTAGATTCATCGGAGCGGTCTTACAAGCGATCCAATCTGCAACTTTGTTGAGATTTCGACCAGTGTACCAGACCGAAATACACAGATTTGAGTGGAGCATAGAAGACACACTATCAAGGTAACTGTAGCATTTCCATGGCCATATCACCGGAGGGCCTTGGAGACACTCGACCAAAGTAAGGCAGTCGAAAAGGGGTAAGTCAAGGAGCATGTGTGAGGCATTCAGCTAACTAAGGGGTGACAAGAGGGTCGAGATGGAAAGAGGAGGTGGACGGGGAGGATCCAAAAGTTGTATTTTCATAAGCACAAGCGTTTGTAGTGATATGGGGAAAAGGTAGCTTCTTGCAGAAGACGAAGGCGTTCCTTGGTTTCCAAACATTCCATGACAAGGCCATACCGTGGATTATGGTCGAAAAATCAAGATGATCCAGCAGTCCAAAAAACCAAGAGAGGAAAGAGTTGTTAACGAGCGGGTTTACAAGGGACAGAGAATCCAAAACAAACGCAAGAGACATGTGATTTCCAATGATATAGAGCAATGGCTCTCAGGCTGTATAGTAGCATGCGATCTATAGTACAGA
This sequence comes from Linum usitatissimum, assembly GCA_030674075.2. Lineage (NCBI taxonomy): Eukaryota > Viridiplantae > Streptophyta > Magnoliopsida > Malpighiales > Linaceae > Linum > Linum usitatissimum. Next base: position 597,110 of record JAUJYP020000273.1, on the reverse strand, counting down.
TGATGTGACAAAATGTTGAGATAGGGATCTCAGATGTGTAGTAGGTTGTGATCTACTATACAGGCAGTGTAACACGATTCGAGCATAAGCTCTTGATAGTTGAACTGTGGCGTTTGATCCACAGTTCATGATAGTACAGTACAAGATAGATGAAACTAGTCTAGTTTATGACTATGTTGCGTTTGTCACCCACCCCTGGATTACGCAATCCCCTAGGTGATTTCAAGTTCCAGGAAGGACGTGTAGAGTATGCCTACAAATGCTGCTCACACGATGGTGGTTTCATGATCAGATCCACCATGAGACTATCCACACAGTTTGGGTTGGCTGATGCTAGGTTGATTCTTCTAGGTCCACATATCACATTACTAAAGTAGTGACTAGGATGAATCCTATTTTATATTTTTAGTTTTAGTCTCAGTTCTACGCGAGTGTGAATAGCCACTTAGTGCTCGTCACAGACCCCATTTGATATTTGTTTTCCCTATTGTATCTGTGTATTTTAGTCACAAGTGCTGGAGTTGATTGCGGGCGGAGAGCTGGTTGGAGTTTTTATATCGTTTCATATATGTTTGGGTGTATTTTGAGAACTAGAGTTGTATCTCCACTTGCTTTGTTTGAAACATGTATTTAAGGATCCAATAACCTTGCCTTGTCAGGTTTTCAAGTTTTATTAGGATTTCAGTATAATATTTAAATTTTGTTTTTTTATGCTTTTATTAAAGGTATTTGAGTTGAGGATGATTCACGTTAGAACCCGATTAGGATTTCTTGGTTGAACTAGTGGTTCGACCTGGAATCCTAGGTTGGGGTTTCAGAAATGGTATGAGCACCGAGTTATGTTCTACCACTATCGGTGTGCTACCTGCCCTCTCAGTGGTGTCGTGAACCTTGTGAGGGGAGAAGGTGATTCTACACTTGTAACGATACTAGACTTCCATAGGGGACATTAGATTAGGGCTAGGTGGTGTCATGATGTGATGAGTCAGTTCTAGCAAGAGTTTTAAACAATTTTTTTCACGGATCAGGTGTTTTGAAAAGAAAGGAAACGTTTTCATAGTTTTGTCAGGATTTGAACAACCTCTCTCCTACTAGCCCCAAGAAGACAAATGAAAGAGGTTGAGGAACCAAGAGCCAGAGTACCTTGTTTCCTTGAATAAGAGGCTTGTTGTTGAACTTTAAAAGTTCTAGTAGGATGACGAGTAGTGATAAGGGGAAAAATGGATGAAACTCGGGGAGTTTAATCCAGTGTAACTCTTTTTAGAGCCATTGGTAGGATATATCCTTCCGAACCCCAATGGGGGAAAGGAATTCTGAGTTAGGAGGATATTTTGCTCCTTGGGGTGTTTCACCATGGAGGCAAGGAGCCTCTGGTGTGCAATTTAGGACCAAGCTCGAAGGCAAAAAAAGGAAGCATTTGAGGACCGAAAGAGTTGCTAGGGAAAGATGAGGGATAGGTCTCTGTTAGTCGCAGAAAAATAGTAAGGCATGTTAATGTTCAAAGTCGTAGCAGCTCTAGAAGTTTTGGGAAAAAGAAGCCAGTCACAATCGTGATGGGAAGTCGGCCACGGCCGTGGTAGACCGTTGATCACCAATGCGATGGAAGGACGGTCACGAGCGTGATTGTGTAGTGATCATGGTTGTGATGTTTAACTAGCTACAGGCGTGGTGAAGGGTTATCCACGACCGTGACAAGGAAGGAACCAAAAGCGTGGTGATAAGGTCACGGGCATGGTGATTAGGCTACCATGGGTGTGTTGATAAGGTTACCCCGAGGGTGGTGATGAGGCAACGACGGGCGTGATTGAGTGCTAGTCATAGACATGATAGTTTGCAAATCACGACCGTGAATAACAAGTGGCCACATATATAGTTGACAGTCGAGCACGGGCGTGAAAATGAAAAGACGACGAGCATGGCATACCACAGACAAAGAACGGGAAATGAGGTAATGAGAAGGATAGGATAAAGAGGTGTCAAAAGGGTACGAGCTGAATAGAGGAGAGTGACCAGGCTTGTCAGAATCGTCATCAGGCCGAGGGATGATATGAGCGTGACACGTGCAGAATCCACAGTTTTGCTAGCTAGTGATGTTATAGACCACTGGGAATGGAGACACTAGGAGATGTGTGACAGGCAGTGGTTGGATGGCTAGCCACGCGCATGGTGGGTTTGCTTGTTGCAAACGTGGTGTGGTGAGGGGATACCTTGTGGATAGTAATGTTGTGGGCTAAGTGGAGTAAATGATCATTTATGCGGATAAGGTGTCATCCTTATTTGAGACTCGGTCTTGTGCAGACTTCTGGATGAGGCACATAGTTGATTCTAGGATGACTTAGAGGTGAGTTGGACCTGCAACAGTGGAAGTCAGGGTTTGACCTTGGTCGTTTAGTAGCTTCTGCGGAGGCTCCCAGGTAGGGGTGTATGATTGGTAGCGAGCTTGTTGAGTAAGCACTGTGACCAATCTGCAAGTTCAGATATATAAGTGACCTTTTTGTAGCTTATGTAAAGTTCAAGGGCTTGATTGTAGTTTTGGGAAATGGGATGACGGGTATGGCATCAGTAAAATATCCAGGGACTGATTTTGTAATTTATGCAACTAGGCTATGAAAGTATGAGTTTCCCCTACAAGTTTCAGATTGTTGCAAAGAAGTAAATGGAGTATAACTCGATAGTTTGAGCTCCAAACGCCGGCCGGTCATAACGTATGGATTTCTGGCAGCAAGAGGAATCATGTCAAGTCAGAATCAGAGGTGTCACCTCTTCTTACAGTTTGGAGGATTTAGGATTACATTCTCCTATATGCGTAGAACTGTAATAACATGTTGAGGAGTCCAATGTTTTTATTTCCCTAGTGATGTAGAGCGCGGGCGCTCAGCCTCTACAGTAGTGTGTGATATATTGTACACATTTTGTAATGTGATATATAGCAAGGTCTCTCAGGCTATACACTAGTGTGTGATCTAATGTATAGATGATGTGACAGGATGTTGAGTGATGGCTCTCAGACAATGTAGTAGCTTGTGATGTAAAGTATAAGAAGTGTAACATGATTTGGAGCATAAGCACTTGAAATTTGAATTGTGGCATGTGATCCATAGTTCATGACAGTACAGTATAGGATAGGACTAAGTGGGCTAGTTCATGATTGTGTTGCGTCAGTCACCCAGCCCCCGGATTATGCAATCCCATATTTGATTTCAGGTTTCAGGCATGACGTGTAGAGTATGCCTATAGATGCTGCTCGCATTGTATTTAGTGGTGGTTTCATGGTCTGATCCACCATGAGGCTATCCACACACAATTAGGGGTGGCTAATTCTAGGTAGATGATTATAGCACCACAAGATCACATTCCTAGAGTAGTGACTAGGATGACTCCACAGTTTTTTGCGAGTCTGTATAGCCACTCGGTGTTTATCACTGAATACGTCAGATATTTATTTTCCATATTGTATATGCGTATTTCAGTCGTAAGTACTGGAGCTGATGGTCGGGAGAGAGTTGGTCAGAGTATTGATATCGTTTGATATATGTTTTGTTGTATTTTGAGGACTGGAGTTGTATCTGCACTTGTCTTGTTTTAAGCATATACTTAAGCATCCAATATCTTTGTCTTGTCAGGTTTCCAAGTTTTATTAGGGTTTCAGTTCAATATTTAAAGTTTGTTTTATGGTGTTATTATAGGTTATTGAGTCGAGGTTAGTTCAAGATGGAACTCGAGTAGGATACTATGGTTGAACCATTGGTTCAACCGGGACTACTAGGTTGAGGCTTCATAGTAATAATCTTACTGCTCTCTTGAGACTAATTAGAGTTAAATACCAAGTGCAGTAATATAGAAAGTTAATTCCAAAGTGGTTTCACCCCCTCTTGTGTGTAGCAGAGGCGGCTATTCTAACCCTTAGTGTTGGGGGATTTTTACACGCCACATCTAAACCAAATCCCAACGGTAGTATTACAATTGGATTTTGACAATTGCAGATACAGTAGTAGCTATATGCAAGAGATAGACAAGAGAAAAATTAATGATAGTTTCGCATAAACACAATCAAAACAATGCTGAATTAACACATAATCAAGGTTTTATCAAATCAAACTGAAGTGGAGCTTAGTTACAAATTGTAATAAACATAAAAACACATAAATGGAAATAATACGTGAACTTGGAACTCCAAGTTTCAAGAACTCACCATTGCGGAAAAATACATCAATGTCGGCGATGCCGAATGGTAATCGCTGAATGAATTTCTTCACCTATTGGGCCCCAAATTGCATGCGGTTTTTAAGTGGAAGGTTCTCGAGAAGTAGGAGAATGTCTTGGGCTAGGGGTCTGAAAGTCTATTATGGTGTGTGTTATTGTGTATCTTTAAAGTTGAGATAAGTAGCCCTTAAATAGAGTAAAAAATGGCGTATTAAAAACTTCAAAATGGGCACACCAACCTCGATCAGCCGTAGGCAAGTTGTAGTTGTACCTAGAGTGTTTGTGGAAAGATTTACCTGTGTTGGACGTCCTCACCATATCCGGTTTTCAATCAGGCCATCGGTTGAGCGGCAGAATGTAAAATGATCAATCTTTTTCATTCAGAATTTGATTTAGCTCTAGTTTGTATCGTTGGATTAGTAATTCATCCATGTATGATTGTGTGACCTGAAGTGTCATTAAAAATAGAAACAACATTAAAAAAAGACCGTGAAGGTCCATCTAAACTTTTGTTTCCAATAAATATTATGACATTAACTTTTTGTTTCAAATATTACGATATATTTAATCATTATATTATTATGAAACTTGTGTATCATTAAGTGGGCTGTAAATTCAAAATCCATTATATTAGCTAGTGGTTTTGTATGAGCTATTTATAAGTGGTCAAGTCATGAAGTCTATGAGTACTAAAAAAGAAATGTGGACTAAATGAGAGGAAACCACATAAATGCTACATAAGGGGTTTATTGGAGTCCATACTAAAGTGTATATAAGGGTGTTTAAGGTTGTGGTCTCATAGTATATCAAGCCAATACAAACTTACATATTATCCCCATACAAAGTTTTTTAGGTTCCTGTGAGTGGATCTGAGGTTTCTTGGTTGAGAAAGACTACAGAATCTCACGGGTCTTGCTCGCAGTTTTATTATCAGATGGTTGATCATCCAACTATCTTCGAATCAAGCTTCAGATGGTCAAACATGGATATAGGTATTAAATCTTTGTATGTCTTTGATAATCTAACAAAATGGTGTTTTAGGGAATTACTTATTTGATTTTATTGATAATCTAACAAGATGATGTCAAACATGAATGTTAGTATTTTCATTTTGTTTTTCCTGTTCCATAACCATTTCAATTTCATTGTTACTAAATTTTTGAATCCTACCATGAATTAATATGGGGCGGACGCATTAAATGAGGTGATTTTGGTATTGAATAACTCTCTACTCATTTTTTGTTTATTCCTATATTATTATATGAGATTATCTTACCATATAATTAATTGGCACAATTCAATGTTTTTTAATTGTCGGTTATTATAATTGTTTTTTAGCAATTTATTATCTTCATTACTAGTGGTGTTGACCATCGTAAATTAATTGGTGTGTATGTCTACTTTACGTTATTGTGTTAGCTGAATAACGTCTAATGAGTTGACACACTTTTATATTCATCATGAACAATTGAATATGGGTATATATAATATGTACATCTATGATAATCTTCTTGGTTAACCTCTTTTGTGAAAATTAATCTAATTTAAAATATGTTGGATGTATATTGGGGATATTTATGTAGTTGGTGTTCGGCCAAAAGTTAGATTCTATTTGGTTAAATAACGATACACTTTAATGATAAATAAGTAATGATGGTCATGTTTTTCTTCTCCACATGAATAATAGTTGGTCCAAAGATAAACTATTGTTTTATATGACTTTCTTATTGGTATTTAATCTTTCAGTAAGAGTACCGCTTGTAGTGAATTTCTCTGTCCAAAGACTGAGAATTGATATCCTAATTGGTATCTTAAGTTGGATTTAGAAATTAAAACTATATATGTTTAATGGTTTCTCATGTTTTTTAATATGAGTGCACATTATTTTCTTCTCTTTTCAGAATCTTTTGTTAATGCATTCAATATTTCTGCTCAAGTTAGCAATATTCCACTAATGAGTGATACAAACTTTAAGGTTTGGAAGGGTGACGTGAAAATTGTTCTCGGTTGTATCGATTTGGACCTTGAACAGCGGGAGGAGTGTCCTGTTTCTACTCATGATAACCTCAATGAGGTTAAAACAAAAAATGGGATCGCTCTAACCGAATGTGCATGATGATCATGAAGCGCTCTATTCTAAAGGCATTTTGGGGTTTCATTATTGAGAATGAGAGCGGTAAGGGGTTCATTAAGGAAGTTGGATAATACTTTGACAAAGATGTGAAATTAGAGGTCAGTAATCTCAGTGAGTTTATATCTCACTATGTGTAAGAGGATGAGAGGCTAGCACGGGATAGGACGGAGAGTGCTCACTTGATTTAGCCTTTGTAGCTAAAGATAGTTGGTGAGTCTGTTCTCAAGTTAATTTAGCCCTTTGATTTAGCAAGCTTTGAAGTCTACATTGAGTGTATCAACGATAAAAGAACAAACGTCAAAGAATTAGGTGCCAGCAGAGTTTAAGACATTTTAAAACTTATTCACAATAATGTATGTGGTCCCTTCCCATATAACAGTGATAGAGCTAGAAATTTCGTGAGGTAGGGGCCAAAATATCTAATTCATAATTAAATAAAAAACAACGTAAAAAGTGTATACTATTTGAAAGTGGTATTTTTAGTTTGGATTAAAACTAAGCATCATAAATTTGCTAGTAAAATAATTAAGATACATTATTATTAAACTAAAATAGATGAATTGTTATAAAAATAAAATGTAAAAAAATGGAAAATGGAGAAATAACATATTTAAATTTGCCAACTAAATTCACAAAGACTTGAAGAGTTGTTATGAAAATGTAAAAAGGAGAAAACATAAGGACAATTTAAACATAACATTCTCTGCAATTGAACCCAAGACGCATTTAAGTAATTGTAAAGCGATTAGCCACTATGCAAAATACAACAATAGTGATTTATATTTGTATTGTGTATCATGTTTTAAGATCTCCTCATATTTCTGATGTATAGTTGATGTCACCTTAAAACTTGGAAAATATCTTGCCCTCTTGAATTACATTTAGAGTCATTTCGATGATATTTGCTTGGGTTTAGTGCACAAGATCTTTGTGAACTAATATTGTGATAGTTTCCTCTCAAACATACCATTGCAGTCTATTTGTTATTGTTTTTGACTGTTTTTTAGATCTCAGGTATCTAATGGATAGAGGATGCAATTACAAGTCCAACGGTACGATTACAGCTCTATCGTATGCCAAACAAGCGAGTTATGGGGAAAATACAATTGTGGGGTTGTATTGGAAGCTAGAAGCTTGACCAAGACAATTGGACAGTTGACCGTGGAGTGGGCCGAGTTCTAACCACCATATAAAGCCAAACTTTAAGGAGAGAGGAATCATATCTTATCAGTTATACACAACTTTAGCCATCATAGTCCAAATTTCTTCTCATCAACATTGTCTCTCGTTGCAGTCATAATGTCGGATCTGACCCGTTGCAGTCACGAAGGTATAGATTGTTTCTTTCCATCTCAAGTATGGTTTGAGATGAGTACATATCACCATTTTACTATGCTATATGTTTGGCTTGTATGTGAATGCAAACTCCATTCTTGGCCGTCTTCCGCCGCTGGTAGCCTTTGTGTTTGGTGTCGTTCTTTGCTTTGCCCTTTCTATTACTGGTAGTGGCTTGGGTATAGAGAAGAGGAAGATGAAAAGTAGTTGGGAAGAAGGAAAAATAGTCAGGGATAAAATAGGGGAGAGATCGAAGGTTAAAGTTGGGAATAAAGAAAAACAATTCTGATGGTTTTGGATTTTTCAGCCCTCTTCATATGGGAAAACATAAGCCATTATCTAGTTGTTTTGAAGACCCACATGATTTCAATGTTTACGAGTGTTGGTATGCGTTTTTAATCGGAAAACGCATAATCTGTTTTTTTCGTTGAAACTTTCTAATTCCAAGTTATTTGACAGCGTGCAAAACAGACTCTTAATTCAAAAATTTGTTATTATTTGATTCTGATGAATGTTGGGATCTTGATGCATGACCATGCTTAATTGACCATAGAATGTGTATTACTAGTATAGGATTACATTTCATATTCAATTTATCCATCTTTTGTGAAATTTACCTTGAGACATTTTATCAAACACTTGGTGTGCATGTCAATTCTTGCCTAATCGACCAAGTTAGGTTAATGTCGAGTGTTGGGATGTTAATGTGACCATGTTGGTGTCCTTCATTGATGTTTATGATGCCTTTTTGCTCGTTTCATCATTGTAGCATTTGATTAAACATCTTGTATGCATTATTAGTCATTGCTTTGCATATGACTGCATCGAATTACAAGTGCAATTGGTAGTGAGTTATGTTTGACCGCACTAGACTTAGACATATGAGAAATGCATGGAATGTCCAGTGGCTTTTATGGATCCAAATGGAATACAATCCAACTTGTGCAAGGAATTTGAACGTTGACTAATCTAGAATCTAGTAGCATCATTTCTCCATTGTTTGATCTTTGCTAATCTCCATAGTTTGCATACATAGTTGCATTTCAATTTCTATTAGTTGTTAGTTAATCATTAGTTAATCAAAATAGACACCCTTTGTAACTTTTTATCGTCTAAACCGTAAACCGAAATGTTGATTAGAAATATGGTCAGCGGGACCTAGGAAAAATAACGACCTTGCATTGTTAGGATAGTACTGTTGATGGGGAGTTATTCTCACCCCCTTTGAAAGACTACATGACAACTGCTTTAGCCATTCCCTACCATTTTAGTGTTTGCTACCATTGCTTACTTGTTTTGTTCACCTTGTTTGCTAATTTGGTTTTCTTCTTTTTGATTGTGTAGGATGATCACAGTGTATGAGATGTTTTACCCAAATCCCGATCTAGAACCGAAGAATTTCACCAACTCCTTCCCTCATCAATTCGGTCTACTCTTTGTCAATCCAAGTGTTAGTTCGAGCTCCAAAGGCTAACTAGAAGCTTTTAAGAACATCTGTTGGATGGCTGAACTACCACCACCTCAGACTCTTGGAGACTACGTCAAGCCTACTCTTGATGGAACCACATCATGTGTAATGAGGCCTCCTATCAACAATCCAAACTTTGAGCTAAAATTATAATATAACAAAATGTTGCAACAAACTTCTTATAGTGGCATTGACAAGGAGTGTTCAAACAACCACTTCAAGCACTTTATTGAGATAGTTTATCTCATTCGCTTCAACAACGTCCCCCAAGACGCAATTCAACTCCGAATTTTTCCATTTTCTCTGTAAGGAAAGACGAAATAATAGTTGGAGATCCAACCCCAAAATACCTTTTGTACTTGAGATGACCTGGCAAAGGCTTAGAAGAAAAATCTTTCCTCCGTATAAGACGGATGAGATTAGGGGAAGAATCTCTCACTTCCAACAAGAAAATGGCGAGCCTTTCCATGAAGTTTGGAAGCGCTTCCAAGATCTTCTCTACTCATGTCCTCATCATAACTTGGAGGAGTGGAAATTGGAAAATTCCTTTGGTCGTGTACAAGATTTTGAGAATACAAAGATGCAAAAACAAGCGGCAAGTGGAGATTTGAGATCACGCCTTTTCAACCTGTTTCTTAAAATCTTTTGAGAAATGGTCGTGAAGACAAAGAATTGGTCGAGGCAACAAGCTCTTAGAGAGCAACGATCGGTGAGCCGAGATCCTTATGTCCCCAACCACAAACTTGGTCCCAAGACTCATAAGGAGATATCCATACCTCATGAAGAAGACGAAGAGCAAATGACTCACCTATTATTCTCGAGGATGGATATTATGGCCTCTCAAATCAAGGCTCTCACCTAGTCCCACCGATGGTCAAATCTTTGTGTGTGAGATTTGTGGCAATGAGGGACATAATGCTTCGACTTGTCAAGCCATTACACCAGGACTTTCACCAGATGGAGAATACATAAAAGTGGTAGACTTTGTGAAAGTTGGTTTTCAATGTGGTAATCGTGACGGTTGTCAAAACAATCACCCTTGGAACAACAATCAAGGAGGGAATCAAGGTGTATTCCAAAAGAACCAAGGTCAAGGGTACCAAAGCTATAATCAAGGACAAGGTTCTAATCAACATCAAGGTTTTAGGATCTAAAATCAAGGACAAATTTCTAATCAAGGTCAAAGTTTCAATCAAGGCGTCAATCAATTTCAAGGGAATTATCAAAAGTATAAAAACTACAATCAAGGCCAAGGCTATAATCCATGAGGCTGTCAACGGAATTACAACCCTCAAGGTTATAATCAACATTGTAATCAAAGATTTAATCAAGGCACCAACCAAAATTGGGGTAAGAAAGGAATCAAGAGGATTTCCAAGCTCCAAACATTCCTCCACCCGACTTCTCAAATCTGCCTACTCAAACGCACGTACATATTGAAGTGAAAACTTGGCGATCCAAGATGCATCAAGAGAAAACGACAAAGTTAAGAACTCAAGTGGGTCACATAACTCAAGCTCTTACAGCTCCCCCACTACGTACTTCTACAGAAAAACAACAAAGAAAATCCAGAAAAAGATACATTGAGGAGCTGTCCTCACTAGAAGAAACATACACTTTTGGGACACAACTTCCAAGGTACTCGAGCCCATATTGATGTGCCTAAAAATTAAGTGAATGATAATGATGTTCTTATGGAAGATGTGGATAAGCATGAAGATGATTGTGATCAAGAGGATGATATGAATATGAGAGTAAAAGAAAGTGCCATAGTGCCTCAAGCTCCTAAGGCCAAAGAGAAGTCTCTTGAAGCCAAGTCCAAGAAGGCTACGACAAGCTCAACCTCGGCTCCCTCTACCTCAAAGCCCACTTTAGCTCCATAAAAGCCAAATGTGTTTTATCCTAACCGGTTGGACAATGATCTCTTGTATAAGAGCATAAAAAAGTGTATGCATAGTGTCCAAAGCATGCAATTTATCATTCCTTTATCCAAACTTCCTCAAAGCGAAGGCTCACGAAAACCTTCAACATCACACTCAATGAATAATGCTTGACTATCCTCTCAACGGACCTTCCTTGAAAACTAACAGATTCCGGTGGTTTCTTTCTCCCTTGTATGATTAGTCAAATTTGCATTCAAAGCAGTTTAGCGGATCTAGGTGCTAGAGATGACGTTTTATTCTTCGCATTCCTCACCCTCATTTATGCGACATTTCATGCATAATTATGTAGCTTTAGGTAGAAGTTCAAGGTGTTTTATGCATTCTTAGCTTTTATTTCGATTTATTATCTCGACCCCATTTAGTTTGGAGTGTTTTTTTAGATTTTAGGTACATGACAATGATGAGACATGGATCGAACCAATACAACGTGCGTGGCTGAGATGATTGGAAAGATGAAGAATACAACATTCCGTTTATGATTGATTTCGTTTTTCTCTTGTTCTTGATTGATCAACTTGAATAGGATCTTATTAGATTTGTTTGACTCGAAAGAGCTTGCTTATCTTAGAACATCGAAATTAATCAACTAAGTTAGTCATTAACCCTTATAAGGGTTCAACTAGACTAGTCCATCGTGAGTGCATATCTCGTTTGATTTATCGCCATATAGGTTTTAGATCATGGGTCGAGAGAGCGGACTGAGATTTTAGGATTGGTAGTGGGTAAGCGGTCTTGAAAGAGCGTTACCTAAGTAGAGAAGAATTGCAACGTTAAATTGTGTTTATCTTGTTTTGCATAAATTGAAAAGTTAGATATCATTTGTTTGTTTGGATAGCCTAGGGAGATTCAAAATCTGAGCAGTTTTATCCTAAATTGGGTAGAACCCCTAATCATACAGTCTTGCAATCTTAGTTAATTGTCTCTTAATTAGTTGAAATTGATAGTTTTATAATCGTGGAACCTAAACCAAAAAACTTGATAAACAGATTAATACTTCATCACACTTTGAGTAAATGCAACCGTGAGACTGTAGGAATTCGAACCTAATTAATTTGGTAGTAAGGTTATTTTTGAATGCTCACTATAAGCATGTCAAATTTTGGCGCCCTTGTCGGGGACTCATTGTTTGTGTTGGAAAAGAGTTTGTTTAGTATTAATCATTCACTTCCGTTTTAAATTTTTGTTTCCCCACTATTACTTTTAACGTGTTTTCTTGTTTTTCTCTGTGTAGGCTTGCTCTCATTGTATGTCCCCAGTACTGACTCAGTCAAAGTCTTCTCTACGGAATGAATAGAAGACACTGCGACAAGACAACATTGAGAACGATAAGAACTCATTAGAAGATGGAGAATACGCACAATCTCTTCTCCACACTCGAGGAAGTGAGGAAGAATCTTCAACTAGAAGGGTATCAACAAATACTAAGGATTCCTACTCAAATCATAGTTACACATCAAGACTTTTGCCTCCACCATCTCCAATGGCGAACCTAGCCCTTGGTGACTTCACAAAGCCAAGTGCTCCTAGCTCCACCTCTAGTGTCGCACCTGAAGACAATGGAGCCAACAACTACAAGCCGCTATCTAATCTCATTACTTTGATCTAGAACAACATGAAATTTGAAGGGAGATAAGATGAGAATCCTTGTACTAACCTGATGGAATTCTTCTCTTATTGTGAAACCATTAAGAATCATAATATTGGTGACGATTGTATTAGACTCACGCTCTTCCAATGGTCACTAAGAGGAGAATCGAAGAGGTTGCTAACAAAAAAAATGTTGGCTAAGAGGTTCCAAGTAGCAATCGTTCGAGTGTTGATAGAAGAAGAGATCTAGGATTAAGATGGAATCGTGGGCACCACTTTCCGAAAAGAGTATTTCCACCCTTACAAGCCTAGGGTATTAGGAAATCCCTTCTGAGGATAAGACCGTCTCACTCAAGTTCTTTGGCTTCAGCTACTTGATTCACTCTCAGAATTCGTAGGCATGGATAGATGTTAGTTTATGTGTGTTTTCTATACACTCAGTGCCTCCTTTATATAGGCAAGGGGTCAAGGACGAATAGGTGTGAGTATCTAGCACCAAAAGGTGTCACTATCCCTAAGGATAGACTTGTAGGCAGCAGCCAATAAGTTCCCTACGGGTATTGGAGGGAAAACAATTCAGACTGAGTTTGAATCACACGAAAGGGTGTGTACCCATTCGACCTAGGTGGGAGTGTTGCCACTCCTGCTACCTAGCTCCCCACCTTCACTCCGGCTCAGCCGAGTACCTCGCCTAGTGACACCGTCATCCGGCTCAAGGTTGAGCCGGACGAGCTTCGGTGTCGGTCCCTAGCTATGTCTAGCTCACCGAAGAGCTGACGCTAGCTAGTTAAGCTAGTTCCTGAGCTAAGTGAGGTTTCCCGTCAGCTCACATATTCATCCTATCTTTGGCATCACACCAAGGTCAAGTCCATGGTGTATATTTCCAACCTTCCTCCCCCATTTTAGTGAAGTCTGTGATTTCGCTAAAATTACAACAAATATCCAATCCGAAAACACTTGCATCAATGAAAATGTCACGAAGATTGAATTTTCATCTAGTACATTACACATTCCAAAATACTCGAATATAGGGGTGTCTCTATGGATTGAACCCGTCTACTCATTTGAGTATATGAAGATAATATACACAAGAGTTTCTCCTATCTATTCCATGATATCCCGACACTATTAACCGCCATGTGTCCCAATCCTCTCACGAGCGCACACGAAACCAAGTCCAAGTTCCTTGAAGCGGCTACACTTCATGCTCGCATAGGTCAACTCCTTTCTCGTGTACCTGCGTATACACTTTGTCAAGGAATCAATTAAGAAGTTAAACTTCAACCTCTATCACTCGCAAGTTCCGGAGCACATACCTTTGGGATGGTGCAAACCTTGTGCTCCAGTTTTCATTCGTAGGCTTTCCGCATTGAATTCTGCCTCTCACGTTGTATTAGAGGGGAATTGGGTGTCCTACGTTTGGAGAACTATACAGACTTTAGTCCCACCCATCCTTCCGATTTGGCAACCAAATCTCTCGCTAATCCCTTTGTCAAGTGATCAGCCAGATTTTGCTCAGACCGAACATATTGCACCGTGATTGTCCCGTGAGTGATCAGTTTACGAACAACACTATGCCTCACCCCTAAATGATGAGACTTGCCATTATAGACCTGACTATATGCCCTAGCCAGAGTAGCATATCACATAAGATAGAAATCGGCGAGATAGGTTTCGACCATAGTGGAATCTCATAGACTAGGTCCCTTAGCCATTCTTCCTCCTTGCCAGCAGCCGCTAATGCTATGAATTCAGATTCCATAGTGGATGTTGAGATGCAAGTTTGCTTCTTGGAAGCCCACGAAATTGCACCTCCCCCAAGTAGGAATACCCATCCAGTAGTGGAGCTGTGATCCTCCATATTGGATATCAAACTTGCATCCGAGTACCCTTCAATAACCGATGGGCACCCCTTATACGTTAAACCGTAATCCATGGTTCCTTTAAGGTAACCAAGTACTCGTTTGATTGCATGCCAATAATGAGTACTAGGATTACTCGTATATCTACTCAACTTGCCTACCGCATAAGCGATATCAGGCCTTGTGCTTGTCATTGCATACATCAAGCAGCCAAGCAATTGTGAGTACTCGAGTTGAGACACTACCATTCCTGTGTTGGGCATCAATTTCACACTAGGGTCAAATGGAGTCCTCAATTCTCGACATCCCTTGCCACTAAACTTAGCAACTACCTTCTCAATGTAATGACATTGACTCAACGAAATTTCCTTCCCATTTCGTTTGATCCTAATCCCAAGGATCACATCTGCCTCCCCCATGTCTTTCATGGAGAACTTTGATGACAAGAATTCCTTGGTACTATCAACCTGTTCTTGATCAGTTCCAAAGATGAGCATGTCATCACTCCCTTGCCGAGTTCATCAAATTTTGTATACACACACTTTTCTGCCTAGTTTAAACGAAAACCATGTGACAAGACAACATCATCAAACTTCTGATGCCACTGTTTAGGTGCTTGCTTCAGTCTATACAAGGACTTGATTAGTTTGCACACCTTATGCTAATTTCCAGGCATAATAAAACCTTCCGGTTTTTCCATGTATACCTCCTCATCGAGATCTCCATTCAAGAACGCAGTCTTGACATCCATTTGATGGATCACTAGATCATGGATCGATGCTAGTGCTATTAGTAATCTAATAGTCGAGATCCGAGCCACAGGAGCATAGGTATCGAAGTAATCAATACCATGCCGTTGTTTAAAGCCTTGAATCACCAACCGAGCTTTAAACTTATCAATCGAACCATCGACTTTCATCTTCCTTTTGAAGATCCACTTGCTTCCCAACGGTTTTACATCCCACAGGGAGATCCGTTAACATCCAAGTGTTATTCCCGAAGATGGAATCCTTTTCCTCATCTACTGCCTCCTTCCAAAAGGCAGCGTCTTGCGATCGCATAGCCTCTTCATATGTACTAGGGTCATCGTCCACATTGTGGCAGTACAAGTGTTGCGATCCTAGTTCCATCCTGGATCCCTCAACCAGATATACGTTGAAGTTGGTATTCAACGAACTCTTCAAGGCCAGCCTTTGGCTCCTACGAGGCAAAGCCTGCTCTTCCGTAGGGACAGGCAGAATTTCACTTGATGATGGCATCAAATCCTTGGGTCTTAGGATCGATGAAAAATGATGTTCATCGAAGATGGCATCCCTAGACTCAATCACAGAATGCACAGCGTGTGCATCGTTAGATTCTATAACATAGAACCTATATGCCTTTGAATTTTCAGCATACCCCACAAAGATGCAATCAATGCCTCTTTCTCCTAAAGTCTTCCGTTTAGGATCAGTGAGCTTCACTACAGCCCTACAACCCCAAACTCGAAGGTAACTCAAGTTTGGTTTCCGCTTATACCACAATTCGTATGGGGTAATTCTGTTCCGTTTGTTAGGAACCCGGTTTAGTAGATAACAAGCTGTAAGCATGGCTTCACCCCAAAACCCATTACTCAAACCTGAGTATGACAACATCAAATTTCCCATCTCTTTTAATGTTCGATTCTTCCTCTCAGCCACACCATTCTGCTGAGGTCTGTATGGAGCAGTGGTTTCATGAATGATCCCAACACTTTGAAAGTATGATGGATCATAAAACTCCCCTCCTCGATCAGTACGAAAGACTTTGATCGAATTACCTTGTTGTAATTCAACTTCGGTTTTGAATACACGAAATTTCTCAAGGGCTTCATCCTTTGAGTTCAACAAGTAATATAGCAATACCGAGAGTAGTCATCAATGAAGTTGATGACATGCTTCTTTCCTCCGATAGTTGGAGTGCTATGCAAGTCACACAAATCGCTGTGTATCAACTCAAGCATCACTGATTTCCGTTGGATACTAGTGAAAGGCTGACGAGTAATCTTAGTGAGCATACACGTTTTACATCGTACAACATAGACATCAAAAGAGGGCAGAATCCCTTCTTTCGACATATCTGTTAGACGTTTATAGTTAACGTGTCCTAACCGCGCATGCCATAAGGAGAAGTCAGAGTTACCAACTAAGAAAGCATGATCATTAATAATAGTATTATTAACATTCAGCATAAACATGCCATTGTTATAGTGACCGAAGCCTACAAACACACCACCTTTATATAACACATATCTATCAGATTCGTACACTTGTTTGTAGCCATATCTATTAAGCATACTGCCCGACACTAAGTTCTTCCTAATCTTAGGGACATGAAGTACATCTCTAAGCTCTAGGCTTTTTCCATAACTAAGTTCCAACACCACCAATCCACGTCCAACAATAGGCGTCGTTGACTCATTGCCCATGTGAAGTACAACATCATCATCCGATGCCTCGTATGTTTTGAACCAGTGACGATCCTTGCATACATGTCTGTTGGCACCTGAGTCAATCCACCATGCCACTTCATCATCCTGTACATAGAATGCTTCCGATATTAGTGAAACAGAATTCACAGCAATATCTAAATCAAGATCTAAGAACCGACCTTTCGAAGTGGATGTCCCTTGATCTTTCGATCCAGACTTGTGACGCCGTTTTTGTCGTGATTCGGACTCTTGTTCGTGGGACGATCACGTTTGAAGTGCCCCGCTTTCCCACATATCTAACAAGAAACTTTCGTTTTCTTGTTCGAGTCTCCTTTGGTGTTTCTCGAAGGGCGTTTCACGCCCTTCCGTCGAGCAGACGACTCCTCTTCTTCTGCCATATGAACAGATGAAGAATACTTCGGTTTCCCACTTTCTTGCATCCGTAGAGCTTCCTCTATCCGCAAGTGGCTTCCAAGTTGGATCAGGGACAGTTCCTCCTTCCCATGCTTAAGCGTGTGCTTAAAGTCCTTCCATGAATAAGGAAGCTTGTCGATGATGCACGACACCGAGATGGCCTCATCCATCTTCATATCATGTTGGCAAAACTGTCCCAAAATCCGGAGCATCCCATTGTATTGCTCCATAACCGTTCTGGTCTCGACCATCTTGTAATTCGGAAAATTACTAACCAGGAACTTCGTACTCGAAGCATCCTCAGCCAAATATTTGGACTCCAGCGCATCCCACAACTCGTGGGCTGATTCATAGTTTTGATAGATATCAAACAATGAATCCGCCATGCCATTCGATATATGGCCACGACATATGTAGTCGTCGTTGTCCCACTTTTGCCGCTTCCGTACTCGTTCCTCCTTCTTCTTGTCGTCTGCCTCCGTCTCCTCCTCAAGGTCTGGAGGATAAGGTGTAGAGAGAACGTACACAACCTTCAAGGTAGTCAGAAGGAAGTGCATCTTCTTCTGCCACCGACGGAAATCTACTCCCTCAAATTTCTCGAGCTTGCCAAATGACGATGTCATTTCCTTGATTGCAGCCACCTTGGACATGGAAAAATACTCTTTTCGATTGTTGGCTAAGAGGTTCCAAGTAGCAATCGTTCGAGTGTTGATAGAAGAAGAGATCTAGGATTAAGACGGAATCGTGGGCACTACTTTCCGAAAAGAGTATTTCCACCCTTACAAGCCTAGGGTATCAGGAAATCCCTTCCGAGGATAAGACCGTCTCACTCAAGTTCTTAGGCTTCAGCTACTTGATTCACTCTCAGAATTCGTAGGCAAGGATAGATGTTAGTTTTTGTGTGTTTTCTGTACACTCATTGCCTCCTTTATATAGGCAAGGGGTCAAGGACGAATAGGTATGAGTATCTAGCACCAAAAGGTGTCACTATCCCTAAGGATAGACTTGTAGGCAGCAGCCAATAAGTTCCCTACGGGTATTGGAGGGAAAACAATTTAGACTGAGTTTGAATCACACGAAAGGGTGTGTACCCATTCGACCTAGGTGGGAGTGTTGCCACTCCTGCTACCTAGCTCCCCACCTTCACTCCAGCTCAGCTGAGTACCTCAGCTAGTGACACTGTCATCCAGCTCAAGGTTGAGCTGGACGAGCTTCAGTGTTAGTCCCTAGCTATGTCTAGCTCACCGAAGAGCTGACGCTAGCTAGTTAAGCTAGTTCCTGAGCTAAGTGAGGTTTCCCGTCGGTCACATATTCATCCTATCGTTGGCATCACACCAAGGTCAAGTCCATGGTGTATATTTCCAACACAAAATGGGAGGAAAATTTACAACTTGGAATGCTCTTGCTCAAGCATTCGTAGAAGAATACTATCTGACTTCCAAGACTACAACTATTATAGACTATATTAATAGAATACATAAGAGGAATTATGGAATCTCTATGATTTATGGAGCAGGCTTCAATAGCTGCTTGTTGAATGCCTACTTAACAGATACACTAAAAGCCAGCTTGCTAATATGTTTATAAGAGGATGCGACCATAAAACATCGATGACCATTAACCAACTTGCAAATGAAAATATTAGTACTCTTACCCCTACTGTTGCTCTTCTTGATTTTGAAGATTGTGCTACTAAATCGAGGAATTGGGCAAGTAGTACAACCATCCAATCTGCCAATGTTGTGGCTATGGCAGCTTCATAAAATCGCATTGAGTGTTGAGGTCTAAGCTATAGAAAGGAGGATAAATGAATTTTCTTTAAATGTTCCTAACCCTCATGTTGCTACTATTTTTTCTTGTGATTGGTGTGGTGTTTGTGACAGAAAAAGAGGCGAATGTGTGAAATTCATCACCAACATTACTATGTCAATTGAAGTGGTGGATTTTGTGAGATAAGTTTTCCCCTTTCTTTCAGCAAGAGTACTCAGATGGTAGAGCTAGGAACTTCAATGGCTATTTAAGAAGAGAATTCACCCATCCAAATAGAGGAGGACGCCAAGATTTCTACAAGTCTAGAGTGGATAGGTACATCACCACCACCACTTCATAAGGCAATAATCTATACAACTAGGTGACTTTGAGCAATCACGCTAGTGTATCTACACAAGGAACATGACACACATGGAGATGAAGGCAATCTCTTTAAAGCGGGAAGACAATTCAAGGGAACCCAAAATCCATTCCAGAACCAGAGATGATATCAGATGAGATAGATATGGATATCTAAAATGAAGAGCAGGAGGCACCGGTGAAGACAACCACACCGCCTCCAAGATCTCACAAGTCACCCAACAAAAACTTCATCCTATTACCTGAAGAAGCTATGAAGTACGCTCTGCATTCGGCTTACCTGGAAGCCATCAAGAAGAAGGGCCTCTCTGAGGATTTTGAGAGATTTTTAGAGAACATTAAAAAAGCAAAAGGCACCCTCTCTTTCTTGGAATCCTTCACAAAAAATCAAGCTTATGCAAAATTTTGAAGGATGTGCTAACCATGAAGATGAACCTAATTAATGCTACAGAAGTCACCCTCTATAAAGAGTGATTCGCCACCAGCATCACACTTGTCAAACAAAAAAACCCATGCAGCTTTACTTTACCCTGCAAGATTAAGCATATTAAAGTTAGCCGTAATCTTGCTGAACTTGGTGCTAGTGTTAATGTGAGGCCTTATAGCTGATATGAACAACTAGATCCAGCTAAACTAGAAATGACTAATGTGGTTCGACAACTTTCTAATAGATCCCTAACGAAGCCTAGGGGTATCGTGGATGATGTGCTAGTGTGTGTAGGCCCCTTTGAATTTCCTGTTAATTTTGTGGTACTTGATACCCATGATGGTGATTGCAATATCTTGGTAGGTAGACCTTTCTTAGCCATTTCTAAATCAGTACTTGATGTGTGCAAAGGTTGTCTAACGATAAAAGTAGGATAGGAAGAAGTCACCTTTTGTTTAAAAGAGGGGATGAAATATGCTACAATGCAAAATGATAATGATGTTTCCAAGGATTTTCAGGATGTTTTCGAACTGTTTGAACTTTCTCACTTGGATCGTAGAGATTTATGTGCAGTTATAGGTGTCTATGGCAGTTGGTTAGATGACATGGAGCCGAGGGCACATGCAAAAGCACTTGAGCACCTTAAATCCTACTCACGGCCACCATCAACTTTTGAGCTTCTTAAGATCCCAAGATCACGACTTCATACGCGGAACCCCCATATATGGAGTTGAAGCTACTTATGGATCATCTCGACTATGCTTTCTTGAGAGAGGGCTTGAAGTTGCCAGTAATCATTAGCTCCAAACTTCAACCACAACAAAAATAGCAGCTTATCAACCTCTTGGAGAAGCACGAGCAAGCAATCACTTGGAAGCTCACATATATCAACGGAATGAGTCCTTCATTTGGCACCCCTAAAATAAAATTTGGTATAATTTCAAACCGATGGCACAACCTCAATGATGACTCAACCCAGCACTGTGAGAAGTAGTGAAGAAGGTCTCTCTCAAGCTTCTAGACGCATGTATTATTTATCCAATTTCTCACTGTGATTGGGTTAGTCCTACATAGGCTGTGCTAAAGAAAGGAGGATTCAATATGGTCTACAATGATAGTGGGGAATTGATACCCACACGGATGGTTACTAGATGGTGAGTCTTCATTGATTACAGGCACCTCAATGATGCTACCAAGAAGGACCACTTCCCTTTGCCTTTCATCGATCAAATGTTAGAGCGACATGCAGGACATGAGTTCTATTGCTTTTTAGATGGCATGTTTGGATATTTTTAGATTTTATTCACCCAAACGATGAAGAAAAAACTACCTTCACAGGCCTAGCAAACTTGGAGAAAGTGTTAGCAAGATGTGAATAAACCAATTTGGCTTTGAGTTAGGAGAAGTGCCACTTCATTATAGAGAAGGGGATCGTCCTAGTCCATAAGGTCTCCAAATGAGGTATTGAGGTAGATCGAGCTAAGCTTGAAATAATCTCCCAAATTCCCCCTCCTACTTGTTCGTAGCTTCTTAAGAAACGTAGGTTTTTATAGTCCTTTCATTAAGGGTTTCTCTAGGATGACATTAACAGTGATTAGATTGTTAGAGAAAGATATTCCTATTGTTTTCCATGAGAATTGGTTGCTGGCTTTCAATGTTATGGAGAAGAAGCTGACAAGTGGACCTATCTTAGTAGCACTATATTGGGAGGATCCATTTGAGATGATGTGTGATGCAAGTGACTTTGCAGTAGGAGTAGTGGTTGGACAATAAAGGGAGAAGAGTTTCCAGCCCATCTATTTCTCAAGCAAGACCTTGAATGATGCATAGAGGAACTACACGACAACTATGATGGAGCTACTTGTAATTGTTTTTGCATTTGATAGATTTTGCTCCTACTTAGTTTTATCCCATACTATTGTGTTCATAGATCACTCTACTCTTATATATATATCTTAGCAAAATAGGATGCGAAGTCGACACTTATTCGATGTGTGCTCTGCCTCCAATAATTTGACATCACGATCAAAGACAAGGTAAGAGCAGAAAATGTAGTAGTGGATCATCTATCTCGCCTTGAAGGGCCCTCCTCAAGTAAATATTTTGAACCAGAGATTAATGAATATTTGCCTGATGAACAATTTCTTTTGTTGGAGCAAGCAAATCAGATCATAAATTATCTAGAAGGGAAGTTCCCATGGTTTTCTGCAATACCAACTATCTAGCTGCCCACATCATGGATTATTCTCTCAACCATCAGTAGAACAGGGAATGTTTGCTGAAGTGAAGCACTTCCTCCGGGACCATCCACACCTCTTTTGAATAGGAGCTGACAGAGTCATTCATTGATGTATTCCAATCAAAGAAGTACAAAGCATCCTGGCACATTGCCATACTAGATTTGCAGACGTACATAACAGTGTAAATCGCACCGCACGCAAGGTACTCTATTCCGATTTTTATTGGCCTTCTATTTTTGAGATTTCAATGATTTTTTAGAAGGTGTGATAGATTCCAATGGAGCGAAAATATATCTAATATGAACGAAATTTCTCAAACTAAATCATTTCCGGTAGAACACTTTGATGTGTGGGGTACAGTGGGATGTTGACTGTGGGCACGCTGGGATGTTGACCATGGACACGGCGAGATGTTGACCGCGAGCACAGTGGGAGTCACCACAAGCGTGGTTATTTGTTCACTGTGGGCATGGTGGTTAGGTGGCCATGAGTGTGGTGGTAAGGAGGCCACATGTGTGGTGTTCAGTATATAAGAATTGGTAGGGTTTTTGGACGGTAGAAATATTAGAATCTACCACTTAAATTTCTCTGTATTGTCCACAAACGAAAATTTAAAGAAGGGCGATCCAAGTTTGAAGGTGCAATCAAGCTCTGATCACCTCAATGATGAAGAATACAACGTTCAGTTTATAATTGATTAGATTTTCTATTATTCTTGATAGATCAACTTGAATAGGATCTTGTTAGATTTGTTTGACTCGAAAGAGCTTGCCTAACTTAGAACACTGAAATTAATCAACTAGGTTAGTCGTTAACCCTCAAAAGGGACCGATTAGACTAGTCCGCCATGAGTGCAATCTCATTTGATTTGTCGTCGTACAAGTTTTAGATCTTGGCTCAAGAGAGTGGATTGAGATTCTAAGATTGGTAGTAGGTTAGCGTTCCCGAAAGGACGTGACCTAAGTACAGAGGAATTACTATGGTGAATTATATTTATCTTGTTTTGCATGAATTGAAGAAGTTGGATATCATTTATTTTTTTGGATAGCATAGAGGGATTCGAAATCTAAACAGTTTCATCCCAAATTGGTTAAAACCCCTAATCGTTTAGTTTTGCAATATTAGTTAAGTGTCTTTTAATTACTTAGTTTAAATCAATAGTTTGACAATCGTGGCACCTAAACCGCAAAACTTGATAAACCAATTAATACATCATTATAGTGTGAGTAAACGCAACCTTGAGACCCTAGGTAATTCGACCCAAATTGTTTTGGGAGGTAGGTTATTTGTGAACTCTCGCTACAAGCGTATCCGCTAGCATAATTGTGATGCCACATTCCTTGTTTAAAAAGGTAGGTGATAGTGCTAGGATTTGTAGTGTTTATCTCACCCTATCTACATGCTTTTGAGTGAATACTAGCTCGTTTGTGTTTCAATTTCGTGTGGTTTTGCATCTTGGCATTGTATGCGTAGACCCTTTCACTTGGACCGTTTTGGTCCATTTGATGTGTTTCTTGTAGTATTTGTTATCCACGCGCCATGCAACACCTAAACTTTTAAAATCTCAGAAAAAAATGGATGCACCTCATGCACACATGCATGCCCTGCATCCCCCTGTTCCAGAAATTTTCATATAAAAGGAGCGTTTTGAGGAAAGAGAAAGGACTTCTTTATCAAAAATTCCCATGAACTTTTCTCAGATTTTCCTCTGCAAAATCATCATCTTATCATCCATAGAGGTCCGATTGAAGAATCAATAGAGCGATTTGAGGAAAGCGAAAGAACTTCTTCATCAACAGCTCCCACAAATTTTCCCTGATTTTGCTCTGCAAAATCATCATCTTTTCATCCATAAGGGTTCGATTGGAGAATCGAAGGAGCGATTTGAGGAAAGAGAAAGGACTTCTTAATCAACAATTCCCACAAATTTTCCCCCGATTTTCGTTTGTAAAATCATCATCTTTTTATCCATAGAGATCTGATTGAAGAATCAAAGGAGATGATATTGAAGATCGAAGCTAGGATTGAAGCTAGAAGGCCAAAAGCGAAGATTGGAGCAATTCCGATTCATTATCTCTTAAAAAGATAATGATTAGGTTTTTTCTTTGTCTTCTCTTCTCCTAGAAACATGAGTAGCCAGTTCTTTAGAGTTTTTGGTTGGGATGTAGGAATTGAGCTATGATACTGTCCCTAAAACTATAGGGTTGACTATTGTTGGATATTTGAATTCAAATGAAAGATTGCTTTGATTGTTGGGTTTTCAACCTTGTTCTTGTTACGACTTGAATTAGATCAAATCTATGAAAACTTCTGTTTGATCGAACTCTAGAAATCATATGATTAACAATCTAAGACATAAGACAGTTATTGGTGGGGTAAGCCAAAGACCCGATTCTACCTTTAGTGTTTCTTTTGGTTTTAACGGTTTTTCATCGAGTAATTACGTGGCACTCTGGATTGCACCTAATGGACCGAGTTAGGTGTAGTTATCAGTAGCATAGGTGTTGACTGACCAAATTCACACCAATTCTGATTGCTTGTGAGTTCCATTAATACAAAGAGAGCACCTTATCACTTTTTAGAATTTCTCGATGTTCATTATTAGCTAGCCTAGTTGAGGTGATTCTAACTTTGATTATGGCTGCATGATCGTGCCGCAGATTCCAACGAGTGATAATATTCAATCCTAAGCCAGCGTCTACTCGACCAGAATATCGATAAGAAGTTGAGCTTGATGAATAATCCCTTCAAGAACTTGTTTTCTCCATTGGTTCAAATGTTATTCTCAGTTTTAATTTCTAGTGTTAGTTGAATTAGTAGTATAACCAAAATCAACCCAAGTTTGAGTATAAGCATAAAGAGAAGATCCTTGGGCTCATACGACACTTGCATTATCGAGATAAGTTCACAGTTATTTTGGCGATCACTAGGCCTTGGCGTGCATCCAATTATTGGACAAATCTACCATGTTTCCTAGTGGAGTAGTAGAAGATGTTATTGTTTGTGTTGGCAAGTTGGTGTTCGCGGTTGATTTTTTTATGATTAACACTAGAGACATGGATATATCTTTTATCTTGGGTCGAACCTTCCTAAACAAGTCTGAGGAAATCATAAACGTGTTTGAAGGAAAGCTTACTTTAGGAGCAAGAAAACAGAAAGTTACTTTTAACTCGAAACATAGTATGCAGTACTGGGATGCCCAAGATGATGATGAGTTTTATGATTCTAAGGAAATGGCTCTAGCTTATTCCATCTTTGATTTACTTTGTCAAGATGCCTTGTACTCGTTCTTAAGTGATTTTATGAAACATGATAGTGAGCAAACTGAATCCCTTTTGGTCAAGGAAGTGCATGCTATTAAGCTAGCACTGTCTAGTGAACCTAGGACGAAAAATTTGCATTCAAAACCACCAGATCTTGAGCTCAATGAGCCTCCTTCCCACTCAGAATATTCCTTCATGGTAGGATGAGAATAAGCCGATGCACAAGCTCGACGAGCAACGCTTATACATGGATGGAGGCCATGGGTTTTATAAGGAGCAACTTAAGCAAATCTACATTGCTCACCTCGACACCATGAAGGAATTCAAAGAGTGCGATCAAGTTCTCATCTCCGGTAAGGTCTGATATTTGGGTCGGACCGCAGTCGAACAGGGTTTTGGGTTTCAGAATACCATAATTTTTTACCCAAACCTAGTCCATAAATAGATCCGGGTAGGAGAGGCATTCAAAACCGTTTCACCAGATATCCACCCTCCCCCTCACCTCGCTTTGACCGGTTTTGTCCGGTTTGACGCGTTTTTTGACCGGGCTTCGGTTTACCCGCCACCCGTAACCACGTGCTCGGGTAGGGTAACGAGATTGCGGTATCCGCCCCAAAGACACGGTCATATTTCTATAAATTACTCATTTATGTCCGAGCCATTAATCCTCTTCTTAAATTCCAATTTCCAATATGTCGAGTGACGATTCCAAGTTATATATATTTCCTCTTCAATTTTTTTGTTATAGCAGCCAAATCGTTGCCGATTCCATTCTTTAATCCCATCTTTTCAATCCCTGACCCAAATATCCAATCAAATTGAAACTCGCAACCCTAATTCCAAGAAGTTCAATTATTTAATTATATTTTGTATGTCAATTTCAAGATAATGATGTCTTTCTTTGGTTGTTTGGTTTTTAGGAAGATGGATTGAATGTGTTTGATGATTTTGTGTTTTTTAATGGGTTTGATGATGGATTGAATGTGTTGGAAAATTAATGATTCTGTGTTTTCTAGGTTTGATACTTCTCTTGTGTTTTTTTATTATGCTTTTTATTTGTTTTTAACGGGCTTTACCCGGCAACCCGGACCTCCAACGGGGGACAGCGTTGGGTTTTATTTTACCTCTGTTTACTCACGGGTGGGGAATCAAGGGTCTAATATCCCGTACCCGTCCCGCCCGAATGCCAATCATACCGGGTAGTCCAAACCCAAATTGCTCAAATACGATGGGTTAACCCAGACCAAACCCGAAACAATTTCATCATCCAAGAAAACGACATTACCTAACAAAATAACCAATAATCTAACCAAATTATTTTGTCCAAAAAAATCAAACTTAATGCCCTCCTTCTCTCCCTCACGAACTCAAAAGACTCGAGGAAAGAAAACCCCTAACCAACAACACCGGCGGACAACGAGCTCCTCTAGAGACTCAGTCCCACAACGGCATATATAAACCCTGAAGGGTATATATGGAAAATATTTCGGTACCCTGAGGCTATCAGTAACTTGTATAAAAATTTCTGTTATATTTTGTTTTAGAAATTAAGTTTTTTGAGGTTGAAGATTTGTGTTTAGTATTCAGGGTTAGAGTTTGATAAATAGGGTTTAGGATTTAGTAATTTTGATTTATGCTAAAAAGTTATAGTTTAAGATACGATTTTGATTTTGAATTTATAATGTAGTGTTTAAAGATTAGAATTTAGTATGTAGGCAGTTAGCATCATTCTTTAGTGTTTAAATTTTATTATAACAATTTTAGGATTTATTTTTTTAATTTCTATTTCGATGAATTATTTTTTTAATTTAAATCATAAAAATATGAAACTTTTATTTTAAAGGGTACCGATACTTTCAGGGTAACAAAGATATATGGAATATATATATATATATATATATATATATATATATATATATATATATATATATCTTTAGTGCACCTGGTGTGCCCACTATTTTTATAAGATCTAGGTCGCTCGTTTTGAGGCAGAATCTGGGTCGTCGGTTCTTTATTTTTTTAAAAATTTAGAAAATAGAAAAATAACTTAAAACATAAGCAATCTACTTAAATTTAATAATTAATAGATTTATGACTTTTTAATTTTTCAAATAAAGTGTTGGTCTTGACAAAATTGGTTTAAACCATCATAATATCTTTATAGCACTTACTGCATCAGCTAAACTTTATATTTATGTTTGGATATCAATAACTTAACATCATATATCATTGTAATGTTTTTTATATGTTTGTATCAAACCTCATCACTTCCATTTAAATGGTCTGAATGAATTCCCTTATCGACAACACCTAGTGTTTCCGTTCAAGGATTTTATGGGTTTGTCCTCAACTTACCAAATCAGGACGAGATCGGTTAGCCCTAACATGATTGTGGATATTCGTAAGGGAGTTCAGTACCTAAAAATGAAACCAAGAATTCAGTCGTGGGCGTCAAAAAATAATCTTTGCATCTGCTGTAAACGTAAAGCTGCAAAATAATACAATTCCAGAGACCAAAAATACCCTTGCTAACTATAAGCAGCCCTCCACACAGTTTTCCACTAGAGCAGAAATCTTAAGAGCTATTGTCGCCTCCCTTGATGCTTTCGTGCCGCTGCTCTTCTCGATATGCACTACTTTTACTCTCCACTGAATCTCGTTTTTCATTTTCTGCTGGTTTGTTCGTCCAATTGCTAAGAAAATGCATGTTAATAGCGTCATCCTGGGTTATCTTCCACTAAAATCTAAGGCGAGTGAGCCTCTTTTTCCTCTCATGGGTTGTTTATCTTTTAATTCCCGGTACCAATTACGGCTGTGTTAGTTTACCAAACCCTAGTTGCCTTATAAACACCCTACTTTTTTTGCAGGTTTACGTTTATAGCCAGATGGTGTTAACTTGTTGATATCCGGATGTAAACATATAATTTTAAGGGATGCAGTAAGTAGTATGAAGACGTTGGGATGATTAAAACACAATTCGTCAAGGTCAATTTTCTATTTGAGAAAATTAAAAAATTGTAGACCTATTAATTATCGAATTTAAGTAGAATGCCTATTTTATAAATTATTGTTCCTATTTTTTATAATTAAAAATAAAAAATAAAATAAGGACGGTCCAAATTGAACCTCAAAACCGGCAGCCCAAATCTCACAATATATATATCACTTTACTTTCTCGCTTCTCTTAATCCGATGCTGGTTCAGAGGCGTTTTGTTCAAATTCTCTCAACCGGATGCTGGTTTAAAGGTGTTTTGTTCCATCTCTCATGAATTCAACATATACTGCTTCAGCTCTGAATTTTGTAGTAACAGATTTGGATGGACAATAACCTTGCATGGCATGATCTCAGCCCTATTAGCTATGATTCTCCAATTAATTTGTAGGGCTTGTGGAATTGGTAGTAAATTAAAGTTTTTGTTGAATTGTTATGGATAATAGATTATTTTGAATGATTATGGATGATGTTTACAATGATTATGTTGGATTATGTAATTGTTGCTGCAGGTGATGTGCTGCTAATGTATTTAATTGTTGCTGCGATTCTATGATTATGTCGTATTGATTATTGAATTTTGCCAAGGGGTTGTGATTGCGGAGCAGGTTTTACTAGGTTTAAAACCAGAAAACCTGAAATCCGGAATTTTCCTAATGTTCAACACAAACCCGGTCCACTAGTTATGTCGATAGGTTCCCGGGTTCCCATAACTCGGTTTGACGGACCAGGCCGAGTACAAATTCGGTCAAACTCAACCCTAAACCCAATTTTTTTTTTGTCAAGTTGGTTCGGATCATGTATAATAAAGAAAGTATTTACCTTCAGAGACAATCAAGTTAACAACCCTTACCCAACATAATTCTCTAAAGTTTAATAGCCTTTATCTTGATACCGAGTTGGTAATACCATATATGTAATCAATGAGGGATGTATGTGCCCCTTTGATGTCTTGTCGTGCAATGCCTATTACAGTTTAGGAGTAGAAGTAAAAGAATAAACTTTGCAGGTTTGTGTTGTCCTTTTATGTCGTTTTTTTAATTGTTCGAGTCAATAGAGAGAGTTTTTCGAGGGTTGTATGCTATACTGATGATTGAGAATGCATGATAGGAAGTATAGTTTCAAACTGAAATCAGTGTGCGATTGAAGGTAAAATGATACTCGGATTGATTCAAAATGCTGAAATTGTGTGGGCTGGCGTGGTAGAGGACACGTCGTGCCGCAACACTTGGCATGCCGTCAGATTGATTAGCTGGTGTTGGACTGCACACGCTGTGTCCATTAGATTAAGGACCATTCGGTGTGAAATTCGATCTTACGGCGTGTAATCTCCCTAGATCTCGCACGTTGTGTCGTGATCCAAGCCTCATTTGACCCATATCCATTTACCATGACACACGTGAGTTAACTGTCAGTTGAACTCGTTGACCATTAGTTGACCCCCATTGACTCTCAGTAACCATTAGCTAAACCGGTTCGAACCGAAATGAAGCAGGCTTATTTGAAAACCCATTTTAAACCGAACCAAGTCATGTTTTCGTCACATCCATTGACTGGCCGTTGACCTGTTGACTTGACTGAAAAATATCACAATTTAGTATTTTAGGCATAACATCTTGCTCCGAAGTCGAATTGATGCAAGGTTAATGGCATTGGATACTTCGTTTGATGGCCTACAATGTTTATGTTCATGTTGTGTCCTAAATTTGTGTTTTTTTTATTTTTTGCTCGATTTGGATTGATAACATTTTCAGGAAGTTTGAATTGTGTTTGATGTTTGTTTTCTGATTTTGTGTCAATTTGGGATCCTTATTTGGTTACCGACCGTTTTAATGATGCAACATATTATGATTTTGTTGGACTTTTCCATTGGCTTGTTTGTGCTCTGTTTACTCTATCGTTGATTTTCTATCGTGGCAATTGATATTAAATTAGTTATTATTGAACCGAATGCCTTTGCTTATTTTATTGATGCTCATTTATGAACCATAGAATATTTTTATTCAGCATTAATAGTTAGTTTTATTGTGAATTACTAAGTATTCCTTTTTATTTATTTTATTCATCTTATACATCTTGTCTCTTCTATATTTACTTGTTCACACTCTGCTTATTTTCCCTAGTAGATTGGAGGTTTATTGAGACGCCTCATTGGTGATCTTAGGATTTTATTTTCTTTACTTGATTCTGTCATTTTTTGTTTGCTTTTCTATGATTGGTTTACCTTATGCTTGCGTCTTGGTTCCGTTTCCTGGTTCTCCAATCTTCCTCTTGTTTCTTCTTGCTCCACTCTTCACCCGCCAGGTATTCCTTTTTCGCTTATTGTTCGACCCATTAAAAATAATGTGATGTTTAAGTGTGGGATAGGATATTACTTCTCATGGTTCTTTTGTTCTTCCATTTTTTGGGTATTGATATGCATATTTTGTTGCTTTTGCCTTACTTTACAAAAGTCTGGCACAAATTTAAAATTGTGGTGTCGTGGATGCATGTTTAGTGACATCATAGTACTGCTTCTAGGTGAATTACGTGTTTAGTTGGTCATTAGTGGATCACGTCTCGTTTTCTTGAAATTAGTTTGCGGAGAATTGAATATTTTTTAGATTGCACCAAAAATTTCAGATTTGAAGCAAATTTTTGTTTCCATCCATTTTTTTCAAATTTAACTCTAATTTTCTTCTTTCTCTCGTTATTTTTCAAATTTCATATAATGTTTCTATTTTTTTTCTACTTTTGAAGGAGGAGTTAGAAAACAGAACAAAAAAATTGTTCGTCGTCGACTAGTTTGTTGTTCATAAACTTAAATCTATCCAACTCAAAAAAATTAAAATAGTCAAACAATCATTCATTGATTTAGCATCACCTAGGGTTCATCTTCATCACTCAGGGTTCATCTAATCTAGGCAGGGAGGAGTATAGTTACGCATAATCATGAAGAACAAAACATATTCAACAAAGAAACCATTGAAACTCGATCTATAAAAAGAATTCTAAAAACCTAATTTTGCTGAAGAGCTCCAAAGAACAAGATCCTTCAGTTTTGATTATGCCTTCACCGATACGAGCTCCTTAAAGTCGATGGCTCTTTATCGCTCGAAAGTCTCTGAAAAATATCTCAATTTTCATCCAAAAGCTTTGTCCATAGAATGAAGGGAGACCGATCTTTAAATAGGGGTTAGAATCCTTACTGTTGTGTATTGTCGTGTTTGGTGCCTATAATATCAAGATCGACAAAGATTGATAAATCCTTGTTGTATATGGTACCTATAATGCCAACTTCTTGAACACGAATTGTTATTAATCTTAGGTGCCAATCATGACACTTTGTAGCATTTCTGATTTGTAGTCCTTCGATTCGTCCTAGCTCATCCATACACATTGTATTGCACCGTTTAATGGCTAGACATCATCATGTACGTGAAATCTATCAAAACACACCCTAAAATGACATAAAATAGACCACAAAAGGGTTTGAGACACTAAAACGAGATAGAAGTGTAAAATACAAGACACACCCTAAACTTCTACCCAAAGCTATTAAAAAAGGCTTGAAATGTCACTTAAATGAGGGCGATGAACGCGAAGAATTGAACATCACCATGTACCAAGGGAAACCCCTTTTCTGTTATGGCCAAGAAAAAAGCCTAACATAAGTCATTTACACATTTGGGGTTGTACAACTGAGGCAAAATCATATAAGCCACATGAAAAAAGCTGGACCCAACAACTGTTAGCTAATATTTGTTTTGGTTATTCTGAGTACTCTCAAGGCTACAAATTTTACGATCCCACCTCACGATTCCTTATGGATGTTGAATTTGGAGGAGAAGTAACGAATCCCGTCTTTTATGAAGAACCAATCAATGATGGTGACAATGTTGTCATAACTATCACTAGTCCTTGTTATAGAACATGACAACAATGAGATTCCTCCTCTTGCACCACACCTATTGAGCAAACTCAATATACTCAAGACATGCTTGCATCGCGTATTAAGAAAACTCAACATGTTCACGAAGTGCCACTTTCACAAGGGAAATAAGAAGTGCCATTTGGGATGATATGACATATTTTTTCAAGAACGAGGATGGCGTAGGATTAATTAAGGATGATCCAATCAACTTGAATCAAGCCATTAAGAATGATCCAATCAACTTGAATCAAGCCATGCACAGTTCTAATGACAAAAGGTGGAATGATGTCATCAAAGATGCGATGAAGAAGTCTATAAAAGATATTAACATTTGGGATCTCGTTATATTGCCTATAGTTGTGAAACCTATTGGTCTAAAATGGATATTTAAAACCAAGAATGATTTCAAGAGTAATATTGAGAGATATAAGGCACATCGAGTCACGAAAGGTTTCACTCAGAAAGAAGGCAGTGAATAGAATTTCTCTCTAGTATCTTGAAAAGATTCTTTTAGGAAAATAATGGTACTTGTGGCTTATTTTGATTTAGAGTTACGTCACATGGATGTAAAGGCTGGGTTCCTCAATGGAGATATTTATGATATGGTTTACTTTGTTCACCTAGAACACATTTTTTGTGGGTCATCCTAAATCTGTGGTATGTAAACTCAAAAAATTCATCTATGATCTCAAATAAGCTTCCCGTCAATGATTACACAAATTTCACCAAGTTACACTCGACAATATGCTTGGTAATTGTGTAAATTACAAGTTCAATAGGAGTAAATATATTTTCCTAGTGTTATATGTTGTAATGTTGATGACATTCTACTTGTTAGTAGCGATATAGGCTTACTGTACAAAACCAAGAAAGTTCTAACAAAGTATTTTCAAATAAAAGATCTTGGTGAGGCCTATGTTTTATTGGGTATTGAGATACAACGGGATCACTCTCGAAGTATACTCCAATTATCACAAAAGAATTATATCAATGATATTTTGAGTTGAAAGACAGTAACCCAACAAATACACTAGTTGCCAAAGAAAACAAGTTTTGTCTCACTCAATTCCCCGACAATCCTTAAAAAGAGCATAAATGCAGAAGATACATTACTCGTCCTTAAAAGGGAGTCTAATGTATGCTCAAGTTTGTACTCGTCCTAATATAGCATTCATAGTGGGAGTATTGGGTATATACTCAAACCATCCTGACATGCATCATTGGAAGGCAACCAAACAAGTGATGTGTTTTTTAAAGAGAATAAGGGAATACATGCTTATTTATTATAGATCATATAGTTTGGAGTTCTAGGGCACTTTGACTCTGATTTTGCTAGATGCCAAGATATTATATGCTCTATTGGTTATATTTGCATGTTGGCTAGAGAGGCTATTTCTTGGAGATTTGCTAAGCGGAATCTTATAGATCCTTCCATAATGGCAGGAGAGTACATAGCTTGGTATGAAGAATCTGATTATGGATTATTGTTGTGAAACTTTGTCATGAGGTTACGTGTGGTAACCTGCATTGAGAAGCTGCTGACGATTTATTGTGACAGTAAGGCCGAAGTGTTAAACTCTAATAACAATAGAAGTTCCATTAACATTAACTACGTAATTGTTAATGAGAGAGTTCAAAATAGAAAGATTTCTATATAACACATCGAGACTAAATGCATGCGAGCTGATCCATTAAACAAAGGTTTACCACCCAATGTGTTTCATGAGCAAACTTCTCACTTAGGCGTTATTCTAGATGATACCTTGGTTTAGTAGGAATTGTTTGTGTATATGTTATATACATTGACTAATGACTCTACAAAATAAAGTGATGTTATTTGATCAGTTTCTATTTTCAATATAATGTTCTCTTACTCCAATATTTATTTATTTATTGCATAAAGTAATTTATTGATCTCATTAAAGTTGGATCAGTTGAAAATAGACATGTTTAAGATAATTTTTGGACGTTTAATTTTTTGAAAAAACTTAAGTAGTTTCGGCTTATTGAATAATTCGACTTTTTAATTTCATCTCGGCCGTTCATTATGAGATTAAATCTCAGCCGTTTGTTTTTCTTTAATTTTTTAATTGAATTTAATTCATAAAATAAATTCCTTAAAGACCACTTGACTTATTTCCAATTAATATACGACCTCATTAAATTTTTTTCTTGTTATGTTGGTATGCATAGATGGGAAATTATTATTTAAATATCTGATCTTTAATATTTCACTTGCTAGGCACTATAACTTTAGAAATTGGAAATTCTTACTCTTTGACGTAACGTCATCCACGTCATCCAATTACATATTTGATTGTGGTGAATAATACATGTGTCTAGTTTGAAACCTAGAGATAAGTTGGACAAAGGTTGTTGTTCAATAGAACACATACAAAAGTGAACTCTTCAAAAATCATTCATTCTAATTGCAATGAATAGAGATCACCTTTAGATAATTAGAAGTGATGAATAGAAGGAACCAAGGCGGGAAAAAAACTAAATTAATACAGTGTACAACAGGAATTATCAAGGACAACCGAAATTCGCCTCCGACTAATTTCAATGGAAGGGAAAACGAGAAATCACCACAAAATCGGGCCAAAGTAAAAATTCGAGAACATTTGGAGGAGCAAACAACATTGAATTCATAAATTTGTTCTCAAGAGTGAAAAGTAGAAGAGTTGAAACAAGGATGATGTTAAGTTTTTCTATCAATAAATTCAAGTCACAAAGTTAAAGTGATTCGTAAGTGCAATGTTAATATTAAGATGTTCATATATGAAAAAATCCAACACGAAACATCAAAATGTAAGATACAAGTAAACCGTACCGCATATTAATTGGAATTAAGTGAATTGGTCCGTAAGGAATTAGTTTTATAAAATAAATTAGTATCAGAAATTAAAAATAATGAATGGCCTCGATTTAATCTTGTAATGAGCGGCTGCGATCTATAAGACGGGAGTACTGAAGACCTCAACCTAATTGTTTGACAGATATGAAATTGTTTGCACTGTAGAAACAATTTTAGCACCCATACCAAACAAGGGGATAAATTAACGCATGACGGAGAGGCTGGAACAACTTAGTACATTAGACATGGGAAGAAAATGCCATAGTTTAGTATTTTGAGCATCACACAGCGCTCGAAAGGATGATTCATGCAAGATTGTCAATGTTGGAAAGATAATTTTATTAGATGTTGACAACATGTCCAACTTTGATGTTAACAACACACAGCTGTGTGTTAGAACCCAAAGAACCACGAGATGTCTATTACGCGGCCATGTGCTGCAACAAACGGCGCGTGTTGATAACACACGACGAGTGTTGGCTTCTGACAGGATTTTTTGGCTTTGAATCCTTCTCCAACTTGGAAAACATCATATATAAACCTTTGAGACCCCTTTTGGACGTAATATACTTCAAATACTTCATGATAGACAAATTTGTCGAGCTCTTAGTGACAATTACAGTTCCAGACAGATGATTGAAGCAAGATAATCAACGACGATTGGTGAAGGACGAATAATCAAGTAGAAGATTGGGATTTCCATGAAGACCATGTCGTCTTCTCTAGTTTTTCTTCTCTTCTCTTGTTATTTATTTTTTGAGACTATAAGTTGGTAAACCTTTATGTGGTTTAGATAAGATGGAGCTTTAGTTTTGACGTTGTATCGATGATGGTTTTTTAACCCTTTGATTATGCTATGAATGTTATTTAGGATAGTATTGTGTTCTTGCTAAAACTTAATTTTGGATTTAATCTTGTCTTTGACATTGATTTGTTGGTCCGAGTGGAACGTAGATCAATAGAACACTTAGGAAGAACTGTATATTCCTTTTTACCTTGAGAGTGGAGCGGTTCGTCTAGAATTTGTGCAACATTTACGTTGTATCATTTCATTGAACGCATGTAGTGCATTTTTCTTATGATAAGATTAGCTCGAGAGAGGAGTTTTATGTCAAGCAGAATCAATCCTTAGATTCGTGGGAGCGCTCTAAGGTTATCTCAAGAAATTGCCAAGCCATATTACATGTTTAATTGGGATTACATAGCATTCATTAATACAGTATTAGCTATTGTGGACTTGAGTCTAAGTAACCTTCCATCGCATATTTCAAACTCTATTACTAGCATTTTAGTTTCTTTTAATTCAGTTCTCAGTTTATAATTCAAAACTACAACATTCAAACAACCCAATCATCCTTATTACTTGGTCTAGTTTTCACATCTAAGTTGAGTAATAGCATTAGAAAGACCCTAGGGGAATAAATGATTCCATTACTTAATCCTAGTGGATATTTGAAAGGTGATGTAAAATTTGATTGTTAAATTGGTGTTGTTGTCAGAGACTTTTCTAAATATAGGAATGACTTAGATTGTTAGCTATTCCTTTACTTTTCTTTTCATATATTTCCTCGTACGTGGTTTATTGAGGTTGCTTGTGAGTTTCATATATTATTCATGATTATAGTTGGAATGGAAAGTGGCAAGGTTCCTATGTTGAAGGTAACTATAATGAAAGTTGTGGTTCTTCATCCAACCAATTTTCTGAGAACCAAGGTTCACCAAGCTACTACCACCCTAATCAAGGATGAGAGCTACAACAATGGAACAACTTTAGGCCCGAATCAGATTCATATTGGAATTCCTTTTTTCAAGACTTATCACCATCCTTCTACCACCAAAACTACAATGAAGACTGTCCCCCATTTGAAAATCAATATTCAGGATCTGAATTATATCAACCTCGGCCTCTTGATAATACATATGCAAATATTCTTTTAGAGCAATATCTTGCACAAAGTGGTGAATACATTGCCAGGAGTAGCAAAGAAATTAGGATGCTTGATCTACGTCAAAGTGTGAAGTCTCAACGATGGCAAATCAACTCGTGGCACAACTTAAAGAACAATATTCTCACCCTCAACCACAAAAATTGGTTGATTATAAAGATAAATATGATCTAGGAGTATCAGTTGAAGTAATAGAAGAAGTGGTGGAAGAATTACCTTTCTTTGAAGACAATCTAGTTGTCCAGGATGGCAAGTATAAAGAGTTTTAAAGGGACGAATTACCCTAACTTGAAGATAACCTAATTTTTCAAGATGAGGATTAAAAAAAAGTTAAAGAGGAGGATGATGAAGAGTCCATGGAAAAGAAATGTGAAGATGTGAAGCCTCTCCATAATGACATCGAAGCTACCTTTGAGTACTCCATCGTTTGGTGCTGCCCTCCAATATTGGTCTCACCAAAAGAAACTAAGACGCTTCTTGATTCTTATTTAATTATGAAGTACTAATGTCAGGATACCGATAATGACTGCTTCACACACAAGAATAGAGAGGTCATTACCTTGGGAACATAAATGCATGCACCAAAGGAATTCTCCAGCTACACCATTGGATCGAGGATATTTGAGAATACAGGTGTCGACAAACCATACTACCTCTTCCCTCATCAAGTAGTTGTGATCAAGAAGAGCATGCCATTTCAAGGCACAAACTGGAGGTCACAACTACTTCATCGGTTTCTCCATCAATCTCTAAGGGTACTACTTGGCATTCAACTCCAATCTGTATACAAACTAATGATATTCAATGAGGTTCTGACTTAGGGGGGCCTAACCAATGTATCGTCTAGCTTAAAGACGTAAAATAAAGAGCGCGTCTTGGGAGGCAACCCTAGTGTTGATTATTTTGTTTAATTTGGTTTTTCCTATGTCATATGGTCGAACTATTATGAGTTTATTTTCTCCTCTTTTAATTCTCATGATATGATGTAACGGATTGGCACTAGCCTTTTCTCTTTTGTTTCTTGTGTTTCTCCATGACTGTAGAACTCTTATCCTATCTAGATGATGTCTCGATCTCAATTGCCAGCAGAATGGAGCTTTGGTCCTTGACTAGGATCTGCATTTGCTCTATTTTTTGCTCTTCAAGTTAGTACAGATTCTCTTGTTTCTCCCTTACTATGTTTCTATGGTCCATTGAGGATAATGTCCTGTTTAAGTATGGGTGGATTTTGTTACTTCTCGGGTTTGTGATTCAATATGTAGTCTCCTTGTTTGTGATTAAATTTTGACTTGATTTTCCTTTTTGAAAATTCCACTTGAACTTAGTTTGTGGATGTTAGTGGATGCATGTTTAGTGTTCTTGCTTTATTTATGGTTGTCGTCGATGTTAGGATCTCAATTTTGAACCATCTGTCATTTTACCTGAAGTTATTATACTAGGGACTCCTATATATGATACATATGAATAGCCACCCTTTACTGTTTTGTTCTATGTTGCAGTAGAGTATATATTGTATCCAGCAAAACAAATTTGCGTAGGTTGTTATGAAGATAAAATAGGCAGGAGGAGTCCGAATAAGGTT
This sequence comes from Linum usitatissimum, assembly GCA_030674075.2. Classification (NCBI taxonomy): domain Eukaryota; kingdom Viridiplantae; phylum Streptophyta; class Magnoliopsida; order Malpighiales; family Linaceae; genus Linum; species Linum usitatissimum. Next base: position 558,364 of record JAUJYP020000273.1, on the reverse strand, counting down.
GCTAAAAGATGCCAATCAGGCTGAATATAAAAAAATTTCGTGGGGGCTCGGTTACAACCTAAAACATGCAGGGAAAAAACGCTTGTAGTCGACCGTCTTTCTAACCTTTCCGAGGCTTAGGGCATGGGCCTGAGATTGGTTACTTCCAAGTTCAGCTACGGTTGAAACTACTCCGATTTTGAAAAATTGTTATCTAAAGGAGCCAAAAAAAAGAAAAGCAAAGAATTTCAAAATTAAAGAAAGTAAGCTTTGTATACAGTAGTATATAGAATTAGATAGTCAAGTAAGCAACTCAAAATAAGAGGGAGGTGCTACCATTACTTGAGTCCTATGATCAATAAATTTTTTTGAAGCCCTTCTTTACCAGACGAAAGAGTAATCCCGGCCAGGATGAGCCGTCAGTCTGTTTCTTCCGCTGATAAGTGTTTGTAGGGATACAGATATACTTTGATGGCTAGCTGTCAAGTCATTTTTATAATATGCATGAGTTTATCTTCTACTCGTCTAAAGAATTCAGTGGTGCAAGCCTAATTGTGAGGTTTGTTAATTGACATACATTTTGTTGCACCATGATAGTTTTGAGGTCCTAGCCTATGTTTTTCCTATCACCACATTTTGAGTTCTTTGTACAGTGTGATTAGTAGATTTGCTCGCGGACAAGCAAACGTTTACGTGTAGGGAGATTTGATGGGCTCGATTATTAGCATAAATTTTCCCTCTTTAATTGAAATATTTTGACGTTTTGATGCCTTAACATGTTCGAATTCATGACGTTTGGTACATATTTGGGTCCCTTTGGTCCCTTGGGTAGTGTTATGTTGGTTTGTATGTTTTTGGTATATCTCAGGTGTCATATGACGTCTCGGGATGAATTAAGACAAGACGGGGAGGCTAGAAAAACTTAGTACCTCCAACTTGGGAAGAAAACGTCACAGTTTAGTAAATGGGGCATAACACATCACTCGGAAGTCCGATTGTTACAAGATCAACGGCGTTGGAAAGATATTCGATTGTCTATAACTTTGATATTGACAGCATGTCCAAAATCCATGTATCTCTAACACACAATTATGTTTTAGTGACCAGAAGCCACCGAATGTCTCTTACACGTCTGTGTGTTGCAAAACACGGCGCGTGTTGATAACACATGGCGTTGTTGGCTTCTGATGGGATTTTGCGCTTTGAATCCATTTCCAACTTGGAAGACATCATATATAAATCCTTGAGACCCGCTTTGGATGAAATATACTTCAACTACGAATAGACATATTTTCGAGCTCTTAAAGAGAGCTAGAGTTCTAGAGAGACGATTGAAGCGAGAGGATCAACCACGATTGGCGAAGGGCAAATCATCAACTCACAGATTGGGATTTCCATGAAGAACATGTCATCTTCTCAGGTTTTTCTTCTGTCTCTTGTGACTTATTTTCCGAAACTATGAGCGGCTAAACCTTTCGTGTTGTTTAGATTAGATGAAGCCTTAGTCTAGACTTTGTATGGATGATTGATTTTTAACCCTTTGATTATGCTATCAATGTTATTCAGGATAATACTGTGTTCTTTTTTAAAATCTAATTTCTTGCCTCATCATCTTGATTGAATCTTTGTCATTGATTGGTGGGTCCGAAAAGAATGTAGATCAATAGGATGCTTAGGAAGATCTCTAGATTCTTTGCTAGCTTGAGAGAGGAGCGGTTTGTCTTGTATTTTTGTAGCATCTCTTATTGTGGCATTTCATCGAACACCTATAATGTTTTTTTCTTGGGTGAAGATTAGCTCAAGAGAGGAGTCTTAGGTCAAGTAGAATACATGCTTAGATTCATCTGAGCGGTCTTACAAGCTATCCAATCTGCAGCTTTGTTGAGATTTCGACCAGTGTACCAGACCGAAAAACACGGATTTGAGTGGAGCATAGAAGACACACTATCAAGGTAACTGTAGCATTTCCATGGCCATATCACCGGAGGGCCTTGGAGACACTTGACCAAGGTAAGGCAGTCGGAGAAGACCAAGCAAGGATGGAGGGATCAAATTACAAGAGAGACGGCTTCTAGAAGCGCACGAGACTCGACCATAATAGGCGAAGAACAGGAACATGAACTGAACTTCCCATCGTAAATTTGCATGTTGGTGTTAGGCATAATAACACCATATGCCACCTTTTGGTAATCATTCAAGAATGATCCATCGGAATGTACCCTACAAGAAGGTACTCGAAAAGCGGTAAGTCAAGGAGCAGGTGTGAGGCATTCAGCTCACTAAGGGGCGACAAGAGGGCCGAGATGGAAAGAGGAGGTGGATGGGGAGGATCCAAAAGCTGTATTTTCATAAGCATAAGCGTATGTAGTGATATGGGGAAAAGGTAGCTTCTTGCAAAAGACGAAGGCGTTCCTTGGTTTCCAAACATTCCATGACAAGGCCACACCGTGGATTAAGGTCCAAAAATCAAGATGATCCAGCAGTCCAAAATACCAAGAGACGAAAGAGTTGTTAACAAGCGGGTTTACAAGGGACAGGGAAGCCAAAACAAACGCAAGAGACATGTGTGAGCCGAAATATAGACAATGAAGGATAGAATCTTCCTTAGGATGGCTGATGAGACACATGGGATTCGTGGCACATTGTCATTTGAACATGTTGCAGGTGGTTACAAGAGCCTCTTGAATGCATGTCCAAAGGAAGAACAAGATCTTTGGTCGAAGAGACAGGCTCCACAGCCACTTCCAATCCTTTGCATCAACGCGTATGAGCAAATAGGCGTGTGCCACCGACAGGCAAACTCCATGCGAGCGGCATGATAGGCGGAGAGAATGGAGAATATCCCATCATTACTGAAAATTTGATTTAACATATTTCTCATCCTCATTTAAATGATATTTCATGCATAATTGTATAACTTTAGGTAGAAGCTTAGAGTGTTTCTTACATTTTAAACGTTTATCTTAATTTAGTGTCTCAAACCCGATCGGGGTCCATTTGATGCAATTCTTGAGTGTTTTTTTAATAAATTTCAGGTACATGACATTATCAATGCATTAATCAAAGTGATAGGGCATGCATTGATGGTCTAGGACAAGCAATGAGAACCAATTCAATATCACGGGACAACTCTGTAAGCAGAAGGATCTCTCCTTGGTCAGAAAATGTTGCAGTTTCGTATTTTTGACATATTTCCTAGCTCAAAAGTTCGATTGATGCAAGGCCGACGACATTGGAAAGCTATTTCAATTCCCTAAAGTAAGAGAAAGAGGAGATTCTGATTCTTTGGGTTTAATGTGCGCCAAAAGCCGTAGAAAAGTGCGGCACACATTAAACCAGTCTAAGTCGCATTTTGGCCAACCGACAGACACAAGGGTTTCTCCCCTTTAAAAGCCTGGTTCCTCTTCATAATTAGAGAGACTTTCCTAGACAAAATTCAGACCATATTTCAGAGATGTTAGAGGGACTAGCAAGCAACACTTCAAGAAGCTCAGATCAGACACAGTAATCAAGATTGGCGAATCCCGTACTTCATAAATCTTCGACGAAATTAGGTTTTTTGAGATCTCTTGCAACCCTAGTTTCAACGTTTTCCTTCTTTGAATCTGATTTGTCATTTGAAGATATGAGTAGCTAAACTGCGTGTTCTTAGATTAGATGAACCCTAGGTAATTCCTTATGATCGAATGATTTGTTAACCTTTGACGATTATGTGAGTTGGATGGATGTTTGATGTTTAATTTTGATTTAGTTTTCTATTCTTGTCTGATCAACTGGAATAGGATATTGCTAGTTTTGCGACTGTCTCGAAAGAGATTGGATATCTAGAATACCGAAATTAAACAACTAGGTTAGGTGTCAACCCTCGTTTGGGAACGAACAAACTAGTCCGTCGTGTGAGCAGTTCTCGTCTGTTTTATCGCCTAGTGGATTTCAGTTTGTCTTGAAAGAACAGATTGGTATACTGGATAGGTAGCTGATCTAACTGTTAAGTTATTTTAATTACCCAAGTTTCGTTTGTGTCCTATGATCCTTTCATTATGCTTTTACTCAACCTTTGCAACACGGTCTAGATTGAATAATTTGAGTTTAGTTTGGAATTATGCTACTATTTCAATTAGCACTAGCAATTAAAACCAAGAGAAATGGAGAACTGGGTTTGAACAGAAGGAGAAAATAAGTTCCTAGAAGGGATGTCGATCAAGCTCAACTTCCTAACAATATTTGGTTCGGACAAATATTGGACTAGGATTGAATATTAAGATTCCTCTGATCACTCATAGGAATCTGCTACACGATCATGCACACAAATTATAACTACTAGCTTTAGTAATCAAAGTAGGAATCACCCTAACTAGGCTAACTAGTAATGGACACCAATATGTTCTACAAAGTGATAAGGTGTTCTTTTGACATAAAAGATCTCACATGCAATTGGAAATGGTGTGAAATTGGTCCATCAACACCTAAGCTACTGATAACTACACCGAACTTGGTCCATTAGATTCAAATCAGAGCGCCTGCCAAATGCTCGATGAAATACCATTAAAACCAATTGAAACACAGCATGTAGAATCAAGCCACGACTTGGTTCACCGATATATTTCTTCTATCTTAGATTGTTAATCATATGAATTCCAAAGCTCGATCAAACAAAGGAGTTCATATATTTGACCTCATTTAAGTCATGACAGGAACTAGGTTCGAAGAACAACACTTAAACAATCCTTTATTCAAATCCAATTATCCATCAAATGGCCGACCCTATACTTTTACGGAGAGTATCATGGCTCAATTCTTACATCCCAACCAAAAACTCTATGAATTTAGCTACTCATGTAATGAGAAGAAGAGAAGATCAAGAAAAACCTAACCATTATCTTTTCTAAGAGATGACCAATCAAAGTCACCCCAATCTTCACTTTCGGTCTTCTAGTTCCAATCCATGCTTTGATCTTCAATGGAACCTCCTTTAATTCTTCCATGGGTCTTCTCTGGATGAAAATATGATGATTTTGCAGAGGAAATTCGGGGGGAAAGGTCGGTGGAATTGTTGAAGAAGATCTCTCATCTCTTTCCTCAAATCGCTCCTTTTATATGGAAACTTCCCGAACATAGAGGTGCACGGCGTGCACCCTTAACTCTGCCAAAGGTTAAGTTGAGGTTATGGCATGCACGTAGTTCACATATCCATGGCGTGCAGCCCTTTTTCCATCGTGAGGTAATTTGAGCTTAGGGCATGCACGATGTGCATGTGTGCACATCTCCCAATTCTTTTTCTTCACCAAATTTTGCAACGTCATCCCATTTGAGCTCCAACCGTTCTTTAATACGCTCTCGTAGGCTCATAGCCAGACCACATGTCTCTAAAGTACCTGTGCATGAAAAATACTATAATAAAACACATCAAATGGACCGAAACAATCCAAGTGAACGGGTCTAGGACACACAATGCCAAGACTCAAAATTACAATGAATTGAAGCACAAACAAGTTAGTCTTCAATCAAAAAGCATGCAGATAGAGTGAGATAAACACTATAAATCTTAGCACTATCAATAGCAGATTAGCATACCCGAAAGGGCATGATTTGATTAGAGAAGAACTGCAACGGTGAATTGAATTTATCTTGTTTTGCATAAATTGTTGAAGTTGATTATCATTTGTGAATTGGGATAGCCTAGAGTAGGGGTGGAAATTGGTTTATGGTTAGTGGTTATAGCCGCTAACCGCACCAAAAATTGGGGTTTTCTGTTAGTGGTTCGGTTAGCGTTAGGAAAATGGTGCAATTTGTGGTTAGTGGTTTAACCGCAAACAATTTGGTTAATTACAAAAAATCCGAATAAACTGCATTTTAAAAGATCTAATAATTTTTTAATATTAAATGTGACTTGGCAATGTACTTCTTTGGTTTCATAATTACGTTTCTCACTACCTTTTCAATTTTCATTTTAGTCTACAAAATTTATTTTTTTTGTAATTGTAATAGTCCTGTGTATGTACTAGTATTAGTTTTTCATAATGTACTATTCATTATCATCGTAAGTTTTTGTCATCTTATTTTTGTGTAACTATTATTCCATATGCTTATATGGCTAAATTAAACATTTTGATTCAAGTAATGCTCAAAAATTTGCTGAAACTTTAGTTGTATTTTTAAGATTAAAATTTGATTTTTTAAAGAAGTGGTTTTGTGGTTAACCAATAACCAAATCAAAAATTATGGTTTGATTAGTGGTTAATCGCAAACAAAAGAGGTGTGGTTTTCAGTATCCTTTTTTTTCATTTGTATTGTGGTTAACTACATAAATCAGTTTGGTTAACCACAACTGAACCATGTTTACCCCTAGCTTAGGGGGATTCAAAGTCTAATCAGTTTCTTCCAATTAGTCAAAATACTTAATCATGTAGTCTTGTAAACTTGTTTAATTTCCCGTTATTTACTGGTTTTAGACATATTCTGATAAATCATGTAACTCACACCACAACTTTGATATAACCGATTGACACTTTCCATAACTCTGAATAAACCCGATTAACAGACCCTATAAATTCGACCCCAGTTATTTCAATAACTAGGTTTTTTTTCAAATGTGTAAAAACGTTATCAGAATGATTTTACCCAGCGTTTCAAATACCCACAAGATTGCTCTAATGGAATCATATTTCCATAGGGTCTTTCTAACGCTATTACTTAGTTCAAATATGTTAACTAGACCAAGTGACAATGAAGGTTTGTTTTTTTGAGTGTTTGTCTATCCAATTATCAACTTAGAATTCAAATTAATAGAAAACAATTCAAATATGTTCGTACTCGAATGCACTAAAGCTAGCAATGCATGGATGAATGACATGCAATCTCAATTAGATAGATTACAATGGCTTGGCAATTTCCTACTGTAGTCATAGACCACTCTCATGACTCTAAGGATCTATTCTGTTTGACTGTAGACTCCTCTCTCGAGCTAATTTACACCCAAGCAGAACACACTAAAGGTGTTAAATAAAATGCCACAACTAGAATGTTGCAAAAAGCCTAGACGATCCATTCCTCTCTCGAGCTAACGGAGAATCTACAGTTCTTCCTAAGCGTTCTATTAATTACCGTTCGTCTCGGACCCACTAACCGATAAAAAAATTCAATCAAGATCAAACGAAGTTGAATATGATATTTAGGATTAGAAAGAACACACATGAAGCATAACACATGGCCGTGTGTTGCAAATACACGTCATGTGTTAGCTTCTGACGGGACTTTCGGCCAAAATCCTTCTCCAACTTGGTCTAGAAGCTTATATACCCTTGAGACCCCTTTCGATGAGATAGACTTCATTAGTAACATATTTCAAGCTCTTAGAGACGATTGAAGCGGGAGGATAAACCACAATTGGCGAACGGGGAATCATCAGGTTGAAGATTGGGAATTCCACGAAGAACATGTCATCTTCTCCGGTTTTTCTTCTCTTCTGTTATGATTTATTTTCTGAAACCATGAGCGGCTAAACCTTTTTTGTTGTTAGGATGAGATGCAAGTCTAAACCCTAAATCACAAAAGCTAAGCTAAACTTTAATCTAATCAAAACAACACAAAAGGTTTAGCCACTCCTGGTTTCAGAAAATAAATCACAAGATAAGAGAAAAAAAAAACCAAAGAAGACAACATGTTTTTCATGGAAATCCAATCTTTGACCTGATGATTCCCCGTTAGCCAATTGTGATTGATCCTCTCGCTTTAATCGTCTCTATGAGCTTGAAATATGTCTCTAATGAAGTATATCTCATCTAGAGGGGTCTCAAGGGTATGTATAAGCTTCTATACCAAGCTAGAGAAGGATTTTGGCAAAAAATCCCTTCAGAAGCTAACACACGACGTGTATTAGCAACACACGGTTGTGTGTTATACTTCTTGTGGCTCCTGGTCGCTAACACGGCCATGTGTTGTTAACACACGTTGTATAATATGAATACACATATTTCGCTCTCCACGTCAACATTAAAGTTTCAGGCAATCAAATTACCTTTCCGACGCTGATGACCTTATATCAATAGGACTTCCAAGAGATGCATTATGCTCAAAATTCTAAACTGTGACATTTTCTTCCCATATCGAACGTACTGAGTTGTTTTAGCGTCCTCCCCATGCATTGATTCATCCCGAGACGTCATATGACACATGAAATGTACCAAATTATAGAAGGAAAACATGATGATTACCCCTTTGCCAATTTTAGTTGATCCTCTTGCTTCAATCATCTCTAAGAGCTTGAAAATATGTCTCTACTGAAGTCTATCTCGTCCAAAGGGGTCTCAAGGGTATGTATAAACTTCTAGACCAAAGTCGGGGAAGAATTTAAGCCCAAAAATTCCGTCAGAAGTTACCACACTTGTCCTCCCCATCCCACCCAATCCGACAATGGACAGATTGGTTGGAATTCCCCCTGACCGTCCAACTACACCAACAACGAAACTATCCGAAAAGGGTAGTTTGCGAATGACTTCAATAGCTGTCGTGCTGCTGATTTATAATTCTAAAACAGTGACAACAATGGGACGATAAGTCTGGAAGTAATGTAACAACGTGGTAGTAAAATTTTGATGGCCTACACCCCGATAGTTCCAAGACAAAAACCTAATCATTAAAAAATAACTAAAGAGGAACGAAGGTACCCGAGAGTCAGGAAACGACGGACATAGCCGCCCTGGAACTCTCCCTCCCATCTGCAGTATCCATTCCCTCCAAATGAGAATATTTATCGAGAGGTTGATTGAGATCAAGAAACTCTTGGTTCGGTCCCTCGAGATCCCCTAAAGCAGCAGTTTGTTGAACCATCGACGTAGCTTTCGATTTTCTAGCATATAACCCAAATTGGAAACCTTCCAAATCCACATTCCTAGTTAGATTGATCAAGCTTCCAGGCTCCATTTGTAGATTGTGAAGAGCTTTTTAAAGAGGCATCTCTACTCTTAACTTGTTGCAACATCAACATGCCAACAATCGATTCTAGAGGAGGGTGAGGAGCCGGAATAACTTGTTTTAGGTTAGCGAATACTTTGCCCAAGGTACTGAGAGAATGATCGGCAGTTGGGGAAATTGAGGGTGAACCTTCAACTATGTTCTTCGGAACATCATTCATCTGCGTTTTAGGGCTATGTAGATGGGCAATAGTCGTAAATTCCTTGATATGAGAAGAGATATGTGAAGAAGAACTAGAAATTTGATCGGATTGCATATCAGACACCAAGGATGAAACAAAAGCCGCGCCAATCACTGATTGCCATGATTGGGAGGTCTCAATGAGATTCTTCTTGACTGCCGGTTTGACCAGGCTTTATTTCGATTTCAAATTTTTGGCCACCTCACCCTTTTTGCCATTAATATTTTGCAATTGGAGACACAACCCACTTTCAGGATGGGCCTTTTTGGAGCTGACATTAAGACCCGACATAGGGATAGGACTCGAACTAGCAAACGGAGTGTGGGCCCGGTTAAAAGTTGATCAATGGAGGGTCAGAATCGTTCCTTTTGGGCTTCCATGATTTTTATGGTATGTCAGCCAAGGACCGAATTCTAATCTCTTGTCGCCGGCGACAGCATCATCAGTCTCATGAGCTTGATTTCCATACTTCCTTTAGGCAGTTGCGTAGCAAAAACAGGTCGATTCAGGGGATTATTGGGGCACAGGGAAGTCTCATGACCTATACAGCCACAATCAAAACAGAGTGAAGGAAGATTCTCATATATAACATCTTGCCAAACGTCATCAACGAAAACACCCGTCTCCACATCTTGTTTAAGGTTGACTTCCACCGCGAGGCGAGCAAACTTTCCTCGAGCCGTAGATAACGTCTGATGATCGATACAAATGATATGCCCAATTAAATCGCCCAACTCCCAAATAATCTCCTTATGATAATACTATATACGTAACTCTGGAAATCTAACCTCGAAAACCATTATAGGAGGAAGGGTCGAGGTAACTCAAAAAGAAGTAGGATTCAGAATCATCCATGGACCGCCAGTAAGACAATAGTCATAATCTTGAGGATTACGAAAATACACTATGAATACATCGTTATCCAAATCAATCATTTGTATTTTACCTTGCGGTCTCCACATATTCCTAAGCCGATCATACATGTACTGAATGTTAACAGTCATTCCCATGAGCTTGACGATGAAAGCTTTCCGGAGAAGGGCACATATCTTTTCACGTAATTTTCCAGAGGTATTAAGATAACCATGACAATTTTTATGTGTAAGGGATATGTCATGGTCCTTAATAACAATCCAGGAGGGACTAGTAACCTATGAGGGTTGGAAAGACCTGGAAACCGCCGCTGCATATGATGGTGGATTGATAATAGAAGCGCCATGCAACTAAGAGGGTGATGGCTGCTACGATTTAGAGTCTTGAAGATCAGGCATAGGAAGCTCTGGAGCCAGAGTAAGTTCAGGGGGCCGGACCATCAGCTAGACGGGAAGAGGAAACTGGAATTTCGGAGTCGAGATAGAATTCATATTTTTTTCTCCAAAATTCTCATTGGATAATTGAAATCCATACTTTGATCCAAGTTTTCATTCACAATCTTTTTAATTCCAATTTAACTTATTTACACTAATTTCAACTGAACTTTCATGAGAATCATAATTTTTATTGCAAAACATAGAATTAAAACCGTAGAATTTTGTTACCTTGGAAACCAATCAAATTTATTTTCTCCTCCTTTCAAATAATTAACTGTCCGCGTTATCGTTCCTCATGTGTTCTTATTCTTTTAATCCCAAATAAAATCCTTCTCGTTTATTCCTTGATTTCTAAATCAATAATCAAGCTTCAACAATTGTACCTCATTTTTTTATTTGAGAGAATACAATCCATATCCAAATATCCAACAGATGGTAAATTTTTCTATTTATATATTTTAAAATCTAGGAATAAAAAGAAAAAGTATGTCTATACCAACTAAACTTTGCTGGAAAAAAGAGGTCCCTCGCATAGAACTATCAAGGTATGGAAACCGTCATTAATAAGGTGTGAATTGAGGAAAATGGTGAATCACCACCTTCCATCCTTTTTATTCCTTTCAGAAACTAAACATTCGTCCAATTATGTTCGGAATATACTAATTACGATAGTATGTTCGAACAATGAAATCGTTTCTACTAATCGAACTAAAGGAGGAATAGCTTTGGCTTGGGACCCTTCCTTTACCTGTCACTCTGTTTTATCCCTTCAATTTCCTATTTTTATCAAATGGACTCTCCCTAATAATTATAGTCGGCGTTTATTTAACGATGGATGTCGCTGCTCGTGCCCAACAATTCCATCAATTGCAAAATTAATTTTTAGATTTTTACGCACTTTTTGTGATTTTTGGTCACTTTAATGCTGTGACCATCCCGACGATTACAACCCCACCCACACTCAATGGCCTATAGGAACTCTGTCATCCAAGAAGTACAACTCATTAAGGTTGGGTTGTTGGGGAAAAGTGGACTTGGTCCAACAATAGCGCTGACGGCCTCATCCATCAAAGACTATATCATTTTTCTCATTTGTTCCAATGGGTTAGTAGCTTGACATGGAACTACTGTCACCCATTGCTCGGCACATGGTTTGCACCATTTACATATTCTACTTCATTGTGTCCCTCCATCATCACCCATGAAACGCCTTTTCTGTTTCCACAAGCGATGGCTTACATGCCCCGAACTTCAAGAAATTGTTTTAACATAATGGAACATGACTTGTCATGGAATACCAATGTTTCAAGTAGGTACAAGATTGAAATGAAATTAGACACGCTATTGTTAAATGGGCTAAGGCTAGGACTACTAATAGTGCTCTCAAGATAAAAGAACTTGAGTGAGATTTAACAAAAGCCAAAGCGATTGAACCTATGGATTGGGGTTGGGTGTTTGCCCTACAAAAACAACTTGCTCTAGCAGCATATAATGAAGAGATTATGAAACCCGCCCCTAGAAGATTCAGTCAAACCAATGGTTTGGCCCATGCATACTAATTCAATTTCTATTCGACTCAACTCAAACCAACATTGACTAAACATTGTCATAAAATAAGCATTAAAGAGTATGATGAAACCTTTATTAAACCTTTAAATGGACAAGGCATGGATCTCATATCTGAAAATACAATACAAGAAGAAAAGAGATACATTTTCAAGTCTTAAAACATCAAAAAACTGATAACAACTTATATCATAATCCGACTAGCTCTTCCGACCATCCAGCTCCAAAATATGTGAGTGAACACACAAATATAACAGAAAGAAAATATCCAAACGGGGTCAATGCTAACCATAGAGTGCCTAAGAATAATCCAAGGCAGAACTGTGTCCGATCAAAGAAAAGAGAAACATCATCATAGAACAACTCCTTAACTCTATACTAGTAATATGACTCTACTGGCCTATTAGTAGGATACCTAGCATTAGCCACCCCTAACTGTGTGTGGATAGCCTCATAGTGGATCAGACTATGAAACCACCCTAGCCATGTGAGCAGCATCTCAGGCATATTTGACATGTTCTTAACCTCTCTTTAATACTAGTGGATTGGGCAATCTGGAGTTGAGTGACCAACGCATACACTACATTGATATCTAATCTAGCTACGCCTATCTTAGCCTATAATAAACACTGGATCACATACCACCTCTCAAACCTCAAGACCTTCATGCTCAAATTCATTATATCTTTTATAAAATATATCACATGCTACTACACAGCCTCGGAGCCCTCGCTCCACAAAATCAATCATCACATGGGAAATCACATCATAGGATTCCCTAACATCTAGTTATAGTTCTACACTGGACTAAGCAGTAACTAAACATAAACCCCACCTCTTAGACAATCTAACACCACTGATTCTACCTTGATATAACTACCATCACTGCCACGACTCCACAACCATTGCCCGTGCGTCGTTTGGAACTCAAATGATCAAGTTATACTCCATTTACTTTTTTGTAACAAACTGAAACTTGCAGGGGTGGAATCATCTTTTCACTGCCCAGCTGGACAGATTACAAAACTAGTCCCTTAACATTATACTGATTCCAGATCAATCATCCAACTTTCCAGAAACTATAATCCAACCCTTGAACTTTCCATAACCTACTAAAAGGTCACTTATCTTTCTGAACTTTGCTGATTGGTCATAGGACTTCCTGAGCTTGCGGAAAGGCTAAAATTCTCTAGCCATCTCCAAGCTTCTTGTAATCTGATTCCATCAATCTATTTGTATCAAACACGAACCCAATACTGCCCAGATCTCTGACTGCCAGAGGCTCCATTGATTCTCGATGCCAAGAACCATCACAGAATATCAACACATGAAGAAAATTTCAACTCCTAATTCCAAAACTAATCTCACAAAGGCTTATCTCAAATCCATATTTACCCCCTTGATCGATCTCGGGGAAACGATCTTGACATCATCCTTGTCGATCCTTTGAAATATTGAGGCAATCAAAACTCGTTTGCACATTCAAACTTGGATTGTCCTTCTTCAAACTTGCATTCATTGACATAGAATAGCAACCTAATTGACACTTCTAATTCTAATGTCGACTAAAAATGCTAACAAACCTTATGTATTGAACACACCACGGCTGTGCGAAAAGGCCACCACACCCGTTACAACATTGCACACCACGACGGTGACCGTCAATCACCCACAGTTGTCGTCACCAAAACAACCATGCACGTGGCCATTTTGTGACAACGCTCGTGGCCCTTTCCCTCACTCAGCCATCTCATTCCACATCGAAAAACAATAATTTTCCAATGTCATGCTTGGCAAAGATTTAATAATCTTCACTTAACAACCATATAGCAATCCATTCGAATCAATTTCACTCTTTTGCATGTAACTCACATATCAATGTAACCAAAGCCTAGCCTGAGTTCAACACCAACCAGAGTTAATTCAAAAGCTCAATCAAACTTGAGTTATGCTAGTAACCGAAAATTAGAGTGTCACATAAATGTATTGGAAACACCATTCAAGAGCAAAGTCGGTGATGGAAGGAGACCGTTATACCGCCTTCATTCACTATTCAGTCGCAAAAACAACGACAAAAAAAATATCATTTCTTCCCTTTTCAACCAAGCAGAGACGCCTCCCCCGAAACATATCCACCAATCATGGATAGCATTGTTATCAAATTTTACAAGGATTTATTTAATTCCTCTATCTCACCATCAGATCTCTCGAGTATATTAGCACCAATTCCAATTAATAAGCGTTTAAGACTATTAATGAATACGCCCAAGTAACAAACCTCAAAATAAAAATGTAGTTTTTAACATTGAAGCAGATCAGGCTCTAGGTTCTGATGGTTTCCCATGCATTTTCTTTCATACTTTTTGGGATATGTTGGGCATGAAATAACAAAGGCAGTTCTTCCTTTTTTTCCCAAATGAACAAATGCTATACGCTATAAATTATACTTGGATAAGACTTCTTCTCAAAGTCTCACATGTAAAAGATATGTGTCAATTAAGACCTATTGGATTATGCACAATCCTTTACAAAAAAATTTCAAAAGTATTAATGGAAAAACTGAGCCCGATATTACCAATAATTATTAGTCCCACCCAAAATGGCTTCGTTCTTGAACTTTCGATCACTGAAAGAATACTAATTGCTCATAAAATGATGCATTATCTCTCTGGACAAGGAGGAATGTACAAATTGATTAATGAAAAAATTACATCCTTAAACTACATCAAAGAAATCATTACTATGACAATTAAAGCATGGCGTAGAGCCTTCCTATTTCCTACTGGAATGGAAATCTTAGTCAAACTCGTTCTTTCAGTCTTACCCGTCTATACCATGAGTTGCTTTCTACTACTAACAAATAATATTTCACCACTTTACCAAAGTTTTCAAACTTTTGATGGAGCCAACCTGATCGTCCTCTTTTCCTCTCCCAGCCCGATTTGACATCCCTCTAAGCCCCCCTCCTTCCCCCTACCATATTCTGTAGGAAGTAAAGTACATTTAAAAATTGAGTACATTAGGAACTAATACATAAAAAGCGAGTATATAACAATAATATCAAAGAAATTACTATTTGATTAGAAGAATCGAGTACAATAAAATAAAAATTAAGTACAGACATGTACAAAGTCAAGAAACAATATACACACTTATACTTGTCTTAATACTCGTACTTTGTACCATAAGCATTTAGGTACGTAATTATGTACATGTTCTATACAAGAATTTTTTATATTTTGTACTAGCTTTTTTATAATGCATATGCTGTACACATATCAATCAAACTAGTAACTAAAAAATGCAAACGAGCCTCCCCAACATTGGGTGATTACATGAACTTCTATTGTTATGCAAGAACATGAGCAATCTTTTTATTATCTTTCCTCACAAAGCTAAGCATACAAGACGGTTTTGATTGAATAATGGCCCTGCATCGACGGATAATGTCACCACACTCCAAGTGATCCTCAACGGTATCTTGTCCAAATGCATTCACCACAACCTGCGCATCGGCTTTAAAGATAACGTTATTAATTTCATGCGCCATGCACCACTTCATCCCTTCCCATATAGCTAAAGCCTCATTCTCCTTGTCGCATGCTTCGTTGTTTGCAATGCCCCCTGTGTGCGGTGGAGGAGGATGCCACCTACCGCCAACAATCTGAACTGGCTCCCGCGACCCATCCTCATTCCTACAATGGCCTCTGATAAGGCTAGAATTTGTAGCAATTATCTATCTTTAGATGCATGCTTTTTGAGTGATTATTAGTTTGTTCGAGCTTCATTCTTGTGTGATTTCGTGTTTTGGCATTATGTGCCTAGACCCGTTCATTTGGACCGTTTCGGTCCATTTGATGTGTTTCTTTGTAGTATTTGTTGTCCACGGGTACTCTAGAGATAGGTGGTCTTGTTATGAAGCAATGAACGTGAAGTAGAGCATTTGATGTGTTTCTTTGTAGTATTTGTTGTCCACAAGTTTTCGAGCTCCAACCGTGCTCTACTTCACGTTCATTGCTTCACAACAAGATCTGAATGTTGGGGTAGAAGAGTTTGAGAGGGATGATGATGGAGAGTGGAAGGAAGAAGTACATGAAGATTTGAAGCCTTCCAAATTCGACATTGCACCTCCCATTGAAAAACCCATGGTTTGGCGTTTTCCTCGAGTTGTGGTTCCAATGAGACCAAACAAGACCCTTCAAGACTCATGTTTGGTTTTGAAGTACCTATGTGAGGAAACTCACAAGGAGTACTTCCCACATCAGTCTAGAATGGACTCCTCCATCTCGAGACCACCCTTGGACAACCTCATCGACCGCCCGAGTACCACCATTAGCTTGGGGAGCATTGTAGAGCTTGATGTTCACTCACCAATCTACCGCTACCCTCTTCAAGCATACACATCCACAAGGAGGAAGCCACAACAAGGAAAGAGTTGTCATGCACAACCGCTTCAGCTCCTCCATCTCTCTCTAAGGGTGCTACTTGGTATTCAACTCCAATCCTTGAAGAAGCTAATGGAATTCAAGGAGGTTCTAAGTTGGGGAGCGTAATCCAGGTATCGTCTAGCTCAAAGAAGAAAAAGAAAGAGCGCTCTTGGGAGGCACCCCTTGCGTATCCATTGTTAGAATACTGAATAAAAGACCTTAGATGATAATTTGTGAGTCTTGTGGTATGTCTTTAGTATCAGTCTTGTGATTGAGTCGAGTGTGGAGTCTGTTGATAGTGTCCTATATGATCGTTGTTGCCGAATGAATGCTAGGGAGCTGTGATTATTGAGTCTACCCAGAATTTGTTTCCCTGCCTTCCACATTAGTTATTTCGCGAGGACGCGAAAATTCTAAGTGTGGGGGGATTGGTTTTGATTGATTGGTCAACATTTGTGCTTCAATTGGACCCTTGTTAACGGATGATAATACTTGTTACATCTATCACTAGTTTGTTGTTTTTGGTATTTGTGTTATGGTTAGTGTCCCGAATAAAGGTTCTATCACATCTCACTATCAAACTTCATTTTATCGGTATCTCCTACTCTCTTCTCTAAATGTGACTTCTTGTGAGGATAATGTTGTGGGTTAGGGAATGAATTAGGATGCTAGTATTTCACTTGATTGCTTGATTGAATCCTTGTCTTTCACCATTTGAAATTCCCTCTTAAACTTAAAAATTATGGATGAATTGGATGCATGTTTAGCGTAGTATTGCTAGTTGAGGGTGAATAGGATGCATGATAGATCATTTTTTAGCCGCCTTTCGTTTTTCTCGAAACGAGTCTAGAATAGATTTATGCACTTGGTGACTCGATCTTGATGCTTACTGACTTGTGAACAATTAATTCCCCTATCAAGTCGCTCTAGTTGTTTAAAATTATATTTGACTAGATGGTCCGAATAAGGTGCAAAAGAGGTCAATGTGCCCAAATTTTCGTGGGGGTTCGGTTGCGATTCAACACACTGGCGACTTTTAGTCTGCCGCCTGTAAGCTAGTCCCTTCAGACTTCTCTTCTCACCTCTTCCTAGTTCTGGGTCGGGGTTTTATGGGTAAATTCGATCTATGTGGATGAGAGCCTTAGCTCGATCAGGGTCGCAACTACCCCCATTTGGAAAGATACCCTCCAAAGCTATACAAAAATTTGAAAAGTGAGTTTGCAATTAAGTGAGTAATTCAATTGACTCACATGTATTTAGTATATCATGTATAGTTAAATTTTAAAAGAAGAGGGGAGTGCTTTTAATCGAACACAATATTTAAAGTAATCACTCCCTCCCTTAGGACGGGAAAAATACCCGGCCAGGACCATCTGTTTCGAGCATCGGTGATAGGGGAAATGTTTCTTGTCGGTGGGTATCGAGTGGTACTAACCATATGCACAAGTTTATTCTTAATTTGGATTAGAGAACTCGGTAATCGTAACTACGTGGTTTGGTGATCTAAAGTGCATTTTTGGCATCGTGAAGTAGGTTTGAACTGTTAGCATGTTGTATCGATCTCTCCATGTTTAGAGTTTTTATAGAGTGTGAAAAGTAAAGTTGCTTGAGGACAAGCAAGGTTCAAGTGTGGGGGGATTTGATAAGGCTAGAATTTGTAGCAATTATCTATCCTTAGATGCATGCTTTTTGAGTGATTATTAGTTTGTTCGAGCTTCATTCTTGTGTGATTTCGTGTTTTGGCATTATGTGCCTAGACCCGTTCATTTGGACCGTTTCGGTCCATTTGATGTGTTTCTTTGTAGTATTTTTTGTCCACAGGTACTCTAGAGATAGGTGGTCTTGTTATGAAGCAATGAACGTGAAGTAGAGCATTTGATGTGTTTCTTTGTAGTATTTGTTGTCCACAAGTTTTCGAGCTCCAACCGTGCTCTACTTCACGTTCATTGATTCACAACAAGACCACCTATCTCTAGAGTACTTGTGGACAACAAATACTACAAAGAAACACATCAAATGGACCGAAACGGTCCAAATGAACGGGTCTAGGCACATAATGCCAAAACACGAAATCACACAAGAATGAAGCTCGAACAAACTAATAATCACTCAAAAAGCATGCATCTAAGAATAGATAATTGCTACAAATTCTAGCTTTATCAGCCTGCCTCCCATGTTGCTAAGGTGCCCACAGCAGCTTCCACCACACGCCTAATAGTTAGTGAGGTGTTCTCTCCAAAGGGCCATACCATAGCAATAATTTTTGTACATTGTTGCATACTCGCCTTCTTTATTATCTGCATAAACCACTCCACAAACGAACCATTGTGATTGGTCTATCGTTCAATTTTCTCGCTTAGTCCAGCTTACTCCTAACATTACCATGCAAACCCACATCCCATGAACAAATTCCATGGATTCTCAATTTCCATCGAGCATGTGCTGCATTCCCAAGAAACTAGAAAATGTTTGTCTTGTAACTTACTTCTTGAAAGTATTTAACTTTGTGTATTCTGGATACCAATGACATTTTCCTTGTGAACAGTTGTCACCACTGCTACTCGAGCATCACCAAATTAAACCCATAAAGGTCCTGATACTCCATTCCACCAAATTCTTTCGTAACACATTAACTCTCCCATTGCATCCACGTAACTCCTCCACCCCCGGTCCCTTCGTCCTCCACCAAAAGCTATTAATCACATTTTCAATCTCTTCCAAAAATGTCATCGATAGTAAAAAATGTTCATACAATACATGAGTAATGCTTGCTCCACTTCATTAATAAGAATTTTTTAACTAATTTAGATAGAGGTTTGCCCCGCAAACTCAGAAGTTGTTGCCACAATCTCTCGTTCAAGAAGTTGAATATAGCCTTGTTATTCCGTCCGACTATCGATGGAATCCTCAAATATCTCCCTGTGTCCAGCGAAGCTTGGATCCCCTAAATATGTTTCACGCTATCCCGAAGCATGGTATGCATATTTGGGGTAAAGAAGATGCCAGATTTCAAATAATTAATTGACTGCCTTGAAGTGCTTTCATATACTTGAAGCATCTACTTCAAATGTCGTACCTCCAGAATTTCATCTCTACAAAATGGAAAAATGTCATCAATAAAAAGTAAGTGTGATGAACAAGAGGATCGAGCAAGCAGCGGAATGGCTAAACGCTAATAACGACGAGAAATCGAACAAGTGAGAAACTAAGCATCCACAACAACAAGATTGATGACGCAGTTCAGGTCACAAAGACCCTAATCTGTGGAGTCTCAGGAGGAGGAGACTCACCCCAGAAATCCACTAGATCAAGAAGAGCAGAATCCGAGTACAAGAGCAGAACCAGTGACTGGACTACTCAGAACGAACATGCAACAACACAAGAAAAGGAATACAGAGTAAGGTTTCAGAGAAACACTATTCCTGAGGTCTCGAAGCGACGGCCGAAGCTTCAACGGCGCAAACCCTAGCTGCGGAAGTAGTTCTCCAGAGAAATTTTCCCAAGCATTTCAGATCTCTAGGGAGCAATTTTCCCTAAGAGGTCTGAGCATACGCAGTGCAACCAAAAGGGAGAATGTGGGATAGGATAGGTTTCTTTCCAATCCACATTTCCTGAGGGGTTTTGTAGTTGATAGTGGAGGAGGGAGATCGATTGATGAGGTAGGTAGCTGTAACCACTGCCTCACCCCACATTGACAATCTCATTCCAGAACTTATCAACATACAACGGGCTTTTTCAAGTAAGGTACGGTTCATCCTCTCAGCAGTCCCGTTCTGTTGAGGGGTACCAGGTATAGTGAGATGTCTTTTGATGCCATTCTCAAGACAAAAGGAATTGAATTCGTTGTTATAGAATTCCAGACCATTGTCAGTGCGAAGGCACTTTAGTTTCAAACCAGTTTGGTTTTCGACTAAGACTTTCCAGTCCTTGAAAGACTCAAAAGCATCGCTCTTAGCTTTCAGAAGTCTTATCCACACTTTCCGAGAGAAGTGGTCTATTAGGGACAGAAAATATTTCTTCCCTCCAATAGTATCCACTTGGGTAGGGCCCCAAAGATCAGAGTGAACATAGTCTAGAGGCTTTTCAGCTACGTAAGTAGACTTACTAAAACTGTGCCTAGTTTTCTTGCCAAACACACAATCTTCACAGAAAGAAAGATCACAGGGATGTTTCTCAAGAAGACCGTGTTTGAACAAGTGTAACAGGCCATGGTTACCAATGTCACCAAGCCTGGAATATCACAACTTGGTGTAAGCAAGATCACCATGTTTGACATTCTGCTCAGCTGAGTTGAACTCAGGAGACCCAACCAAATGATAAAGACCATCACGTTTGATGCTACGAATCACAACAAAACCATCCTTAATAACATCCTTTATACCATTATGGGTGATGATTTGACAGTTAAAGTTATCAAACATTGATTCTGAGAGGAGGTTCCTTCTCAACGCAGGAATCCACCTGACATTTTGAATCAC
Source organism: Linum usitatissimum (assembly GCA_030674075.2). Taxonomy (NCBI): domain Eukaryota; kingdom Viridiplantae; phylum Streptophyta; class Magnoliopsida; order Malpighiales; family Linaceae; genus Linum; species Linum usitatissimum. Next base: position 537,450 of record JAUJYP020000273.1, on the reverse strand, counting down.
TTGAACCACCCCATCATGCATGTGCATGGGGATGGATCCAATTCCCTTAATCTCTAAAGTGGTGTGGTCCCCTAACATGACCTCACCACCACTACAAGCACACAAAGAGCTAAACAGGGAACAACTAGGGGAAGCATGGATGTTGCAACCAGAATGAAGAATCCAACTATTAGAGAACCATTTAGAGTCAAGCATCAGCAATTCAGAGTATCCAGGACAAGTTTCAAGCAAATTCGAAACATTTGACTTATCAGACTCTTTCATTTTTCCATCTTTAACACGTTGGTGACCGTCTTTAGCATAATGACGTTCTTTACTAAAATAAAAACAAGTTACTGTTTTGGAGTTGGAAGAGGAAGAAGACGTGTCAGTTTTCTTCTTCTTCCAATTCTTCTTTTTATCTTTGCCCTTAACCATTAACACTTCAGTCTTAGGTTCAGTTTTAAGTTCACCCTTAGGTTCACCCTTAGGCCTGAGCTTCTGTTTAAAGACTGAGGGTCTCATCCTTTTGGGAGATAGCTTCAGTAATGTTCTTTACAGTGAGCTCGTCCCTACTATATTGAATGACATCTTTCAAGTTATCAAATTGAGCAGGCATAGAGTTAAGAAGCAAAACAGCTTAATGAGTTTCATCAATGACATCACCACGACGATTTAGGTCCTGAGTCATCCTAAGGAAGCTATCAAAGTTTTCAGGCAGAGATAGGGAGACATCCATTTTGAATGTAAATAGTTTACTAAGCAGAGAGACTCTATTAGGAAACGTTTTGGATTCGAAAATGGACTCAAGGCCTTCCTACAAAGATTTAGGGTCAGAGAACGCTACAACCTGACAAACAACGTCATCAGCAAGACGGATGAGTATCTCTGAATGGGTTATCTCCCGAGTTTCTTCCTTCTTTAGGTCAGAAGTGGAGGCTGGCCAATTCTCATTGATGGTAGCCCAGCACTTCTCCTTTACCAGTATAGCTTTCATCTTGATTTTCCAGATTGCGAAATCGCAGTTCCCGTCGAACGGTTTGAGGCGATAACTCTCTGACATGTTTCAAGAACACAAGAGAGTGGTTAGAGAAACAAAAGAACCTTGCGCAAAAGGAAACAGAGCAACCAGGCTTTGATACCAGATTGAACAAAAGGATCGAGCAAGCAGCGGAATGGCTAAACGCTAATAACGACGAGAAATCGAACAAGCGAGAAACTAAGCATCCACAACAACAAGATTGATGACACAGTTCAGGTCACAAAGACCCTAATCTGCAGAGTCTCGGGAGGGGGAGACTGAGCCCAGAAATCCACTAGATCACGAAGAGCAGAATCCGAGTACAAGAGCAGAACCAGTGACTGGACTACTCAGAACGAACATGCAACAACACAAGAAAAGGAATACATAAGGATTCAGAGAAACACTATCCCTGAGGTCTCGAAGCGACGGCAGAAGTTTTGACGACGCAAACCCTAGCTGCACAAGCAGTTCTCCAGAGAAACCCTCCGTCTTCTCTCCTTCTTCTTTTGTTTGCACGCGCACTCTCTCTCTTGTATCGTCCGTCAACTTAGACTTCTACTTATATAGCTGGGCCGCGGGCCAACCGTGGACTGACCCATCCAACAGGTGACCCCGGGCTGAACCCTAAGCGTATTGGCCTGAGTCATAAGGCCAACATGTGAGATAGCCGGCGCCGTCTGACACACCTGCCATTTACTCATGCCTCATCAAAGCAGATAACCCCTTTGTACAAAGCAAAAGAAAAGCGATAAAAGACATCCATGTTTGAATCCCCACTCCAGAATAATCGGCCCTACCAAAGCATCATTCATCGCCACCTGATATTCGACCGATTCAACACACATCATGATGAACTCCCCATCTATCTGCGAAAACAAGCTTCTTTAATATTGTTTCCAAGTATTTCCAATCAACCTTGTCATAAGCTTTTGAAATATCAATTTTAACTGCCACTACTCCATGTGTTGTACGTCATCTCAATTCGACATCTTGGATTGTTTCAAAAACAATACGAATATTATCAACGATCGACCACCCTTGAACCTTCGCCAAAATTCTATAGAGAACATTGCATAATCAGATGGGAAGCCATTCTTTCATCGTCAGTAGCCTATCTCCTTTGGGAATAAGAATAATTATCGTGTTCTGCAAAAATCATGGGAGCACACCTTGTTCCAACCATTCCCTACATTGGCAAAACCTGGGCTCCAATCACGTGTCAAAATTTATGATAGAAACCCATATTAAAGCCAGCAGGACCCGAAGCTTTATCCAGATCCATGGAAACAATAGCCTTTCTTAATCATCATCTGCAAAAGGGGTAAGCAAGGCCTGATTATCATCATATGTGGCCATACTTTCCATGCACCCTAGCACGTCATGCCACTCACAGACACTTGCCTGAAATAAATCAGAAAAATATGATCAAATCATTGTAGCCATTTCATCCTCGTTATCACGCCATATGCCATCTTCTGCCCTGAGTCGTTTCATGATATTCTTTTCCTTTGCCCATTCTCCACTGCATGGAAGAATTTGTTATTCAAATCACCATATTTCATAAATTACTGTTTTCCACGTTTTTTAAAATAGATCGTATAAATTTGGAGGCCCTTTGTGCAAATGCCTTCAAGATCACTGCAAATCATATCCGACCATCCAAGGTTGTTGATCAAGGCATCCACAGAGATAGGACTGGAAACCTAGCCTGGTTTACCAATTTTTACCTGACCCGGTCTATCAAACCGGGCGATGTGTACGCTGAAAGTCAGTCAAAGTTGTAGTTGACCGAGTTTGGGTTCAATAAAATGATGTATCCGGGGTTTCGGGTCTATCGGGTTAAAACCAAGCCTAGCCAACCCGGCCTAGATTTTAATTAACACTTAAATTTTATAGTTTAAACAAGATGTTTTGCTGCTAATAATTCCCCTACCTTTGTTTTCTCTAGAAATTAGTAGACTACATCAAGTATTATGGTGACACACTTGTAAGTTTGGTGGAAGAACTTGTCAAGGGTGGGCTTGTGGGACTGCTTTGTGCATACTCTCAGCTCCTGGCTCCTCATGCTCCATAAACATCATTCACCACCAATTCAGGAATGCGTCTTGGTAGAGCTCTAATCTAGTCATCCCAAAACCAAAAAGGCTTCATATCTTGATTTTGAAATCAAATGTCACACAAATGAAACAAAAGGATGACAACTTCTCATATTTGAAGTGCCACTAGAACTCTGCCTTCATAGGTTTGCACAACTTATTTTCTTGCTTCAGGGGTTCTGGTATAAAATACTCACTAGACCGATAGGCTTTTTTCTCATCAATCAGACAAACTGACCAATAAAGCTTCCAAGTGCTTGCCCCACTATTTCCATGAAGAAGCTCGACTATAAATCATGAATTTGGACTTGCGTCAGGTCCTCGCCATCTTCGAGCTCACAGTGAACCAACAAGAACTTATCAAATATGCACGGCCAATCGATAACCCGCCGAGGACCGATGGGGAGTCAGTTCATAAATAAGACTCCTTTCAAAACTTTCTCCGGGTTCCTGCTTCTTTGCTCGGAAATGAGGCAGTGATATCGTCATATCCTTCCGGCTTAGATCAGTTGGATCTCGCTTGAAACCAAGCAACAATTGGCGTCACTGCTCGATTGGAAGATTGGCTTATCTTGTTACGAACTACTGTTCTTGATTTGCCTTAGTTGTGTGTGAGGTCAACGAAGATACTTGCACTTGCTGATCAAAGTTAGCGGATTACGATGCGCTATTAGATAAACCATGCCTTGCAAACGATTATTTGTAATTAAACTATGTTGGTTCGCAGATAACTTAAAACCTCCATGCCACACAACGGAATCGTACACAGTCCTCACTAATGGATCGCCTCAAGTTCTTTCTCGCCAGGTGGGAAAGCACATACAGATTTCCTCCCCATTGCTCTACATTCAGCCACGCTAAAGTGACCCTCGAAGCGATGTTCTTCTACTTGCAGGATAAAATCTGGCACCCGATTGCTAGCTTGCAATAACCAGCCCACCAAGAAGTTCAATTCTTCCATAACATAACGTGGCGGAGTTGCACACGAGCATGAAGTTCAATTCTTCCCCAAATCTCTGGCTTCCATGTCTCCTTGGCCATCCAACGTTAACTATACAATTCTTCATGACGCATAATTATGAGATAAAGTCGTGATTAGAGAGCCAACCACGCAAAAGTTCACGGCAAGGATGGATTCCACTGGCGAGTCAAACTCAAAAGACGGATGAGTACCACTAGCGGTTCAAAGTCAAACGACGCATACTCTACCCTGTTCCAAGTTCAACACATCCAGACAGCGTTGCACTGCCTCATCCTCACTCCTTCCATCCTCAATTATGTTGGAAATATGCACCTAGAGTTCGACCTTGGTGTGATCGCAGCACCATTGACTTAACCTTGGTGTTATGCCGGTGTTTGTACGGATGCGTGGACTCATGGGAAACCTCACATTAGCTTAGAGTAAGCTGGAACTAGCTAGCATCAGCTCCTCTATGAGCTAGGTGATACTAGGGACTGACACTAAAGCTCATCCAACTCAACTTAAGCTGGATACTAGTGTTACTAGCTGCGATGCTAAGCTGAGCTATAGGATTATAGGGCGCTAGGTGATTTGGGTGGTTACTCCATATCCTAGGATGAATTGGTTCACACCTCTTCGTGAGATTCAAACTCAAATTCTGAGTTGTTTTCCCTCCAAACCCGTAGGACTTCAAGGTAGTTACCTTTTAACCACCTTCGAGTCTATCCATAGAGATAATGACTCCTCTTGGTGCATACATTTGTACCCCTTCAGTCATGGACCCGTAGACGGTCTTATCCTCAGAAGGGAATTCCTGAAACCCAAGGCTTGTAAGGGCAGAAAAACTCTTATCAAAACGTGGTACCCACGATTCCGTCTTAATCCTAAATCTCTTTACTGATCAAACCTCAAAGCATTGCTATTTGGAACCTCCTAAACTATGAAATAAGACAAAACACCATAAATCACCGTCTAAAATCCTAAAAGTCAAGCACATTTCGTCTTGATCTATAGTATGTTTACCAAAATAATTGAAGTACGTATATGTTATGACTTATTTTTCATTAAGAACATACTTTAACAGAAAAAAAATTCAAACAGATCTATTTTTAAGAGACAAAAAAGGAACACCATAAAATAAGAGTGGCATATATACACTAATTCCCAATTGAAGCTTTTTTGGCAAGCTTCTTTTCGACAACTACCATGCCAAACGCAACTGTGCACAAAGATATTACTAAGGGATTTCGTACATGAGGATAATAGTGCTCAACTACTTAACTCGTAAAAACTAAGGTGTGGTGTAGGAACCACAATAATACAAGATAAATAAATAACAAGTGGTTACAATATGAGATTAAGGGTGATACAAAAAAGGTCAAACAATCTACAAGTTGGTTTTGGGTTTATCAAATAAGAATGGATTTCGTAAGGATATTCTTTCCCCTAAGTGTCTAGTTCATGGTTGCATGAAACATGTTAGATTGGTAAAAGATGGATTAACGTCCTAAACAATCCAATGCAACCAAGGACATACTCAGATTAGTTGTAATGCACTCACATGATGGTACAACCACTACACAAAAATTACTAGTTAGGACTCTACCTTCTAAATTAATAATGTGAAATACAAAACCAAGGTGTTTGATGACATGCCACTTGATAAAATATTTAATTTTATTTGGACCACTTTTCTGCTCTCTTTTTGAATGTATTGGTGAATTTGTTTTTTCCCAAGACCAAATGAACCAACTAATAAGGCTAAATTATCATGCCGTCAAAACTTGCGCAATAAACCTCATGAGGAGCAAGAACAAGAATAACATTGTACCAAAAACATGTCAATCGAACTTCTAATCAATCGTTTTCACATAGTTAATTAAATCACTTTCACATATACTATCCTAAATGATCTACCTATTTTTTCAAGGAAAAATCATAGAAGAAATCCAGGTCAAACGAATAAGAAATATCCTTACTCCATAGATTGTTATATGGTTGTGCATGTAACAAAAGGGTTGAAAATTCATGGGCTACCTCATCACATATTGTGGGATTGGGGTAGTCCCGCAAAGATCATTGCCATCATGGAAATGAAACCCTCGCAAACGGCCAGGGCGGTCCAAGTCCTGGCCGGAAGGATAATGACGAAAAACATATTCGTACCTCGGGTCGCCGACGCCGATGGATTTGCTCTCTTCTTCGCCATCCTCAAAAGCGCCACCAAAGTTTCCAATATCTAAAAATGTGATAAAATGTTTGGGAGAACGTATCTGTCGGACAACATATCATGAAAATTGTGGATGTTTGGGAGAACGTATCTGTCAGACAACATATCATATGGGTAATACTGGTCGAATTAGTGTGGGTGATAGTTTAGGAAGTGAGTTCATGCATTTAATCCACCTATTCATCATCTAGGTGTAGTGTTCTTGTTCATTGCTCACCCGTCATCTATCCTTGTCATAATTCTAACATTAACAATCAAACGTTATTTTGTAGCCTAACTTTAACATATTAGTCTAGCCTTATCATAATCTAAAGACACATCATTTTGCACATAAAAAATGATCATAAACATAATGGAAACACTTAATCATAAAATCATGTAAATCAATGAAATGAATAAAGAACAGTAATATAAAGAATTTACCCCCTTAAACCAAATCATCTTATAAATCGAACGGTGAGAGTCTAAGGCGAAATTTAATCCGAAAAACTTGAACCTCTTAATTAACCTAAAAACGAGGAAATTCGATCAAACTAAATTTTAACAAGTGAAACAGAATTAGATGACAACTTGGAAAAACCACTTCTTAATTGATTATGAAGTGAATTCGATTTGCACCTACTGTTTCCTATTAATGAAGGCTGAAAATTAACCTATAAAAAATCAATCCTGGTTATTTAAATGCCACTATGCCTAGCCACGTCGTGGGGTGTTTCCAATTTAAAGATGTGTTCAGCTAAGGGTGTTCTTTTTGTCAACTCTCTAGAGTGTATCTTGGTGCAACGTAGGAGTTAGAGAAGCAGAGAGCGAGATTCCTCCTCAACTTAGTGGATGGTTGAGAGTAAGGAGAGGAGTATGGTTAGAGCAGTCATCGAAGGTAATCCTAACCTTCTATCAGCTGTTGGAATCTCTAGGAATCAATTAAGTTGAAGGCTTTCTTTTCCTACTTAGTTCCGCGCCTTGTTGGCGGTGAAGAAGCATGTAGGTTCTTGTTGCGTATAATCTGCTGCCGTAGAAAAGAAAACATGCAGTTGAAGATTTGAGGCCTGCGACTGAGTGACCGTCTTATGACCCTATACCGGCAGAGTGGGCGGGCCACTGGACTTATCTGAAGCTTCATGTTCAGTGATGTGTCAGCAGCCGTTAGAGTAGAGGTTGTGTTGTCATATCAGTTGTGGAAGCCCATCTAATGGGGCTAGACACAATTGGCAAAGCAACTGGTGTTGGTGAACACCAAGGAGATGGGGCCATGGGCACAACGATAGCTTGTGGATTGAGAGGACGCAGGGTTGGTTGAGGAAATAGATTGGGTGAACGTTGGGGACTCGTGGTGCAAGAAGATGAGGTATGTGGAATCCAAAAACACGTTTGTCAAACATAACAAGCCGAGAAACCAAGATTTTCCGAGTAGATAAATTGAGACAGTAATATATTTATGTTGTGTACTATAACCCAAAAACACCTAAGGAGTCGATTTAGGAGGAAGTTTATGAGCACCATATGGTTAAGCCAATAGAAAGTGATGTGACTCCAAAATGTAGTGATATTCATGTCCATTTTGACTGCTTTTAACCTTGTTCCGACAATTTTTGATTGGTTTTTACCTATATTACGGTGAAAATGAATTTTTTGATTATTTTCCGAAACACTTTAAACTTCTATCATTTATTAAATGACTAAATTGCCATGCAGAGATTTGTTGAAAAGTTATTTAAATATACATTTAAGTAAATAATAACAATAACATAAAATAAACTTAAATACTTTAACTATCAATGAAAAACTGTTATAATCTAAGGTCAATAAGAAAATGTAATCATGTCTCATATAAAACATTTTAAAATAAATAACCGTATCTGAAAATTAATTCCACCACTCCACATCCCAAATCCGCTCCATTCTACACCAGTATCAACTTACAAAACACCCTGGTGGGTGGTTTTTGGGCTCAATCTTTCATGCTCTAATCTTAACAATTAATATTCGTACATAAGGGCACTACTAACACGTTATTCACATTAAATATCATCTTATCATAAGAGCTTGCATTCATATCTTCTACTATGTAACCATTACTAATAAAGTTGTCAAACTTCTACTAGCATCATTCATCAAGAATATCAGAACTACAAGGCGTCCCCTTAACTCATCTAACTAGACCTACCATCCCTTAACACGGTGGGTCTCTAGTGGCCCAGTACTATCACGTGGGACTCTAGTGTGGCGGAATAGCTAGAAACGGGACTCTAGCGGCCCAATAGCTATTTACAGAACTCTAATGGCCCAATAGCTAATAACGTATCTCTGGTGGTCCGAAATGTTAACATTGGATCTCTAGTGGTCCAATTGATAGCAGTGGGTCTCTAGTGGACCAATTAGCTAAGCCTTGAATCTCTAGTGGTCTAAGGTCGTACGGCGACATTCTAGATAGTGGGTCTAACTAGAGAGGTACATGCTACTGCATCACTTGACTACTAGATGATCTAGGCTTAGGGTAATTCTTTCGTGTCCACTAACTAGCTAATCACATCAACTTCTAACTAGTTTAATCATATAAGCACATATGATCATCATAAAAATAAAATAAATGACATAAACATAAATGAATTAAACTAAATAGTTATACATAACATAAAACACACATAATCCTAACTACAAGAACAATAAGAAGAATTTATCCCTTTAAATCATTCACCTTATTGATGAGATGACATCTCATAAAAGTATACAAGATTATTCTCCTTGTTGCCACAAATCCATAACTTCTAATGGTGAGTCGTTTGGACGTCAAATGAGGAAGTTATGCCTCAATTACGGCTTCGCAATCTGTTGAAACATACAGGGGCATATCCGTCTTTTCCTTATCCATATGACGAGTTTCCAAGTCAGTCCCCCCAAGTCCCTGTGGTTGCTCCTCAACTTTTAAAAGATGACAAGGCGTGCTCATCTCCTTCACTATAAAGAAGCTACGGTCAGTGACCAAAGGAGCAAATCAAGAAGACTGCAACCAAGTCACTTATCTCATTGAAACTCTGCCATCAGTCACTTATCTCCTTGAAATTGCAACCCGGTCATCTTCTTCAACCTCTAACTCCAGCAAGACCAGGTCGCCGCCGGCGAGCCACCAGTTTTCTGGCTAGGCTACTACTTTTCCTTTTCGAGGCCGCCAATTGCGTTTCCTTCCCTGTCGGCGACCATAAGATGATCACCGTTGTTGCCTCCACTGCTAAGCGCCCGAGCATCGTCACCATAGACCCGGATCTCCGAATTCCTACGACTCTCCGACGAGCTTCCAGTAAATACGAGACCGCCGCCACCGCCGCCACTCCTGTTGACCGCCGCCGATGGCCGTCCGTACCAGTTGCTGCTACCAAAAGCGCTGCCGACGAATCCGATTCCTCCATAATGAACGCCGCCGCTGCCGCTCGACCAAATCTCTCTCCCATCGTTCTTCATCGCCAAACCGAAGAGCCACCACTAACGTTGGCGTCTTGTCCTCCTGTGATCTCCCCGATCGGATTCTTTCGATCTCCATGGCCCCAATCTTGCCGGTTGGGAGTTAAACACTAGGGCATAGAAAAATAAATAGAAGATGGTCCAAACCTACAGTTCCCTATTCTCTTGAATGATTACTGGCCGAAACCACCAACCGGATCTATGTAACGGCCCAAGGCTCATTACATCACTACAACTCCGTATCAATTCAAAGCCCACAGCGGAAGCTCCAAGTCCAATAAATTGGCAACCCTCCTTCTTCTCTTGAATGTATCATGTCAAGCGTCCACCATTAAATTCATCCAACAGTCAAGAATCCTCAAGACTACAACTAAAAGTTAAAGGCTTATCTGCTACTCCGATTTAATGTCAACTCAACCATTAATTTGAACTCCTCTAGTCCTTTTATTCAACTCGTCGAAAAAAACTAATTCGCTTCCAACTCCCCGTTTCTACTAGACGAATAGGATTTTAATCGAACCAAAAATCCAACAGCTAACCTACAGCTTAATACATAAACTAATTTTGACTAATATCTTTAAATCTCAATTCAACAACCAACTTTATCCAATTTAATATACCATGTTAATCGGCCAATCATTTTTAAAAATTACTAATTTGACCACAATTAATTCGTAACTTAAGTGATAACTAAACTTGGAATTATATTGATAATAATACAAATATTTTTCTTGGACTTTCTAAGGGTAATATATAGATTCTCTAACATAATTTTTATCGATAGAATCGGGTGTAACATTGTTTTTCAAATGGCTCATTTTAGTCCATTTAACATGTCTTCTCAAGGTTTCGTACTGATGCTCATTTACCGAATCGGGGACCTACAGTGAGTGTTACCTGTCATAGGTGATCTAGAGCCATTCGATTCAAAGAGACACATCGAAGCCGTGAGCTCATTTCCAAGGACTGTTGGAAATCTAGGAGGCACACCGTGTGTGCTTCCCGTGTTGATCAATTAGAAAAAAATAAAGGCACACCCTGTGTGCCCCACCTAGATATACATTTACTATTTAAACCCTAATTCGGGTTTCGCAAAAGTCGAGAGTCATGAAGGTGACCTAAAACACATTTTGACGAAGGGAGAATGGGAGCCTAGGAAGTCCATGGGAATAAAAAATTGAAGTCGAATAGCCACGGAAATCGGAGCCCAACAGAGGATCCACCTTTTACATCGATGGAGTAATGGTTTACAACGTTTTCTTCAGCTTCTATGGTTAGCTAGGTTTTCTCTTCTTTTATTATCCATGTCCTACCTATTATGATGCAGTACTGTTCTCATAGATACAAACCCAAGTAAGACCTTCTCCCTCGGTCGATTTTACTCTTTTGTTAAATCAATTACATCTTCATTTTCCTGTCTTATCTCCTTCAGCTGTACTATCTCGTCCTTTAGTATACTACAAACCTTTCCAACTTTGATTCGACAAACTAGTGAACCAAAGTAGTGAAGGCCAAGTAGCCTCGTTATAATACGATCATGAGACATCTTAGGATTCTTGATTGTTTGTGGGCGTCAAAACCTTCAACATCAATTTGGCACCGTTACCGAGGACGTTGCTTGACTTCACATAAGGTGTACGATTGCTCGCGTAGTCTTCGTTTTCTTGTTTGTACATATTTGAGTTTTTATTTGATTCGCATTTTCTGTTTCGTTATATATTTTTGCGAGTTTCATTTTCTTTTTCGTCCTTTTTGTTGATTATTGTGTTGGATAGTTAAATTTTATTGCTGGAAAAAGTATGAAATATTAGGAGCAACTTGCAGTTTTGCTAAGAGGTGACACAAATGCGGTCCATGTTGGATATTAAGATGGGTATGACTGTATATATGGTGGTTTCACCAACATGAGTTCAAATGATTTGGGTTATTGAAATTGAAGTTCCTCCACCTTCGAAGGAGAGTTTTTTTAAAAAATTCGAGATAATACAGCTACCTTGAGCGCCAATGTAGCCACCCTTAGTATCGATGCAGCTACTCTAGTAGCAACCCTTGCGGAGAATGAAGCTTCTATCGAACAACTTTGAGAATCCATGACTATTATCGCATTTCAACTAAAAGATGCGAATGATGGTCTCCTTGGATCTCAACAAGCAACTAATGGTTCGCTTCAACAGTCTTTTCTGTCTATCAAGGAAACATCTAATGTTAAAAAGTTTTTGAGTGGGTTCACTAGAAAGATTGGGGTTAGATTTCATGCTTTGGTAGCCGGTTTGAAAAAGAAGCAAAAGTTGATTGATTCCTTGGCTAATAAAGTGAAAATCCATAATCATTTGGTCTTAGATATGAAGTACAAGACTATGCTAAGACATATAGATAATCAAGAAAAATTTAAGGTGGTAATGCCAACCACGGATGCTTATGCAATCAATGTGGGGTCAAAATAGGAAAAGCAACCCATTGGTCCTCCATTCTATGATGGAAGCTTTAAGGATGAGGAGCCTTTGATGATTATGGGTGGAACTCTTAATCCCACTTCTTTGGTCGAGGACGCTCATATTCTTACCTTTTTCTTGGACAGTGCAGAAGATGAGGAGCCTTTGAAGGGTGTCGTTCAAACCATGAGCACCGCTTTGTTGGTTTTTGATACTCTTAATATACCCAAAGAATCAAAGGTCTTACGAGAGCTAACTTGTCCAAACTACAACACTACTTTCTCCTCAAATGATACATCCTCGTATGATATTGACTCTACTACTATGACTGCCAAGCCAAAACATCTTAGTCGAAGGAATAGGAAAAAGCATAGCGAAGTAGTGATGATGGTTAAACCTCATAAGGAGGATGTCCCGATGATCAATCCATTGAAGAAGGCCAATTCTAATCCTGCTCGTTATGTTGAGTTCACTCATCCAAAACGGGGAAATATTCAAGTGCACTTCTTAACCGATTTCTACTCAAAGGCCGACGATGACATGAACTACAACGTGCTTCTTGTATGGGATGGCGATTGTTAGGCTCCCTCTGCTTCATCTTGATTTTGTGAACGTTAACTAAGCGCTCTCGATAGGAATCCCGATCGTATCTTATTTCATGATTAGCAAATTAATTAATTTGCTTTTTGTTTCTTTGTCCATAGTTTATTTCATTTTGTGGTGGATTCGAGAGAGAAAGTGTTAGAGGGTTTTGATGTTGCTCCGATGCTTGAAAAAATTCATGAAATAAGACTCAAAACTTTTTGGATTTGATAAATCATGTTGAGTTCAAAGCTTATTAACCCAATTCAAATAGTTGACCAGCCGAGCCAACCTTCTAAGTTGAACCGAATCAACTAAGTAAAAATCCCTAATTTTCTAACTTAAAAAACAATTTTCCCTTTTCTTCTTCTCCATTCTTGTGAACCACCAGATCCATCCTTCTTCGTCTCCATTCTCCCTAATCTCCTCCTATCTCTCCTGCCACCAGTCAACTCCAGTGCGATCCCATTGCTAGAACCCACAACCACCAACCCAACTGACGCCCCCTTCTTCCACCTTGTCCAACAACATCCTCCTACATCTCACACCCCAACCCAACCCAGCACCAATCACCTTTGTCGCACACAGTCTCAGACCTCCATGCTGCATGTTGGTCAACCTTTTCGCTAACGTCAGTCCCCCCCTCCACCCTATGGGGTAGCCGTGTGAAGAATCTCCCTTCCGCATGCCATTTTGGCTAGCTAACAGATTCTTTCCCCTCCCCCCCTCCCATTTTCTATTTCAAACCAATCCGGGTCAGTCCCCTTCTTCTCCAGCTCAATTTTGTTTTTTGTGCTTCATGTTGACACGAGGTCCTTTTCTATTAGTTGTTGATTGAAATCATGGCTTGTGCTCATTTTGGTTGTTCATTCATTTTTTAGTTTGGTTGCTTCTTGGTTCCATTTGCTTGTTGCTCATCGTTTCTCCTGCTTCTCGTTATGTCGTCTTCCGTAGCTTGCATTTGGTTTCGTTGGATTTGAGGTTGTGGTGTAATTCCTATGATATTTGGATGGTTTGGTTGGGTGACATGTTCGTTTGGCTTGTTGGATTTGTGGTTGTTTGAAATGACGCATATAAAATTAGCTATTGCTTATTTTGTTTGTAATCTTTGTGAAACTAACAAAATTTATGATCCACTATTTCGTTGGGATGGCCTCATCAATGTATCCATTTGACAATATATTTTGTGTGCAATACTGGCCCATGTTTTGTGGGCGATTGTCTAGGTAGAGAATTCATGCATTTAATCCAAATTTTAATCATCTAAATAAAATGTACTTGTTTCTTGTTCACTAGTAATATCTATCTTATCATCATCTAACATTATCGATAGTCTAGTCTTGTTATATTTAAAAGACATATGACTTTGCACATAAAAGGAATTAAGATAAATATAAAGTAAAATATTAATCATGGAATTGTGTCATAAAAATTAAATGCAATAGGTTTTACCCACTGATCATTCGCTATGTCACTGGAAGAATAGGTTTGATAGACCGATTGAGAAACAAACTCCACCAATATATAAGACAGGGACTGAGATTTTACAACAACCCAAAGCTGTGATAGTTGTACTTGAAGAAGGGTAAAGAAATCGCAAGTGATAAGAAGAGAACTCGAGGTGAGACTATCAAGAATTCTAGAGATAATGACTATACGTAAATATTGAAAAAGAAGAGTGTATTTTACGATCTCCCTTACTAGAAAGACTACCAATTGCGTTATGATTTGGATGTGATGCATATAAGGAATAATGTGTGTGACAACATTCTTTCCACCCACACACATTCTTCTCTATATGCATCACATCCAAACGGTGAGAATGATAAAAATAATAAAAATAATTATGGAAGGAAGGAAACGGTACTACCGTCATCCATGACGTCAACACGAACCAAAACGAAGTCGTTTCTTTAAGTGGAGGAGGTCAAAACTCAAAACAAAATGATGGAGGCAAAGTACAAACCACTAACGTCCTAGGTTAGGGTCCAAGTTCTTAACTAATAGGCTACGACCAAGTTATTATTCTATTCCATCCGCTTCTTTTAACTACTGGTCTAACAACTTGTTTATGTCACTAAATGAGTTAAGGAATCAATGAGTCAAGCAGTCCTAATAATTTTTTAGGAATCAATGGATATTTTTATAGGGTATTTTAGGGATTTTCAAAATAGGAATTTATTCACTAGGATGGGGTGTAACATGTACTACACACTTCAAAATAATTATTCATTCAAATTGAGACTGTCAAAAAAAACCACATTGAAATTCTAAACATGATCATGCAAAAGACTTTGTTTTAGAGTGAGCTGATTCGATGGAGTAGACTTAGGATCTCCTTAAATACATAAACATTTTTAAAACTGATACATGATTTCAAAACCTTTTCCAATTCTTGAAAACATGATCGATTATTATCAGTTTTCTAAAAAAATAGAAAGAGACCGACTATGATACCAAACTATAACACGCTCATCTTTAAAATAAAGATTTTACTAAAACTATTTGTTTCAAAGATGAGAGTGCTACACCTCTTCGCAAACTGTGAGAGGTCAAAGTACTTTTGATCTCTTGTACGAGTTAGTGAGTGGGTGTTTCCACACGCTATGAGGGAGTTCTTCTCTACCTTGGACATTGGTCTTTAGTTGTCTATGGTTGAGAAGACCATCACTTTTCCGTAAGGGGGTGAGATCGTCATCTGTTCAACCGATGAGTTTGGAAAGATATTGGGATTCTGATCCAAGGAGGAAATGCTGAGTTGTAGGCTCATTGGCCTGGGCACATTTGCTTGGACAGTATTTCAAAGCGAGACAAGTTATTTCCTAGTATTACCCTGTCAGAGATTTGTTACAATGCTCGCCTCGCAAATGCGAAATTAATCAACAAGCTGAAGTTGAGATTGTTGCATCTTCTCTCCTGATAGTCCATCTCTCACTGCTGCCTCACCGGATCCATGAGTAATGTGACTACTTGAGATCTCTACATGTTTTACTGATCAGGAAAGGAGAGGGAAATGTATCTGGGCAATCACACTTCTGCCTCGCCAGATCCACGGGGAATGTGACTACTCGATACCTCTACTTGCTTTACTGCCTAGAAAAGGAAGGGAAATGAATCTGGGTAATCTAGTGCTCTACTTATTCCAGTTGCTGCCTAGTCACTCTTCTCCTTCGGCGAGGCGGGTATATTATGTTGCTTGCTCTCATTAAATCATATATTACTGAACCGATCAAGTTAACTAACTATATATTCTAAACATTCAAAAAAGAGGCAAAGTTATCAAACACTAAATGAATCCTTAATCCTCTTTAAATCATCACAATAATCCACAAAAATCTCCCTCTGTTGGATACAAGTAAAAAAACATAACATGAAATCAAAATCAAAAGCAACAGACGTTATTCCAAAGGTCTCAAGATCGAACCGAAAACAAGGGAAAAGATGAGGTCCAACTTCCCCCACGTACTTCTCTCTAGGGCTCCCGGAGCCGCATGACCGAGATATCGTCCCAACACAATTTAACTTTTCCGGACGCATCTTCTCATGTAGGTCCATAATTTATATAAGAGTATATACATAGACACGGTCTGTGATACACACTGAGTATCTACACATAAACCACACACAGATAGTGACAAGCATTCATTAGGAAGTAACATTTGAAATGAATCAGCATAAGTGCTCGAGATCACATGTAATAATGTGACCCTATCGGTCCAGTAGCCAATAGTCTCATAGCTACCTAATACTAGCCATCCTTACTATCACGTGGATGACCTCATAGTAGATCAGACCTTGAAATCACTCTAAACCATAATAAAACATCGTAGGCATACTCTACCCATTTGTAACATCATATTACATCACAAACTTGATTGCATAATCTAAGGGTGGGTAGCTAACATGCATCACAATCAAGGACTAGACTAGTCTAGTAACATCATTACATAGTCAAGGTATTGTAGAACTCAAGCTACTGCACAATCATCAATGAGAATCAAGATCAATACATCAAAACAGGACATTACTTCCTGAATCAATTCACACATCATCAACTAATTCATGGTAGCATAACTATTGAATGCAGCTGTATCTAGAATCTATTGAATGCATATGAATCAGCTTAAGTTGAGCGAACCACTTTGAAACCTCGATATAATGTATCTTAACGATAAATATGATTCAACAAGGCCCTCATTTGATGAATTGGGTTACAACTAGCAATATATGCAGTCAAGGATCAAAGAGACTCTGTATCGCAAGCAATATGTATCGTGAAACCCTATACCTATAGTACGTTTAGTAATAATATCATAATGCACCTTTGGCAGACTTAAAACTCGTTAATTAATCATATATAAAGACAAGGATTTGATATTGTGATCACAACCGAAGGCGATATCAAAGATAAACTCGGTAAAACTGAGGTCGAATTCCACGAGGTTCCGTTCTGATTATTACTCAGAAAAGTGCGAGAATCAAAGTTGAATTGTTGGAATAACAGAATTTGAATCGTGAGAATTGGAATCAAGTTTCAACAGATGAGAGAGCTCTCTCCAGTAATGAATGAACAAAAAAGCAGTGATAATTAAATAAATTATTCCAAAAGTGTTATGTTTAGCTAAATGTTAAGAAGCAATTATCATGATTAATGCAAATTTGAATCTAAGCATTTTCGTAACATAGACTCCCTACACGGTAATTATGACAACCCAATTTCGGTCAGTGGTTTAAATTTTGGTTTGATTTAAATCTTACTCCTTCTGTAGAAGTCGGGAGTTGGAACCTGATTAATCTAATTAATTGAAGGATGTTGACCTTGGGCATGTAGTGATGTTGACCGTGGGCACGGTGGGAAGTTGACCATGGGCACGAGGGGATGTGAACCGTGGGCACGATGGGATGCTGACCATGGGTATGACGGGATATTGACCATGGACAAGGTGGGAGCCACCACGGGCGTGGTTTTTTTTTCACCACGGGCGTGATGGTAAGGTGTCCACGAGCGTGGTGGTGAAGTGGCCACTGATAAGGTGGTAAGGAGGACACGACCGTCGTCGAAAGGTAGGCACGAGCGTGATGGGTTCAGTATATAAGATTTGGTAGGATTTTTGGACAGCAGAAGCATTAGAAGCTTCCAATTAAATTTCTCAGTATTGTCGACGATCGCAAGTTTGACGAAGGGCGATCTAAGTTTGAAGAAGATATCGAGCTCTAATCACCTCAAGAATTTGGGATCGACAAAGTCGATCAGAGATCGATGGAGCCTCTAGGAGAGATTAGCGGTGTTGGTAGGATCAGAGGTCCTACGGCTACCAAATCATGGAGGGTCGAAGGGAGGCAGAGCTCTGAGGTTTCCATCATTGATCAAAGCATTTTCTAGGAGAGAGAAACGCAATTCTGATGGTTTTGGGAGTTCGATAGAGGTTCTCACCGGAATTCGGGAAGCTTCGCTAGCGGCGAGCTACCTCGCCGGAGAAGATGGGTGACCTCCCCGCAATATTGGAAGATTTCAGTGACCAATCTGCAAGTTCATAAAGATAAGTGACCTTTTGTAGCTTGTGTAAAGTTTAAGGGTTAGATTGTAGTTTCTGGAAATTAAATGACTAGTCTGACATTGGTATTATTTCAAGGCAGTAATTCTGTAATTTTTTCAGCTGGATAGTGAAAGGACGATTCTGCTCCCGCAAGTTTCAGATTGTTACAAAGAAGTAAATGGAGCATAACTCGATCGTTTGAGCTCCCAACGACGCGCAGTCAGAATCTACAGATTTGCGGCAGCGAGAGAGGAATCATATCAAGTCACAGATGTGATCTAGAACAATGGCTCTTAGGTTGTACAGTAGCGTGTGATCTATTGTACATATGATGTGACAAGATGTTCAGCAAAGTTTATCAGCCTATGTAGTAGCTTGTGATCTACTGTACAGGCAGTCTAACACAATTCAAGCATAAAATCTTGAAAGTTGAACTGTGGCGTGTGATCCATAATTCACGAAAGTACAACTAGCCTAACTAGGTTAGTTCATGAATTTTTTGCATCGATCACCCACCCCTATTGATTACGCAATCACCTAGGTGATTTCAGGTTTTAGGCAAGACGTGTAGAAAATGCCTGTAGATGGTACTCATGCGGTATTCATGGGTGGTTTCATGGTCTGATCCACCATGACGCTATCCACATACAGTTACGGGTGGATCATCCTAGGTAGATGGTTATAGGACCGTAGGGTCAAATTACTAGAGTCGTGACTAGGATGACTCTTACGTTATATTCATAGTTTTAGTCTGATTTTTGTGAGTCTGGATAGCCACTCAGTGCTTATCGCTGACCCCGTAAGATATTTGTTTTCTCAATTGTATATGTGTATTTCAGTCACAAATACTAGAGCTGATGGTGGGGAGAGAGCTGGTCGGAGTTTAGATATCGTTTGATATATGTTTTGTTGTATTTTGAGAACTGGAGTTGTATCTCCACATGCCTTATTTTAAGCATGTATATAAGGATCCAAGATCCCTGTCTTGTTAGGTTTCCATGGTGAGTTCCACCTGTAATGGTACGAAACTTCCATAGGGGTTAGTAGATGAGGGTCTAAGTGGTGTCATGATGTGGTGAGTCAGACGTAGCAAGAGTTCTAAAGAATCATTTTCAAGGATTAGGTGTTTTGAAAAGAAAGGGACTCTTTTTGCAGTTTTATCCGGATTAGAACGACCGCTCTCCCACCAGCTCCAAGAAGACAAAGGAAGGAGGTTCAGGATCCAAGGGGTAGAGTACACTTTCTTCCTTGATTCAGAGGCTTGCTATTGAACTTTAAAGTTCTAATAACACGAGGGGTAGTGATAAGGGAAAACAATGGATGAGAACCTAGGAGTTTAATCCAGTATAACTTTTCTTTAGAGCCATTAGTAGGATAAATCCTTCTGAACCCTAGTGGAGGAAAGGAATTATCAGTTAGGAGAATATTTTACTCCTTGGGGTGTTTGACCAAGGAGGAAAGAAGTCTCTGGTGTTCAATTGAGGACCAAGCTCGAAGGCATGGATGGGAAGCATATAAGAACCGAAGAAGCAGCCAGGGAAAGAGTTGGCATATGTCTCTATTAGTCCCACAAAGATAGCAAGGCATGTTATTGTTCCAAGAAACAGTAGCTCAAGAATTTTTGGGAAAAAGAAGTCAGTCACCATCGTGATTGGAAGTCAGCCACGACCGTGGTCGATGGCTGACCATGGACGTGGTGAAGGGTTATCCATGGTCATGACAAGAAAGGAACCATGGGAGTGATGATGCGGTCACCACGAGCATGGTGATGAGGCCACCACGGGAATGATAATGAGGCAACTACGAGCGTGATTGAGTGCTAAGCACAGACATGGTGATTTGCAAACAACGACCTTGAATGACAAGTGGCCACGATCGTAGTTGACCATTGAGCATGAGCGTTGCAGAAAAAAGACCATGGGTGTGGCATACCACAGAAAAAGAGAAGGAAAGGAGGTTAGGAGAAGGATAAGAGAAAGAGGTGCCAGAAGGGTATGAGCTGAATAGAGGAGTGTGATCAGGCTTGTTGGAACCGTCATCAGGTTGAAGGATAACATGATGTAAGGAGGTTGACTATGGTTCGGATAGTACTATGTGGTTAGTATTACATATCGGTGGGGAACATGAGCCAAGAGCATAAAGGAAATGCGGAACGGTAGTTAAGCTACAAGGTGAAATTTACAAGTTTGAGCCAGTCGATCGACTGGTTCTATCTTCGAAGTAATATACTACAATGAATGGTTTTTGGAACTTCCATGTCCGAGACATGGTAGTAAGAGTTTGACAAAATGAGAACATTGCTTGGGGGATGAAGTGTGTAGTTGATGCAACGGCGGGACAAGCGGATTTTAAAGTTGGGGATCCCTGCACTCTTTATGGGTGGTTGCTTCAGGGGATTTATTGAAGTTCATCATAAGGTAGGATTTTAAAGTTGTGGTAAGGTACTTTAACTCAATCAAAAATTGTTTCATGGACTAGTGGAAGCTCATCCAAGGAGAAGATGTGGATGGCTTGGGGTGAAAGGGGTGACAATAGCAACTAAGTTCTGGAATTCAGTCTTAGTAATAAGTTTGATGAAAAAGGGGTACTGGCAACAAAAATGAAAGAGATTGGATGCAGGAGATTGGATGAAGGAGATTGGCCAAAGTTAGTTGGTAATCACGGGCATGGTGCTCTATTGGTCACGAGAGAGGTGATTAGTGGATCATAGGATGTTGAGGAATCCAATGATTGGATTTCTCATGTCATATAGAGAGAGGGCTCTCAGGTTGTACAGTAGTGTGTGATCTACTATACAGATGTTGTGCCACAGGATGTTGAGCGAGGGCTCTCAGACAATGAAGTAGCTTGAGATTTACTGTACAGGTAGTGTAACACGACTAGGGCATAAGCTCTTGAAGTTGAACTAACTAGTCTAGTATAGGATAGACCTAACTAGTCTAGTTCATGACTATGTTCCGTCACCACCCCCCCCCCCCCCCCCCCGGATTGTGAAATCCTTTCTTTATGTGATTTCAGGTTTCAGGCAAGACATGTAGAAAATGGCTACAGATGCTGCTCATACCGTATTCATGGGTAGTTTCATGGTCTGATCCACCATGAGGCTATCCACACACAGTTAGGGGTGGATCATGCTAGGTAGATGCTTACAGGACTCGTGACTAGGATGACCCCTATGTTATATTCTTAGTTTCAGTCTCAGTTCTACGCGAGTTTGGATAGCCACTCAGTGCTTATCACTGACCCCGAAGATATTTGTTTTCCCTGTTGTATATGTGTATTTTAGTCACAAGTACTAGAGCTGATGGTGGGGAAAGAGCTAGTCGGATTTTTATTCATTTAATATATGTTTTGTTGTATTTTGAGGACTGGAGTTGTATCTCCACTTGCCTTATTTTAAGCATTTATATATGGATCCAAGATCCTTGTCTTGTCAGGTTTCCAAGTTTAATTAGGGTTTCAGTTCAATATTTAAACTTATTTTTATGCTTTTATTATAGGTAATTGAGTCGAATTTGGTTCAAGTTGGAACCCGAGTAGGATTCCTTGGTTGAACTAGTGCTTCGACCGGGACTCCTAGGTTTGTATTTCAGAGTAATAATCTTACCGCTCTCTTGAGACTACCTATAGTTAAATACCAAGTGCATTAATATAGAAAATAAGTTCCAAAGTGGATCGACGTTTTGCACCTCTCTTATGTGTGGTGGAGGCTGGGAATCTAACCCCTAGTGTTAGAGGATTTTGTCGCACTTTTGTTTCTAAACCAACTCACTATGGTAATATTATAATTGGACTTCGTTAATTGTAGATATGGTAATAGCTCTATATGCAAGAGATATACAAGAACAAAATTAACAATAGTTCCGCATAAACACAATCAAAATAATGCCGAATTAACACACAATCAAGGTTTCATCAATTCCGGATAGAAGTGGAGCTTAGTTCCACATTTTAATCAACTTGGAAACACATAAATGGAGATAACACATGAACATGGAGCTCCAAGATTGAAACTCTCCACTCCCGGAAAATACATCAATGTTGACGGTGCCGAATGGAAGTCGCGAAATGAAGTGGGAAATTCCTGGGAAGTAGGAGGTCGTCTTGGGACAGAGTATAGGGGTCCAGAGGTTCTTTATGGTGTGTGTTATTATGTATCTTCAAAGTGGAGATGAGCAGCCCTTAAATAGAGTCAAAAAGTTCGTATTAAAGACTTGGACATGGGCACACCAACCACATCAGCCGTGAGCAAGTTGTAGCTGTCCCTAAAGAGAGTAAGGAAATTATGTGTCAAATATTATGGTATATTTAATGTCATCATATTATTATATGAAACTTGTTTATAACTAATTGAGCTGTAAATTCAATACCCATTGTATTAGCTAGTGATTTGGTATGGGCTATCTATAAGTAATCAAGTCATGAAGTCCATGAGTCCTAAAAAACAAATGTGGACTGAATGAGAGGAAACCACATAAATGCCCTAAGGGGGTTATGGGAACTCTTAGTGAAGTGTATATAAGGGTGTTTGAGGTTATGGTCTCCTAGTATATCAAGCCAATACAAACTTACATATTATCCTCATACCAAATATGCCAAACTTCTAATGGGTGGATCTAAGGTTAAGAAAGACTACAGAATCTCCTGGATCGTGCTCGTGGTTGTATTATCATATTGTTGATCATCCAATTATTTCTGAATCAATCTTCAAACTGCCAAACATGGATCTAGGTATTTAATCTTTGTTTTCTTTTGATAATCTAACAAGAAGATGTTCTAGAAAATTACTTATTTGATTTCACTGATAATCTCCTACGTCAAACATGAGTGTTGGTATCTTCATTTTGTGTTTTCTATTCCATAACCATTTCTGTTTCATTAGTATTATATTCTTGAATCCTACCATGAATTAATATGGGGCAGACCAATTTAATGAGGTAGGATTTTTATTTTATTTTTTATCGGAGGTGGGACTTTTATTTGATATTAAATAACTCTCTACCTGTTTTTTGTTTATTCATTTATTATTATATGAAATTATCTTACCATATAATTAAGTGGCACAATTGAACGTTTTTCAATTATTGGTTACAATTATTTATTTTTCAACATTTTTTATCTTCATTTCAAGTTGTGTTGACCATTTTAATTTATTTGGTGTGTATGTCTACTTTACGTTATTGTAACTGAAAACAAACTTTTAATTATCTCATCTTGTTATCTAAATAACGTCTAATGAGTTGACACACTTTTATATTCATTATGAACAATTGAATGTGGGTATACATAATATGTAAATCTTTGACAATTTTCTTGAGTAACCTCTTTTGTGAAAATTAATCTAATTTAAAATATATCGGATGTACAATGTGGATATGTATGTGAATGGTGTTCGGCCTAAAGGTAGATGGTATTTGACTAAATAACGATACACCTAAATGATAAATATGCAATGATGATCATATTTTTTTCTCCACGTGAATAATAGTTGGTCCAAAGATAAACTCCTGCTTGATATAGCTTTGTGATTGGTATTTAATCTTTCAGTAAGAGTATCACTTGTTGTCAATTTTTCCGTCTAAAGACTGAGAATTGATATCCTCATTGGTATCTTAAGTAGGATTTTAGAAATTAAAACTATATATGTTTAATGGTTTCTCATGTTTTTTTAACATGAGTTTACTTTATTTTCTTCACTTTTCAGTATCTATCGTTAATGTGTCCAATATTTCTTCACAAGTTAGCAATATTCAACTGCTGAATGACACAAACTTTAAGGTTTGGAAGGAGGGTATGAAAATTGTTCTCGGTTGTTTGGATTTGGACCTTGCACTGTGGGAGGAGCATTTTGTTTCTACTCAATATAATCTCAATGAGGTTAAAATGAAAATATGGGATCGCTCTAACCGAATGTGCATGATGATCATGAAGCGCTCTATTCCAAAGGCATTTTGGGGTTTCATTATTGAGAATGAGAGCGCTAAGCGGTTCATTAAGGAAGTTGGATAATACTTTAACAAAGATGTGAAATCAAAGGTTAGTAATCTAATTGAACTTGTATCTCACTGTGTGCAAGAGGATGAGAGGCTAGTGCGGGATAGGACGGAGAGTGCTCACTTGGCCTCAAGTTCTCAAAATAAGAATAAGAAGAGAGTTAGTGATATTGAAGAAAAGTCTTATGAGGAGAAGAAACAAAAGACACATTTTGAGGAATTATCATGGTTATTCTACAACGAAATATTTTGTTTTATGTGTAAAGAAGTGTGAGCTTTTAACTTTAGTCTATTCTGAAGTTGATTTAGCTTTTGTACCTAAAGATACTTGGTGGGTGAATTCTGTAGCGAGCAATCACATATGTATATCTTTACAGGGCTCCTTGTGGTTTCGGCAACCAAGTAAAAACAAGAAGTTCATTTATATGGGCAACAACAATAAAGTTGATGTGGATGTTATCAAAACTTTTAGATTACAATAAAGGACCGGTTGTCATTTTGATTTGTTTCAATGTGTTTTTGTACCGTTGTCTTGACCATGGACAAGTCAGGATACTCTTGTTCATTTCGGAATAATAAAGTTAGTTTCATCCAAAAATCAATTTTGCTTAACTCTGATCAATTGATTGGTGATCTTTACATATTTGTTATGAATAGTTTCAGTAATGAAATGTCAAACTAGTTAATGAGGTATAAAGTGAAAATGAAATGAGAATTCCACCATTTTATGATACGAGTGCTTACATCACATCTCCATGATAAAAAAGTTCTATATCGTGCTTTAAGGGGCCACTTGAATCAAACCATTTATTTTTATCCCTAGGTTGACTAATGTTATACATGTAATGAGCAAAGTATGAAATGATTTCAATGATAGATTTTAACCAAGTAAACCAATCAGAACTAGTTGTATCAATGACATAGGCAATTCATCCCTATTCCTACCAAAATTTGAGCCATAATACATTAGATTTCTAAATTTCGAATTTAAAAAACAAGTATAGTGAAATTTAGCGTGACTTTGGAGAATGGCATCATGATCGTCGCAAGGTGTGCTTCTTCGGTCGATGGCTCCAATTCCTCTCGTCTTCAAAACCTGTAATACTTCCACACCAAAACTAGGTAGAAAATATGTTATGTTAGGTTTAGATCTCCTATGAAGGGAGTTGGTATGATGAGTGCCCGGTTTAGCTCACAAGGTTAATGATGACCGAGACAATATATTGACATAAGGTTTTCAAAAACTCGAAAGAAATCCAACAACTAGATGGACTAGTTACCTAGCCGACTAATCGATCACAAGGTGTAAGGGAGGGTTTAAGTCTCAATAACTTGAAGGTGCCATGAAGAGGGGGTGATAACCCGACTATGAAAAACCGAATCCTCTATCCTAACAACGACGTGTGCTAAAACTAAAACGAACGATAAAGGCCTAAGCCAAAATTACTTTGATTGATTTCAGGGGGTCTCCTTTAAATATGATTGTTGTACCCTCTTTATATAGGAGCACGGGGCCACAATATTACAAGGAAAATAACAAAAAGATAGGTTGATGTCGGCATCGATGTCGTGGTGTGGCATCAGTGCTAGCGGTTGGATCGGGAAATCTTCAAGTGCTCCATTATCTTCATGAATCCTACACGAGGACTTCCTTTCTTACAGCTACGAGATTCTTCATCCAAAACGCTTGTTTTTTGCTCCAAGGTTCTTCGAGTTTGGTGACTTTTCCGTTTATCTCCTCCGAAGGCTCTTGACTTCTCGAAACATTGGGATCATGGATAGGGGCCGCTGGGTGGGTCTCATCATTTCCTCCCTATTGAAATGTAACTCATCAAGGAGACTTCTAGGAAGGAGTCCTTGAGCCTTCCTATACTAGTAATAACAACTAAAGGAAAACCAAACACAATCCACGTCGTAAACAATTGAGGAAAACAATAAACGGATAATGGGCTCACTTAAGCTCAAATGGGCTTAGTGAGTCATGCACCTTGGTGGAGGGTAGATGGCCTGATCTTAGGCCTTGGACACACTCATGGAAACCCTATGAGTGTTGATGAGCTCCTTGTGCGAGCTTAACTGGTCCAAGCTTAAAATTGTTGAGTACACTTGGGGGCTTCGACTCCAAACTCGTTTCTCCATGCTTCCAATGGGTTCTTCTTATAATATCCCATGAAGAACCTTGTCAAGAGAAGGTTCGGGACAAGTCTTCTCATTTGGGCTAGGGTTCGATTTGGTGCAATCCTCCGAAATCGGTGGACCCAATTTCGAGTAATTTCGCACGTTCGAATCCAATTGTGCTCCAAATACTCTATAACTCATAGACATGTCTCTTCTCATCAATACAAACTTCTACTCCTAAAATACTGCGGGGAAAGTTGGCTCGAACGTTCGTTGTTGAGGATCTTGATTTTTAGGTACGGTTGTGATGTTGATGTCGGCATCGTTGTCATGGTGCAGCATCAGTGCCACTCGTTGGATCGGGAAATCTTCAAGTTCTTCATTATGTTCATGACTCTAAGATAGGGAAGTCCTTGCTAACGTCTCTAACATTCTTCCTCCGAAATGCTTGTTTTGCTGCAAGGTTTTTCGAGTTTGGTGACTTTTTCGTTGATCTCCTCTTAGGGTTCTTGACTTCTCAAACCTTTGCATCATGGATTGGGGCCGATGGGTGGGTCTCATCAAGCATACTTTGATGTCTTCCTTGAGTGCATTAACGGTAAAAGAACAAACGTCAAGAAATTAGGTGTCAGCAGAGCTTAAGACGTCTTAAAACTTATTCACACTAATGTATGTGATCCCTTCCCTAAAACAATAATAGAGCTAGGAATTAAGGGAGGGGCCAAAATATCTAATTCACAATTAAATAACAAATAAGATAAGAAAAGTATATACTATTTGAAAGGGATATTATTTTTTTGGATTAAGATTAGGCACCATATGTTTGGTTGTAAAAAAAATAAGATAAATTTTAAACTAAATAGATGAATTGTTATTAAAATAAAATGCATAAAAACAAATGGAAAAAGGGACAAATACTATATTTAATTTTTTTTTAATTGAATTCAAAAAGATTTGAAGAGTTGTTATAAAAATGAAATAAAAAGAAGAAAACATATGGACAATTTAAATATAACAACGATTGGAATCGAACCCAAGACGCATTTGATTGATTGCAAAGTGATTGGCCACTATCCCAAATACAATAGTAGTGATTTATATCGTTATTAACTGCTATTTTTAAGATTTCTTCATATTATTTATGTATAGTTGATGTCGCCTTACAATTTGGTGAACCTCTAACCCTTTTAACTACATTTAGAGTCATTTCGATGATATTTTCTTGGTTTGCATGCATAGGATTGTTGTGAACCAATGTTGTGATTGTTTCTCTCAAACATACTATTTTTGTATATTTGTTATTGTTTTTTAGTTTTTTTGAAATCTTAGGTATCTAATGGATAGAGGATGCAATTACGAATCCAACGGAACGATCAAAGCTCAATCATATGTCGGACGAGTGAGTTATGGGAAAAGTACAATTGTGGGACTATACTGGAAGCTAGAAGCTTGACCAGCACATTTTGAAAAGTTAACCATGGGGTGCGGCCCTAGTTCTAGCTACCATATAAAGCCAGAGTTTGATGAGAGAGGAATGACATATAATCACTTCGACACAACTTTAGCCACCATAGTCCGAATTTCTTCTCACCCCGTCCCCCATTTTAGAACCCTAGAAACAATAATGACCTTGCATTACTAGGATAGTACCGTTGCTAGGGACTTGTTCTCACCCCCTTTGAAAATGACTTAACAACTGCTTTAGCCATTCAATATCATTTATTGTTTGCTACCCTTGTTTACTTGTTTTGTTCCCCTTGTTTGCTAGTTTGGTTTTCTTCTTTTTGATTGTGTAGGATTATCATGATGTATAAGACATTCTACTCAAATTCAGATCTCAAACCAAAGATTTTCACCAACTCTCTCAGCGATTGAAGAGGTTTCTACACTCGAGCCAAATGACACCTCGAATGTACTCTTTGCCAATCCAAATGAGACTTCAAGTGTTGGTTGGAGCTCCAACAGTGAGCTAGAAACTTTTAAGGATATCTTGGGAATGACTTAACTACCACAACATTAGACTCTTGGATACTATGTGAAGCCTACACTTGATGAAACCACATCAAGTATAGTGAGGCCTCCTATCAACAATCAAAATTAAAAGAAAATTAAATGTTGCAACAAACTCTTTATAGTGGCATTGACAAGGAGTGTCTAAACAGGCAGCTCAAGCACTTTTTGGAGATGGTTTATCTCATTCGCTTTAACAACGTCCCCCAAGATGCAATTCAACTCCAGCTTTTTCCATTTTGTCTCTAAGAAAGGGAAAAATAATAGTTGGAGAACCAACCTTAAAATTCCTTTGGTATTTGGGATGATTTGGCAAAGGCATTCTTCAAAGAAAATTCTTTTCTCCATACAAGACGGATGAGATTAGGTGAAGAATCTCTCACTTCCAACAAAAAAAATGGTGAGCCTTTCTATGAAGTTTGGGATTGCAGAATCCAAAATTTTCTCTACTCATGTCCTCACCATAACTTGGAGGAGTGGCAATTGGCGGATACCTTTGCTCATGGACTTGACTTTGAGAATACAAAGATGATAAAACAAGCGAAAGGTGGAGATTTGAGATCACTCCTTGTCTTAAAATCTTTTGAGTAATGGCCGTGAAGACAAAGAATTGGTCGAGGCAACAAGCTCCTAGAGAGCAACAACCGTGACCCGAGATCCTTATGTCTCCAACAACAAACTTGGTCCCAAGACTCTTAAGGAGATACCCTAACCCCACGAGGAAGACAAAGAGAAAATCACTCACTTATTATTCTTGAGGATGGATACTATGGCCTCTCAAATCAAGGCGGTCACCCAAGTCCAACCGATGGTCAAACCTAAAGAAGCCCCTCCCATTCCAACTACTCCTACACTAGCACCACCTTCACCCTCCCCGTGAGTGAAGCCTCCATTCACACAATTTTTTGTGTGTCAGAATTATGGCAACGAAGGACATCATGCCTCGACTTGTCAACCATTACATCGGGGTTTTCACCAAATGAGGAATACATAAAAGGGGTAGAGTTTTTAAAAGGTGGTTGTAAAGGTGATAACGGTGGCGGTTATCAAAAAAATCACCCTTGAAACAAAAATCAAGAAGAGAATCAAGGTGGATTCCAAAGGAACCAAGGTTAAGGGTATGAAAGCTATAATCAAAGACAAGGTTCTAATCAAATTCAAGGTTGTAGGATCTTCAATCAAGGAAAAATTTCTAATCAAGTTTAAATTTTCAATCAAGCCAAGGAAATCAAGGCTTTAATCAATTTCAGGGGAACTAGCAAAGGTAGAAAAACTTCAATCAAGGCAAAGGCTATAATCAATGAGGTTAACAACAAAATTTCAACCCTTAAGGCTATAATCAAGATTCTAATCAAAGATGTAATCAAGGCTCCAACCAAAATTGGGGTAATGAAGGAAATCAAGAGGATTTTCAAGCTCCAAAGACTCCTGCACCTTGAGATTCTCAAATCTGCCTACTCAAGCTCAAGGCGTTAAATCTTAAAGTGTCAACTTTTTGTTAATACCATTCATCTAAGCGCAATCCAAGATGTAGCAAGAGGAAAGGACAAGAATTCAAGTGGGTCAAGGAACTGAAGCTCTTTTGGCTCGCCCACTAGGTACTTCTACACAGAAAAACCAAAGTAATTCCAAAGAATAAGATACATTGAGGAGCTATCCCAACTAGAAGTAATAGACACTACAGGGACACAACTTCCAAGGAACTCGACGTGCCTAAGAAACTAGTGAATGATAAGGATGTTCTTATGGAAGATGTGGATAAGCATGAAGATGATTGTGATCAAGAGGATGATGTGAATATGATAGTAAAAGAAAGTGCTATAGTGCCTCAAGCTCCTAATGCCAAAGCGAAGTCTCACAAACCCAAGTCGAACAAGGCTACGATGAGCTCAACAATGACTCCCTCTACCTCAAAGCCCGCTTTAGCTCTATACACGCCAAAGATGTCTTATCCTAACCAGTTTGACAATGATCTCATTTAGAAGAGCTTCAAAAATTTGGTGCATCATCTCCAAACCATGCAATTTACCATTCCTTTCACCGAGGTGATAGTACATATTCCCTAATATGAAAAGTTACACAAATCGAAGGCTCACAAACTAATCTCGCAATAAGCAATGCTCAACTATCCTCACAATGGACCTTTCTCGCAAACTTAAGGATTCATGTGGTTTCTTTCGCCCTTATATGATTGGTCAAATTTGCCTTCTAAGCAATTTAGCGGATCTAGGTGCTAGTGATCACATTTGTTTCCCCACGTCCATCATCCTCATTTAAGCAACATTTCATGCATACTTTTATAACTTTGGGTAGAAGTTTATGGTGTTTTATGAATTCTTAGCTTTATCTCGATTTATTGTCTCAGGCCTGTTCGGTTTGGAGTGTTGTTATAGATGTTAGGTACATGACAACCATGAGACATCGATCAAAACAATACAGTGTGCGTGGATGAGATGGACGGATCGGAAAGATGAAGAATATAACATTCAGCTTATGATTGATTTCGTTATCACTTTTATTCTTGATTGATCAACTTGGATAGGATCTTGTTAAATTTGTTTGACTCGAAAGAGCTTGCTTATCTTAAAACAGCGAAACTAGTCAACTAAGCTAATCGTTAAGCCTCAGAAGGGGAAGATTAGACTAGTCTAGGATTGGTAGTAGGTTAATGGACCTAAAAGAGCGTGACCTAAGTAGAGAAGAATTGCAATAGTAAATTGTGTTTATCTTGTTTTCCATAAATTGAAGAAGTTGGATATCGTTTGTTTGTTTGGATAGTCTAGGGAGATTCGAACTCTGAGCAGTTTTATCCAAAATTAGTTAGAACCCCTAATCGGGCGGTCTTGCAATCTTAGTTAATTGTCTCTTAATTACTTAGTTTAAATTGATAGTTTGATAATCGTGGCACTTAAACCATAAAACTTGATAAACCGATTAATACTTCATCATACATTGAGTAAACGCAACCTTAAGACCCTAGGGAATTCGAACCTAATTACTTCGGTAGTAAGGTTACTTTTTACCACTCACTACAAGCGTGTCAAATTTTGGCGCCGTTGTCTGGGACTAATTGTTTGTGTTTGAAACGAGTGTACTTAGTATTAATCATTCACTTCCTCTTTAATTTTTTCCCCATAGTTACTTTTACGTGTTTTCTTATTTTTCTCTATGTAAGCTTGCTCTCATTATATGTCCCACTATTGACTCAGTCAAACTCTTCTCAACAAAATCAACAGAGGATACCGGGATAAGACAATATAGAGAATGATAAGAACTCGGAAGAAAAGGGAGAATACATAGAATCTCTTCTCCACACCCGAGGAAGCGAGAAAGAATCTTCAAGCAGAAGGGAATCAACAAGCACTGACGATTCCAACTCAGATCACAGTTAGACATCAAGACTTTTGCCTCCACCATCTCCAATGATGAACCCAACTCTTTGTGACTTCACCAAGCCAAGTGCTACTAGTTCCACCTCTAATGTCGCACCTCAAGACATTGGAGCCATCAAGTACGAGCTGTTGTCTAATCTCATTACTTTGATCCAGAACAACTTGAAATTTGAATTGAACTCTGATGAGAATACATGCACTCACCTCATGACATTCCTCTCTTATTGCAAAACAGTTAAGAATCACTATATTTGTGACGATTACATCACACTTACGCTCTTCCAATGGTCACTCAGAGGAGTATCAAAGAGATGGGTTACAAACCAACCAAGAGGGAAATTTACAACTTGGAATGATCTTGCTCAAGCATTCCTAGAAGAATACTACCTACCTTCCAAGACTCCAGCTATTAGAGACTTCATAAATACATCAGAGGGATGATGAAATCTCTATGATTTATGGAGCAGGTTTCAAAGGTACTTACTGAATTCCCGCACGAGGGATACACTAAGATCCAACTTGCTAATATGTTTATAAGAGGATGTGACCGGAAAACATCGATGATGATTAATCAAATTAATGGCGATGATATTACTACTCTTACCCCTACTGCCGCTCTTCTTCATTTTGAAGATTGTGCAACTAGATCGAGGAATTGGGCAAGAAGTACAATGATCCAACCTGCTGATGTTGTAGTCGTGGAATCTTCTGAAAGTATCGCATTGAGAGGTCAGATCCAAGCTATGGAAAGGAGGATAAATGAATTTTCTTTACATGTTCCTAACCCTCATGTTGCTATTTTTTTGTGTGGTTCATGTGGTGTTTGTAACATCAAGGGAGGAGAATTTGTAACACTATGTCAGTTGAAGAGGTGGATTTTGTGGGACAAGGCTTCCCTTTCACTCAGCAATGATACTTAGATTATAGGGCTAGGAACTTTAATGGCCATCCAAGAAGAGAATTCACCCCTCCAAATCGAGGAGGACGCCTAGACTTCTACAAGCCTAGAGTGGATAGCTACATCACCAACACCACTTTATAAAGCAATCATCTGTTCAACTAGGCGAGTTTGAGGAATCACGCTAGTGGATCTACATAACGAAACACCTATCAATGCTCACCTCCATTCCGAAGAAAAACAAATCAGACACAACAACAATAAGATCAAGAAAATTCAACTTATGGAGGAGTCAACAACGAGCGCATGCAAATGATGAAGATAATGCAATCACATTTAGGTAACCAGAATATTATTTTGCAAGGACAACAAGCCATGATATAATGGATTGAAACTTCATATGCATCTCCTTCACACAGGGTTGATCAAAGGCATTTGGGGTAGCTCCCAAGCAACACTAAACAAATCCTAACAACAATAGGAACAAGACACACATGGAGATGAAGGCAATCTCACTTTGAAGTGGGAAGACAATTCAAGGGAACCCAAAATCCATGCCCGAACCAGAGATGATATCGGATGAGATAGCAATGGCATCCAAAATGAAGAGGAGGCACTAGTGAAGAAAACTATATCACCTCCAAGATCTCTCAAGTCAACCAACAAAAATTTCATCCTATCACCAGAAGAAGCTATGAATTACGCTCCAAAACCGGCTTACCCAGACGACCATCAAGAAGAAGGGCCTCTTCAAAGATTTTGAGAGATTAGCGGAGCTCATTAAAAAAGTAAGAAGTCACCCTCTCTTTCTTGGAATCCTTAAAAAAATCCAGCTTATGCAAATTTTTTGAAGGATGTTCTAAACAAGAAGAACAACCTTATTGATGCTACATAAGTCACCCTCTATGAACAATGATCGGTGATCGTCGAAATAACTTGAAAACTAATTAGACAACTCAAGTGTCGTATGTGTCCAAGGGTTCCTCTCGCTATGCCTCTACTCAAACTCGTCAACACGGTCTAGACTAAAAGAACTGGATTTGAGTTTTAATTATTCTAATCGTTAATTAAAACTAGCAGTTCATAGGTTGATTCAAAGGGAGAAAACGAGTTCTTGGAAGAGATAAGTCATCAAGCTCAACTTCCTAAACGCATTCCAAACAAACAAATGTTGGAGTTGGATTGATTACCATTACTGGCTCCCCAACTAAGGTAGAAATAACCTTAATCAAGCTAGCCGATAATAAACATCGAGAAGAAATAGAAAGTGATAAGTTGTTCTTTCGGAATTAAAAGAAATCACGAGTAATTGTAAATAGTGTTGACTTGGTCCATCAACTCCTAAGCTACTGATAACTACACCCAACTGGGTCCATTGCGTGCAAACCAGAGCGCCCGCCAATTACAAGCTGAATAACGTTTAAAACTAGAAGAAACATAAAAGGTAGAATTGGGTTATCAGCTTACCCCACTGATAACATTTCCTCTATCCTTGATTGTTAATCTTACTAATTCCTAAGTCTATCAAACAAAGGATTTCATAAATATGACCTAATTCAAGCAGTAACAAGAATTAGGTTGAAAACACAACAATCAAATCTTTCATTCATATCCAAATATCCACAATCGTCGTTTCTAAACGTTCAAGACAGGTATCATGGCTCAAATCCTACATCTCAACCAAGAATCTCTACAGATTTAGATACTCATGATTCTAGAAGGAGACAAATCATAAGAAACCCCAACCATCATCTTGTCGAAGATATAACAGCTTGATCTTCCTCTAATTGTCGATTTTAGTCTTCTAGCTTCAATCCTAGCTTCAATCTTTGATAGGAACTCATTTTAATCTTCAATTGAGCTTCTACGGAAGGATTTATGCTGGTTTTGCAGAGGAGAGTCAGGAAAAATCAAGGCAAACGAGTTTGGGGATCCTTCCTCTCTTTCCTCAAAATATGCCCTTTTATAGGAAGCTGTTGAAACTGAGGGGTGCACGCCATGCACCTCCTTTTTCCAAAATTTTGCGTAGTTAAATGGGAGGAATGTCGTATAGGTCTGCATGTCATTCCCCTATTTTAGGGCCGATATTTTGAAGTATCCTAGTGGTGCACGGCGTGCAGCCCCTCTGGTCCTCCATCTAATTTCTCGATCTTCCGTTCGAGCTCCA
Organism: Linum usitatissimum; assembly: GCA_030674075.2. NCBI lineage: Eukaryota > Viridiplantae > Streptophyta > Magnoliopsida > Malpighiales > Linaceae > Linum > Linum usitatissimum. The sequence goes on along the minus strand of JAUJYP020000273.1, from coordinate 502,575 downwards.
ACCGTGCTCTACTTCATGTTCATAGTTTCATAACAAGACCACCTATCTCTAGAGTACCCGTGGACAACAAATACTACATAGAAACACATCAAATGGACCAAAACGGTCGAAATGAATGGGTCTTAGCCCATAATGCCAAAACACGAAATCACTCAAGAATGAAGCTCGAACAAACTAATAATCACTCAAAAAGCATGCATATGAGGATAGATAATTGGTACAAATTCTAGCCTTATCAAATCTTCCCACACTTAAATCTTGCTTGACCTCAAGCAACTTTACTTTTCACACTCTAAAGCAAACTCTAAACATGGTGAAAAGGAAACAACATGATATCAGTTGAAGCCTACTTAACGATGCCAAAAATACACTTTAGATCACTAAACCACACAGTTACATTTACCAAGTGCCCTAATCCAAATAAAGAACAAACCTATGCATATAGTTAGTACCACTCAACACCTACCGACAAAAACATTTCCCCTATCACCTATGCTCAAAATATATGATCCTGGCCAGGTATTTTTCCCGTCCTAAGGGAGGGTTTGCTTACTTTAACACTGTATTCAAATAAGAGCACTCCCCTCTTCTTTTGCAATATAACTATACATAATGCACTAAACATGGTTGAGTCAATTTAATTACTCAATGGCAAACTCACTTTTCAAAAAATTTATATAATTTTGGAGGGTATCTTTCTAAATGGGGGTAGTTGCGACCCTGATCGGGCTAAGGCTCTCATCCATATAGATCGAGTTTATCTGAAAACCCTAACCCATAACTAGGAAGAGGTGGGAAGAGAAGCCTAAGGGACTAGCTTACAGGCAACAGACTCAAACTAGCCAGTGTGTTGAATCGTAAACGAACCCCCATGACAATTTGGGCACATTAGACTCTTTTGCACCTTATTCGGACTATCTAGTCAAATAAGACTTTAATCAACTAGCGCGACTCCATAGGGGAATTAATTGTTCACAAGTCAGTAAGCATCAAGATCGAGTCAGCAAGTGCATAAATCTATTCTAGACTCGTTTCGAGAAAATCGGGAGGCGGCTCAAAATGATCTATCATGCATCCTATTCACCCTCAAGTAGCAATACTACGTTAAAAATGCATCCAATTCATCCATAATTTTTTATTTTAAGAGGGAATTTCAAATGTTGAAAGACAAAGATTCAGTCACACTAATCAAGTGAAATACTAGCATCTCAAGATGTCACATTAGAGAAGAGAGAAGGTGATACCGAATTGAGTTGATGAAATGGAGTTTAGTGATGAGATGCGATAGAAGAACCGTTATTGAGACCTTCCAACCATAATAAAAACACAAAACAACGTACTAGTGATAGATGTAACAAGTGTTATCATCCGTTAACAGGGGTCCAAATGAAGCACAAATGTTGACCAATCAATCAAAACCAATCCCCCCCCCCACTTAGAATTTTTGCATCCGTAAAATAACTAACGTGGAAGGTAGAGAAATAAACTCTAGGAAGATGATTTTTCAAAATAAGAGTGCATGGCGTGCATACCTTTTTGTTACGAAGGTTTTGAAAAAATCTAGCCATGCACGACGTGCATGGGTGCATGGCGTACATGTTAGATTTACAGCAACAATTTAATTCAACCTTCAACAACACTCATCGGACACAAACTCTGAATAATCACAGCTCCCTAGCATTCATTTGGCAACAATAATCATAAAGGACACTATCAAAAGACTCAAAACTCGACTGAATCACAAGACTGACACAAAAGATATACCACAAGACACACAAACCAACACTCCTTGGGTTTTTATTCTCTATTCTAACAATGGATATGCAAGAGGTGCCTCCCAAGAGCGCTTCTTTTCATCTTTAGCTAGACGTCCTCCGATAAACAGTTCAAAGTGGGAAACAATCGACCTCATCGACAACACCAATGATGTCACCAGCTCGCTAGAGTTTCAAACGGTGACCATTCACTTTGAAAGGTTTAGAAGAGGGTTATGTTGTTACCTCAATGATCCCGTAAGGGAAGACCTTGGTGACGATGAATGGACCACTCCTCTGGGACTTGAGTTTCTCGGGAAACAGCTTGAGCTTCAAGTTGAAGAGGAGAACAATGTCGCCTTCCTTGAATTTGTTGATTGACCTCAAGTGGGGATCATGGTCCCTCTTTGTCTTATCCTCACATATCTTAGATCCCACGTAGGCATGGCATTAGAGGTCCTTTACCTCATGAGTCGACAGTTGTTGGAACTCGATGCCAGGTAGTGCTTCATCGGATATCTTCTTCAAGGTAGAAACGCCCACATGTGGAGTAACTACTGCACAAACCTGTTCGTTGGATAACTCCTGCAATAACTGATTACTCGAGGTCGAATACAAGGCATCTAGATCGAACAATTCATTATCTTGTTGGCCGAAGCCATAGCATGCACATTTTAGAATCAACATGGTCATCATCAACATCATCGTTCACATCAGAATACTTCATGTTCGGGGTTAACTTAAAGGTAGTCTCCTCCTTGCCAACACGCAATGTGAGTGTTCCCTCAGACATATCTATAATTGCTTTAGAAGTGTTAAGAAAGGGTCTACCTAAGATTAAGGAAATATCGTTAAACCCGGTATCAACTACCACGAAATCGACCAGAAACCCAAAATTTCCAATTTTCACATAAACATCTTCCACAATTCGCTTGGGGAACTTAGTCGACTTATCCGCCATTTGGAGTCTCATTTGAGTGGGCTTAAGTTCGCTCACTCCTAGCTTTTTATACGATGAGTATGGCATCACATTTATACTCGCACCTAAGTCTGCTAAGCCTTTTTCAACATTAAATTCTTTAATCCTCCAAGGGATATGGAAACTACATGGATCCTTGAGCTTTATAGGGATGTATATGGAGACGATGGTTGAACATTGCTCGTTGAGGGTGACATGTGCAGCTTCCGACACCATCCGCTTGTTAGTGAAAATCTCCTTTATGAACCTGAAGTACATTGGCATCGTTGCAATGGCATCAATAAAAGGAAGTATGAATTGCACTCCCTTGAGCCTTTGCACAAAGTTTTCAAAACTCTTGGCCCAGAGAACCTCATCTAACCGATTGGGATATGGGGCCTTAGGCCTATAAGGTTCCAACACCGATTTTGAGCTAGAAGTAGCTCCTTTCTTTGTTGAAACTTCAACCTCCTTTGAAACTTTGATACCCCATGATCCTGAGGAGGTTGTAACACTTCTTCTTCATTCCCTTTGTCTTCACCTTCAATGTCATTCACCGCATCATTTTTCTCTGCCTCTTCCTCATTAATATCCTCATAACTGGTGATAGACTTCAGCTCTACAAATCCACCTTTTGGAATCTCGTCGGTATTTCCAGGTAAGGTACCCGGTTGTACCATGGAGAGGAGGCGTCCCATCTGAGCTTCCAAGTTGTTGATGGAAGTTTGCTGGTTCTGAATGAAAGTTTGTTGGTTCTGAAATAGTTGGAGTAGCATAGCGTTTTTGTCCATTGGAGGTGCTGATGAAGATGATGGCCCCACTTGAGGTGCAGCTGCTTGTGGGAATCAAGGAGGAGGTGCTCGAGCGGCTTGATAACCCTGCTGAGTAAAACCTTGTTATTGTCCTTGGGGTGGATAGCCCCTCTGATTTTCCCAGCAGAAACCTTGATTTCCTTGGAAGCCTTGGTTGTACCCGAATTTGATTTCCCTGGAGATCTTTGAAGAACTGGTTGTGGTTGGTTAGGAACTTGACCTTGAGGTCCCAGACCTTGTTGATAGTTGTGGTAGCCTTGATTGTTCTGTGGATGGTTGTGGTATCCACCTTGGTTGGGTCGGAAGTTATTTTGTTAACAACCTGAATTGTACCCAACCTGCTGATTCTGATCCCTGTGGACATAATCCACGTGCTCGAAATTATCCACATCTTCTTCCGGAGCAGCTTCCTCTGAAAAAAAATTACACGATGAAACATCATGTCCTTCATGTCCACAACCCTCGCAGTAGTACACCATCACCGCCTTCCGTGGTTAAGGTTTAGGAGGTGGTGTGGCCTCAAATGAGAGTGAATATCTCGTCGATACGATTAACGATCCTCGAAACATGAATTTGCACGCATTTAAATAAACCAATGATCTTCCAAGTATGAATCACCACGCACTCAAACAAATCAACCAAGTATAAAACTCAAACTCAATTTTATTCATCTCAATGGTATTGATCCCATAATACTAACCAAGTCTTTAAATAGGCTTTTAAAATTTAACCCCAAGTAAAAACTTCTAAACTAAACAATGTGGTATTAGAATCTAAAACAAAAATTAACTAAAAAGAGAACTACTAAATAGGCATGTAAGAAAACGCATATTTTAGTATTCAGCCCGTCATATTTAATTGAGCATATCTTCTTTGATTCTTCATATATCATGACCAATAATATATGGATAGAAAGGCAATTGAATTATTTTTACAACATCACCAATCTTGCACCATTCAGAGTCTAGACAAAAAACTAAGGACCAAAATACTAAACTGAATATAATCTATGCGGATCTCTATCACGATCCATAGTTACTCTACTATCAAACTAAGGAACAAATAGTAAATGGCGAATCACAAGAGGCCAACAATTTAGAGAAGAGGAAACTCACTAGGTCAAAATTGGGCTTGCTCAATTCACTTCAATTATAAAGTTGGATAAGGTTGAAACTAATTTTGGTTAGGTATTTCCTCTAGGCATACACACGTCTCACATAACCTTCTCATCAAATATGCCACTTTTGGAGGTTCTTCGGTGATGAAGACAAGGTGTTCTACAAAGTTCCTAGGTTCTTAGAGAACCTTACAGACATTAGAAATATTTGACGAGGGTGTTAAGTCACTATTTGACACCTCGAACACTCCATCCCTCAATTGTGTCAGTCAATTGAGTGATTATCGAAATGCATGTCAAATGTTTGATGAAATGCCCATTAGGAATTTCTAGCACAAAATGTTGAATTGGGGTGTATATTGGTCCACACACACCTCCTCAATATTGGCCTACAAACACATTCCTACCAAACTAGTGCTTAGAAACACATTAATTTGACCTAATTTAAGTCATACCACAAATTAGGTTGAAAGCAACATAGTCCAAGCACAACTTAACCATCATCTTAGAATTCAATTGTATTCAACCCTATAATTTTCGGAAATATCATTACAACAACATATATCAAGACCTAGCAACAATCACAACTAGCCTACCATGGTCAAGGAGAACAAGAAGGAAGAAGTGTAGAAGTACTTCATCTTGAGACAAGCTGCAATGGTGTCTTCAAGCCTTCAATCTTCAAGAACTTCAAGTTCCAAGCTATCCTAGCTTGACTAGTCATTCCTTTGATCTCCAATTGCGTGCTCTCGATGGTTTCTGGAGGATGGAGGAGAGAGGATTTAGAAGTATGATCTCTAAGGGTTTAAAGAACTCTCTTTCTCTCACTTTTGGCTCTCTATTTATAGAAAATGCTGCTTACATGGCAGGGTCAGGCATGCTAACTAGACGGCATAAGGACCTGTGATAGGAAGATTGTTGTCTAAGCCCTGGCTGATTTACTTTCAGACACTTAGCTCCTCTGCCACATGGCTCCAACACGCCTTATTCATCCACATGGCAACTTGAACCGTTTTAGGTAATCACGACATAGGTTGTCGTGTCACAGTACATATTGTGTTCCTTGATTTCCCTGATTTCCAGAGGCAATTGGGCTCCTTCCTTACGACTCCACCGCATCAAGGCTTGGGACACGGTAAACTGGAGGTGTTGGGTAATAGGCCTTTGGCTATTATGCTACCTTACACGTCATGTAACACATCATGCCTCGAATCATCTTTTGACTGCATCTTCCTCGTTTGATGTCGAAACAACCTCCGACTTGGACAACTGATCTCGTGATTCAGTTCTCTATGCACCGGACATGTGCACTCGCAAATAATACTCTAAAAACTAAGTCAAATAGACCGAAATGGCCCTTTAAGAGAAAAAAATCATAAATCACGATTCCTAAGGTATCAAGGATTAAACCCATATAAAAGCCGTCAGAACGGGAACAAAAGAACTCAAGATAGGTGCAAATATCAATAATTTTGGAGTGACATCGCACAAATAATCATGAGATATTATCATTGCTAGATATGTTCTCCCGCTATTATCAAATACCCATGAATAAGGACGACAATAACAACCCGACATTCATGACCCCCACAATGAAATATTATGATGCGGTAATGCCTTTTGGTCATAAAAATATGGCGTCACCTACCAAAGAATAATAGACACCATTTTTGCAAAATAGACCGTATAACAGTTGGAGGCTTTTTATAAAGATGCCTTCAGGATCACTACAAATCAGATCCCACCATCCAAGGTTGTCGATCAAGTCATCCACAGAGATAGGGCTGGGAAACATGGCCTGGTTTATGAGTTTTTATCTAACTCGGTCTGTCAAATCAGGCTATGTGGATCCTGAAACCTGGTCAAAATAGTAATAGACCGGGTTTCAATTCGAAAAAATGGTGTATCCAAATTTTCGATATATACCAGGTTAAAACCCAGCCCAACCCATCCAACCTAAAGTTTATTATTTAAACAAGGTATTTTGCTGCTAATATTCCCCCTACCTTTGTTTTTTATCTACAACTTGTAGACTAAACTCAAACCCAAAAAATTCTCTCGACAACTTATTCTTAATTCTTCTTCTTTTTCTTGTAAGCTGCTCTTCCTTGCATTCATAGCTTGGATTGATTTCTTTCCGGTAGAGTAATTGAATTTTTAGATCTATGTACAATAATAGAGTAGTTAGATCTGGATTTGGGTTTCTATGATTTATTTATTTTTATTGTTATAACTACTTCATCTTCTTGAATTTTTTTATTCTGATTTGGTCAACTGAGAAAATAAATAGGAGATAAAGAAAGAAAAAGGAGGAATATCCTATTGCGGATGGATTGGGGATCAGAACAAATAAGTAAATGATGATATAACGAAAGTATGTAAATGTATATCTCAGGAAAGATCATTAATAGGTGTTTGTGTAGGTTAGGAATAGGATAAGGAAAGAAAAGAATTGTTTCTGTGTGTTAGCGTATAAAGGACAAAAATATATTTCCTAGAAAAAAACAAGAGTAGCAGAAGTTGAGGTATGTCTGAGGGCCCAGCTCAAACCTGGGTCCAGGTTGATCGGGTTTGTAATATTCTGTTATTATCTTTGGGTTGGGTTAGGGTTCTTCAAATTACTATAAAAATTCGGAGCTCGTCAAACTGGACCGGAGTCTAGATCTCAACCCTACATAAGAGGTACCATACTTGAGAAACCGTCTATGTCAAGTCGACGTTAGTAGTTTTTGAAATATCAATCATATAATGTTGTGGATCTGTTCATCATGTTTGTGAAGTCTACCAAGTGTGAAGCATCCATGTCTATGATCTGTGAGTGAAAGGCAACAATCGCTTGGCATATGAAGAGGCTTTTGGGTAAATCTCTTCCGGTTCATTATGATTCTTGCTAACAATTGGAAAGAGTAGTGACCCAATACATGCACAAAAACATATTCAGAGTGTTGGTAAAGTAATATCATGACGTTGAAGACTAATTTGGATATTAAGCAAAATGTGCAAGACCCCTGCTAGGAAAGTTATCCTAAGTTGTTGCCATGGGGTGGGGGTGGGGGCGTACAAAAGAATTTAAATGTTGGGCTAGATTTGAACTTTCGAAAGGTTGTGGCTAGATTCATTTAATATGAACTATCTGATGAATTAATTATCCAGAGACATTATAAATCTAAAATTTATGGTACTATATCTAGATAGATATTGGTAGTGCATTGTGGCTAGATTCATTTAATATGAACATCTGATGAATTAATTATCCATAGACATTACAAATCTAAAATTTATGGTACTATATCTAGATAGATATGGTAGTGCATTGATTAGTGAGATATTATACTGTAATTGAATATATATTTGACTTTGACCATTAGTGGTCTATTACTATAAAATGACTACTATGATTTGTGTTTCTATCCCAAAACAAAGAAAATTACCTCCACTCTAACTCCAAAATTTTCAATTGAAACACAAGGAGAAGAGTCATGGCACTAACTGTGAGGACAATCATTATAGGGATATTGTGTAATGTGATTACAATTTCGTTGTTGTTGGCTAGAGTACCATGTCTTGCTGATGAATATCCACAATTACAATGTTTTGAATTTTGCTTGAGACACTGTGCTGGTGGAGAGCTATGTGAACCTTTTTGTGCTCGTAAGTGTCATCCCTCACCAAACTTTAAATGGATATCAGCTGAGAATGCTGACAAGAAAGATATTGATGGAAATACGACATGAGTTGACATGTCTACTTTAGTGAACAATTTTTGTTGCCAAAATCAATTTTTATTTTTCTCTTCTTTTAATATTCAGTTGTACAATATTTCCAAAATTGAAATAATTTGATTTCTTGCATTTAATAGTAGATAAATAAGTAATATATTTGTGGATCATGTATTTATATGCATTTTTTATTGAAATGCCTATATAAGAAGCAAAATATTCTCACTAGAGAAACTACCATGTTTTTTTCACATTCAATCATTTTCATATAAGAATTTGAAGTTCAGGCAACAACCTCAAAACGGAAAAACCGTTTAAGAAATCAACGACCCCTTCACTAAAAAAGCACCCGAGGCAAGAACATTTTCAGTATGGTGTGAAGAAAATCACATTGTGAACATTATAGAGGGGTATATTAAACGAATCTCCACGTGTATGTATTATGGAGATTAGACAATAAATTGTCACACTACTTAGCGGGAGTAGTACTTCAAGAATTCTAATCAGTTGCTACAATTATGGTCTAAATGTTTTGGACTTTCAAAAACAAACTATTGATATTATTAAAGCTCATGACAAAAGATATTTATCGTGTTAACCAAATTTTGAGAAAGACTATCACTCATAATAGAGGAAGAACAGTCGTATAACATTTAGCTAGTGCATAAATGGATAAATGATCATGATGTGAGACATCCTACAAAGAAAACCTTAAACTTAAGTGACTACCAATGTGGTAAACAACGTAGAGCTGGAAAGAAATAAATCCAATAGAAAAATAATACAAAACACAAAAAAAAATTAAAACAACAAAACTGGATGGTGGTTCCAAAATGAGATCACCAAAGACTCAGAACCGCATGATTCCAAAATAAATTACTCTTCAACCAGGAACAGCCCGCTGGCGCCGGGATTTTTAGGTAATCCTGGTTACACGTGACCAATTTTGTGGGGCTTTTGAAGGTCTGCTAAACCCCTTCCATTGCACTCATGTTTGGTACAACATGTTCCTTCCTACATTGCTAAGGAAGCTATATGGACTCGAGAGCCTATGTTGCTTCATGATCTTCCGCACGTATCACTTGAGAACAAATACTAAAAGTCGATTCTGGTGTAACACCTGTAAGTTTGGAGTAAGAACTTGTCGAAGGTGGACTTACGGGACTGCTTTGTGCATACTCTCAGCTTTCGGCTCCTCATGCTCCCCCAATCATCGTTCACCACCCAATTGAAGAATGCGTCTTGGTAGAGCTCTAATCGAGTCATCCCAAAACCGAAGAGGCTCCATATCTGGATTCTGAAATTGAGTGTCACACAAAATATCAATATGTCCCGTGCGTTGATAGATGAAACAAAACAATGAAAACTTCTAATATTTGAAGTGGCACTGGAACTCTGCCTTCACCGGTTGGCACAACTTATTTTATCGCTTCAGGGGTTGTGGTATAAAATACTAGACCGATAGGTTTTCTTCTAATCAATCAGACGAATCGACCAACAAAGTTTCCAAGTGCTTGCCCCACTGTTTTCATAAAGAAGCTCGACTATATATCATGAATTTGGTCCTCACCATCTTAGACGTCACGGTGAATCGATAAGAACTAATCAAATATGCACGACCAATTATCGATAACCCACCAGGGGATTGACGAGAGTCTGTTCATAAATAAGACTCTTTCAAACCTTTCTTCGGGTTCCTGCTTCTTTTCTCGGAAATGAGGCAATGGTATCATCATATTCTTTCGGCTTGGATCAGTTGGATCCGGCTTAAACGCAAGCAACGGTTGCCGTCATTGCTCGAATGGAGGATTGGCTTATCTTGTTGTGAACTACAATTCTTCATTTGCCTGAAATGATTATTTTTAATTAGACTGTGCTGTTTTTCTCATAAATTAAAATTGCCACCCCAAACAACGGAATGGTACTCACTCACTAACGGTCACTTAAAGTTCTTTCTCGACAGGGGGAAAAGCGCGTATAGATTTTCTTCCCAGTGCTCTACATTCAGCCACGCCATAGTAACCCCCGATGCGATCTTCTTCTAGTTGTGGGATGAAATCTGGCAGCAGATTGCTGGCTCAGAATAACAAGCCCATCAAGAAGTTCAATTCTTCCATAACATAACGTGGCGGGGTTGCATGCGAGCAAGAAGTTCAATTCTTCCCCAAATCTCTTACTTCCATATGTCTCTTTGGACGTCAGACGTTAACTATACAATTCTTCATGAGTTGTGATTAAAGAGCCAACCACGCAAAAGTTCAAACTCAAAAGACGGATGGGTTCCACCGGCAGGTCAAACTCAAAAGACGCATACTCCATCCTATTTGAAGTTCAACACATCCAGACGGCGTTGCACGACCTCATCCTCACTTCTGCCATCCTCAATCATTGTTAAAAGGGAACATAAGTAGGATAAAGCACACTAATTCACCGTCTAAAAGGCTAAAACTCAAGCACATTTCTTCTTAATTTATAGTATGTTTATCAAAATAATTGATGTCCTTATATGTGATGACTTATTTTTATTAAGAACAGACTTTAACATACATAAAAAATAATAAAACAAAACTATCCTTAAGAGACATAAAATGGAACACCATAAAATACCTAAGAGTGACATATATACACTAATTCCCAATTGAAACTATTTGGCTAGCGTCTATGTGACTACTACCATGCCAAATGCAACTGTGCACAAATATATTACTATGGGTTTTCCTACATGAGGATAATAGTGCTCAATTACTCAACTCGTAAAACCGAGAGTGTGGTGTAGGAACCACAATGATACAAGATAAATAAATAAATAAAAGTGGTTACAAGATGAGATTAAGGGTGACACAAGAAAGGTAAAAAATCTACAAGTAGGTTTTGGGTTTATCAAATGAGAATGGCTTCCGTAAGGATTTTCTTTTCCCTAAGTGTCTAGTTCATATTTGCATGAAAGTGTTAGATTAGTAGAAGATGGACTAACCTTCTAAATTAGAAATGTGAAATACAGATACAAGGTGTTTGATATATGTGACTTGGTAAACTACCTACTTTAATTTGGACTACTTTTCACCCTTCTTTCTATATGTAATGGTGAATTAGTTATTTTCCATGGCATATAATGGCCAAATAAATCTTTCAATGCCAAATGAACAAACTAATAAGACTGTGTAATAATGCCATCAAAACTTGGGCAATAAACCTCACAAGGAGCAAGACCAAGAATAACATTGTACCGAAAGTATGTCAATCGAACTTCTAATCAATTGTTTTCACATTGTTAATTAAATCACTAAACATTGTTAATTAAATCACTTTCACATATACTATCTTAAATGATCTACCTAAAATTTCAAGGAAAAATCATAGAAGAAATCCATGTAAAAGGAATAAGACATCTCCTTACTCCTTAGATTGTTCAATCCTCTAAAGAGGGCTCCAATGGTGATTCCAAACTTCTTGATAGCCTCTATGTTGGATGGAACATATTGGTTGAGTCTTGGGTAAGCTAGAAAAGGTCCAATAGTAATAAGACAGAATGCAAGCTTCATCAAATCTGATTCAAAACAAGTAAGAAATGTTGTTTGATGCCCATTCTCTCTACTCAAGACTCTTAAATAGTTAGCTAGAAAAATAGTACACAGTATGATTATGTCATACAACAATGACATACATTATGATTTTGTATGAGTCTCCGCGTATATGGTTGTGCATGTAAGAAAAGGGTTGGAAATTTTTGGGCCATTTGGCATGTTTCCACGTATAAGAAAAATGCCGACCAGTCGAGTGACATGCGGGAGACTTTTGAGATGCAGCAACATTTTTTCGCTCCAATTGAACCCACTAAAGTGCCTATTTGGGGCAATATCTGGAAAACTCATGGGCTACCTCATCACACATTGTGTGATTGAGGCTAGTCCCGCACAAATCATTGTCATCATGGAAATGAAACCCTTGCAAACGGCCAGGGGGGTCAAGGTCCTGTCTGGAAGGATAATAATGAAAAATAGATTCATACCTCGGGTCGCCAATCAATGTGCTCCCTTCTTCGCCATCCTTAAAAGCGCCTCCAAATTTTCCAGAAACTAAAAATGTGATAAAGTGTTTGAAGAGCTAAAGCGCTGAAACACTCTCATTTTTTATGATGTATTAAATGATTAAAATGTCTTTAAAGCAATGGAGAATTAAAAATCATAAGGGGTTTTATGATATTTAACAATATCTTGATTATTTATCAAAATGCCCCGTCATGGTATTGTAAAATAAAATTAAATAACTAGAATAAATAAAATAAAATCTTAAATATTAATAACTATATGTAAATAATATAATCAATAAAATCAAGTCTCATTTAAACACTTGAAAACTATCAACCGTCTTTTGACCAAGTCCACATTGTCACATCCCCAAATCAACTCCACTCTACTTCTGCATCAACTGTCAAAGACCCTGTTCGGTGATTCGGGGTCAGTCTTTTGTACTCATATCATAAAAAGAATTTCAAATAAATATTGTAATTCCATCACAATATATTTTAATAAACACATCACATTAAAAGTCATCTTTATGTAAAACATGCTTAACACAACAAGAGATCAAAACAAATAATCATCATGAAAAATTGAAACTTAAATAAAAAATTATATCTAATGATTTAATTCAAATTAACTGGAATTTAGCAAATTCAACTTAATTAAACAAGTTCCATTTATAATATAGTTCACCTAATTGTGGTAGCCTAATTCTATTTAACATATTTCAATTTTTAACAACTTCAAACTACTTAAATTCTATTTCTAACCCAAATCGATTACTTAGCCAAAATCCGAATCATGTACCAAATTACTTAATCTTTTAATGGTTAAATTATTATCATCCTAAAAATTTATACACATATTAATAATATTAAACCAAAACTATAATTCATTAATCTATATTTTACCAATTCAATCAAAGTTATAATTAATCAGATTGATCGAACCCATCAGAATATCTCTTGGGTACATTCTGTCATAAATAGAAAGTTAGAGACCACGACAGAAGAAGGAACAGTTGATGTCTAAACTTCCAATTCTAAAGGTTGATACTCGTAACGTAATGACTAGATCTATTCAAATAAGCAATTTGATGTAAGTTGATTCTAATTTTAGACATTTTTTTTGTAATTGTCAAGAGTCCCAAATGGATAAATATAGAATTCGATTTGATTCTAATTGAATGTATATTTTACCAAAATTCCAGTGAAATTGAATCTACATTAAAGAGAGATATGGAATCTCTATTCTTCCTCAGTAGCTCAGTGGTAAAGCGATCGGATGTTAACCGATTGGTTATAGGTTTGAATCCTATTTGAGAATATTTGATTCATTTCGAATTCTTTATTCTTTAATTTGGAATGAAAGTGTAAAAAACCCTTAAATTCTTGAATCTATAATTCACCCTTAATAGAGTAAAAAACCCCTCCTCTGTGTCTTTCTTTCTTCTTTCAACTGAAGAATCACCATTAATACTTCGAGGTAAGTCCGGTATAATCCTTTGTTTCATAGATTTGGGTCCGTTATCTTGCAATTTTTCTACCCCAAAAAGCCGGCCCAACCTGAGAACGGATGGCTAATGCATTCCACTTATTTATTGAACATGGTTCTATGGTCGATCCACGACCCCTGGATGCCAAATGTCGAAGGCATCCTTGGGGTGATCTCATGGTTCATACCGGGTGGAGACGATGGGGTCGGTTTATCCATTTTTCCACATTTCGCTAAAGGGGTGAAGGAAGATAGTGCATCAAGCTATTCGTCAGGGGTAACTTGATCCTCTTCCCCGGGACCATAGATGAGGGAACCTAGGAGAGCCGCTGACTCCAACTATCATCCATGTACGATCCATACTAGACATGACCAACTACCCATCCTACCTCCTCTACGTTCTTGAAGACTCATACTTAGAAAAGGTGAGCCACCAGTTCAGGTACAAGAGACTATCATTACTACCTAGACAGTTAGACATCCAACCTGTAATCGCAACAAGCCAATTGTAAGAGCGGAGCTCTACCAACTGATCTATATCCCCCCGAGCCAAGTGGAACATGCATGAAGGAGTCAGATGCTTCTTCTATTCTTTTCATTGGCCGGGCTGGGCCATCCTGGACTTAAACAAGAGACCTCGCTCGTGAAGTAAATTGTCGCACCTACGGCACAACCAATTAACCTATTGGGAGAGAATCAATAGATTCCTCTTCGGGAGTGATTCATCCTTCTTCCTTACTATGGAAACTTTGAAACAACTTCGATGAGAAGAAAAAAGAAGGTGTTAAGAGACCCTCCTGGGCCAACCTTAGAGACTTTAAGATCCTTTTTTCAAACCTGCTCCCATTTTGAGTCATCGAGTTAAGAGATAGATAAATAAACGCACCCCATTGCACAGATCGCGGGCCTTTGTGGGGATTAAAGTGGTCGAAGACCAAGAAGTGAGTTATTTATGAGCCAAGCATTCATCGTACGGCATCCAATCTCCCTATCACTACGGAAAGGAAAAAGAATTTACAGTTAGTTTTTTGCTTTCGTAAGAATTGATTGCAGGAAGGGTGGGCTCGGCAAACCCTATTGATTGCAGCTTTCTCCAGACCTCCAAAAAAGCATGAAAAAGGCTCGAATGGTACGATTCCTCTGTCGCCCCAAAATGAAAGGGGCGATCTCGTAGTTCTTGGTCTGTAAAGATACGTTGTTACGCGCTACATTTCATTTTCCCATTGAGGTCGGACCTAAACCCGTGCTCGAGAGATAGCAGTCTATACATTAAGAAGGGATATATGGATTCTCGAGAAGAGCTGAGCCGTGGGGGTCTTTCCTGGAACGCCCGGATCCCACGCCTGAATAGAAAGTTGGATCTCCATTGGATATCACCAAAATCGCCCCATCTATCCTCTTGAGTAAAAGTTTGGTTTCAAACGTCGGTTCGAACAGGAGAATTATGCCATTCTAATGTGCCTTGCATGATCCACATCCTTTAGTCAGGCGTTGATGAGCAAATTGAATTATCCACGTGGATGAGAGCCGTCACAGCTTAGGCACAACGTTGCAATTATAGGGGGAACACTTTTCCACTAAGCTAATAGTCTATCATGCGGGCCCCCGCCCGGGGGCCCGAAGATCGCTATGTCAAAAGTGAGAGAAACCTTATCTCTCTCTTTCCTTTTCATGCCCCCCTTGCATGTCGACATGGGGACGTAAGTGGGACGTAAAAAGGGGCTCCTATCAACTTGTTCCGACCTAGGATAACAAGCTCATGAGCTTGGCGTGACTTCACCGTCGACAGGTTTACCTCATATGTAGCTCCCTTGTTAATCTGAAGCAGTGTAAAACCAATTTTTGGGTGTTAAGTAATGTCAAACCAAAACACCAAACAATCATTACTTCTACCTGAAAAGGAGGTGATCCAGCTGCACGTTCCAGTATGACTACCTTGTTACGACGTCACTACAGTCACTATCCCAGCCTTTGGCCTCCCTCTCCTTACGGTTAACGTAACGACTCTGGGCATGGCCAACTCCCATAGTGTGACAGGCGGTGTGCACAAGGCCCGGGCACGAATTCACCCTGTATGGCTGACCGGCGATGACTAGCGATTTTGACTTCATGCAGGCAAGTTGTAGCCTGCAATCCGAACTAAGGACGGGGTTTTTGGAGTTAGGTCACACTCGCGGGATAGCGACCCTTTTTCCCGGCCATCGTAGCACGTGTCACCCAGGGGATAAGGGGCATGATGACTTGACGTCATCCTCACCTTCCTCCGGCTTATCACCAACAATCTGCTCGGGGTTCCAAACTCAACGGTGGCAACTAAACACGAGGGTTGCCCTCGTTACGAGACTTAACCCAACACCTTACGACACGAAAGATCCTTCTTGGCCCTCTCTTTAGCCATATATCTCTTATCCCTAGGAGGTCTTCCTCCACTAGCATGTTTTTTTTTGGAAAACTCCATTTATGCTACTGTGGATGGCAGGCAAGCCTTTCTTTTTTGGTTTCAATAGGACTCCTTACGAGCATTTTTTCTATCTACAATTATCTAAAAATAATCAAGTTATTAATGACCGGACGAAACTAAGAAATAACCCCTCACGTGCAAAATTATAGAAGATCCCCTTTAAGATCAAACAATTCCATCGAATTGAGTATAATTGTACGTGTAATAGCATCTCCTATACTAGGAATATCAATCAAAGCGATTATTAAAATTGCTCAAGATAGCCTTTTTAGCTTCTAGAATCTATTTCTTAGTTCAAGATCCCTCTTAACTAAGTGGAATAAAAAAATTAATAGATATGTTCCGCCCAAAATGGGAATGGGCTAGGGTTATGAACTTAGAATCTAGAATTTGATAATTGACTCGATTATCAGATTCTAAGTTCATTCCATACCGGACCAGATATATACATTCCATTTAGGATTTGGAATAGGTGGGACTCGTTTTTTACATATATATCCCCTTATTTGATTTAGCACCCTATTCAATTCACCTCTTTGGGCTTATATTGAATCATGAAACGGGTTTGATTGTCTATTTTTTGTATAATATATATCGATTGATAAAATATATTAGGCATCTTCCGGATAATTTAAATGAAAGTAATAGTATGTCCGACTCGGCCCTTTATGACATGACCGATCAATAGAAATACTCCAATACTCCACCTTTATCATATATTACACACATCACACTAGTATCATACTCATGGAATAGGATTAACTTTCAAGATGCCTTTGTGGTAGACATGCGAGACTCAAAATCTCGTGCTAAAGAGCATGGACGTTCAAGTCCTCTTCAAGGAATAATATTAAGAATGATCATTGGATGAGCAATTCAATAAGAGATCTCGGATCGAATCATTGATATACCAATTCGAACCGAGATCTTGGAATTAGAATACGTTCGGTAGTGGATCACGAAGTCTTGGTGATCTTCTCTATCTAATGAATGGGGAGGCCACTTTCAAAGCGGCCGTCCTGCAACCACCCTCAGGTATATGCTTCAATAGGTTTTACACATCATTCAATAAAAATATCTAGTAAACTCCCCGCCCGTAAGCCAACAGATCAACAGATAAAGTACATTCCATAGTTCAATAATTCTTGTGTAGGCAGTTCATACCATCCATACATACTGTTTTGATCTAAAATTGTCATTCTGCCAAGTCTCAGTTGTATCATATTGTTCCATGTCAAAAATATGGAAGACACTGGTATTTCCACGACTCTACCACCCAATAAATTATGTTCCACCTAATGCCTATTTCATGGCTACATATCTTTCAGGTTAAGAAATAGGAAACCTTTCTTCTATTCCATGAATCTAATTTTCATTTCATTTGGAAAATTCCATATTTTTCTCAACAATACCTTTGCCATTTAATCGAATAGCCTTCCGTTAAATAGGAAGAGATTTGATAAATATTGATAACTCTCGGATAGAGTCTTCAAATGAAAAATAGTCTTTGACTCTCTATCAACTACTAACGTGATGCCATTTCATTAACATGGTTAAAGCTAAAATACTTGAAATCCAGACAGGGTAAGGTGCTATACTCGTCCTTCTAATTATATTAATTATTTTGTTACATAAATGGGCTGAATAATTCAAAAACAAATTCGGTATACAACACTCATGGTGAAAACGAATAATTTTGTTGGAAATATATGCACCATGGACTTGACCTTGGTGTGATACCAAAGTTAAGACGGATATCTGAGTTGACGGGAAACCGCACTTTAGCTCATAAGCTAGCTGAAACTAGCTAGCATCAGCTCTTCGGTGAGCTAGATGAAGCTAGGGACTGACACTGATGCTCGTCCAGCTCAACCTTGAACTGGATGATAGTGTCACTAGCTGCGATACTAAGCTGAGCTGGAGTGAAGGTGGGGAGCTCGGTAGTAGGAGTGATAACTCTCCCACCTAGGATGATTGGGCACACACCTTTTTGTTTGATTCAAACTCTTTCTGAGTTGTTTTCCCTCCAAAACCCGTGGGACTTCATGGCTGTTGCCTACAAGTCTATCCTTGGGGATAATGTCACCTCTTGGTGCAAGATACTCACACCTTTTTGTCCTTGACCCCTTGCCTATATAAAGGAGGTAATAGTGTGCAGAAAATACACAGAAAAACATCTATCATAGCCTACAAATTCTGAAAGTGATTCAAGTATCTAAAGCCGAAGAACTTGAGTGAAGACGGTCTTATCCTTGGAACGGATTTCCTGATACCCAAGGCTTGTAACGGTGGAAATACTCTTTTCGGAAAGTGGTGCCCACGATTCCGTCTTGATCCTAGATCTCATCACCTATCAAAGCTTGAAGCATTGCTACTTGGAACCTCCTAAGCTAACATTCGGAAAGAGTATTTGCCATGTCCAAGGTTGCAGCAATCAAGGAAATGATAGCTTCATTTGGCAAACTCGAGAAGTTTGAAGGTGTGGATTTCCGCTGGTGGCAGAAGAAGATGCACTTCCTTCTCACTACTTTGAAGGTCGTGTATGTTCTTTCCACACCTTATCCTCCAGAGCTTGAGGAGGCGGAGACAGACGAGACAAAGAAGGATGAAAGAGTATGGAAGTAACTAAAGTCGGACAATGACGACTATATATGTCGTGGCCATATTCTGAATGGCATGGCGGATTCATTATTTGATATCTATCAAAATTATGAATCGGGCCACGAGTTGTGGGATGCGTTGGAGTCAAAGTATTTGGCTAAGGATGCTTCGAGTACGAAGTTCCTGGTTAGTAATTTCTTAAATTACAAAATGGTCAAGACGAGACCGGTCATGGAGCAATACAATGAGATGCTTCGGATTTTGGGATAGTTTGCCCAACATGATATGAAGATGGACGAGGCCATCTCGGTGTCGTGCATAATCGACAAGCTTCCTTATTCATGGAAGGACTTTAAGCACACGCTTAAGCATGGGAAGGAGGAACTGTCCCTGATCCAACTTAGAAACCACTTGCGGATAGAGGAGGCTCTACGAATGCAAAAACATGGGAAACCGAAGGATTCTTCATATGTTCATATGACAGAAGAAGGAGAGCCATCTGCTCGACGGAAGGGCAAGAAGCGCCCTTGGAAAAACACCAAAGGAGACTCTAACAAGAAAATGAAAGTTTCTTGTTGGATATGTGGGAAAGCAGGTCACTTCAAACATGACTGTCCCAAAAATAAGAGTCTGAATCATGACAACAAACAGCGTTAGAAGTCTGGTTCGAAAGATCAAGGTATATCCACTTCAAAAGGTTGGTTCTTAGACCTTGATTTAGATATCGATGTGAATTCTGTTTCACTAATATCGGAAGCATTTTATGTACAGAATGATGAAGTGGCATGGTGGATTGACTCGGGTGCCAACAGACATGTATGCAAGGATCTTCATTGGTTCAAAACATACGAGGCGTCAGATGATGATGTTGTACTTCACATGGGCAACGAGTCAACGGCCCCTATTGTTGGACGTGGATTGGTGGTGTTGGAACTTAGTTCTGGAAAATGCCTAGAGCTTAGAGATGTACTTCACGTCTCTAAGATTAGGAAGAACTTAGTGTCAGGCAGTATGCTTAATAGATATGGCTACAAACAAGTTTACGAATCTGATATATATGTATTATCTAAAGGTGGTGTGTTTGTAGGCTTGGGCCACTATAACAATGTCATGTTTATGCTATATATTAATAATACTATTATTAACGATCATGCTTTCTTGGTTGGTACCTCTGACTTCTCCTTATGGCATGCTTGGTTAGGACACGTTAACTATAAACGTCTAACTGAAATGTCGAAAGAAGGGATTCTGCCCTACTTTGATGTTAATATTGAACAATGTAAAACGTGTATGCTCACTAAAATTACTCATCAGCCGTTCACTAGTATCTAACGGAAATCAATGATGCTTGAGTTGATACACAGTGATTTGTGTGACTTGCATAGCACTCCGACTATCGGAGGTAAGAGGTATGTCATCAACTTCATTGA
This sequence comes from Linum usitatissimum, assembly GCA_030674075.2. Taxonomy (NCBI): domain Eukaryota; kingdom Viridiplantae; phylum Streptophyta; class Magnoliopsida; order Malpighiales; family Linaceae; genus Linum; species Linum usitatissimum. The sequence continues at coordinate 482,207 of JAUJYP020000273.1, read as the reverse complement.
TGACTACTCTCGGTATTGCTATACTTACTTGTTGAATTCAAAGGATGAAGCCCTTGAGAAATTTCGTGTGTTCAAAATCGAAGTTGAATTGCAACAAGGTATCTCGATTAAAGTATTTTGTACTGATCGAGGAGGGGAGTTCTATGATCCAACATACTTTCAAGTGTGGGGATCATCCATGAAACCACTACTCCATACACACCATAGCAGAATGGTGTGGCTGAGAGGAAGAATCGAACATTGAAAGAGATGGTAAATTCGATGTTGTCATACTCAGGTTTGAGTAATGGGTTTTGGGGTGAAGCCATGCTTACGGCTTGTTATCTACTAAATCGGGTTCCTAACAAGAGGAACAGAACTACCCAATCCGAACTGTGGTATAAGCGGAAACCAAACTTGAGTTACCATTAGACGATGGCCGCCTTTCGGTTCCAATTTTTGACGATTTCTTCTCATGGTCATAAAAAAAGTATATGAGAATTATCTTCTAGATATGATATCTTCGGGAATTCAATTGTATATTTAACTACATGTGAATAATGAACAAATTATGTTTATAGTATACCTAGTTTGGTTTAAAAACAATTATACACTACTTAGATTATTTTGAGTAGATATATAGCGAGTAGCGGGAATCGAACCCGCATCGTTAGCTTGGAAGGCTAGGGGATATAGTCAACGTTGATTCACTATTTTTAACGTCTCTAATTCAAAACTGAACACGAAACTTTGGTTTCATTCGGCTCCTTTAAGAGATATGGAAAACTATCCACCGACAAAACATGAGTCAAACAAACAAAACGTGAGTCAAAAAAAAAATTCCACCCATAACATCTATGTCAGCTTTATTGTTTTACTACATTCAAAACAACATACTTTCTAGATGATCCCGCTAGATCTAGAGGAATTTTTAATAAAACAATTCTAGTTACTTTGTTTTTTATTTTAAGGTCCGAAAATCTTTAAGAAAAACACTTTATTAACATATTTTATGTTTGTGAGAGAACCTAATGAGATTCAGAAAGGGGATTATATATTATTAGTATTTGATACTCTATCAAAATAAATTAGAAGACTAGAAAGAGTCTTTCTTATATCTTAATCTTAATTTTGTTAATTGTTGTTCTATCAATATCAAATAAAATAACAATTCTTATTATTTTCAAATGAAATACAAATAAATTATTTATTCCAATTTAGTAAAATAAAAAAGGTTACATGACCTCGCGACGGCTCTGGAAAAATGAGAGTTTCTTAACAAAATTTTGAGCTGGTTTTGAGCTTTTTCATTTTATTTATAAAAGTTTTTATTGGACTTTGTCAAAAATATTGAATGCCAAAAAGTCTTTGTTCTATCAACCAATACAGAAAATATTAATTAATAAATTGAAATATTGACTTGAAGATATTTTTTTAGATTATTTTTTTAATTTTATTAATATGATAATTAATTAATATATTAGTTTAAAAAAAGTCTTATTTTGTAATAACACAGTTTTATTCTAATAATTTAGAGATTTAAATTTTTTTGAGCATTTAAAAATAGAATATTAAAAACAATTTTCAGTTTTACATTTTTTTGTAATAAAAAAACTCTTTATTTTAGCTTTACGTTAATATTAGTCATTTTCCTTTTTTAATTGGGAGAGATGATTGAGTGACTAAAACGTTGGATTTCTAATTCATTGTACGAGTTGTTCATATCGAGGGTTCAAATTCCTCTCTTTTCGATTCCATTCAGGTTTTGATATGGTTTATCTTTCCAAAAAAGTTGGATTTCTTTTTATTTATTTAATCTTTAAAGATTAAAGATAGAGGGTAGCAAAAATATTAAAAACAGGAAAAAAAATTAATTTTTATACTTCATACTCGAGGTTACGCCCTGAATTAGTAAATACAAACTTGAAGATGAAGAGAGAAACAAAAGAATCATTAATGTGTCAACAAAGAGTTTGAGAGTAAGCATTACACAATCTCTAAATTTTTGGTTGAAAAAAGAAAATCGATTCTCTATTTAATGTTTTTATCCCACAATCCTGTTTTGACATAAAGAAATCAAGTAGGGTCTCCAAATAAGACATAATATTTACACATTTTTTTGAAATAAGGGTCGAGTCTTGCATTGCCTCAAAATGGATTTTAGTGATACTAATAATCAATTTCATTCGATGTCTATTTAATGATCTGGAAAAAATTAGAATGCAAAAGGGGCGGTGTGATCCGATCCTGACTCCTCATGTGTTAGTAAACAAAAAATGTTAGTTCAGAAAGTTCCAAGCAGCAATGCTTCGAGGTTTGATAAGTAATGAGATCTAGGATCAAGACAGAATTGTGGGCACCACTTTTCGAAAAGAGTATTTTCACCCTACAAGCCTTGACTATTAGGAAATCTCTTCCAAGGATAAGACCGTCTACACTCGAGTTCTTAGACTTTTAGAAACTGGAGCACTTAGAATCTCGTAAGCTAGGATAGATATTTTTCTGTCTGTTTTCCCTCACAACTGCCTTCTTTATATAGGCAAAGGGTCTAGGAGTGAAGGGGTACGAATGTATGCACCAAGAGGAGTGATTATCTCTATTGATAGACTTGAAGGTGGTTAAAATGTAAATACCTTGAAGCCCTATGGGTTTGGAGGAAAAATAACTCATAATTGAGTTTGAATCTCACGAAGAGGTGTGAACCAATTCGTCCTAGGAGAAGGAGTAACCACCCCAATCACCTAGCTCACTGCAATCATTGTAGGTCAGCTCAGCATCGCAGCTAGTGAAACTAAAATCTAACTCAAGTTGAGCTGGATGAGCGGCAGCATCAATCCCTAGCATCACCTAGCTCATAGAGGAGCTGATGCTAGCTAGTTCCTGCTTGCTCTGAGCTAATGTAAGGTTTCCCATGTGTCCATGTATCCATACCAACACCGGAATAGCACCAAGGTCAAGTCCATGATGCTGCTATCACACCAAGGTCGAACCCTAGGTGCATATTTCCAGCAAAAAATAATATCAATATTTGAGTTGAGGGTTTTTATTATATGACGTATCTGATCTTCTCAATTGTTCGAATTTAAAGTTTTTTCTTTTTCGATTCTGACTAAATCTAGATTTATTCTAAACGGTAAAGATCTTATTGAAAACATACAGCTGCTTGCGAAACGAAGGCTTATAGAAAAAAGAACAAAAAAATTACTGGCATAACATTGACAATTGGATTATAAAAGGCATAAACTTCGAATAATTTTATAAAGAAAAAACTATCTAAAAGAAGAAAAAAATTAAGACGATATAAATCAAACTAAGAAATGAACCATAACAAATGTTTTATTGAAAATAATTGTGAGTTGTTAATATGTTATTGCTAAAAAATTAGATAACAAATCCAACTAAAGTAGCTAATTTGAAAGTCGCTGCATCCATAATTTTTTCAATTCTCAAATCAAAAAAGAAAAGAATAGAAGAAATTATGTTTTGTTTCAATATCTTGATTGAAATCTATATTAAGATCAGTAATTTAATTTAATTATATATCCACGTATACTAAAATATCAAAAGAAAGCTAATGTATTTCAGAAATATCATAATTGACGAAGAACCAATACCAATAGTAATTTTAGTATTATTGAATAGCAATCTGAGTGGAGTGTGGTCAAGTGATAAGGTAACCAATTTTGATCCCGCTATTTGGAGGTTCGAATCCTTCCGTTCTAAGCATTCTTATTATATATCATAAATAGGAGTTTTTATGTGAATAGTGCTCTTTTGAGCAAAAATATATATATATATATATATATAATAGAATAAATGCAATTCGTATTTCTTGATTTCATTTTATTTTTATTAGAAAACAATTTTTATTGTGTTTTTCTCACCACATTATCGTTCATCTTGATAATGGTGTGCTAAATAAATATATTACATTAGAGTAAGTCGACCTTTTTGAGAATTCAATTATCCTTAATTTTTGTGTAACTAACGTATTTTATATATTTAGATGAAGAAAGAAATTCGTCTGTAATGTTGGTATAGTTTGTAAGACCATGACTAGATCTTGAAAGAAATAAATGGAAATAACATGTCATATTACAATAAATTTTATGAGAATAGCTTGATTTGATGGGAAATAGAAAAAGCTCAAACCTTATTTTAATTTTTGATAAAGAACATAAAAAATAATTCTAATGGTGAGTCGTGTAAATAAATGGATAGAGCTTTAAAGCTCCAATTATTAGTAAACAAAAAAGAAATGAGCTTCCTTTTTTATTTTCATTTTTTCAAAATCAAAAAATTTATCATATCTAAATTTTCATTGAAAAGGTATTAATGCATGGTGCAGAAAAGGTTTTTTCATGAGTGGATTTTTCATTTTTTTATTGAATCCTAACTATTACCTAATCTCGACTATGATTATTAGTTATAGATGAGTATGTAGAATAAAGAATATATTGATAAAAAGAGTGTTTCCAACATGAAAAGAGTGACGTTTGAAAAAGTAGACTTCTAACGATTTCAAATGAGTATAAAAAATTTAGATGGAAAAAAGTGAGAATAGAGAGTCCGTACGATGAGTTTATCCCTTTATTAATATATAGTTATTTTTTAAACTCTATTTTTTTATTACATCGCATTATGTATTAGTTAAATATCTAAGAAATCTCATTATCTTTGTTTAATCAAATCCAATTTTAAATTTTAAAATGCAATACAAAAAGAAAAATATAAAATATATTTATAACTGGATAAATCCCTTAAACAAAGCTTCTTATACCCAATTATCTTTCAGGAGTATATTTATATAGTTTGTTCTACTCACGGTTCAAAAGTTCCAATTTTTTCGTTGATTGCAATTTTGGAAAAAGCTCAATTTTGTAACGTAGTAAGAAATCCTATTAGTAAACCGAATTGCGCTCATTCAATAGCTTCTGCTATTATTGATCAATTTTTCTGTTTATGTAAAAATCTTTTTCACTATTATAGTGGATCCCAACAAAAAGTTTGTATCGATTAAAATATATACTTCAACTTTTTTGTGTCAAAAATTTAACTCGGAAACACATTTTTTGAAAAGGTTCGTGTCGAAATTATTGGATGTTTTTACATAAGAAAAAAATATTCTTCCTTTGATTCTAAAAACTTCTTCTATTTTCAAAGATTATAAAAAGGACAGGTTTTGTATTTGGATATTGTTTATATCAATGAATTGACCCGTCATAAAAATTTATTTATGAAACATGAACATGAAAGTTCTCCATAAATGTTGAAATGGAGGGCTAACAAAAAATTTTATTTATATCGATTATGAAATGTTTAGAAACTATATTAGCAAGGATTGAGCAACCAAATATTCAACTTTCTTCTGAGGTGTGGGGTGGAGTTTTATCTATAGAAAAACTGAGCTTTAGTTGTATACATTAAAAAAGTCGTGTGCAATGAAAACTTCAAGCACGATTTAGGGAGGGTTTTTTACTTTCACTCCTTTTTTAAAGAAATAAATTTTCTACTCCATCCGACTAGTTCCGGGAAACCCATTCAAATTACTTATACCTATTTTACTATCATATTTTTATTATATAATATAGGATTTTATATGTGTATAAAAAGACATGAAATCATAAAGATATCTCTCATAAAGATATGTTCATTGGTTTTGATATTGGTTGACACTTATACATAAGTTATGTTATACTATTGAATAACAAACTGTATTTCTATGATTTCTATGTAAATAAATAATGTACTTTGGAGTCTGTGATGATTAAATAAACCAAGATTTTAACCCTGATTGCAATTTTAGAGAGATGTGAAAGCGAAAGCCTATGGGGTCGCTTTTGTTAGTGGATAACCTGCACTGACAATCGCCTTTATATTGGATGGTTTGGTGTTTTGATAATCCCTACTTTATTGACCGTAAATTTTGTATTTATTGTAGCTTTCATTGCAGCGTCTCCAGTAGATATTGATGGTATTCATGAACCTATTTTTGGATCTCTACTTTACGGAAACAATATTATTTTTTATGCCATTATTCATATTTCTGAGGCTACAGGTTTGCATTTTTACCCAATATGGGAAGCAGCATCTATTGATGACTGGTTATATAATGGCGGGCCTTATGAGCTAATTGTTCTATACTTTTTGCTTGGTGTAGCTTGATAGATGGGTTGTGAGTGGGAACTTAGTTTCAGTCTGGGTATGCGCCCTTGGATTACTATTGCATATCCAGCTCCTGTTGCAGCTGCTACTACTATTTTCTTAATCTACCCAATTGGTCAAGGAAGCTTTTATGATGGTATGCCTTTAGAAATCTTCTGTACTTTCAACTTTATGATTCTATTCCAAGCTTAGGAAGACATCCTTATGCACCCATTTCACATGTTAGACGTAGCTGGAGTATTCAGCAGCTCCTTTATTTAGTGTTATGCATAATTCCTTGGGAACTTCTAGTTTGATAAGGGAAACCACAGAAAACGAATCTGTTAATGAAGATTACCGATTCGGTCAAGAGGAAGAAACTTATAATATTATAGCTGCTCATGGTTATTTTGGCCGATTGATATTTCAATATGCTAGTTTCAACAACTCTCGTTCTTTACATTTCTTCATAGAAACTTGGCTTGTAATAGGTATCTGGTTCACGGCTTTAGGTATTAGCACTATAGCTTTCAATCTAAACGAGTGCAACTTCAATCAATATGTAGTTGATAGTGAAGGTGGCATAATTAACACTTGGGCTGATATTATTAACTGGGTTAACTTTGGTATGGAGGTTATGCATGAACGTAATGCTCATAACTTCCCTCTAGGCCTAGCTGCTATCGAAGCTCCAACTTTGAATAGATAAGGTCGCGTAATATTTTTACTTTTTCGAATAATTCTAAAAACAAAGTACTGTCAAATTTTGTATTTTATCAAGAAGTTTGATATTGCTTTGTTTTTAGTCAATTTGACTATACTACCTTATATGTTTATAAGATAAATAAGAATATTTTTATAAGATAAATAAAAAAAGTTTTTTTCTTTCAGTCTTTCATTTTCTTTTCTAACTTTTAACAAAATATATGAAAAAAAATTTCTAAGTTGGTTATTATTAAATATTTAAGGATTATTATTTTATATTATTATTTTTTACGAAAGCACGAAAGAGAAAATGTACTAGTGGATGTTAAGAATTGAAATTTTTTGAATTTGTAATTGAGGCGGATGTAGTCAAGTGGCTCAAGGCAGTCGATTGTGAATCCATCATATGTGGGTTCAATTCTCTTCACTCTCCCAAGCCCTCACTCAATAAAAGAAAAAATGGAGAAGATAAATTCCATTGTTATAAAACTAAACTCAAAGAAAGACAAGAACAAGAGAAATATGGAGAGGGAGAGAATTTCTTATTGAGGTGTATAGAATGCTACAAATGAGTGCTCTATTTATAGGCTCATAGATCATAACCTATACTCTCTAATATTATTACACATAAAGGTGGGAAAATAAATACAATGAAATACATTGAAGAATGGAATAAGGAGTTACACAATGGTGCATTCACTATAGTAATTATATTCATAACACTCCCCCTTGAATGACCATTGGTTATACATCGTTCTTCGAATACGCTTTTGATACTGCCTCATTAAAAACCTTACCAGGAAAACCCAGTGGGAAAAACCATGGTTAAGGGAAAAAGAGTACAGCTGCGTATTCACTCCCCCTGATGATGATATCAGTTGAGATCCTTCATATCGACTCCCCCTGATGAGGATATCAACTCTCGCTCATCATTATATCAGTTGAGATCATTCACTCACCAATTCCAAATTTGGTTTCGAACAGTTGATGCAGAGAGATCTTTGGTGAATAAATCAACCAAGTTATCACTTAGGTGCACTTAGTTGATAAATATTTCAACTCATTGAAGTTTGTGCATAAAATGTATGCATCACATGATCGATGGTCATCCATAATTCACATGACACTTCACCTTAGATGACCATTAGATGAGAATATGTCTCATTAAAACCTTACTAGGAAAACCCTATGGGATAAAAACCTAGTGAAGGAAAAAGAGTACATAATCATCACATCACGTTGCAACATTTTCTTGCAACTCAAGGATATATGCAAAATAAATATCATGCATGATTTATAGGATCAGATCTTGAAATGGTGGTGTAGCTTTATAAGTTGGTTTCACCGCCCACCAAGTGGTAAAATTATCACATGAGACCAATTTATGGTCAACCAACACAAATATAACCAAGATTACTACTTCAAAATCGAGTACATCTTGTGTCTTAATAAAGGTCGATTAAACTCGACATAGAGTCACATAGTGATCTGACTACCATCCAGGCACTGATAGTCATGTCATATCCATATAACTTTTTGTTGGATATAATTAGTATATCATTGATGATATACGAAAATCATGTTCGAGAGAGATGCACAGTTGGCAAGTTAGTGGTAATCTTCCACATCTTCCATCTCGAACTCTAGCTAATGAATATTTGATTGCTTTGAGAAACTCTTTAGGAGTCTCAATAAAGTGTATGTCATCTATATAACAAAAGATGATGATGACACTTAAACTCTTATAAACAAAAGAAATATATTTTAAATATAAAATAAAGTATAGAAATTTTTATAAGAATTTCAAAATCATAAAATATGACAAAGATGATTTTTCATCATTCAAAATTCAACTCAATATGAAAAAGAAATCATAGTTTTATGCATAGAGAAATGTATGATATGCTAAATGGACCACTTCTCTCAATTATTTAATCCATATGACGTCAATTAGATATAACTTGTTCACGTGAACTTGAATTGTTTGCTTGTAGCAAAATAAATTATTTGAGGAAATTTCTTATACACATGTGTATTCTTTTATGCAAACCATACATATAGGTTGCAATAACATATATTATGGGCAAACTCTTTCCCTTTACAAATTAACAGACTAATCAAATAAAAAATAGTTGCATCCACCAAATGAGAATATATTTTCTCATAATCAGAATATTATAGGTTTGTTGTACAAAACCTTTTAAAAATGAGATGTTTCATAACCGCTTATACTCATACTTTACATCTCAATGTATAAAGACTTGATGTCTTAAAACTTTTCATTTCTCTTGGGAATTTGAATTTGCCTCAAATTGAAATTTTTCAGCCAATCATTTCTTTCTTTGCATGCATTTTGGCTCATGATCCTCATTTTTAACTATCATATTTAGCGTTGCACTATACGCAAAAATTTCGTCGACATTGACTTCATTGTGGTTCTAATATTTTCCATCCAAGATATAGATAATTGAGATATATATTCATATCTTTCAGGTACGTGAGACTCTTCTTGAGCACATTATTTGTTTCTCTTGGTGGCGTTTGCTTAAATAATCTTAACCTCAATTTGACCATCTTGATATATAGCTCCATTCCGCTTTTGAGGAAAAAAAAATTTGTTGCTTTGGAACCGTGTGGTCTACCACGCTATATACGGGTTTTAGACTCAGTTGTGATGTCAGGTTGCCCAATGTCGACATCATTTTCACTGGAGCATTGCGAGTTGGCACATGAGAGTTTTACTCGTTTGGGTTAGTAAAGTGTCTGGCAAATGATGAATTATATACTTTTGAACTTCAAGCTCATATTGCTTAGTGCAAGGATCAAAATAATATGATCATTCATCTAATCTCTTGGCCAACTTTTGTTTTCTCCCCCTAATGTTGGGAAGTTTAAATATAAACCTCCAAACGAGTCATCAAAATACTCCCGACAACGATGTGATACTTTACCATCGATGAACTCGTAATCAAAATAATTTCTCAATCTTCATTGAGAACCCATCCTAATAAATGGTGGTGGAGCAATTCAGATGTGTATATCACATTCATATATCCATAGATGGGAAGTATAAGGTTTTTACCCAAAAACCAAACATAATGGAGGAATTCATGATAATTTCTTGGCGTAATGCGAATTTGTGTTGTGCATGTAAATGACATGTTCACAATAATATATTAGTTTTCAACGACACATTTTCGTTATTGGATAATCATGAAAATATGCTCATAACCAAAATGGTTGAGCTAGTAATCTCGCAAATTTTAGTTTTCTTTCATATACACATGTGACCTTCTAGTTGATACATCAATTAAAATAATTGGCTCACATGTTGGGCGTATGGATCCATAAATACCACCCTTGTTTTGTTGTGTGTAACATAAATGATCTTACTTTAGTTGATGATTATCCAACAATCAACTCTATTTGAGGAAAAGCAATCCAAAAATGAATTATGTTGTGTTGGAGATTTACCCAACAATGGGTAACGGAACGGTGAAAATGCTTTCCTAGAAACGAAACCCTGTTGACGAACGTAAAATCGTTTGTGTTCTCGGAAAGTAGGGGAGTCACAAGGACTACTTAAATCCCTATAACCTTAGGAATCATTTCTTTAGAATACCCAAGTTGAGACCATCATGCACAACAATCTTCAATAGAACATACACTTTAGATTATGGAATCATCGAAATTGAACATAGAGGTACTTATCGATTCGCATCATGATTGAACCGGGATGGTCTCACCGGTTATGCCAAATAATAGTTGTCAGGACGAGTAAACGTATAGTTTACATTTATATATATGTATCTCAATCAAAATAACATATGTGTAGTACAAATTGGAGGATAATATTATTGATTCAATAATTATATAGCCATAGACCATATTATTGTTCCTCTCTTGATCCTAAAAAAATTGGAATAAGGATTTTGTTCCTTCGTGAACAATATAATAGCTCGATCTAGAGCTTGAGAGAAATGTTGAACATTCAATCATATATCTTGGTGCACTATCGATGTGATATATATCACAATTAATTATGGTGATTCTCATCATAAAATACTCATTTTTGTCATGAGAATGGTACATAGTTTAAATGATAAATAGATATATTTCTCAATCATCTATGTGACCAATTAATAGATCAATAATTCTCGTATAACCACAATTGTTATGTCCATCCGAATAAAAGGGTTCCGCATAGTTACATATGCTTTCAAAAATAGTGTAACATATGTGTTTATGCACATTCACTTTGAGGGCTAAATTAGTATCATTTGGGTATTATCATCAAAATAAAATTGATGGTTGTATGACCAAAATCAATTCACAACACCCTTTCATGGGTAAAGATACACTTCTCAAATTTCTATCTCATGACCAAAATAATAAGTCTTTTTCTCCACAATAGTGTATTGACTTTGTGGGAATATATATTGTCTAATCACTTTGTGGACATATGATTATATCCACTCACTTCATGGACTGATATTTTGTCTCATTGGACCATCAACATTGGAAATATAAGATAACTCGTTTCTCAAGATATGTGTCTCGTGGGACATTCAATCATATCGAGCTTTTTATGAGTATAATCAATCACTACAAAGATTGATATTTTGTCACATTGACCTTCAATATTCGAGACATATAAAATATATGTATAGCTTTGTTCTTTCGATATGTTGTGTCTCTTGGTACTCATCTTTCGGCCTATCATTCGATGATGGCGAGTAAATAGCAAAGCTTTAGCTTTGTCATGATAAGACGTGCATTATCGTCTCGTTTCACCAATACTATTATATATGGATTTTAGCCTCGAATGCCCATGAAGAGTAATTCTTGCCCGAAACATCAAAAACCACATACTCAAATTTAAAAAAGTTTGACGTAACTATCAAAATAAATAAATTAGATCACATTATGAATGAATTAATAATGACATGAATATACTATTAAAACTGTAATTAGCAACATATATAATACATTTATTTAATCCGTAAACGTAACTTATGATTCCATTAATAATGACATGATCATTAGCCATTTAAATATTTAATGACAATCGTTGATGATGATTGAAAAATATTAATGTAAACGTAATGTAATAATGTGATGACCAACGTTACAAAAATAATGGTTATGATAATAATCAGATAACCACCGATATGTTTCCTTTTGACAAATATGCTTTAATATTAAGTAAAATCGATGAAAACAAAGGAAAAAATACATATATATATGCATAAGATGTCTATTACTGTTTGCGTGATCAATAACAATTGAGCAGTAAAGATAAGCTATCAAATATTAGAATTAAGTCATAGACATATATGAACACAAAATAAATAAATAATATTGTTACTCGGTGAATATTCATATAAACAATTTGTTACTATATATCTTCGGTGGGGTATTAGTAGAAAACAAACAAAAATGAAGATTGAAGAAGTAAACATATGAATTAGCTAATAGCCCATCTTAATGACCTATTTTTAAATAGTAACAATAGCGTTATGAAAAAGTAAGAAATGAAAATGAGAATCACAAATTTTTCTTAGTATATGTATTCAAAACATAAGATAAAAGAAAAAGTACGTAATATTCAAATGGGTAAATACTTAATTTAAAATATGGCAATATACATATACTCAAAGAAAAAAAACACGTAGCAGATATAATAAATCTGAGAATTGTCAATAGCAAGAACAACTTGCAGAACCAATTATATTATAGGAGAAAAAAAAATGATGTGATGATATAATAAGCTAAAATGTAAGGAATCGAGTAAATCAATGTAATAACATTTGAAATCGCAAACTAAATCTAGTTTTGAAACAAAAAGAAAGTAGGTAGAAGAATAAGAGAATCGAGTAAATAGCAATCAAATATCAATCTTTGTAAACTTTCGAGAATCGAGCACTCGTGCGCAATAATAAAATTGCAAAAACGGGCATCAGGAGCATAAGCATGAACTCACCGGCCATATGTATTGTTTGTATGCACTTCGCTCATGATTACAAGAAGTTGCTCGACGGCGAACTTCGTGCTGATAACGTGTTATAAAACTAAACTCAAAGAAAGACAAGAACAAGAGAAATATGGAGAGGGAGAGAATTTCTTATTGAGGTGTATAGAATGCTACAAATGAGAGCTCTATTTATAGGCTCATAGATCATAACCTATACTCTCTAATATTATTACACATAAAGGTGGGAAAATAAATACAATGAAATACATTGAAGAATGGAATAAGGAGTTACATAATGGTGCATTCACTATAGTAATTATATTCATAACATATATATATATATATATATATATATATATATATATAGGGTGTCCGGTAATCATGGACAATTTGACAATAAAATAAAAGAAATAAGAAAGAAAATATTGAAGAATATTTCCATTCTTTCAATTCTAGAAAGAAATTAGAAGTATAAAATCAAAATGAAAGATAGAGTAGCAGTATTAAGGTAAGTTTGATTCGGTCGGGCTCATCGTCATTACAAAATTACATATATAATACACGGATAATGTAATATACAAATGATGTAATATTTTTTATTTATTTATTTTATGATTAAAATTCTTAAAATGAGTTTCTATACTATGATGATTAAAATTCAAAAAATGGAGGTTGTGATTTCTATGAAAAGCCAAAATCATTTAAAGAGATGTAGAAATTGGAGATATGATTTTTATTTTGGTTCATAGTGGACTTGACAGGACTCTTGCGAGAGCTGGAGATTTCTCCCAATTTTTCATGGACTAAATTAAAGTTACTAGTATTTTTTATTTGGATATTTTTCAATCAAAATCGCTTTATAAAACTCTTGGACTGGCGAATTTAGATTCTCTTACTTTCGCATAATTTATAAGGTTCATTAAGCAATCGGATCAAGGGTATAGTAAAGTTTTTATGACTATTTGTAGTAATATTCCTTATTTATCATCTTAGGAATTCAAAGTTTATCGAATTGAAGAATATTTTTTTGAGATGGCTTCTTCCTATACCTATGAATTCCATTGGACCCAAAAATGGTACATTGGAAGAATTCTTTTGATGTTCCAATATCAATAGATTGATTGTTTCACTCCCTTCTCTTCCAAAAGGAAAAAATCACTGGTAGCGCTTTCTTGGCTCGTAAAGAGATGGATGATCCGATCTACATGAAGTCTAGTCAATTGAAGGGATCTTTTGATCAATCTGATATTTCCCAATGGTTGGATATTCCCCAATGATTGGACTATTCATAGAAGGTGAGAAGTAGAAAAATAAGCTTCTCCCTCTAGAAGAAATCGAAGAAGTTATTGGGAGTCCTACAGTATTCATTCGTTCTTTTTCCTCTGACCCATTGCTAGAGATCTTAAATTGTTAAAGAAAAAGAAAGAACAAGATGTTTCTGTTGTCGTTTTGAGGCAAGCAGAACAGAAATAAATAGTGAATCTATTCAAGATGATTATTAATTTACAAAAGACTATCTCAATTCATTCTATTTCCTCGTATCCTGGGTAGGACTCCGAAGTAAAATAGAGATTTCAAGAAATGGAAAATCTTTTCATTCAATCAATAACCGAGGCTGATTGGGTGTATCATAAGGGATTTTATTTTTTATTGGATTGGATCAAAAATAATTATTGAATGATGTATTCAACTTCAGGGATGAATCGAAAATGAAATCTTTATTGGTTCTACCTCCTACTTATATGAAGATAATGTTTTTTTTATCGAAGGATCACAAGAAATGGGTCGAGGCAGTCAATCAATACGGATTGATCCAAAATTGTATTCAAATCCAATATAACACCTATGGGTACATAAAAATGTATTGAATCAATTCTTGTTAATAAATAGATCCGATCGCAACTTTGAATATGAAATTCAGAGAGATCAAATAGGAAATGATACTCTGAATCATAGAACTCTAATAAGTTATACGATCAACCAACATTTATCAAACTTTCAAAAAAATCCAGAAGAAGAAAGGGTTTGATCCTATTCTTTTTCTTTCTCGAACCAATAGATCCATGATTTGGAATTCTAATGCATCTAGTGCCAAATGGTCTGATGGCTTCAAGAATTTCCATGAACATTTGGAACATTTCATTTCTGAGGAAATGTTTCGTAAATTTTTTTTTGCTAAGTCACTTCCTTTCCTTTGGTCCGACTTACTTACCTTGTGCCCAAACTACTTAACAAGTTAGACAAGTTACTTAACTTTTTTTCTTCACAAGTTATGTAATTCGATTCATTGGTTTGACTTGATCGACACATAAGATTTTGATTTTTCTACGTGACTTCGTTTCCTTTTGTCGAAGTTACTTGATTTGGAAGAGTTAGCTAGCTTACTTCGTTTCTTTGTGCTCAAGTTACTTAAATTTATGGCCAAGTTACATAAGACAGTACTTAATTCAATTGATTGGGATTGGGATTGGTTCAAGCTAGTGTCATTTATTTTTTTGTCTAACTCACTTCCTTTTTTGTTTATGAGTTTCGGGAATATCCCCATTTATAGGTCCGATATCCATATCATGAAAAGTCCGACAGCTTTTTGAATCCTTCATTTGAAAAACTGAAAACCCTTCGATCTGGATATTTTCAAAAAATTGAAGATCAATCGCGCAGCCGTATCACAATTTTTCTTCAATAGGAAATATTTTGATAACACGAATTCTTCCTATTTCTCAAGGATATGCCATCATCAAGACAATTGGTTGAATTCCATAAAAACATTTAATAGAAGTTCCTTGATATATGCTTTCTATAAAGCAATCAACTTTGATTCTTAAATAATCTACATCAGTTCCCTTTCTATTGTAAAAAATGATTCCCTTTTAAAAGGCCCATATCAAGAATTATGGTTTTACATATGAACAATTCTTGAATACCTTGTTCATTCATAACAAAATCTTTTCTTTGTGCGGCGGTAAAAAGACATGTCTTTTGGACAAATCTTTCTATTTTCCAATTCGATATAACCCGTTCATTCGTAGTTATTCGATCGCAGACATTTCTGGAACACCTAGAACAGAGGGACAAATAGAAAATTTTGAAAGAACTTATTGTCAACTTCTTTCGGATATGAACCGATCTGATTCAAAAAGGGAGAACTTGTATCAGTATCTCATAAACATGGGGTAGACATTTCATTCGTAGACATTTCTGGAACACATTGCATTCGTAGACATTTCTGGAAC
This sequence comes from Linum usitatissimum, assembly GCA_030674075.2. NCBI lineage: Eukaryota > Viridiplantae > Streptophyta > Magnoliopsida > Malpighiales > Linaceae > Linum > Linum usitatissimum. The sequence goes on along the minus strand of JAUJYP020000273.1, from coordinate 466,172 downwards.
ACCTAGAATAGAGGGACAAATAATTTTTTTGCAAAGAACTTATTGTTAACTTATTTCGAATATGAATCTATCTGATTCAGAAAGGGAGAACTTATATTAGTCTGAAATAGAGGAAAAAATGGAATCTTGGTCTAAAGAAACGCGTTGAAAAAAGCGGAGATGGATAGCCATGGTTACTTTGACGGGGTAAAACTATCTAAAATTTCTATTTTTAGAGACCGTTTCTAACTTATTCTAGGTACTAAGTAGCATTCAAAAATTTGTATTCATTTTTATTGATATTATGCCTCGATCAGGGTGAATTATTAAGAAAAAGTTGGTTCTTCCCTAATAAGATCTGATAAGTGAGATTTTTAGTAATTGTTTACCTAATTTTCATTTTCTTATGCCCGCAAAAATGATTCATCAGCCACCATTGATATGGACACATATGATATTCTTAAATTTTGGGGAGTAGGTCTATCCTACCGTTTTCCTTCTACTTTTTTCTGGATATCTCATCTGTACACATCTTCTCGTTACTTTCCAAGCCTATATTGAGTTACCGACAGAGTTTAAAAACTTTAAACCCTTGATGATTCCATCCTACATTATTGAGTTAGGGTTCTCTTTCTTAAGAATTCGCCCTAAGCGGAATTCTTCTAGATAGGTATCATCCATCTAAACGGAACTCTTTAAAGAATCTCTTTCTAGTTGCTTTGGGACAATTAGGAGATTTTCTAGAAGAAATACGCAACATGTTGTTGGGTAGTGGTCACGCTTAAGGGGTCAACTCAATACGCTCTAATAAGAAATTTTGGAATATCAATCTCATCGATCTCATAAATATGATACCAAATCCCATTACTCGAATCACTTTTTTGATAGATACAAGACGTGAGCCATAGATACCAAATCCCATTAATACGCTCTTTTTTGGTTTCTAATAAAACAATGAGAACAATGATTGGATTGGTGATCCTACACAATCCTTTATCGCAACCAGTGAATTGGTTGAGGATAAAGAAAGAGATTTATTCCGTCATTTCGTCACCTTAACAACAAAAAAAGGATTGCTCAGATTCTATTGAGTCTTTATCATAGTGATGATTTATCAAAGAATAACTCTGGTTATTAAATTATTGAAGAGCCGGGAACAATTTACTTACGATCCTTAGTTGACATTCATAAAAAGTTTCTAATGAATTATGAGTTCAATGCACTCTGTTTAGTAGAAAAATGTATATTTCTTGCTCATTATTAGACAATCAGTTATTTAGAAATCTCGTGTGGGGCGAATAGTTTTCATTTCCGAAAACCTTTTTTGCTTTGCTTAGCCCTATCCCCATATAGTGGTATTTTATTCATAGGTTGTGTAGGAACTGGACGATCCTATTTGGTCAAATGCCTAGTGACAAATTCTTATCTTCCTTTAATTACGTTATTTCTAAACAAGTCAACGGTTAACCAATATAAGTTCCGGGATTTGCCTATTGATAAGGATTTTTATGAGGATTTTGATTTCGATAGTGATGACGCTATTGATGTTTGTTAGGATATTGATGTTGATGATATCATCTTTGATACAGAGTGGGAGACTCGAAAAAGCATGAATATGTAATGATGCCAGAACTAGACAATTTATATCGCCCTTCAATTCCAATTCGCAAAAGGACTGTCTCCTTGCATAATATAGCTTCCAAACATTCACAAGCTGGATACGAAAGAGTCGAATTACTTATCCTTGGGTTTATTAGTGAAACATCTCTCTAGGGATTATGAAAGATCTTCCACTCAAAATACTCTTGCTATTGCTTCGACTCATATTTCGCAAAAAGTGAATCCCGCTCTAATAGCCCCAAATAAGTTACAGACATGCATTAAGATAAAAAAACTTCTTATTCTACAACAATGAAAGTTGTTTTAACTCTTTCATATACTAGGGGATTTCACTTGGAAAATAAAATGCTCCAGACTAAGGGATTCAAGTCCATAGGCATGGGTTCCTCTATAGAAAATGTTTTAGCACTTACTAATGCAGCCCTCTCAATTAGTATTACACAGAAGAAATCAACGGTAAACACTAATATAATTCAATCTGCTCTTCATAGAGAAACATGGGAGTTGCGAGGCAAGGTAAGATCTGTTCAAGATCATGGGATCCTGTTCTATAATATAGGAAGGGCTCTTGCACAAAATCTATTTTTATGTAATTCCCCCGTTGATCCTATATCGATCTATATAAGAAAGAATTCATGTGAGGTAGAGGAACCTTATATGTACAAATGCTACCGCAAACATGGAATGAGCATAAAGAAATTAAGGATACTTCTTTATCTTTTGAGTTCTTTTGTCGAACCGGTTGCTCAAGACCTTTGGTGTCTACCCGGATTTGATGAAATAGTTGGGATCGCTTGGTATCAATTTGTTGAGAATGATTCTGATATAGTTCATGGCCTGTTAGAGGTAAAAGGGGCTCTGGTCGGATCCTCGCAGACAGAACATGATTGTAGTCAGTTTGATACTGATTGAGTGCCATTGCTTCGTCAGCCCGAACTAAGGAGTCCCTTAAATATGATGAAAATGGATCTTTTTCTATCCTTGTAAAGAAATTTATCAACGAATCGGTATTTGAACAACGAGCGACGGAAGAAGAAGGATCCCCCGACCCTCTACAGATAGTAGCAGAGGATTTATTCACTGACATAGTTTGGTCTCTTAGAATATGGCGCCATTGGGACGTTCTATTTGATTGTATCAAAAGGCTCAATGAATTAGGATGGAACAATATGTTACAACTGAAACTTGGCAGAATGAAAATCTTAGATAAAAACACTATGTATGGATGGTATGAACTACCTAAACAAGAATTTTTGAACTATGGAATATACTTTATCTATTGATCTGTTGGGTTACAGGCAGGCAGTTTACCAGAGGTTTCTATTGTATCATGTGTAATTCCCATTGAAGCATATACCTAGGGGTGGTTGCAGGGCAGTTGTTGTGAAAATGGCCTTCCCATTCATTAGATAGAGAAGACCACCAATATTTCATGATCCGCTGTCAAACTTATTCCAATTCCAAGATCTTTGATCCAATTGGTATAACATTGATTCGATCCGAGATCTCTTATTGAATTGCTCATCCAATGATCATTCTCAATATTATGCCTTGAAAGTTAATCCTATTCCATGAGTATGATACTAGTGTGATGTGTGGAATATATGATAAAGGTGGAGTATTGGAGTATTTCTATTGATCGGTCATGTCATATAGGGCCAAGTCGGACATACAATTGCTTTGATTTGAATTATCCGGAAGATGCCTTATATATATTATCAATCGATATATATTATACAAAAAATAGAATATCAAACCCATTTCATGATTCAATAAAAGCCCAAAGAGGTGAATTGAATAGGGTGCTAAATTAAATAAGGAGATATATATATATATAAAACGGTTACACCTATTCCAAATCCTAAATGGAATGTAACGACGGAGGGATCTATATACAAATATAGTATCTATGTATATACGCTCTAATGACCCCTTCTCATAATGAGAATGTATATATCTGGTCAAGTATGGAATGAACTTAGAATCTGATAATCGAATCGATTATCTGATTCGATATTCTAAGTTCATAACTCTATCCCATTCCCAATTTGGGCGGGAACAGATCTACTAATTTTTTGATTCCAATTAGTTAAGAGGGATCTTAAACTAAGAAAGAGATTTCATAACCTAAAAAAGGGTATCTTGAGCAATTTGAATAATCGGGTTCATTGATATTCCTGACATACCAGATGTTATTACACATACAATCATACTCAATTAGATGGAATTGTTTGATCTTAAAGGGGATCTTCTATAATTTCGCACGTGAGGAGTTACTTCTTGATTTTGTTAAGTCATTAATAACTTGATTATTTTTAGATAATAGTAGATAGAAACAACGTTTGTAAGGAGTCCTATTAAAACAAAACAAGAACGGCCTGCCTACCATCCACACCAGAAGAAATGGAGTTTTTCGAAAAAAACCCGCCAGTGGAGGAAGACCTCCTAGGGATTAGAGATATAGGGGTAAAGAGACGGCCAAAAAGGATCTTTCCTGTATAATCCTGCATAATCTAGAATTTCAACAGTTCCAAAACGTAGACCAAATAATACAATGCAAACAAAAGTTCCTAGATTCATGGAGATATAGAAGAGCATATAAGTTATCATGCTTGCATATCCACCATTTGAGTCTACAACAACTATTTCAATAATTACATATCCAATTTGAGCTATGGATGAATATGCAAGCATACGTTTCATGCTTGTTTGAGTAATAATAATGAGATGCCCCACTATCATGCTCAGAATAGCTAGGATTTTCAGAAGAAGATGTCATTTGTTTGATGAGAAATAAAAGGAATATAAAAAATTCAAGTGGCTGAAGCTGAAGCAGCTACTTTCGAAATAAAAGAATGAAAAGCAACGACTGGAGTAGGAGAGTCAGAGTTGAAAAGAGGATTCTGCAATTCTTTCTCTCATTCAAAATCGTGCATGAGACTTTCATCTTGCAAGGCTCCTAAGTGATAAAAGAAAGAGGAACTCATCTTCTTTCTTTTTTGATTACCTTCCTCGCGTATGTGTAAGACCAAATTCATTCAATTTCTAAAAACTGATTACTAATCCTTAGCTTTTCGAGGAATCCTTCATCAGTTGTTGTGAATGACCAATTTGTCTCAATATTTTCAACCATATGATTTGATTTTTTCTCAATAGCCATGTGCTTATTATCTTAGGGTGACCCGTTTGTCAATGGATGCTCCTATTACAATCATAGTGTCTGAAGGATGAGAACGAACTATGTAGCATCTACATCGATAATTTAAGTATTGTATACATCATTAGTTCGATCTTTTCTAGGAGCTACCCGTAATAACGAACTTGCAAAATAAATCTCGGAGTCATAAAGTGATTTTTTGTTCCTGACTTTACTTCACCATAATTGTTATTTGAACATGTAAAAGCTATGTCTTGTTCTGAGTGGGGATAGTTTTCTCTTCTGCATCTCCATGGAGTTTTGAAATATCCAAGCATCTCGAAGATAGATAGAGAGGTAGGAATGTTTTCAACGAACCACACTCCTTCATATATGTTAGGAGTCCATTGATGAGAAGGGGCTAGGAATTCATGGGGAGTTATACATTTGTGTATTGATAAGACCATTCACAATTTCTTGAAGCCCGATCTCTCCCCCAGAGGAATCATATAGCCAAGAGAAAACATGAACCATAATAGAAGAGCTTGCCCCACCCATGAGTAAATATTTCATAGTAGCCTCATTATACCGTACATCTTTCTTGGTGTATCCAGAAAATAGGTAGGAGCATAAACTGAAACATTCTTGAGCTACAAATATAGTTATTAAATTGTTAGCACCACATAGAAACATACCTCCTAAAATAGCTGTTAATACGAATAACTGAAATTTGGTTATAGCCATTTATGTACATTCAATATACTCTATAGATAGAGGAATACATAAAGTTGAGCATAATAAAATAAGAAAGGCTTCCATCAAAGAGAAGCAAATGAAACGCTTTCATAAAAATTATCATAGTATCGATAATGAAGTTTTCATACTGTACATGCCAGATCATGAATTAGTAACTACACCCAACCTCAAACAAAATCCCAATTGTTTCGAACTTGCTCTTGTTTGGAATGGAATATTTACGGAATCCCCATAACCCATAAATAGGATCAAACCTTATTTCATGGTACTTACCTCTTCCTTATTTATAAGAAAGTCACCAAGAGGACGTAAATGATCCATGATTTATGTTTCATCTTTCGTTTCCTTTTCTTTTATTTGTTTCGAGAAATATAGCGATCAATTTCGATTATCTTTTTATAGCGATTCTTTTTCGATCAAGATGTATGTCTCCATGAGTCTATGCGTCTATATAGATCCTGTTCATGGATTACAAAAATGTGCCAAAACTTTATTTTCCTCTACCATTCTACGAGTCTCTTCCTTTTTGCATATGGCATTGCCACTCTCTTTAGCATTAGCAGCATCCACTAATTTAGAACTTAATTTGAAAACCATCTTTCGGCCCAGACATTTTTGGGAGGCCTCTAATAACCAACGGATGGCAAGTGCTCTTCCTTGTGTGGATCCTATTTCAATTGGAACTTGATGAGTCGATCTTTTTACATATCTTGCTTTTACTACTATATCAGGAGTTACTTCACGTATTGCTTGATGTAAAACAGATTGTGTATAAGTTTCTGTCTTTTTTTGAATCTTTTTCACGGCTCGATAGATAATTGATAAGCCAATGATTTTCTTCCGTGTTTCAGAATATGGTTACCCAACACGGTAACTAATTGATTAAGATAAATTGGATAAGATCTTTCCGTTTTTTCTTCTGCAGTACCTCGGTCTGATAGCGTCCAAGGGTTCTCAAGAATTCATTTTCTTCTAGGGGCTAATAAAATAATTTATTTTGGCTTTTTGAACCCATATTGTAGGATGGATCTTGAAAGATATGAAAGACCTCCCTCCAAGCCATACATACGACTTTTGCCAAATATGGCTTTCCACATAATTCTTTATGTATCTATGAGATCGGGTATGGAATTCTGTTTACTCACTTTAAATTGAGTATCTGTTTTCCCTCCTTTCCCAGCTATGATTGGAAATCCTGTATTTTACATATCCATACGATTGAGTCCTTGGGTTTCGAAAATAGTGTAAAAAAAGTGCGTCAAATTATTGCTATTTGACTCGGACCTATTCTAAAAAAGCCGAGGCATTTTGAATTGTTTTTTGACAGTGACATGGTCAAGGAAAACCTCAAAATTTTTTCCAATATTGGAACTTAGACATATAATTAGCATAGTTCTGAATCGAATCTCTTTCGAAAGAGATGATTTGTCTTATGATAGGCTGCTCTAGTCCCCTTACAATACTCTCGTTAGTTGGTTTGGGTTAGCCATACACTGTCATCAAGAATCTACAACGCACTAGAACGCCCTTGTTGATGATCCTTTACTTCGACAACATCTAGGGTTCCTCAAATAATGTGATATCTCACAACATGAAAAAACCAAAAACTCTACCCTCCCTCTTTATCGATCCAAGGGAGGGAAGAGTAGAGGCCTTTGGTTCCCCCTCAAGTCAAGAATTAGGGCCTCACAATCACTATTCTGGTGTCCTAGGTGTAGAGGAACAACACCAATTCATCCCGGTGGTTAAACTCTACTACGGTAAAGTTATTGTAGGGGGAGGTCAGACAGAAAAATAGCTCAACGCCAGGATGATAAAAAGCTTAACACCTCCATTCTTATTACTTCTTCAATATGAAAAAAACTGAAAATGTCCTCTTATTTAATACCCTACTTATGAAATCCCTTCTCTTCCACTTCATACTACAAAATGCGCCATTTTTATAGAGAGAGAAGGCGCTTTCACATCTTCTTAAACTGAAATGGTTGGGGAGAGGAAAGGTTTGTTTGTAGGGTACGTCGGGAAAAAATCAAGTGGACACGTGGTGGGTCTTATAGCTCAGAGGATTACAACACGTGGCTACGAACCATTGTGTCGGGGGGTCGAATCCCTCCTCGCCCACAACCGGCCGACAAGGGCTGGCCGTTTCGGGTAGGAAAATTGCAAGATAGCGGACCCAAAGCAATGAAACAAAGGATTATACCGGACATACCCCGAGGTATTGATGGTGACTCTAAAATATTATAGAATTCAAATTCCGAATTAACGAATTTGGAATGAATAAAATCTCCTCAAATAGGATTCAAACCTATGATCAATTGGTTAACAACCGATCGCTCTACCACTAAGCTACTGAGGAACAATGGAGATTTGATATCTCTCTATTAATATAAATTCGATTTCACTTGAATTTTGGTAAAATGTACATTCGATTAGAATCAAATCGAATTCTATATTTATTCATTTGGTACTCTTGACAATTACAACAAAATTGTCTAGAATTAGAATCAAATTGCATATATGAATAGAACAAAATTCTTGAATAATATGCACAACATAACCTACAGTATCAGTCTATTTGACCTCAAATTTGTACATTTTTGTAGAAAATCTAGATTTGGTTTATTTTTTATATAGATGATTTAGAGAATTCAAAAAATAGTTTAGTTTTAAGAATAGAATATAAAATTTACATTCTAAATATTTGTTTAGATTTTATATTTATAAGAGGGTCTCCAATGAGAATAAATAAATTTATGCAGCGTGTTCTTTTTAGATTGAATGTTATTATGTGGAGTTATTATCTTCTTCATGTAAACCTTATTGTTCGGATATTGTTGAAACTAGGCAAGTCGTCCCTTGGAGCTGGAACTATTATGGATTTCCGATGTCATTGTCGATGGGTTTCGCGCATCTTGATATTCTTGTAACTCGTGTTTTAGGGCAAGGAAAAAAAGGAATCCAGGAGACTAGAGCCGCGAGACTGGGTTTCAGTGCGGGGAAGGTATGAATATTTGTATCGTTTTAGTCTACGACCTTGTATGAACCATTAGCTGTAGCTGGACCTCATATAACTGTGCTAGGCCTACCCTATCTTTTCATCACTTTCTTATTGACCAATCACAAGGAGTGGTCTTATTATGTCAAGTTGAATCCAGTTTACGTGAATAAACTTATGTTTTGGAAGCCATTACTAAACCATATAATAATTCAATTAGGGAATCGCGATGTGTTTTCAAACTCTGTCTCGGTACGACTACCGACTATTTTCATATTTCAATGCAAGAGTAGGATAAGATTCCTACTAGGAATTTGTATCGTGTCATTGGTTGGTTCTATTTTATTGATGGAATCGCTTGTATTTACATTCGTATGGATATACAAGATTTTTATTAAATTGGACAGATCCATTCCACTTAACAGTCAACTTGCTAAAAATCGCTTGGTGATAGAATTGAAACATCTCTTCATAGATTTATGAACTTGTATGGGCTAAGTCATTAATATTTATACTGTTTTTTGCCTATATTCTACCAGAAGAATAGCTTCACTTCTTTTTACTATCAAACTTAAGAAAAAGAATAAATTACGGATGGATTTGATTCTCAGTTTGTAAATGGGAATAAAGAAAACTCGAAATTCACTTCTATTTTATTTAACAAAATGATATAGGTTTGTCTGAAGAATCTTTTCGAAAAAATCTATTTTACTTTAATAAATGGAATGATCCACTTCGGTTTTTAAAAATAATGCATTTCGAAATGCTATGAAAAATAAAATGTTACATTGTTTTTTTTATCCATGCCAGAGTGATGGCAAAGAACAAATATCTTTTACTTATTCATCTAATTTAGCGATTTTTTTAAATAATAGTAAAAAAGATGTCTTTATTTCAAATTGAAAAATTAACTTCAAATGAATTAATTAATAATTAAAAATATAGGAATGAACAAAAAAACAAAATCTAAGTAATGTGTTGCGAAATAGAATAGATGCACTAGACAAGGGATCCCTTTTTCTCAATAAACTTGTAAAAAGACTCGATTTTGTAAATCTAATGATGAAAGTCAAAACAAATATTTACCTGAAATTTATGATCCTTTATTAAGTGGGGCCTTTCGCGAAAGAATCAAAGGAACCATAGAACAAAATTTCCCAACAAATTTAAAAGAGAAGATTTGGATGAATAAACTTCATCTTATCCTTATGCTTAATGAATTGCAAGCAAAAACCGATAACGTTAATGACAAATCAATTTGAAAAGAAATTGATTATTTATTCAACTTGATTAATGAATTTGCTTGTTCAAATAAAAAATTTCAAGCATTTGCTCTATTTTTAGATCCAGAAGAAGGCAAAATGGATTTCGAAATTTGAAGAAAAGTTTTGAAACATCTATTCGATAGAATATTCGATCGGATTCTACAAGATCCCCTGAAAAGTATAAAAAATTCTGCCGGATTAAAGAAAATAAGTGAACAAGTTTTGCGGTGGCCATACAAATTAGCGGACGTTTTGGAACACGAAGAGGTGGCCAGAGACGACAAACATGATGATTTTGAAATTTATTTACAAAAATACAAACATACAATACTTTTTGATGACACTCCAAAAAAGAAGATCAAGATGATACGGATAAGACAAGAAAAATAAAAACAATTAAAGAAAAGAACGAAGAGTCAACAAATATATTTAGAGCGGGTATTGAAGTATCTCATCCCCAATTGGGTTCGAGAACAAATAAAGGGTTTTATACGAGTCCAACAACAAAAAACTCTTATTTTTAAAATCTATCAATCAGGGTCCAGAGCTCCTCATTTTACTAGGTTTAGAATAGTTAAATTTATTGCTTGTTTTTAATATTTTCAAACTTATGAAAAAAATATTATTAAGGGCGATGAACAAAAAAGAGCAGATGGATAAAAGAGAGGAGGTGGGTAAAGTAAGAACGGTAGATAAAAATCTAAAATTTCAAATTTTAAATTCTATAGAGAAAGAAGAAAGTGAGGAACAAGTTGAAGAAGAAAATAAAAAAAAATTTAAAAGTGAAATACATTAACTAGTGATAGCAAAAGCCTATGAAGCATTTTTTTCGGTCTCATCATAAAACTATATTTTTATTAATTCAGTCGTTTTTTGATTAAATATTTTAGTACCTTCATTAATAATAACTAAAAATATATATCTTATACTAATATTTAAATTTTTCGAATTGTCTGAGGTTAGTGGATTGAAAAAAAAAAGTGCAAGTTAACTGCATTTATAATGGACTTGCAATACTCTAAGGGGAATTTCCAAAAAAACTGAAAAACAGATGGTATGCAACTGAATATACAATCTTTGTTTCATCTAAAATTTCAAAACGGATTCCAAAAATAAATTTTTCAAAAAAATTCAATAAAAATAAAGGTTAAAAAGCACATTTTTCTTTTCTAACAACTGTGGGACTAAAAATAAAAATACTCTTTTTTCCTCCCAAAAATTTCAAATTTTAACCGATTTTTTTACAGAACTCGTTAACAAAGTGAAAAATAAAATTCGAAAATTGAACAAAAAAAAATTTTTAGTTTTCAATTTTTTGAAAATGAAATATTTTGTGAAAGAACAAATATAATGCTTTCTGAAATTTTTAAAAGAAAAAAAGAGGTTCGTCAAAAAAATATTTATACAAGAAATACTCAACAAATTTTACAAATAAAAAAAATTAAGACAATCAAGTTTTAGGTGGAGGAGTAAAAGAAAAAGATTAGATAAAAACTAATGGGACAGTTTAAAATTGGTCCACGCAAATTCAATCTATGGTTTCGAGAAATTATTAATCGACAAAAACCAAAATGAAAAATTTAATTCATAAAAGAAATAAAATACTAAATCAAATAAATAAAATTAATTAAAATAAAGAAAATTAAAAAAATTATAATGCTAAAAGTTTCAATTTCAAATCATTAAAAAGAATTTTGAAGCTATTAAAAATATGAAATTTCCGATTAATTTTTAAATCACATTTTGTTATGAAACTTTGGATTGAGAAGATATAATTAGATATCTTCTTAGATATCATTAATATACACAGGAAAAGGATTGGTAAAAAAAATTTAAATACAATTTACTTTATTTAGATAATAATAGTATTTTTGGCCTTAACAGTATGATTCAGAACTTTTAGTACCCTTGTATTTTATAAATTATAAAAAATGTCGTTCTTAACTTATATAAATTAAGATCTATCCTTCAATATCACGAAATATCTCCATTTCTTAAAAAAAATTGAAACCCAAGGCTTACTTCATTCTATATTAAAAATAAAAATTTGAAAAATTATAGAATTAATTAATGGAAAAATTGATTACAAAATCATTATGAATATAAATACCATTTATCTAAACATCAATTGGATAAATAAATATCCCAAAAAAGTGGAAATAGAATCCATCAATGTTCTAGGGTTCAAAATAAAATCTTTTGATATGATCTTTTATCATAAATCCCTTATTTATGACGATAATTCCAATATGAAAAAGTGTTTTTTATACGTTTCCTATAGCATAACAAATTGATTGATTTTTATATGGAGAATATGAACAATATGGAGAAAAAACCAAAACGAACATATTTGGATTGGAAATTACTCTCATTAATTCCCCAACACCAAGGCACCCCATCAAATGAACAAAAAAAATTTTAGTTTCGAAGAGATTGTATGATGAAATGCTAAATTTTTCAAATTTTAATTTAAAAGTTTTGTTGTTTCTAAAAGTTGTGATATTTTTCAAAATATATAAGAAGGAATCTCGGACAATACTAATCAATTTACTTTAAAATTTAAAGGAAAATTAAAATGATAATGAAAAAATTCAAAATAATAATAAAAAGAAAATCAAAATGATAATAAAAAAGTAAAGGAAAATGATAATTTAAAAGAAAAGAAAAATGATAACTTAAAAGAAACAAAAATGATAATGAAAAAGAAAATTAAATTGATAATGAAAAAGGTATTCAGGATAAAAATTCTAAAGAAGTAAAAAAGAACGAACTTTTGAGTTATTTTTATAAGAGTATGCACGTTTTCAAATACGATGGAAGGGTTCTTTAAATGAAAAATTAATTACTACACAGGCTTATTGAAATCAAGATATTGGAGCAACCTTTCCAACCCAACCAATATCTATATTTATTCAAACTCCTTTTATTTGTAAGAATACATCTTGGATCTTTCTAATATGTTATGGTCGGAGTCCTACACATGGCGACCTGGTCGACTTGGTAGAAGCCGTAGGTATTATTGCGGGGTAATCCATTGGAGAGCCCAATACTCCACTAACATTAAGAACGTTTCATACCGGCAGAATATTCATGGGAGATACTCCAAAACATGTACGAGCGCCCTCTAATGGAAAAATCCAATTTAATGAGGATTTGGTTCATCCCACACGGACACATCATGGGCATCCTTCTTTTCTATGTGATTATTGAGAGTCATGATCTTATCCAGAAAAATATTTTCTTTTAATTAAAAGTTGAGCAAGTGATTATTAAAATCCGCACGAGAAAATATACTTTGAATTTTGAAGATAGGGTTCGAAAACATATTTATTCAGACTCAGGAGGAAATGCGTTGGAGTACCGATGTATACCATGTACCTTAATTTACATATAGTAATGTCCACTTTTTATTAAAAAAAATCATTTATGGATATTGTTGGGGTGTTCTCATGGATTCAGTGTAATTTCTTTTTCGCTGCATAAAGATTAAAATCAAATAAATATTCCTTCTTTTTTGTCCCAAAAAAATTCATTTTGAGCCTTTCAATAAATAATGAGCAAGTTAAAAGCAACATCTTTAGTTTAAATGTTTAGGGTAAAAAAGAAAGTCGAATTCCCGATTATTCAGAACTAATTGGGCATCCTAATGGTATTTTCCGAAGAAATAATATTTTTTCTTATTTCGCGATCCCCAGGATCGAAGAAACATTTCGGGAATTCTAAAATATGGGATTTTAAATGTACATTCAAGCATAACCAAAAAAGAAAAAGATTTAATTGAATATCGAGGAATCCAAGAATTTAACTCAAAATTCCATTTAAAATCGTTCGCTTTTTCTTCATTCCTGAGGAAGTTTATATTTCCTTCGAATTTGCTCCCCTAATGGTAGGGAACAATAGTATCATTGGAGTAGATACACAAATCACTTTAAATACAAGAAGCTAAGAAGTTGAGTTAATTCGAATTGACAGATATCCATTTTTTTGGTAGATATCCATTTTCCGGGAGCGGCCTATAAAAATCCTTTACGAAGGAGATATATTAGTTACATTTCTCTATAAAAATTTGATAAACCATGGAGATTTCGCGCTGTTGCTCCCAAAGGAGAAGCCGCTCGACGGTTTGCCAAGGTTATGAAATCGCTTAGCCGTTAATTAATTAAGTAGTAGTGAAGCGTCAGTACGGAGTTGCGTCAGCTGTAGATATAGACTAGGCTAAGGGACGGACTTCATCTCTTCTATTCTCCTTACTTACACCTTACACTTCCGCTGAGTCTAACGAGGCTCGGGTGCGGTGCCTTCCACTGTCGACCGAGACTACGCAAAGGTAGAACACCATAGAAACTTCGCTTACTTTATCATAAACCTTGATTTCGCTACGCTCAATAAGAATCCAGAATAGCAGAAATCGGTTCGTGGTATGGAAAAGGAAAAAACTTTACTTTTTTCTCAAGCAACCGAGTGTCTTTCCCCAGAGGAAATAAAAAAGCGCCTGGTACTGCCCAAGGAAAGAAAAAGGTTACTTTCGGATCAAGGATAATAAATAAAATGGAAACAAGATAAAATCGTATATCAAAAAAAGAGTTAAAAGTTGGGACAAGTATATAACCAGCATTTTTGGAATTCCGTAGGGGTTCATGGTTGGTGCTCAACTAATTTTAGGGCAAAGCCATATCTCTTTAGTTAATAAGATTCAAAGTATTAATAATTTCAGGGGTGCAGATCCACAATAGGCATATAGAAGTTACTGTACGTCAAATAACATCAAAAGTCTTGGTTTCAGAAGATGGAATGTCTAACTTTTTTATCCGGGAAACTAATTAGATTCATGCGAGCGGAACAAATATGACATGCTTTGGAAGAATCAATGATTTAGCGAGCCGTATTATTGGGAATAACCATAGCTTCTCTAAATACTCAAAGTTTCATATCCAAGACGAGTTTTCAAGAAACGGCTCGAGTTTTAGCAAATGCCACCCTCTGTGGTTGTATCAATTGGTTGAAAGGCCCGAAAGAAAACGTTCTTTTAATTGGTATAACTCGATCCAAAGAATTAGTGCACTACTCAAAACAGTCTAACTGCGTTCCTTTGAAAAGCAAAAAAGAAAGTTAATTTGAGGGAGAAATGAGAAATATTTTGTTCCTCCATGGAAATTATTTGATTCAAAAATTTCGATAATCTATCAAAATAATTTTTTATTATAATTTAAGGATTCTTAAGAATAGGGTCATCCTTATTCACTATCGATTGACAGCCCTGAGAATTGGGAAACGGGATAAAGAAAAATTAATGAAGGGATAGAAAAAAATGAATCCCTTAGATCATATATCCGAGCCCAATTTTGGAAACAAGGAAGATTCTATTGGAATAATTATATATTTCAGGTAGCTCGTCCTTTTTTTAAGATTCTATTGAGAATTTCCGGTGGAGATGCGGAGCGTATGCTGCACAACTCGACTTTGTTGATGAATAGTGACGGGGCTTTAGCTTCCGTCCTTTTTAAATACAATGACTGACGGTCCTTTTGAGGTATCGGCTTTAAGGAGTATCCTTTCTTTAAGTTGATTGCCCGGTAGATTCAGATATATTCATGGCTGAGATGAATCCCAATCAGGACTGGCAGTTCCAACTATGTGATTGTAAACTTCTAGGTCGTCAGCAGCTGATAGCTCTTCACTCGGGAATCTGACGTTTTCATGGAGTCCTAGGAGTGAGAGGTAAATCGTTGTTCTTTTACTCTTTTCTTCTTTTCCTGATTCTTTTTTGCATCTCATATTGACGACCTCTGATATTAACATGTCTCCAAAAGTAAAGTGAGGGTTGTCAATTCTGTGAGTGGGTTGAGCTCCATGATGGGGAGAGGTTAGACAGTGGCTTTCTGAAGTGAGGTACATTCCTCAAGGGGCACATAATTGGTGCTAAGGCTCAAATTGTGGACGAGCTCCATAAGAGGAGGAATTATATTGTCCATGTCATGAGGATAGCTGATATTAGTGTAGTTGCTGCAACTTCCGGTCATCCTTGACCGTCCTTGGATCATCCTGATGCCCCCAAAACACTAACGATGAGATAGATTGGGGAAATTATCTCTACATAACACCAGGTGCGCCACCCATATTGGGTACCTGGGCCCACCCTGTGTCTGATTTTGCCGTAATTGTATGATCTTATCATTGGGGCTGCCCAACACTTGGATTCCTTCAAGTGCCTAGAGGAGTATCGAGTCATAAATTGTGTCCAAAGTGTCCAATTTCTCTAATGCGTCGGATTTTAGCGTACTTCGACACCCGTAGTCTAGCAACCATCCTTTGTTTGTTTGACCTTCTCACTCTTTTGTTTCGTTTAGTTTAATTGCTTTGAATTACTTCGATAAACATAGTGAATGCTTAGCAGCTTAGTTGGTAACTTTGGAAACAGCCTTGTGACCCTTTTTGTAGCTTAAACCATGTTCATAAACGTTGAATAGACGCTAGTGAACCAATCTTCCCGACATAACGTCACTTATACCTAGGATTTGGGATATTTCCTGTGACACCCCAATTTTGGTTCGATAACTGAACCGGGTTTTAATCTAAGTCTGTTAAGTTTTGGGCTGACGAGTGGATATATGATTATCATTATTATTCTATGTTTGAATATGTATGTGAATTACATGTTAATCATGAAATATTCAACCAAGATAAGATTGGTTAATCCTCTAACCCATAATTCATTTGGTGAGATAAACTTGTTGTCTAGTTTATACTTAAACTTGGCAGTGCAAATTAATACATGAGATAGGTTCAAGTCTAGCGGTTAAGGGAGCAAGTTTATGAATAGCAAGTCAAGGGTTCGAGCCCTGTCTCTTTAAATTTCTTTATTGTTTTTCACAAATAAGCACAACAACGGCATTTTGGTCTGATCCGAATCCGAGCCTCCAACTGAAAAAACGACAATATATCTATCTTCTCCTGACATCATGATGACATCAACTTCATCATCTTCCTTCCTCAATAGAGAACACCGACGTCTTTCCTTTTGTTTTCCGGCAGCTCTTTCCTTTTTGATCAATGCGGTCTTTCCATTCGTGTGCAACCGAGATTGATGGCGATAATAGGAAATCGAGTCCCCCTTGTTTCATCCATCTAACGACTGAGGTTTTTGATTGGAATTTATACCCTAACAAACCTAGATTGTAAAACAACTAAATGTACCCCAACCTCCTCTATGTAAATTCAAAGGCGACGACGGGATGGAAACCATGATCTAGCAATCTCGACCCCGATATTTCCATACCCAATCGACGCCATCAAATCAAGTCCACCATCGAACGATGAGCTCGCTCTAGCGGCAGACCTCGGCGATGTTGAAGTATGATGGGCTAAATAGCTATTTTTTGAAAGTTCTGGTTTGGGTACTAAGGAAAGTTCTGTGGTGAGGGAGGAAAGTTAAACACTTGGCTGTTTAGTTTGGCTATTTCAGGAAGTATTACGATCAGAGAGGAACTTTTAATTGGCTTCTTTGGAATGGGAAATTGTATGTGGGAAGAGGTAGAGAGAATAAGAAACTTTTTTCTTTTATTGGCTATTTATTAATCAATTTGTTTTGACTTAATTTTTCATACAACACAAATGGCTTCTTTTTATACATAAAATAATATTAATCTAGTGCATATTTTTTCTTCAACCAACTTTGCTCTATGGTTACAAATTTTCCTTCTTAAAAGAATAGCAAACCTCATTAATTAGTATAGTTGGCAGATAGAAATATCTAGAGAGTTTTCTTGCTTACCTTTCTTCTTCTCCTTCCACAATTCCTCTTCACTTCTCCAACATAATATTTTTACTATTTATTATTCAAACTTTATAATTCAACACTCCCCTTAATGTTTTAATTCTTTGTAACTTTGAGTAGCGTCCTCATCTTGACAACACATCATGCTTCAGGGACAGTGAAAATATCCGCAACTTGGTGTTCTGTCTTCACATACTTCAGCGTAACTTTTTTCAGCTCCACGCATTCTCTTAAGAAATGATATCTTGTATCAATCTGCTTACTGGGATCATAAACACTGGATTCTTTGCGAGAGCTAATGCAGACTTGTTGTCGATCAGAATCTCAGTGGAATTCGCTTGTTCCATCGTTATTTCCTTCAGCAACCTTCAAAGCCATATTGCATGACGTGCACACGATGTTGCAGCTACGTACTCAGCTTCACAACTAGATAGGGTCACAATAGCTTGCTTCTTCTTCACAACTGTATCATAAAAAAAAACGAATCCGGTAGTGCTCTTTCTATCATCCACATCTCCTGCCTAGTCACTATCACAGTATCCAACCAATCTGAAATCATCAGTTTTGGTATAATATAGACCGTAGTCAATTGTATCTTTGACATGGTATGAGATTTCATGTAGCGACTAACCAACCTAACTTCGTAGACTATAATCGGTCTCGTACAAGTGAGATATCTGAGACTTCCAATTAAGCTTCGAAACTCTGTTGGGTCAACTTTCTCTCCGTTATCATGTTTGGATAATTTGAGTCCAATTTCAACTGGTGTGTTCACCAAGTTGCAATTCTCCATCTTGAACTTCTTCATAATGTCTTTAGCAAAGCCAATTTATGCCTTCTTCTATCTATGAAACTTCAATTCCAAGGTAGTATGACATCAACCCAATGTCTATCATCTTGAACTTGCGCTCCATCACCTTTTTCAATTGTTCAAAAAATTTGGGTTCCTTTCCTACAAAGATTAGATCATCGACATATAAAACCACCAATAAGATAGATCCTTCTTGCACCCCTGAGTGTAGGGCATGCTCATGTGGACATTTTGTGAACCCGTTTGGTGAAAATATTTATCGATCCTGCTATTCCACGCTCTTGGTGCTTGCTTCAACCAGTACAATGCCTTCTTCAGCTTTAACACTTTGTCTTCTTGTCCTTCAACTATCTATCCATCAGTTTCTCAATTTATATGTCTTCTCTAAAGTATCCGTTTAGAAATGTTGACTTCACATCCATTTGATGAATTCTCCATCCATTTTCTGTTGTAAGTGAAATTACCATTCAAATGCTCTCCATTCTCGCTATTGGAGCAAACACTTCATTGTAGTCAATACCTGGTCTTTGGCTGTATCCTTTCGCCACTAATCTTGCTTCGTGTCGAACACCTTCTTCTTTTGCATTATTCTTCGTCTTAAATAACCATTTCACTCCAATTCTCTTCTGGTCTTTTGGAAGTTACAAGAGATTCCAAGTATTGTTCTTCTCGATTACTCCAATTTCTTCATCCATCGCTTTCCTCCATTTATCATCCTGCATTGCCTCTTCAGCATCCACCGGCTCACAGTTGATGAAATGACTGTATAGTGTTACCTCATTCTCAATGCTTTCAGTTTCCTCGTACAAATCTTCAAGTGTTCTATACTTTGGCGTCTTTTCTCTAGAACTATTACTTCAACTACTATCAATATTTCATGGTTCTCTTTGGCTTAATGGAGGTGCAGTTTTTTCTGGGACATATTCACTTTCATCCATGTGGATTGGACAAAAGTTAAATTTTGTCTTCGTTTCAGCATTCCAGTCCCAGGTAGCTTCTTTCGCAGGGGGTTAAGCATTTTGTGTCACTTCGTCGGCTCCAAGTAGCCAACGAACAAGTACTTCTTGTTTTTGTCATCCAGCTTTGTTCCTTTTTCATCTAGTACATGCACATGTCCGACACATCCGAAAACTCGTAAGTGAGAGACTGTTAGCTTTCGTCTACTCCAAACTTCTTGCGGTGTTTGATTCCAAATTATCCTTGTTGGTGATCTATTTAACAGATAGATTGCATAGTCAACAACTTCAACCCATAGCTCCTTCAGTAGATTCTTGCTCTTCAACATGCTTCGCACCATGTTGAGTATTGTCCTATTCTCTATAACGCCATTTGGTTGCGGGTATCTTGGGACACATAGAAAGCTTTGGATTCCTTGTTCTTGATAGAATATTCTAAAATCTCCAGTAACGTATTCTCACCCTCTATTTGATCTTAGGGATTTGATGTAGTGTCCACTTTCGTTCTGTACAAGCGCCTTGAACTTCTTGAACGCTCTGAATATTTTTTCTTCAAAAAATACACCTACGTCTTTTAGTTATAATTAGCAATAAATAGTAAGATATATTTATTCTTACCCAACGACGTAGGGGTGATTGGTCCACAAAGATCTATATGGACTAGCTCGGGTAGCACTTTCGCTCTTGATTGCAATTCTTTCGGGATTAGAAATTTCTTTCTAACGAGGCATCCTTCACAAAGTTGATATGGGTGATTCATGATCGGTAGACCATACACCATCTTCTTTTGGCCTAGTAACTTCAGCCCTCCAAAATTTAGATGTCGTTACCTTAGATGCCAGATCCAATTACCTTCCTTCACACACATATTTCAGCATTTCGCCATATCTGGTTGGATGTTCAAAGGGAACATTTTGGTTTTTGACGTTCAGACTTTTGCGATCAGCTCATTCATATCATTTCGCAGCTCCAATTGTCGATCCACCATATGAACTTCATACTTCTTCTCCAATAATTGCCCAAGACTTAGTATGTTGCATCCATTTTTGGAACATAGTAGACATCACAAATAAACTGGTGAGAACCATCTTTTAAACGAATTAGAATAATACCTATTTCTTTGATTTGAACTTTTGATGAGTCTCTAAACACTACATTTCCTTTTACCCAGTTGTCTATGTCCATGAACATGTTCTTCTCCCAAAGACATGTAATTGCTTGCCGTGTTTTTGATGTACCACGTGTTCTCATTACGCCTTTCTTCACCTTGGTAACCCAGTAACGCCTTACCACTGACAATTTCTTCTCCGATTTTATTTTCCGTTTCTTCAACTTCCTTAGGTGGACTCCAACACTCATAGGCATATTGCCCATATTTTGAGCAGTTCTAGGATTGCAGGCTGGATCTATTTTGGCCTTCATTTGATCTCGAAGTTCCTCTTCCACGTCTATGACCTCATCCTCAGCTGGATTGAGTAGAGGATCCATTTCCGGCGTTAGCTGCTCCGTCTCTTCTATTGTATGCTCCTTGACCTCTTCCTCTCCCACGGCTGCTTGAACCTTGACCTCTTTCTCGGCCTATGTAGTAGTTTCCTAATTAATTTTTTTTTCACCTTAAATTTCGTCTATGTTGCCACGACTTGCTCTGCTGATTCGTCCTTCCATTTCTCTAGACTTTCTTCTCGCACCTCCAGCGATCCAACAAGTTCTTCAACTGCCATTTTTTTAGACGTCTTTCACTTCTTCAATAGCCACCACCACGTAGTCAAACTTCGTCAATAGTGATCATAGGATTTTCTCCACCACCCTGGTTTCTTCAATTTTCTCTCCATATGGCTTCATTTGGTTGACGACGGACTTCACCCGTGACGTGTAGTCTAGTATCGATTCACCTTCCTTCATCGTCAGCGATTCAAAATCTCCTCACAATGTCTGAAGTTCAACCTCCTTTCTTTCTCTTCTCTTGGAGGGATACCCACAAAATATCCCACGCTTGCTTGGAGGTTGTTGCTTCCGCCACTTTCTCGAACATGACATTATCAGGACTTCGATTAATTATGATGAGCACCTTCTGGTCACTTTTACGACTCTTGTGTAACACCTCCTTTTTTGGCTGAAGATAGCTAAGAACCTTCTGCCGAAATATCGTAACCCTTCTCTACGATATCCCATACATCTTGCGATCCTAACAAACCCTTTATGGGGAGACACCAAGTCATATACTTGATATTGGTGAAGAGAGGGACTTGGAAGGTGGTATGCGAATTGTCAGCTGTTTTGGTTGGTTTTGACAGAAACAGAAAGTTTGGGGCTCATATATCACTTTGTTGTAAGTATGGTGGGCTAAGTAGCTATTATACGAAATTGGGTGGCTAGTTTGGGTACTAAGGAAAGTTTTGTGGTGAAGGAGGAAAGTTAAACACTTGGGTGATTAGTTTGATTATTTCTGGAAGTATTAGGATGAGGGAAGAACTTTTAATTGGCTTCTTTGGAATGGAAAAGTATATGTGGGAAGAGGCAGAGAGAATAAGAAACTTCTTCCTTATACTTGCTATTTGTTTCTTAATTTGTTCCGCTTAATTTTTCATACAGTACAAATGACTTCTATTTATAGGAGTTCTTATACATAAAATAATATTAATCTACTGTAGATTTTTTCTTCAATTACTTAGCTCTTTAGTTTGAAATTTTTCTTAAAATAATTGCAAATCTTATTAATTAGTGTAGTTTACAAATAGAAATATGTAAAGAGTTTTCTTGCTTACTATTTTCTTCTTCTTTTTCGTTTCCTCTTCACTTGTCCAACATAATATTTTTATTATTAAAATTTTATAATTCAATAGGCGGAGGTATCGACGATGGCTTTGTTCACGACATGGTAAGGAATCTCTCTTTGTTCCGGTCCTTACAAACCACTTTCGATCAGTAGTGTTAAGCCCTTGTCCATTTTGTTGAAGCTTTCTTGTGTCCGGGAAGGGAAATCGTTTCCGACGAGTTACATTTTGAACGGCGATAGGTCCAAAGTGTCTGAGTGCTCTAGGCCTTTGCATGTTCTCGAATACAATCGATTAGCTTCTTATGAAGGTTAGGAAACTTTCTATGTTTTAGATTGAAGTTCCGAGTATATTGTTGGTTTTACCGTGCTCACCGATGCTCAAACGTGTGCTTGCCGGCGACCCGGTCGAAATTCCAAAAATTATGGGAAGAAGGAAATGACTTAGGAATATTACATTTCATCCCCTAGACGTTCCAGTGTTTACATTTTGGTCACTGAGCTTCCAATAATCCCAACACAAGGAAACGATTCCCAAAAGCTATCACAAAATCACTTTTACAACCTAATCATGGAGAGGTAAAAAGGAGGGATAAATCTGCGAAATTACCTTTGGACAGGATAGGCGAAATGTTCACCCTAGTGCCTGGAAATTGTCCAAGAAGTTTGAGGATGACATGATGCTGGTTGCTCCTCCAATGGCGATTAGTCTAAAGAAAACCCTCGTTCGTCTGGAACGTTTTGGAAGAAAACAATTTCTGTAACTGTTACAATGCACTTCCACCATTCATTTGAAATATGCATTATGCCCCTTGGTATAGTGCACCTTGGTATTTTTCACTTTCAACATAAACTATCAACCGTGTATCTTGGTATGGTCCACTTCCACTATGCACAATGCACTTCTACCATCCAGTTTGTACTATACGTCTTGTTACGATGCCCTTTCACCTTGCATTATGAACTTGGTAAGATGCACTTCAACCATGCTCCATGCATCATGCACATTAGTATAGTATAGTTACCCTATCCACAATGCAACGCCATATGGTGCACTTCCACCATGCACTATGCACTATGCACCAAGTAGCTTGGAATGGTGGACTATCGCTATGCACGGTGCACCTTGGTACGGTGAAATTACACCATGCACCTTGCACAATTCACCTTGTTACGTTTCATTTACACTATGCACCATGCAGCTTCTAACTTGGTACAGTGCACTTCTACTATACATAGTGCACCTTCGTATTTTGCACTTTCACCAGCCATTATCAACCGTGCGCCTTGGTATAGTGCATTTTCACTATGGATTGTGCAATGTCGTATGATGCACTTCCAACATACACCACGCACCATGCAGTTTGGAATGATGCACTTCCACAATGCACTGTGCAAAGTTTACCTTGGTATGATACACTTGCACTATGCACCATGTACCTTGCACCTTGGTACAGTGCACTTCCACTATACATAGTGCACCTTCATATTCTTCACTTTCAACATTCACTATAAACCGTACACCTTCGTATAGTGCACCTCCACTATGCACAGTGCACTTCTACCATCCATTTTGCACTGTACGTCTTGGTACGCTGCCCTTTCGCCTTGCACCATGCAATTGGTATGTTACACTATGGTCCATGCACTTGGTATGATGCACTTCGACCATGCACCATTCTCTTTGTACAATAGTATAGTGCATTTTCACAATACACAGTGCCACATTGTATGGGGCACTTCCAGCATGCACTATGCTGCATACAACTTGGAATGATGCACTTCAACTATACACGGGGAACCTAGGTATTGTGCCTTTACACCATGCAGCTTGGATACATAACCTTGGTACGATGCACTACCACTGTGCACCATGCACCTTGGTACCATGCACTTCCACTATACACACCTTGCTATGTTGCACTTTCACCATTCCCAATGAATTGTGAACCCTTCATAGTGTATTTCTACCATACACTTTTCATTGTGCGTCTAGGTATGATGCACATTCACCATGCACCATGCACATTAGTATAGTGCAGTTTCAACTTGCACAGAGCAACATCATATGGTACACTTCCACCATGCACTATGCACTATGAAGCTTGGAATGATGAATTTCCACTATGCAAGTTAAACCTTGGTATGGTGCAACTACACCATGCCCCTTACAACTTTCACCTTGGTATGATGCACTTCCACTGTGCACCATGCACATTGCACAGTGATACTTCCACTATACATAGTGTACCTTGGTATTTTTAAGTTCCACCATGCACTATGAACCGTGCACCTTGGTATAGTGCACTTCCACTATGTACGCTTCACAATGGTATGGTGCACTTCTACCATGCACCGTGCACTTGGTACAATGCACTTTCCCCATGCGCCATTCACCATGCACATTAATATAGTGCATTTTCACAAGGCATAGCGCAACATATTATAGTGCACTTCCACCATACACTATGCACCATGTTGCTTCGAATCTTGCACTTCCACTATGCATGGTCCACCTTGGTATGGTGCAATTACACCATGCATCTTGCACAGTTCACCTTGGTATGATGTAGTTCAACAGTCCACCATGCACTTGCACCTTGGTACTATGCACTTCCACTATACATAGTGTACCTTGGTATTTTTCACTTTCACCATGCACTATGAACCGTGCACCTTGGTATAATGCACTTCCACTATGAAGAGTGAACTATGGTATGGTGCACTTCTACCATGCACCATACGCTTGGTATAATGCACTTCCTCCATGCACCATTCATTATGCACATTAGTATAGTGCATTTTGACAATGCATAGTGCAACGTTGTATAGTGCATTTCCATCATACACTATGCACTATTCTTGGAATCATGCACTTCCACTATGCATGGTGTACCTTGGTATGGTGCAATTACACCATACATAGTTCACCTTGGTGCGATGCACTTCCATTATGCACCATGCACCTTGCACATTGGTACTGTGAACTTCCACTACGGACAATGCACCATGGTAAGGTGCACTTCTGCCATGCACCGTATACTTCGTACGAAGAACTTCCACCATGCATCTTTCACCGTGCACATTAGTATAGTGCAACGTGTTATGGGGTACTTCCACCATGCACTATGCACTATGCACCATACAGCCTGCAATCATGCACTTCCACTATGCATGGTGCACCTTGGTATGTTGCAATTACATCATGCACCTTGCATAGATCACCTTGGTAGAATGCACTTCCCCTATACACTTGCTATTTTGCACTTTCACCATTCATTATGAACGGTGTACCTTGGTATAGTGCACTTCGACT
This sequence comes from Linum usitatissimum, assembly GCA_030674075.2. Taxonomy (NCBI): domain Eukaryota; kingdom Viridiplantae; phylum Streptophyta; class Magnoliopsida; order Malpighiales; family Linaceae; genus Linum; species Linum usitatissimum. The sequence continues at coordinate 440,788 of JAUJYP020000273.1, read as the reverse complement.
ATGCATAGTGCACCATGGCATGGTGCACTTTTACCATCCCCTTTGCACGATGCGTCTAGGTACAATGCACATTCACCATGCACCGTGCACATTAGTATAATGCATTTTCACTATTCACAAAGCAACATTGTATGGTGCACTTCCACCATGCACTATGCATAATGCAGTTTGGAATTATGCACTTCTACTATGCATGGTGAACCTTGGGATGGTGTAATTACAGAATGCACCTTTTAGAGTTCAGTTTGGTACCATGCACTTCCACTATGCACCATACACCTTGCAACGTCGTACTATGCACTTGCATTATACACTGTGCACCTTGGTATTTTTCACTTTCACCATGCACTATGAATCGTGCACCTTTGTATAGTGCGCTTCAGCTATGCATAGTGTACCATGGTCATGTGAACTTCTACCATGCACCATGCAATTGGTACCATGCACTTCCACTTTTCACTATTACCCATGCACATTAGTATTGTGCAGTTTTACTATACACTCTACAACGTGGTATGGGCCACTTCCGTCATGCACTATGCACTATGCACCATGCAACTTGGAATGATGCACTTCAACTATGCACGTTGAATTTAGATATGGTGCAATTACACCATGAACCTTGCATAACTGACCTTGGTGCGATGCACTACAATTGTGCACAATGCACCTTGCACCTTGGTTCTATATACTTCCACTATACATATTGCACCTTTCTATTTTGCAGTTTCACAATTCCCTATTAACCATGAACCTTGGTATAGTGCACTTTCACTATACATAGTGCACCATGGTATGGTGCACTCCAACCATCTACTTTGCAATGTGCGTCTAGGTAGGGTGCACATTAGTATAGTTTATTTTAACTATGCATAGAGCAACGTCATATGGGGCACTTCCACCATCCACTATGCACTATACAGCTTGGAATGATAAACTCCCGTTATGCACGTTGTGCTTTGGTGTGGTGTAATTACACCATGCACCTTACATCATTCATCTTGGTATGCTCCACTTCCTTTATGCACCATACCCTTGCAGCTTGGTACGGTATTGGTCACTAAGCTTCCAACATTTCAGCCCCTGGAAGTTCCAGTGATTACAGTTTTTTCACTAAGCTTCCAATATTTCTATTCAGTACCTATTGTTCTAGAAAATATGTTACAAAATACAGAAAATTTAGATCCGTACAGTCCAGTCCTTAATTGTTAATTGTCACTGTCGCGACCTGTAACTTTCAGGATGTGACCGAATGTACCCCAATAATTTACTATGTAGTTCAATCTAGTACAAAATCCGGTTATTTATTGTTGATTATTAGACTATAGAATTAGTTCCTAATAGGTTAACCTTGTAAATGATAATAGTTTGCTAGTATAAGATTTATCGATGATTAGGAGGAGATAATTGTTTATAGTAATTGATTGTATAATAAAATTTAAGTTATGAATTAGTAAGATAAAAGTAGACTCTCTAGACTATGAACTAGAAATGATCATTAACTTAGTTCTTCTAGGATATTAGATCATAAGATCAAATACTAATATCATTAAGATTTAATTAATTAGTAGACAATAATCGTGATTAAGTGAATCTTTTTGTTGCACTTCACAACCGATCGTGAAGTCGCTTTTCTCAATGTCAACGTGATTAAGCTCGTTCCACTTTTAGATATAAACAAGACTCTGATAGCCACATTGAGTCACTTCCTCTTAATTTTATAAGGTGGATTGGTTTAAAAGGTAAACTCTTTGTGTTGGTGTAGTTAGATTACATGTTATATTTTGTGTTGAGATTAAATTCTAAATTGAGTTACATGATTAGTAGTTATTTTATGTTATTACCTTTATGTTACAAAGTGATATGTCTTTTAGTTATGACAAGGTTAGACTAACGATAATGCTCAACCGTTAAGGTTAGAATTATGACAAGGATATATGAAGAGTGAGCAATGAACAAGAACACCACACCTAGATGATTAATAGGTGGATTAAAAACATGAACTCACTGCCTAGACTATCGCCCACATGGTTTGGGCCAGTATTACCGACATGATATGTTGTTTGACGGATATGTTCTCCTAGACATCCACGATTTACACGTTATGTTGTCTAATGGATACGTTATCCCTAACATCCATGATTTCAGGATTTGGGCGGTAGGGCCAGTTAGTTGAGTTGGGGACGCCCCACAAGGATTAAGATATCGTAGATATGGATAAGAACATGTACATGAATTAATGTCATGTAATTGACGTTAAAGAACAAGATGATTAAGGTATAACAAGTTATAAGAACGATGATGCTATGATTCATAATGTACCTAACTTGATTGACATGTGTTTCAATTTATGATAATAATGATGATTACTTGTTACAATGTTAGGATTACATAAAAATAAATGCTTTATGTAACATGTATATTTAGAAGAATATTAATGATTGGATGCATTGATGTGTTCCTTTATACCAAAGCTTATCTCGAATTTCTTATTTATGAATTGAGTAAAGACTAACCTCGAACCACCCATCAGGGTGTTTCGAAAGTTTTTGCATGAGCGGAGTGGAGTTGATTTGGGATGGGGCAAGATGGAGTTTGGATGTACAAAGGATTATTTAAAGATCTTTTTGAGACTTGATTTCAATGTTTATGATTATTACGTTATATCGAGATAGAAATTAACGATTTTATTTTATTTATTATATTTAGTTTTATCTATTTATTTGTTTTTAAAGTTCCCTGTCCGAAGCATTTTGCTCATTTAATAATTCCTAAAAGATGAGGGTGTTACACAATCGTTTTCTTATCTCTCAATCCTTTTGATTGAAACCCACGTAGAAAAATGCTAACATTTTAGGTATTTGGGGTTTTGGGATTTCAATCCAACGATTGATCTCTTTAGGTCATTTAGAACTCGAGGTTTAAGCTTCGGGATGGTAGCAAGACTTAGCTACAGTTTAGACTCGCCCATGAAGCTTATCCAAGGTGGGGGATTAGGATTACATTATGCTTATATGAGTAGAATTGTAATAGGATGATGGGAATCCAATGATTGGATTTCTCATGTGATATAGAGCAGGGCTCTCAGACTGCAGTGTAGCGTGTGATTTACTATACAGATGTTCTGATGAAGGGAAGGGCTCTCAGCCTATACAATAGTGTGTGATCTACCATGCAGGTTGTGATGTCTCACAGTGTAGGGATCTCAAGCCGTATAGTAGCGTGTGATCTACTATATAAATTCGGTAGCATGATTTAACCATAAGCTCCTAATCAGCTAATTTGATCATCTAGTGAGCTTTAGAATTTGCTTCATCCAACCAGCTCTTGATTTGCTTCAAGGGGAAAGAGGTTTTTGCATATCAGCGAATCATCTACTTTCCTTTACATGAGGTTTGCCACATTATCTTCCAATGTCGTAACCCTATCTTTGTCACTCATTGTAAAAAACGGATTAGAGTAGAAGGACCTCACAAATCTATCGATCTACGAACATACTATGCTCACCACTCTTTGGTTTTCCTCTCCTGTTTGCACTCAATTTAAAATGGAGAAAAATATATAACAAGATACGCAATTCATCGAGCCTAGGTCTGTTAGATCAGGTAGCATGCTTCGAGCTTCGATAGGTGATGAGATCTAGAATCAAGACGGACTCGTGGGTACCACTTTCCAAAAAGAGTATTTTCACCCTACAAGCATTACCTATCAGGAAATCCCTTCCGTGGATAAGACCGTGTCCACTCAAGTTCTTAGGCTTTAGAAACTAGAGTCACATAGAATCCTAGGCTACGATAGATGTTTACTGTGTATGTTCTCCCCCACTATTGCCTTCTTTATATAGGGAAAGGGGTATAGGACTGAAGGGGTACGAATGCATGCACCAAGAGGAGTCATTATCCCCATGGATAGACTTGAAGGTAACCACCTTGAAGTTATACGGGTTTGGAGGGAAAACAACTCTGAAATGAGTTTGAATCTCATGAAGAGGTATGTACCCATTCGTCCTAGAAGAAGGAGTAACCACCCAACTACCTAGGTCCCTACCATCACTATAGCTCAGCTCAGCATCGTAGCTAGTGAGACTAACATCCAGCTCAAGGTTGAGCTGGACGAGCTTCAGTGTCAGTCTGTAGCATCATCTAGCTCATAGAGGAGCTAATGTCAGCTAGTTCCAGCTTCCTCTGAGCTAATTTGAGGTTTCCCATGAGTTCGGGCATCCGTCCCGACCCCGACATCGCACCAAGGTCAAGTCCATGGTGGTGCCATCACACCAAGGTCGAACCCAGGTGCATATTTCCAACATTCTTCCCCCATTTTATTGAAGTCAATGAATTCGCTAAAATTTCAACAAATATCCAACCGAAAACTCTTGCATCAATGAAAATGTCACTAACATTGAATTTCCATCTAGTATATTAAACATTCCAAAATACTCGAATAAAGGGGTGATACAATGGATTGAACTCGTCTACTCAATTGAGTATTTGAAGATAACATACACAAGAGTTTATCCTATCTATTTTAAATCAAGTCCACGAAACCAAGTCCTGACACTATTGACCGCCATGTGTCCCAATTCTTTCACGAGCGCACATGAAACCAAGTCCAAGTTTTTTGAAATGGCTACACTCCATGCTCGCATAGGTTAATTCATTTCTCATGTATCTGTGTATACACTTTTTAAGGAAATAATTAAGAAGTTAATCTTCAACCTCTATCACTCGCAGGTTTCTGAGCACATACCTTTGAGATGGTTCAAACCTTGTGCTCCAGCTTCCATCCATAGATTTTCCGCATTATATTAGAGGGGAATGAAGTGTCCTATGTTTGGAGAACTAGACAGACTTAAGTCCCACCCCTCCTGCCGATTTGGTAACCAAATCTCTAGTTAATCTCATTGTCAAGTGATCAGCTAGATTTTGTTCAGACCAAACATATTGCACAATGATTGTCCCGTGAGAGATCAGTTCACGAACAACACTATGCCTCACCCATAAATAACGAGACTTGCCATTATAGACCTGACTATATGCCCTAGCCAAGGTAGCATTACTATCATAGACCTTGGTAACATAAGATAGAAATCGGCAAGATAGGTCTCGACCACAATGGAATGTCATAGACCAAGTCCCTTAGCCATTCTGCCTCCTTACCAGGGCTGCTAATGCTATGAACTCATATTCCATTGTTGAAGTTATGATGCAAGTAGCTTCTTGGAAGCCCACGATATCGCTCCTCCTCAAAGTAAGAATACCCACCCAGTAGTAGAGGTGTGATCCTCTATATTGGAAATCCAACTTGCATCCGAGTACTCTCAAATAACTGACGGGCACCCATTATACTTTAAACCATAATCCATGGTTCCTTTAAGGTAACCAAGTGCTCGCCTTTTTGCATGCCAGTGATGAGTACTAGGATTACTTGTATATCTACTTAACTTGCCTACCGCATATACGATGTCAGGCCTTGTGCTTGTCATGGCATACATCAAACAACCAAAGACATGTGAGTACTCGAGCTTGAGTTGAGATACAACCATCCCTGTGTTGGGCATCAATTTCACACTAGGGTCAAATGGAGTTCTCAATTCCCGACATCCCTTACTACCAAACTTAGTAAGAACCTTCTAAATGTAGTGACATTGACTTAACGAAATTTCCTTCCCATTTCGTTTGATTATAATACCAAGAATCACATATGGCTCCCCCATGTCTTTCATGGAAAACTTTGATGATATGAAATCCTTGGTACTGTCGACTCGTTCTTGATCAGTTGCAAAGATGAGCATGTCATCCACATACAAACAGATGTTGACTCCTTTACCGAATTCATCATATTTCATATAAACACACTTGTCTGCCTGATTTAAAGGAAAACCATTGGACAAGACAACTTCATCAAACTTTTGATGCCACTGTTTTAGGGCTTGCTTAAGCCCATACAAGGATTTGATTAGCTTGCACACTTAATGCTCATTCCCATGCATAATAAAACCTTCTGGTTATTCCGTGTACACCTCTTCATCGAGATCTCCATTCAAGAATGTTGTCTTGACATCCATTTCATGAATTACTAGATCATGGATAGATGCGAGAGCTATTAATAACCTAATAGTCGAGATTTGAGCCATCGGAGCATAGGTATCGAAGTAATCAGTCCCATGTTGTTGTTTAAAACCCTTAATCACCAACCGAGCTTTAAACTTATCGATAGAACCATCGACTTTTATTTTCTTTTTGAAGATCCACTTACTTCCTAACGGTTTACATCCCAATGGGGTATCCGTTATTATCCAAGTGTTGTTTCCCAAGATGGAATCCTTTTCCTCATCGACTACTTCCTTCCAAAAGGCGACATCTTGCGACCGCATAGCCTCTTCATATGTACTAGGGGCATCGTCAATATTGTAGCAGTACAACTAGTTCCATCTTGGATCCCTCCATCAGATATACGTTGAAGTTGGCATTCAACGGATTCTTCTAGGCCAGCCTCTTGCTCCTATGAGGCAAAGTCTGCTCGTCCATAGGGATAGGCATAGACTCATTTGGTGACAACATCAAATCTGATGTTGACATCAAATCCTTTGGTCTTTTAGATCGACGAAAATTAATTTTCATCAAAGATGGCATCCCTAGACTTAATTACTGAATGCACCGAGTGTGCATTGTTAGGTTCTATAACATAGAACCTATATGCCTTTGAATTCTCAGCATATCCAAAAAAGATGCAATCAATGTCTCTTTCACCTAACATCTTCCGTTTAGGATCAATCAGCTTCACTATAGCCCTACAACCCTAAACTCAAAGGTAACTCAAGTTTTGTTTCTGCTTTTAGCACAATTCGTATGGGGTAGGCTTGTTCATCCTGTTAGGAACTCGAATTAGTAGATAACAAGCCATAAGCATGGCTTCACCTCAAAACTCATTAGTCAAACCCGAGTATGACAACATCGAATTTACCACTCCTTAAGAGTTTCATTCTTCCTCTCAGCCACGCCATTATGTTGTGGTGTGTATGGAGCAGTGGTTTCATGAATTATGCCCACACGTTGGAAGTACGTTGAATCATAGAACTCCTCTCCTTGATTAGTTTGAAATACTTTGATCGAGACACCTTGTTGTAATTCAACTTCTGTTCTGAATATACAAAATATCTCAAGTGCTTCATCCTTCGTATGAAACAAGTAAGTATAGGAATACCGAGAGTAATCATCAATGAAGTTGATGACATATTACTTTCCTCCGATGGTCGTAGTGCCATGCAAGTCCCATAGATCATTGTGTATCAACTCAAGCATCACTGATTTCAGCTGGATATTAGTGAAAGGCTAACGTGTAATCTTAGTGAGCATACAAGTTTTACATCGTTCAACATTAACATCAAAAGAGGGAAGAAGCCCTTCTTTCGACATATATGTTAGACGTTTATAGTTAACATGTCCTAACCGAGCATGCCATAAGGAAAAGTCTGAGGAACCCAATATGAAATCATAACCATTAATAGTAGTATCAATATTCAACATACACATGCCATTGTTATAGTGGATGAAGCCTACAAAGACACCACCCTTAGATAATACATATCTATCATATTCGTACATTTTTTAGCCATATCTATTAAGCATACTACCTGACACTAAGTTCTTCCTAATCTCAGGGACGTGAAGTACATATCTAAGCTCTAGGCATTTTCCAGAACTAAGCTCCTACATGATGGATCCATGTGAAGAACAGCATCGTTATCCGACGCCCCGTATGTTTCAAACCGGTGACGATCCTTCCATATATGTCTATTGGCACCCGAGTCAATCCACCATGCCACTTCATCATCCTGCACATAGAATGCTTCCGATATTAGTGAAACAGAATTCACATCAATATCTAAATCAAGTTCAAAATTGACCTTTAGAAGTAGAGGCACCTTGATCTTTCGATCCAAGCGTCTGATAGCTACTTGTTGTTGTGATTCTGACTCTTCTTGGTGGGACAGTCATGTTTGAAGTGACCCACTTTACCACACGTCCAACAAGAAACTTTCGTTTTCTTGTTAGGTTCACCTTTGGTGTTGTTCCAGGAGCGCTTCTTCCCCTTCCGCCAAGTAGATGGCTCTCCTTCTTCTGTCATATGTACAGATGAACAATCCTTCGGTTTCCCACTTTCTTGCACCTATAGAGACTCCTCTATCCGCAAGTGGATTCCAAGTTGGATAAGAGAGAACTCCTCATTCTCATGCTTAAGTGTGTGCTTAAAGTCCTTCCATGAATGAGGAAGCTTGTCTATTATACACGACACTGAGATGGCCTCGTCCATCTTCATATCATGTTGGCAATCAGTCCCAAAATCCAAAGCATCTCTTTGTATTACTCCATGACCGGCCTGGCCTCGACCATCTTGTAATTTAAGAAATTACTAACCAGGAACTTCGTGCCTGAAGCATCCTCTGCCAAATACTTTGACTCCAGCGCATCCCACAACTTGTGGGCCGATTCATAATGTTAATAGATATCAAACAATGGATCCGCCATGCCATTCAGAATATGGCAATGACATATGTAATCATCATTGTCCCACTTCTGTTGCTTCCATATCCTTTCCTCCTTCTTCTTCATGTCCGTCTCCGTATCCTCCCCAGGCTCCAAAGGATATGGTGTAGACCGAACATACACAACCTTCAATATGGTGAGAAGGAAGTCCATCTTCTTCTGCCACCGACAGAAAGCCACACCTTGAAACTTCTCAAGCTTGCCAAATGACTCTTTCATTTCCTTAATTGTTGCAACTTTGGACATGGAAAATACTCTTTTCGAATGTTAAATTAGGAGGTTCCAAGTAGCAATGATTCAAGCTTCGATAGTTGACAAGATCTAGGATCAAGCTAGAATCATGGGTCCCACTTTCCAAAAAGAGTATTTCCACCCTACAAGCCTTGGGTATCAGGAAATACCTTTCGAGGATAAGACCGTCTCCACTCAAGTTCTTAGACTTTAGAAACTAGAGTCACATAGAATCATAGGCTAGGATAGATGTTTTCTGTGTATGTTCTCCCGCAGTACTACCTTCTTTATATAGGCAAAGGGGTCCAGGGATGAAGGGGTATGAATGCATGCACCAAGAGGAATCATTATCCCCATGGTGAAGGTAACCACCATAAGGTTTGGAGGGAAAGCAACTCATAAATGATTTTGAATCTCATGATGAGGTATGTACCCATTCGTCTTAGAAGAAGGAGTAACCACCCCAACTACCTAGCTCCCTACCATCATTATAGCTCAACTCAACATCGCAGCTAGTGACACTAACATCTAGCTCAAGGTTGAGCTAGACGAGCTTCAGTGTCCGTCCTTAGTATCATCTAGCTCATAGAGAAGCTGATGCCAGCTAGTTCCATCTTGATCTGGGCTAATGTGAGGTTTCCCGTGAGTTCATGCATCTGTCCCAATTCCGATATCGCTCACCAAGGTCAAGTCCATGGTGGTGCCATCACACCAAGGTCGAACCCAGGTGCATATTTCCAAAAAGTTCTGAATCCTAGAAACGATTCTTCTAGGGTTAAGACTCAAGGATTATCGCAATTGACGAAATCACAAGAACACAACTTAGACCCGATCTATGACTAGGTAATAATGTTTCTATGGTTTTGATACTTGAAAACTCAAATTCTAAAGTATCAAAGAACCGAAAATCCCTGCCCTATTTTGATCTCAACTATACTATTAAATCTATCAAAATGTGTGTGGTGGAGGTGGTTGGGTCGAAGGCTTTTGATGACATCTTGATGTTCTGATTTTTGTAAGATTTCTTCAACGAATTCGTCTGAATTTTTTCACCTTACTTGTCTTCCACCAGAAGCAACACGTGACAACACAAAAACAAGGATTTCCAATCCAAGATAGAAAGTAAATCTGAAAACTACAAAACTAAAGACAGAAAGTAAAGGATACGTAGTTCTTGTGATAAGAATGAGGCTCTGATTATCTAAATGATATGAGCCGGAACGTACGATTATGATGATCGGAACAATCTATTGAAAGAAATGAAACAAATCCAAAAACTGGATGGAATAGTTTTCTAGCTGACCAATCGATCACCAGGTCGAATGGAGGATCTAAGTCTCAGAATGTCAAAGGTGCTACAAAGAGGGGGTGATAACCCGACTACGATAAACCGAATCCACTATCCTAGCAACGATGTCCTAAAAATAAGACGAATTGAAAAATCAACACTAGGCTGAAATGACTTTGATTAATTGAAGGGGGTCTGATAGAAATGGAGGGTGGCCAAAAATTGAATGAAAAGGAAATAAAAGATAGAGTTAGAAGGGTCCTTGCTAGTCAAGTCTGCTTCTTCCGTTGGGATCAAGTCTTGACTAGGTCAATCCGTGTTCCGTAAGGAACCCAATCGGCCAAGGAGCCTTTTAGGATGTAGTACTTGGGCCTGCCAATACTAATCCTATTAACTAAAAGAAAACCAAGTACAATCCAAATTCGAATCAACTAAGGAAAACAATATACGGATAATGGACTCATTTAAGCTCGAATGGGCTTAGTGAATCGTGAGCCTTGGTGGAGGGTAGATGGCCTATTAGCATGCCTTGGATACAGTCATGGAATCGCCATGAGTGATTAATGAGCTCCTTGTGCGACCTAAACTGATTCGAGCTCAAAATTGTTGAAGAGGCCTCGCTTTGGAAGCTGTGACATCACTATAACGAGTCCACTTGTGGGCTTTGACTCCAAACTCGTTTCTCCTTGCGTCCAACGGCCTAGTTGGGCTTCAAATGGCCCATTAAGCACCTAGTCCATGGATGGTGTGGGAAAAGTCTTCTCGTTTGGGCCACAGTGCGATTTGGTGCAATCCTTCAAGACCGGTGGACCTGATTTCGAGTAATTTCGCACCTTTGAATCCAATTGTGCTCTGAATGCTCCCAAACTCAGGGAAATCTCTCTTCTCATCAATCCACCCCACTGATGCAAAAATAATGCTGGCAGAGTTGGTTCGAACGTCCGTTCTTGCGGATTTTGACTTTTAAGTGCGGCCGTGGTCTTGATGTTGATGTCGATCCTGGCATCAATGCCTTGGCCTGACTTCATGGCTCCTTGGTGAATTCATTATTCTTCAAGGATGAACTTGTAATTATTGATCCATTCAAACGTGCCTTTAGCTCGTTCTAATCCGTTGTCGTTCTTGAATGCTTTAGTATTGCCCCAAACTTCTCTGAACCCTTCAAGCTCCTCGTCAATCTCCATCCCAAATCCTTGAACTCTTGGAACCCGAGCTCCATCACCTCGACCTGTGAGGTGGATTTCATCAACAAAAGCCCATGTCTTTTGTTTGGATGTCGTAATGAATGCTAGCTCTCTGATTGGCTTAGTAAAACCCTGAGGATTTAGAAATTCATGGGTCAAACCGGGTCTCGTAGGGTGTGGTTTTACATAGGCTCTCTTTTCTTTCAATCTCGGGATACACAAATCAATTCCTACCAAACAAATGTATAGGACCCAACTAATTTGACCAAAGTGAAGCTATAGGAGAATTAAGGTTTCATACACCACAACTGAAGCACAACACAATCATAATATATAATTAAAGTTTATTAAACCCTATATTGTTAGAGAGTTATCTTTGAAACAACATCATCTTAATATGGGAACAAACTGGACTAGCATACCATGGCAGAAGAAATCAAGAGGAGTAAAAGGGGGAAGAACACTATCTTGCACTTGGGAGAGCTTGAATGGTGATTCCAAGCTTTGAATTTTCAATGAGATCTTCCTCTTAGATAGCAATCCTAGCTCCAGATAGTCTTAAATTGATATTCAAAGTGTGAACTAGGGTTCTTGGAGGAGTGGGAAAAGGTGGGAAAATCAAAACTATGGTCTAGTCAATTGGAACTCTCCTTTTTCTCTCACTTCATCTCTCCATACATAGGGTGATGTGCTACACCGCAGGCGACTATGTTTTACTCAACAAAGTAGTTAGTGTCATGTTAGGTGAGATGGTTGGGATCCCTTCTAGAACCATCTTTGTAGAGGAAAATGGGATTACGTGTTACTAAGCACGCCATTTATATCTTTTTGCAGTACTTCCAGGAGCTTTTGAGTCCCTCTTGAACCGCGCCAACATGTGGGTTCTAAATACACAACCAGGCAGTAGTGTAACATAACACGGAAAGGCATCCGTGTAGCATAACAAGGGAAAGACTGCCCTACTAAGTTAGACAGTGTGCAACATGTAGTCATGAATCATGATTTCATCATAACTTCCTCGTCCAATATCTAAATGACCTCCAGTGTATCGTTGATTTTCTAATCGAACTCTCAGTCACACGCACACATGAAATCAAATGGTCTATTTCAGAGAATTCATCATGAAATACATTTTTCACCGAACTGGATGCAAAAACCAAGTGAAAATCATTGAAACAAGATAAAAATACCCAATATGAGTGAGATAATTGCCACGTTTAGAGGGGACATCACATACATCAACTGATGCTATTGGGTAGTCTTCAAATAGCCAAAGGATTTCATCAAATCCCTTAGCTAGTTGACATTCGGGGATCACTAGAGTCCCCTTCAAAGGTGATGGCTCCCATCTTGATAAGCTCCTTGAGAAATTCAGCTTTGTTGCTGGTGGGGGATTCTTAATCTCCTTGGAACCCCTCCCATTGTTAATGTGCTTGCTACTTAAGGATGAGGAAACAATTTAATAACCCTTTCAAGAAATGGTTCTAGTTAACTTTTGAAAAGTAGAAATCCTTCTATTTGAAACAAAATCTTTTTCCTAATTGACACCTTGCGAACAAAAAATCCTTCTATGAAGTTAAAGGTGCTCTGTTGAGAGTGAAGAATTTGTGACCTCCTAGGAAGTCACTGTTATGCACCCAAAAGCAAATTCGTGTGGTTTTAAATCCATAACGGATAATATTTTGTTCAAAATGGTATGAGAGCCTCTTTGCTTTCCTCTTGAACAAGAGTGTGGCAAGCCTGAATGAGGATACTGAGTCTCGAAGGACGGTTTAATGTAACATCCTAAGCGAGTCCCACATGGAAAAATCACAAGAGAGATCCATAGGCTATAAGGAGCAAGCCGTTTCATTAACTAACAAGACACGTACTTTGGTGAAATAGAGGAGTTCATGGAAACAATCATAAGTTAAACATGCTCGGGTGAGTGGATTGAAAAATAGATGACCTCATGGGAAGTCACTATTATGCACCCAAAAACAATCCATGAGGATTTATACCTAAAGCGAACAATATCAGGTCGGAAAAAGTCAGAGTGTTACCGATTTCCTTTTGGTACTTCTCATGCCTGCATTAGAGTCATGAGACTGGGTCACAGTCCTCACTTATTGCCCGGAAATTGTCCAAGAAATTTGAGGATGACATGACACTGGTTGCTCCTCCAATGACGATTTCTTTAAATAAAACCTTCATTCGTCAGGAACGTTTTGGATGAAAACAAGTTTTTTTTAATGTTTATGTCCTGATTTCGAGCGTTGTGTGCCTTTTCTAAAACATCCAGTACTCATAAATGAAGATTTCGTAATAGAATCATCATAGCAACAACCCCAACATGTTTAATGGAGGACTAACGAGAAGATTCCATGCAGGGTTATGGATAATAGTAATAAGAATATATTTCATAATGAGCTAACGTCCCCACAAAGATAACAGTAGTAACCTAACTCATGGATAATGTTGTCGACTGTTGATAAGTGGCATAAAACTATACCAGGCCTAACAAGCTACGCTTCAATACACTGGCTTTATTAACGGTGCCCTCCAATTTTGATATTTAGGAGTACCTTTAATTTTGGGTAAGCTATCTCCTAAATATCGCCATCCTTTCGTGGATAAAATTACTAAGTGTATTTAAAATTGGAGGGAAAATTTCTAGAGTTACGCTCGTAGGGTGTACCTTGTTAATTATGTTTTGACTAACATGTGCTAATATTGGATGATTGTCTTCTTACTCTCTAACACGGTGCACTTCCTTATATTGTATATTGTGCAGTTTGGTATAGTGCAATTACATCATGCACCTTGTATAGTTTACTTTGGTATGATGTACTTCCACTATGCACTATGCACTTTGCACTTTGAAACAGTGCACTTTCACTATACATAGTGTAACTTTGTATTTTGTAGTTTCACCATTCACTATGAACCGTGCAGCTTGGTATAGTACACTTCCACTATGCACAGTGCACCATGGTATTGTGAACTTCTACCATCCACTTTGCACTGTATGTCTTGGTACGGTGCCCTTTCATCATGCACCATGCACTTTGTACGATGCACTTCCACCATTCACCATGCACCATCCACATTAGTATATTGAATTTTCACCTATGCACAGTGCAATATTGTATGTTCCAATTCCACTATACAATGCACTATACAACTTAGAATGATGCACTTGAACTGTGCATGATTAACCTTGGTATGGTGCAATTACACCATGCTCCTTGCATAGTTCACTTTGGTACGATGCACTTCCACTGTGCACCATCCACCTTGGACCTTGGTACAGTGCACTTCTACTATACACAGTGGACCTTAGTATTTTTCACTTTAACCATGCACTATGAACCGTGCACCTTGGTATAATGCACTTCTACCATGTGTGGTGCACTTGGTATAATGCACTTCCACCATACACCATTCACCGTGCACATTAGTATTGTGCATTTTTATTATGCATAGTACAACGTCGTATGGTGCACTTCCGCCATGCACTATGCACCAGGCAGCTTGGAATGATGCACTTCCACTATACACCGTGCACCTTGGTATGGTGCAATTACACCATGCACCTTACATAGTTCACAATGGTACGATTCACTTCCACTGTGCACCATGCAACTTGGTACAGTGCACTTCCACTATACATAGTGCACTTTGGTATTTTACACTTTCACAATGCACTATGAACTGTGAACCATTGTATAGTGTGCGTCCACTATGCACATTGCAGCATGGTAAGCTGCACTTCTACCATAGACCATGCACACGGTAAAACGACCTTCAACCATGCTCCATGCATCATGCCCATTTTGACCATGTAGAGTGCAACGTCGTATGGTGCACTTCCCCAATGCCCTATGCACTATGCACCACGCAACTTTGAATGATGTACTTCCACTATGCACGATGTACCTTAGTATGGTGCAATTACACCATGCACCTTACACAGTTAACCTTGGTATGATGCAGTTCCAATATGCACCATGCACCTTGGTATAGTGCACTTCTACTATACATAGTGCACCTTGGTATTTTTCACATTCAACATAAACTATCAACCGTGCAACTTGGTATGGTCCACTTCCACTATGCACAATGCACTTCTACCATCCAATTTGTATTGTACGTGTTGGTATGATGCCCTTTCACCTTATGCTATGCACTTGGTAAGTTGCAGTTCAACCATGCCACATGCACCGTGCACATTAGTATAGTACATTTACACTATCCACAATGCAACGTCATATAGTGCACTTCCACCATGCACTGTGCAATATGCACTATGCACCAAGAAGCTTCAAAAGGTGGACTATCACTATGCACGGTGCAACATGGTAAGGTGAAACTACACCATGCACCTTGCACAACTCACCTTATTACGTTTCATTTATACTATGCACCATTCACCTTCTAACTTGGTACATTGCACTTCCACTATACACAGTGCACCTTTGTATTTTCCACTTTCACCATTCACTATGAATCGTGCACCTTGGTATAGTTCACTTCCAGTATGCATAGTGCACTTGCACCATGCACTTGGTACGATGCACTTCCACCATGCACCATTCCCGATGCACATTAGTATAGTGCATTTTCACTATGCATAGTACAACACCGTATGGTGCACTTCCACCATGCACTATGCACTATGCAATGCAACTTGGAATGGGGCACTTCCACTATGCACGGTGCACCTTTGTATGGTGCAATTATACCATGCACCTTGTATAGTTCACCTTATTGTGATTCACTTTCAGTGTGCACCATGCACCTTGGTGCAGTGCACTTCCACTATACACAGTGCACCGTAGTATTTTTCACTTTCACCATCCACTATGAACCGTGCACTTTGGTATAGTGCACATCCATTATACACAATGCACCTTGGTAATTAGCACTTCTACCATGGACCGTGCACTTGGTAAAATGAACTTCTACCGTGCACATTAGTATAGTGCCTTTTCACTATGAACAATGCAACATCGTATGGTCCACTTCCACCAGGAATTATGCACTATGCACCATGCAGTTTGCAATGATGCAATTCCACTATGCACGGTGCACTTTGGTATGGTGCAATTACACCATGCACCTGGCATAGTTCACCATGCTACGAGTCACTTCCACTGTGCACCATGAACCTTGCACTTTGGTACATAGCGCACCTTGGTATTTTGCACTTTCACCATCCACTATGAACCGTGCACCTTGGTATAGTGCGTGACCACAATGCACAATGTACCATGGAAGGTGCACTTCTACCATGCGCCGTGCACTTGGTATAATAAACTTCCACCGTGCTCCATTAACCGTCCACATTACTATAGTGTATTTTGACTGTGCATAGTGCAATGTCGTATGGTGCACTTCCACCATACATGATGCACTATGCACCGTGTTGCTTGGAATGATGCATTTCTACTATGCACGGTGCACCATGGTATATGGTGCCATTACACCATTCACCTTGCAGATTTTATTTTGATAGGATGCACTTCTACCATGCACGATGCACTTGGTACGATGCCCTACTACCATGCACCATTTACCGTGCACATTAGTATAGTGCATTTTGACTATGCATAATGCAACATTGTATGGTGCACTTCCACCATGAAGAGACCCGCCCATGGGCCCCAATCCATGATGCCAAGGTTTCGAGCAGTCAAGAGTCTTATGAGTAGATCAATAAAAAAGTCACCGAACTCGAATAACCTTGGAGCAAAAACCAGCATTTCGAAGGAGGAATCTCATAGATGGAAGCAAGGACGTCAATGTCTTGGAGCCATAAATATAATGGAGCACTTGAAGATTTACTGATCCAACGAGTGGCATTGATGCCGCACCACCACATCGATGTTGACATCGACATAACGGCCGCACATAAAAATGAAGATCTGTAGAGAATGAACATTCGGGCCAACTTTTCTGACACTATTTTTGGAGCACAGGTTTGGATTGATGATAAGAGATGTGCTCTGAGTCTGGGAGCATTTGGAACACAATTGGATTAGAAGGTGCGAAATTACTCGAAATTGGGCCCACCGATTTCGGAGGATTGCACCAAACGAGAAGGCTTTGCCCAAACTATCACTTTAATGAGCTATTTGAGGACCAACTAGGCCATTTGAAGCATCAAGAAACGAGTTTGGAGTCGAAACCCATAAGTGGGCTCTTCATGGTGATGCATGAGCTTCCGAAGCGATGACTCTTCAATAATTTGGAGAGTGGACCAGTTTAGCGCGCACAAGGAGCTCATCAATCACTCATAGGGCTGTCATGAATGCGTCCAAGGCCCGTGACCAGGCTATCCACCCTCCACTATAGTGCACGACTCACTAAGCCCATTTGAGCTTATGTGAGTCTATTATCCGTTTATTGTTTTCCTTAGTTGTTTAGGACTTGCATTGTGTTTGGTTTTCCTTTAGCTGTTAGGACTAGTATAGGCAGGCTCAAGGACTCCTTCCTAGAAGGCTCCTTGGCCGATTGGGTTCATTAGGCAACAAGGATTAAGCTAGTCAAGACGTGCTCCCAAAGTAAGAAGGAGACTTGCCTAATAAGGACCCTTCTAACCATTTATTTTATTATTTTTCCTTGAAATTCCGTGGTTGCGCTCTCCTATATAAAAGAGGGATCAACCACCTTAGAGAAATCAGACTGCCTTTAAATCAATCAATGTAATATTTCGGCATAGGCCTTTATCATTCATTTTATTTTTAGCATGTCAGTGCTAGGACAACGAATTCAGTTTATCCGGTTGGTCGGCTACGTAACAAGTCCATCCGGTTTTTAGATTTGTTTCGAGTTTTTAAATCCTTATTTCGAAAGCTTGTCCCGTTCGTCGTTGTTCGTACAATCTGGCTCATAATATTTTGGTATCAGAGCCTTGTTCTTATCATAAGAACTACATATCCTTTCATGTTGCTTTTATTTTTTATCGTTTAAAGAAAATTGAAAAAGCCCTAAAAATCGGTGCGACCAAACCCTAAATGGGTGGTTTTTGTAATGGTTGGATTTTTTTCCAACCTTGGGTCAGAAATCCTTGTGTTTTGAGTTTTTCTTGTTGCTTGTGGTGGAAGAAATCTTACAAAATCGGCAAATCAAGAGGTCTTCAAAAGCCTTTCGACCCAACCACCTCCATCACACACGATTTGTATACGAGATCGAAACTAGGTCAATGATTTTCAGATATTTGATAGCTTGGAATGTGAGTTTTCAAATCTCGAAATATAGAAATGATTATTACATAGTCGTAGCTCGGGTCTAAGTTGTGTGCTTGTGCTTACTCGATTGTGATAATCCTTGAGTCTTGATCCTAAAAGAATCGTTGCTAGGAATCAGACCTTGGCTCGCGGAATTACTTATCTCATTAAATATTTTCCTTTGTTTCAAGTTGAGTGTATATACGAGTGGTAAAACAAAGAGTGGTGAGATTAGAAGATTGATGGTTGAGAGATTTGTGAATTCCATTTTTTATGATCTACCAATTTTTTGTGTGGTTCACCGACAATCGTTGGAGATCCAACAAAAGCTCAAGGCCTCTCGGGTAAGGCCACAAACCAAGGCCACACCAACAAGAATACTTGAAGGCCGGGGAACCATTGCTGCCGCTACTTTGGAGGAGTTAGAACAGCAAGAAAACCTCTTCTACACGTGTTGCATCATCAAACATCTTGAGTGTAGCTTATTCATCAATGGAGAAAGTTGTACAAACGTAGCAAGCGCCATTCCGTGGAGAACATGGGGCCACCCACAATGAGACATCCAACGCCATACAAGATTCGGTGCCATAAAAAAGGAGGAGAATTAAGTGTGACAAGGCAAGTACTACTTCCTTTTGGTATTGGAAAATATTGCGACGAGGTGCTATGTGATGTAGTACCAATGGAGGCTGGCCACATCTTTCTTGGTCAACCATGGCAATTTGAAAAAAGTGATCTTCACTACTTGAGGCCAAATCGATACATCATCACCCATGAAGCGAAGAGGTTCACCCTAAAGTCCCTGACACCAAACGAAGTTCGTGAAGGCATCTTACAGAGACGTAGGGCATGAACGGAAAGAGAGAAAAAAGAGAGAGAGCTCCAAATAAGAGAGAAGAACGAATAAACGAGAGCTACCCCATTGAGTGTAAAAATAGAAATTTCAAATCATGAGCTTAAAAAAAGCGAGGTCGAGAGGAGAGAAAACAAGTTAGGTACACCTAGTGAGGAAAGTTAAACCTTAGTTGATAAGGAATCCTTGTAGTGCCACACCACAAGGAGTGTTTAGATTTGCCTAACATAGCATACCCTCTTCCTAGTGTTGTTTCTTCTATTTTGTAGGAATTCAAAGAAGATTGTTTGGAAGAAATTAAGGCCAAATGTGTTCCTAGACCATCCCAACAAGACCAAAATGAATTTGAGGTAAAGGAAGATCTAAGAGTACACATAAAGGAGTCCATGAAGAATGGCTCAAGAATGATGATTCAAGTCGAGCTACCACGAGGAGCAACACCAAGAATTTGCGTGAAAATTTCAGCCGCAATACCAATAAGTCTGCTTATCCTTACTCTTTAAATTCAAATGTTAGCAATATGATTTATAAAGGCTACTTGTTAGTATTAGGGGTAGAGAATAACACATGCCTATGATGAATATAAATAGTTATGATAGGATTGGTTGGATAAAGTCTATCTTTGGAATTGTATCGTATTTTGCTCGTTTAATGTATAACATCAATCAGCTTAGGGATAGGAATAAATGGTTTGATTCGAGTGGTACCGTAAAGCATGATATAGAACTTGTTTATCATGGAGATATGAATCTGATTAGTGAATGCAAAATGCTTGTTAATACTAGTCACAAACTATTTAGGTGGTTAGTGATGATCTATGAACTTGCTAATGCATTTATCACGTACATTAGATGTTACTACTATCGTTTGCTAGTTTAGATGAGGAATTTCGTGGATAATCACATAGGCAATATTAGGATGAGTTTAGACCTTAATGAGCAGCCTAGTAACATGCTATGAGAGCATCACTACATAGGTGAACTCGTGCTAAATGATGATATTTTGTCTCCTAAACTTGTGCTAATTCAATTGCTTGGTAAAGGGTTTGGACAATCACCTCATTCCCTTAACTACATGGCATTATATTCTACGTCTTTGCATATGTATTTGTGGCTGCCAAAGAATGTCGTTGTAGGTAACAAAAAGGCTCGAGAGAAAAGAGGTCCCAATGATACATCATGAAACCATGGAATGGAAGATTGATTGGAGTGAAGGTCTAGAGGTCCCAAGCCCATACAATGGAACTAACACCATGGGGACAACCAGTGATAACTAACAAGATGAGCACACTCTAACTATGCGGTGAAGTTCCATAGTTAATGATGAAACTTCTATATCTTTGTTTGATGATTATGAAATAAATCGTGTATTTTATGATTGGGTAGATTCGAGGATGAATCTTTTTTAAGAGGGAGGGAATGATGAGACCCACCCAACAGACCCAATCCATGATGCCAATGTTTCGAGAAGTCAAGAGGCCTTGGAGGAGATCAACGAAAATTTCACTGAACTCGTAGATCCTTGGAGCAAAAACAAGAATTTAGGTGGTAGAATTTAAGAGATGGAAGCAAGGACGTCGCTGTCTTGGAGTCATGAAGATAATGGAGCACTTGAAGATTTGCCAATCCACTAGTGGCACTGATGCCGCACCACGGCATCGATGCGACATCAACATCACAGCCGCACCTAAAAATCAAGATCTGCAAGCAAAAACGTTCGGGACAACTTTGCCTGTATAAATTTTGGACACTGGTCTGGATTGATGAGGAGAGACGTGTCCCTGAGTTTGGGAGCATTTTGAGCACAATTGGATTCGAAGGTGCGAAATTACTCGAGTTCGATTCCACCGATTTCGGAAGATTGCACCAAATTGCACCCTGGCCCAAACGAGAAGACTTTTCCCAAACCATCTTTGGACCATGTAATTAATGAGATATTTGAAAACAAACTAGGCCGTTGGAAGCATGGAGAAATGAGCTTGGAGTCGAAGCCTACAAGTGGACTCGTCACGATGATACCGGAACTTCTGAAGCGAGGCCTCCTCAACAATTTTGATCATGGACCAGTTTAGCTCGCACAAGGAGTTCATCAATAACTCATGGGGCTGTCATGAGTATTTCCAATGTCGGAGACCAGGTCATCTACCCTCCTCCAAGGCGAAGGACTCACTAAGCTCATTTGAGGTTAAGTGAGTCCATTATCCGTTTATTATTTTCCTCAGTTGTTTAGAATTTGGATTATGTTTGGTTTTCCTTTAGTTGTGAGGACTAGTATAGGCAGACCCAAGGACTCTATCCTAGAAGGCTCCTTGTCCGAATGGGGTCCTTATGGAACAAGGATTAACCTAGTAAAGACTCTATCCCACAGTAAGAACGAGACTTGCGTAGCAAGGACCCTTCTAAACTTTTATGTTATTATTTTTCCTTGTAATTTCGTGGTTGCCCTCTCCTATATAAAGAGGGATCAGCTACCATAGAGAAATCACACCCCCTTGAAATCAATCAAAGTAATTTTTGGCTTAGGCCTTTATTAACTATCAACCGTGAACCTTCGTATAATACATTTGCACTATGCACAATGCACTTCTACCATCCACTTTGCATTCTACGTCTTCGTATGATGTCCTGTAACCATGTACCGTGCACTTGGTACGGTGCACTTCCACTATGCACCATTCACCGTGCACCTTAGTATAGTGCATTTTCACTATGGATAGTGCAATGTCGTATAGTGCACTTCCAATATGCACTATGCACCATGCCATTTGGAATGATGCAGTTCCACAATGCACGGTGCAAACTTTACCTTGGTATGATACACTTGTACTATGCACCATGCAACTTGCACTATGGTATAGTGCACTTCGACTATACGTAGTGCACCTTGGTATTCTTCACTTTCAACATTCACTATCGACCGTGCACCTCGGTATAGTGCACCTCCACTATGCACAGTGAACTACTACCATCCACTTTGCACTGTACGTCTTCGTACGATGCCCTTTCGCCTTCCACTATATACTTGGTACGATGCTTTTCCACCATGGTATAGTGTACTTCCACCATGCACTATGCACTATGCAGCTTCGAATGATGAAATTCCACTATGCACGGTGAACCTTGGCATGGTGCAATTATACCATGCAACTTACAGAGTTCACCTTGGACTGATGCACTTCCCCTGTGCACCATGCACCTTGCACCTTGGTATTGGCGCACTTCTACCATGCACCGTGCATTTGGTACAATGCACTCCCTGATGCACCATTCACCATGCACATTAATATAGTGCATATTCACCATGCAGTGTAACGTCGTATGATGCACTTCCACCGTTCACTATGCACCATGCACCTTGGAATGATGCACTTCCAGTATGCACGGTACACCTTGGTATGGAGCAATGACACCATGCACCTTGCACAGTTCACCTTGGTAAAATTCACTTTGAGGGTGCACCATGCACCTTGAAACAGTGCACTTCCACTATACATAGTGCAGCTTGGTATTTTGCACATTCAACATTCACTATGAACCATGCACCTTGGTATAGCTCACATCCACTATGCACAGTCCACATCTACCATCCACTTTTCATTGTATGTCTTGGTATGATGCCCTTTAACCATCCACCGTACACTTGGTACGGTGCACTTCCATCATGCACCAGTCACCATGGACCTTAATATAGTGAACTTCCAACATGCACTATGCACCATGCAGTATGGAATGATGCACTTCCACAATGCACGATGCAAAGTTTACCTTCGTATGATACACTTGCACTATGCATGATGCACCTTGCACCTTGGTACAGTGCTCTTCCACTATACATAGTGTACCTTGGTATTCTTCACTCTCAACATTCACTATCAACCGTGCAGCTTGGTATAGTGCACCTCCACTAAGCACAGTGCACATTCACGATCCACTTTGCACTGTACATGTTAGTACGATGCCCATTCATTTTATACACCGCACTTGGAACATTGCACTACCACTATGCTCCATGCACTTGGTAAGATGCTTTTCCACCATGCTCGATTCCTCGTGTACATTAGTATAGCGCATTTTCTATATGCATAGTGCCACATTGTATGGGGGACTTCCACCATGCACTCTTCACTATTCACCCTACAGCTTGGAATGATGCAGTTCAACTATACACGAGAACCTAGGTATGGTGCAATTACACCATGCAGCTTGCATACTTCACCTTAGTACGATGCACTACCACTGTGCACCATGCACCTAGAACCTTGGTACTATGCACTTCTACTATACATTATGTATCGTGGTATTTTGCATTTTCAACATGCACTATGAACTATGCACCTTGGTATACTGCAGTTCAACTATGTTGAGTGCACCATGGTAAGGTGCACTTCTACCTTGCACCATGCACTTGGTACAATGCACTTCCCACATGCACCATTCAATGTGCACATTAGTATCGTGCATTTTCATAATGAATAGTGCAACGTTGTATAGTTCACTTCCACCATGCACTATGCACTATGGACCATATATCTTGTAATCATGCACTTCCATTATGAACGGTGCACCTTGGTATGGTGCAATTACACCATGCACTTTGCACAGTGTACATTGGTATGGTGCACTGCAACTATGCACCATACACCTTGGTATAGTGCACTTCCACTATACATAGTGTAACTTCCTATTTTGCACTTTCACCATTCACTAAGAACCCTGAACCTTGGTATAATGCACTTCCACTATGCCATAGTACAACATGGTATGGTGCAATTCAACCATCCACTTTGAACTGTGTGTTTAACTACAGTGCACTTTCATCATGCATCGTGCACATTAGTATAGGGAATTTTCAAAATGCACCAGGCAACGTCCTATAATGGACTTTCACCATGTACAATGCACTATGAAGCTTGGAATGATGCAATTCCACTATGCAACGTGAACCCTGGTATGGTGCAATTACACCGTGCACCTTCTTGAGTTCACCTTGGTACGATGCACTTCCACAGCGCACCATGGACCCTGCATCTTGGTACTATACACTTCCACTATACATAGTATCCTTTGGTATTTTCCACTATCACGATACAATTTGAACGTGCACGTTGGTACAATGCACTTCCCCCATGGGACAGTCACCATGCACATTAGTATAGTGCATTTTCACAATTCATAATACAATATTATATAGGGCACTTCCATCATGCACTATGCGTCATGCATCTTGGACTCATGCACTTCCACTATGTCCGATGCACCTTGTATGGTAAAATTACACCATACACAATTCACCTTTGTACGTCGCACACCCACTATGCACCATGCACCTTGCACATTCATACAATGCACTTACATTATACATAGTGCACTTCCGTTATACATAGTGCACCTTGGTATTTTGCACTTTCATCATGCATTATGAATCGGTCACCTTGGTATAGTGCACTTCCACTATGCACGGTGCACCCTTGTATGGTGCAATTACACCATGCACATTTCACCTTTGTACGTTGCACTTCCACTATGCACCATGCACCTTGCACTTTGGTATAGTGCACTTCCATGATACATAGTGCACCTTGGTATTTTGCACTTTCACTATGTACTATGAATTGTATACCTTGGTATAGTGCACTTCTACTATGCACACTACACCATGGTAAGGTGCACTTCTACCATGCACCCTGCACTTTGTATGATGCACTTCCACCAGGCACCATTCACGACGCACATTAGTATAGTGCAATTGAACTATGCATAGTGCAACGTGGTATGGGGCACTTCTACAATGC
This sequence comes from Linum usitatissimum, assembly GCA_030674075.2. Lineage (NCBI taxonomy): Eukaryota > Viridiplantae > Streptophyta > Magnoliopsida > Malpighiales > Linaceae > Linum > Linum usitatissimum. Next base: position 415,684 of record JAUJYP020000273.1, on the reverse strand, counting down.
CTTATGCATTATCCGCAATACAGCATAGAGTGATGCACTTCAACTATGCACGGTGAACCTAGGTATGGTGTAATTACACCATGCATCGCGCATAGTTCATCTTTGTATGATGCACTACCACTTTCCATGATGCACCTTGCACCTTGGTACTGTGCACTTCAACTATACATAGTGTACCCTGGTATTTTTCACATTCACCATGCATTATGAACCATGCACCTTGGTATAATGCACTTTAACTATGTAGAGTGCATCAAGGTAAGGTGCACTACTACCATGCACCGTGCACGTGGTACTATGTACTTCCCCCATGTGCCATTCATCATGCACTTAGTATCGTGCATTTACACAATACACAGTGCCACGTTGTATAGTACTCTTGCACCATACACTATGCACTATGCACCATATATCATTGAATCATGAACTTGCATTGTGCACGGTGCACCTTGGTAGAGTGCAATTACACCATGCGCCTTGCATAGTTCACCTTGTTATGATGCTCTTCAACTATGCACCATGCACCATGCAACTTGGTATAGTGCACTTCCCCTATACATAATGCATCTTTGTATAGTTCACTTCCACTATACACAGTGCAACATGGTATGGTTCAATTCTACCAACCACTTTCAACTGTGTGGCTGGGTAGGATGCTCTTTCACCATGCACCATGCACATTAGTATAGTGAATTTTCCCAATGAATATGGCAACATCGTATAATGTGCTTCCACCATGCACTATGCACTATAAAGGTTGGAATAATGCACATCCACTATGCACCATGAACCTTGGTATGGTGCAATATTACCATGCATCGTGCACTTGTTACAATGCACTTCCCCATGCACCATTCACCATGCACATTAATATAGTGCATTTTCACAAGGCATAGTGCAACGTTTTATAGTGCACTTCCACCACACACTATGCATTATGCACCATGTAGCTTGGAATGATGCACTTCCACTATGCATGGTGCACCATGGTATGGTGCAATTACACCATGCATCTTCCACAGTTCACCTTGGTACGATTCAGTTCCATAGTGCACCATGCACCTTGGTACTGTGCACTTCAACTATACATAGTGTACCTTGGTATTTTTCTTTTTCACCATGCACTTAGAACAGTGCACCTTGGTATAGTGCACTTCCACTATGCAGAATGCCCTATGGTATGGTGAACTTCTACCATGCCCCATGGACTTGGTATAATTCACTTCCCCCATGCACCATTCACTATGCACATTACCATAGTGCATTTTCACAATCATAGTGCAACTTTGTATAGTGTAGTTCACCCATGCAATATGCACTATGCACCATTCTGCTTGGAATTATCCACTTCCACTATGCATGGTGCACATTGGTATGGTGCACTTACACCATGCACAGTTCACCTTTTTATGATGCACTTCCACTATGCACCATGCACACCTTGCACATTGATATAGTGAACTTCCATTATGCATAATGCACCTTGGTATTTTTCACTTTCACCATGCACTATGTATCGTGCACCAAGGTATAGTGCACTTCCACTATGGAAAATGCACCATGGTAAGGTGCACTTCTACCATGCACCGTGTACTTGGTACGACGCACTTCCACCATGCATCTTTCATCGTGCACATTAGTGTAGTGCAGCGTGTTATGGGGTAGTTCCACCTTGCACTATGCACAATGCACCATACAGCCTGCAATCATGCACTTCCACTATGCACGGTGCACCTTGGTATGGTGCAATTACACCATGCACCTTCCACAGTTCACCTTGGAAGGATGCACTTTGACTATGCACCATGTACCGTACACCTTAGTACTGTGCACTTCCACAATACATAGTGCACCTTGCTATTTTGCACTTTCACCATTCACTATGAACCTTGTACCTTGGTATAGTGCACTTTCACTATGCACAGTGCACCATGGTATGGTGCACTTCTACAATCCACTTTGCACTATGAGTCTAGGTGCAGTGCACATTCACCATGCACCATGCACATTAGTATAGTACATTTTCACTATGCATAGAGCAACGTCGTATGGTGCATTTCCATCATGCACTATGCACAATGCAGTTTGGAATGATGCACTTCCACTATGCAAGGTGAACCTTTGTATGGTGTAATTACAGCATGCAACTTATAGAGTTCACTTTTGGTACCATGCACTTCCACTGTGCACCATACACCTTCCACCTTCCTACTATGCAATTCCACTATACACTATGCACCTTGGTATTTTTCACTCTCACCATGCACTATGAATCGTGCACATTTGTATAGTGGTCTTCCTCTATGCACAGTGTACGATGGTCATGTGCACTTCTACCATGCACCACGCACTTGGTACCATGGACTTCCACCTTCCACTATTCACCATGCACATTACTATAGTGCATTTTCACTATATCCCATACAGCTTGGAATGATGTCATTTAACTATGCACGGTGAAGCTAGATATGGTGCAATTACACCATGAACCTTGCATAGTTCACCTTGGTGCAAGACACTACAACTATGCACCATGCACCTTGCACTTTGGTATTATGTAAGTCCACTATACATGGTGCACCTTGGTATTTTGCACTTTCACCATTCCCTATGAACTGTGAACCTTGGTATAGTGCACTTCCAGTATACATAGTGCACCTTGCTATTTTGCACTTTCACCATTCCCTATGAACCGTGAACCTTGGTATCATGCACTTCTACCATCTACTTTACACTATGCATCTAGGAAGGGTAGATATTAGTATACTGCATTTTAACTATGCATAGAGCAACGTCGTATAGGTGTACTTCCACCATCCACTATGCACTATGCAGCTTGGAATGATGCAATTCCACTATGCACGTTGTGATTTGGTGTTATGAAATTACACAATACACCTTACATAGATCACCGTGGTACGTTGTACTTAAACAAAGGGGTTGATCTGTAGTTTGGTTTGGGCTCCAACTCGAGTTCGGCCCAACCAGAAATTGACTTTTCCGACCACTTATTACTTGACTCGGGACTTGAAAAGACAAAAATGCCTCTATTTCCCCTCTCCCTCTATGCCTCTCCCTTCCTCCACTCACAGCGGTGGTGGCGGGGCGTCGGCGCCTCCGTCATTCTTCCCTCAACAGTAGCGGACAGCGGCGACGAAGGGTGCCGCCTCCTCCTTCCTCTCTCCCCAAAAGGTAAGGCCGACTATTCCTCGTCCTCTCTACTTATGAAAATAAAACTAGATCTGTTTTTGCACGTCGTCGGAGGACTATTCCGGCGAGTCCTTCGGCGGCATGCAAGCCCCGAACTATAGATCTAAAGTTTGATTGATGATTTTATGACTTTTTCTGACTTGTTGTATTGATTTTTCCTTTGGGGTTGGGATTCGGTGGAGAGGAAAGGGGACGGTGACCTCACCGCAGACAACCCAGCCGATGGCAGCTGTAAAGAGATGAACAGAGAGTAGGGCAGTTAGGTGAAAATCTCAAAAATATAAAACTCATAAAACTAACCCTTCTTTGTCATTTTCAGGCGAGAAAATAAAAGAAAAGTGGACCTGAATCGTTAAAGAGAAACAGAAGCAAAAGAGAGGGGCAAACAACTTACTGTAAGGTAAATCCTTGATCTCTAACCATTATGGTTTTCTTGGTAGAAACTGTTTTGCCGTTTGACTAAGGTTAAAATGTGTATATTGTATTTTTCTGTTTATTTTTATCCCTTTTCTTTTGTAGTGGGATTGGACGTAATGGGATTGCTTGTGGTGGGATTAGAGGGTTGGAAAATGTTGGTAGAAAAGCTATGAGTTTCCCGTTTGCTTGAAAATTTGATTGTCCTTTTAAATTGAAAAAAGGGTAGCCACCTCCCTGGTCTTCCAATCTAATTTGAACACCAATCACTGACATAAAAGGGAGGTGGCTACCTCCTAGCGAATAAAAGAAACGAGAATGAAATCGTGCCTGTATTTGGGCCTGAAATCGAGCCCGAAAAATCCATCAATTATCGCAAAAGTTCGTCGTTGATTTTGTTTGTTAAACTTCGAGATAGCAGATTTGGGGCCCATTCGATTTGCTGCTCTAATTTAGAATGACCTAAAATGACTTGCTTAGAATAACAAACATTGTTAGAAATACGATTTGAAAATATACCAACTAATTATCATTATATCTGTAACTTGTATTTTAGCCAACTTGCAAGTAAAATCGTCGCCCAAAGATTGATGAATAAGTATGGCTTGGTGCTAAATCCTTGTTAGAGATGACAGAGTTGTTTAACAATATATTACTAATATGAATTCTATAGCCTAATGAAATTTGGTTACTACAGGTACGAATTACTTCCATCAGGCACGATTCAAGTACAACCCATAACTAGTTACGTTACAATACGTAACTGGATATACATTGAGAATTGTTATTTTCATAGAAACAAACTTTGGGGTTTTAAAAACATATTTTGTATTTAGAATTTTGGGGTTATAATTTTTGGATAAGATCCATGATTGTTATGGTTTAGTACCAATTTTTTGGAATAATAAATTATCATCTCTGTTTTTGAAAATTAATTCTATGACGCATAAAAAAATCCAAAATAAAGTAGAAAATAGAAGAGACAGCAACAGTAATAAATGAAAGAAACTTAAAATAGTGAAAAATATATTGAAGGAAGTCTGATTCTATAGCAGTTGTCAACTAGTAGAAGAGATTTTACAACACAACATATGTAGTTTTTTAACGTAAAAATACTGTCGTTTTAATGAAATGGATTTTTTTCCAAAAACGAGATGAGTCAGTATTGCCACATCAACAAATATAACGGTGTTAGATAAAAAAATTAATCAAAGGGTTACTAAGTTATGTTATGATAGTACGAGGACTGGATTAAAAGAAATATTATTAAGGGGATTGTTTGTTATCTTTTAATAGTAGAAGGGCTTTCATACCTATTATCCCATTAGTAATATTACCCCAAAACCCCTAAGATAAGAACTAAGCCCAGAGCGAGTAAAATAAAACTATGTATTGAACCCGTAAAATCCATTTCACGTTAAAATTTGCGATGAAAAAATTGAATATTTTTTTCATAATATAAAATTGAATTGTTTATTCATAATATTATTGATTCGATCAGGAACAACTTTTTGCAAATTAAGTTTTATTTCAATCAAACCCTGATGGATGTAAATTACAGTAGCTCAAATTATGTTGATTATTTTAACGTATTAATTAAAACTTTTGACATTTGGAATTTAAATTTTTTAAAAAATATAGATAGAATTCAGACATAGCTGTATTAACATATTTAAAAATTAAAAATTAAGAAATGAGATTGTTACAACTGCTTGTCTAAACGAAAGAAACAGTAGGGATTTTGGATTTCTGCAAGTATTCAACCGGACAAATAGAACAAACTATATTGGTCCTCTTAGAGATCAAATTTAAATTCCATTTTAATTTCTCAAAAAAAATTAATTAAAGGGTTTTTATCCATTACACACATCGGTAAATGACCTAAAGAAGGAGTTTAAAACATGAGTTTCTGTCTATGGCACCTATGAACCCTTTATTTGTTCTAGAACCCAATTTGGGACGTGTGAATAACGTACCAAAGCCAGTTGGCCTACTTCAATACTCGCTCCAAATATATTGGTTGGCTCTTCGTTCTTCTCTTTAATTGTGTTATCCGTATTTTCTTGATCTTCTTTTATTGAGTGTCATCAAAAAGTATTATAGGTTTGTATTTTCGTAAATAAATTTCAAAAACATATTTCTTGTCGTCACTCACATCCTCTTCGTGTTCCAAAGCGTCCGCTAATTTGTATTGCCATCGCGGACCTTGTTTACTTATTTCCTTTAATCCGGCAGAGTTTTTTATACTATCCTGAGATCTTGTAGAATCCGATCGAATATTCTATCAAATAAAAGTTTCAAAACTTTTCTTCGAATTTGGAAATCCATTTTGCCTTCTCCGGAATCTACAAATAGAGTAAATGCTCTAAAACTTTTATTTGATCTAGAAAATTCATTAATCAAGTTGAATAAGTAACTAATTTCTTTTGAAATTGATTTTTCATTAACTTTATCAATTTTTGCTTCCAATTCATTAAATATATGGATAAGATGAAGTTTATTCATTGAAATCTTCTCTATCAAATTTGTTGTGGAATTTTTTTTTAGGCTTCTTTGAATTCTTTCACAGGTGACCTCATTTAATAAAGGATCAGAGATTTTAGGTAAATATTCATTTTCACTTCATCATTACAATTACAAAATCGAATCATTTTCTCAAGTTTATTGAGAAAAAAAGATCCTTTATCTAGGGCCTTCACTCTATTTTGCAACTCATTACTTAAGTTTTGTTTTTTTTGTTCATTCCTATAATTTCAATTATTAAATAATGCATCAGAAGGTAATTTTTTTAGTTGAAACAAAGACATCTTTTTCTATCATTTCAAAAAAAGTTACTAAACTAGGCAAATAAGTAAAAGATATTCATTCCTTATCATCAGTCATGGATATAAAAAATAGAGTGACATTTCTTTTATAACAACATTTTGAAATCCATTTTTATTATATACCAAAGCGGACGATTCCATTTATTAAAATTGAAAAGATACTTTTGAATAAATTGTTTAAATGAACATATATCTTTTTCTTTTTAAGATGAAATAGAAGCAAATTTTGAGTTTTCTTCATTCCCATTTACAAATTAAGGATTAAATTCATCGACAATTTTTTCCTTTCCAGTCACTTGGTACGGATCTTCTTACTCTTCAGTTCCCTCCATTTCGTCATTCGTTTCTATTTTTTCTTCTTTTTTATTTTTGATTTGGGTAACGTTTTTAAGTTTGATAGTAAAAAAAGGTGAGGCTATTCTTCCTAAAGAATAGAGGCAAAAAAAATGCAAATATTAATGACTTGGTACATAATATTTTATCATATATTATAAATATTTGAAAACTTAAAAGTGACACATCAACGTTTACTACAATATAGTGTTATCTCACTAAAATTAAGTAAATTAAAATATATTATTATATATATTGTAACATTAAATTAAATGATTAATTATAAACATTTATATTCTCTTTTTTTATTAAGAATAAACCTTATAATTAAATTTTTAAAAAATATAAATAATATGTGTCCAACCAATTCGAATAAAATACTCATATATATTATGTCATTTTAAAAATATAAAATTGCCACGTTAGCATAATTTCCACTTATCTCTTCTCCATTTATTTTGTCGGTCCCATCCAATAAAAATGATTTCCTTCTTCTTCCCTTTAACGCCTCTTCTTATTTCAAACATTAACCCCAATAAATTAATATTTTACCTATGAATTCAATTTCTTTAAATTATGTATGTTTTTATCTAATTAAATGTGTATAAAACACTATTCTATATACTTTTTAAATCCATGGGTAAGATATCATTTCTTAACTAATATGAATCACTTTTAATTTCATCAACTATGTGCTTCAATTTAATTAGAGTCATGAACGGGAACATCCGTAGAATAAAAGAATAGTGAATCACCATACAAAGTTATATCTATTAATTGTTTATTTAATAATTCCTGAGTTTATATATTAGAGGAATTATGGTTTGTAATTTAAAAAATATAGATTGACCACTAATTATGATTAACAAAGTTTATTGATTATATTTATTTTTCATATATAAAAATATCAGATCTAAGTGTTATATATATATCAACTCAACTTTTAATTTTTTATTATTCTACATACATCTTAATTGTTAATTGATATAAAAATAACAATGTCATTGGCATTAACCACTAAATATGTTATATCGTGTTTATTAGTTGTATATATTATTTACATATAAAACTATTGAGGCTAAGTTCTATATCAATTGAATTTTTAAATTTTTATTTTAAATACATCGTAATTGTTGAAAAATTATAATTTATAGATTGACATAAGAATAACAAGGTGATCAAAATTAACGACTAACTATATAAAATTAAATTTATTGATTATATTATATTATATATATATATATATATATATATATATATATAATCTTATCACCTATTCGGTCTGAAAACTACATCGACCAAACATTTAATTTTTAAATACACCAATTATCCTTCATGACAATTGCCGATGGACATTATAGCTTATCGCAATTCATTCAAACTCAGCAATACAAATTTATAAAATGAAATGCTAAACAGAGTAATATATATAAACAATGGAACTTTTAATATTCAATTTCCCATCAACTTTCTTCATCAAATTTATATATAAACAATGTAACTTTTAATAATTCTAAAAATCAATTTTAGAATTAAGATTACTAGGCACTTGGAATTTTGCGCCGAGGGTAATAGTTTCTTAATGAGAGTAAAACCTTAGTCGTCGTAATCGTTTTTAGTTTTTTCGATCTTCTTTGTCCTTTCCATTTCATGTTAGATTCTTGTTGCAGTGTTGTTTAGTTTTTCTTTTTCGAAAGATCCAAACCTAACCCTAGTTGCCACAATACGTTCATCATCATCAACATCCTCATCATGCAACCTCCGGTACCACAACCCCATCATCCCTCTCGCCTGATCTCGACCGCTAACTAAAGTCGGATCATACGAGATCCGCCTATCCAACTCCGTGGCTCAGGGGTTTGGCGACCGAGACAACCCCAGCAACCGGCGCCTCCACTGCTACAACACCGAAATTGCAACAGAAGCTCAGTCCGTGACAATGGAAGGGGCCCCGATATTGATTTAAATAAGGATTGAATGTTCATCGATTAGCTAGATTTTAGTTTGTCGCTTTCGCTGTCTTTACATTGTGACTTGTTTCCCTTTATCGTTGTCCGTTGCCGGTGAGAAAGGAATGAGGTTGCCACATGAACGGAGACCCGCGTTCTATACAGCTCCGCCTATGAAGTCTGTACCTCTATTGAGCACTTTATATGCTCGTTCACGATCATCTTTGAAAAATGATATCAAGGATTTATTTTCAAAAAAAAAGATTGCTAGGCACTTTCTCTTTCGAATCTAAATTCCAGCTGCCAAATCGTAGCATTAGTATTTATTACATGATTTGATATTGCTGACTGCCAATGTAAGAAGAACTTCCCTCGTTCTTATTCACCATCACTTGCCTAATCGACTTAATGAAAATTCTTAAAAGTTGTGAGAGGAGTTCCTTGTACAGCTAGACCAATATTCAGCTACCAGTTTGGAGAATGATGAGTTGGATGTCTCCATTAGCCTCGAGGGCTCATCATACTCCAGCAATTTCCCTACAAAAAGCAAAATCAGAACCATACATGCCAGTAGGGAATAAGAATTTGAAGAAATGAAGAGGGACAAGAATAATTGTACCATATGATAGGACCATGACCATGTCACTGTCTATGACAGTTGGGACCCGATGAGCAACCGTGATCACTGTACATTCTGCAAACTCTTGCCTGATGATTTTCTGTAGGATGGAATCAGTGGCCGAATCAATAGATGCAGTGGCTTCATCCAGCACCAGAATTTTGTTTCTTCTTAAGAGGACTCTCCCAAGGCAGAACAGTTGCCTTTGCCCAGCACTCCAATTCTCACCCTCATCACTCACTGCATGCATTCACGTTTTAATTAATTTGGAACCCATTAACTTTCAAACTAGAAGAAAAGGATATATGATGATCCCTTTACCTGATGAATCCAACAAGTTTGGTAGGGTGGTGATAGTTGACTTGAGCTGACATTTATCCAAGGCCTCCCATATCTCCTCATCAGTATAAAGGCCTAAAGGGTCCAAGTTAGTCCTGACACTGCCTCTAAAAAGAGTAGGCTCTTGTGGGATCACACTTAACTTCATCCTTAAATCCTTAAGCCCCATGGTGCATATATCAACTCCATCAATGAGAATCCTTCCACTATCAGCCTCGACTAGTCGAAACAAGGCGCTTATCAGTGTAGTTTTCCCACTTCCAGTTCTCCCCACGACTCCTATTCTGCTCCCTTCCTTGAATGTACAGCTTATACCTTTTAACACAAGTGGAGCATTTGCGCGGTACCTAACCTTAAGCTGTTGAAGCTCTATTCTACCGTTTTGAGGCCATGACGATGGTGGCCTCTTGTCCTGAATAATGGCCGGAGGTTCAGGCTGAATGTGCATGTACTGCTTGATCCTTTCAACTGATACAATGTAGTTAGCCAAGTTGCAATGCCAGCGAATCATGAACACATGAGTTCCGGTGAGTGACAACGCGTATGACAATGAAAGCCCAACCAGTCCTGCACAAACATATGTTATAAGAAAAAGAAAAACATCAAACTTTAAAGCTCGATTCGTTGAGAAATGTGAGTGAGATGAGAGAGACCTGGAGCTATGGTTCCCTTTGGAAGCAACACAAGGAGTAGAGCAGCAGTGAACAATGTTAAGTTCTGAAGTGCCTCTATGCGTATAACCAGCCATTCTAATACTCCATTAGTATGAAAGAAAAGCATGGCATCCTGGTCTACTAGTTTCATGTAGTTTCTGAAGAACCTGTCCACCATTTTGAATGCTCTAATTGTCACAACACCAAGTGACGTCTCTGATGCATGGTTCATCACGGGGGCTTTCGTTGTTCCATTGATCCGTATTAATTCCCTAGCAGTTGCTACGTAGTAATCCTTTTTTTTTTGCCAGATGGCAAAACAAGAAAAAAACGACACATTCTAATTTCAGTTGCTTCAAAATGAAATAAGGAAGTTTAGTTATGTTGTTTTTTTTTATGAATCTTTAGTTTAGTTATGTTGTTACCTGAACATATTTTGAAGCTACGAGTGCAAAAATGGCTACAATGAGGACTTGCCATGTGACTGAAGCCATTATTCCAATGATAGCCAGTAGCTCTATGAGAGGCCCCAAAACAAACAGAATTGAGAAGGGAATATCAAAGTCCATAATGCTTATATCAGAAGATGCCTGTCCCCAGAGCAAGAAAACATGCAAAATTATCAGAAACTAGCTACTTGTAATTGTTAATTACTGAATATGGATGCTGAAGGGTATTCTTACTCGAGTGAGGATCCTTCCGACCGGGGTAGAGTCAAAGAAGGACATTGGAGCCTTGAAGAGTGCATCGATAAAACGAGAGAAGAAGCTCTTGGAAGCTCTCAGACCCAAGTGTGCTGTAGCTAGAGACCTCAGGTAGACAAAAATGGCACTCAATGTTGAAATGAGAGCATAAATCCCTATCAAGAAGCCATTCCCAATGCCAGGAATGTCAATGGCGAATGCTAGCCAATAATTTGAAGCAACCTGAAGAGTGAAAAAGGTAGTCTGCAGTATCACACCCAATGATAGAAGTAGAGTTCCTTTTGAGACACTGATGTAATCAAAGTAAGGCTTCAATCCAGCATCACCAATCTCCTTCTCTTCTTCTTCTGTCAGTTGGACGGATCCAGTGATCACTTCTTTCTTGCTCATCTCAGTTTCTCGAAATTCCACCTCAATACCATCATTCTGACCCACTTTTTTGTCTTCTGACTCAAGTTGGTTGGTTGAAGAGCCTAATGTTGTTATTGAATCTTTATGAGCATTCACAAGCTGCTCAAATGCTGTTCCTGCCATCAATAGCTCCCCATAGCTTCCTGATTGAGTGATTTCGCCATCTTCCATCACCTATAGCGAAAGAAAACATCGCAAATCAAGTTGAATGTTTATCATTGCAGCCAGTTATGTGTTTTAATTACCTACCAGGATTTTGTCAACTGAAGAGAGGAACTCCACTTGGTGAGTCACTAAAATAACAGTCTTCTTCTCTAGAGCTGTCATTACGCAGTCCTGAGATTTTCAGAAAACATTCAATTTAGTCTAAACTGAAATGAATAATAATAACTAGATAATTATCGACTTGTTGGTCTAGTTATATAATAAATTGTTATGTCAAAATATACATATAATATTGAAATTGAATATTGTGATTAACCTTGACATTTTTTGAGAGTTTAAGTAATAATATTTACTTAAATAACATTAAAAGTCACATAAGAATATAACTGAAAAATAAAGACAAGTAAAAATACCTATAAAAGTTAGTTAAAAAAACAAATAGCGTTTTTCTAAAATTATCTACCAACAGATAAAGCCTGGACTAAAAAAGCAAACAACTGTACTATAAGCTCATTTTGATAAATAATTAAGCATAATAAACTATATAACCTTAGTTGGTCTGTTAAATAATGCTGAAAGAAGATCATGGTATATAAATTATGCTTATGCTTGATTGTATTTCCAATTCAAAATGACTAAAGTCGATTAGTGTTTTGAATTGGCCTCAATTGGCCCGTTAAAGCATATTGAATGAATGATCATGCTATACGAGCTTATGTTTGATGGATATATCGAAATCAAACCCGACACAACATGAGTAGTGTTCTGAATTGGCATGAGATAATAACTCAAACCTGATTAACTTATGAAAATGTAGCATCAATTTTGGATAAGAGATCATGTTATATAACAATGCTTATCTTTGATGGATATATTTAATTTAAATCTACTCAAGCCAATTAATGGTCTCAATGGGCCAATATATAATGACTTGTAACCCAATTAACTAAAAACCTCGATTGCCCTGTTAAAAGAATGTAAGAAGAATGATCATGTTATATGAGCTATGTCTGTGTTTGACTATATGTCCAATTTAAACTCACTCAACAATATTTATCAATGTTCTGAATTGGTCAAAGTTAATGACTCATAACCTGATTGACTTAAGAGAATATAACCTCAGTTGTCCCGTAAAAAGAATCTTGAAAGAAAAATCATGTTATATGAGCAATATTTAGATTTGATAAATAAGTCATATATATTCAACCTGAATTAAAATTTAAACTATAATGAATGTATACAAAAATAAACTTACTCGATTCTGATAGTAATTTGATTATAAATGAATGAAAGGATGCATTAGCACCCGGGTTAAAGAAAATCAAAGTAAATTACAATTTGCAATTTTGGTGAGTTAGGTAAAAGGAGGTGAATTAACCTTTACAAATTGATTCAACTTTTATTAGCTTCCTAAATTAGTCAAGAATTAATGACTTATAACCCGATGAATTTAAGAAAATGTAACCTCAAGTGGAGTATCATGTTCTATGAAGTATGCTTAGATTTGATGGATTATCAAGTTGAAAGCGACTCAACCCAATTAGTGTTTTTACTTGATCATCAATAAATCATAATTGATAACTCAATTAACTTACGAAAATTTAACCTCAATATATGTGAAATATTATATAATAAAATAAAATTCATTTGATTATCTTTTTCCAACAAAAAGGAAAGTACTGAGGCCTAGTGAAAGATTCTAAAAGATGAAAGAGACCTAATTGACTGAGTTTTTTTTTGGAAAAAAAGTTATGTATGGCTATTAATTTTAATGGGGAAGCCCTTATGATTAAGCTGTCAAAATATTTTCCTTATATTTACTTATATATGTAGATAAAACAAAGAAAATAATAAGAGGAAGACAAGAGTTTACGTTGAAGAGGATGACAGCAGTATGTGCATCAACAGCACTAAAAGGATCATCAAGGAGATAGATATGGGCATCATTGTAGACAGCACGAGCAAGTTGGATTCTCTGCTTCTGTCCACCACTCATGTTAAGTCCTCTTTGGCCTATTTCTGTGAGATCTCCATGAGGGAAGCTGTTAATGTCTTTGTCTAAAGCACATGCTTTTATGGCTTTCTCATATCTAGCCTTGTTCATTGACTTTCCATATAGAACATTTTCGCGTACTGTCCCACTTTGGATCCACGAAGTTTGAGAAACATAGGCAATGGATCCTGATACATCAACCTGGATTTAGCAGCAATGGTAGTGTGTGGAACAAGTTCAGTTACTAGTTACAGAGAGCATGCAAACTAACTATATATTATGAATGTTTACGTGTTTTCTCCTTACCGTTCCAAAGATTTTTGGTATCTCCCCAAGTATTGCATATAAGAGTGAAGATTTTCCTCCTCCTACTGGTCCACAAATTGCAACCTTGTGACCAGGTTGGATTCCCAAGTTCACCTTACTCAAAGTTGGCAATGTCAATTCAGGGTCCCAGCTGAACTTACCATCTTCAATCTTGACACTTCCATAATTAGGAGTCTCGTCTGTCTCAGTTTCATTTTCATTTCTACTGAGGTTGTTTTCATTGTTGAGTTCATGATCCAGCAGGAACGCATTGATCCTGTTGAAAGAGACCTGAACTTGAATCATAATAGACATACACTCAGGGATCATTCTGACAGGCTCTCCCATCCCTCTTAAAGTTGCAAGAACTGTGAAGATGGTGCTGGCATTCAGAGGGGCACTTCTGAATACTGCACATCCTATGAATGTAACAGTAGATATGATTGTAGGAGACAACCAATAGAGTCCACTTGCAAAAGGCTTCATCAGCTGAATCGCCGAAAGCCACTTGAACTCCTTGTCTCTCTTGGACTCGATCAAGTTCTTGAACTTGTCTTCCCAAGATTGCAACTTTATGATCTTCATGCTGTTCAGGATCTCAGAGGTGGCTCTCAGTCTCTCATCTTGAGCAACCATGAATTGGGATTGACATTTCTGGAGGGCCTTAGCAAAGGGTATATTAAGAAACCCACATATGACGAGAGGGACTAATCCAGTGACAGCTCCAACTCCAACTACCCCAAACAGAACAGCAATGGACAGGAAGAGTTGCAGAGTTAAACTCCAAGTTGAGTGAAGCCACCATGGGAACTCTCCCATTCTGTAAGCATCAACAGAAATGTAGTTGAAAATCTCTCCAGTTGAATGTCTCCTCCTCCCCAAGCTCGAAAGCTTGAGCTGCTTCTCGTACACAGCCACCATCATGGCCGATCTCATCTTCATTCCAGACCTCCTTGCTAGGAAGAACCAATGCCTTTGAGACATTGACTCCACTAACTTGACAAAGATTAAGCAACCCACTATAGACAAGCCTTGATACAGATTCTGCTCTTCGAGGTTCGAATAATTCACGAAAGCATAAAGCAAGAGAGGGAGAACCACAGTGGCAAGTGTCTTAACCAAAGCAAGAAGTGCAACAAGGATGTTCTCCTTGAAGAACACCTTGAACATGGCTGAAACCACCAAGTTCCTGCAGCTACCATGGCATTGGTTTGAACCCTTGGCTCTCATAAGGGATTCCCAAGCATGTTTAAATCTCTGGTAAGATTTATCAGCTTCATCTTCGGAGACCAAACAAGGGATGTCTTCAAGTTTCAAAGGTTTTAAGAAACCTAAGGTTAACAAAGGATTGATCCAAGAGAATATTATCTTGCCAAAGAAATTAGCTTGACCCATTTTAGATTCATTCTTCTTAACCTTGTCGTCGACTAACAAAGGCTCTGATATGTCCTCAGCATCATCCATTGCTTCTTGAGAATAAGCAAGTTTCTAAAAGCACAACACAGAAGAAGAAGAAAGTTCAGCAGTTGAATGAGTTCAAATAAAATTCCCCTTTGCAAATCCAGTGAACTTTTCCTGCATAAACCACACATAAGGAGAGTTAATCCTGTCAGAAATCATTATCACTTGTGAAGAACTAGGAGACAGAAGAACATCATAAGACGAGGTTTCTCAAGAATCTCCTACCAATAGCATGGTGGATAATTTTTTTCTGATCCTCTCATACATGCGCATGTGTTTTAATTGTAGTTATGTCCAATCGAATGCTTTATGAACAGTATTTGATTAAGTATAGACAGAAGAGAATAGGTTTTCAATTATAAAATGATACGTACCAAGCTAAGTGAACCACCCCCCCCAGCAGGAAGCAATTTGCAATGATGAAACAGCAACAGACATAAATCTTTTATAAGAGCAGAATAAGATTAGGGAGTGCAATGGGTGAGAAACGATCCAGTTGGTTATGATATGACATGTACTACTTTTTTATAGTGGACTGTCAGCCACTATGTGGTGAAGGACAAGCTGCAATCATTTCCTTCCATTATACTGCTGTGATCGAAAATGGTGGTCTCAACTTTAATCGTTTCCTACATCACTACTTGGTGCTTGGTCATCGCAAGGCAACTTACACTGGTAAAGATTCTTATTCTGACTACTTTTGATACCTGAAAAGAAGACCGTTACATGATCAACAGTGGCTCGATACCATGAACATTTCAGTTTTTCTATTGGGTGGACAGCTATATTTATTCGCTGGAGCGGATAGGGCTATCAGCCTTAGATCTTCCACTATTTAATCTAAATGGCTACAATACAAAGTAAGAATTAAATACTTTCAGAATGCAAAACAACCCCAAATTAAATTGGGCGGCAAATAAATTATTGGGGGGAAAAAAGATGATGGTAAAAGAAACAATTTGCATATTCGTTCTCTTTCTTTAAACTTTCCCTATTTTTAATTTAACTTCCATATCTCTTTAACAATTCATCAAAACATAATTTTTATTTTACAAATATTGTTTATTTTAGGGATTATGGTCAAAATGACCCTTATACTATTACAAGTTAATAATTGAGCCCTCATACTACTTTTTATTCTAATTAAACCCTTACATTTTTTTCAGGTCATCAAGTAAGCCCCTTTTTTTCCGAGCAGTTGTGATGAATCAACACGTCCAGCTGGACGTTTTGCTGACATGGCACTTGTTGACTGGAATTTTTTTATTAATTACTAATTAGATAAGTTTTAAAATTAACAAAAAAAATATTATAGAGAGAAAATAAGGTGGGAAAAAAAGAGTTGTAAACCGATTAGAATTAAACAATTCATCTTTTAAAAAGGAATAAAATCATATTCATTCTTTTTACTCTTCCAAATAAAATCAAATAATCATCTACAATAAAAAATCAAACTTTCTGGAAATATTTCTCTTGAACTTTTCAACAAGAAATATGAATTTATTTTTTATAATCTGCTTCAATTGACACCATAAAATTTATTACAAACATCATATCATGGTGCCAATTGAAGCAGATTATAAAAAAAAATTATATTTCTTGTTGAAACGTTCAAGAGACATTTTTTCAGAAAGTTTGATTTTTTATCATAGAGGATTATCTGATTTTATTTGGAGGAGTATAAGAAAAATATGATTTTATTCCTTTTCAGGAGATGGATTGTTTAATTCTAATCGGCCTACAACTTTTTTTTCTCCCACCCTATTTTTCTCTATAATATCTTTTTTTTTTGTTAATTTTGAAACCTATCTAATTAGTAATTAATAGAGAAATCTCAGTCAACAAGTGTCACGTCAGCAAAATGTCCAACTGGACGCGTTAATTCATCACAACTACCCAAAAAAAAGAGAAGGGGCTTACTTGATGGCCTGAGAAAAGTGTAGGGGTTTGATTAGAAAGAAAAGTAGTAGAGGGGCTCAATTGTTAACTTGTAATAGTATAAGGGCAATTTTGACCATAATCTCTTTATTTTAATTTTGTAATTTTAATGAGGTCATTTTTGATATACTTTGTTTAACTTCTTTTTCAAAAAGTTGAATTATTTTTGAAAATCCAAATTTCAATTGGAAGTTTGAACAAAGTAAAAGATGGTTAATCGAGAATTGCGAATGAAAACAACTAACGTACTACATCCTTATACTCCTCAACCATACAAATCCCAATTTAACCACTCGACAACTCCTAATGCCTACCCTTAACACACAAAAAAATTGAAATATGAAACAAGAAATCCAAAATAGCAAAAACAGTCCAAAAGAAGTTGAAATGATTAATGTTTTAGGACATGTAAAAATTGTGTGAAAAAATCGTGTTAGTTACATCTTATGATAAAAATAACAGTTATATATATGTTCTATAACTGTTATGCCACTGTTCTGACACGTTTTTAGAGGTTGATGTAAATTAACTTACAATAATTTAATTAATTGGTGATCGTTTTATGAGATGAAATGTTATATGATCATTAACACTATATTACATAAGTGTTACATTATATTTCTTAGCCTCATACCACTATTATGTTCAATACTCTTATCCTATTGTTATATTTAGTTTCAAAATTTATTATACCATTATTATATCATACAAATTTATTATGTCATTTTATGTTTACATTATAAATCCGTCATGCTAAATTATTATTTCATTGTATTGTTTATATTTAAATTATTATACTATTTTTCCTTCAATTATTTAGTCATTGTTATGCTCTGTCTGTTACGTTACTTTTCTGCTCACTTTACTGGAGGATTGTTGGAGTTAGTAAGAGGAAGATCGAACGGTCCAAAAGGAGGATGAACAGGGTGAGTGTACTATGGAAACGGTGGAAGTGGAGGAGGCGGTTGTGGTGAAGATGATGGAGATAATAGAGAGCCACTGACATTGAAAACGTGAGACATTGAAGATCAGAGAAAGGTGGAAGAAAAGAAATCAAGAAGAGGAAAACGTGCAAAGATCTTCCTCTCTGATACTATCTTAATTGAAGGAATTAAAAAGAATGAAAATTGTATTGAGATTGCAAAGATTAAAAGTGATTAGTTCTAGGTACAAACTAATTAATATATACTAGTGAGGAAACTAACAAACTAATGCAATTGTTCCTGCTGATTATCCATTATTATAGAATATTAACTTAACATTTACAAATATATTATGTCTATCTTATAAGCCTGTTATACAACGATTATGTCCAAATATCAGTTTTAAAAAACTATACAAAGTAAATAACAAAATCCGTAACTAAGGGGGTAATTAAAGAAGGATATAGAGTTTGGCAAAAAGTAAAAAGAATTAAATATATAATTTCCTAATTTAATTTCCCCCAAATTCTATTTTCAGCATTAATTACATTATGAAACAAAAAGCTCATGTTATTCATCGTTAACTGTTAGATTAAATCCATCAGCTGTTAGTTTTTTTCACGTTAGCGAATAAAATAACGTTTCCGCCGTTTAAAAAAATTGTGAAAATTTTTGTTGAGTTTTATGATAGAGTGATTCATTACCTTTTTAATTATATTTGTTCTGAAATCGTATTGAATATTAAATTTGTGAGTTTAACCTCTTAAAGTATAACAAGATGGTGATAAAGGTTAAGAACTGTGACTGATATTTATATTATTGACCAACAATAAATTTTATAATCTGGTTAGTTATAACTAAGAATGCTATTATATGTAGTCTGTCTTTTATTTTGCATAATTCATATTTTATTTTGCTCAGTTTGACTTTTAACCTCGAATTTGGTGATGTGGGTTAAAAAGATCAATTTGAAGTTTGATGGCAGTTATTTTGCTTATTCTGTCTTTTAACCTCAAATTTGGCGATGTGGGTTAACAAGATCGATTTGAAGTTTGATAGTAGTTAGCAGATAACATTACAATGCTGGTACTAGTTCCTTTCACGTACGTAAGGACAGGAACATCAAATCAACGGATTATAATAAAAATAATTAAACGAATTGCCCATTGAAAAATAAAAATGAATGGCAAGTTCTTGTTCCTTTCCGTGGTATACAAAAGGAAATCAATCGAAAACTTCAAGATATTCGCTCGAGATTTATGCTGTTTGGTCCCTCTGATTGTGGAATTTGTCTGGCCCAAATTTATAATCGTTATCAGGGATTTCAGTGTAGAAGACAATAACTTGTAGATCCAAATAAACTGCAGACTTGTTATTTTAATTTTATTAAGCTACTGTACGCGGTGATTTTATATTATAGTTGGGTTGTTTTATATTTGCTAATTTGGCAGATCACAAATATTCAGCTTTACATAATAAGAGTGGAATCTCGCGTCTGTCCATATCACGGAAGAGGGAAATGGTTTATATAGAAAACGACAGATGTTCTGTAGGCACGTCTAAGAAAGAAAGAAACAAACAAAGAGAAAATGATGAGGATTTATTCGATAAGGAATCTCCTACATTAAATTTAAAGTAAGGTGATTTTCAGAAGTAATTTTCTACACTAATTTGAATTAATTTAAGATAAAGTGATTTTTTTTTCAAAAAGATCGAGATTCTTGATCAATATAAAAAAATATACGGGTGTTCATTTATTGAGAGTAAATTGGATTCGAACTCAAAACTTCCGGATAACCAAATTCATGCTTTTTCACTGATGTTACTTCACTTAATTAAGTAATGTGATTTTGAATTAGTGAAACTATATCAAAACCTTTAATATTAATCATGAAACTTTACAACCATTAATTAAAAATTAAATTAAAAATTATGAAAATAATACAAATACCGGTAACTGTCAACCACGATTTAATCTCTCCTCGGTCTCGGTTGTATATATGTTTTATGAATTTTTTTTGCCAAAAATTGCTACGGGGTAACTATTCTTTAGGAGGTTGATAACCTCCACGACTCATTTTTATATTAATAAAAATTATTTTTCATGTTACATTAACTTACGTTTCTTCTTCTGTCCCATTTTCAATATTAAATCAATTTTTTTCATAGGAAATAAAATAATATTTAATCATTCTATTTTAAATATAATAAAATTCACCTATAAGCCTAAAGCTTGTTAAGTAAGCCTTATGTAACGTCAGTTATTCTTAACGTAACAGGCAAAATTAAGTATGTTACGTAAGAGTAAAACTCGTTATGTAAGCCTTACGGAATTCAGTTGTTCCTTACGTAACAGGCAAAATTAAGCATGTTATGTAGGAGTAGATGTCGTAAGCCTTACGTAACGAACTTTTATCTTACATAACATGCAAAATTAAGCCTGTTAAGTAAGAGTAAATGTCATTACGTAAGGTTTACGCAATGATAATTGTTCCTTACGTAAAACATAGATCGATCAAGTGTTTGTAAATCGTTATATCAATTGGAGAACTAGATCTCCCAAAAGCAGAAACCATAAATATAATGAGGAAAATACGGTCCAACTAAAACTTTATGAATGATATGATGTCTCCATTGAAAAGTTAGGTCTCCCATATATCACGAAAGGACATTAATAGTTACTTCCATTTGTGAGTTGGTTTCCCAAATTTAAAGAAATGATAGCATACCATTTGGGGTAGTGAGACCGAAACCTACAAAGCGCACAAAATACAATAGACACAAAATAAAAGAACAAGATAATAAAATAGAGAGAAGGGTACGTGAAATAAGACATTGAAAGAATAAAGTAGAGATGCATGATAAGTATGACAGTAGGAGATGTAATACTTTTTATGCAAAATAAATATAGAAAAAAAATGTAATATATAGGGGTGAAATAAAGGAATAAGGAAATGAAAAATAGAGAAGAGATACAAGGATGTGTATGGTTGTAGAAGATTCTACATTTTGTATGTAATAGTAATTTCTTTTGTAACTTTTATATATGTAACATATTTTGTTTTCGTCAGGACCTATAAGAAAAGATGATAGAAATTATCTGTGAAAAAGATAATAAATTAGAATTATTAAATTTTAGAATTTAAAGTACATGATTTTGATATAACCTATAAATTAGAATTATATAAAGCAAGAAGTTACTCTACTATTTATTAGTGGGATAGCTTCTATATTCCCAATTTTATTCTTACTTTTTGAAACTCTATATTCAAAAGTTGAAATTTATTTTGCTCTCTACTTTGTGATGCTAACAGGCCTTATGGATTTTTAAGTCAATTTCTGAGGGCATTCAATTAATTTCTAATGTCAATAGTTTTAACAGCGGGGTTACTATTTAATGTCTTAGAGTTTTTAAAAAATCGTCCTTTCTATTATAAATGGATTAATTGCCAACCGTTAAACACATAAAGCCGAAATCTAATTCTTTTAAGTTTTATCCGCTATCCGCCAATCCAACCATCGCCACTGATCATCGTTGCTGGATTATCACCGATGGACGGCCATACCGCCTCTACAGGGTTCAGATAGGTTGTCATCCCATCTGAACCCCACAGGAATGATCTCGCGGTGGCTTTTTTGGTATTTACAATGTCGGTCAGCTCGTGGCTTCTTTTGGTACCACAATTGCTTATTGCTACAATAAAAAATTTCAAGATTTTTAACAGAATGTAAACTCCACATGATGAAAAATATATGTATAGCAACAATTGTAGTAGTAACTCAAAACCAATGTATTTTATGTTATTTTGTAATATCATATTGTTTCAAGGAAGTAGATCAATGTATCTTATATGAACTAATTTTACTAGTGTAAAATACAACTAAATATATAGTCTAACTTGCATTACCAACTTCATGTACATCACTATAATAAACGGATGAGCAAATATATGCTACAAACCAACTAATCGGTAAACGGCAAAGCGCGATAAAGATCTAGTTAAAGATATATAAAGAAAGAAGGGGTTGCACTATCCATTAAAGGGTTTTTTATGGTTAAATTTTAAAATTTTAGGTTCGAACAAGAGAAGTATGTCATGTTGTTATAGCTTCTCAATTGACATAACTTCAATTATTTCCAGGCTTTCATTATTCTAATTACAAAATTATTTATTATACGTTTCCTATAGCAAAACGAAAGTTCATCTATCTCAACTTATTTTATAAAACTTTCCGCAGCATTGTGCAGAAAATTATAGTAGATAATAAAACCCTATTGATCTGCCCACAATACAACCGTCATTGAGAAAACTCTATCTCTTTCATCCCTCTCGTCCTCTTCTTCCCCAGCACCAGGTCTGATGGTCTCCCTCCCTAGCGGCTATGTCGCCTTCCTATCCGTCTTACTCCCCGAGCTCCGATAATCCTTCGACAACAATAGATCTACATTCATTTGTCTCATCTTTCTTTGTTGGATATATCAAAGTTTTCCTTTGATGGGTTTTCGGCAAAGTTTCAGCAGTCTCCAATATGTTTGTGTAATACTAGTACATACTCTGATGTCAGATCTGATTATAGTGATTAGATATGGTTTCTTTGGGTGTACTAGTACAAGCTCTGACATCAAATCTTCTTATAGTGATCAGACCTGGTTTTTTAGATGTACTAGTACAAGCTCCAACACAGTTTCTGATTACAATTATTATATCTTTTTTGTGTACGTACTACAAACTTTGACAATCTCATATTTGTTTATGAGTGTATTAATACAAGATACAATGTAATATTTTGGTGTACCAATGTGAGATTTGGTTATATACTATCATGCAGTAGTTTATGTATTAATCTCTAGTACTTGAAAAGAGTGTAAAAAAATGAAGTTATGAGTTGCATTCCTCAATTGGTTATGAACAAAATGTGTATACTCAAGTATACGCAACGAAATGTAAATATACTCTCATATCGACTCTTATAGATTCTTTTATGATTAACTAAATAACTAAACACAAAATTCCAAAGAATACTTTGCTAGGTATAAAAAAGTTTGTTATGAACCAAATTAAATGTCTAATAATTCTCCTCTCATTAATTATCGATTTATTTAAAAAATACAATTATTAATCACGATGAGAAGATCAATGGCTATGATGTTTACTTTTTTGTAGAGATTGTTTCTATTGTCTTCTCTTAAAAACGGTAGAAAATAAAGTTTGTGTTTGGTAAGAGTTTATTTTGTAGTCTCAGCACTTTTACTAATTGATTCGTAGTTGGTATTTCCCCTTTCCTTGTACATCTACCTTTCTAAACAAAATATTCATAAAAAGAAACATTTGTTATCTCTTGCAGCATTTAGTCAAACATGCGGGATTTAAGACCAAAACAACATGAAACAGACCTAATCGCGAGCTGGAACCCAGATTCCCCTACTTAAGCATGTTTAAGGAATTTGTAATCATTAGATGGAATTCATTTTAATTAAAAGAAATTCATGGATAAAATCTAGATCAACAAATCCGTAATCTCTTTTTAGTTGTATAAGGATGTTGAAGGTGTTACATTTATCGCGTTTATCTCTTTTATTTGAATTAATATTTTATATATAAAATATCACTTTGGGTAGAAGTTTATGGGGTTGTTACTCAATCTACACTAATATAATATTTTAGTGTCCTTGATCCATTTTTGGGTATGTTTGATATTATTTTGTAGTGTTCTTGTAGACTTTCAGTACACGAACGTCAGATGGGATAAGGGATACATCGTGCATGGATAATTTAGTACGAGTCGTGATGATCATAACCGAACGAGTCTGAAAGGGAGTTGCATAAATGTGATTAGGGATGTCTAAGAATGCAGTGCACTTTAGCTCCCATTATAGTCCAACTTTGGTACTTTGGACTGAGGTTTTTTCCATATGGCACTAAAATTGCACCTCAGACGGACAAAGCTTATTTTATATTTTCATGTCAACATCGTTTATTTCCATAGGTTAACCCCTTTGAAAATCGACAAATTTTGACGTGAAAATTGAAATTTTTTATAACCGCTAATATTTGAAGTTTATGTTCGGAATGACTAAAAATTAAGGTTTTACCATGTGAAGCCCTTCAAACAATAGGGAAATGAAGTTAAACAATATTTCTTAACACACTATTATAATATCGAGTAAAATTGAATTTTAAATCCATCTGACCATAATTTACAACGGTTACCATGGTGAAACATGACTTTTTAGCCATTTCCAACATGCATGTCAAATAATAGCCGATTTGAAATATTTTATATTTTCATGTCAATATAAAAATAAGTTCATGTCCATATGGCATTGAAATTGTTCCTAAGACGGTCCAAAAGTGTCGCCCTTTGACACATTTCATCTAAAAAATGTGTCTTGTCAGTTATGGACGAATTGTTCCTTATAGCTCACATATTTCTTTCATGTTTGATCAATGCGGTATTTTGCCTAAGGTGTTAGATTACACCCCCACCTTCAGGACTCAACATCCTTGTTGAAGTTTGACCCACCACCGTTCATGAGAATGAGGAGAGGCTTTGATACCACTTGTAACACTCTGACATTTTCCGAGAAGATATTGTTTGCTTTGGGGCTGAACCATCACAGTTTGATTTTAGATGTATAAAAATGACTTCCTCGGAGGACACACATTGTGCAGTCCCACCCGAGCACGATTAACATAAAGTTCTTAGAAGAACTCCTCCATTTCCCCTTGAAAATTGTAGTTGTAAACATATTATTCCTTATAACTTGTGGATATCTCCAATGCTTTGTCGATGTGAGATTTTTCTAAGATCTTACAATCCTTACCCTGATGAAATGGGAGAACTTTTTTCTTCTCTTCAAAAAGGAGTACATGCCAGAGCAACAGCAGAAGAATAAGAGGGCAGAGTTCTTGAATCTGAAGTAGGGTAAGTTGAATTTGGTGGACTAGTTTAGTGAGTTCATCAAGCTAAGTAGATGGTATAGGGGCTTAGCTGCGCAAATGGTAGAGGACATGAAGCAATAATTTCTGGATGGGTTTAGGGCTGGCATCCAACTTGGAGTCTTCAGTAGTGACATGGATAGCTTGGCTGACATCAAGGTAGTAGCATTGACAGTGGAGCTCCTATAGGAGAGAAGGAAGGTAGTGTGGCTTGCCATGCAAGAGGAGAAGAAGAGGAATCCACTGTCTTTGTAGGGGTTTTTTAGGGCCAATTCCTCAACACAGGAAGGATACCTTCGAGACTTCCATAGTACAGCAAACCACCCACTTTGCTCCTACTGTCTAGCTAGTACCGCAGAGATAGTCTACTATAGTGGTGGATGGACCACTCTGCCCAGACTATGAGTTCCATCATGGGGGAACATGTAGGAAAACGTTTGGTCCTTGCATCAAGTGTGGCTAGCTAGGTGACTGCCCCTAAGACCTACCAAAGTAAGAATCGGGATTTGCTAATGTGTCATTTCTCTTGGGTCCTCACCGTGTTTTAGTCAATTGGTAGTCCATGGTCTAAGTCTTACAAAAATTGGTTGGTGACAAGTTGGTCATTGGTATCGTAGACTAGCACTAAAATGAAAGCAAGGGAAACAATTAGAGCTGGCAATCATTGGGTTACAAGATGATCGTTGCTCAGAACACTCTAAAACTTTGGGTTGGATACGAATGCAATCTAACATTGACTAAGTAGTACCTTCTAGAACATTCTTCAGAGTAGCCAGGTCTCGTGTATCCCAACATCTAACCTGAAGGTGTCATTAGTCAAGGGCCTACTAGTAGTCATAGTACTAATAGGATAAATAGGATACTTTTCCAAAGCTGTCACATTTGGGGTTTCTCGGTGATGAGCACCAACTGCTCGATAAAATGGCTAGGAGTTCGGATAGGTTTGAGGGCATTACAAACTCAAGGCGAGGATGCTTAAGTCGATTACTAACATCCCTAACATCCCAACTCCAACCGTGTCAATAGGTCGTGTCTGTTTTGGGTCGCCCGCCAAGTATTCGATGAAATGCGCATAAAGAAATCTTCCCTCAAAAGGTCGAATTTGGGATTATTGAGAACCAACAGCCCTAATCTATCTTAGATCTTACACAAGCACATTCCTACCACAATTGATGCATAATAACACATTAATTTAGTCTCATACAAGCCATAACCATGCATGATTGCAAGCATCATGGTATAAGCACAACAAAGCCATAAATGGATATAAAAGCATCACATGTATCCAACCCTATACTTTTAGGGGAAAGTCGTAGCAACTCCATCTCAAACAACCCAAAAACTAACAAAGACTTAGCCTAGTATGGCTAGGGAAGACAAAGAGGAAGAAGGAAGGGAGCACATCTCCATGAAGAGATGGTCTTCAACTTCAATTTCCTTGAATTCCTCCTTCAAATGATCCACCAAGTGCTCCAAGCCTCCTCTTGATCCTCAAGATTGGTCTTCCTAGGGTTTGGAGAGGAGAAAGGGAGAGGAAAAAATGAGCTAAGGCTATAAAGGGATTCAAAAGATCATCCCTCTTAAAATAAGCGGATTTTATATACATTTTAGCTCAGGCACGACCAGAAGAAACCGTGCAGCCTCGTCCTGAGGCATATGCATTTCTATATAATATCACCATTCTGATTACTATATTTGGTAGATCCATGTATGTGTTGTTTGATACAAGTGGCACTCATGCCTTTATTTTGATTGTTGTTGCTTCGGCTATACATGTTGTCTTTTAGGAAGTGTAGACCTTTTGGAGTAAGTACTCAAGAAGGTACAACTTTGTTAGTGAAGTCTATTATGAAGGTACTACGAGGATGGGTAGACCTTACGCAAACCTCATCATGTTGCCTTTTGATGAGTCTGATATAATCCAGGGGATGGCTGGCTAGATTTACATGGAGAAATAGTGCATTGGAAGCGAAAGAAGATCATGTTTTCAACACCTAGGAAAGAAGATGTGGTTGAAGGGTCATGAGCACGAAGGATATCCCTTCATTTTGACCCTGCGAGCTGAGAAGCTACTGACACATATGTTGTACACGTTAAAAAATAAACCTAATTACCGAAGTAACTAGGGTCGATTTGGGGCTTCAAAGTTATATTCTACTCAAAGTTGTGAAAAGTGTCAAATCAGTTTAACAAGTTTGTCGTTCTACAATTATCAATCTATCAATTAAAACTACAAATAACAAGAAAATAAAACAAGGTTGCAAGACTACATGATAGAGAGTTTAACCAGATAGGATGAAACTGTTTGGACTTCGAATCCCCCTAGGCTATCCAAATTCATAAATGACATTCAACTTCTACAATTTATGCAAAATAGAATATATTCAATTCATCCTCTCAATTCTTCTCTAATCAGATCAAGCCCTTTCGGGTCTTCTAACCTGCTACCTATATAGTATCTCAATCCGCTCTTTTTAGACGAAGTGCTGAAATCCGCTAGGCGGTAAAACAAATGAGAACTGTTTACACGATGGACTAGTCTATTCCCTCCGTTCCGAATGTTAATGCCTAGTTGTTTAATTTTGACGTTCTAGATATGCAAACTCTTTCGAGACGATCACAAATCTAATAACATCCTATTTAAGTTAATAAGTCAAGAACATAAGGAATTACATAGGGTTCATCTAATCTAAGCCCAATGAGGTTTGCAAAATCTCAAAGAACAAAACAAAATCAACAAAGGGAACCATTGATCCTAGATTTACACAAAGAATTATGAAAACCTAATATCACTGATATTCGTCAAAGAAATTAATTCGCCAATCTTGATTTTTTGTTCCGGATTCAAGCTCCTTGAAGTCGATGTCTTCTCGGTCAAAATAATATGCTCTTAACCCAGTATAATATGTAGAGAATATTACACCCGAGAACAGAGATTTTGGGTACAATACTGGAAATGTACTATACTAATATGCACGGTGCATGGTTGATGGCAGAAGTGCACCACACAAAGGTTTACGGGTCATGGTGGAAGTGCACTGAAACAAGACAAACAGTGCAAGGTGGATGGTTGAAGTGCACCATACCAAGGTGCATTGTTCATAGTGGAAGTGCAATATACCAAGGTGCATGGTGCATGGTGGAAGTGCAAAATAAATAGGTGCAATGTGTATACAATGTGTATAGTGGAAGTGCACTGTACCAAGGTGCAAAGTGTAATGGAAGTGCACCGTACCAAGGTGAACGGTGTATAGTGCATGGTGGAAATGCAACATACCATAGTGCACAATACATGGTGAATGGTGGAACTACGTCCTACTAATGTGCATGTTGCATAGTGGTTGTACACCGTACTAAGGTGTAATGTGCAAGGTGGTTGGTGGAATTGCACCATACGAGGGTGTACTGTGCATAGGGGATGTGCACTATGCCAAGGTAAATGGTGTATAGTGCATAATTGAAGTGCACCATACCAAGATGGACGGTGCATAGTACATGATGGAAGCTCACCATTCCATAGTCCATAATACATTGTGAATGATGGAACTGCATTATACTAATGTGCATGGTTTGTAGTGGTTGTCCACTATAATAAGGTTTAATGTGCAAGGTGGTTGGTAGAAGTGCATCATACTAAGGTGTACTATGTATAGTTGACGTGCACTATACAACGGTGAATAGTGCATAGTGAATTGCACTATCCCAAGGTCCATCATGCTAACTGGAAGTGCACCGTTCCATTTTTCATGGTGCATAGTGCATGGTGGAGTGAACCATAAGAAGCGGCATAGTGGAAATGTATTGTACTAATGTGCACAGTGCATGGTTGATGGTGGAAGTGCATCATACCAAGGTGTACGGTTCATGGTGGAAGTGCACCGTACCAAGACGAACAATCCCACATGGATGGTTGAAGTGCGCCATACAAGGTACACAGTTCATAGTGGAAGTGCATTATTCTAAGGTGTATGGTGCATAGTGAATGTTAGAAGTTCAATATACCAAGGTGCAAAAGTATTATGGAAGTGCATTCTACCAAGGTGGCTAGTGGAAGTGCACCATACCAATCTGGACAGTGCATTGTGCATGATGGAAGCACACCATACCATAGTGCACAATACATAGTGAATGATGGAAATACATCATACTAATGTGAATGGTGCATATTGGTTGTCCACTATACTAGGGTGTAAAGTGAAAGGTGTACGTGGAATTGCATCATACCAAGGTGTATTGTGCATATGCACCATGGACTTGACCTCGGTGTGATACCAAAGTTAAGACGGATACGTGAGATCACGGGAAACCTCACTTTAGCTCAGGATCTAGCTAAAACTAGCTAGCATCAGCTCCTCTATGAGCTAGATGAAGCTAGGGACTGGCACTGAAGCTCATCCAGCTCAACCTTGAACTGAATGATAGTGTTACTAGCTGCGGTACTGAGCTCAGCTGGAGTGAAGGTGGGGAGCTAGGTAGTTGGAGTGATAACTCTCTCTCCTAGGCAGAATGGGCACACACCCTTTCGTTTGATTCAAACTCTTTATGAGTTGTTTTCCCTCCAAAAACCATGGGACTTCATGGCAGTTTCCCTGGACCCCTCTGTCTGTATAAAGGAGACAATAGTGTGCAGAATACACACAGAAAACAGACATATATCCTAGCCTACGATTCTAAAGTGACTGGAGTATCTAAAGCCTAAGAACTTGAGTGGAGACGGTCTTATCCTCGGAAGGGATTTCCTGATACCCAAGGCTTGTAATGGTGGAAATACTCTTTTCGGAAAGTGGTACCCACGATTCTGTCTTGATCCTAAATCTCATCACCTATCAAAGCTGGAAGCATTATAACAAGGTGTGCAATGCATGATGCATGGTGGAAGTGCAAAATACCAAGGTGCAATGTATATAGTTGAACTGCACTGTACTAAGGTGCAATGTGCATGGTGCATAGTGGAAGTGCACCGTACCAAGGTGCACAGTGGGTAATGCATGATGGAAGTGCACCATACCATAGTGCATAATAAATGATAAATGGTGGAATTTTATCCTACTAATGTGCATTGTGCATAGTGGATGTCCATCATACTAAGGTGCATAGTGCAAGGTGGATGGTGGAAATGCACCATACCAAGATGTAATGTGCATAGTGGAAGTGTAGTATACCAAGGTGCACGGTCCATAGTGCGTAGTGGTATTGTACTTTACAAAGGTGAA
Source organism: Linum usitatissimum (assembly GCA_030674075.2). Lineage (NCBI taxonomy): Eukaryota > Viridiplantae > Streptophyta > Magnoliopsida > Malpighiales > Linaceae > Linum > Linum usitatissimum. Next base: position 385,287 of record JAUJYP020000273.1, on the reverse strand, counting down.
TTATACAAGCTGCATAGTGGAATAGTACCATACCAAGGCCAATCGAACTAAGTTGAAATATACCTTTCCATTCTGCTTAGTGCATAGTGCATAGTGGAAGTACACGATATGAAGTTGAATAGTGGAAATGTAAATGTGCATGGTGTATGGTTGCGGGTGGAAGTGTAGCATACCAAGGTGTACTAATCAAGGTGGATGTGCACCATACCAAGACGCACTATTCTAGGTGGTGTGGGGAAGTAGGACATGCCAACGTGCACTATGTATAGTGGAAATGCACTATACAAACGTGTGCGGTGCATAGTGTATGGTGTAAGTGCAAAACACTAAGGTGCAATGTATATAATGCAAGTGCATTGTACTAAGGTGACATGTGCATGGTGCATAATGGAAGTGTAACGTACCAAGGTGCACGGTGCATAATGCATGATTGAAGTGCATGATACCATAGTGCACACAATACATGATGAATTATGGAACTTCATCCTACTAATGTGCATGGTGCATAGCTGATGTCAACAAGACTAAGGTGCCAAGTTCTAGGTAGAGGTTGGAAGTGCACCAAACCAAGGTGAACTATACATAGTGGAAGTGCATTATAACAAGGTGTGGGATGCATAGTGCATGGTGGAAGTGTGAAATATTAAGGTGCAATGTGTATAGATGAAGTACACAATACAAAGGTGCAATGTGCATGGTGCATAGTGGAAGTGCACCGTACCAAGGTGGACGGTGGATAATGCATGATGGAAGTGCACCATACCATAGTGCACTGTAAATGATAAATGGTGGAATTTTATCCTACTAATGTGCATGGTGCATAGTGGATGTCCACCATACTAAGGAGCAGAGTGCAAGGTGGATGGTGGAAATGCACCATACCAAGGTGTATTGTGCATAGTGGAAGTGTAGTATACCAAGGTGCACAGGCCATAATGCATGGTAGTAGTGCACTTTACAGAGGTGAATTGTGCAAGTTGCATAGTGGAATAGTACCATACCAAGGTCAATAATATAAAGTGGAACTACACCTTTCCATGCTGCTTGTTGCATACTGCATAGTGGAAGTGCACGATATCAAGCCAAATTATGGGAATGTAAATGTGCACGGTGCATGGTTGATGGTGGAAGTGTAGCATACCAAGGTGTAGTAATCATGGTTGGTGGATATGCACCATACCAAGACGCATAGTTCTAGATGGATTGTGGAAGTGGGACATGCCTGTGTACTATGCATAGTGGAAATGCACTATACGAAGGTGGACAGTGCATAGTGCATAGTGGAAGAGCGAGATACTAAGTTGCAATGTATATTATGGAAGTGCATTGTAGTAAGGTGCAATGTGCCTGGTGCAAAGTGGAAGTACAACATACCAAGGTGCATGTTGCATAATGCATGATGGAAGCGCACCATACTATAGTGCATAGTACATGACGAATAGTGGAACTTTATCCTACTAATGTGCTTGGTGCATAGTGGATGTCAAGAAGCCTATGTTGCAAAGTTCTAGGTGGATGCTGGAATAGCACCATACCAAGGTGAACTATATAGAGTTGAAGTGCATTATAACAAAGTTTGGGTCGTATAGTGCATGGTGGAAGTTCAAAATACCAAGGTCCAATGTGTATAGTTGCAGTGCATTATACTAAGGTGCAATATGCATGGTGCATAGTAGAAGTGGACCGTACCAAGGTGCACGATGGATAATTCATGATGGAAGTGCAAATTAAATGATAAATGGTGGAATTTCATCCTACTAATGTGCATGGTCCGTAGTGGATGTACACCATACTAAGGTGCAGAGTGCAAGGTGGATGGTGCAAATGCACCATACCACGGTGTACTATGCAAAGTCGAAGTGTAGTATACCAAGGTGCACGGTCCATAGTGCATGGTGGTAGTGCACTTTACAAAGGTGAATTGTGCATGGTGCATAGTGGAATAGTACCAAACAAAGGTCAATCGTACTAAGTGGAACTACACCTTTCCATGCTGCTTGGTGCATAGTGCATAGTGGAAGTACACGATATGAAGCCGAATAGTGGAAATGTAAATGTGCATGGTGCATAGTTGATGGTTGAACTATAGCATACCAAGGTGTACTAATCATGGTGAATGTGCACCATACATAGACGTATAGTTCTAGATGGATTGTGGAAGTGGGACATGCGAAGGTGCACTATGCATAGTGGTTATGCACTATACCAATGTGCGCTGTGCATAGTGCATAGTGGAAGTGCGAAATACTATGGTGCATTATGTATAATGGAAGTGCAATGTAGTAAGGTCATATTTGCATGGTGCATAGTGGAAGTGCAACATACCAAGGTGCACGGTGCATAATGCATGATGGAAGTGCACCATACCATAGTACACAGTACATGATGAATCTGTGAACTTCATCCTACCAATGTGCATGGTGCACAGCTGATGTCAACAACACTAAGGTGCCAAGTTATAGGTTGGTGTTGTATGTGCACTATACTAAGGTGAACTATACATAGTGGAAGTGCATTATAACAAGGTGGGCGATGCATAATGCATGGTAGAAGTGTGAAATACCAAGGTGCAATGTGTATAGTTGAAGTGCATTATACTAAGGTGCAATGTCCATGGTGCATAGTGGGAGTGCACCGTACCAAGGTGCACGGTGGATAATGAATGATTGAAGTGCACCATACCACAGTGCACAGTGGTGGAACTTCATCTTACAAATATGCATGGTCCATAGTGGATGTCCACCATACTAAGGTGCAGAGTGAAAGGTGGATGGTGGGAATGCAACATTCCAAGGTGTACTGTGCATAATGGAAGGTAGTATACCAAGGTGGATGATCCATAGTGCATGGTGATAGTGCACTTTACAAAGGTGAATTGTCCGAGGTGCATAGTGGAATAGTCCCACAGCAAGGTTAATCTTGCTATGTCGAGCAACACCTTTCCATGCTGCTTGGTACATAGTGCATAGTAGAAGGGCAAGATATGAAGCCGACTGGTGGAAATGTAAATGTACACAGTGCTTGGTGGATGGTGGAAATTTGGAATAACTAGCTGTACTAATCATGGTGGACGTCCACCATACCAAGATGCACAGTTCTAGGTGGATTGTGGAAGTGGGACATGCCAAGGTGCACTATGCATAGTGGAAATGAACTATACCATGGTGAGCGATGCATAGTGCATAGTGGAAGTGCATAATACTAAGGTGCAATGTGTATAATGGAAGTGCAATGTAGTGAGGTGAAATGTGTATAGTGCATAATGGTAGTGAAACGTCCCAAGGTGCATGGTGCATAATGCATGATGGAAGTGCACCATACCACAGTACAAAGTACATGATGAATAGCAGAAGTTCATCCTACTAATGTGCATGGTGCACAGCCGATGTCAACAAGAATAAGGTGCCAAGTTCTAAGTTGATGTTGGAAGTGCACTATACCAAGGTCAACTATACATAGTGGAAATGCATTATAACAAGCTGTGTAACACATAATGCATGGTGGAAATGCGAAATACCATGGTGCAATGTGTATAGTTGAAGTTCTCTATACTAAGGTGCAATGTGCATGGTGCATAGTGGAAGTGAACCGTACCAAGGTGCACGATGGATAATGCATGATGGACGTGCACCATACCATAGTGCACAATAAATGATAAACGGTGGAATTTCATCGTACTAATATGCATGGTCCATAGTGGATGTCCACCATACTATGGTGCATAGTGCAAGATGCATGGTGGAAATGCACCATACCAAGGTGTACTATGCATTGTCGAAGTGTAGTATATCAAGGTGCAAGGTCCATAGTGCATGGTGGTAGTGCACTTTACAAAGGTGAATTGTGCAAGGTGCATAGTGGAATAGTACCATACCAAGGTCAATTATACTAAGTGGAACTACACCTTTGCATGCTGCTTGGTGCATAGTGCATAGTGGAAGTACACGATATGAAGCCGAATATTGGAAATGTAAATATGCATGGGGCATGGTTGATGATGGAACAGTACCATACCAAGGTGTACTAATCGTGGTGGATGTGCACCATACATAGACACACAGTTCTAGGTGGTTTGTGGAAGTGGGTCATGCGAAGGTGCACTATGCATGGTGGAAATGCACTATACCAATATGTGTGGTGCATAGTGCACAGTGGAAGTGCGAAATACTAAGGTGTGTTATGTATCATGGAAGTGCAATGTAGTAAGGTGAAATGTGCATTGTGAATAGTGGTAGTGCAACGTACCATGGTGCACGGTGCATAATGCATGATCGAAGTGAAACATACCATAGTACACAGTACATGATGAATAGTGGAAATTCATCCTACTAATTTGCATGGTGCACAGCTGATGTCAACAACACTAAGGTGCGAAGTTATAGGTTGGTGTTGAATATGCACTATACTAAGGTGAACTATAGATAGTGGAAGTGCGTTATAACAAGGTGTGCGATGCATAATGCATGATGGAAGTGAGAAATACCAAGGTGCAATTTGTTTAGTTGAAGTGCACTGTACTAAGGTTCAATGTGTATGGTGCATAGTGGGAGTGCACCATACCAAGGTGCACGGTGGGTAATGCATGTTGGAAGTGCACCATACCATAGTACACAGTGGTGGAATTTCATCTTATTAATATGCATGGTCCATAGTGGATGTCCACCATAATAAGGTGCAGAGTGAAAGGTGGATGGTGGAAATGCAACATACCAAGGTGTATTGTGCATAGTGGAGGTGTAGTTTACCAAGTTCCATGATCCATAGTGCATGGCGGTAGTGTACTTTACAAAGGTGAATTGTCCAAGGTGCATAGTGGAATAGTCCCATACCAAGGTTAATCATGCTATGTAGAACTATACTGTTCCATGTCGCTTGGTACATAGTGCATACTAGAAGTGCACGATATGAGGCCGACTAGTGGCAATGTAAATGTACACAATGCATGTTGGATGGTGGAAATGTGGCATAACAAGGTGTACTAATCATGGTGGACGTGCACCATACCAAGATGCACAGTTCTAGGTAGATTGTGGAAGTGGGACATGTCAAGGTGCACTATGCATAGTGGAAATGCACTATACCAAGGTGAGCTGTGCATAGTGCATAGCGGAAGTGCGTAATACCGAGGTGCAATGTGTATAATGGAAGTGCAATGTAGTAAGGTGAAATGTGCATAGTGTATAGTTGAAGTGCAACGTACCAAGGTGCATAGTGCATACTGCATGATGGAAATACACCATACCATAGTACACAGTACATGATGAATAATGGAAGTTCATCCTACTAATGTGCATAGTGCACAGCCGATGTCAGCAAGAATAAGGTGCCAAGTTCTAGGTTGGTGTTGGAAGTGCACTATACCAAGGTCAACTATACATAGTGGAAATGGATTATAACAAGGTGTGCGACACATAATGCATGGTGGAAGTGCGAATTACCAAGGTGCAATTTGTATAGTTGAAGTTCACTATACTAAGGTGCAATGTGCATGGTGCATTGTGGAAGTGCACCGTACCAAGGTGCACGGTGCATAATGCATGATGGAAGTGCACCATATCATAGTGCATAGTAAATGATAAATGGTGGAATTTCATCATACTAATATGCATGGTCCATAATGGTTGTCCACCTTACAAAAGTGCAGAGTGAAAGGTGGATGATGGAAATGCACCATACCAAGGTTTACTGTGCATAGTGGAAGTGTAGTATACCAAGGTGCAAGATCCATAGTGCATGGTGGTAGTGCACTTTACAAAGGTTAATTTCCCAAGGTGCATAGTGGAATAGTACCATACCAAGGTCAATCATGCTACATGTAACTATACCTTTCAATGATGTTTGGTGCATAGTGCGTAGTCGAAGTGCAGGATATGAAGCCGAATAGTGGAAATGTAAATGTGCACAATGCATGGTTGATGGTGGAAATGTACCATAACAAGGTGTACTAACCATGGAAGATGTGCACCATACCAAGACGCGCAGTTCTAGGTGGATAATGGAAGTGGGACATACCAACGTGCAGTATGCATATTTGAAATGCCCTATATCAAGGTGAGAGGTGCATAGTGCATACTGGAAGTGCAAAATATTAAGGTGCAATGTGTATAATGTAAGTGCAATGTAGTAAGGTGAAATGTGCATGGTGCTTAGTGGAAGTGCAACGTACCAAGGTGCACGGTGCATAATGCATGATGGAAGTGCACCATACCATAGTACACCATACATGATGAATAGTCGAACTTCATCCTACTAATGTGCATGGTGCACAGCTGATGTCAACAAGACTAAGGTGCCAAGTTCTAGGTTGATGTTGGAAGTGCACTATACCAAGGTGAACTATACATAGTGCACAGTAAATGAATGATAAATGGTGGAATTTCATCCTACTAATGTGCATGGTCCATAGTGGATGTCCACCATACTATGGTCCAGAGTGCAAGATGGATGGTTGAAATGCACCATACCAAGGTGTATTGTGCATAGTGGATGTGTAGTATACCAAGGTGCATGGTCCATAGTGCATGGCGGTAGTGCACTTTACAAAGGTGAATTGTGCAAGGTGCATAGTGGAATTATACCATACCAAGGTCAATCGTGCTACATGGAACTACAACTTTGCATGTTTCTTGGTGCATAGTGCATAGTGGAAGGGCACGATATGAAGCCGAGTAGTGGAAATGTAAATGTGCACGGTGCATGGTAGATGGTGGAAGTGAAGTATAATGGAAGTGCATTGTGGTAAGGTGCAATATGCATGGTGCATAGTCCAAGATGGAAGTGCACCCTATCATAGTGCATTATGCATGGTGAATGGTGTAATTTCATCCTACTAATGTGCATGTTGCATGGTGGACGGACAACATACTAAGGTGAAAACTGCAAGGTGGATGGTGGAAGTGCATCATATCAAGGTGCACTATGGATAGTGGGACTGCATTATAACATGGTGTGTGGTGCATAGTGCATTGTGGAAGGGCAAAATACCAAGTTGCAATTTGTATAGTTGATGTGCACAGTACTAAGGTGAAATGTGCATGGTGCATAGTGAAAGGTGCATGGTGGATAATGCATGATGGAAGTGCACGATACCATAGTGCATAGTAAATGATAAATGGTGGAATTTCATCCTACTAATGTGCATGGTGCATAGTTGATGTCCATCATACTATGGTGTAGAGTGCAAGGTAGATGGTGGAAATGCAACATACCAAGGTGTACTGTGCATAGTAGAAGTGTAGTATACCAAGGTGCACGGTCCATATTGCATGGTGGTAGTGAACTTTACAAAGGTGAATTATGCCATGTGTATAGCGGAATAGTACCATACCAAGGTCAATCGTGCTAAGTGGAAGTGTAACGTTCCATGTTGCATGGTGCATAATGCATGGTGGAAGTGCACCGTAAGAAATGTACAATATTGCACAATATATGGTGAATGGTGGAACATCATAATACTAATGAGCATGGTCGATAGTGGTTGTCCATCATACTAGGTGCAAAGTGCAAGATGGATGGTGGAAGTGCATTATACCAAGGTGTATTGTGCATAGTGGAACTGCATTATACCAAGTTGAATTGTTCAAGGTGTATAGTGGAATGGCACCATGCAAAGCTAAATCGTGCTAAGTGAAACTGCACCATTCCATTTTGAATGGTGCATAGTGCATGGTGGAAGTGAACCGTACTAAGACGCACAGTTCAAGGTGGATGCTGGACGTGTGCCATACCAAGGTGCATTGTGGAAAGTGGAAGTACATTATACCAAGGCGTGCGATGCATAGTGCATGGTGGAAGTGGAAAATACCAAAGTGAAATGTGTATAGTGGAACTGCACTATACTAAGGTGCAAGGTGCATGTTGCATAGTGGAAGTGCACCATACCATAGTGCACAATACATGATGAATGGTGAAACGTCATCCTACTAAGCTCCAGATGCATAGTTGATGTCCACCATACTACGGTGCAAAGTGTAAGGTGGATGGTGGAACTACATTTTACTAGGGTGTACTGTGCATAACAGAAGTGTAGTATACCAAGGGCACGGTCCATAGTGTATGGTGGAAGGGCACTTTACAAAGGTGAATATATAAGGAGCATAATGGAATTGTACCATACTAAGGTCCATATCACGAAATGGAAATGTACCATTTCATGTTGTATGGTGCATAATGCATGGTGGAAGTGCACCATATGAAGCTGAATAGTGGAAATGTATATGTGCATGGTGCATGGTTGCTAGTGGATGTGCATCATATCATGGTGTACTGTTCATGGTGGAAGTGCACTGTAGCAAGAGGCACGGTTCAACGTGGATTTTGGAAGTGCACCATACCAAGATACATTGTGCATATGGTAAATCCACTATGCAGCTTGCACAATTCACCTTTGTAAAGTACACCTCCAATATTCACCTTGGTATACTGCACTTCCACTATGCAAAGTACACCTTGGTATGATGCACTTCCACCATCCACCTTGCACATTATTAGTATGAAGTTCCACCATTCATAAGGTATTATGCATTATGGTATCATTTCTTTCCATCATGCACTATGCATTGTGCACCTTGGTACGGTGCACTTCCTCTATGCACTATGCACATTGCAACTTAGTACAATGCACTTCCACTATACACATTGCACCTTGGGATTTTGCACTTCCACTACACACTATGCACCAATACATAGTGAATGGTTGAACTAAATCATACTAATGTGCATGGTGCATAGTGGTTGTCCACCGTACTAAGGTGTAAAGTACAAGATGGATGGTGGAAGTGCATTATACCAAGCTGTACATTGCATAATGGAAGTGCACTATGATATGTGCACCATATGAAGCTAAATATTGTTTAAATGTGCATGTTTCATGGTAGAATTGCATCATACCAATGTGTATAGTTCATGGTGGAAATGCACCATACCAAGAGACACATGTCAAGGTGGATTGTAGAACTGCGCCATACCAAGATGCACTGTACATGGTGGAAGTGCACTATACCAAGGTGCAATGTATATAGTGGATGTGCGATGTACTAAGGTGCATGGTGCATAGTGGAAGTATACCGTACTAAGGTGCACAGTGTATAATGCATGATGTAAGGGTACGATACCATAGTGCACATTACATGATGAATGGTGGAACTTTATCCTATTAATGTTAATGGTGCGTAGTGGATGTGGACCGTACTAAGGTGCAAAGTGCAAGGTGGATGGTGGAAGTGCATCATACCAAGGTCTACTGTGGATAGTGGAAAAGCACTATACCAAGGTGCATGTGCATAGTGCATTGTGGAAGTGCACTTGACAAAGTTGAATTGGGCAAGGTGCATAGTGGAATTGTACCATACCAAGGTCCATCTTGCTAAGTACAAGTCCACCATTCCATGCTGCATGGGTCATAGTGCATGGTGGAAGTGCACTCTACAAAGGTGAATTGTGCAAGGTGAATAATGGAATTGTTGCCTACCAAGGTCCATCATGCTAAGTGGAAGTGCATCATTCAATGATGCATGGTGCATAGTGTTGGAAATGCATAGTGGAAAGGTAAATAACTATTATGCATGGTGCATGGTTTATGGTGGAAGTGAACCATACCAAGACGAACAAGGGAAGGTGGATAGTGGAAGTGCACCATACCAAGGTGAACTTTAAATAGTGCATCACGAAAGTGCACCATACCATAGTGCAGAATACATTGTGAATGGTGGAGTTGCATTATACTAATGTGCATGGTGCAAAGTGGTTGTCCGTCGTACTATGGTGCACTGTGCAAGGTGGATGGTGGAAGTGCATCATACCAATATGTACTATGCAGAGTGGAAGTGCATTATAACAAGGGGCACGGTGCGTAGTGCATTGTGGAAATGAAATTTACCAAGGTGAATTATGCATGATACATAGTGGAATTGAACCATGCCAAGGTCCATCGTGTTAAGTGGAAGTGCACCATTCCATTTTGCATGGTGCATAGTGCATGATTGAACTGCACCATAACAAGCTGCATAGTGAAAATGTGTTGTACTAATGAGCACAATGCATGGTTGATGGTGGAAGTGCATCATACCCAGGTGTACGGTTCATGGTGGAAGTGAACCATACCAAGATTCACAGTGCAAGGTGGGTGTTGGAAGTGCACCATACGAAAGTGCACTGTAAAATGGAAGTGCATTATGCCAAGGCGTGCGGTGCATAGTGCATGGTGGAAGTGCAAACTACAAAGGTGTCTGTATAGTAGAAGTGCCCTGTACCAAGGTGCAAAGTGCATAATATAAAAACACCATACCAATCGGGATGATGTGTAGTGCATGATTAAAGCACACCATACCATAATGTACAATACATGTGAATGGTGGAACAGTAGCATACTTATGTAAATGGTGCATACTGGTTGTCCAGCATACTAAGGTGTAAAGTGCAAGTTGGTTGGTGTAAGTGCATCATACCAAGGTGTACTATGCATAGTGGAAGTGCACTATTCCAAGGTGCACTGTTCATAGTGTATTTTGGAGGTGCACTTTACCCAGGTGAATAGTGCAAGGTACATATTCGAATTGTACCACACTAAGGTCCATCATGCTATGTGCAAGTGCACCGTTCCATGTTTCATGTTGCATAGTGCATGTGGATGTGCACCAAAAGAAGTTTCATAGTGGAAATGTACTATACTAATGTGCTAGGTGCATAGATCATGGTGGTAGTTCATCATACCAAGGTATACAGTTCAAGGTGGATGGTGGAAGTGCACTATACGAAGGTGCACAGTCGATAGTGCATAGTTAAAGTGCACTTTAAAAAGGAGAATTGTGCAAGGTGCATATTGGAATTGTACCATACCAAGGTCCATCATTCTAAGTGGAACTACACCATTCCGTGATGCATGTTGTATAGTGCATGACGGAAGTGCATAGTGGAAATGTAAAGTACTATTATGCACGGTACATGGTTCATAGTGGAAGTATATCGTACCAAGTTATGCGATTCAGAATGGAAGTGCACCGTACGAAGAGCCATAGTACAAGGTGCATGGTGGAAGTGAAAAATACCAAGGTGCAATATGAAAGTGGAAGTGCACTATACCAAGGTGCAAGGGGCATAATGGAAGTGCATCGTACCAACTTGGACAGTGCATAGTGCATGATGAAAGTGCACCATATTATAGTGCACAATACATAATAAATGGTGGAAATGCATCATATGAAGGCCCACCGTGTATAGTGGACGTGCGCTATAACAAGGTTCAAGGTGCATTGTGCATGGTGTAAGTGCACCATATCAAGTTGTATGGTGCATAGTGCATGATCCAAGTGCACCATACCATAGTGTATGGTGCATGGTGAATATCGGAACTGCATCATACTAATTTGCATGGCGTATATTTGAAATGCACCGTACAATGATTCAAAGTGCAAGGTGGATGGTGGAAGTGCACCATACCAAGGTGTAATATCTATAGTGGAAGTGTACTCTACAATGACGCATGGTCGATTTTTCATGATGGAAGTACATCGTACTAAGGTGAACTGTGCAAGGTTCATGGTGGAATCGCACCATACCAAGGTGCACCTTGCATAGTTGACATCCACCGTTCCATGGTGCATGGTTCATAGTGCATGGTGGAACTGAACCATATACACCTGCACTATGCGTAGTGGAAATTTACTATACTAATGTGCACAGTGCATGGTGCATGGTGCGTGGTGGAAGTTCATCGTACCACGATACAGAGTGTATGTTAAAAGTGCACCATACTTAGACGTAAAGTGGAAAGTGGACTATGGAAGTGCACCATACCAAGGTGCACTAGGCATAGTGGAAGTGCAACATACCAAAGTGCACAGCGCACAATGCATGGTGGAAGGGAAAAATACCATGGTGTACTATGTATGGTGGACGTGCGCAATAACAAGGTTCAATGTGCATTGTGCATTGTCGAAGTGCATCATACCAAGTTGCACGGTGTATAGAGTATGATTGATGTGCACCATACAATAGTGCATGGTGGATGGTGAATGGTGGAACTACATCATAATAATTTGCATGGTGTATATTGGAAGTGCATCGTACTAAGTTCCAAACTCCAAGGTGGATGGTGGAAGAGCACCATACTAGGTTGTAATGTGCATAGTGGAATTGCACTGTACAATAGTGCACGGTCAATAGTGTTTGGTGGAAGAGCATCATACCAAGGCGAACTGTGCAAGGTTCTTGGTAGAATCGCATCACACCAAGTTGCACCATGCATAGTGAAAGTGCACCTTTCCAAGCGACATGATGAATAGTGCATGGCGGAAGGGCACCATACGAAGCTCCACTATGCATAGTGGAAATGCACTATACAAATGTACATGGTGCCAGGTGCATGGTGGCAGTGCATCGTACAAAGATGCACAGTGGATGTTGAAAGTGCACCGTACTTAGGCACAAATTGGAAAGTGGATGGTGAAAGTACACCATACCAAGATGCACTAGGCATAGTGGAACTGCAATATACCAAAGTACACAATGCATAGTAGATGGTGGAAGTGCAAAATACCAAGGTGCACTATGTATAGTGGGCGTGCGTTATAACAAGGTTCAAGGTGCATTATGCATTTTCGACGTGTGTATAGTGCATGATTGAAGTGTACCATACCAGAGTGCACAGTGCATAGCGAATGGTTGAACTGCATTTTACTAATTTTTATGGTGTATATAGGACATGCACCATACTAAATTCCAAACTGCAAGGTGGATGGTGGAACTGCACCATACAAGGGTGTAATGTGCACAGTGTAAGTGGATTGTATAACAGTGCACGTTCAAAAGTGATTAGTGGAAGAGCATCGTATCAAGGCGATCTGTGTATAGTGCATGATTGAAGTGCAAAATACCAAGGTCCACTATGTATAGTGGACGTGCGCTATAACAAGATTCAAGGTGCATTGTGCATGGTGCAAGTGCACCATATCAAGTTGTATGCTGCATAGTGCATGATGCAAGTGCACCATACCATAGTGTATGGTGCATGGTGAATGGCGGAACTGCATCATACTAACTTGCGAGGCATATATTTGAAATGCACCATACAAAGGTGGAAAGTGCAAGGTGGATGGTGGAAGTGCACCATACCAAGTTGTAATGTGCATAGCGGAAGTGCATGGTACAACGGTGGATGGTCCATAGTGCATGGTTGAAGAACATAGATCAAGGTCCACTGTGCAAGGTACAAATTGGAATCACACCATACCAAGATGTACCTTGCAAAGTCAAAGTGCTCCTTTTCAAGCAGCATGGTGCATAGTGGATGGAGGTAGGGTAACATACGAAGTTGTGCTCTGCATAGTGAAAATGCACTAATCTAATGTGGATGGTGCATTGTGCATGGTACCAAGGTGGATGGTGGAAGTTCACCATACCAAGGTGCACTGGGCATAGTACAAGTGCAATACACCAAAGTGCACAATGCATAGTGCATGGTGCAAGTGCAAAATACCAAGGTGCACCTCGCATAGTATAATTGCACCATTGCAAAATGCATCGTGCATAGTGCATGGAGGAAGTGCACCATAGGAAGATGCATTTTACAATTGTGCATGGTGCATGATGACTGGTGGATCTATATCATACTAATTTTCATGGTGTATATTGGACATGCACGGTACTATGGTGCAAAGTGAGAGGTGGATCGTGGATGTGCACCATACCAAGGTGCAATATGCATACTGGTAGTGCATGGTACAACGGTGCATGGTCCATAGTACATGGTGGAAGAGCATCATAACAAGGTGAATTGTGCAAGGTATATTGTGGAATTGCACTATACCAAGGTGCACCTTTACAAGTGGTATGGTGCTTAGTGCATGGACGAAGGTCACCATATGAAGTTGCACTCTGCATAGTGTAAATGCATTATACTAATGTGCACGAAGCATGATGGAATAGCATCGTACCAAGGTGCACAGTGCATGTTCAAATTGCACCATACTTAGACGCAAAGTAGAAAGTTGCTTGTGGAAGTGCACCATATCAAGGTGTACTAGGCATAGGAGAAGAGTAATATACCAAAGTGCATAGTGCGTAGTGCATCGTGGAAGTCCAAAATACCAAAGTCCACTATGTATAGTGGATGCACACAATAACAAGGTTCAAGGTGTATTGTCTACGGTGTAAGTGTACCATACCAACTTGTACGATGCATAGTGCATGATGCAAGTGCACCATACCATAGTGCATGGTGCATGGTGAATGCTAGTACTACATCAAACTAATTTCAATGGTTTATGTTGGAAATGCATCGTACTAAGGTGCAAAGTGCGAAGTGGATGGTGGAAGTGCATCATACCAAGGTGTAATGTGCATAGTAGAATTGAATGGTACAACGGTGCATGGTTCACAATACATGGTGGAAGAGCACCGTAACAAGGTGAACTGTGCAAGGTACATTGTGGAATCGCACCATACCAAGGTGCACCTGATAAAGTTGAAGTGCACCTTTACATCTGGCATGGTGCATAGTGCTTGGACGAAGGGCACCATACAAAGTTGCCCAGTGCATAGTGGAAATGGCCTTTACTAATGTGCACAGTGCATGGTAAAAGAGCATGATACAAGGTGCACAGTGCATGTTGAAATTGCACCATACTTAGACGCAAAGTGGAAAGTTGATCGTGAAAGTGCACCATACCAAGGTGCACTTGGCATAGCAGAAGAGTAATATAACAAAGTGCATAGTGCATAGTGCATGGTGGAAGTCCAAAATACCAAAGCCCACTGGTTATAGTTGACGTGCGATATAACAAGGTTTAAGGTGCATTTTGTACGGTGCAAGTGTACCATACCAAATTGTAAGATGTATAGTGCATGATGCAAGTACACCATACCATAGTGCATGGTGCATGGTGAATGATGGAACTACATCAAACTAATTTCAATGGTATATATTGGAAATGCACTGTGCTAAGGTGCAAAATTCGAGGGGGATGGTGGAAGTGCACCATACCAAGGTGTAATCAGCATAGTGGAAGTGCATGGTAA
The DNA here is from genome assembly GCA_030674075.2 of Linum usitatissimum. Lineage (NCBI taxonomy): Eukaryota > Viridiplantae > Streptophyta > Magnoliopsida > Malpighiales > Linaceae > Linum > Linum usitatissimum. The sequence goes on along the minus strand of JAUJYP020000273.1, from coordinate 370,272 downwards.
AACAGGGCATGGTGCCTAGTACATGGTGGAAGAGCATCATACCAATGTTAACCATGCAAGGTACATTGTGGAATCGCACCATACCAAGGTGCACCTGGTGTAGTTGAAGTGCACCTTTACAACTGGCATGGTGCATAAAAGAAGGGCACCATACAAAGTTTCCCAGTGCATAGTGGAAATTCCCTATACTAATGTGCATGGTGTATGGTGGAATAGCATCGTACCAAGGTGCACAGTGCATGTTGAAATTGCACCATACTTAGACGCAAAGTGGAAAGTTGATAGTGGACGTGCACCATACCAAGGTGCACTTGGCATAACAGAAGAGTAATATAACAAAGTGAATAATGCATAGTGCATGGAGGAAGTCCAAAATACCAATGTCCACCGTGTATAGTTGACGTGCGCTATAACAAGGTTGAAGGTGCATTTTGTATGGTGTAAGTGTACCATACCAAGTTGTACGATGCATAGTGCATGATGGAAGTGCACCATAACTTAGTGCATGGTGCATGGTGAATGATGGAACTACATCAAACTAATTTCAATGTTGTATATTGGAAATGCACTGTACTAAGGTGAAAAGTGCGAGGTGGATGGTGGAAGTGCACCATACCAAGCTGTAATGTGCATAGTGGAAGTGCATGGTACAACGGTACATGGTCTATAGTACATGGTGGAAGAGCATCTAACAAGGTGAACTGTGCATGGTACATTGTGGAATCGCACCATACCAAGGTGCATCTGGTATAGTTGAAGTGAAACTTTACAAGTGGCATGGTGCATAGTGCATGGACGAAGGGCACCATACTTAGTTGCCCAGTGCATAGTGAAAATGCCTTATACTAATGTGCACGGTGCATGGTGGAAGAGCATCGTACCAATGTGTACAGTGCATGTTGAAAGTGGACCTTACTTAGATGCAAAGTGTTGCATAGTTAAAGTGCACCTCTACAAGCGGCATGGTGTATAGTGCATTGAGTAAGGGCACCATACGAACTTGCACTTTCTATAGTGGAAATGCACTATACGAATGTACATGGTGCATGGTGGACGAGCATCATACCCAGGTGCATAATTCATGTTGAAAGTGCATCGTGGAAGTGCACCAAACCAAGGTGTGCCATGTATAGTGCATGGTTCATAGTGCATGGTGGAAGAGCATCATACCAAGGTGAACTATTCAAGGTTCATTGTGGAATCGCAACATACCAAGGTGCACCTTCCATAAGGAAGTGCACCTTTCCAAGTGGCATCATGCATTGTGCATGGAGGAAGGGCACAATATGGAGCCACACTTTGTAAAGTGGAAATGCACTATACTATTGTGGATGGTGCCTAGTTCATGGTGGAAGTGCATCATACCAAGGTGCATAGTGCATGTTGGAAGTGCACCATACCAAGCTGTAATATGCACAGTAGAAGAGCATTGTAAAATGGTGAATGGTCCATAGTGTATGGTGGAAGTGCATCATACTAAGATGAAATGTGAAAGGTTTATGGTGGAATCGCACGATACCAAGATCGACCTTGCTTAGTTAAAGTGCACCGTTCCAAGCTGCATGTTGTATCGTGCATGGAGGAAATGCACTATACAAAACTACATTGTGCATAATAGAAATACAATATACTAATGTGCATGGTGCATGGTGCCTTGTGGAAGTGCATCGTACCAAGGTGCAAAGTGCATGTTTGAATGGCACCGTACTTATATACAAAGTGAAAGGTGGATGGTGGAAATGAAACATAACAAGGTGTATTGGGCATATTGGAACTGCAATATAAATAAGGTGCACAGTGCACAGTGCATGGTTGAACTGTAAAATAACAAGGTGCACTATGTATAGTTAAAGTGCACTATAACAAGGTTCAAGGTGCATTGAGCATGGTCAAAATGCACCGTACCAACTTGCACGATACGTAGTGCATGATGAAAGTTCAGCGTACCATATTACACAATGCATGGTGAATAGTAGTATTGCATCATACTAATTTCCATGGTGCATATTGGAAGTCCATCGTACTAAAGTGGAAAGTGCAAGGTGGATGGTGGAAGTGCACCATACCAAGGTGTAATGTGTATTTTGAAAGTGCGCTAAACAACGGTGCATGGTGCAAAGAGTATGGTAGAAGTCCATCGTACCAAGGTGCACTATGCAAGGTTCATGGGGAAATTGCACCATACCAAGGTGTACCTTGCATAGTTGAAGTGCACCGTTCCAAGCTGTATGGTGCATCATGCATGCAGGAAGTGTATCATACGAAACTGCACTATGCATAGTGGAAATACAATATACTAACGTGCATAGTGCATGTTGGAAGTGCATCGTACCAAGGTGTACAGTGCATGTTCGAAGTGTACCGTACTTATAGATAAAGTGAAACATGGATGGTGAAAATACACTATACCAAGGTGCATTGGACATATTAGAAGTGTAATATACCAAGGTTCATGGTGCATGGTGGAAGTGCAATATAACAAGGTACGCTCTGTATAGTGGAAGTGCACTATAATAAGGTTCAAAGTGCATTGTACATGGTGTAAGTGCATTGTACCAACTAGCACGGTGCATAGTGCATGATCGAAATGAATCATACCATAGTGCACGATGCATGGTGAATGGTGGACCTCAATCATACTAAGGTGCAAAGTGCCAGATGGATGGTCGAAGTGCACCATACCAAGGTATAATGTGCATAGTAGAGGTGCATTGTACAATGGTGAATGGTCAGTAGTGTATGGTGGAAGTGCATCATCCCAAGGTGAAATGTGAATGTTTTATGGTGGAATGGCATGATGCCAAGGTCCACCTTGCATAATGGAAGTGCATCGTTCCAAGTTGCATGATGCATTGTGCATGGAGGAAGTGCACTATACGAAACTACATTGTGCATAGTAGAAATACAATATACTAATGTGCATGGTGCATGGTGGAAGTACATCGTACCAAGGTGCATAGTGCATATTTGAAGTGCACCGTACTTATAGAGAAAGTGAAATGTGGATGGTGGAAATACACTATACCAAGGTGCATTGGACATATTGGAAACACAATATACCAAGGTGCATCTTGCATAGTGCATGATAGAAGTTAAAAATACCAAGGTGCACTGTGTATAGTGGAAGTGCACTATACCAAGGTTCAAGGGGCATTCAACATGGTGTAAGTGCACCGTACCAAGTAGCAGAATGCATAGCGCATGATGTAAGTGCATCATACCATAGTGCACGATGCATGATGAATGGTGGAACTTCATCATACCATAGTGCACGGTGCATGGTGCATATTGGAAGTGCACCGTACTAAGGTGCGAGGTACAAGGTGGATGGTCGAAGTGCATCATACCAAGGTGTAATGTGCATAGTGGAAGTCCACTATACAACGGTTCATGGTCCATAGTGCATGGTTGAAATGCATCATACCAAGATAAACTCTACAAGGTTCATGGTGGAATTTCACGATACCAAGGTCCACCTTGCATAGTAAAAGTGCATTGTTCCATGCTGCATGGAGCATCGTGCATGGAGGAAGTGCACCATACGAAACTACATTGTGTATCGTATAAATACTATATACTAATATGCATGGTGCATGGCGGAAGTGCATCGTACCAAGGTGCATAGCGCATGTTCTAAGTGCATCGTACTTCTATACAAAGTTAAAGGTGGATGGTGAAAATGCACCATACGAAGGTGCATTGGGTATATTGGAAGTGCAGTAGACCAAGGTGCATAATTCATAGTGCAGGGTGGAAGTGAAAAATACCAAGGTGCACTATGTATAGTGAAAGTGTACTATAACAAGGTTCAAGGTGTATTGTGCATAGTGTAAATGCACGGTACCCAGTTGCACGGTACATAGTGTGTGATGGAAGTGCACCATACCACAGTGCACGGGGCATGGTGAATAGTGGAACCGCATCATACTAGTTTGCATAGTGCATATTCTAAGTGCACCGTACTAAGGTGCAAAGTGAAAGGTGGATGGTGGAAGTGCACCATTTCAAGGTATAATGTGCACTATGAATGTGTAGTGTACAATAGTGCATGGTCCATAGTGCATGGTGGATGTGCATCCTACCAAGGTGAACTGTGCAATGTTCACGGTGGAATTGCACCATAGCAAGGTGCACCTTGTATAGTGGAAATGGATCGTTCCAAGCTGCTTGGTGCATGTGCATGGAGAAAGTGCACCATATGATGATGCACTCTGTATAATGGAAATCCACTATATTAATGTACACGGTGCATGGTGCATAGTGGATGTGCATCGTGCCAAGGTGCATAGTTCATGTTCAAACTGCACCGTACTTCGACACAACGTGAAAGGTGCATGGTGGAACTGTACCATACCCGAGTGAATTTGCATATTGGAAGTGCAATATACCAAATTTTGATGATGAGAGAAGACCCTCCACCAGGTTTGAGAGGATTCGGCGCAGCAGAGAAGACAAAGGTGCAAAATCACTCAAAATCGTACTCGTCGGGATCTCCGTATCAAGAAGATTTGAGCCAGAGCCCAAACAAAGACACTTTGCTCGAACCATCTCTAGACTAGATGTAGTTTTGTGATAGTGAAGTCCATCCATGTTGTCTAGAGCATCCAGTTGAAGAGTCAGGCTCAAAGCCTCCGAGTGGACTCACTACGGTGATGTCGGTGCCATCGAAATGAGGCCTCTTGCATCCATTCAAGCCCGGACCAGTTATCTCGACAAAGAAGTTCAAAGAAATCCAAGGGGCTGCCTTGGATGTGTTAGAGGCCAAAGAAATGGTTTAAAACTTCCACCAAGTGCACACTAGTCCGTTTCAGAGCTTAAATGGCCCTCTATCTTTTATCCACGTATTAGTAGTAATTCGGGCTTAATATTCAGACTTTTTAGTGTTAGTTAAGGCTTAAGAACTCCTTGGCTGAATTCCATCCTTGGGGACCATCGGTTAACCTAGTCGAATTGCTGGTGAAATGGTAAACACGCGATCACCCTTTTCATCATAAATCGCATCATAAATGCTCCACTTGCCCAGAAATGACTTGGACCCATAGAGAAATCCTAATTCATTGAGCCTTTTGATATAATAAAATAGAATGACGCAAGGGCACCCTATTCTAGAAGACCAAACTATGTCACTGAATAAATCCTCCGCTACTAACTATAGCGGGTCGAGGGGTCCTTCTTCATCCATAGCTTGCTGTTCAAACACCAATTTGTAGATAAATTTCTTTTCAAGGATAGAAAAAGATCCATTTTTCATCATATCTAAGGGACTCCTTGGTTCGGGCCGACGAAGCAATGGCACTCGATCATTATCAAACCGACTGCAATCTTTTTCATATGTGAGGATCCCACCAGAGCGCCTTCTAGCTCTAATAGGCCATGAACTAGATCAGAATCATTCTCAACAACTTTATACTAGCGATCCAAGTGTTTTCATTGGATCTGGGTAGAGACCAACGGTCATGAGCAACCGGTCTGGTAAAACAACTCAAAAGATAAAGAAGCATCGTTAATTTCTTCATGCTCATTGCAAGTTCATGGTAGCATTTGTATAGATAAGGTTCTTCTATCTCACATGAATTCTTCTTGATATATAGGATCAATGGGGGAATTACTTAGAAATAGATTTTGTGCAAGAGCCCTTCCTATCTTGTAGAAAAGGATCCCATGATCTTGAACTGATCTTACCATGCCTCGCAACTCCCATGTTTTTCTATGAAGAACATATCAAATTATATTAGTGTCTACCATTGATTTCTTATGTGTAATACTAATTGATAGGGTTGTATTAGTAAGTGCTACAACATCTTCTATAGTGGAGCACATGTGTATGGACCCGAATCCCTTAGTATGGAGCATTTTCTTTTCCAAGTGAAATCTCCTAGTATATAAAAGAGTGAAAAACAAATTTTGTGGTCGTGGAATAATAAGTGTTTGTATCTTAATGCATGTATGTAGCTGATTCGGGGCTATTAGAGCGAGATTTACTTTTTGCGGAATATGAGTCGAAGCAATAACAAGAATATTTTGGGTGGAAGATATTTCACAATACCTGTAGAAATGTTTCACAAATAGACCTAGGGATTAGTAATTGGACTTCTTTGCATCCAGCTCATGAATGATTGGAACCCATATTATGCTAGGAGACATTGCTTTTGCGTATTGGAATTCAAGGGCATTGTAAATTTTATCTAGTTCCGGCGTCATCTACATATTCATGGTCTTTCGAGTCTCCCACTCTGTATCAAAGATGATATCATGAACATAAATATCCTCATGAACATCAATAGTTTCATCACTATGAAAATCTAAATTCTCACACAAATCCTCATCAATAGGCAAATCCTGAAACTTATACTAGTTAACAGTTAACTTGTTTAGAAATAACCTAATTAAAGGAAGATAGGAGTTTTCCGCTAGGTATTTGACCAAATAGGATCGTTCCGATCCTAGAGAACCTATCAATAAAATCAATAAAATACCACTAGAGGGGGATAGGGCTAAGCGGAGCGAAAAAAGATTTTTGGTAAATGAAAACTATTTGCCCCATACGAGGTTTCTGAAAAAGTGATTGTCTGATAATGAGCAAAAAATATATCTTTCCGCTAAACAGAGTGCATTGAACTCATAATTCATTAGAATTTTTTTATGAATGTCAACTAAGGATCGTAAGTAAATTTCTCCCGACTCTTCAATCATTTGATAACCAGAGTCGTTCTTTGATAAATGATCACTATGACCCAGACTTAATAGAATTTGATCAATCCTTTTTTCTGTTGTTAAGGTGACGAAATGACGGAATAAATCTCTTTCTTTATCCTCAACCAACTCACTGGTCGCGATAAAGGTTCTATTGGATCATCAATCCAATCACTATTCACGTGTTTTTTATTACAAACCAAAAAAGAGCCTTACTGTTAAGGCTTAGATGTCTTGTATTTATCGAAAAAGTTATTCAATTAATGGGATTTGGTATGATACTTATTAGATCGATGATATTGATATTCCAACGCGTTTATTATTAAAGCATATTGATTTAACGCCATAAGCGGGACCACCACCCCGTAACATGTTGCGTATTTTTTCTAGGAAATCTCCTAATTGTTCTAGAGAAACTAGAAAGAGATTCTTTAAAGAATTCCGTTCAGATAGAGGATGCATATCCATAAGTTTTTGTTACTCAATCATGTATGATGGAATCATAAAGGGTTTGACCTTTTCGAACTCGGTCGCTAACTCAATATAGGCTCGGGAAGTAACGAGAATCTGTATACAAACAAGATATCCAACAACAAGAAGAAGGAAAATGGTTGATTATACCAACTCTCCAACATTTGGGGATATCATATGTTTTCATATCAATGGTCGCTGATGAAGCATTTTTGCGGGCTGAAGAAAATAAAAATTAGGGAATCAATTACTCGAAATCTCACTTATCAGATCCCTTTGGGAAAGACCCAATATTTTATTAAGAATTCACCCTCATCCATGCATAATATCACGAAAAATGGATTCAAATATTTTAATGCTACTTAGTATCAGTAATAAGTATGAAACGATCTCTAAAAATAGAAATGTTAGATATTTGTACCCTGTCGAAGTAAGGAACCACAACATATATTTTTTGAATCGATTCCATTTTGAGAGAATTGAAAAAGTAGTATCTCGTCGAAGAATCAATTCTATCGCTACGAACGAACTGTTCATATCAAATTGGAAAATAGTATCTCTCCAAAAAGGCATGTTTTTTTACAGCGGCACAAGAAAAAAAAATTGTTATGAATGAACAAGGTATTTAAGAATTGTCCATATGTAAAATCATAATTTTTTATACGGGCCTTATCCACATAAAAAGAAATCTTTTCTTACAAGAGAAAGGGGACAGATGTAAATTATTCAAAAATCAAAGTCGTTTTGCTTTATAAAAAGTAGATATCAAGAAACTTCAATCAAATGGTTTCACGGGATTTAGACAATTGTCTTGATGGTGGAATATCCTTTCGAAATATGAAGAATTCGTGTTATCAAAAGATTTCCTGTTGAAGAAAAATTGTGATATGGCTCCTCGATTGATCTTCGATTTTCCGGAAGTATCTTGATCGAGGGGTTTTCATTTTTTCAAAAGAAGGATTCGAACATATAAATGGGGATATTCCCGAAACTCGCAAATCAAAAAGGAAGTGAGTTAGACAAAAAAATAAATGACACTGACTTGAACCAATCCTTATCCCAATGGAATTAAGTACCATCTTAAGTAAGGGCACAAATTTCAGTGACTCGGGCACAAATTTAAGTGACTTTGGCACAGAGAAAATAAGTAAGCTAGCTATCAAATAACTTTGGCACATTTCCTCATAAAAAGAAAGTGACTTAGCAAAATCTTTTTTTGGCACATTTCCTCATAAATGAAATGTTCCAAATGTTTATGAAAATTCTTGAACCCATTAGACTATTTGGCCCTAGATGCATTAGGATTCTAGGTTATAGATCTATCAGTTCCAGAAAGAAAACCAATAAGATCGAACCCTTTTTTCTTATGGATTTTTTTAAAATTTTGATAAATGTTGGTTGATCGTATAACTCATTAGAGTTCTATGATTCGGAGTATCATTTTCTATTTGATCTCTTTGAATTCCATATTGAAAGTTGCAATCCGATCTATTCATTTACAAGAATTGATTCAATACATTTTTTATATACCCATAGGTGTTATATTGGATTTGAATCAGATTTCTGATCAATCTGTATTGATTGACTGCCACGACCCTTTTTATGATCCTTCCATAAAATAATTCATTCTCTTCATAAAAAATAGGAGGTAAAATCAATAAAAATTTCTTCGATTCATCCCTAGAGTTGAATACCACATTCAATAATTGTTTTTTATCCAATCCAATAAAAAATAAAATCCTTTATCATACACCCGGTCAGCCTTGGTTATTAATAAAATGAAAAGATTTGTCATTTCTTGAAATTTCTCTTCTACTTCGGAGTCTCATCCCGAATCTGAAGAAATCGAATGAATTGAGACAGTTTTTTGTAAATGACTAATGATCTTGAATAGATTTAATATTTCTTTCGTTTTTGCTCGCCTCAAAGCGACAAAAGAAACATTTTGTTCTTTCTTTTTCTTTAACAATTTAGGATCTCTAGCTGGCTTACAGGAGCATTCGAACACAGATGAAGTTCTTACAATGGATCAGACAAAAAAGAACAAATGGATATTGTAGGACTCCCAATAACTTCTTCGATTTCTTTCGGAGGGAAATGCTTATTCATCTCCTTCTCACCTTCCGTGAATAGTCTGTCCATTGGGGAATATCCAGATTGATCAGAAGATCCCTTCAATTGGCTAGACTCGTTACAGATCAGATCATCCATCTCTTTGTAATCCAAAAAAGAGCTGTCATAAATCTATTTTTTTCTTTTGGAAGAAAAGGGAGGGAAACAATCAATCTATTGATATTAAAACACCAAAACAATTATTTCAATGTATCATTTTTGGGTCCAATGGAATTTATAGGTATAGGAAGAAACCCTCTAAAAAGAAATTCTTTCTTTTGATAAAATTTAAATTTTTAAGATGAATTATACCCTTGATCCGAGTGCTTAATGAACCCTATAAATTGTGTGAAAGTGAGAGAATCCAAATTCGCAAGTTTAAGAGTTTTATAAAGCGCTCTTGATTGAAAAATATTCGAATGAAAAATACTAGTAATTTTAATTTAGTCTATGAAAAATCGGGAGAAGTCTCCAACTCTCGCAAGAGTCCTCTTAACTCCACTACAAGCCAAAAATAGAAATCATAACTCCGATTTCTACATCTCAGTAATTGATTTTTGCTTCTCATAGGAATCTCAACCGCCGTTTTTTAAATTTTAATCATCCCAGTATAAAAACCCATTTTATGAATTTTAATCATAAAATAAAAATATATATATTACATTATTCGTGTATTATATATGTAATTTTATAATGATGATGGGCCCGGATGAATCAAACTTGCTTTAATATTACTACTCTATCTTCCATTTTCATTATATACTTCCAATTTCTTTTTAGAATATAAAGAATGGACTTATTCTTTGACATTGTGTTCTTTATTGTTTTCATTTTCTTTCAAATTGTTCATGGTTACCAAACACCCTCTATATATATGAAATTTATCTTGTCCTTTTTTTCTTTTACTGAATGAGAGATTGGGCGAATAACGTGAATTGAACCCGCACATGGTGGATTCACAATTCACGGTCTTGAGCCACTTGGCTACATCCGCCCCAAATTCAAAAAAATCAATTCTTAATATCCACAACTACATTTTCTCTTTCGTATTTTCGTAAAATAAAACTAAAAAATAATATAATAACCCTCAAATATTCAATAATAAACCAACTCAGAAGAATTTTTTTTATTATGTTCTGTTAAAAGTTAAAAAAAAATGAAAGAGTGAAGGAAAAAAACATTTTATTTATCTTATAAAAATATTCTTATTTATCTTGTTAACATATAAGGTAGGTAGTATAGTCAAATTGACTAAAATGGAGCAATACCAAACCTCTTGATATAACAAGAAATTTGACATTATTTTGTTTCTTGAATTATTCAAAAACGTAAGAATATTACGCAATCTTATTCATTTAAAGATGAAGCTTCGACAACAACTAGGTCTAAAAGGAAGTTATGAGCATTACATTCATGCATAACTTCCATACCAAGGTTAGCCTAGTTAATAATATCAGCCCAAGTGTTAATTACGCAACCTTGACTATCAACTACAGTTTTATTGAAGTTGAACTTGTTTAGGTTGGAAGCCATAGTGCTAATACCTAAAGACGTGAACCAAATACATATCACAGGCCAATCTGTTAAGAAGAAATGTAAACAACGAGGGTTGTTGAAACTATCATATGAAAAGATCAATCGGCCAAAATAACCATGAGCAGCTAGAATATTATAATTTTCTTCCTCTTAACCGAATCATTAACCTTCATTAGCAGATTCATTTTCTGTGGTTTCCCTTATCAAACTAAAAGTTACCAAGAAACCATGCATATCACTGAATAGGGAGCCGCCGAATACTCTAGCTACGCCTAACATGTGAAATGGGTGCATAAGGATGTTGTGCTCATCTTGGAATACGATCATAAAGTTGAAAGTACCAGACATTCCTAAAAGCATACCATCAAAAAAGTTTCCTGCCCGATTGGGTAGATCAAGAAATCAAAAAAGCTTCCTAGCCGATTGGGTAGACCAAGAAAACAGCAATAATAGATGCCACGGGAGCTGAATATGCAACAGCAACCCAAGGACGCATACCTCGATGGAAACTAAGTTCCCACTCACGACCCATGTAACAAGCTACACCAAGTAAAAAGTGTACAACAATGAGCTCATAAGGACCACCATTATATAACCATTCATCAACATATGCTGCTTCCCATATTGGGTGAAAGTGCAAACATATAGCCGTAGAAGTAGGAATAATGGCACCAGAAATAATATTATTTTCGTAAAGTAGAGATCCAGAGCTTGTTATTCAACTCTATATAACATGACTTATAAATCGGTATCAACCAATATATGAACCTATAGACATATCTTTATGATAGATATCATTTTGATTTCATGTCTTTTTTATACATATATGAAATCCTATATCATATAATAACAATATACTAGTAAAATAGGTATAAGTAGTTTGAATGGATTGCTCGAAACTAGTCGGATAGAGTAAAAAATTTCTTTCTTAAAAAAAGGAGTAAAAGTAAAAATCCTCCCCAAACCATGCTTGCAGTTTTCATTGCACATGGCTTTTCCTATGTATATAATTAAAGTTCAGTTTTTTCCTAGACAAAACTCCACCTCATATCTCCGAAGAAAGTTGAATATTTGGTTGATTAATCCTTCATATTATACTTTTTGAACAATTCATAATCGAAATAAATAAACTTTTTTGTTAGCCCTTCATTTCAGCATTTATAGAGAATTTTGATTTGCATATTTCACAAAAACAATTTATAATGGGCCCGTTCATTAATACAAACAATATCCAAATACCAAACCCATCCTATATATAATCTTTGTAACATAGAAGAAGTTTTTGAAAACAAAAAAATATGTTTTGCTTTTGTAAAAAATTCTTTCAAAAACCTTTTTAAAAAATGCGTACAATACTTTTACATTTTCGAGTCAAATTTTTAACACAAAATTTTTGTTGAGAATCCACTATAATAATGAGAAAGATTTTTATATATATGATAAATTGGTCAATAATATCAGAATTTATGAATGAACCCGATTTGATTTACTAATTGAATGTCCTATTGCATTAAAAAATTGGATTTTTTCCAAGGCAGCAATCAAATGAAAAATTGGAATTTTTGTATCAAATTTATGCCTAGTATTATCTATTAGAAAAGAATTTTTTAAGATTTGACTTTGCAAAACCGAAGAATTTAATTCTAAACTTGAAAGATAGTCTAAAAGGTGGATAAAATGTTTGGATAATATGTTTAAATAGATATTTTATGGTTGAGACCACACATAAAAATGACATTACTATAAATTGATAATATAATATTTGTTAAGAAACTAAAAGAAGAAGAACAAGAATATGGGAGGAGAATAGCATTCTTATTGATGTGTATGAAATGCTACAAATAAGAACTGTAAAGGTGGGAAAATAAATACTCTATGATATTATTACACATAAAGGTGGGAAAATAAATACAATGAAATACATTGAAGAATGGAATAAGGAGTTACAAAATGGTGCATTCACTATAGTAATTATATTCATAACACTCCCCCTTGAATGACCATTGGTTATACATCGTTCTTCGAATACACTTTTGATACTGCCTCATTAAAACATTTAGTAGGAAAACCCAGTGGAAAAAACCATGGTTAAGGAAAAAAGAGTGCAGCTGTGTATTGACTCCCCCTGACGATGATATCAGTTGAGATCCTTCATATAGACTCCCCCTGGTGAGGATATCAACTCTCGCTCATCATTATATCAGTTGAGATCATTAAGTCACCAACTCCAAATTTGCTTTCCAACAGTTGATGTAGAGAGAGTTTTGGTGAATAAATCAACCAAGTTATCACTTAGGTGCACTTAGTTAATAAATATTTTAACTCATTGGAGTTTGTGCATAAAATGTATGCATCGCATGATCGATGGTCATCTATAATTCACATGACACTTCACCTTGGATGACCATTAGATGAGAATATACCTCATTAAAACCTTACTGGGAAAACCCTATGGGATAAAAACATAGTGAAGAAAAAGAGTACATAATCATCACATTACGTTACAACATATTCTTGCAACTCAAGGATATATGCAAAATAAATATCATGCATGATTTATAGGATCATGTCTTTGAATGGTGGTGTAGCTTTATAAGTTGGTTTCACCACCTCATCAAGTGATAAAATTGAAACCACCCCATCAAGTGGTAAAATTATCACATGGGACCAATTTATGGTCAACCAACACAAATATGACCAAGACTACTACTTCAAAACCGAGTAGTTCTCGTGTCTTAATAAAAGTCTATTAAAATTGACATAGAGTCACATAGTGATCTTACTACCAGCTAGGCACTGATAGCCATGACATATCCATATAACTTCTTGTTGGATATAATTAGTATATCATTGATGATAACCGAAAATCATGTTTGAGAGAGATGCACAGTTGGCAAGTTAGTGGTAATCTTCCACATCTTTCATCTCGAACTCTCTAACTAATCAAATAGTATATTGCTTTCAAAAACTCTTTAGGACTCTTAGTAAAGTGTATGTCATCTATGTAACAAAAGATGATGTTGACATTTAAAGTCTTATAAACAAAAGAAATATAATTTAAATATAAAATAAAGTAAGAAATTTTTGTAAGAATCTCAAAATCATAAAATATGACAAAGATGATTTTTCATCATTCAAAATTCACATGGAAAAGAAATGTATGATATGCTAAATGGACCACTTCTCTCAATCATTACATTCATAAGACGTCAATTGGATATATTTGAATACTATTCACATCAAAGTGAATTGTTCGCTTCTGGAGAAATAAATCCTCGAGGAAATTTCATATACACATGTGTATTCGTATTAAAATGCGCAAACTATACATATAGGTTGCAATGACATATATTAGAATGACATATATTAGGGGCAAACTCTTTCCCTTTACAAATTGCCAGACTAATCGAATAAAAAATAGTTGCATCCATCAAATGAGAATATATTTTCTCATAATCAAAATATTATAGGTTTGTTGTATAAAAACCTTTCAAAAATGAGATGTTTCATAACTTCTCATACTGATACTCATACTTTACATCTTGATGTATAAAGACTTGATGTTTTAAAACTTTTCATTTCTCTTGGGAATTTGAATTTGCCTCAAATTGAAATTTTTCAGCCAATCATTTCTTTCTTTGCATGCATTTTGGCTCATGATCCTCATTTTCAACTATCATATTTAGCGTTGCACTATACGTAAAAATTTCATCGACGTTGACTTCATTGGGGTTCCAATATTTTTCATCCAAGATATAGATAATTAAGAGATATATATATATATATTCATATCTTTCAGGTACCTAAGACTCTTCTTGAGCACATTATTTGTTTCTCTTGGTGGCGTTGATTAAATAATCTTAACCTCAATTTGACCATCTTGATATATAGCTCCGTTCCACTTTTGAGGATTTGTTTCTTTGGAACCGAGTGGTCTATCATGCGTCATGCATGTTTTAGACACATCTGTAATAAGAGATTGTCACATAGCGGCATCATATTTATTGGAGCTTTTGTAGTTGGCACATGAGAGCTTTGCTCTATTTGGGTCGTTAAAGGCGTCTGGTAGTTGTTGAATTCAACTTTAGTGATGAATTATACTTTTGAACTTTAAGTTCATATTTTTTAGTGTGAGGATCGAAATGATAATCATTCATCGAATTTCTTGGCCAACCTTTGGTTTCTCCCCCTAATGTTGGAAAGTTTGAAAATAGACCTCTAATGAGTCATCAAATTCTCCTCACAACAATGTGATATTTTACCATCACTTGTAACCAAAATAATTTCTCAATCCTCATTACGAACCCATCATAATAAAATGTTGTGGAGCAATTTGGATGTGTATATCCATATATGCATTGATGGGAATTGTATGGTTTGGACCCAAAAACCAAATATAACAGAGGAATTCATGATAATGTCTTGGCGTAATGCGAATTTGTGTTGTGCATGTAAGTGACATGTTCACAATAATATATTGGTTTTCAATGACACATTTTTGTTATTGGATAATCATGAAAATATGCTCATAACCAAAATAGTCGAGCTAGTAATCTTGCAAGCTCTTGATTTCTAGATACATGTGACCATCTAGTTGATGCATCAATTAAGATAATTGGTCAACATGTCGGGTGTATGGATCCATAAATATCACCCTTGCTTTTTGTGTGTAAGAGAAATGATCTTACTTTAGTTGATGATTATCCAACAATCTACTGTATTTGAGAACAAGCAACCCAAATATTAGTTAAGGTTTGTTAAAGATTTCACTCAACAATGGGTAATGGAGAAGCGATGAGGCTCCCCTAAAAACGAAAAACTTGTTGATAGAACACAAAATTGTTTGTGTTTCCAGGAAGTAGGGGAAGGATTACTTAAATCCCTATAACCTTATGAATCATTTCTTTATCATGCACAACAATGTTCAAAAGAACATACTATTTAGATTATGGAATCATCAAAATTGACCAAAGACGTACTTATCGTTTCACATCATGATTGAACCAGGATGGTCTCACCGGTTATGCCAAATAATAGTTGTCAAGACGAGTAAACTTATAGTTTACATTTATATATATGTATCTCAATCACAATAACATATGTGTAGTACAAATTGGAGGAGTATATTATTGATTCAGTAATTGTTATAACCATAGGCCATATTATTGTTCCTCTCTTAATCCTCAACAAATTGGAGTAAGGATTTTTTTCTTTCATGAACAATACAATAGCTCGATCGAGAGACTGAGAGAAAGTTCGTACTACGTCATATATTTTGGTGCACTGTGGATGTGATATATATCACAATTAATTATGGTGATTCTCATCATAAAATACTCATCTTTGTCATGAGAATGGTACATAGTTTAAATGATAAATAGAGATATTTCTCAATCATCTATGTCACCAATTAATGGATCAATAATTATCGTATAACCACAATTGTTATATCCATCCGAATAAAAGTGTTTTGCATAGTTACATATGCTTTCAAAAATAGTGTAATATATGTGTCTATGCACATTCACTTTGAGAGCTAAATTAGTATCATTTGGGTATTATTATCAAACTAAAAATGATGGTTATATGACCATAATCAATTCACAACACCCTTTCATGGGTAAAGATACACTTCTCAAATTTCTATCTCATGACCAAAATAATAGGTCTTTTTCTCCACAATAGTGTATTGACTTTGTGGGAATATATATTGTCTAATCACTTTGTGGATATATGATTATATCCACTCACTTCATGGAGTGATATTTTGTCTCATTGGACCATCAACATTGGAGACATAAGATAACCCGTTTCTCAAGATATGTGTCTCGTGGGACATTCAATCATATCGGGGTTTTATGAGTACAATCAATAACTATAAAGATTGATATTTTGTCACTTCGACCTTCCATATTCGAGACATATAAAATATCTGTATAGTGTTGTCTTTTCGATTTGTTGTGTCTCTTGGTACTCATCTTTCGGCCTATCATTGAGATGATGGCGAGTAAATAGCAAAGCTTTAGCTTTATCGTGATAAGACGTGCATTATCGTCTAGTTTCACCAATACCATTATAAATGGATTTTAGCCTCTAATGCCCATGAAGAGTAATTCTTGCCCGAAACATCAAAAACCACATACTCAAATTTTAGAAAGTTTGAGGTAATTATCAAAATAAATAAATTAGATTACATTATGAATAAATTAATACTGACATGAATATACTATAATAAAATTGTAAATTGCAATATATATAATACATTTATTTAATCCGTAAACGTAACTTACGATTTCATTAACAATGGCATGATCATTAGCCATTTAACTATTTAATGACAGCCGTTTATGATAATTGAAAAATAGTAAGATAAACGTAATGTACTAATGTGATGACCAACGTTACAAAAATAATGGTTATGATAAAAATCAGATAACCACCAATCTGTTTCCTATTGACAAATATGCTTTAATATTAAGTAAAATCGGCAAAAACAGAGGAAAAAAATACATGGTGTATATGCATAAGATGTCTATTACTGTTTACGTGATCAATAATAATTGAGCAGCAAAGATAAGCGATCAAATATAAAAATTAAGTCATAGAGTTATATGAACACAAAATAAACAATTTGGTACTATATACCTTCGATGAGGTATTAGTAGAAAACAAACAAAAATGAAGATTGAAGAAGTAAACATGAATTAGCTAATAGCCCACATTAATGACCTATTTTTAAATAGTAACAATAGTGTTATGAGAAAGTAAGAAATGGAAATGAGAATCACAAATTTTTCTTAGTAGATGTATTCAAAACATAAGACAAAAGAAAAAGTACGTAATATTCAAATGGGTAAATACTTAATTTAAAATATGGCAATATACGTATACACAAAGAAAGAAAAACACGTAGCCGATATAATAAATCTAAGAATTATCAATAGCGAGAACAACTTGCAGAACCAATTATATTATAGGGAAAAAAATTTGATGTGATGATATAATAAGCTAAACTGTAAGGAATCAGGTAAATCAATGTAATAATATTTGAAATCGCAAACTAAATTTAGTTTTGAAACAAAACGAAAGTAGGTTTAATAAGAGAATCGAGCAAATAACAATCAAATAGCAATCTTTGTAAAGTCTTGAGAATCGAGCACTCGTGCGCAATAATGAAATTGCAAAATCGGGCATCAGGAGCATAAGCATGAACTCACTGGCCATATGTATTGTTTTGTATGCACTTGCTCATCCCACAAGTGAAACTAACTCTTTGTCGCATGATTACAAGAAATTGCTCGGCGGCAGAACTTCATGCTGATAACGTGTTAAGAAACTAAAAGAAGAAGAACAAGAATATGGGAGAAAATAGCATTCTTATTGATGTGTATGGAATGCTACAAATAAGAGCTCTATTTATAGGCTCATGGATCATAACATATACTCTCTAATATTATTACACATAAAGGTGGGAAAATAAATACAATGAAATATATTGAAGAATGGAATAAGGAGTTACACAATGGTACATCCACTATAGTAATTATATTCATAACAATATTTTCATTTTTTAATTGAAAGGAATTTACCTTTAAAGTTAAAATATATTTTCCTTGATATCTAGTATAATGTATGAAAATATCCTTAAATAACCATAAGCGGATTTCCCAAAAATGAGTAAAAACTTCCCCAAACTTTTCTATTTTTTATAGAACAAATTTCGCTTACGAAAGAAACTAGAAAAAGTTAATCTTAATAAAAAACTTGGTTACAAAGAAAAAATAAGATGGGTTCATTTCCACATATATATTATATAAAATTAATAAAAGTCTTGTATTCCTTTTTACAAAATGAAAAGGAATGGAAAAAATTAACTGTTCCAAACCCAATACTCGTGAAAAAAGTCGTAATAAATGCATACTCGCAGTATCTTTTATCCAGAAGCGAACGATTTGAACCAATTTTTCCAGGTGGATGGAGTAATGTATTAGCCCAGTTGACACATAATTTGAGTGGGTCAATTTATCTTCTAAAAATGAAAATAGTGAATGAATTGATCGTAAATTTTGGGATTTGATTATTTATAACTTTTTGAAAGAAGATACTAATAGTAGAGAAAATTGATCTTCTATAATGGTTTCAAGTACTGTTGATATCATTTGAGAATACAAAATATTGATATACCTAAAAAATATATGTTGTCTAGAATCTGAAGAAAAAATTTGAAACTGATTTGGATAATTTATTTAAGTAATTAAGTGTTTTATAATTATTAAACTTGATTTATTGTGATAAGATGAATTTATTGAAAAAATGAATCCATGTTCATTTAAACCATGAGCAAAAATAACTATATAAATACACTCCCAGAAGATAAGTGGGTATAAGAAGCTTTATTAAGGGATTTATCCAGTTGTAAATATTTTTTATATTTTTTTTACATTTCATTTTAAAATTTAAAAAAGGTTAATGCATTTCTACGATTTTTAACTAATCCATAATGTCATAGTAAAAAATAGAGTATAAAAAACAATTATATATCAATAAATCGATAAACTTATCAACACGGACTCTCTATTCTCGTTTTTTGCCATCTTAATTTTTTATTCTCATAATAAGGATAAAAAGATTGTTAGGAATCATTTATTATTTCAAACTTATCACTCTTTTGATGTTGGAGACACTCTTTCTTCTACATATTCATCTACGACTAATAGTCATAGTCGATACTAAAAAATAGTTAGGATTGAGTAAAAAAAAGGAAAATTCATTTATGAAAAAGCCTTTCCAGGCACTAATACTTTTTTAACGAAAATTTAGATAAGATATTCTTTTCAATTTTAAAAAAAAATAAAAATAAAAATAGAAAAGGAAAGATCATTTCTTTTTTGTTTACTAATAATTGGAGCCTTAAAGCTAGACTTGGCAGCAGACTCGTGGGTTTCAGATATCCGCTAAAGCCCGTCCGAATTAACCGATTTGTGCCCATCAACCGTGGGTTTTTATCGGTTTCGGTCACCCCTGTGACCCGCCAAATTCGGGCGACGGGTGGTCATGGTTAATGGGATATCCGACCCATCATCGATCTGATAACAAAACGACATCGTTTTGTCTATGATATATAAACAATTTTTAGGGTTTCACACTTCAGTTTGTGCTTTTCTTTCCGAGTTCATTTCCCAGAGTTCTGGAAAATTATTCTCATAAAATCCAAAGTAATACGACATGTTGTTTTTTCCATTCATTCCTTTCAGGATTAGTCACGATTGTATAAACTATACTAATAGTACTGACAAATTTCTTTCTTCATCCAAATGTGTATAATATGGTAGTCGCATTTATAAGTTGAGTATTCGATCATTGAGTTAGCAACTCCAAAAATTAGGTAATATACATACAAAAGAAAAAACAAACAAGAATAAATTGATCTCAAAAAGATCAACTTACCCCAATGTAATTATATTTATTTATAATTGATTTGAGAATTGAAAAATTACGGATGAAGCGACTTTCAAAAAACAAATTGGCTACCTTATTTGGATTTTTTATCTAGTTTTCTAGTAATAATATATTAATAACTCACAATTATTTTCAAGAACAAAACATTTGTCTTTCATTTTTTAGTTTGATTTATATGGATCTTAATTTTTATCTTTTCGTAGATAGTTTTTTCTTCACAAAATTGTCCAAAACCTACGCCATTTTAAATCCAATTGTAGATATTATGCTAGTAATCTGTTTATTCTTTTTTCTATTAGCCTTCGTTTGACAAGTAGTTATAAGTTTTCGATAAGATCTTTATTGTTCTAGAATAAATTTAGATTTAGCCAAAATCGGAAAAAAAAAAAGACTGTAAATTCAAACAATTGAGAAGATCATATGAGACTTAGAATAAAAACCCTCAACTCAAATATTGATGTTATTGTTTGTTTACTAAACATGGGAAATCGGAATCGGATCACCCCTCACCTTTTGCGTTCTAATTTTTTCCAGTTCATTAAATAGGAAACAAAACGAATTTGATTATTAGTATAACTAAATTCATTTTTAGGCAATGCAAGACTCGACCCATGTTTCAAAAAATGTAGAAAACTTCTGTTCTATTTGGAGAACCTACTTAATTTTTTCGTGTAAGAACGGAGATGTGAGATAAAAAATATTAAATAGAGAATCGATTTTCTTTTTCAACCCAAAACTTCAAAATTGTATAATGCTTATTCTCAAACTCTCTGTGCACAACACTTATCCTCTTTTTCTCTCTCTTCATCTTCAGATTTTTATCTAATGATTCATGAGATAACCCCTAGCGCAAAGAATAAAAAATAATATTTTTACTTTATTTTTAACATTTTCTCTACCCTCTATCTTTAATCTTTAAAGATTAAATAAGTATAAAAGAAAATCCACAATTTTTGGTAAGATAAATCATATCAAAACATCAACGGAACCGGAAAGAGAGAGATTTGAACCCTCGATACGAACAATTCGTACAACAGATTTGCAATCCAACGCCTTAGTCCACTAACCCATCTCTTCCAATTAAAAAAGATAATGACTAATATTAACGTAAAGTTGAGACAAAAAGTTATAAAAAAATGTAGAACCCTAGAATAGTGTTTTAATATTCTATTTTTAAATACTCAAAAAAAATTCTAATTCTAAAAAATATTAGAGTAGAACTGTGTTACTATAAAATATGTCTATTTTTTATTTTTTATGAATTACTGTATTAATTAAATATCATATTAATAAAATTAAATAAATGACCTAAAAAATATCTTTTAGTCAATATTTCAATTAACCAATCAATATATATCAATCAATATTTTCGATATTGGTTGATAGAACAAAGACTTTTTAGTTTTCAATATTTTTGACAAATTCGAATAAAAGTTTTTGTAAATAAAGCAAAAAAGATAAAAAGAAGATAAGCTTTTTTATTTCATTTAACAACTATCTTTTTCCAGTGCCGTTTCGAAATCATGCACTCGTTTTTTGTTTTACCAAATTGGAATAAATTATCCATTTTTATTTCATTTGAAACAAAAAGAATTGTTATTTTATTTAATAATGAAAGAACAACGATTAACAATATTAAGATTAAGATATAAGAAAGACTCTTTCTAGTCTTCTAATATACTTTTGATAAAGTATCACAAAAATAGAATATGTTAACATTGTAATTTTTGTAATTTTTGTTTATGATCCGATCATCTGATCATATATTGATCGTGACCGATCAACTTAGTCAACAAAAGGTTCTTTTATATAATAATCTTATAATACTGGATATAATTTAGTGGTAAAAATGTGATTCGTTCAATTAATCCCAATAGTTAAGGGATTTTTCGGCTTATATTCGAGCAAAAAACTAAAATATTTATACTATAAACATATTTATTACAAAAGATATTTCTCATATTCTCTTTTTATGACCACGAGAAGAAATCGTAAAAAAAATAAAATCGAAAGGCATTCATTGTCTAATGGATAGAACAGAGGTCTTCTAAACCTTTTGTATAGGTTCAAATCCTATTAGACGGATTTTTTCCATAACTTTGTGCTATAACTAATAGTTCTATAATTAATATAATTAAAATTCTCGTATAGAATTAAAAAATTGTATACAATTATTTATTTTCTAGAATTATATAGTTGAATTTGTGTTTTAGTTGAATTCTATGTAGATATTTTGTTTTTTACTTGAATTTTTAGAAAATCCGTCTACTTTAAATAAATCTATAATACATCTGTCATATAGATATAAATATAAATATATATCTAGAATCTTATTTTTATTCTTTTTTCTATTTTATTAAAACAGTTTTTTCAAATATTATTGTTTATTTTATTTAATTATTTATTCCAATACATTCCAATTTTAAGAAATTTTTTATTTAAAAATTTGAAATAAAGATCCATTTTGTTGGAGCAAAAAGCGTTCTGTGTGTTCTTGAATAACTTCTTTCAACAGGACTTTTATTTCGTGGTGAAAGTTTTGGTAGAAAAGATTATTTCGCGAAACTACCATTTATTGTTTTTATGTACTTCCGTTAGTCCTCGAGTAATTTCCTTACTTGTCCAATTTCTAATGAATCAAGATAACCATTCGTTCTAGTTAAACTAGTCATTATCTGTTCCTCGACCATGAGAGGCGACGATTGAGATTGTTTAAGCAACTCACAAAATCGTCGCCCTCTTGCCAATTGATTCTCCGTACCTTTATCGAGATCTGAAGCGAAATGCACAAAGGCTTCTAATTCTACGAATTGTGCCAATTCCAACTTTAATTTACAAGCTACTTGTTTCATAGCTTTAATTTGAGTTGCGGATCCGACTCGAAAAACTGAAATACCCACATTAATAGCTTGTCGTATTTCAGCATTGAATAAATTGGCAGATAAAAAAATTTGTCCATCTGTAATAGAAATTACATTAGTAGGAATATAAGCCAAAATGTCTCTTGATCTTGTCTCGACAATAGGTAAAGTAGTCATGCTTCCTTCACCTGAGCGAGAACTTAATTTAGCAGCTCTTTCCAAAAGGCGCGAATGCAAATAAAAAATATCTTCTGGATAATCTTCACGGTCGGGTGATCGTCGTAATAAATGAGACACTTGACGATAAGCCTGCGCTTGTTTGGAGAGATCATCATAAATGATCAAAGTGTGTCGTTCACGGTACATAAAATATTTGACCAGATATGCTCTTGTATAAGGAGCCGATATTGTAATGTAGCTTGACAATCCATCGTTTCGGCTACTATAATAGTGTACTCCATTGCCCCTCTTTTCTGTAAAGCGGTAAGTACCTGAGCCAGGGAGGATGCTATTTGACCAATAGGTATGTGAACACATATTACATTTTGTCCTTCTGGTTTAGAATTGTATCTATGGCCACGGCTATTTTACCTGTCTGTCTATCCCCAATAATTAAATCTTGTTGACTGGGCCCTATAAAAATCATCGAATCAATAGCAATAAGGCATGTTTGAAGAGGCTCATATACCGAACGTCTCGAAATAATACCTGGCCCGAGAGATTCAATTAAGCGAGATTCAGAAGCGGGGATTTCACCTCGACTATCAATAGGTTTAGCCAGAGCGTTTATAACACGACCCAAAACAGCCTCGCTCACGGGTATCTGAGCATCTTTTCCTAATGCTTTTACAGAGCGTCCCTCTTATATCATTAAACCATCACCCATTAATACAACACCAATATTCTTTGCTTCCAGATTCAACCCAATACCGATTGGACCCTCTTCAAATTTTACTAATTCACCTGACATGACATCATAAAGACCAAAAATACGAGCAATGGCATCACCTGCTTGAAGTGCGCTACCGAAATTGACAACCTTTTTTTTGCTTTTATATTCTTGAATAAGTTCACGGAAAATATTACTAATCTCGTCATCTCGAATAGTTATATATGTATTTTCTGAATTTTTAAAAAATAATGTCTTTAGTAAAAGAAACATGAAAGAAAGGTCATAATCAGTTCTTTCTTTCATCACTCCGAACATGGCAATGTTAGCACTAACAGTATGGAAATGGAACTAATCAGTCAAACAACTATTCCGAGTTCCTAAAGCTCCTTGTAAGGCTCGTTGGAGAACCCGTTGACGGACTTTAGCAATCGATGTTTGTTGTTCAAAATGAATGGGTTCATTTTTGTAGTTTTCTAATTGGTCCAAAGTCTTAGAAGTTAAATGAATGAAATTCATTGTTCTTGTTCTATCTCCGAGTATCCCTTTGCTCGATACTAATCCACCTCCATGTCTATTTTTCGTAAGCGAGTACGGGCTTTTTCAAGCTGCTCGATTGCCCCCTTGCAATTCTTCCGAATTACGAATAGTAGACAAAATCCTGTCGATCTAATAAATTATTTAATGAAATTAGATGATCTGCCCATTCATTACAAAATTTCATAACTCCTTCTCAAACCAATCATAAATCTTTTGATTCATTTGGCTCTCACGTTCAATTTTTTCAATTACTTATGAGAAATTTTCACATTTTTTACTGGGATGAGCCTATCTTCTTTTATGTAGTTCATATTAGTAGTAAAAAATATAATAATAATAAAATCAAATAAAAAATAATTAGATCAAAAAAATATTGAACCAAATCACTAATCGAAAACCAAAATATTTAGAGGATTTTTTCTGACCAAACAAACGATTGTTAGTAAAGTTGTTTTTTTCAACTCCATGACTGTTCTATATTGAAAACAATTTCGAATTATTTAGCCCATTTATGTATTAAAATAAGTAATATATTTAGTAGAAAGAGTATATCTAGATATCAAAACAGTTTAGCTTTAACCATGTTAATAAAATAGTACCGTGCTAGTGGTTGATAGAGAGTCAAACACTATTTACTAATAAATCATGAAATGCTATGGTTCTTAAATTAGTTATAAGTAATTTGCAAGATCATACAGTCCTTCTTTCTTAATTAATCAAATTAAATCGAAAAAATATATCTGGTTCAATCCAACGTATTCTTGAAAAAAACAACTCGCACGCACTCCCTTTCAAAAAAAAATTAATAAACCAAAAACTACACTTAAATTTATTAAATTTGTTGCTAAAATATTGATATTAAACCAAAATTCGCCGCAAACGACTAGTGGCCTAAGGAAACGAAAGATTTGATTCCATTTTTCATATGATCTCCTTTTATCTTATTCTTGTAGATCTTATAGATTGACTAATTATCTATTTTTTTTATTTTATCTATATTTTTTAAATATCCTATTTTTGCTATTTTTTATATTGTCGCTTTTTGTTAATTATTTCTCTTTTTTTATTAATTTACCCAATTCTAAATAGAGTCAAAAAAAATATTTGAATTTTTTTGAAATTACAAGTTGTTTTTTTCTAATAAGAAGAACAGTTAGTAGACTTGATTACCAAATCTTGTACCAATTGCGAAATAATTCTAGTCTTTTATTGCTGCAAGAAGTCCTTTTTAAAAAGTATAAAAAGGGGAGGTGAGTTGGTATAGTATTTTTTTCTCAACGTATTTCTTCTCGTGTGCGGCAAATAAAAAATATAGGAATGAAATCTTCGTGATAAGGAAAGTCAATAAAATAATTTTTTTAGAATTAAACAAAAGGATTCGCAAATAAAATGACTAATACTATAACCAGTCCATAAATTATTAAAGCTTCCAAAAAGGCCAGATTAAGCAATAAAGTATCTTGTATTTTTTCCCTCTGATTCAGATTGTCTCACGATACTTTCTACACCTGCAAGAGTGCCTTGGCCAACCCTCAGTCCAATAAAGCAAGCCCAACAACCAATTCAGCAATAATAACGAAAGCGGCAGAAATCAATAGA
The DNA here is from genome assembly GCA_030674075.2 of Linum usitatissimum. Classification (NCBI taxonomy): domain Eukaryota; kingdom Viridiplantae; phylum Streptophyta; class Magnoliopsida; order Malpighiales; family Linaceae; genus Linum; species Linum usitatissimum. The sequence goes on along the minus strand of JAUJYP020000273.1, from coordinate 344,112 downwards.
TTCTTGATAAGTTCCTCCTAAAAAAAAGTTAATGATACAATCAACCAATAAATTATAACTTAATTATTCCTTCAAAAAGATTTTCACCCAGCCGAAGTACACAAGAACTCCAAATTGAAGCGACAATATTATTGAATCATCAAAATTAGTTCGATATCTATTTTGTTTAATTTGAATGAACGGGATTTTTATGAATTCATAAAGTTTTTTTGTTCCAAACCTTTTTTTGAATTCGAATTATTTGCCCTTTTTAATGATTGAATCCCTTTTAGTTAATATGGATATTTAATTCACAGTTAAAACAAAAAAAAACTATTAGTAAAATCCTTATTTAAAAATTCAATATATCTTTTAGTTCATAGAAAACTAATTAATATCTAATATTCCATATACATGACTTTCGTGTCGAATTTGAACCAACTATTCCTATCTTAGATTCCATCAGGTTTGAAAATAATTTCTCTAAACATCCACACATAACACAAAACAAAGTTGTATTCTAGCCATTATCACTATAATGATAAATATATTTAGAGTGAGTTTCATGCCATTCTTATAATCAACTGATTTTTTATGAATCGTATTTTTTATAAACTTTTCTCTTCTTTTTATTTATGATTATTCCTCTAGATCCGAGCAATCTAAATGGACGAATTTAATAGTTTGACTCATTGCATAGAACTAGAGGATTTTGGTTGATTTAGTTTTATATAATTTTTTTTGGTTAATCGTTGCATTAAATAAACCTGACTGAAATGGAAATAAGACCCCTTCTATAAAATTTGGAATCTTACCACTTCAAGTAATAACAAATTATTATTCAGATCCTGACCTCTAAGATTGTCATTAAATGAACAAACCAATCAAGATAATAGAAATGAATTTTTAGAGGAAGGGGTTATAAATCAGTGAAACAAATCTTAGAAAAAAGGATCTTTTTGATCTCTTTTATTTTTATAAGGCCTTGTATTGTAATTCCTTTATTTTTAATATTTCTATAGATCATAAAAATCTTTTTAGTCACTAAATGAATTATCTTGAGCAAAGAAAAAAATTTATTCGAAAAAAGGCTTTCATTTTGAAAATTAATCAATGATGTCTTTTCATGAGTTCGCCAATATAAACTGCGACTAAAATTGTAAAAATAAGAAATTGAATATCACTTGTAACTAATCCAAGGAGCATTATAGATCTACGAACCACTAAAGGTACTAAAAAAACAAGAACAACAACTACTAATTCATCCGCTAAGATATTTCTGAAAAGTAAAAAATTAAGTGATAAAGATTTTGTGAAATCGTCTAAAATGTTAATAGGTAAAAGGATTGGAGTTAATTGTATGTATTTACCAAAATAACCGAATCCTTTTTTTCGAAGGCCCGCATAAAAAATGCCATTGACGTAAGTATAGCTAATGCAACGATAGTATTTATATCATTTGTGGGTGCGGCTAACTTCCTTGAGGTAACTGTATGATTTTTTAGAGTAAAAATGCTCTGGACCAATTTGAAAAAGAAATAAATAGAAACATAGTTCCAATAAAAGAGAACCCATGAACCATATTCTTCTTCAATCTTAGTTTTACTAACGTCTCGAATGAATTCAAGGACATATTTGAAAAAATTTTGACCGTCTATTGGAATTGTTTGTGGATTCCGTAACTACAATAAACGAACCCAATAAGATAGCAATTACAACCCAACACCTAATAAGGACTTGGACATAAATTTGGAAACCCGCTATTTTCCAATAGAAATGTTGGCCTACTTCCATGCCGGCTATATTATAGAAACCTTTTAATATATTTATAAAACATAATAGAAAAAAGAAAGAAAACTTAAAAGAATTTTTTTTATTCAACCCGCTGTTAGACTTGCTAACTTATCTTGTATATGTTAGATACTAACAAACAGCCTAATATCCAAGTTATTTTTATTTCATTCGTATGATTCGAGTAACCAACTCCATAAATTTATTGAGTTCACTAAAACATTAATTTATTTTATTATTACTCAGGAATTTTGTATATATCTAGAATGACCCTCACAAATTGCAAATATTAATTTGTTAAGAATTAATCAAATTAAAACTATAGCGTCATCATTCGCTGGAATCGAAATATTTGATAGATCGTGGTCATACTTTATATCAATTGAACAAATCGTTGGAATTTCAAAAGTAATAAACTCTCGAAGAGCTGTATATTCCTCTTGTTCATCAAAAATTATCACCATCTCGAAGAGCCATTTTTTATTAACATAATGATTGCAGCCCGGGCTACAGAAGCGACAACTTATTTTTGTCCCAACAATTAAAAATTATTTTCTCCTATTTGCTGCATCAAAAACAAAATTACAAACTACAGATAAGGAAGATGCGGTTCTAATAAGATTAATAATATGCCTATCTACAAAAAGCAGAGATATAAAGCGCTATTCTTGAATTTCATTTTCTAATATCATGATCAAAATGAATTGCCGCTCTCAGCATCTCTTCTAAATGAATCTTATATCTTCTTATCATCCCCCCTAAAAGATTTTGCCTCTTAAAAAAAAGGGCGAGCTACCTGAAATAAATAATTATTCCAACAGAATTTTCCCTGTTTTTAAAATTGGGCTCGGATATATGATTTATGGAATTCATTTTTTTATCCCTTCATTATTTTTTCTTTATTCTGTTTACCAATTCTCAGAACTGTCAATCGATAATTAATAAGGATGAACTCGTTCTTAAAAATTCTTAAATTATAAAAAAATTGTTATAAAACTAAAATGAAGAAGAGCAAAAATATGGAAGGAGAAGAGTATTCTTATTGATGTGTAAAGATGGTACAAGAGAACACTATTTATAGGCTCTAGAATTCATAACCTATACATCACTAGTATAACTACACTTAAATAGGATATTCATTATCATGTTCAATGTATAGGAGTTACAAAGGTAGGAGTTACAAATGGGCATTCATACACATAATTATAATATTCATAACACTCCCCCTTGAATGACCATTGGTTAAAAATATTCATTATTCTTCGAATACGCTTTTGATACTGCCTCATTAAAAACTTTATCAGGAAAACCCAATGGGAAAAACCATAGTTAAGGGAAAAAGAGTGCAGTTACGTATTGAGTCCCCCTGATGATGACATCAGTTGGGATCATTCAAATCGACTTCCCTTGATGATAATATCAACTCGCCCTCATCATTATATCAGTTGAGATTATTCAGTCACCAAACTACAAAATTTGTTTTGGACTAGCTTTCCAACAGTTGATGTAGAGAGAGGTTTGGTGAATAAATCAACCAAGTTATCACTTGGGTGCACTTAGTTGACAAATATTTCAACTCATTGGAGTTCATGCATAAAATTTATGCATCACATGATCGATGGTCATTCATAATTCACATGACACTTCCCCTTGGGTGACCATTAGATGAGAATATGCCTCATTAAAACCTTACTAGGAAAACCCTATGTGATAAAAAACTAGTGAAGGAAAAAGAGTACATAATTATCACATCACGTTGCAACATTTTCCTGCAACTCAAGGATATATGCAAAATAACTATCATGCATGATTTATAAAATCATCTCGTGAAATGGTGGTGTAGCTTTATAAGTTGGTTTCACAGCCCACCAAGTGGTAAAATTACCACATGAGACCAATTTGTGATCAACCAACACAAATATGACCAAGATTACTACTTCAAAACCGAGTAGTTCTTGTGTCTGAATAAAGGTCGATTAAAATCGACATAGAGTCACATAGTGATCTTACTACCATCCAGACATTGATAGACATGTCATATCCATATAACTTTTTGTTATATAGAATCAGTATATCATTGATGATATACGAAAATCATGTTCGAGAGAGATAGCACAATTGGCAAGTTAATGGTAATCTTCCACACCTTTCATCTCAAACTCTATAGCTAATCAATAGAGTTTGAGAAACTCTTTACGAGCTCAATAAAGTGTATTACATCTATGTAACAAAACATGATCACATCCAATTATGTCAAAATAAAAGAAACACATTTTAAAATATAAAATTAAATTAAAAAAAACTGGTAAGAATATTGAAACCATAAAATATGACAAAGATGATTTTTTAAAAAATCAACTTGAAATGAAGAAGAAATTATATGCATAAAGAAATGTACGATATGTTAAATGTACCATGTCTCTCAATCTTTCAATTCATATGACGTCAATTGGATATAATTGAATATTGTTCACACGAACTTGAATTGTTTGCTTATAGCAGAATAAATCCTCGAGGGAATTTCATATACACGTGTATTCTAATTATGCAAACCATACATATAGGTTTGCAAGGACATCCATAGGGGAAACTCTTTTCCTTCACAAATTGCCAGACTAATCGAATAATAAAAAGTAATTGCATCCACCACATGAGAATATATTTTCTCATAATCAAAATGTTATATGTTTGTTGTACAAAACCTTTAAAAATGAGATGTTTCATAACTTCTCATACTCATACTTTACATCTCAATGTATAAAGACTTGATGTCTTAAAACTTTTCATTTCTCTTGGGAATTTGATTTTGCCTCAAATTGAAATTTTTCAGCCAATCATTTCTTTCTTTGCATACATTTTGGCTCATGATCCTCATTTTCAACTATCATATTTTAGCGTGGCACTATAGACAAAAATTTCGTCGATGTTGACTTCATTGCGGTTCCAGTATTTTCCATCCAAGATATAGATAATTGAGATATCTATTTCCATATCTTTCAGGTACCTGAGACTCTTATTGAGCATGTTATCTATTTCTCTTGGTGGCTTTGTGTAAATAATGTTAACCTCAATTTGACCATCTTGATATATAGCTCCATTCCACTTTGAGGATTTTTTTTCCTTTGAAACCGAGTGGTCTACCACGCCTTTGTGGGTTTTAGACTCATTTGTGATGTCAGATTGCCCAATATTGGCATTATTGTTATTGGAGCATTTCGAGTTGGCACATGAAAATTTTACTCTGGTTGGGTCAGTAAAGTGTCTGGCAGATAATGAATTATATATTTTTTGAACTGCACGTTCATATTGTTTAGTGCGAGGACAAAATGATATAATGATTATTCATCTAATCTCTATGCCAACCTTTGATTTTCTTCACATAATGTTGAGAATTATGATTATATGAATGATAAACCTCCAAACGAGTCATCAAAATTTCATGACAACGATGTAAATATTTTACCATCAATGAACTCGTAATCAACATAATTTCCAAATCTTCATTGAGAACTCATCCTAATAAATTGTGGTGGAGTAATTTAGATGTGTATATACCATCCATATATCCAATGATGGGAAGTATAAGGTTTTGACCCAAAAACCACATATAATGGAGGAATTCATATAATTTCTTGCCATAATGCGAATTTGTGTTGTTCATGTAAATGACATGTTCACAATAATATAAATGGAAAATGTTCGTCTCAACGACACATTTTTGTTATTGGATAATTATGAAAATATGCTCATAACCAAAATGGTTGAGCTAGTAATCTCCCAAATTCAAGTTTGTCGTGATATACACATGTGACTATCTAATTGATGCATCAATTAAAATAATTGGCTCACATGTTGGGTGTATGGATCGACAAATATCACATTTGTTTTGTTGTGTGCAGGAGAAATGATCTTACTTTATTTAATGATTATCCAACAATCTACTCTACTTGAGAACAAGCAACCCAAATATTAGTTAAGGTTTGTTGGAGATTTCACTCAACAATGGGTAATGGAGAGGCGATGAGACTCCTCTAGAAATGAAACCTTGTTGACAGAACAGAAAATCGTTTGTGTTCCCAAGAAGTAGGGGAGTCACAAGGACTACTTAAATCCCTATAACCTTAGGAATCATTTCTTTAGAATACCCAAGTTGAGAACTCTGTCCACAACATTGACCATAGATGTACTTATTGATTCGCATTATGATTGAACCGGGATGGTCACACCGGTTATGCCAAAAAAAAAATTGTCAGGACGAGTAAACTTCTAGTTTACATTTATATATATGTAACTCAATCACAATAATATATGTGTAGTACAAATTGGAGGATACTCCTTTTCAAGGGAAAAATATATTTCTCAAATTTCTTTCTCATGACCATCAAAATAATAGGTCTTCTCAACCACAATATATAATATATAAGTGTGCTCACTTGTGGGAATATATGTATTTGGTCCCTTTGGGACATATGATTATAACCATGAACTTGATATTGTGTCTCGTTGGGTTTCTAACATTAACATAGCCCATTTCCCAACATATGTGTCTCGTCGGACATTCAATCATACCAGGCTTTTATGACTACACAGCTTCAATTCAAAAATATGATATTTTGTCCCTTGGACCTTCAATATCCGAGACATATGATATAGCTTTATCGCTTTGTCCTTTCGATAACTTGTATCTTGTGTTACTCATCTTTCGACCCATCATTGAGATGATGGCGAGTATATATCAAAGCTATGGTTTTGTCTTGATAAGACGTTGCATTATCGTCTTTGATGGTTTCACCAAAACCATTATAAATGGATTTTAGCTTCCAATGCCCATGAAGGATAATTTCCCCCCCCCCCAAAACATCAAGGGTCACGAACTCAAACGTTTAAAATTAGATATATTATAAAGAGAAATAATTTTGATTAGAACATATGATAAATTAAATAATAAATTATATATATAATCTTGAAGGAATAATAAATGAGAGATAAGCACTAATTAATAAAAATAGTAACGGAAAAAGGCCATAATAGTAATCGTTGGGACAATAGCTATTATTGTACCATTGATAAATATCCACATAATTAGCAGAAACTTGGAAATGAGGAAATGTAATAACCTCTACGATAATAATTTTCCGAACAAATTAGGATTAAATATAATGAGAATACTATATAGACAGGGCAACACAAGCTCAAATAAAGCAAAATATGAACATAACCCTCTATTTGGTAATGACAAAGACAAGACAAAATCCCATAATAATGCAAAATCATATGTAAAGTATGGGAAGTCGTGTAGGAATTTAAATTATATAAAATCCGTTAACAATAAACTAAAGACAAACCATATATTATATTATACTAGATGTTAATAGTAGAAAAAGATTCGTGTACGACATTTTTCAACTCAATCAAATTCTAAATAAGGAAAGTTTGCAATAGAAGATATGATATTAAAGATGAATTATAACAATCAATAAAAAAAATATTAAGAACTTTTAAATGAGTGGAGCAAAAGAAAAACATTAGAATAACAACGCATATATGTATTTCAAAGCGACACAGACAGTTTATAGAATCAAACTATGAAATCAAATGCAATCAAATACTGTTAATACGTGACATAAAAAATGAAGTGGGAACTTTCCATCATGCTAAAAGCCTATGGCATAACCAATTGTTTTAAGCCTGTCAAGCTCGTTTAGGTACTACTTAGAAATACCCATCATGGAAAAACACTTTGAAATGAAAAATAGAACTTTCTGAATTTTTAGAAGAAGCAAAGTAGATTCGTGCTGATAACGTGTTGTGAAACTAACGAAGAGCTATGAATATGAAAATATGAACAACATAAAAACTAGAGTACAAGAGTAGAGGGAGAAGAGAATAGCTTCTTATTGGTATCTTTCTAAGTACAATGAGATGCTTTATTTATAGGAACACTTTGCATAACCCCTATAATTCCTACATTCAATATACATGAATATGGGATAATGTATAATCAAGGAAAAAGTTAACTATGGGTTGAGGGGTTACAAGTAATACCCATATGTGCATCTATTGTATGCATCTAATGTGCTTAATGGTCATCCATATATAATCAATATTTACATAACACTCCCCCTTGGATGACTATTAGATGAGAATGTGGATCATTAACCCATACTCGAAGAAACCCTATGGGATAAAAACCCAGTTAAAGAAAAGAGTACATAACCATCATATGACGTTGTTTAAGTCTGCCTCGTTAAAAACCTTATCAGGAAAACCCAGTGGGAAAACCATGATTATGGGAAAAAGAGTGCAGTGTGTATATACTCCCCCTCATGACGAAATCAGTGCAGTGCATATATATACTCCTCCTCATGACGACATCAATATCCATTGTTGTCAGGAGTGACATGGTGAACAAATCTTGAACGATTGTTCACTTGATTGTTGGTTTGCACACTTATTTCACCATTGTCTTACGTTTAACGCTAAACAAATAAATTGGTTAAGCATAGTTTTGCTAACGCAATCTTCTACCAACTCGAGGATATTTGCATTATATATTTCATGTACATATATAGGATCACATCTGTGAATGGCGATGTGGTGTTATAAGCCTATTTCACAAATCACATATAGTGGCATTATATACAATCAATTTATTGTTCACCGCCAACATATATTTATATTCCAAAACCACGTAGTAGTTCTCATTTCGTTATAAAGATCGATTAAAATCGACATATAAGCACATATAGTGATCTTACCACCATCAAGACTCTTATAGCCATAATATATCCATATAAATGTTTGATGGGTATTATTAGTATATCATTGATGATATACACGAGTCATATTTGAGAGTTGCACAATTTTCAAATTATAGGTAAGATTTATCTTTCCACATCTCAAACTCTCTAGCTTTCATAAACTCTTCAGGAGTCTCAATAAAATATTTGTCATCTATGAAACAAAAAATGATGAAGACATTTAAAGTCTGACAAATAAAATAAATACATTGCAAATATAAAATAAAAGTGAGAATATTTTTTGGTACGAAAACAATCTCAAAATCATAAAATATGTTAAAGATGAGTTTTCAAAATTCAACTTAAAAAGGAGAAAAACACAAATTATATGCATAGAGAAATATTTGATATGCTAAATGTATCACTTCTCTCAATCTTTCAATCCATATGACCTCAATTGGATGTAATTGAATATTATTCACTCATATACCTCAATCTTTCAATCCATTAGCAAAATGAATTCTCGAGGGAATTTCATATACATATGTGTATTCGTTCATGTAAACCGTACATATAGGTTGCAATGACATATATTAGAGGCAAACTCAGTCTCGTCACATATTGCCAGACTAATCAAATAATGAAAAGTAGTTGCATCCACCATATGAGAGTATACTTTCTCATAATCAATATATTATAGGTTTGTCGTACAAAATCTTTCAAAAATGGGATGTTTCATAACCTCTCATACTCATACTTTACATCTCAATGTATAAAGACTTAATGTCTTAAAACTTTTCATTTCTCTTTAGAATTTGAATTTGCCTCAAATTGCACTACTAACATTTCACACATATTAGATAGCCCAGTTCTAAAGATATGTGTCTCATGGAACATTCAACCATATCAGACTTTTATGAGTACAATCATTCACTCCAGAGAATGATATTTTGTTTCTTTGACCTTCAATAGTTGAGACAAAGAATATTACTTCATAGCTTTGTCCTTTCGATAACTTGTGTCTCATGATACTCATCTTTCGGCCTATCACTAAAATGATGGAGAGTAAAGATCAAAACATTTGCATTGTCTTGATATGATGAATGACCTTGTTTCATGAAGACCATTATAAATGGATTTTAGCCTCCAAGGCCAATGAAGGATAATGTTTTTTCGAAACATCAAGGGCCACAAATGCAAATTTTCAAATTTTCGTCATACTATAAAAAAGCCAAGTGAATTAAATCACATTATAAACCAAATAATAAAATTATATAAAAGATAATATAATATTATTATCAATATAGAATAAGAACAATAAAAAAAAACATCACAAATTGTAACATATACTAATATTAGAAATATTTCGTAACTGAAGTAATGTGTGAAAATAATCATAATTGATATAACTAATAATAAATGTTAACGTCAATATATCAATTGAAAAGATAATAGCAATTACAAAAGTAAATGACATATATTATAAAATTATAGCTATTTGCATTTGTTACTATTATTTCGCAACTGCCTATCCACATAAGAAAACCTATATTATATATATAATAAGCTAAATGTAAAAGGGATGTTTTGGCAATTAAATAATAAAAATACGATGGCTAACAAGAAATTGACTACATTAAATAGAATTTGATAAGAATAGGCCAACAGTACTATATATTTTAACCATTTTAAAGCAATAAACATAATCTCCACCGTTTAAAACGATGATAACGTTAATATGAATAATACTAAAATAATAATAAATGGTATGCATAATGGAAATAGTATAATATATAGAACCGAGGATAATAACATAAGATTACTATGTGAAAAACGTGAATAACACAAAAGTTTGTGGCATGTATAAGTAGGAATTGGAAAAACGAGTTTGATTGCCAACAACAAATAAACACTAATATTACCAATGAAGAAAAAATAATTTGAAACACATCACTTCGTAAATCTTTAAAGAATTCAAAAAAAATTTTGAGGGTCACTGGAGCAACAAATGAACTCCTCACCACTCAAAACAAATTAGATGGACAACAGCCATCGAAAAAAAATTAAGCAACTGCCCCAATCAAAAATTAAAACAACCATCCTCAGATGCATGCTAACAGAAATATAACTGTTGCAAATAACTCTGCATCGGGTGCATTATTTTAATGCATGCGTGAATACGCTCTTTGGTTGGAGCAACGACACTTTGGAAGATTAGTGAATCTTCAAGAGTATTCGTGCTGATTACGTGTTATAAAACTAAAATGAAGAAGAGCAAGAATATGGAAGGAGAAGAGTATTCTTATTGATGTGTAAAGATGGTACAAGAGAGCACTATTTATAGGCTCTAGAATTCATAACCTATACATCACTAGTATAACTACACCTAAATAGGCCATTCATTCTCATGTTCAATGTATAGGAGTTACAAAGGTAGGAGTTACAAATGGGTATTTATACACATTATTATAATATTCATAACAAAAATATTGTTCTAATAAATTATCAAAATTTTTTAATCAAATAAATTTATGTGGAGGAACAAAATATTTCTCATTTCTCCTTCAGATTAATTTTCTTTTTTGTTTTTCAAAGGAACGCACTTAGGCTGTTTTGAGTAGTGCACTAATTTTTTGGATCCGATACCAACATGTATTATACCACTTAGAACAACGTTTTCTTTCAGGCCTTTCAACCAATTGATACGACCACTGAGCGCGGCTTTTGCTACAAACTCGAGCCGTTTCTTGAAAACTCGTCTTGGATATGAAACTTTGAGTATTTAGAGAAGCTATGGTTATTCCCAATAATATGGCTCGGTAAATCATTGATTCTTCCAAAGCACGCCATATTTGTTCCACTCGCACGAATCGAATTAGTTCCCCGGGTAAAAAACGTTAGACATTCCATCTTATGAAACCAAGACTTTTGATGTTATTTGACATACAATAACTTCTATATGCGTATTGTGGATCTGCACCTCTAAAATCGATTAATTTATTGAATCTTATTAACCTAAAAGATACGGCTTTGCACTATAATTAGTTGAGCACCAACATGAACCCCCAAGGAATTCCAAAAATTATGGTTATATACTTGTCCCAACCTTTAACTCTTTTTTAAGGTTTATCGATTTTTCGTATAGATATGTAACTAATATATCTCCTTCGTAAAGTATTTTTATAAGCCGCTCCCGAAAAATGGATATCGACCGAAAAAATGGATATTCGTCAATTCGAATCAACCTGACTACTTGGCTTCATGTATTTAAAGTGATTTGTGTATCTACTCCAATGATACTATTTTTCCGTATCATTAGGGGAGCAAATTCGGGGAAAATATAAATTTCCTCGGGAATAAAGAAAAAGCGATCGATTTTTATTTGGAATTTTAACTTAAATTTTTGGATTCCTAGATATTCAATCAAATCCTTTACTTTTTTGGTTATTCTTGAATATACATTTAAAATCCCATATTTTAGAATTCCGGAAAGGTTTCTTCAATCTTGGGGATCGTCAAAATAAGAAAAAATATTATTTTTTCGAAAAATAACATTTGTAGGTATTTCAATCGAGATACCAGAGAGGGGCATTAGTTCTTTCTTCTTTTTTTGAATCGAACTGAATGGGATGATGAATCAATTTGTTTGCCATTTTGCCAATATATAAAAATTCTAGTAGAGAATCTCAGGATATATGTCATGACAATGACCCGTACATATGACTCCATTTAGTTCTGAATAATCAGGAATTGAAATTTCTTTTTTACCGTAAACATTTAAACTAATGAAATTACTTTTAACTTGCTCATTATTTATTGAAAGGCTCAAAATGAATTTTTTTGGGACAGAAAGAGAATTAATATTTATTTGATCTTGATTTTTATGGAGAGAAAAAGGAATTATATTGAATCCATGAGAACATCCCGACAATATCCATAAATGACTTGTTTTTTATAAGAGGTAGACATTACTATATGTAAATTCAGGTACATGGTATACATTGATACTTCAACGCATTTCCCCCCTGAGTCTGAATCAATATGTTTTCGAACTCATATCTTTAAAATTCAAAGTGCATTTTGTCGTGCGGATTTTAGTAATCATTTGCTCAGCTTTAAATTAAAAGAAAAACGTTTCCGGAATAGTCACGTTATGGATAAGATCATGACTCTCAATAGTTACATCCAAGTCTTTATCACATAGAAAAGAAGGATGCCCATGACGTGTCCATGTGGGGTGAACCAAATCCTCATTCAATTGGATTTTTCCATTAGAGGGGCTCGTACATGTTTTGCAGTACCTCTTGTGAATACTCTGCTGTATGAAACATTATTAATGTTAATTGATTATCGAACTCTCCAATGAATTGCCCCGCAATAATACCTACGGCTTCTCCCAAGTCGACCAGGTCGCCATGCATAGGACTCCGACCATAACATAATCGATAGATCTAAGATGTATTCCTACAAATAAAAGGAGTTTGAATAAATATAGATATTGGTTGGGTTGGAAAGGTTGCTCCAATATCTTGATTTCAAATAACAATGCACCGTTGGCGTGTATATATATATATATATATATATATACACGCTAATGGACAGACGCCCAATTAATGTTTGGATAAAATTATTTGCGATATCATCTTATTTCGAGGACTCACTGAGATCCCTCAGGTGGTAGCACGATCTATTTTACCTATAACAATGTGTTGAACTACTTCAACATGTCTGCGCGTAAAATATACCGCATCTGATGTTCGGAAAGCCATATCAATAACCCCCTTTCAGGCTCCATAACAAGAAATGATATATTCTATTAAAGACAACCCTTCGTGCAAATTGCTTTGAATGGGTAAATCAATCATTTGGTTTGTGGATCCGACATTAATCCTCTCATATCTATTAATTGATGTATTTGAAATGCATTTCCCCTAACTCCAGATACATGTCTTTTCTATATTTTAATTAGTCTTTTGACCCCTTTCACTCGATTTGGAAAATTTTCTATTATTAAAAGAATTATTTTGTTTATATATTTGATAATTGTTTTCTTTGTATCTTTAATAAAAAATTTCGTTATTTTTATAAACTAATAAAATATTTATTGTTCAACACATAATCAAGTTTTCATTATTTTTAGCGACAACACGAAGTTTGAGAATTCAAATTCCCTATCGTATCAACTTTGGAATAGTAAAACCCATGGTAACCGCTAAAAGATTTATATTCAATTTTTTTCTTTTTATATAAGATATGATAACTCCTCCCATATTTGACACTTTAAATAGAAAATAAAAACGTTGAATAGTACTAATTAATTTTGAAAACCCTTCCATCGTATTTGAAAACATACATACTCTTATAAAAATAACTCATGTTCGTTCTTTTTTACTTCTTTTAAATTTTTATCCTAAGTTCCTCTTTCATTGTCATTTTGATTTTCTTTTTCATTCTTTTTTGCATTTTCATTATCAATTTTGTTTCTTTTAAATTATCATTTTTATTTTCTTTTAAATTTTTATTTTTCTTTTCTTTTATATTATCATTTTCTTTCCTTTTTATTATCATTTTTAATTTTTTTTTCATTGTTATTTTGATTTTTTTATTATCATTTTAATTTTCTTTTAAATTTAGAAGTAAGTTGATTGGTATTGTCCGAGTTTCCTTTTTATATATCTTGAAAAATATCAAAACTTTTAGAAAAACAAAATTTTCAAATTGGAATTTGAAAAATTTAGCATTTCATCATACAATCTCTCCAAAACTAAAAAGTTTTTTTGTTCATTTGATGGGGTGCTTTCTTGGTGTTAGGGAATTGAAAAGAGTAATTTTCAATCCAAATATGTTCACTTTGGTCTTTTCTTCATATTGTTCATATTCTCCGCATAAAAATCAAAATCAATGTGTTATGCTATAGGAAACGTATAAAAATCATTTTTCATATTGGAATTATCATCATAATTAAGAGATTTATATGATAAAAGATCATATCGAAAAATATTATTTTGAACCCTAAAACATTGATTGATTCCATTTCTCCCTTTTTGGGATATTAATTTATCCAATTCATGCTTAGATAAATGGCATTTATATTAATAATGATTTTGTAATCAATTTTTCCAATCTGCTTACCACAAACAATTTGAAAGATTTAAATGTTATTATACGTAAGATATTTTTAGTTAATATTAATGAAGGTACTAAAATATTTAGTCTAAAAACGATTGGGTTAGTAAAAACATAGTTCTTATTATGAGACCGAAAAAATGCTATCCTAGACTTCTCCTATCACTAGTTGATATATTTCGCTTTTAACCCTTTTTTTATTCTCTTCTTAAACTTGTTTCTCACTTTCTTCTTTCTCTATAAAATTTGAAATTTCACATTTTTATCCACCGTCCTTATTTTACCCAACGTCCTTATTTTACCCACCTCCTCTTTCTTATCCATCTCCTCTTTTTTACCCACCGCCCTTAAAAATATATTTTTCATAAGTGTAAAGATATTGAAAACAAGCAATAAATTTAACTATTCTAAACATTCTAGCTCAGGACCCTATTGATAGATTTTAAAAATAAGAGTTTTTCGTCCCTGGGCTTGTATATAACCTTTATTTGTTCTCGAACCCAATTTGGGATGGGTGCACAACCTACGAAAACCAATTGACCTACTTCAATACCCGCTCCAAATATATTTGTTGATGTTATAAAACTAAGAACAAAGAAGAGAACAAGAATATGGGAGGAGAAGTACTTTCTTATTGAGGTGTATGGAATGCTACAAATGAGAGCTCTATTTATAGGCTCATGAAATCATAACCTACACTCTCTAATATTATTACACATAAAAGAGGGGAATGAAATACATTAAACCATACACATAAAGGAGGGGAATAAAATACATTAATCTTAGAATGAGGAGTTACACAATTTGACATTCACTACAATTATCTTCATAACACTCCCCCTTGAATGTCCATTGGTTAACGATATACATCATTCTTTGAATACGCATTTGATACTGTCTCGTTAAAAACCTTACCAGGAAAACCCAAAGGGGAAAAACCATGGGTAAGGAAAAAAGAATGCAGTGCGTATCAACTCCCCCTAATGATGATATCAATTGAAGTCCCTTAGTCGCCGAACTCCAATTTTCCAAACTAGTCTCTCAAATGTTGATGTCGGAAGAGCGTTAGTGAATAAATCAACCAAGTTATCACTTAGCGTACTTGTTTGACAGTGATGTCACCATTCTTTTGAAGTTCATGAGTGAAGAAGAATTTAGGAGAGATATATTTTGTTCTATCTCCTTTGATGTATCCCTCTTTCAATTGTACGATGCATGCAGCATTATCTTCATGCAAGGGTGTCGTGGCCATCTTTTCGAAGTTAATCCACACGAACTTCGAATATGTTGAATTATAGACCTCAACCAAACACATTCACGACTAGCCTCATGTATTGCTAAAATCTCAAAGATGGTTAGATGATGTGGCGGTAAGTGTTTGTTTCACGGAGCGCCAAGAAATTGCCGTATCACCACATGTGAATAAATAACCAGTTTGTGATCGGCTAGTATGAGGGTCAGATAGGTATCCAACATCTACATATCCTACCAAATCTGCTTTTGATTCATTCGAGAAGAATAATCCCATATCTTGTGTTCCTTGCAGATAGCGAAGTATATGTTTGACACCATTCCAATGTCTTCGTGTGGGAGAAGAACTATATCTTGCTAATAAATTAACGGCAAATGATATGTCGGGTCTTGTATGACCGGCAAGGTACATTAGTGCACCGATTGCACTAAGATAAGGTACTTCAGGACCAAGTAGTTCTTCATCAATTTCCCGAGGTCTGAAGGGATCTTTTTTCACATCTAGTGATCTGGCAACCATCGGGGTACTCAATGGATGTGATTTATCCATGTAAAATCATTTCAACACTTTAGTAGTGTATCCTTCTTGATGCAAAAGAATACCGTTAGGTAGGTGCTCAACCTGCAAACCAAGACAATATTTTGTCCGCCCCAAATCTTTCATCTCAAATTCCTTTTTCAAGCGGTGTGATTGCTTTTGTAAGCTCATTTGGAGTCCCAATGATATTTATGTCATCAACATAAACCGAAATGATAACGAACTCGGTTCCTAATCTTTTTAGGAAAACACATGGACATATCGGATCATTTGCATATCCTTCTTTGATCAAATATTCACTATGGCGGTTATACCACATTCTGTTAGATTGTTTCAATCCATATAAGGACTTATTCAATTTGATCGAATAACGTTCTCGAGAACTTGATTTATAAGCTTCAGGCAAATGAAATCCTTCAGGAAGTTTCATATAAATGTCGTTATCAAGTGATCCATATAAATAGGCAGTTACGACATCCATGAGACGCAAATCTAATCCTTCTCGAATTGCCAGACTGATCAAATAACAAAAAGTAGTTGCATCCACCACAGGAGAATATGTCTCATCATAATCAATTCTGGATCTTTGTGAAAATCCTTGGGCAACAAGGCGTGCTTTGTACCTCGTAATTTCACCATTTTCATTACGTTTTCTTACAAAAACCCATTTGTACCCGACGGGGTTGACACCATCAGGTGTAAGGACCACAGGTCCAAAAACTTTTCGTTTTTCAAGAGAATGTAATTCGCCTTAACCGCGTCATTCCGGTTTGGCCAATCCTTTCGTTTTTTGCATGCATTCATGGATTTTGGCTCATGATCCTCATTTTCATCAATAACATTCGCGCTGAATTATAAGCAAAAATTTCATCCACGTTAACTGTATTGCGGTTCCATTGTTTACCATCCAAGACATAGTTGATTGAGATCTCATTATTTTCAATATGTTCAGGTACCTGATGCTGTTCTTGAGCTGATATATCAGCAATGTTTGGTAGCTTATCCTCGATTAGACCATCTTGATTTACAGCTCCTTTTCTTTTTCGAGGATTTTTATCTTTGGAACCGATAGGCCTACCACTCTTCAGACGTGCTTTAGACTCATTTGTATTTTCATGATGTCTAATAGGGACATCTACTCGTGATGGAGCATTCATTGCTGGAACATGAGATTTGGTTACTCGATGTGGGTCAGTAAAAGCGTCTGGCAGTGGATTTGCTAAACTTTGTAAATGAATTAGCTTTTGAATTTCTAGTTCACATTGTCTAGTACGAGGATCATAATGAGATAATGCTAATTCATTCCAACTGATCTCTTTGTCCAGCTTATTATTTTCTCCCCTAATGTTGGGAAAACCGATTCATCAAAGTGACAATCGGCAAAACGAGCCGTGAATAGATCTCCCGTCATTGATTCTAAATATTTTATAATCGAGGGAGACTCATACCCAACATAAATTCCCAACCTCCTTTGAGGTCCCATCTTAGTGCGTTGTGGTGGTGTAATAGGGATGTAAACAAAGACATCCAAATATTCTTAGATGGGATATATTCGGTTCCCCGACCAAAAACCATTTGTAAGGGGGAATACTCGTGATAACTTGTTGGCTCGATGCGAATTAATGATGCCGCATGTAAGACAAGATGCCCCCAACATGAAGTGGGAAGCTTTACCTTCATTAACAATGGTCTTGCTATTAACTCGTAAGCGTTTGATTAGAGATTCTGCTAAACCATTTTGTGTATGAACATGTGCTACAGGATGTTCAACATCAATTCCGACAGACATGCAATAATCATTAAAATGTTGTGAAGTAAATTCACCAGCATTGTCAAGGAGTATCGTTTTTATCGGGTAATCCGGAAACTGTGCCCGTAATCTGATCAATTGAGAAAGTAATCGCGCAAATGCCAAATTATGAGTGGATAATAACGATACATGTGACCACTTAGTTGATGCAACAATTAAAACCATAAAATATCTAAATGGTCCTCATGATGGATGAATTGGTCCACAAATATCGCCTTGAATGCGTTCCAAAAATGTGAGCGATTCAGTTCTCACTTTTATCGATGATGGTCGGATAATCAATTTTCCTTGAGAACATGCAATACAAGCCCAATCATTCGATTGGGGAATTCGCTTACTCATCAACGAGTGTCCAAGGGAATTCTCAAGTATTTTACGCATCATAATTGTTCCGGGATGGCCTAGCCGGTTATGCCAAACTACAAATCTATCACGATCCATAAACTTGGAGTTTATAATGGAATGTGATTCAATTGTACTAATAAACGTGTAGTACAAACCGGAAGAAATAGATGGTAGTTTTTCAAGATAACATTTGTTACCATCTACCATATTTGTGATGGCAATATATTCTTTATTTTCTTCCTCAATTGTCTCGATGTGATATCCGTTACGACGGATATCTTTATAACTTAATAAGTTGCGGTGAGACTTTGTAGAATATAATGCATCATCAATATGCATGCTAGTTCCTCCGTGTAGTAGCACGGTTGCTCTTCCGGAGCCTTCAATTAAATTACTACTACCGGATATAGAGCTAACATTAGCTTCTCGCATCACTAGATGAGAAAAATACTTCTTATCCTTTAGAATAGTATGAGTGGAAGCACTGTCGATGAGACACACATCCTCATTTTTTATGTTGTCGTGGATGGCAGTAGTATCTATGCTATAACACGAAAATGATAATCCATATTAGAAGGGACAATTATGATGGGAAATTCATTAATAAAAAGAAATATAAAAAAATTGAGAAAACACTTTCAAGAAAAACAAACTCAAACAAATCAAATAAGAACGATAATAAGGTGCATACATCAATGCACCATTTTGTAATAAAAGATATCTCAACAACCATCTTATTTCTCAACATTTCCATCATGAGGAGGAAAGAAGTCAGCAACATCCAGATGAGTGGTGTCAAATTGGCCATGGTTCAAAACACTTTCCTCAATGACCATATTGGTTTCAACCTTCTTGTCTTTCCTTGACTCTTGGTAAAGATTGATAAGATGTCTAGGTGTACGACAAGTGCGAGTCCAATGATCGCCGCCACATCTAGTACACATATTTTGAAAGTTTCTGTTGCTAGGCCCACCTCGTTCCTTATTCATTCGCCCATCCCGTTTGAATTGTGGACGAGAAGAGTGGTTGAATCTCTGAAGGCGACCGTGACCATAATCAAGTCCACGACCATGGACATTATTGCGACCATATCCACCACCACGGTTATGACCAAGACCACGACCACGCCACGGCCACGATATTGATCAAAATTGTGGCCATTTGTCAGCATCCAAGACCCACGAGAGGTAATTTTTGCCCGAAACGTCAAGGGCCACAAACTCAAGTTTGGAAATATTCGACATGCTATAAAAGAAGCAAATTGAATTACAAATATATTATAAGCCAAATAATAATACATATGAAAATGATATAATAATTAAAATAGTAACGGTAATAGAACATTCATTAACATAGAAAGAAAGAATGCTTTAAAGAAATAATAATAATAATAATAATACCCATCTTGAAACATAACTATATAGACATTTAAATAGTGATAAAGGTTTTCTCTTTTGGGTAAAAAAACATACGTATTCATGAATTATAAACAAAATGCACAAAATCAAAAGAGTTAACTATAATGAGATGATAAATTTTAATATATTTGTATAACGGCTAAAATATCATATATATACGTTACAAAAACATCAATATGATCATTTAAAATAAGATGGAAAAAATGCTAACAATATAATGTGAGTTCACTTAGAAAAATGCATAAAATATTTTATAAATATTGTTGCCTAGAAGAGATACTCATGCATATGCCATAATAAAATAGCAACTATATCTATTTTAGAATTGATCATGAATTAAAAAGGCAACATACAAGCAAAAAAAACACTATGGAAAGAAACGGAAGATATAAAATATGATAGGTCATAATAATATATACTATAAAATATACATGATGATAACTAAACGTTTAGGCCAGCCTATAAAGGCATGATATTTGACCAATATAAACGTTGAATAATAGTCATCAATAGAAAAATGATAAAGTCGTTTTTGAAATTGGTAAAATGAGAAAGACCACAATTTGTTACATATAAAAAAAATAGAAATGGATTCTTTTCTCTAACTCTAATTTTGAAAAAGAAGATTTTATAAGCAAATAAAAGAACAAGATAAATAATAATAATAAATTTGGAAAACAAGATATAGCAAATAACAACCTTCGTAAAAACTTCGAGAAAATAGGCAGAGCACTCGTGCTGATAACGTGTTATAAAACTAAGAACAAAGAAGAGAACAAGAACATGGGAGGAGAAGTACTTTCTTATTGAGGTGTATGTAATGCTACAAATGAGAGCTCTATTTATAGGCTCATGAAATCATAACCTACACTCTCTAATATTATTACACATAAAAGAGGGGAATGAAATACATTAAACCATACACATAAAGGAGGGGAATAAAATACATTAATCTTAGAATGAGGAGTTACACAATTTGACATTCACTATAATTATCTTCATAACAGTTGACTCTTTGTTCTTTTCTTTAATTGTTTTGATTTTTTTTTTCTTATCTGTATCTTCTTGATCTTTTTTTTGGACTGTCATCAAAAAGTATTATATGTTTGTATTTTTGTAAATAAATTTTAAAATCAGCTTTTTTGTCGTCACTCGCTAGCTCTTCGTGTTCCAAAGTGTATGCTAATTTGTATGGCCACCGCGAAATTTGTTTACTTATTTCCTTTAATCCGGCAGAAATTTTTATACTTTTCGGGGGATCTTGTAGAATTCGATCGAATATTTTATCGAATAGAAGTTTCAAAACTTTTCTTCAAAGTTCAAAATCCATTTTGCCTTCTTATGAATCTAAAAATAGAATCAATGCTTCAAAACTTTTATTTGAACAAAAAAATTAATTAATCAAGTTGAATAAATAATCAATATCTTTTGAAATTGATTTACCATTAACGTTATCGATTTTTGCGTGTAATTCATTAAGCATAAGGATAAGATGAAGTTTATTCATCCAAATCTTCTCTTTCAAATTTGTTGGGAAATTTTTTTCTATGCTTACTTTGATTCTTTCACGAAAGGCCTCACTTAATAAAGGATCATAAATTTTAGGTAAATATTTATTTTGACATTCATCATTACATTTACAAAATTAAGTATTTTTTTAAGTTTATTGAGAGAAAGGGATCCCTTATCTTGTGCATCCATTCTATTTTGCAACTCATTACTTAGATTTTTTTTTTCATTCCTATAATTCCAATTATTGATTAATTCATTAGAAGGTAATTTTTCAATTTGAAACAGAAACATCTTTTTACTATCATTTCAAAAAAAGTCGCTAAACTTGATGAATAAGTAAAAGATATTTGTTCTTTGCCATCACTATGACACGAATGGAAAAAAACTATGTGACATTTCATTTCTCATAACATTTTGAAATGAAATATTTCTTATATACCGAAGTGGACGATTCCATTAATTAAAGTAAAAAAGATACTTTCGAAGAGATTCTTGAAATGAACCTATATCTTTTTCTTTTTTAGATAAAATAGAAATGAATTTCAAATTTTCATCATTTCCATAGGATCAAATCCATCCTCAGGTTTTTCCTTTTCTATCACTTGGGTCTCTACAGTTTGGTACAGGTTTTCCTTCTTCAATTTCTTTCATTTCATCATTTATTTTTATTTCTCCTTCTTTTTTAAATCTGATAGTAAAAAGAGGTGAGGCTATTCTTTCTAAAAAAATATAGGCAGCAAAAAAAAAGTAAATATTAATGACTTAGTCCATACGATTTTGTAAATCTATGAAGAGATGCTTCAATTCTATCACCGAACGATTTTTAGCAAGTTGACTGTTAAGTGGAATGAATCTGTTCGATCTAATATAAATACAAGCGATTCCATCAATAAAATAGGACCAACCAACGATACGATACAAATTCCTAGTAGGAATCGTATCTTACTCTTGCATTGAAACATGAAAATAGTCGGTAGTTGTAGCGAGACAAAGTTTGAAAACACAGCGTGATTCCCAAATTGAACTATTATATGTTTTAGTAATGGCTTCCAAAACAAAAGTTTATTCACGTAAACTGGATTCAACTTGACATAATAAGACCACTCCTTGTGATTAGTCAATAAGAAAGTGATGAAAAGATAGGGTAGGCCAAGCACAGTTATTATATGAGGTCCGGCTACAACTAATGGTCCATACAAGGCCGTAGAATAGAATGATACAAATATTAAGACCTGCCCCATACTAAAACCCAGTCTTGCGGCTCTGGTCTCCTGAATTCCTTTTTTTAATTGCCCTAAAACACGTGTTACAAGAAGTTCAAGATGCGCAAAACCCATCGATAATAACATCAGAAATCCATAATAGTTCCAACTATAAGGGACGACTTGCCTAGTTTCAACAGTATCCGAACAATAAAGTTTACATTAATAAGATAATAACTCCACATAATAACATTCAATCCAAAAAGAATACGCCGCATAAATTTATTTATTCTCATTAGAGACCCTCATATAAATATAAAATATAAATAAATAATTATAATGTAAAATCTATATTCTATTCTTAGAACTAAACTATTTTTTGAATTCTCTAAATCATCTAAATAGAAAATAAACCAAATCTAGATTTTCTAAAAAAATGTACAAAATTAAGGCCAAATAGACCGATATTGTAGGTTGTGTTGTGCATATTATTCAAGAATTTTGATATATTCATATATGCAATTTGATTCTAATTCTAGACAATTTTGTTGTAATTGTCAAGAGTACCAATGAATAAATATAGAATTCGATTTGATTCTAATCGAATGTATATTTTACCAAAATTCAAGTGAAATCGAATCTATATTAATAGAGAGCTATCGAATCTCCGTTGTGCCTCAGTAGCTTAGTGGTAGAGGGATCGGTTTTTAACCGATTGGTCATAGGTTTGAATCCTATTCGAGGAGATTTTATTCATTCCAAATTCTTTAATTCGGAATGAAAGCGTTCGCTTTGACCCTTAATAGAGTCAATATCCCCTCCCTTATGTATTTCTTTCTTCTTTCTATTGCATTCTATGATATTTGAGAGTCACCATCAATACTTCGGGGTATGTCCGGTATAATCTTTTGTTTTATTTCTTTGGCTCCGCTATCCCACAATTTTCCTACCCCCAAACAGCTGGCCCTTTTTGGTCGGCTGTGGGCGAGGAGGGATTTGACACCCCAACATCATGGTTCGTAGCCATGTGCTATAATCCTCTGAGCTATAGGACCCATCCTGTCTCCATTTGATATGTTCCTGACGTACCCTAAAAAGAAACCTTTCCTCTCCCATCCATTTCAGGTTAAGAAGATGCGAAAGCGCCTTCTCTCTCTGTAAGAATAGCGCATTTCGTAGTGTGAAGTGGAAGAGAAGGGATTTCATAATTAGGATTTTAAATAAGAGGACCTTTTCATTTTTTTCATATTGATCAAGTAATAAGAATGGATGTGTTAAGCTTTATCATCCTGGCGTTGAGCTATTTTTCTGTCAGACCTCCCATACAATATCTTTACCGTAGTAGAGTTTAACCACCAAGTTCGGGATGGATTGGTGTTGTTTCTCTACGCCTAGGACACCAGGATAGCGATTGCAAGGCCCCAATTCTTGACTTGAGGGGGCACCAAAGGCCTCTGCTCTTCCGTCCCTTGGATCGATAGAGAGGGAGGGTAGAGCTTTTGGTTTTTTCATGTTGTGAGATATCACATTATTCGAGGAACCTTAGATGATGTCGAAGTAAAGGATCATCAATAAGGGCATTCTAGTGCGTTGTAGATTCTTGATGATACCATGTGAATCTCTAGAAACATGTACAGTGTATGGCAAACCCACTAACGAGAGTTTTGTAAGGGGACTAGAGCAGCCTACCATAAGACAAAATATCTTTCTTTGGATTCAATTCAGAATTATGCTAATTATATGTCTAAGTTTCAATATTGGAAAAAATTTAGAGGTTTTCCTTGACTTTGTCCCTGTCAACAAACAATTCAAAATGCCTCAACTTTTTTAAAACAGGTCCGAGTCAAATAGCAATAATTCGAAACACTTCTTTTTACACTATTTCTGAAATCCAAGGACTCAATCGTATGGATATGTAAAATACAGGATTTCCAATCATAGCTAGGAAAGGAGGGAAAAAAGATACTCAATTTAAAGTGAGTAAGCAGAATTCCATACTCGATCTCAAGATACATATAGAATTCTATGGAAAGTCATATTTGACAAAAATCGGATGTACGGTTTGGAGGGAGGTCTTTCATATCTTTTCAGATCCACCCTACAATATGGGTTCAGAAAGCCAAAATAAATTATTTTATTAGCCCCTAGAAGAAAAAGAATTCTTGAGAACCCTTGGACGCTCCTGTCACACCGAGGTACAAAGAGAAGAAAAAACTACAAAATTTGATCCAATTTATCTTAATCGATTAGAACCGTGTTGGTTAACCATATTCTCAAACACGGGAAAAAATCATTGGCTTATCAAATTATCTATCGAGCCGTGAAAAAGATTCAACAAAAGACAGAAACTTATCCACGATCTGTTTTACATCAAGCAATACGTGAAGTAACTCCCGATATAGTAGTAAAAGCAAGACATGTAAAAAGATCGACTCATCAAGTTCCAATTGAAATAGGATCCACACAAGGAAAAGCACTTATCATCTGTTGGTTATTAGAGGCCTCCCAAAAATGTCTTGGCCGAAAGATGGTTTTCAAATTAAGTTCTAAATTAGTGGATGCTGCTAATGCTAAAGAGAGTGGCAATGACATACGCAAAAAGGAAGAGACTCGTACAATGGTAGAGGAAAATAAATCTTTGGCACATTTTCGTAATCCATGAACAGGATCTATATAGACGCATAGACTCATGGAGACATACATCTTGATCGAAAATGAATCGCTATAAAAAGATAATCGAAATTGATCGCTATATTTCTCGAAACAAATAAAAGAAAAGGAAACGAAAGATGAAACATAAATCATGGATCATTTACATCCTCTTGGGGACTTTCTTATAAATAAGAAAGAGGTAAGTACCATGAAATAAGGTTTGACCCTATTTATGGGTTATGGGGATTCCATAAATATTTCATTCCAAACAAAAGCATGTTCAAAACAATTGGGATTTTGTTTGAGGTTGGGTGTAGTTACTAATTCATGATCTGGCATGTACAGAATGAAAACTTCATTATCGATACTACGAGAATTTTTATGAAAGCGTTTCATTTGCTTCTCTTTGATGGAGCATTTCTTACTATACTATGCTCAACTTTATGTATTCCTCTATCTATAGAGTATATTGAATGTACAGAAATGGCTATAACCAAATTTCACTTATTTGTATTAACAGCTATTTTAGGGGGCATGTCTCTATGTGGTGCTAACAATTTAATAACTATATTTGTAGCTCAAGAATGTTTCAGTTTATGCTCCTACCTATTTTCTGGATACACCAAGAAAGATGTACGGTATAATGAGACTACTATGAAATATGTACTCATGGGTGGGGCCAGCTCTTCTATTATGGTTCATGTTTTCTCTTGGCTATATGATTCCTCCGGGGGAGAGATCGAGCTTCAAGACATAGTGAATGGTCTTATCAATACAAAAATGTATAACTCCCCATGAATTCCTAGCCCCTTCTCATCAATGTACTCCTAACGTATATGAAGGAGTGTGGTTCGTTGAAAAAATTCCTACCTCTCTCTCTATGTCCGGTATAATCATTTGTTTCATTGCTTTGGGTCCGCTATCTCGTAATTTTCCTACCCCAAATGGCCAGCCCTTGTCGGCCGGTTGTGGGCGAGGAGGGATTCGACCCCCCGACATAATGGTTCGTAGCCACGTGTTGTAATCCTCTGAGCTATAAGACCCACCATGTCTCCACTTGATCTGTTCCCGACATACCCTACAAACAAACCTTTCCTCTCCCCAGCCATTTCAGGTTAAGAAGATGTGAAAGCGCCTTCTCTCTCTATAAAAATGGCGCATTTCGTAGTATGAAGTGGAAGAGAAGGGATTTCATAATTAGGGTGTTAAATAAGACGACATTTTCAGTTTTTTCATATTGAAGAAGTAATAAGAATGCAGGTGTTAAGCTTTTTATCATCCTGGCGTTGAGCTATTTTTCCGCCGGACCTCCCCTACAATAACTTTACCGTAGTAGAGTTTAACTACCAGGATGGATTAGTGTTGTTCCTCTACACCTAGGACACCAGAATAGTGATTGTGAGGCCCTAATTCTTGACTGGAAGGGGCAACAAAGGCCTCTGCTCTTCCGTCCCTTGGATCGATAAAGAGGGAGGGTAGAGTTTTTGGTTTTTTCATGTTGTGAGATATCACATTATTTGAGGAACCCTAGATGCTGTCGAAGTAAAGGATCATCAACAAGGGTGTTCTAGTGCTTTGTAGATTCTTGATGACAATGTATGGCTAACCCAAACCCACTAACGAGAGTATTGTAAGGGGACTAGAGCAGCCTATCATAAGACAAAATATCTCTTTCGAAAGAGATTCGATTCAGAACTATGCTAATTATATGTCTAATTTCCAATATTGGAGGTTTTCCTTGACCTTGTCCCTGTCAATAAAAAATTCAAAATGCCTCGGATTTTTTAGAATAGGTCCGAGTCAAATAGCAATAATTTGAAGCACTTTTTTACACTATTACCGAAACCCAAGGACTCAATCGTATGGATATGTAAAATACGAGATTTCCAATCATAGATGGGAAAGGAGGGAAAACAGATACTCAATTTAAAGTGAGTAAATAGAATTCCATACCCGATCTCATATATACATAAAGAATTCTGTTGATAGCCATATTCGGCGAAAGTCGTATGTATGGCTTGGAGGGAGGTCTTTCATATCTTTCAAGATCCATCCTACAACATGGGTTCAAAAAGCCAAAATAAATTATTTTATTAGCCCCTAGAAGAAAATGAATTCTTGAGAACCTTTGGATGCTGTCAGATCGAGGTACTGCAGAAGAAAAAACTGCAAAATCTTATCCAATTTATCTTAATCGATTAGTTACCGTGTTGGGTAACCGTATTCTGAAACACGGAAGAAAATCATTGGCTTATCAATTATCTATCGAGCCGTGAAAAAGATTCAACAAAAGAAAGAAACAAATCCACGATTTGTTTTACATCAAGGAATACGTGAAGTAACTCCCCATATAGTAGTAAAAACAAGACGTGTAGGTGGATTGACTCATCAAGTTCAGATTGAAATAGTATCCACACAAGGACGAGCACTTGCCATTTGTTGGTTATTAAAGTCCTCCCAAAAATGTCCGAGCCGAAAGATGATTTTCAAATTATGTTCGGAATTAGTGGATGCTGTCAATGCCAAAGAGAGTGGCAATGCCATACGCAAAAAGGAAGAGACTCATAGAATGGCAGAGGAAAATATAGCTTTGGCACATTTTTGTAGTCCATGAACAGAATCTATATAAACGCATAGACTCATGGACACATACATCTTGATCGAAAATGAATCGCTATAAAAAGAAAGAATCGAAATTGATCGCTATATTTCTTGAAACAAATGAAAGAAAAGGAAACAAAAGATGAAACATAAATCATGGATCATTTACGTCCTCTTGGGGAATTGCTTATAAATAAGAAAGAGGTAAGTACCATGAAATAGGGTTTGACCCTATTTATGGGTTATGGGGATTCCGTAAATATTCCATTCCAAACAAGAGCAAGTTCGAAACAATTGTGATTTTGTTTGAGGTTGGGTGCAGTTACTAATTCATGATCTGGCATGTACAGAATGCAAACTTCATTTTCGATACTACGAGAATTTTTATGAAAGCGTTTCATTTTCTTCTCTTCGATGGAAGCCTTTCTTATTTTACTATGCTCAACTCTATGTATTCCTCTATCTGAAGTGTATATTGAATGTACAGAAATGGTTATAACCGAATTTCACTTATTCATATCAACAGCTACTTTAGGGGGCATGTTTCTATGTTGTACTAACGGTTTAATAACTATCTTTGTAGCTCAAGAATGTTTCAGTTTATGCTCCTACCTATTTTCTCGATATACCAAGAACGATGTACGGTATAATGAGGCTAATATGAAATATTTACTCATGGGTGGGCCATGCTCTTCTATTATGGTCCATGGTTTCTCTTTACTATATGATTCCTCCGGGGAGAGATTGAGCTTTAAGAAATAGTGAATGGTCTTATCAATACATAAACGTATAACTCCCCATGAATTTCAATTGGGCTTCTATCCATCACTATAGGAATTGGGTTCAAGCTTTTCCGAACCCCTTCTCATCAATGGACTCCTAACGTATATGAAGGAGTGTAGTTCGTTCAAAAAATTCCTACCTCTCTATCTATCTCCCAGATGTTTGGATTTTTCAAAACTCCATGGAGATGCATAAGAGAAAGACTATCTATACTCAGACCAAGACATAGCTTTTACATGTTCAAATAACAAATAAGGTGAAGCAAAGTCAGGATAAAAAAATCACTTTATGACTACGAGATTCATTTTGCAAGTTCGTTGTTACGGGTAACTCCTAGAAAAATTCGGACTAATGATGTATATAATACTTAACATATTGACGTAGATGCTACATAGTTCGTTCTCATCCTTCAGGGACTATGATTGTATTACGAGCTTCCGTTGACAAAAGGATCAACCCTAAGATGATCAGCTCATGGCTATTGAGAACAAATCAAATCATATGGTTCTATTTATCAATCTTGCTGACTTATTCCTATGGAACCAAGAGGTCAAAAAGATTGAGACAAATTGGTCATTCACAACCACTGATGAAGGATTCCTCGAAAAGTTAAGGATTAGTAATCCTTTTTTAGAAATTAAATTAATTTGGTCTTATACATACGCGAGGAAGGTAATAAAAAAAGAAAGAAAATGAGCTCCTCTTTCTTTTATCACTTAGGAGCTATGCGAGATGAAAGTCTCATGCATGATTTTGAATGAGAGAAAAAGTTATAGAATTCTCTTTTCAACTCTGACTCTCCTACTCCAGTCGTTGATTGTCATTCTTTTACTTTGAAAGTAGCTGCTTCAACTTCAGCCACTCGAATTTTTTACATTCATTTTTATTTCTCATCAAACAAATGATATCTTCTTCTGAAAATCTTAGCTATTCTAAGCATGATAGTGGGACATCTCATTGCTATTACTCAAACAAGCATGAAACGTATGCTTGCATTTTCATCCATAGCTCAAATTGAATATGTAATTATTGAAATAATTGTTGGACACTCAAATGGTGGATTTGCAAGCATGACAACTTATATGCTCTTCTATATCTCCATGAATGTAGGAACTTTTGCTTGCATTGTATTATTTGGTCTACAGACTAGAACTGATGAAATTCTAGATTATGTAGGATTATGCATGAAAGATCCTGTTTGGCCGCCTTTTTACCCCTTTTGTCTCTTATCCCTATGAGGTCTTCCTCCACTTGCGAGTTTTTTTGGGAAACTCCATTTCTTCCAGTGTGGATGGCGGGCATGCCTTTCTGTTTTGGGTTTAATAGGATTCCTTACGAACTTTGTTTCTATCTACTATTATCTAAGAATAATCAAGTTATTAATGACTTAATGAAACCAAGAAGTAACTCTGCACGTGCGAAATTATAGAAGACCCCTTTAAGATCAAACAATTCCATCTAATTGAGTATGATTGTATGTGTAATAGCATCTACTATACCAAGAATATCAATGAACCCAATTATTAACATTGCTCACGATACCCTTTTTTAGCTTCTCGAATCTATTTCTTAGTTTAAGATCCCTCTTAACTAATTGGAATAAAAAAATTAGTAGATCTGTTACCGCCCAAAATGGGAATGGGATAGGGTTATGAACTTAGAATCTTCGATTATCATATTCTAAGTTCATTCCATACCGGACCAGATATATACATTCTCATTATGAGAAGGGGTCGTTAGAGCGTATCTACATAGATACTATATTTACATATAGATCCCTCCGTTGTTACATTCCATTTAGGATTAGGAATATGCGTAATCGGACCCGTTTTTTACATATATATCTCCTTATTTGATTTGGCACCCTATTATATTCACCTCTTTGGGCTTCTATTGAATCGAGTAATGGGTTTGATTGTCCATTTTTGTGTACAATATATATCAATTGATAGAATATATAGGGCATCTTCTGGGTAATTCAAATCGAAGCAATTGTATGTCCGACTCGGCCCTATAAGACATGACCAATCAATAGAAATACTCCAACACTTCACCTTTTCATATATTTTATACATCACTCTAGTATCATATTCATGGAATACGATTTACTTTAAAGATTCCTTGGTGGTGAAATGGTAGACACGCGAGACTCAAAATCTCGTGCTGAAGAGCGTGGAAGTTCGAGTCCTCTTCAAGGCATAATATTGAGAATGCTCATTGAATGAGAAATTCGGTAAGAGATCTCAGATCGAATCATTGATATATCAATTTGATCCAAGATCTTGGAATTGGAATAAGTTTGACAACGGATCACAAAATCTTGGTGATATTCTCTATCTAATGAATGGGAAGGCCACTTTCACAGCGGCTTCCCTGTAATCACCCCCAGGTATATGCTTCAACGGGAATTACACATGATACAATAAAAACCTCTAGTAAACTGCCCGCCCGTAACCCAACAGATCAACTAATAAAGTATATTCCATAGTTCAAGAATTCTTGTTTCGGCAGTTCATAACATCCATACATAGTGTTTTTATCTAATACTTCCATTCTGCCAAGTTTCAGTTGTAACATATTGTTCCATCCTAATTCATTGAGCCTTTCGATACAATCAAATAGAACGACCCAATGGCACCATATTCTAGGAGACCAAACTATGTCAGTGAATAAATCCTCCGCTACTATCTGTAGCGGGTCGAGGGACCCTTCTTCTTCCATTGCTCGTAGTTCAAATATCTATTCGTAGATAAATTTCTTTTCAACGATAGAAAAAAGATCCAATTTTCATCATATTTAAGGGACTCCTTGGTTCGGGCCGACGAAGCAATGGCACTCAATCAGTATCAAACTGAGTGCAATCTTTTCCTGTCTATGAGGATCTGACCAGAGCCCCTTCTAGATCTAATAGGCCATGAACTAGATAAGAATCATTACCAAGCGATCCCACTTTTTCATTGGATCCGGGTAGAGACCAAAGGTCTTGAGAAACCGGTCCGGCAGAACAACTCAAAAGATAAAGCAGTATCATTAATTTCTTCATGCTCATTCCAAGTTTGCGGTAGCATTTGTACAGATAAGGTTCCTCTACCTCACATGAATTCTTCTTGATATAGATCGATATAGGATCAATGGGGGAATTACTTAAAAATAGATTTTGTGCAATAGCCCTTCCTATATCATAGAAAAGGATCCCATGATCTTGAACTGATCTTACCTTGCCTCGCAACTCCGAAGTTTCTCTATGAAGAGAAGATTGAATTATATTAATGTTTACCATTGATTTCTTCTGTCTAATACTAATTGATAGGGCCGCATTAATAAGTGCTACAACATTTTCTATAGTGGAACCCATGCGTATCGACCTGAATCCCTTAGTATGGAGCATTTTCTTTTCCAAGTGAAATCCCCTAGTATATAAAAGAGTGAAAAACAACTTTCGTTGCTGTGGAATAAGAAGCGCTTGTATTTTAATGCATATATGTAACTTATTTGGGGCTATTAGAGCGGGATTCACTTTTGTAAAATATGAGTCAAAGCAATAGCAAGACTATTTTGAGTGGAAGATCTTTCATAATCCTTGGAGAGATGTTTCCCTAATAGACCCAAGGATAAGTAATTTGGCTCTTTCGAATCCAGCTCATGAATGTTTGGAAGCCATATTATGCAAGGAGACATTGCTTTTGCGAATTGGAATTGAAGGGCGATATAAATTGTCTAGTTTCGGCATCATTACATATTCATGCTTTTTCGAGTCTCCCACTCTGTATCAAAGATGATACCATGAACATCAATAGCTTCATCATTATCGAAATCAAAACCCTCACAAAAATCCTCATCAATAGGCAAATCCCAAAACTTATACTGGTTAACCGTTGACTTGTTTAGAAATACCGTAATGAAAGGAAGATAGGAGTTTGCCGCTAGGTATTTGACCAAATAGGATCGTCCAGTTCCTAGAGAACCTATGAATAAAATACCACTATAGGGGGATATGGCTAAGCGAAGCAAAAAAAGGTTTTCGGAAATGAAAACTATTCTCCCCACACGTGATTTCTGAATAAGTGATTGTCGAATAATGAGCAAGAAATATAAGTCTTTCTGCTAAACAGAGTGCATTGAACTCATAATTCATTAGAAACCTTTTATGAATGTGAACTAAGGATCGTAAGTAAATTGTTCCCGGCTCTTCAACCATTTAATAACCGAAGTCATTCTTTGATAAATGATCACTATGAGTCAGACTCAATGAATTTGAGCAATCCTTTTTTTGTCGTTAAGGTGACGAAATGACGGACTAAATCTCTTTCCTTTTCCTCAACCAACTCACTGGTCATGATAAAGGATTGTATTGGATCATCAATCCAATCATTGTTTGCGTTTATTTATTAGAAACCAAAAAAGACCGTATTAATGGGATTTGGTATCTATGGCTCAGATGTCTTGTATCTATCGAAAAAGTGATTCGATTAATAGGATTTTGTATCATACTTATGAGATCGATGAGATTGATATTCCAAAAAATTTTATTAGAGCGTATTGATTTGACCCCTTAAGAGGGAGCACCACCCAACAAAGATGTTGCGTATTTCTTCTAGAAAATCTCCTAATTGTTTCAGAGCAACTAGAAAGAGATTCTTTAAAGAATTCCATTTAGATGGAGGATACCTATCCAGAAGAATTCCGCTCAGTGCGAATTCTTAAGAAAGAGAACCATAACTCAATAATGTATGATAGAATCATCAAGGGTTTGACCTTTTTAAACTCTGTCGGTAACTCAATATAGGCTTGGGAAGTAACGAGAAGATATATACAAATGAGATATCCAACAACAAGAAGAAGGAAAATGGTAGGATAGACCAACTCACCAATATTTGGGGAAATCAGATGTATCCATATCAATGGTGGTTAATGAATCATTTTTGCATGCATCAGAAGAAAATGAAAATTACGTATACAATTACTCGAAATCTCACTTATCATATCCCCTTGGGGCAGACCCAATTTTTTGAATGCTACTTAGTATCCATAATAAGTCAGAACGGTCTCTAAAATAGAAATTTTAGATAGTTTTACCCTGTCAAAGTAAGGAACCATGGCATATATTTTTTGAATCGATTTCATTTTCAGAAAATTGAAAAAGTAGTATCTAGTCAAAAGATTCTATCCATTTTAGACTAATACGAGTTCTCCCTTTTTGAATTAGATCGGTTCATATCCAAATGAAGTTGACAATAAGTTCTTTCCAAATTTTCTATTTGTCCCTCTATTCCAGGTGTTCCAGAAAAGTTTGCGATCGAATAACTACGAACGAACGGATCGTATCGAATTGGAAAATGGAAAGATTTGTCAAAAATTGGTGAAATAGTATCTCTCGTAAAAAAGACATGTTTTACTGCCGCACAAAGAAACGATTTTGTTGCGAATGAACAAGGAATTCAAGAATTGTCCATATGTAAAATTATAATTCTTGATACAGGCCTTTTCCACATAAAAGGGAATCTTTTTTTTACAATAGAAAGGGAACTAATGTAGATTATTTAAGAATCAAAGTCGATTTGCTTTATAAAAAGCAAATATCAAGGAACTTCTATTAAATGGTTTTACAGGATTCAACCAATTGTCTTGATGGTGGCATATCCTTGAGAAATAGGAAGAATCCGTGTTATCAAAATATTTTCTATTGAAGAAAAATGGTGATACGACTCCTCGATTGATCTTCGATTTTTCAAAAATATTCAGATCGAAGGGTTTTCATTTTTCCAAATGAAGGATTCAAAAACCTGTCGCACCTTTCACGATATGAATATCGGACATATAAATAGGGATGTTCCCGAAACTCATAAACAAATAAGCAAGTGAGTTAGACAAAAAAAATAAATGTCACTGACATGAATCAATCCCATTCCTAATCAATTGAATTAAGCACCGTCTTAAGTAACTTGGGAAAAAATCTAAGTAACTTGGGCACAAAGAAACGAAGTAAGCGAGCTAACTCTTCCAAATCAAGTAACTTTAAAAAAAGAAAATGAAGTGACGTAGAAAAATCAAAATTTTCTTTGTCGATCAAGTCAGACCAATGAATCGAATTACATAACTTGTGAAGAAAAAGAGTTAAGTAACAAGTTAAGTAACTTGTCTAACTTGTTAAGTAATTTGGGCATAAGTTAAGTAAGTCGGACAAAAGGAAAGGAAGTGACTTAGCAAAATCTT
This sequence comes from Linum usitatissimum, assembly GCA_030674075.2. Classification (NCBI taxonomy): domain Eukaryota; kingdom Viridiplantae; phylum Streptophyta; class Magnoliopsida; order Malpighiales; family Linaceae; genus Linum; species Linum usitatissimum. The sequence continues at coordinate 309,151 of JAUJYP020000273.1, read as the reverse complement.
TTTACGACACATTTCCTCATAAATGAATGTTCCAAATGTTCATGGAAAATCTTGAGGCCATCAGACCATTTGGTCCTAGATGCATTAGAATTCCAATTCATGGATCTATCGGTTCGAAAAAGAAAAAGAATAGGATCGAACTCTTTCTTCTTCTGGATTTCTTTTAAAATTTGATAAATGTTGGTTGATCGTATAACTTATTAGAGTTCTATGATTCAGAGTATCATTTCCTATTTGATCTCTTTGAATTCCATATTCAAAGTTGCGATCGGATTTATTTATTAACAAGAATTGATTCAATACATTTTTATGTACCCATAGCTGTTATATTGGATTTGAATCAGATTTCGAATCAATCCGTATTTATTGACTACCTCAACCCATTTTTTGTGATCCTTCGATAAAAAAATTCATTCTCTTCATACAAGTAGAAGGCAAAACCAATAAAGATTTCTTTTTCGATTCATCCCTGAAGTTGAATAGCTCATTCAAGAATTATTTTTGATCCAATCCAATAAAAAATAAAATCCCTTATGATACACCCGATCAGCCTCGGTTATTGATAGAATGAAAAGTTTGCCATTTCTGGAAATCTCTAGTCTGCTTCGGAGTCCTATCTCGGATCTGAAGAAATAAAATGAATTGAGACAGTCTTTTGTAAATTAATAATCATCTGGAATAGATTCACTATTTCTTTCTATTTTGCTTGCCTCAAAGCGACAACTAAAACATATTGTTCTTTCTTTTTCTATAACAATTTATGATCTCTAGCGGGCCTACCCGGAGGATTTGAACGCAAATGAAGCTCTGACAATAGATCAAAGCAAAAAGAACGAATGGATATTGCAGGACTCCCAATAACTTCTTCGATTTCTTCCGGAGGGAGATGCTTATTCATATCCTTCTCACCTTCTATGAATAGTCCAACCATTGGGAAATATCCAGCCATTGGGAATATCAAGATTGATCAAAAGATCCCTTCAATTGGCTAGACTCCATGCAGATCGGATCATCCATCTCTTTACGATCCAAGAAAGCGCTATCAATGATCTTTTTTCCTTTTGGAAGAAAAGGGAGTGAAACAATCAATCTATTGATATTGGAACACCAAAAAAATTCGTCCAATATATCATTTTTTCGTCCAATGGAGTTCATAGGTATAGGAAGAAGCCGTCTCAAAAAGAGATTCTCCCTTTCGATAAAATTTGAATTCCTAAGACAATAAATAAGGAATACTACTACAAATAGTGGTAAAAACTTTATTATACCCTTGATCCGATTGCTTAATAAACCTTGTGAATTGTGCGAAAGTAAGAGAATCCTAATTCATAAGTCCAAGAGTTCTATAAAGCGGTCTTGATTGAAAAATATCCGAATAAAAAATACTAATAACTTTAATTTAGTCCATAAAAAATTGGTAGAAGTCTCCGGCTTTTGCAAGAGTCCTGTAAAGTCCACTACAAACCAAAATAGAAATCATATATCCAATATTGACATCTCTTTAACTGATTTTAGCTTTTCATAGGAATCTTAACCTCCGTTATTTGAATTTTAATCATCATAGTACAAAAATCCATTTTAAGAATTTTAATCATAAAATAAATAAATAAGAAATATTACATCATTCGTATATTACATTATCTGTGTATTATATATGTAATTTTGTAATGATGATGGGCCGGTCGAATCAAACTTACCTTAATACTACTTCTATCTTTTATTTTGATTTTATACTCCAATTTCTTTCTAGAATGGAAAGAATGGAAATATTCTTCAACATTTTCTTTTTTATTTCTTTTGTTTTATTGTCAAATTGTCCATGATTACTGAACACCTTTCTATATATAGAATTTATTTTGTCCATTTTTTATTGAGTGAAGGGCCGGACGAATGACGAGAATTGAACCCACACATGGTGGATTCACAATCCACTGCCTTGAGCCACTTGATTACAACCGCCTTAGTTACAAATTCAAAAAATTTCAATTCGTAATATCTACTAATACATTTTCTCTTTCGTGCTTTCGTAAAAAACATAAAAAGTAATATAATAACCCTTAAATATTTAATAATAAACCAACCCAGGAGAATTTTCTTTGTTAAAAGTTAAAAATGAAAATGAAAGAAAAAAGATATTCTTATTTATCTTATAAAAGATATAAGGTAGTATAGTCAAATCGACTAAAAACAGAGCAATATCAAACTTCTTGATAAAACACGAAATTTGACATTACTTTACTTTTTGAATTATTCGAAAAATTAAGAATATTACGCAATCTTATCCATATGAAGTTGGAGCTTCGATAGCAGCTAGGGTAGAGGGAAATTATGAGCATTATGTTCATGCATAACCTCCATACCAAAGTTAACCCGATTAATAATATCAGCCCAAGTGTTAATTATGCGACCTTCACTATCAACTACAAATTGATTGAAGTTGAATCCGTTTAGGTTGAAAGCCATTGTGCTAATACTTAAAGCCATGACCAAATACCTCTTACAGGCCAAGTTGCTATGAAGAAATGTAAAGAACGAGAGTTGTTGAAACTAGCATATCGAAAGATCAATGGGCCAAAATAACCATGAGCAGCTATAATATTTTAAGTTTCTTCCTCTTAACCGAATCGGTAATCTTCATTAGCAGATTCATTTTCTGTGGTTTCTCTTATCAAACTAAAAGTTACCAAGGAACCATGCATAGCACTAAATAAGGAGCCACTGAATACTTAATCTACGCCGAACATGTGAAATGGGTGCATAAGGATGTTGTGCTAAGCATGGAATAGAATCATAAAGTTGAAAGTACCGAGAATTCCTAAAGGCATACCATTAGAAAAGCTTCCTTGACCAATTGGGTAGATTAAGAAACCAGCAATAGCAGCTGCAATAGGTGCTGAATATGCAATAATAATCCAAGGGTGCATACCCACACTGAAACTAAGTTCCCACTCACGACCCATATAACAAGCTACACCAAGTAAAAAGTGTAGAACAATTAGCTCAGAAGGACCGCCATTATATAACCATTCATCAATAGATGTTGCTTCCCATATTGGGTAAAAGTGCAAACCTATAGCCCCAGAAGTAAGAATAATGGCACCAAAAATAATATTGTTTCCGTAAAGTAGAGATCCAAAAATAAGTTCACGAATATCATTAATATCTACTGAAGGGGTTGCAATGAAAGCTATAACAAATACAAAAGTTGCGGTCAAGAAAATAGGGATCAATATCAAAACTAATTGACATATCTTTATGAGAGATAACTTTATGATTTCATGTCTTTTTATACACATATGAAATCCTATATTATATAATAACAATATAATAATAAAATAGGCATAACTAATTCGAATGGGTTGCCCGGAACTAGTCGGATGGAGTAGAAATTTTATTTCGTCAAAAAGGAGAAAAATAAAAAACCCTCCCCAAATCGTGCTCGAAATCATAGCACACGACTTTTTCTTTGGATACAACTAAAGCTCAGTTTTCCTTTAGATAGAACTCCACTTCATACCTCATAAGAAAGTTAAATACTTGGTTGCTCAGTCCTTGCTGTTATACTTTCTAAATATTTTATAATCGAACTAAACAAACTTTTTTGTTAGCCCTCCATTTCAACATTTGTGGAGAACTTCGATTTTGATGTTTCATAAATAATTTTTATGATGGACCAATTCATTGATATAAACAATATCCACATACCAAACCCGTCCTTTCTATAATCTTTAAAAATAAAAGAAATTCTTAGAATCAAAGGAAGAATTTGTTTTTCTTTTGTAAAAAACATCCAATAATTCCGACACCAACCTTTTAAAAAATATATGTTTTCGAGCCAAAGTTTTAACACAAGAAAGTCAAAGTATATATTTTAATCGATACAAACTTTTTGTTGGGATCCACTATACTAATGAGAAAAATTTCTATCATTTGACTTTGCAAAACCGAAGGATTTAATTCTAAATATAGAAGATAGCCTAAAAGGTTGATAGAATATTTGGATAATATGTTTAAATAGATTTTTTTTAGTTGAGACCACACATAAAAATGACATTGTCATAAATTGATAAGATAATATTTTCATTTTCAATTGAAAAGAGCATATCCTTTGAAGCTACATTATATTGTCCTTGTTATATGGTATAATGCATGAAAGTATCATAAATAATCATAAGCTGATCCACAAAAAATGAGTAAAGACTTTCACGAACTCTTCTATTTTTTCCATAGAACAAATTTCGCTCAAAAAAAGCTAGAAAAGGTTGATCGTAAATAAAAAACATGATTAGAAAAAATAAATAAGATAGATTCATTTTCATATATATATATATATATATATAGGTATTATATTAAACCAATAAAATCTTGTATTCCTCTTTACAAATAAAAAGGAATGGGAAAAAATATTAATTGAAAACATGGACTCTTCCAACCCACATATTCTTGAAAAATAAGTCGTAATAAATGCAAATATTATTTCTAACTTTCTTAAAAAAAAGAAATTAATGGTAAAGAAAATGGAATTTCTAGAATGGTTTCAAGTCCTGTCGATATTATTTGAGAATACAAAATGTTGTTATACCTAAATAATATATGTTGTTTAGAATCCAAATCCAAAATTTGGAACTGATTCAGCTAATTCATTCCAGTAATTAATCATTTTATAATTTGTAAACTCGATTTATTGTAGTAAGATGAATTTTCCGAAAAAATAGATCCATGTTCATTTCAACCGTGAGTAGAACTAACTATATAATATACTCCCAAAAGATAATTGGGTATAAAAAACTTTTTTAAGGGATTTATCTAGTTGTAAATATTTTATATTATATATATAATTTCTCAAAAGAACACTATTCACATACAAACTCCTATTCTATGATATAAAATAAAAATGCTTGGGACGGAAGGATTCAAACCTCAAAATAACAGGATTAAAATCGGTTGCCTTATCACTTGACCACACTCACTCAGATTTCTATTTAATAGTACTAAAATTTAGTATTAGTATTGGTTTTTTGTCAATTATGATATTTTATAAATACATTAGCTTCCTTTTGGTATTTTAGTTTACGTAGATATAGAATGAAATTATTGATCTTAATATAGAATTCAATCAAGATATTGAATGAAAACATAATTTCTTCTATTCTTTTATTTTTTAATTTTTTAGCAATAAAATATTAATAACTCACAATTATTTTCAATAACAAAATATTTGTTATTTAGTTTGATTTATATCGTTTTAATTCTTTTCTTTTTTCAGATAGTTTTTTCTTTACAAAATTGTCCGAAGCTTATGACTTTTATAATCAAATTGTGGATGTTATGCCAGTAATTCCTTTGTTTTTTTTTCTATAAGCCTTCGTTTCGAAAGCATCTGTATGTTTTCGATAAGATCTTTACTGTTCTAGAATAAATATAGATTTAGTCAAAATCGGGAAGGAAAAACTTTAAATTGGAACAATTGAGAAGATCAGATACGTCATAGAATAAAAACCCTCAACTCAAATATTGATGTTCTTTTTTGTTCGAATATGCACCTAGTGTTCGACCTTGGTGTGATGGCAGCACCATGGACTTGACCTTGGTGCTATGCCGGTGTTGGTACGGATACATGGACACACAAGAAACCTCACATTAGCTCAGAGCAAGAAGGAACTAGCTAGCATCAGCTCCTCAATGAGCTAAGTGATGCTAAAGACTAACACTAACGCTCATCCAGCTCAACTTGAGCTGGATATTAGTGTCACCAGCTGCGATGCTGAGCTGAGCTACAATGATTGTAGGGAGTTAGGTGATTGGGGATGGTTACTCCTTCTTCTAGGAAGAATTGGTTCACAACTCTTCGTGAGATTCCAACTAAATTATGAGTTGTTTTTCTTCCAAACCCATAGGGCTTCAAGGTAGTTACCTTTTAATCAACTTCAAGTCTATCCATAAAGATAATAGCTCGTCTTGCTGCATACATTTGTACCCTCAATCCTGGACCCTTTGCCTATATAAAGAAGGTAGCTGTGAGGGAAAACAGACACAAAAATATCTATCATAGCTTACAAGATTCTAAGTGACTCCAGTTTCTAAAAGTCTAAGAACTCAAGTGTAGACGGTCTTATCCTCGGAAGGAATTTCCTGATAGTCAAGACTTGTAGGGTGAAAATACTCTTTTCGAAAAGTGGTGCCCATGATTCCATCTTGATCAAAGATCTCATTACTTATCAAACCTCGAAGCATTGCTTCTTGGAACCTCCTGAACTAACATTTTTTGTTTACTAAACATGAGGAGTCGGGATCGGATCACACCGCCCCTTTGTTTCTCTCTTCATCTTCAAATTTTTATCTAATGATTCAGGGCGTAACCTTGAGCATGAAGTATAAAAATTATTTTTTTTTCCTGTTTTAACCTTTTCGCTACCCTCTATCTTTAATCTGTAAAGATTAAATAAATAAATAAAAATCCAAAATTTTTGAAAAGATAAACCATATTAGAACATGAACCGAATCAAAAAGAGAGGGATTTGAACCCTCGATACGAACAACTCGTACAATGGATTAGCAATCCGAAGTTTTAGTCCACTAAGTGTCTCTCCCAATTAAGAAAGGATAATGACTAATAATAGAGTAAAGCTGAAACAAAAAGTTTTTTTGATTAGAAAAAAATGTAAAACTTAGAATTGTTTTTAATATTCTATTTTTAAATGCCAAAAAAAATTTAATTCTAGAAAATATTAGAATAAAACTGTGCTATTAGAAATATGTCTATTTTTTATAGAATTAATATATTAATTAACTATCATAGTAATAAAATTTAAAAAACGATATAAAAAATATCTTCAAGTCAATATTTCAATTAACCAATCAATAGTTTCTGTATTGGTTGATAAAACAAAGACTTTTTGGCTTTCAATATTTTTGACAAAGTGAAATAAAAAATTTTGTAAATAAAATGGAAAAGCTCAAAAACAAAATACAATTTTTTATTTTGTTAAAAAACTCCCCTTTTTTCAGAGCCATCCCGAGGTCATGTAATCTTTTTTTATTTTACTATATGGAAATAAATGATCTATTTGTATTTCATTTGAAAAATAAAAAGAATGATTATTTTATTTGATATTGAAAGAACAACAATTAACAATATTAAGATTAACATATAAGAAAGACTCCTTCTAGTCTTCTAATTTTCTTTTGATATAGTAACAAATACTAATAATATATAACCCCCTTTCCGAATCTCATTAGGTTCTCTCACAAACATAGAATATATTAACATTTTAATTCTCGTAATTTTTGTTTCCGATCCGATGATCTGATCATATCTTGATCACGACCGATCGACTTACTCGACAAAAGATTCTTTTCTATACAATAAGCCTATAATAGCGGTATAGTTTAGTGGTAAAAGTGTGATTCGTTCGATTAATCCCAATAGTTAAGAGATCATTTGGCTCGTATCCGAGCAAAAACATTATTTTTTAAAAAGATTAAATTCTTTACCTCTCAATGAAAAATTCAAAAAAGAATATACATTCTCGTAATTTGTATCCAAGAGTCCATTCAAAAATGATAAATTGGATTAGGAAATTAGAAAACATAATTTTTGAAAGCATCTATTGATAAGTACGAGTAAAGAATCTATTAATACATAGAGAAGCACATTTTGAATTGTAAATACATCTTCAGTTTCTTTATATAGTAGAAATTGAAGCAACCTAAGTATTAAATGGTATCTTTGATTTACCATAGACATTGACTTCTTGTTCTTGCTTGGAGGAAACAATGTGCTTTTCCTAAAAAAATTTGCACCTTAAAATAAAAGAAAAAGTAATTAGAAATATTCTATCAAAAATTCCCCTAGATCTAGCGATCATTTAAAAAGTACGTTGTTTTGAATGTAGTAAAACACAAAAGCTGACATAGATGTTATAGGTGGAATTTTTGTTTTGACTCACGTTTTGTTTGTTTGACTCACGTTTTATAGGTGGATAGTTTTCCATATCTCATAAAGGAGCCGAATGAAATCAAATTTTTGGGTTCGATTTTGAATTAGAGACGTTAAAAATAATGAATCAACGTCGACTATAACCCCTAGCCTTCCAAGCTAACGATGCGGGTTCGATTCCCGCTACTCGCTATAAACATAATTTGTTCATCATTTACATGTAATTAAATATACAATTGAATTTCTGAACATATCTTATCTAGAAGATAATTCCCATATTCTTATTTTATGACCATGAGAAGAGATCGTTAAAAAATTGAAATCGAAAGGCGGCCATTGTCTAATGGATAGGAGAGGTCTTCTAAACCTTTAATATAGGTTCAAAACCTATTGGACGCGATATTTTTTCATAACTTTGTTTTATAATTAATAATTATATAATTAATATTATTAATATTCTAGTATAGAATTAAAAAAATGTATACAATTGTTTATTTTTTAGAATTCTATTCTCTCAAATGTAGATATTTTTTATTTTAGTTGATTTTCTAGAAAATCCATCTACTTTAAATTCATCTATAATACATCTCTCACATAAATATACATATAGATATATATCTAGAATTTTTTTTATTTTTTTCTATTTTATTGAAATAGCTTTTTCAAATATTATTGGATAACTATTCTAATTATGAGTATTCTTTTTTATTTAATTATTTATTCCAATAGATTCCAGTTCAATGAAATTTTTTTCTTTTAAAAATAAATAAAATAAGGATCCATTTCCTTATGCTTGTTGTTGAAGCAAAAAGCGTTTTGCCTGTTCCTAAATAACTTCTTTCAAAAGGACTTTTATTTTGTGGTGAATGTTTTGGTAGAAGAGATTATTTCGCGAAATTGAGGTTTTATGTTTTTTATGTACTTCGGTCAGTCCTCGAGAAATTTCCTTATCCAATTTCTAATAAATCAAGATAACCATTTGTTCCGGTAAAAATAGTCATTCTCTGTTCCTCGACCGGAAGAGGCAACGATTGAGATTATTTAAGCAACTCACGTAATCGTCGACCTCTTGCCAATTAATTATGCGTACCTTTATCGAGATCTGAGGCAAATTGTGCAAAGGCTTCTAATTCTACGAATTGTGCCAATTCCAACTTTAGTTTACCAGCTACTTGTCATAGCTTTAATTTGAGTTGTGGATCCGACTCGAGAAACTGAAATACCCACATTAATAATAGGTCGTATTCCAATATTAAATAAATCAGCGAATAAGAAAATTTGTCTATCTGTAATAGAAATTACATTAGTAGGAATATAAGCCGAAACGTCTCCTGATTGTGTCTCGGCTATTGGTAAGTAGCCAAGCCTCATTCACCTAAGCAAGAACTTAATTTAGCGGCTCTGTCCAAAAGGCGTGAATGCAAATAAAAGCATCTCCTGGATAAGCTTCCCGGTCGGGTGGTCGTCTTAGTAAAAGAGACATTTGACAATAAGCATGCACTTGTTTGGAGAGATCATCAAAAATGATTAAAGTGTATCGTTCACGATACATATAATATTCTTGGCCACGACTGTTTTACCGGTCTGTCTATCCCCAATAATTAATTTGTTGTTGACCGCGCCCTATAGGGATCATCGAATCAATAGCAATAAGGCCTGTTTGAAGAGGCTCATATACCAAACGTCTCGAAATAATATCGGCATCTTGGCAATGGCTTCCGTGAAAGGAAGGGTGAGTTGTACTCCCCTAAGCATCTGTAGAAACTAGGTGAAATTCCTAGCTTGATCATCTTCATTGAGTTAGTTGGGATATGGGGCCTTTGGCTTGTAAGGTGCCAAAACCGGTGTGTTAGCTCCATTGGTCTTTGCTGACCCCTTATCCACATGAGGTGAGAGCATTTCTTCCTCATCCTCCTTCGCTCCATTTTTAATATCATTAGCTGCATCCTTGTTCGCTAACTCATCCTATTGGAGTTCTTCATCTTCAGCAATCAAGTTCGGAGGGATCGTCAGGGCAGGCTTCACTACTATAGGAATGTGATTTATTTGTTTCCCACTCCTAGTAGTGATGGTCTTCAACGCATCATAATAACCTTTGGGGTTCTCCTAAGTATGTTTAGGTAATATACCCGGTTGTTGATTGTAGAGCAAGCGTCCCATCTGAGCTTCCAAGTTGTTGATGGAAGTCATTTGGTTCTGAATGGGAGTTTGCTGGTTCTGAAGGCATTGGAGTAGCATGGCATTGTCGTCTGTCGGAGGCATTGCTGAAGACGATGGTCCAACTTGAGGGAACCCAGGAGGAGGTTTGATAACCCTGTTGATTAAAACCTTGTTGCTGTCCATGGGGTGGATAAGCCCTCTGATTTTTTGGACGGTAACCTTGATTTCCATGAAAACCTTGGTTGTACCCCAAATTTGGCTGTCGATGAGGTATTTGAGGAGCTGCCTACGGTTGAGTTGGAACCTGTCCTTGAGGTCCCGACCCTTGTTGATAGTTTCGGTAGCCTTGATTGTTCATTGGATAGTTGTAGGATCCACCTTGGTTGGGTAGGAAGTTATTTTGGTAACCTCCTGAATTGTACCCAACCTATTGATTTTGGTCATCTACCTGCTCGAAATTCTCCACATTTTCCTCCGGAGAAGATTCCTTTGAAAAGAGTTGACATGATGAAATATCAAATCCTTCATGTCCACAACCCTGGCAGTAGTACACCATCACTCCCTTCTGTGGTTGAGGTTTGGGAGGTGGTGCGGCCTCTTTGATGGGGCGCCTTGGGAAAGGCCATGCTATTCATCTGATGCACCAATGCATCAACCTTGGAATGGAGAAGATGGAGGGATTGGTCGGAGTTATCGTCGAGGGTTTGCTGATGCGTGCATGACGATGGTTGTGCACTTGGTGCTTGCAAGCTCCTTAGCGCTTGTTGGCGCGCCCAACTCTTTGTCTTGACATTCATTTCCCTAAATAGCTGCAGACACCTCGCTGGAGTGAGCGACTTCATATCACCATCTGCAGCTTGATTAATCATTCGCGTGTTCTCATAGTCAAGAGCACGTGCGAAGATATCTGCCAAAGTACAATCCTCTATGTTGAGATGGGGATAGGAGTACAACAAGGACTGGAATCGGTCCCATGTCTCATGATAGAGCTCTCCATATCTCTGTTGGAAGTTACCGATCTGAGCCCTGATTGCACCTGTCATATAGGGTGGAAAGAACTCTTCTGGAAATGCTTTAGCCAAAGCATCCAAGGTTCGGAATGAATTTATTGGTTGATTGTCCAACCAAGCTTTTGCCTTCCCTTGGAGAGAGAAGGAGAAGAGCCTTATGGGCACTTGTAAATATGGTCTTTGCTAAACCATCTGAACATATGGGGTCATCACTTTGAAATTTCGGTTGTCAACTAACGGAGGGACTATGCTCGACCCATTGCCTGCATGTGTGGGATTAGCGTAGTCCCCAAGTGTTTGGGCTTCGTCTCCCATTCTTGTTGGTTCTTCGAATTCTTCTTCGTCGCTCGCAGAACTGGACTGAGAAGAAACCTTTGACGATAAGGGAGATGATGAAGGTGGTGAATGAGGTGGTGAAGGCGCTCGTAGGACAACCTCTAGGTTGAGGATGTATTGATTTTGAGGGGAGAATACAGCTCAAGGTGGTGTGAGATTACACTGCAAATTCCGAAGTCTTCGTTCACGGATTCGGCTAGATTGTCTCATATACTGCACCTAAAGTCCTACACATCCAAAAAAAACAAACCAAAGTGGAATCCAAACAACAATAGAGAGAGGGGAAAAGAAAAACTAGAATGGAATCGAATGCCTAAATGCACTGTATTTTAACACACCTTTTCTCATTGTAAACTATATTTTTGTGTGTCAAAATGTATTCAAATTCGGGGTTTTGAGTATGAGTTTGGTTCGCTTTCCCCTTGGGGTCGTGTTATGGTATTTGGTATGTTTTTGATACAAAACATGACGGAGAGGCCAGTTCAACTCAAAGCATTCTCAACTTGGGAAGAAAGCATCACTATTTAATATTTTGAGCATAACTTATCGCTTGGAAGTCCAATTGATGCAAGATCAGCGGCGTTAGCGAGATAATTCGATTTTCGACAACTTGTATGTTGATATTATGGTCAAAATCCGTATAATGAAGGACCACGATATGTTTGTTCGCTGAAATTGCACAAAAAATTTACAGGGGCGGAACACGACTGTGTTATTGGAACACGACGTGTTCCATATGGAGCACGGTGTGTCCCACCCCCATACGGGTTTTCAAATCCTTTTCCTTCTCCGACTTGGTCCAGAAGCCTATAAATACCCTCGAGACCCCGTGGACGAGATATACTAAACATACACATATTTTTAAGCTCTTACAGGAGAGAGAGAGAGGCCAATTGAAGCGATAAAATATCATCGATTGGCGAAGGAGCAAAGATTGCGACAGGATTAAGAATTCTCGACAGATCATGTTGTCTTTTCGGGTTGTTCTCATTTCTTCTTCCCGTCTTTATTCCCGAACCATGAGTAGCTAAACTTTCGTGTTGTTTGGACGAGATGAAGCTTTAGCCAAACTTTTGTATGGATGATGAGGTTTTAACCCCTTGATTTGTTATCGAGGTTTATTCAGACATATGATGCATTCTTCCTAAAACCTAATTTCAGATTCATTCTTGTCTGATCATCTTGATTGAGCCATTGACATTGATTTGTGGGTCCAAGAGGAACATAGTTTGATAGGTCACTTAGGAAGAACTCTAGGTTACTCGCTAGCTCGAGAGAGGAGCGTTTAATCTAGGATTTTTGCATCGTTTATCATTGTAGCATTTCATCGAACACATTTAATGTGTTCTGCTTGGGTGTAGGTTAGCTCGAGAGAGGAGTCTACGGTCGATTGGAATAGATCCTTCGAGGCGCGAGAGCGATCTAAGACTATCGTCGGAAATCACCAAGCCATTATAACTTGAATAATTGAGATTGCATATCGTTCATCCATGCATTGCTAGCTGTTGTGGATTCGAAGCCAAACAACCTTTGTCTTATCTTTGAAACTTGATTTCTTGCATTTTTATTTGTTTTATTTCAGTCATCAGTTTATAATTGGATACATAAACAATCAAACAACCAATCATTTACTGTTACTTGGTTTAGTTAGATAATCAATTTGAGTAATAGAAGTAGAAAGACCATAGGGAAATAAACGAATAGAGCAATCTAGTGGGTATTTGAAAGCGGGGTAAAATCCACCGACTAAGTCCTTTCGAAGGAATGAGAGAGTCCCCAACAACAGCGCCAAAAACTTGATCGCCAAAATAGCTGTGAAGTTATCTCGACAACTCAAGTGTCGTTTGTGTCCAAAGGTTCCTCTCGCTATGCCTCTACTCAAACTAGTCAACATGGTCTAGGCTAAGAGAATTGGTTTTGGTTTCTAATTACTCTAATGATTGAATTAAACTAACAGTTCAAGGTTTAATCATATGGAGAAAGCAAGTTCTTGGAAGAGATGATTCATCAAGCTCAACTTCCTAAACGCACTCAGAACGAAAAAATGCCGGACTTGGATTGAATAAAACGAATCCTCTTATCACTCGTATGAATCCGCGGTACGATCATGCACGCGGATTACTATTACTAGCTTCCCAATTAAGGTAGAAACAACCTTAATTAGGCTAACCGGTAATGAACACCGAGAAGTTCTATAATGGGATAAGGTGTTCTTCCGGGATTAAAGGAAATCACGAGTAATCAGAAATAGCATTAACTTGGTCCATCAACACCTAAGCTACTGATAACTACACCCAAATTGGTCCATTGAGTGCAAACCAGAGCGCCCGCCAATTACAAGATGAATAACTTTTAAAACTAGAAGAAACACAAAAGGTAGAATCGAGCTATTGGCTTACCCCACCGATAACTTTCATCTATCTTAGATTGTTAATCTTATGAATTCCTAAGTTGATCAAACATAGGAACTCATAGATTTGACATAATTAAAGCCGTAATGAGAATTAGGTTGAAAAACTCAACAATCAAAGCAAACTGACATTCATATCCAATTATCCAACAATCGTCGTTTCTAAACGTTTAAGATAAGTATCATGGCTCAAATCCTACATCTCAAGCAAGAAACTCTAAATACTTAGCTACTCATAACTCTAGAAAAATACTAATTAGAAACACTCTAACCACCATCTTGTTGAAGAGATAACAGTGTGTTCTTCCTCCAATCGTCGGTTTTAATCTTCTAGCTTGAATCCTACCTTCAATCTTTGATTGGGACTCATTTGGATCTTCAATTGAGCATCTAGGGAAGGAATATTGCTGGTTTTTGTAGAGGGAAGTCATGAAATCTCGGTGGAATTCGTGTTTGGGGAAGATTACCCTCTTTCCCCAAAATCTGCCCTTCTATAGGAAGCTGCCAAAACTGGAGGGTGAACGTCGTGCACCTCCTTGTCTCCAGCATTCTGCGTAGCAAAAGGGGAGAGACGGCGTGCAAGGGTACACACCTGCACCTCCTTGTCTTCAACATTCCGCGTAGCTGAAAGGGAGGAACGGCATGCAGGGGTACACGCCGTTCCCCTTTTTTGAGGCTGAGGGTTTCAACATGTACTAGGGCTGGACGACGTGCAATGATGCACGGGGTGCAGCCCCTCTTCTCCTCCATTTCCTTTCTCGATCTTCCGTTTGAACTCCAATCCTGCTCTACTTTATGTCCTTAGCTTCATAGCTAGACCACCTATCTCTAATGCTTCATTACAAACTAATAATTACTTGTAGCCGAAATGGTCAAAGTGAACGGATATAGGATATATATCATTACAAACTAATAATTACTAAAAAGCATGCATATAAGGATAGATAATAGCTACAAATCCTAGCACTATCACTTTCACTCCATTGAACTTCCTTTTTAGAAGTCTTCAACTCTTGTTTCCCAACCCCGAACAACAATCTCACAAGAAGGTATTCCTACATCGGTAAAACATTTATAGGAACTTGCTACAACTCACCTATCTACCCAATTGAGAGAATAAATCTTTTTCTTATGTAAATCTGCCTAAAATATTTTTGATTAGCAACAGAGCTTACAGCATCAATCTCGAGTGTATTAAACATAAAAATAAGGGGTTTATCCATCCAAACTATAGGAGTCCGCCAATTGGCATTACTATAAGCTATAATATGGGTCACCGTATTAGCTTTACGACAATAGTGATTCCACCTAACACTAGTCAAACCTTCAAGTAGCCGACGAATATTCCTGTAAATGACACCACCTTCAGTATTATCTTAGTCCGCTTCATTGATTCCTTCTATCACTCTTGTACCGTCACTCTCAATCTTGACCATGATGTACCCATGTCTTGTAGTTGATTAAATTTCTGAATTCCGCCGCCATGTCCTCGGCTTGAGTTAGGTGCCAAAGACCCTTGCAACTTCAAGACTTTCGAAAACAAAAATCTTCCACAATCATCTCTCATCACAACACCGGCTCCCATACGATCATTACCAAAAATCCCTACATAAGTGTTAGCTTTAACATAACCCGTATGCAGTTTCCTCCACACAAGTATCGAAGTGGCCGACTTTTCTCCGTCAGCTGGTTGTACGGCCTTGCGATAATTCAGAAGGAAACTCTCTGTATGCTTCGTAATCACCGCTTCAGGAAGACCAGCACCATTAAATAGGTGAGCATTGCGTTTCTTCCAGAAAAATCAAGGGAGAGTACACCATCTTACAAGCTCATCCATACTAAATGATTCACGCACTTCATGAAACCAATCACCATAAATTTCCAAATTCCGACATGTGAAACAGCAGGCCAATACAGACACCATCCAGAGTTGGCAAGTCCATTGACATTACCCAAAGAAGTGAGCTTGAGTTTCCTCCAGACCGTAAAAAGGGAAACTTCAGCCGTGACGAGGAAGCCATTTGTTCAATTTTGTCAAAGTAGGAAGGACTCCCCAAACAAACTTCTAAATGAATTGGATAATCTTCATTGGGATATTCAGTGCCCAGAGGCATTTCCAAGTGCTGGATTTCTTACCGAATTAATACTTTCTCCAACTTGTGGTAAGCAAGCCAGTGCAAATACCCGTTTTTCGTGGTATAGTTTCCATTAGCACTAATACTCCAAATGAGGCGTTCCATCTCTCCAAGGCTCTGTGATAAAAAATTTAATATAGCATACACAATAGCTTGCGGAAAGCAGCGTTCAATAAGTGTATGATTCCATGGTCTGTGTCCGGATCAACAAGTTCCCTTAACGTAACATCTACCGGGAGTTCAATCGGAGGCAACAAAACAATACCACCATCTATAGATGGCAACCACATATCCCCACAAATCTGGACCGAAGCCCCATTACCCACGGGCCATCGAAGGTCATTTCAAACGAACTCTTGGACACTCATCAAGCTACGCCAAATAAAACTTGGGCGGTATCCCACCTCCGCCTCGAGGATTGAAGACTGCTTATGGTACTTAGCTTTAAGTATTTTGGCAATAATAGAATCAGGAAGATGGTAGATGTTCCAAAGTTTCTTTGCAAGAAGTGCCATATTAAATCCACGGAGATCAGACAAGCCCATACCACCTTCAGATTTAGGGCAAAATCATCTCCTCCTGTCGCACCTAATGAGTACATCTCTCTGTACCACGTTGATCCCACCAAAATTTCATAACGAGACTATAGATATCATCAGTAATCCGACCGGGGATCTTAAACACTATCATGACATACGAGAGCTGAGCCTAAGCAATCGATTTGATCAAAATTTCACTAGCTGTTGCTGACATGGTCCTCTCTTTCCATCCTTTAAGCTCCCTGTACCCTGCCTTTCAAATAAGAAAAGAGCTTATTCTTTGATCTTCCCACCTCAGTAACAAGACTAAGGTTCTTGTAATGTTTATCAACAATTTTCATGTCCAGGACCGAACTAATAAGAAGTTTCGTGTGAACACTGACATTTTTGCTGAAAGAAACCTCCAATGTTTGAAAATTAATCAGTTGTCACGACTCTCGTTCATATTATGTAGAATAGATTTAACAGCTTGATATTCTTGAAGTGAACCACGGGAGAACATAATGATATCATCATCAAAAACCAAATGAGAAATAACAGGAGCACAAATGGCAACCTGCAATCCATGAACCGTTTTTCAGCTAACAGCTCCAGACAAAGCAGCTGACAATCCTTCGGGCCTCAGCAATATCCTTCACCCAAAAAGGGTCGAACTGGAACGACCAACCCTATTAAATGTCGACCTCATCATCGTCAACCATATCACAAATAATAGGTCTATGGTCTGATGTCCCTTTGTCAAGGTCCGCAAACTTAGCTACCCGAAATCTCCACCACAAAGCGATCCAGACATTCTTCAATAAAAGAGTGAAAACAATGATTATTATCCCAAGCTAACGGGAAACCCTGGAAAGCAAGATCTTGAAGAGAACAATAATTAAACGCATCAATCCCACTCTCAGAAGAAATCCATCCCCCCTTCCTCCGGTTTTTAGCAATAGTTTGATTTAAATCACGACCGCAAACCCAAGGACCATCCATTGATTCTCAAGCCGTTGAAGGAGGTCCCATGAACACCACTTATTCCTACCATTAGACCATCCATAAAGACTTGTAAACCACCATCCCATAAAGTTCGTCTCATAAATTTTAACATTAACTTGATGCGTTGATATTGACATAACCTCCACCGAGATACTATAACTCCACTAAATACATAACCCACCTTATGTACCGCCATTATTACACTAGGTCTCCAAACATGAGCCAACGTTGTAACCATAATCCTATTGTAAAGAAACATTTTCATCAACTGTTTGTGGTGTTTCACATAAAAACAACACCAAGGGAAATTGAAGACGGAGCAATGCCTTCAGAGATTTTATTGCGCATTTATTCGCCAACCCACAACAGTTATAATAAAGTAGCTTAATCTATTAACCAAAGGGAATCGGCTCCCAGCACCATCAGCTGAAGAAGCTCGGCTATCTCGTGTACCCTTAGCTGACCTAGGGAATAATGGAGGAAAAATATTTGCATATCCTTCACTCATGCCTCCTTTCAATCACCCCGATTTGGACAAGTTTTTCCCATTATTGATAGGTTTCTTATCATGGTCGTTATTAGCAGCCTTCACCACAGTGGCTTTACTCGGTCTCAAACTACCAGTCTTATCCGTAACATGCCCCATATGGGTTTGTTCCTTATCGAAAGGTTCCTCAACATTACAGAGGGACGGGTTGACCAGCGACTCATGAGCAATATTTTCCTCCACGTCATCTTGAAACACAAAATTTATTCACCGACGGGACATCATTATTCTGATCAGTACCCTTCTTCCCAGACCCATCACCCTCCGTTCCGATTTTCTTCGGCTTCCCTTTAAAAGGGCTCTAATGTTTAGGCATCATCCAGGTTCCGTAAGCCTATTTTAGTGGGCTTCATCTCCATCGCCGTCGAATCCACTTCCTGCACCATTGGTTTTGTTGGTGTGGGACTTTGGCATTGACACCGGGAAACGAGGTTTCCATACTTCCCGCGTGCAAAACAGATCTCATGTAAGCCATCATATTCCATAAGATACTTTTTTCCTTCTACTATGTAATTAGGTAGTAATGGTTTTGATTACTCAACCTCCACACAAACATGTTCAAATTTCGCACGTGTGCCGCTCCTTCGTAGCTCGATCAACATGAATAGGTTTTCCAATTCGGCCAGCTATCTTCACAACTGCTTTAGGGTTATAGAATTAAATTGGAAGATCCGGCAAAGTTACCCAAACCATAATAATCTTTAGTTCAGACGTCCATGGGTTGAAACCCTTGAACCAGTGGTGAACCGTAAGGTATTATACGTGTCACCTAGCATCTAGGGTCCCCCGAAGATCGCCTCCTCATAATTCTCACTGCTTTTAAATCACACTAGATAACAACTCTGGAACTCGCCATAAAAGACCCAATCAAACCACTGGCTTTGACCCATGCATACTAAACATGGCGTTCGACTAAACTAAGCATTTAAATCAACCGTGACAACACAACACAAGTCTAATATCTGTTCTAATTAATTTGCAAATACTAAAAATAAACAACATCCCAAAGCTCTTAATGAGCAACATCATCCATCAAATACTCAATAAAAATGCTAAACAAGTGACCAAGTTTCCTCCAAAACATAAGGGAGCCTGAAAAACAATTTGAAATATAGAAAGGAACACTCATGAAAGCATAGGGTCGAACATCTTCCAAGTACCTCTCTCGTGGACTTACGGGCCCCTCGGTTGAGATACCGTCGTCGTGTGCTTTGTTTTTCTAGAGGGCATCAGCTCTTATAGGACTAGATATGCACAGACATACATACATAGACTGGGTCAGTAATATGCACTGAGTGTTTAGCCATCATCTTGTAGAACAATGACTGGTAAAGAAAGAAGTAACTCATACTGCCAAGCACATAGATCATCCTAGGGTCTAGTATAATAATGTGACCCTAGTAGTTCCTAATTGTACAGTACATGATAGGCCTATTAGATTTGTCACTATGAGGTTGTCCACAAAGCTAGAGGTCATTGATTATAGGTTGATGCCTACAAGACCACATGATCACTTTATTAGAGTAGTGACTGGGATGACTTAATTCTACATTCTATCCTCATTTTCAACCGAAGTATTGTTCTGAATTGACCATTAGATAATTACTCTAACCCAATTAACTTACAAAAATATAACATTAACTGTCTCGTTAACAGATTATTAAAAGAAGGATCATGTATTCAGTAATGCTTAGGTTCGATCAATATGTCCAATCCAACCCAACCCTATTAGTATTCTAAATTGTTCCAGTTAAAAAAATCTTGAAAGAATCATGTTATATGGACTATGCTTAGATATGATAGATATGTACAATTCCAACCCATTTAACCCGATTACGCTTCCAGATAGGTGTTTGAGATGATGAACCTTAAACATATGAACTTACGAAATCCATGCCTGATAAATGAACTGTCATATTCTAGACTAATATAAGATGGTTTATATAATTTACATGATTTGAGATTTTCTGCATATTAGCTTCGTTTATGATTATAATGTGTGATTAAATATGAAGAACTGTTTTCCTCAAAAGATTAATAAAACGTATCAAACTTGATCTCGTTGGACTAAAAAATTTATGATAGATAACATTTGAGAAGGTGGGAATATATTTTGAGTAGCATACAAAATGTTATAGAAAAAAAATTAATGAAAAAGAAGAAACAAAATAGAAGATCAAAACAATTAATAAAGTTTTTTTTTGCTATAAAAAGTGGTTTGTGTCTTGACAAAAAGGTTTTTTGAAAAAAGAAAACTCTTTTTATATTTAAGGAGAGCTAAAAGCTTATATGACAAGATTTTGAAATCATTTTTCCATATAGAGATGCAGAGATGTGTTGAATAAATAGGCAACAGAGTTAGTAGACAATATCAATTAGCAGTAGGTAAAAGACTAATATGATATGAAGGAAAGAATATGCAAGTCAAACGGTATGTATATAACTATCAACAGTAGCTTAATATGATAATGGATTAATGGAAAGAAAATCCAGCAACTTAATGTGATGGAGAAAATATATGAAACATGCAGGAGAAACTTTGGAATCCGTAACAAATTTCAAAGAGCTTGTAGTACTATACAATGATTAATATAATTTTAGTCCACATGAAGAAATATAAGGGCTACAATCTTAATGGAATCAAAACATAAAATAGTAAAATGGTATTAAAAATAATTGGTAATAAAAAAGTAAAATGAATCAATGCATCATTTATGCAGTATTTGAACGGCAGATAATAATAAATTCGTATAGCCAACCATTCATATATGTAATCTCATAATTAACAACACAATAATCGATATCAATATAAATATAAGTTTGAAAAGTATATAACATTATTATGAATATAGAAGCGAGAACTTAAGAAGGAGAAGGATAAAAGAATAGTCGCATGAGAATATATCATGAAACAAACACATGGGAATAAATCATTTAGAAGGAGGGAAAAAAGGAGTAGTCTATAACTATATGAAACAGACCAACAGAGACATAATAATGTAATAGAACATTGGTAAGACTAAAAGAAAAATGAAACTATAATAATTACAGACTATAATATAATCGTCTCGAACTACAAAAAGTTTTCGTCAGTCAGGATTTGAAAACAATAGATAGATAAATATTTTTTCATCCCAAAATATACCGTAAATTATTTAAGGACTAAAAAGAAACGATAACACAACAATAAGTTGTCAAAATACGGGTATCCAAAACATAAATCTCAATGGTTATATTGTGGGCATCAAGAGCATAAATCTTGTTGGCCATATCACGGAATCCTTCATTACATGATTACAAGAGATTGCTCGATAGTAGAGCTATCATGCTTATAACGTGATACAAAATAAGTAATGAGAAGAAAGTATAAGAGAGAAAGAGAGGAAAATAGTTCTTATTGAGATGTAGAAATGGTACAAGAAAAAACACTATTTATAGGCTCTAAAATTCATCATTTATACATTTTTTTATATGAATTTGCTGAATTATTATTAATTGCCCGAGGGGATTTCATTATCGATCACAAGTTGATCGACCAAAAAAAAAGAGGACAATCCATCCAAATAATGAGACTACGCCAATGAGCACTACTACGAGTCATGATAGGGGCTGCCTGATTAGCTTTCCACCTACAATGTTGCCAACTAACACATTCTATTCCATCAACAATCCTCCGAATATTCCTATAGATAACTCTAAGCTCGATGGTATCATTTTCTGCATCCTTTAAACCATGTATAACGTTAGAACTGTCACTCTCCACTTCCATTTTATTATATCCATGTCGAATTGCCAAATGAACCCCAAAGTCCATGGTCATAGGTTCGGTGTGTCTCGGTTGCCAATTCCCTGATAATTCCAGAATTGCCGCCATCATAAATCTCCAGACTGATTTCGAAGCACCACTCTAGCACCCATACTCATATCTCCGAATATGCCTGCATCGGTATTAATCTTAACAAACTCCGGACTAGGTTGAACCCATTGATTATGGCAGGTCTGCTGCAACTTCTCTTCACCTGGTTGTAGTACCTTCCCGTAATTAGCAAACAACTCTTCCGCCCAGTTAATAATCACTGCCTTAGGTAAAGGGGCGCCATTAAAAAAATGCGCATTCCTTTCTTTCCATAACAGCCACAGTAAAAAATACCATCTCTCCATATCATCTGAGTTGCCCAAGGCTCGCACCTCATCGAACCAGACACCACAATCGTCTGAGGTACAATAGGTAAAGCAATCTGCAATTTTACTTCACCACAATAACTTATACATCACTAGTATAACTGCACTTAAATAAGATATTCATTCTCTTATTTAATGTATAGGAGTTACAAATTGGCATTCAAATACATAATTATAATATTCATAACAGAACAAAACAAACGTTATTAACCAGAAGCAGAAATGACCCTAACACGTGAGCAACCAAGATTCGAAATCAAGTATTAATAAATAACTTTGTCATACTCTTTTTAAATTCCAAATCTACATTTACTACATCCTGAATCAACTCCACCCCACTCCTAAATTAAATTCCAAACGCCACAATAGATAATTCGTAGTCAGTCTTTCATGCTCCATTTATGAGATAATTTAACCATTTACGAGATCAAACAACACTTAATAAATAACAATCATTAATAATTTTTAAATATACATATTACATAAATAATTCATTTTATGTAATCCTAACTGCCCAACTTGGCATGTACAGGTCAGTCCTCCAAATTAAAATCTATTTTAAAACCAAACCAATCATTTATTTAAAGTTCTATACGAAATTATTTAAATCATAAATGGTTAAATTACTATAATACTAACAATTTATACGCATATTAATTATAGGCAAGACTCTTTAAATTGTCACGACAAAATTGCAAAAAAATAGTCAGCACCTTGAAACCGGGAGAAGATGATTGTGGGGGCTAAACAAAGGTTCATGAATGTGGAAAAATATTCTTGATCAAAAACCGAAATCATTACCTAGTCACGCAGAAAAATTGAAACTCCGCGTCGAGCTGGATCAGACAAGATGAAGGAGATAATCACGTGCCACGTCGATGCATCCATCAATATAGGGTTAGATATTTTCCATTCAAATAGAGAGGAGGATGCTCTCAAACTTAATTGGACGGAGGGAGACTCAACCGAGGATCGAACTTAATTGGTAAGGCTGCTTCCATGATTCATATTCATCGTAGGCTATTAAATACTATCTCGGCAGTTCAACTACCTCATTTAATCATAATAACTTCTAATTTACCATGGATAACATACAAAATATATACTATTTTAAACATAAAATAATAACAATCATTATAATAGTAAGCATAATCATCATATAAAGAAATTTTTTTATGATTGGATTGTTGCAGGAATAGGATGGAGCTAATTTGGAATGTGTGACCGTGTGAATTTAGTTTAAAGATAGTTATTTACTTACAAGTATTTTTAACGAGATTTGATCTTTTTTTCTATTGTCCACATGTTAGAGAAGTTTTTGATGTTTATTCAAGAATTTAAGTTTATCTAATGTTATGTCTTTATGTTATGTCTTTATTTACTTAAATGTAGATTTGAATTTCTTTTCAACCAGTCCGTGGAGGGCAATTTTGTGAAATCCAGTTTAGGAGTCCCGGTCGAACCATGGTTCAACCAAGGAATCCTACTCGGGTTTCAATCTGAACCATACTCGACTCTCAACTACTAACCAATATATTAAACCGAGCTTTAAAAGCTGAGCTGAAATACTTTAATAAAAACGACCAACAAGGATGTCGGATCCCAAAACACAACACAACAAATGGAGATACAACTCCAGTACTAAAAAATACATCAAACAATATCCAAAGATACCAAAACTCATACTAACTCTCTCCCCACCATCAGCTCTAGTACATGAGACTGAAATACGAAGATACACCAGAAAAAATAACATCTAATGGGGTTAGTGATAAGCACTGAGTGGCTATCTAGACTCACGTAAAACTGAGACTGAAACTGAGGATAGAACGTAGAATTAAGTCATCCTACCATTGTTTCAATATAGATTTTATATTACCATTTATCGAATTTCTTACCAAAGATGTTCCATCGTTAGTAAAATTAGACTTTCGTTAATCTAAATCCACGTCAGGCTTTGAACGAAAAATGTGGTGCCACATCAGGCTTTGACCACCCACTTGGACTATTTCCATTTCCACAGTCACATGAATTGTACATATCCATCAAACATATATAAGTTCATATGATATGATCCTTCATTCAAGATTATTTTAACAGGTTGGTTGAGGTTACATTTTCTAAGATAATTACGTTACGAGTCATTATCTCTTGGCCGATTTAGAACAAAAAATCAGGTTGACTCGATTTCAGTTCGATATATCCATCAAACCTAAGTAGTTCATATAACATTATTTCTATTCAAGATTCTTTTAATGCGCCAGTAAAGGTTACAATTATAATTATACTCAACTATTTATAAAAAGATATTATTGTTTTCTAATGATTCCTCAACTCAATAAAAGTTAGAAAATTATTTATAATATGAATATATTTCATTCTAATACGTGAGCATGAATACTTGGTCCAGGCATCAAAATTAGGAATTAATGTTCATGTAGTTTTCAATTTTTTATATTTTTATTCTTTTATTATGTCTTCTTAGCTTATTCGCTACTAACTATTTTTTACCATTAAATTGTTGAATCGATAATGCTATCCTCTAATTTGTACTACCCATATGTTATTGTGATTGAGTTGCATATAAATGTAAGCTATAAGTTTACTTGCCTTGACAATTATTATTTGGAATAATCATTTAGACCATCTTGGTTCAATCATAATGCGAATTGCGACCTATAAGGTCAATTTCTATGATTTGGCAATCTAAAGAGTAGGCTTTCTTGGACATTGTTGTGCACGAATGTCTAAACTTGGGTATTCTAAGGAAATGATTCCTAAGGTTATAGGGGAACATGAACGATTTTCGGTTCTGTTAATAAGGTTTCGTTTCTCGGAAAGGCTCACCACCTTCCCGTTACCCATTGTTGAGTGACATCTCGAACAAACCATAACTCATTTTTGAGTTGTCTGTTCTCAAATAAAGTGGATTGTGAGACAACATAACACTGAATTATGCAAGGGTGATATTTATGGATCCATACATCCAACATGTGGATCAACTATTTTAATTGATGAATCAACTATATGGTTACATATGTATATTAAAGCAAACTTGAATCTGCGAGATTATTAGCTCAACCATTTTGGTTATGAGCATACGTTCATGATTATCCAATAACGAAAATATGTTATTGGGAATAAATATTTTCCATTTATAATGTTGTAAACATGTCATTTACAACACAAATTCACATGACGTCAAACAATTTTTATGAATTTCTCCATAATATTTGATTTTTGGGTCAAAACCTTATACTTCTCATCTATGGATATATGAATGTGATATACACATCCGAATTGCTCCACCAAAAAGGATGTGTTCTCAATGAAGATTGAAAAATTATGTTGATTACGAGTTTATCGATGATAGATTATTCACATTATTATCAGGAGATAAAATTTTGAAAAGAATGAAATACCCTAAACTTCTACCCAAAGTCAAACAAATATATATGAAATGACACTTAAATAGAAAAATGAACATAAAAAATCGAACATCATCATGAACCTCATCTGTTGGTTTCTACGTCACTAGCGTTGATGATTTATATCTATGGGACTAGTCTGAGCGCAAGCAAGGTAAATGATGAAGTGTTCGGGCAGACCAATACATTAGTCTCCCCAAGTGTCATACTCAGGGTTAATTCTGATGATTTTTCAGCCTTTTCACATTCGTGTACCTCACTAGGGAAAGAGGCAGCCGACTCGACTGCAAGAAAAGGAATAGAGTGGTAGGTCCCTCTCAAATGAAGGTCTTCTCGTGGAACATTAGGGGACTCAATCAAGTCTCTAAGCAAGGTGACCTACTTCATCATTTTTCTAAGCATAATATCGATGTAGCTATAATAGTTGAAACTAAAGTTAGGCGGCATAATTTTCATTCTATTATCAATAAAAAATTCATGAACTCGGAAAGCTTTGGCAACTATATTGGCACTATAATTTGGGGAAGATATGAATTTTGTGGAAGCCTTCTGTTATGCTCTCTAGACCGTGATTTACTTGGTATAACAACTATGATCATAACCCTATTGATCACTGCTGCTACGATAGGAGCTGCTCACAAGTCACATCAATTCTATAGTCTTCTTCTTCTTTGAAAATTCAGATCCAGGACATTAACTCAGTATTCAGCTGCTTTCTATTTAATCCATGGAACGAAGCTCTTATATCATACCTCGCAAGAATTGAAGAAGAAGAATAAAAAAGAAGAAAGTAGAGGGCGAGGAGAAAACATTAAATAAAACAATTTAAGTGCAAATTCATTTCTTTGGACCATACGAGAGAAAGAGAGAGGGAGAGAGAGGAAGATACTGATTCTTTCTGTTACACCGTACTGTTAGTTTTTATTTAAGTAAGAGAGAAAAAACTAAAAAAGAAGAATAAAAGGTAAACCACGTTTACTAGCTCCAAGGTGGCATGCAAAACTTATTTGCACCTAAATATAGTCCATTTTAAAATTTGTTATTGATGATGGTTATAGAACACGACTTTAAGAGACATGATTGAATTACTGATTCAACCCATGTAAATTATTCAAGTTTCCACCATACTAAATTTAAAAGAAATTAGCATAATTCATACCAAATAAAGCATGAAAGGTAGAAGAAAAACCCATTAAATAATCATGACTAAATGGTTAGGAATCGAACTTAAATCCTTAAATATAAACCTCAATAAATAAAAAAGTGAAGATGTAACTCCAAGTTTAGAAAACTCATTCAATACATAAAATCAGACACTAACAACCCTTTTTTTATTCCAACTCCAACACATAACTGAATATATTTCTATAATTATATATAGAAAAGTAAAAAATTGAATTTGCCATATAGACCTTTAAAGATTTCTTCTTAAATTTAAAATAATTTTTTTTATTTACAAAAAAACCATTTTATTATAAAAAAACTTATTAATTATTTTGAACTTCTATTTTTTCTCATTTTAATTAGGTTTTTTGTCAAAACGTTTTATATGTTACTTAAAATAAATTAGGACATTACAAATGTTGTTCGCTATATTTTTTTTGTCCAATTACATCAATTATTTTATGTTTAACGGAACCTTTTAGGAAAATAATCCATCTAATACTGAATTTTTTATTATTTTTTATTATCTTTTGACTAATTTAGACCACTAATCGGGTTGAGTCAGTTTTAATGAGATATATCCATAACATCTAAACAGAGCTCACATAACATGATCTCTTTTCAAGATTCTTTTAACAGGCGAATAGAGGTTACATTTTTCATTACGTTTAACTATTCGTCAAAAAGTGTTTATTATATTTTTATAATCTCGACGACCAATCATTTTAATTCGTTAGCATTATAAATTGTAGGATGAACTTCATTCGATAATGTTTAAACACATTAGAGATTAAAATTTAACATAAACCGACCGACATACTAGTGAGTAATTTGAATTTGTTTGTAAACAATGTTTAAACTCTTATATTTAGTTTTGGAAAACTTCAACGCTTAGTGATAATTATTTACGATTCAGCTGAGTTAATTATTTTATCAGTAGTACGGTAAGAGAAAAAATTAAAATCGGCCAACAGGCCAAAAAATTGTCAACTTATTTATTTAGGTTTTGGGCAGGTTTGTACGGTGGTGGAGGTGGAACAGAAAGTTGAAGAGGTTAAGGAGAAAGTGATAAGTTATATGAACAGAGGGGTGATTTTGAATTTAAGAGATTTCAGTAAAGGTTTGTAATTGTATCTACACAAAACTAAAAATTTAATTCAAGGTGAAAATATGCGAGAATGACAATTAAATTTGTCTATAATACTTTATGTACTAAAAATATTATATTTTAAAATAGCTACTCGAGATTGCTTATTATAGAAACGGTAAGCTAACTTCATTGTAGTGCACTTAAACTTATCAAACGGGCAGGTTGTGTGAGTTAGATTTTGAATTGAGTTACGAATGGTCGGGTCACAAGTTAATTGGGTTGCAAGGTCATCAAGTTGCGGGTCCATAAGGGGTCATGGTGGGTTTATCAGGTTGCTGCAGGTCCATCAGGTCTCGAGATGGACGAGTCACCAGACCGACACAGATTGTCCATCAGGTCTCGAGATGGATGAGTCACCAGACCGACACGGATTGTCCATCATGTCACAACAAATCTATAAAATGTCAGCTATATGTGAATCTAACTATTAAAATTTTATAGAATATTTTTGTGTACTAAAAAGATTATATTTTAAAATTAGCTATTTACGATTTTTTTCTAAGAAAGCTTAAAACGGGCAAGCTGGGTGGGTTCTGAGTCAGGTTAGTTGGTTTGTAAATTTGTCGGGCCACAAGTTCATTGGCTTGGAGATTTTTCAGTTGCGGGTCCATCAGGAATTTATGAAGTAATAGGTCTATCAGATTTAGGGGTAGGTAGGTCACAAATTGTCCACCATGTCACAATAAAATTAAGCAATAATAAGGTTATCAATTTAAAATGAGAACTAAAAAAATATATGTATATAAATAAAAAATAGAGATTAATATCAATATATTTACCTTAAATTTAAATATATAAAAATATATGTATGTAAGTAAAAAGTTTATACAGCCAATCCGGTGGGCAAGAGCTAGTCAATCAATAGTTCGAATACGGTTATAATCCATAATTTTATCTCGAAAGGCTTGAGAGGATTTGAATTAATTTGAATTAAGTTTATGCAAGATTTACCATATAAAAAAGATAATTAGTTCGATTTTGTTCGAACCGATTCGGATCCAGACAAACCGGTCCGACCTGGCGCGCTAGGGACAACCCTAGGCTTAGGTGGCAGGCTAGGTGTAATTTAGAGGTAAATCGGATAGGGATATCTTTGAAAATCCACTATGCTTTTACCCCTATTCTAACGCTATATAAAGAGGTTCGATTTCAAATCAGAAGAAGGAAAAGAGGGACATTCTGTTTAAGCGTCGAAAGAATACTAAATCAGAAAAAAATCATCAAATAAAAACAAAAGAATAGACTTCATTAGTTACAAAACCACACCCTTAAACCCCTCCAATCACTCTCAACCCCAGTCGAAACTCACCTTTTGCAGTAAAACTTCATTCCATCCTCTTCAGTCACACACTAACTCCATACTCCCCATCCCTCTGCCTCACCAACTAAGCTCATCGTCACAATCAAATCCTCGCAACCGAGCCTCGAAGGAAGCCAACTTCGCAAAGAAAAAGATAATAATGTTAGTGAACATCCCAAACACGATCCACACATCCAAAGGTGAAAGATACTTTACTAGCATGATTATAAACGAAAAACCACTAAAAAGCACCTACTTTACTAGCATGATTACAGAACATGTTATTATCATCATCATAAATATGCCTTAATCAAAACTAGAATGTCGGGTTTAGGATAGATTAGTAGTGATTAAAAGCACTACTAACCTTGACCCTAACCTTTTTAATATTGTGAAGTTCGGATGTAATAGA
Source organism: Linum usitatissimum (assembly GCA_030674075.2). NCBI lineage: Eukaryota > Viridiplantae > Streptophyta > Magnoliopsida > Malpighiales > Linaceae > Linum > Linum usitatissimum. Next base: position 279,455 of record JAUJYP020000273.1, on the reverse strand, counting down.
CCTCACATGTGATAGAAATATTTTCGTTAGCTACAATAAACGAATGCTAAACAGATCTAACAACAGAGTGAGCTAGACAAAGTGGACTAAATGGAAACTATGACTAGTTGCTCGAACTCAAATACAGGACTAAAATGATAAAAATGGTTTAGAGATCTTTTAGAAGACCTTATTGTTGTTCCAGCTCTCGAAACAAGGTTTAAGGACACCATACTGAATGTACAAAGAACAAGTTCTAGACATCTGGTGAACTCGAAATATGCATTGGACTCTAGATACCAAACCAAATAAAACTTGAATTAGCACTTCATCTTGGAATCTCAAATACAATCCTATACTTAGGACACGTCCATCAAATTAATCCTACCCACAGCAAGACTATCTTCACAGTAGCCTTAAGGTAAAATAACGAAGCATTTGACAAAGGTGGTATTGCAGAGAATGGATTTCACAGTCATATAGTAGAAGTCGAATTGGACATTGTGGGAAAAGGCACTATCATGTGTTCAATAACTCAAATCAGTCCCAGTAAAACAATACACTAAAATAAACTGAGGTCAGAAGGGTTTAATATGACTAACTAATTCACGTAAGAAATGCTCTCTATACTAAAAAATAAGTATAAGCAACAAAGAACATCAAGAGTGAAAGCACGCCAGTGGTGTAAATTCGAATTCGAACTCATACACGGCAACCTATGGTTAAGATTTACAGTAGTGATACCTGGAAATCGATTCTCTTGAAGATTGGCCGATTTAGACTCCCCCCTTCTCCGTTTGACCTCTGTCAAAATCCCTAGCTCGAACCTGAAAACATGAACGAGATTAAGAGTATAACTAGATATCTAACCAGGAGGGATAAATCTACCAAGCCCTATATTGAGATGAAGGAATTGCACACTGCAGCGGCTGTTCCTGGAAATGATGATGCTAACGGAATAAGAAGGAAGGATTTATGTGATGAAGTTGTGGAGTCATTAGTCCGTTAGTCAATCGTTTAATGCGTTAGTCAATACGTTGCGTTTACGCTTATCGTTTATTTTTGTTACCGCTGGGTAAACAGTGTAATATGAGGATCTTACCGTTGCTCTGTTAATATAAATAAAACGAGCTACGACCATGGCTGTGCTGCAAGCTTGTGGGCACCATTTCCACTCCCTCTCTCTCTGTGTTGATACCCTAGATCAGGATTAGCCTCGGGCCCGTCTCCCATCCAATTTTCTAGGTCATGCAACAGCTATGAGAAAAGACAAATCTGAAACACCTAGACCCGGGAGAAGTAATCCAGTTAGATAGGAACAGACCTTATTTCTGCCGACATCTTCGCTTAGGTGAACCACCTGATCGATCTCGGCATTACGAACATCTGAATCCTTAGACGATCAAATAACCCCCACCGCACTTTAGGCCTCCGAGTGCTTCATTACCCTAGGCTGGTTCAAGTTATAAGAAGAAGAAATGCAAAAATAGTGATCAAAACTCTTAAATCATACGAATAGAAGTCGAGCTAGAGAAAGGGGCGTATGGAACCTACTAACGGTTGATTTCGAAGAGTTGGAATCACTGTGAGAACCTCCTCACACTCGGAAATAAATCAAAGCATCATTAGTGAATGAATAATTGATTTTGGGAATAAAGGTTAAGAGTATCGCTGAAATAATCGGATTACCGTAGCTTGGTGGGCATCAGGTGACTCTCTCCGTTGATATTTATGGGAACCAAGAAAGACAAAGGTGTGTGGCAGATCGTCGATCTCTAGAGGAAGGACGCACTGTGTTAAACTCAGTGAAGAACAAACGGAGTTGAAGAGAAGACCGTTGGTCAACGTCAAGTGCAGAAGGAGAAGAGTTTAATTGAAACGACGAGTTTCATTTTCCGTCCGTTTTCTCGGTTGATGTATAAACCAATGACACGTGTTTTACCCACGTTTATATTCTTTTTTTTACTGTTGTTGTTACCGTTGGGTTGGTATAAAACCCAACCAGCTAAATGATTCGAATAACACTTTTCAGAGTCTCAAACTTTTCTTTCTCTCTGCATTTCTCTTCTCTGGAAATCGATCGATTCTTCGATCAGATTGCTATGGTATCAAAGCCTCTTCCGTCGATCTAAGCTCGACGATGACTCGAAGTCACGAGGATGATGATGATGATGAACAAGCAAATCATAAGCACACTCCATGATTCATTTTTGGATCTATTGGGAATACTCATCGCAACAAAGATTCTCATCAATGACCTCTGCTAATCTGACCTTTGGTAATCCTTATTATTTGAATCCTAATAAAAACCTATCTCAATCTATAATCAACATAGTGTTAGATGGATCAAACTATAAAATGTGGAGTAGATCTATAAGATTTGCGTTGAAAACGAAGCATAAAGTGGGTTTTATCGATGGATCTATAGCTCCACCTGCTCCTACAAGTGATCGATATTCTCTTTGGGATGCTTGCAACACTATGGTACTTTGCTGGATTGCGAATTCGCTGCATCTAGAGATTCGCAGAAGTGTGTTAAATCGTGAAAATGCTCAAATACTTTGGCAAGAACTTAAACGGAGGTTTGGACAGGCAAATGCTCTGAAAATGGCTAATCTGCAGGATGAAATACATGGATGTAAACAAGGTCAAATGTCAGTCACACAATATTACACAGTGATCAAAGGACTTTGGGAAGAATACAGTCAGTTTTCACCCATTGTTCCTTGTAGTTGTGCACCAGCTAGCATTCTACCTTGTGCTGCAGTAGTTGCTTTTCAGGAGAAGCAGGACACGGATTATCTGATTTTTTTCCTTAGAGGATTGAATGAAGATTTCGATGTTGTTAGAATGCAATTGCTCATGATGACTCCATTGCCAACAGTCAACTCTGCTTATGATCATGCTCTTCAACATGAAAAGAAGCTGAAAGGTGGTATAATGATTGGAAGAGACAATGTTGCACAGAATGTGGCATTTGCAGTACCATCCAACGTGGATGGAAGATTGGTTATGGCAGCAAGTTTTGGAAATTCCAGAATACTCAGGCTGGCAAGAAGTTCTGTAGATATTGTAAGAAAGAGGGGCACATACTGGATGAGTGCAGAAAGTTAAAATGGAAGAAACAGCAAGAACAGAATGCACAAAGTCCAAACAACTCAACTCCATCAAGCCATTTCGCTGGAGCAGTTGATCAACAACAGACTCCTACAGTAGCAGCTGCACTTTCCTTAACAAATGCTGAATTGACTCAACTCAAGAAGTTGTTGCAAGCAGTCCAGCAATCCAAAGCCACCAATTCAGGATCGGGGATTCCAACTCTTCCAAATGATTCAGGTAAGTTTACTCTGTCAGCTGGTTCATGTCCTGATTTAGTTGACTTGTGGATTTTGGATACTAGAGCTTCTGACCATATAACCTGTTCCCTTAAACACTTCATTAATTACAAACCTGTCATAGGAGTCAATGTCTATCTTCCTGACTCCTCTCCCATGTTTGTGAGCCATGTTGGTAGTGTTAGGCTTCCTCATGGTCAAGTCATTCATAATGTTCTGTGTGTGCCAACATTTCACTTCAATTTAGTCTCTGTCCGTAAGCTAACTTCTCATCTACCTGTTTCTCTGATCTTCCACTCAAACAAATGGCAGCTTCAGGATCTCACAAACGGCAAGACAATTGGTTTAGCCACTCAGACTAGAGGATTATACCACCTCCTACCTATTGATAAACACATTTCATCTCCTCCACCTCAGTCCTATCAGCCCTCTCCTTACAAATCTCAAGTAGCTGTTAGCCACAATTATCAACCAGAAGAGATCAGTCTGTAGCATTGGCGAATGGGACATCCTAGTGCTGAGAAATTGAAGCTTTTAAGTAGTCATGATCATAACATTGTTCCTGAAACTCTATATCATTGTTCTATCTGCCATTTTTCGAAACACAACGAATTTCTTTTCATAGCAGTCAGACTACTGTCACTGCTAGTTTTGATCTAGTTCATGTTGACATTTGGGGCCCATTATCAACTGAATCACACAATGGATTCCTATATTTTCTTACTATCGTTGATGATTATTCACGGGGAGTGTGGATTTACTTAATGAAATACAAATCCGAAGCACGAGCTTTGTTGCAATCTTTCTGGAACATGGTGTGTACTCAATTTAAAACCAAAGTCAAAGTAATAAGGAGTGATCAAGGCAAAGAGTTTCACATGTCTGATTTCTATTCTGAACATGGAATAATTCATCAAATGTCATGTGTACAAACACCACAGCAAAATGCGACAGTAGAGAGAAAACATCAACATATTCTAAATGTGGCCAGGGCTTTACAGTCCCAATCTGGTCTTCCTTTGATATATTGGAGTGACTTTGTGCTCCATTCTATATATTTGATAAACAGAACTCCTTCTTCTGCCATCCAGAACAAAACTCCTTACGAAATGCTTTACAATCAACTCCCAAATCATAGTCCTATTAAGGTGTTTGGCTGTTTGGCATATGCTGCTACTCTATCTCATAATCGAGGTAAGTTCCAACCTCGAGCTAGACAAAGTGTGTTGCTAGGTATCCCCTCTCACATCAAGGGGTACAAATTGCTGGATCTTTCTACATCTAAGATCTATATCTCTAGAGATGTAGTTTTCTATGAAAATATCTTTCCCTTTACCTCTGATGACTTGTCTTCTGCTAAGAAGGAAAAAGGTGTGTGGCAGATCGTCGATCTCCAAAGGAAGGACGCACTGTGTTAAACTCAGCGAAGAACAAACGGAGTTGAAGAGAAGACCGTTAGTCAACATCAAGTGCAGAAGGAGAAGAGTTTAATTGAAACGACGAGTTTCATTTTCCGTCTGTTTTCTCTGTTGATGTATAAACCAATGACACGTGTTTTACCCACGTTTATATTTTTGTTTTTACTGTTGTTGTTACCGTTGGGTTGGTATAAACCCAACCAGCTGAATGAATCGAATAACACTTTTCAGAGTCTCATACTTTTCTTCCTCTCTGCATTTCTCTTCTCTGGAAATCGATCGATTCTTCTATCATATTGTTACACTGGCAGCGGCCACGACACCAGGCTACCTTGCCAGATGGGTGAGGAGGATGATACTTGTGATATGAGTGTATCAACCCCAGTGTCAGGAATCGCATCATCGATTACGATTTGAGGGAATTTGTGGATCAGATGCCTAACGGCTACCGTGTAGCAATTGTATCGGATTCCTACCATAGGGGAGGCCTTCTTGACGAGGGCAAGGAGCAAATTGGAAAAAGTACCCATCAAGAAGGGACAGAGTAGAATCTTCCGGTGGGATTCAAAAACTTCTTCTGGTAGAATCTTCAGGAGTGCAGCAAGGTGCATTGGAATCTCATGGAATCCACGTTATTTCAGGGTCACTATTGTCTCTGGTGGTTAGAGAGGGAAAAGTGAAGGCTTCTGGCTCTGTCGTTGAGCCTTTAGGTCGAGAAATACAAAGAGGCTTCGAGAGGAAAGAGGTTGTCGACTTTAATAATCGTTTAACGTTTTTTTAATGATCCTAAGGTGATGTTTTTAATTCTAAGTTAAATTTTTTAATGTTTTTTATTCCATTCTGTCCACTTTGTCAGATAAATCAGTCATACAAACATGTCACATCATCATTAATTTTAATTATTATATAACAAAATAAAAATGAAAGCTCATCTCCCTTCAAACTCTCCTCTCCTTCTTTTTCCTTCCTACAAATCCCATCTCCCTCAATTTCTAAACTCCAATTTCTCCACTAAATCCAAATTTTGACAAAAGATCATTACGGTGGAAAGATTGAAATATTCATCCCATACCCAAGCGTCGGCCACCTCGCCTTCATGGTGGTGCTGGCCAAGCACCTCCTCCACCGTCACTCAACTCTCTACATCACCCTCCTCATCACCACCACCCCCCTCCACTTCCGCCAACTTTACAAAGTACACCGACTCTCTTTCATCCTCCAACGTCAGCCCCCGAATCAAGCTCGTTGACCTCGGCACCGACCCCACCGATCCCGCAGCCACCGAACTAGACCATATATCTATCATGGATTCTGCTCTCTGTTCAATCCGGAGCCGCTATATTTAAGAACATCTATTTATACTTCGTTTTCCGCCTCTGTTCCATTTGCATGGCAGCTTGATGAATTTTTTTTCCTTTGTGTTGTAGATATCAATGCCTGGAATGATGGACACTGTCCTTAATCTGGGACTCAACGATGAGGTTGCATCCAGTTTAAGTGCCAAGAGCGGAGAGCGGTTCGCTTACGACTCGTACCGGGGCTTCCTAGACATATTTGGCGGTGGCGTGAGTAACTAGTTATAAACTAATCAATACAGCTAGCTGTTCGTTCCCAAATTCAGATTCTCATTCCTCTGTTTTCAATTTCAAAGGTGATGGGGATTCCGCACTCCTCCTTCAAAGAGAAATTGGAAGGGATGAAGGAAGCTAAAGGAGCGAGGCTCGACACCGATCTGTCAGCTTCCGATCTGAAAGAGCTAGTGGAGCAGTACAAGCAAGTGTATGTTGAATCGACCGGAGATAAGTTGCCATCGGATCCCAAGCAGCAACTGCTCTTGGCGGTGTTCGGTTCGTAGGACAGCCCGAGAGCGAACAAGTACAGGAAAGAAGAGAGGGAAAGAAGAGCTTGAAGGGAGATGGATTTTTATTTTGTTATTTTTTATTTTGTTGGCTAATGATTAGTAATAATGTAGCGTGTTTGCGTAGCTGGTTCATGTAATAATGTAGATGGAATGGGACGGAAAATGCTGACGATGAGTTGGGAAATTTTGATTTAGATCAAAATGATTAAAAATACAACTTTAGAATGATAAAAGAATGTTAAATTTAGAGGATTATTAAAATTGATAGCGAGATAAACTGTTAAGTGACGATGGTTAGATAAGACTTTAAAATGGAAATAACAGCCACAAATGAGGGGATGGAAGAGAAACCTAATTTCATTGGAGTTAAGTGAGTTGGGTTAAGCTTGCGTATTCTTGGGTTTAGTTACGGATCCCCTTGGGTCGAGCAGGCACAAAGTTTGGTCTTCGTGATAATCATGTTTCAGAGTACGGTTTTTAATCTACTTGGATAAGCTTCACGAGCGAACAAATACCTAATCAAGGAAGCTATTTGATAAAAGCATTGTTCGACTTGCTAGTTAGACACTTAGACTAATAACCCGTAAGTCTAGGATTCAATTCCTGCTTCTGTCATTTTTTAAACGTAACCCTTCTAACTAACCTCCTTAACTAATCATCAAAATAAACACATAAAAATTCTAAGAAATATTCTAATGATGATTTCAACATAGCTAATATTTGAGAATTAGCTATTCCAAATAGTCATCTAAAGAACCAAAAAAAATTATCATATCGTCATCCTTCATCAACAATCCCTAAATTACTTCACTAAATATATAGAATAAGTAAGTCAAAAAATAATACAATAATAAATCTTTTGTGGTTATCTCATAAATAGTTAACACCCGAACGTTAGCTATTTCGAATAATCATTTAAATTTAACATATTTATTAAGTCTTCCCCTCCTCAAAAACACTAAAAAAAGAACACCTGTAGAAAAATTAACAATAAGATTATAAATCTTAAATAAATAATCATCAAAAAAAAATTTAAAATAAATAATATATTTGTATAATTACCTCGAAATGATTAATGCTCGAGAGTTAAGTATTTCGAACAATTATTCAAATCTCGACCCATTCAAAAACAGAATAAATGATTAGAGACATACAAAACTCTTGCTTAGGATTATTTCAAAATAGCTAACTCTCGAAAATTACCTACCTTAGAATAATTGTTCAGAAAACCAAAATTATGTTAAAAATAAGAAAATATAAAAATTCTTAAAGAGAAAAGATAAGATAATATATTTATTCTTTAAATATATTCGCTCCCCAAAAAGCCAAAAGTGATTAAATGTTAATTCCTCGCAAATAGTATTGATAAACATTGAAAACTCGGGTCAAACCCGACAAACTAAAGGTTAAACATATTAATTTGAATTATGCGCACTTTGATCCCGACATCCAGGTACGTAGGCAATCAGAATTGATTCAAGTCCACCTAAATTAAATTCAATATTTTCTATTACGTTCACAAAAACTATCATCCACTCAAATAAAATTCGATATTTTACTCTAAATCCATGAAAAGTGTCATCCCCAAGAAATTCAATAAAATTCGATATTTTACTCTAAATCCATGAAAAGTATCATCCCCAAGAAATTCAATATTCGCGAGTTAAATTAACGGTTAATATTATCGAACCCTCAAAAAAAATCAACTCGTGCACCGGAGTATAAATGGATTGCAACAAACTAAAATTTATCAATTGCGACTACACGGACTAAGATCCGGAGTCCGGGTATGTAGGCAGTCATTCTGACTCGAACTGCCCATCTGCCAGGTCATACCTTCGCGAAATCCAAAACAATCTCAAATCCGTTGTTTTAAAACGCACGGTATCCCAAATCCATAGAAACTTATTGTTTAGTCGTACGGCCTTGTGCTGGGCGAAACGCATACATCTCGGCCATGGAAACCTGCAGAGAGTTGACCCGTCCTGCGAGATTGGCGACCTGAGCGCTCAAATCATCAGTCTGTGCAACTGGAGGAGGGGGTTGACGGCCCTGCGAGGGACCTTCCTCCATAACCGGCTCTCTCTCTCGTCCGGCGGGGCAGCGATCAGCGAAGAAGTCCAGATTCCCGGCTGCTCGGAGGTGGGAACTGGTGAGGCGATGAGGGGAGACCCGAGGAATGGCGGAGAGGGTCCCGAAGGCGGACTGACACCGCAGATTCTTCACCAGACGGGTGACGTACGAACCCCCGTACAGCTTGCTGGTTGTCTCGGCGGAACGAGACCGCTGAGCCGCCAGTAGCTTGGCAACCAGGGGAGCCGGATGGACACGCTCCTTGATGTGAACGCTGTACAGGAGGAAGAGGTCGCGGGCGGTGCAGACACCTCCCGAGTTTCCCCGCTGAGTAATTGTGGCACGGAGAAAATGGTGCAGGAGGCGGAGAAGAGGCACCTCGATCGCTGCGGCTTTAGAAGTGCTGGACTTGTAGTAGCTCCAATGGCCGCCCTTAAGACGCTTCATGGGTTCAGAAGGAGCAATCTCGCTCCAGAACTCCTCATGTGCCCTGCAAGTCGTGCCAGCAAAAACTGTCAACGGCTGATCGGATGTGAGTTCCGCCATAGTGTAGAATCCGAGGTAGACCCCAAATTCATTGAACGACCAGGAATAGCGGACCCCGCCACACTGGAGCTGGACCGCATCAGCCTCTTGCGGATCCGTCGTGACCTTGACCCGTATGGAGGTGATTACCTCCTTGGTTGCCCACTCCTGAGCGTCCTCCTTCACATCAAATAGAGGGCGAAGGCCAGCAACATCAATGGCGGAGGCGAACTGCTCCCCGATGCCAGCTGTTGACAACTCCACCCAGTCAACCCAACCAGAAGCGGCTATAGCCTTCTGGGAAATTTCTGTCCAAACCTGCTGATCCGCTTGATTGGAGAAGGTGAAGCACCGTGTCTTAACGGCAGTTGGCATGCCTTGGACCTGGAAGGAAGTGGATTGAAGCATACCCCGTCCCCGTTTGCGAATAGATTCCATCCTGCACTTAGAAAAAAAAAACAAGGAAGATAATTTCCAGCTCCCAACCGCAAAAGGGAAAATTCTCGACAATGTGGACAGTCCAACCAACAAAAATAACGGCATAATTCATCATAACGTTCTCAAACACGCCGGGTAACCTCACACTTAAAAGAGTATCAGATAGAACTAGGATCATCATATAGGGGAGAAAGTTCTAATCACGCAAAGTAAAATCGTGAGACGTAATGTAATATGGCAATCAACGTGCAATGGGCGACGGTCCTTCCACAATCATCAATTTCAGCATAAGATAGGCAAATAAACAAAAATCCCCAATTTGAGAAAATTAGGGTTCATGAGCAAGCCTAAGAGCAGAAAAATTTCAAACAATGGACGGCCTAATCCAAGGCGACACAACATCAAAATCAGCACACTATTGCAACAATTTCATCTATTTCATCAATTTCATCTATCCAAGTCCAATTTCAGAAAAGCACATCATCAAATTATTAGGGTTCTAGAGGAGAATCCCCTATTGCAACAAAACTGAAATTAGACTTAAAAATGGGAAATGACGATTCATAAGGGCAAGAGAGGAAGAGTAGAATGGATGAGTACCTTAGAGACGACCGTAACACACGACTGAAATTGAATGGAAGAGGAGGAACCCGTGAGAGGAGCTTCAATGGACAGGGAGGAAAGTGGCGGAAAAAGGAAAAGGGGAAAAGAAAAGGGGAAAAACGGAAGGAGAGTGAATATGAAGGAATAGGGAGGAAGGCTGGGGTGAGGGCGATTTGGAGGCAGGAATATGGCGGTTGAGAAGAGAAGAGGGGAGGAAAAACGGAAGAACCCGAGGAGAGAGGAAGAAATGCTACTAACCTGGAGAAGGAACACGGCGTGTCCCATAAGGAACACGGCGTGTTCTGTGGGACACGGCGTGTTCTGCATGGAACACGCCCGTGTCCACTCTCTGGAAGTTGAGTTCAAAATCCCGTGCCTGGAACACGGCGTGTTCCATGAGGGACACGCCGTGTTCCAGGGAACACGGATGGAACACGCCGTGTTCCATCCCGTGTCCAGTCCCTGGAACTTTGACATCCAAAATTCCATACGGAACACGGCGTGTGCAATGGAACACGGATGGGACACGGCGTGTTCAATGCCGTGTCCACTCCCTGGAACTTTTTGCAACGCTCCAGGTGCAGTAGAACACGGCGTGTTCCAGAGGAACACGGCGTGTTCCATATGGAACACGGCGTGTTCTTTGCTAGACGTCACCAATCTCCGAACTCTTGGTTTTCTCCAACCCTGCAATAGTAGAAACGAACAACAACCCTGCCAAAACATTCCAGACTATAATCGTGATATCCAGACTCAATGACTCGACTCCAAGCTTACTGACTCCGAAAGAAAAAAAATATTAGGAAAGAAAGACTTGAAATTTGGGTTGCCTCCCAAAAAGCGCTCTTTGTTTTACGTCTTTGAGCTAGACGATACCTGGAATCTACGGGTCAGCGCCCTCGACCGTAGTAGGATCGAGCTTCATCTCTTCGACTACTCCAAGGAAAGCCCCAGTGACATACATTTTCAGGCGATGACCGTTTACTTTGAAAGGCTCCTCATCGGGGCGAGTAATTTCCACAGCGCCATGAGAGAAAACTTGAGTTACGGTAAATGGTCCAGACCATCTAGATCGCAACTTCCCAGGGAAGAGGTGGAGACGGGAGTTGTATAGAAGCACTTGATCTCCAGCCTTGAACTCCTTGTTTCCCTTCAGTTTCGAATCGTGGATCCGTTTGGTGCGCTCTTTATATAGCTTGGAGCTCTCATACGCTTGCTCACGCCACTCCTGCAGCTGATGTACTTGCATTTGCCTTTCCTCGCCCGCAACTCCAAGATCCAGGTTTAGCGCACGCAAAGCCCACCAAGCTCGGTGTTCCAACTCCACCGGTAGATGACAGGCCTTCCCATAGACGAGCATGTAAGGGGAAGTGCCTATAGGAGTTTTGTAGGCTGTCCTATACGCCCACAAGGCATCATCGAGGCGTACAGACCAATCGGTGCGTGATGTGGCCTTTTCGAGGATCTGTTTCAGCTCTCGATTCGTTACTTCGACCTGTCCACTTGTTTGAGGATGGTAAGCCGTTCCAACACGGTGAGTGACCCCATACTTAGCGCACACCTTATCGAATTGTCCACAGAAGTGAGTTCCTCGGTCACTAATGATGGACCGTGGTGTTCCGAATCTGGAAAACAACTTCTTCAAAAATCTTCCTACCACCCTAGCATCGTTGGTGGGAAGAGCTTGAGCCTCTGCCCATTTAGACACATAATCCACTGCAACTAGGATATACTTATTCTTATGGGAAGCAGGAAAAGAGCCCATGAAGTCTATCCCCCAAATATCGAAAATCTCAATGGGAACAGTCATAGTCTGAGGCATTTCATCTCGTCGAGAGAGCTTTCCTGCTCTTTGGCATTGATCGCACTTGTTGACGTAATCCTTGCAGTCTCGAAAAATGGTGGGCCAAAAGAATCCAGAAGTGAGAATTTTGCGAGTTGTACGTTCCGAGCCGTGATGTCCACCAGTTGGTCCCGAATGACAGTGATTCATAATGTCGTGAGCCTCGCTGAGCGTTACACACCTACGAATGATATTGTCAGAGCCGATGCGGAAAAGATGTGGATCTTCCCAATAGTACTTCTTAATGTCGGACATGAACTTCCGCCGTTCGTGACGAGTTAGGTCACTTCGAATCGCCCCACTAGCATGATAGTTGGCAAAATCTGCAAACCATGGCCCTTCAGCTTCCGAGATCATGATGGCGTAGAGGTGCTCCTCCGGGAAAGTCTACCGGATGTCAGGTGTAACTTCCCGTGCGTCCACAGTTTGTTCTAGTCGAGAAAGATGATCAGCAGCTACATTCTCGGAACCCTTCTTGTCTCTGATTTCGATGTCAAATTCTGAAGGAGGAGCACCCATCCGATTAGTCTCGGTTTAGCATCGATTTGCTCATGAGATATCGGATAGCGGCGTGATCAGTGAAGACGACAACATGAGATAACAGAAGGTATGATCTGAATTTGTCAAACGCATACACCACAGCCAAAAATTCCTTCTCTGTAGTGGTGTAGTTTCTTTGAGCGTCGTTAAGAGTCTTGCTGGCATAGTAAATAGGTTTGAAGCGTTTCTCAATCCGTTGCCCCAAGACAGCTCCGACTGCAAAGTCACTCACATCACATATAAGCTCAAACGGAAGGTCCCACTATGGTGTGATCAGAATTGGAGCCGTGGTAAGTTTGGATTTGAGAGTAATGAATGCCTGATGACATGTTTGATCAAAGATGAAAGGAACATCTTTCTCTAGCAGGCGAGTCATGGGGAGTATAATCTTCGAGAAATCTTTGATAAAACGCCTGTAGAAACCCGCATGTCCCAAAAAGCTCCGAACTGCTTTCACAGATGTAGGAGGTGGCAGTGTAGAGATAGTATCGATTTTCGCCGGATCCACTGCAACTCCTTCCTTTGAAATTTTCTGACCGAGCACAATTCCCTCTCTCACCATGAAGTAGCTCTTCTCCCAGCTAAGAGCTAGATTTGTTGCCTCGCACGTTTTTAGAACTTTCTCTAAATTCAGCAAACCTTGCTCAAAAGTATCACCATAGACAGAAAAGTCATCCATGAATACTTCCATAATCTCTCCGATGAGCTCTTCATAAATAGCCATCATGCATCGCTGAAAGGTCGCAGGAGCATTGCATAGGCCGAAAGGGATCCTGCGGTATGCGAATGTACCAAATGGACATGTGAACGTCGTTTTCTCTTGATCTTCTGGGGTATAGGAATCTAGTAGTATCCAGACATACCATCCAAAAAACAATAGTATTCGTGCCCCGCCAAACGTTCCAGCATTTGATCAATGAAAGGAAGGGGAAAATGATCCTTCCTTGTAGCGTCATTCAACCGTCTGTAGTCTATACAAACTTGCCAACCACTAACAGCCCGTGTAGCAATTAAGTCGCCAGCAGCATTAGGTATGACAGTCATCCCTCCTTTCTTTGGAACACAATGCACAGGGCTCACCCACTTGCTGTCCGAGATGGGATAGATAATCCCGGCATCTAGAAGCTTCAAAGTCTCTTTGCGCACTACTTCCATTAAGGGTGGAGTAAGACGCCTTTGGGGTTGACGAATTGGCTTTGCATCCTCTTCTAGATATATTTGATGTTTGCAATAGTTGGGACTGATTCCCTTAATATCGGTCACCTTCCATGCAATTGCCTGTTTATGGTGCTTCAAGAGAGCAACAAGGCGGACCTTCTGCGGTTGAGAGAGAGTTGAGTTGATGATCACTGGGAGTTTGGAACCCTCTTCCAAGAATGCGTACTCCAAAGTAGGGGGTAGTTCTTTTAATTCCAGTTTTGTAGGTTCTTCATAGGAAGTCTTGAAAGGCATAACTGGTGCTACCATAATAGGTTGATTGTGTGCTAGTACTCCTTCCATTTGGCAAATAGTCATAGAAGCTACTTCCTCATCGATCCCTGTACCTGTACTATCATCCTGCATACCAGAAACCATACTCTTTTCTAGCGGGTCTTGCCCCACTAGGTTAGTGAAAACAAGACGGTTGAAAGAGAGGTCACGCTTCATCAAAAGAGCACAAATCATCATATGCCATATGTCTAGTGCCAGCAGAACTTAATCGAAATGTTGCACTTTCTAATCCAACCCTAAGAGTGATAGTACCATTACTTATATCAATTATAGCTTTAGCAGTATTAAGGAACGGTCTACCTAGGATGAAAGACATATTAGAATGAGCATCGATCACCACAAAATCAGTCAAGAAAGTATATTTGCCCACTGTCAACAGTACATCCTCTAAGATTCCTCTAGGCACAGTCGCTGATTTATCGGCCAATTTAATATTCATGCGTGTAGGTTTAAAGTCTATCAACCCTAGAGAGTTAGCCAAGCTATAGGACATCACATTAATACTAGCCCCTGTATCTGCTAAACCATTACTAACTTGCGTATTACCAATTTTACAAGGTAGAGTGAACGGACCTGTATCTCGTCGTTTGCGTGGTAGAGTCCCGAAGTCAATCTCGTCGTAGCTTGCTGCCATGTCGACCTCTTCGTTCAGTTGTGTGGTTTCTTCCTCAGCGAGAGCTAGTAGTTCAGGAAGCTTCCTTTTATTTGTCACCAAGTCCTTCATAAACTTTGCATAGTGAGGCATCTCCTTGACCACTTTCACAAAAGGCATGTCGACATGCACAGTATTCAGCACCTTCATGAATTCAGCAAATTTCTTGTCATACAATTCCTTGTTCAGTCGAGCAGGATATGGAACTCTAGGCTTGTAGGGATTCTCCACCGGTGGGGGAGTAGGAGTGCAAAGAGGAGGTATGCTGTCTGTTGTATTGGGAATGTTGGCATGTGGCGGCTCTTGTGCAGGAATGTCTTCGTCATCCAAGAGGGGTGGAGGTTGCACTACTGGTGTGATGATCTTCATCGGAGGATCTTGCAGCCGCTTTCCGCTCCTTGTTTCAATTGCTCCTACGTCTTCGTTTTGTCTTGGATTCGGGACTGTTGAACTAGGCATACCACTTCGTTTACTAGGCACACTGGTGTTGCCTGGTCCATTCAACTGCGCCTGAATACTTCGCATAGCTTCCTCACTAGCGTCGAGCCGCTGCATAATAGCTTCGAACATTGCCTGTTGCTGTTGAGGCGGAAATCCAGGGGGAGCTGGATTAGTCGAATAGGTGATCTGACCCTTCTCTCCATAGCTCTCGTTGACATATCTCTGCTGGTTGGTGTCCGAGTATATCGGTTGTCTTGGAAGATTCTGCTGATAATTCCCCTGATTCCTATAAGTATTCGGGTTTTGTGGCGGCTGAGTCCCCAAAGTTTTGTAGTTGCTCTGTCCTAGCTGTCCTCTGGCTTGATAATTACTCTGACCCTTGTTGAAATTTTGCCCTGTTGATTGGTAACTATTCTGACCCTTATTGTAGTTTTGAGCTTGTTGATTAGGTTGCTGGTAGTGATTCTGGTGTTGACCGCCCACGTAGTCTACTTGCTCATGTTCCATCCCCTGTTCGAACTCCTCCATACAGTTGGATACGTCATGATCGGTTCCTCCACATCCTTCACATGCATACACACAAGCTGTAGGGGTATTAGATGGCCTTTGGGAATGCAGACTGTTCTTCTGAGCTAATTCCATGGTGTCCATCTTCTTAGTGAGCAATTGTAGTTGATCAAGCAGCTGAGCTTGCTGAAATTCAATAGTCGATGAGGATTCCTCTCTAGCTACTCCTGTAGACTTCACTTGTTGAACCTGATTTCTGGGCACATTGAGCTCGATGTCGATTGGGTTGGTGAGGACAAGGGTCCTCATCTTTTGAGCATAAGCCCTGCATGCTTCTAGAGCCTGTGTTGGTGTCAGATCTGTTAGATTTCCTGGAACTGACATGCTGAGATCCTTCTGCTTGTGGTAATCCAAACCCCTGATGAAGGTTCGAAATCTAGCATGTGCGTCCATGTCATGGTGAGGACATGAGTGAAGAAGACTCTGAAATCGTTGCCAAGCATCATAGAATGTTTCGTTGGAAGGACTCTTAAACTGTGAAATCCTTGCCTTTAATGCTTCGGTCCTGGAGGGGGAGAAGAATTCCTCCAAGAACTCCGTGGCTAGTCCATCCCAAGTAGTGAAATACCCTGCTGGGTGCTCATACAACCACTCGTGCGCTTCCCCTTTGAGAGAAAATGGGAATAGGCTGAGTTTAAGATTGTCGACATGGACTCCTCGTGCCTTGTTTGTCTCAGCTAGACGCACAAAATCCCTAAGATGAGCATTGGGGTCTTCATCTGGTCCTCCTACAAATGCCCTTGATTGGATGAGATTAATCAGGGGTACTGGAGTTTGGTAGGCTTGATGTCCCCTGATGGGACACAGAATACTCGAAGCAGCCCCTCCGAGAGTAGGTCGGCCATAGTCTCTCAATGGCCTCTCCTGAGGAATGAGGGGGATGTGCGCGTTGTGCCCTCCATCGTTGAGATTATGGTGGTTGTTGAGATGGTGATTATGATTATCGATGTGATTATGGTTGTCGTTGTTGTTGTCCCCTTCTTCATTAATGTGGAATTCATCCATCTTGACCTCCTCTTCTACCTTGTCTGGGTGTAGAACTGGGGGAGGGTGATCAAGAGCAGCCTCTAATACTAACTTCTTGCGAGGTTTGGGACCCAAGTGAGTGTATGAAGTTGTCCCTTTGTTAGCTAGACGTTTACTCTTCCGGAGAGATGTTGAGTCCGCAATTTTGCCTGCACAACAGGAAACAACAAAACCGCGTAATACGAAAATGTGGGAGATGAAGTAATGATAGTATGGATGAGGGAATAGTTATCAATCAAAATTTTCCTAACAATAGAAATACTCCCCGGCAACGGCGCCAATTTGATGCACGGATTTTACCCCGCTTTCAAATACCCACTAGATTGCTCTAGTGGGATCATAATTCTCCCTAGGGTTTTTCTATTCTTATTACTCAAATTGATTTTTTAACTAGATCAAGTGACAGATTGAAATTGTTTAGGATTGTTTTTAAGTAACCGATTAACGACTAAATATGCAATTAAAATTAAACGAATTCGAGAGATTAAGTTTCAGATAGGAATGAAGGTTGCTCATATTCGAATCCACTAAAGCTAGCAATGTACGAATGAAAGATTAATTATCTCGGTTATTCAGGTTACAACGGCTCGGCAATATCCTAACGTAGTCTTAGATCACTCTCGCGCCTCTAAGGATCTATTTCGTCTAACTGTAGATTCCTCTCTCGAGCTAATCTACACCTAAACAAAACGCATTAATTATGTTCGATGAAATGCCACAACGATAAACGTGCAAAGAGCCTAAACGATTCGCTCCTCTCTCGAGCTAACGAATAATCTAGGGTTCTTCCTAAGCGACCTATCAACCTATGTTCCTCTCGGACCCACAAATCAATGTCAATGACTCAATCAAGACGGTCAGACATAATTGAATCGTAATATAGGTTTTAGGAAGAACGCATCATAAGTCTGAATAAACCTCAATAACAGAACAAATCATCCATACAAAGCTTAGCTAAAGCTTCATCTCATCCGAACAACAAAGAAAGTTTAGCTACTCATGGTTCGGGAATTAAGAAAGGATAAAGAAATGAGAACAACCCGGAAAGATAACATGATCCGTCGAGATTTCCCAATCCTGTCGCCGATCTTCGTTCCGTGTCCAATTGACGATAACCTCTCGCTCCAGCCGGTCCCTCGCACTTATTCTCTCTCTAAAAACTCTAAAATGCCCGTGGAAAATATGATAATTCGTCTGAAGGGGTGCAAGGGCTTTTATAGGCTTCTTATCCTAATCCGGGATGGAAAAGGATAAAATAATCTGTGAGGAATTGAACACGCCGTGTTCTTCTCCGTGTTCCATCACTGTAAGTTTTCGCCCATTTTTTCCTTGTCAGGACACGCCGTGCTCAATTCCGAACACGCCGTGTTCATTGGAACACGTCTTGGAACACGCCGTGTTCCTGGCCGTGTTCCTCCCCTGTAAGTTCCTGCCCTGGTTCGCACCTGGAACACGCCGTGTTCCTCTCCAGCTGCTCCAAATACGTCCATTTCCACTCCCGTTTATCCTCAAACACCGTATATCGCCTGAAATTGCATCAAAACACACTGAACAACGTAATACAACCCCCACGGGGGAAAAGAACAAATATGTGCTAAAGATCCCAGAGTTAAACACTTTTTGACACATAAAAAAACCTCATTTTACAATTAAAAAGATGTTTCGAATATGCACACATCAGTCATTATTGTCTCTGGTGGTTAGAGAGGGAAAAGTGAAGGCTTCTGGCTCTGTCGTTGAGCCTTTAGGTCGAGAAATACAAAGAGGCTTCGAGAGGAAAGGGGTTGTCGACTTTAATAGTCGTTTAACGTTTTTTTAATGATCCTAAGGTGATGTTTTTAATTCTAAGTTAAATTTTTTAATGTTTTTTATTCCATTCTGTACACTTTGTCAGATAAATCAGTCATACAAACATGTCACATCATCATTAATTTTAATTATTATATAACAAAATAAAAATGAAAGCTCATCTCCCTTCAAACTCTCCTCTCCTTCTTTTTCCTTCCTACAAATCCCATCTCCCTCAATTTCTAAACTCCAATTTCTCCACTAAATCCAAATTTTGACAAAAGATCATTACAGTGGAAAGATTGAAATATTCATCCCATACCCAAGCGTCGGCCACCTCGCCTTCATGGTGGTGCTGGCCAAGCACCTCCTCCACCGTCACTCAACTCTCTACATCACCCTCCTCATCACCACCACCCCCCTCCACTTCCACCAACTTTACAAAGTACACCGAATCTCTTTCATCCTCCAACGTCAGCCCCCGAATCAAGCTCATTGACCTCGGCACCGACCCCACCGATCCCGCAGCCACCGAACTAGACCATATATCTATCATGGATTCTCCTCTCTGTTCGATCCGGAGCCGCTATATTTAAGAACATCTATTTATACTTCGTTTTCCGCCTCTGTTCCATTTGCATGGCAGCTTGATGAATTTTTTTTCCTTTGTGTTGTAGATATCAATGCCTGGAATGATGGACACTGTCCTTAATCTGGGACTCAACGATGAGGTTGCATCCAGTTTAAGTGCCAAGAGCGGAGAGCGGTTCGCTTACGACTCGTACCGGGGCTTTCTAGACATATTTGGCGGTGGCGTGAGTAACTAGTTATAAACTAATCAATACAGCTAGTTGTTCGTTCCCAAATTCATATTCTCATTCCTCTGTTTTCAATTTCAAAGGTGATGGGGATTCCGCACTCCTCCTTCAAAGAGAAATTGGAAGGGATGAAGGAAGCTAAAGGAGCGAGGCTCGACACCGATCTGTCAGCTTCCGATCTGAAAGAGCTGGTGGAGCAGTACAAGCAAGTGTATGTTGAATAGACCGGAGATAAGTTGCCATCGGATCCCAAGCAGCAACTGCTCTTGGCGGTGTTCGGTTCGTAGGACAGCCCGAGAGCGAACAAGTACAGGAAAGAAGAGAGGGAAAGAAGAGCTTGAAGGGAGATGGATTTTTATTTTGTTATTTTTTATTTTGTTGGCTAATGATTAGTAATAATGTAGCGTGTTTGCGTAGCTGGTTCATGTAATAATGTAGATGGAATGGGACGGAAAATGCTGACGATGAATTGGGAAATTTTGATTTAGATCAAAATGATTAAAAATACAACTTTAGAATGATAAAAGAATGTTAAATTTAGAGGATTATTAAAATTGATAGCGAGATAAACTGTTAAGTGACGATGGTTAGATAAGACTTTAAAATGGAAATAACAGCCACAAATGAGGGGATGGAAGAGAAACCTAATTTCATTGGAGTTAAGTGATTTGGGTTAAGCTTGCGTATTCTTGGGTTTAGTTACGGATCCCCTTGGGTCGAGCAGGCACAAAGTTTGGTCTTCGTGATAATCATGTTTCAGAGTATGGTTTTTAATCTACTTGGATAAGCTTCACGAGCGAACAAATACCTAATCAAGGAAGCTATTTGATAAAAGCATTGTTCGACTTGCTAGTTAGACACTTAGACTAATAACCCGTAAGTCTAGGATTCAATTCCTGCTTCTGTCATTTTTTAAACGTAACCCTTCTAACTAACCTCCTTAACTAATCATCAAAATAAACACATAAAAATTCTAAGAAATATTCTAATGATAATTTCATCACAGCTAATATTTGAGAATTAGCTATTCCAAATAGTCATCTAAAGAACCAAAAAAAATTATCATATCGTCATCCTTCATCAACAATCCCTAAATTACTTCACTAAATATATAGAATAAGTAAGTCAAAAAATAATACAATAATAAATCTTTTGTGGTTATCTCATAAATAGTTAACACCCGAAAGTTAGCTATTTCGAATAATCATTTAAATTTAACATATTTATTAAGTCTTCCCCTCCTCAAAAACACTAAAAAAAGAACACCTGTAGAAAAATTAACAATAAGATTATAAATCTTAAATAAATAATCATCAAAAAAAAATTTAAAATAAATAATATATTTATATAATTACCTCGAAATGATTAATGCTCGAGAGTTAAGTATTTCGAACAATTATTCAAATCTCGACCCATTCAAAAACAGAATAAATGATTAGAGACATACAAAACTCTTGCTTAGGATTATTTCAAAATAGCTAACTCTCGAAAATTACCTACCTTAGAATAATTGTTCGAAAAAACCAAAATTATGTTAAAAATAAGAAAATATAAAAATTCTTAAAGAGAAAAGATAAGATAATATATTTATTCTTTAAATATATTCGCTCCCCAAAAAGCCAAAAGTGATTAAATGTTAATTCCTCGCAAATAGTATTGATAAACATTGAAAACTCGGGTCAAACCCGACAAACTAAAGGTTAAACAAATTAATTTGAATTATGCGCACTTTGATCCCGACATCCAGGTACGTAGGCAATCAGAATTGATTCAAGTCCACCTAAATTAAATTCAATATTTTCTATTACGTTCACAAAAACTATCATCCACTCAAATAAAATTCGATATTTTACTCTAAATCCATGAAAAGTGTCATCCCCAAGAAATTCAATAAAATTCGATATTTTACTCTAAATCCATGAAAAGTATCATCCCCAAGAAATTCAATATTCGCAGTTAAATTAACGGTTAATATTATCGAACCCTCAAAAAAAATCAACTCGTGCACCAGAGTATAAATGGATTGCAACAAACTAAAATTTATCAATTGCAACTACACGGACTAAGATCCCGGAGTCCGGGTATGTAGGCAGTCATTCTGACTCGAACTGCCCATCCGCCAGGTCATACCTTCGCGAAATCCAAAACAATCTCAAATCCGTTGTTTTAAAACGTACGGTAACCCAAATCCATAGAAACTTATTGTTTAGTCGTACGGCCTTGTGCTGGGCGAAACGATAATATTAAGTTGCTTTAGTTACATAACCGACCCCTGTACCCTAGGTTCTCAATTTCGCAGACCTAGTCAAAAGCGTTCCATCTCGAGCCACGACGGCTTAGACGGACGAGCAAGGTGTTTGATCCACTCCTAAATTTTTGATCGATGGAGAGCCCAACACCTACATCAACCTTGTGCCAGCAACGCGAGTCAATCACCCTCCTTCTCTGTAGTTCAAGAGGGCTGAGCGCCGACGGAATGCATTCCCGGACGGGAGACCTCTGCGATAGATGTCGACTCCACTAGGAACTTCGTAACCATTCCCTTTAGGCAAGCTGCAAAAAAATCATAATAAGTCTTGGGTGCTTTCTTTCACTGAATGTTACCACATTTTTAGGATTTCATTTTGTTCGTGGTTCTAATAAGCTCGATGCCCAAGTTTGAAACTTAGAAAAATCAAGGGTAGAGGCGCACTGCATATTGCAATAGCATCCAACTCACTAATCTATGATATGTCAAGCAGCCCGACTCTAGGGCGTAACTCGACACAGTTCGAGAACCTTCTCTCTAAGAAACATCCCACCCTTTTATTAGTATCAATAGAGTGCCTCCCAAATCCAGCACTAAGTCCTAGAACCTCTTCACCACGACATCAGCAAAATCAAACCTACGTGAACGTACTAACCCCAATGTGTACTAAATCTTGATTGACTAACCCCCAACAATGGGGATTGTGTTGATACCGGTCCGAAAAAATGTGCATGCATCATGAACATTATGTCATCAATTTTCAAACCATTGTATAATGTATGTGATAACGTGTTTTACGTGTTGAAATAATAAAACTAGTTAGTGAATTAACTAGAGTCGAATTTCTCTACGGTCTCTTTATCGTATTCTACTCAAAGTTGTAAAAAGTGCTAATCGGTTTTATCAAATTGTGTGGTGTAGGTTCAACGAGTCCTAACACTATCATCTATTCTAAATCTGGAAATAACAAGAAAAAATAAAACAAGTTGCAAGAGTACACGATTGAAGATTTGACCAATGGTTGAAAACGGCTTAGATCTGGAATCCCCCTAGGCTATTCAAATTTACAAATAACAGAAACTTCAACAATTTATGCAAAACAAGGTAGATTCTATTCACCGTCGCAGTTTTTCTCCAATCAAATGATGCCCTTTTGGGTCCGGCAATCTGCTACCTATCTACTATCTCAGTCTCTCTTTCGAGACAGAGCTGAAATTCGCTAGGCGACAAGAGAAACGAAAACTGCTCACATGACGGACTAGTTTATTCGCTCCCGGATGAGGGTTAATGCCTAACTTAATCGTTTAACTTTGGTGTTCTATATATGCAAGCTGTTAAGAATCTCAAAGAACAAAACAAACTCAACAGGGAAACCATTGATTCTGGCTTTACATTTAGATGAAAAAACCTAATTTCGCTGATTCCCACCAAAGAACTTGATTTCGCCGAACTTGATTCGTCGTTGCCGATTTGAGCTCCTTGAAATCGATGTCTTCATGTTGCTCCAAAATATCTAAGCTTCTCTCTGGTTTTCGTCCAAAAGGGTCCGTCTTAAAATAGAGGAGATATGGCCTTCAAATAGTATTTTTCAGATTCCCAAATTATGTCGGATTGTCAAGGATTACGCCTAAGGGCTATCAAATAATGGGCCTTGCTTAGGCGCAATTATTGACAAGCCAAAGGCGCAATCGTTAACGGAAGATATAGGGGCTATTGTTGCAAATTGCACCTAATCTGTCAAAGATTGCGCCTAAGCCTAGGCACAGTTATTGACAAGGCTAAGGCGCCATCTTGACAATATGCATGCTATTATTGCTCCGAATAGTGTCTTGATATCGTTATGTACAGGAAATATATTAAAAACACTATAAAACGACATCAAATGGACCTCGAATGGGTTCGGGACACTAAATCGAGATAGAAGTTAGAAATGCAAGAAACACCTTGAACTTCTACCAAAAGCTACACAATTATGCATGATATGTCACTTAAATGAGGGTGATGAATGCGATAAATCGAACGTCATCAGTACGATGGAAGCCATCTAACGTGTAATGTGTGGGTAGGTTTCCAACATACATAATACACTTGACATTGGCGCATAAGCATAGGAAAGGTTTACACAAAAGTGCATTCTTCACATTGTGAGAATCATTATTTGAATATATTGTATAATGTATGTGGGGACTCGACCTATGTACCAAGTACATGGAGAAGGTCCTCGTATTTATACATATGTGCATTGTAAAACTCTAAAAAACAATGCATTTCAAATGCCTTTTCAAAAAGAGTATATATATATTAGGATGCAAAGGAGACATCATCAACATTAGAGAAAACCATCATAATGAATTCCAAGCAAGCCAAATGATGGGAACCCTCCACAAGGAGATGCATACAGATTTAAATAAGTTAAGGGACACAAAAGCTACCCTTCGAGGCAAAATAGGTGAACCTCTCGATGTGCTCACACAAAAGCCCCCTAACTGAGGGACCAAGGCAAATCGACAGTCACAAGGACCATGCCAAAGATTACAAGGAAGCGAGAAACAACAAGGATGTGAATGCTAAAGCGAGTCATCGCCCACGTGATGATTATTCAAATTTAGAGCTCATGAATAAAAGGAGCATTTTCAAGGAGCCTACAGAGGGGGTTAAAGGACCCAACGTATATGAACCGATCAATGCCTCTCGATATCATTTGGTACCAGCCATGGTCCTACCACCAAAATTTGAAGTGTCCGATGTCGAAAGATACGAAGGCATTACTTGCCCTCGAATCCATTTGGCCATGTACTACGACCAAATAACAAGATATACACATGATGTTAAGCTAATGATGCACTGCTTTTGAGATAGCTTGGGGAGAGTACCATTGAGGTGGTACACGAGCCTCAAAAGCTAAAAAATCCAAAGATGGCAAGACTTGGCTAAGGCTTTCACGAAGAATTACGAGCATAACCATCACTTGGCCCCAAACAGAGAAGATCTAAAGAGTATGAAGAAGAAATATGGCGGGACCGTGCCACTGAAGTTCAACCGCCTCTGGCTGACAAAGAAATAAGCTCGATCCTCCTCGAGACCCTCAGATATCCATCCGAACAAAACATACTCAAGAATGCAACCTCAAATCCATCTAACATGCAAATTATCAAAGAGGGAATGAAGAGAGGTATCACACATAGGAAGACTAAAGCCCATCAAAGTAAGAAAGTGCACCTTGCACGAAAGAAGGAAGAGGTACACATAAGGGCAACAAGAAGTGGGTTCCTTCAAACAACTATACCACTTCTTACGCGATGACGGTATCTCGAGCGGAGAAGCCACGACAATTAGACATCAAATGTTGACTACCGCAACGCAATCCGACAATACACTCTCTCCCTCTTAGAGAGAATGAGCGAGGACATCGCCATCAAAATTGGCCTCATTACTGAAGTGTTTTGTGGTTATCTCATAAATAATGAACTCTCGAGAGTTAGCTATTTCAAATAATCATTAAAATTTAAAATATTTATTAGGTCTTTCCACTTCTCAAAAACTCTTAAAAAAGAAGAACACCTATAGAAAAATTAGCAATAAGGGATTAAAAATCTCAATATAAATCTTCGATTTGTATAATTATCTCAAAATGGTTAATTCTTGAGCGTTAGCTATTTCGAATAATTATTCAAAGTTGAACCCTTTAAAAATAGAATAAGTGGTTAGAGATACCCAAAACCCCTTAGGATTATTTCAAAATAGAAAACATAAATTATGTCAAAAAATAAGAATATACAAAAGTCCCTAAAGAGAAAATATAATCTAATTATTTCTTCATAATTAATTCTTCAAATTAATTATAAACAATTATTAAAATATCTTCCAAATAACCAAAAGTGATTTGGTGTTAATTTCTCCAAAAGTGATAAGCACTGAAAACTCAGGTCAAACTCGACAAACCAAAAGTCAAAAAAATCAATTCGAATTATGCGGACTTAGATCCCGAGAACCGGGTATATAGGGAATCAGAAATGATTCGAGTCCACCTAAATTAAATTCGATGTTTTCTGTTACGTTCATGGAAAATATCATCTACCCAAATAAAATTCGATATTTTCGGCTAAATCTACGGAAAGTATCATCTCCAAAGAATCAAATTAGATATTCGTCGTTAAATCAACAATCAATATTATCCAACAGTCAAAAGAATTCAACTCAACCACCAGAGTATAAATGGATTGAAAAAAACCCAAAATTTATCAATTTTGAACCACGCGGACTCTTATCCCGAAGTCCAGGTATGTAGGTAGTCATTCCGACTCGAGTCCACCCATCCACCAAGTCATACCTTCCTGAAATCCAAAACCATCTTAAATCCCTTGTTTTAAAACGTCCGGTAACCCAAATCCATCTTAAATCCCTTGTTTTAAAACGTCTTGTAACCGAAATCCTTGTGTCAGGCGGAACGACAACATTACTTTGCTTTCGTTACGTAACCGACCGCGTAACCTAGGTTCCCAATTTTGCAGAGCAAGTCAAAAGCGTCTATCCCCTAAATTTTCCATCGATGGCAACTCCAACACCATTACTTCATCCTTGCACCGCCAGCGCGAGCTGATCACCCTCATTCCCATGGCGGAAGAGGGTCGAGCGTCGGCGGAATGCGTTCCCAGACGAGAGATATCTACGATATGTGGGATGCTAAAACCCATGCTTGTGTTACCACCCTATCTTTCGCCGTTGGCCCACCGAACGGATCAGAGAGGTTGAACCGGACATCCGCTCGAAAACTGAATGTTACAATCATAATACTTTTATTAATATTGAGAGTATTGATGAAACTGCTGTTGATTTCTCTAAAGTTATGTTTGGGCAAAGAGATGTCAATGTGCTAGATCAAAATGTTGAATATTATAAAAAGTTGTTGATTCATCAATTGAATTTGACAATGTTAATCCTTTTTGCCTCCTAGTGACTCCTCCAGAGGTAAAAGTGCGCTTTTTATTGAAGATGACAAAGCCCCAAGTACATATGGATTTTCAACCTCCTTTTATAAACACAATAAAACCTTTTGTCTTTGATATCACAAAGGTTACTATTCTTGATTTCAGTACCTTCGCAGAGCTCCCTACTCAAGTCAACTCCATTTTTTTTACTTTGGTTCTTAAGTTTATTAATGTTGATCATATGAAGCAGTTCAAGCCTATTTTGTGATGTAATGTTACATG
Organism: Linum usitatissimum; assembly: GCA_030674075.2. Taxonomy (NCBI): domain Eukaryota; kingdom Viridiplantae; phylum Streptophyta; class Magnoliopsida; order Malpighiales; family Linaceae; genus Linum; species Linum usitatissimum. Next base: position 252,599 of record JAUJYP020000273.1, on the reverse strand, counting down.
TTACTTATCACCGCTTGTACAAAATGGTAGCATCTAGGCTTAGTGAGGTTCTTTCAAATCTTATTAGAACTAATCAATTTAGTTTTGGGAAAGGTAGATTAATTAATTGGTCATTTAGAACTAGTCTTATTAGAGCTAGTCAATTATAGGAATCATTATCGATGTGTTTTGATGATTGATGTTAAAAACGTATTCGATTCCATTAATTGGTCTTTTGTGTAACCTAGAAATATGGTAATAATTTCCCCTATTGGAACCACATTTGTGTTTGTTTTTTATGATTATTGGTTAGCATTTGTGCATGATTTGTCTACAAGTGTGATTCCTATTAGATTTCTCTCAAACTGTCCATTCCGGTCCACTTGACATGCTTTCTTGGAATATTTTCTAAGCTTTCAGATGTCCATGTGATAGAGGGCACAAATACAAATCTGACAGTTCAAACCGGAAGCAAAGTGCAAGTTATGACAAAACAAAATTTTGGATCAGACTGAGAAGGGGGCAGACATGCCCTGTGTCCCTTGTGTTGAAGTGTTGCCGAACTCACATAGTTAACAAGTAATATTCCTTATGGAACTAGGACTGATTGGAGAAAGATCATCTTAAAGATTGAAGATCAAGATTGCGATTCTCAAGCTTCTCCTCCTTGGAATACGAGGATTATGTTCTTCTCCACTTCACTTTCTTGGTGATTTTGGCCATGTTACGCTGGATTTTTTTACTAAATTAGAATGATGTTAATATAAGGATGATTCCCTAAAAGTATAACATCGAATATGATTTGATTCTATATATGATGAATGTTGTGCTTGGTGATATGGTGCTTGGAAACCTTTGTTGTGTTATGACATGATTTGGGTTAAATCAATGAGTTTCTATGCATGACTTTATTAGCCCAAGATTGAACGAAAGGTATAGATGGACCAAGTCATGCCCCAATTTAATAATTTGTTGTAAGATTTCCTTAGTGACATTTTATCAAACACTTGGTGTGCATGTCAATTCTTACTTGATGGAAAAAGTTAACTGAAGTGTTGAGTGTTTGGATATTAATGTGGCCAAATTAGTGTCCTTATCATGGCTCGTGAGGTCCTTAAGGTGATGAAATTGTCTAGACATGTCGTTGAACACTTGGTGTTCATCATTGATTTACTTCAATTGAGTATGGACCAAGCATCAATTGAGGTAGTTGGTGATGGTGGCTCGTGCGCATGACCGTGGCATGAAATCCAAGAATGTCTAGTGGAAAATCTTTGCCATATCCGGTTTTAATTATTTCCAGTCCAACTTGGCAAGGAATTTGAGCATTGACTAATCAGATCTAGGAGCATCCTCTCTCCATTTGGTTGATTTTAGTTATCCATCCTTATTCTTTGCATTGCTTCCTTGTTAGTAGTTGTCTTCTAGTTTAAGATTGAATCAATTCACCTTTATTGTCACTTAGACCATGGGACAAAAGGTTGAGTAAAAATCATAGAGTGAGGGAAAAATAATGACATTTGCTTGTTAGGGTGTCACAATTTAGCACATCAAGTTTTTGGCGGCATTATCGGGGACTTCCCTCACTCCTTTGAAAGATCTTAGGACCGTTGATTTAAGGATTTTTTTCATTTTAGTTTTTGCTTCTCCTTTCCCTGTTTGTACCACGTGGTTGCTACATGATTTTTTGTTTACTTGTGTGTAGGTGTGATAGTGGTGCATGAGAAGATCCGCCCAGATCTAAACATGCTTCACTACTCCACCGTCATTGTAGATGTATCATCCATGGAACCTAGTGAGGCTTCAAGTGTAGGTTCTAGTGAAGGAAAATAAGTTTTTAAGAACATCTTTGGTATGGGTGATGAAGTGACAAAGACTCTTGGCATTTATGCCAAGCCGACACTTGATAGCATCGCTTCAAGTGTTGTGATACCGGTAATAGACAATCGAAATTTTGAGCTCAAATACCAATATGTCTATATAGTTCAACAAAGTCCTTATAGCAGACTCTACTCCGAGTGCCCAAGCTACCATATGAAGCACTTTCTAGAGGTGGTTGACTTCGTGAAGTTCAACAAGGTGCACCAAGATGCTATATTGTTGTGGATTTTCTCCTTCCCGCTTCAAGGAAGAGCTAATGGTTGGTTGGACAACCAACCCCCAACACCTTCACCACTTGGGATGGATTAACAAACGTATTCCTTGAAGAATTGATGGAATAGCTTACCATTCTTTTACTCCAAAGCGATGCCGTGAATGTTTTAGGGCGATGCTAGAGAAGACTATGAGTTGGGTTGTGGAACCTCACCTAAGGAGTCTTGGTTGAACCAGTGGAATCCTACTCGGGTTCCAACCTGAACCAACCTCGACTCAAGAATACTAACCTAGCATTTAAAACAAGCATTAAAGGTTGAGATGAAAAACTTTAATAAACTGACCAACAAGGATCTTAGATCCCAAAACACAACACATCAACAGAGGAGATGCAACTCTCGTTTTAAATACATCAAAACAGATATCATAAGATATCAAAACCCTGACCAGCTCTCTCCCTACCATCAGCTCCAGTACATGTGATTGAAATACACAGATACAACAAGGAAAACAACATCTAATGGGGTTAGTAATAAGTACTGTGTGGCTATCTAGACTCGTATAGAACTAAGACTGGCATCTAATAATATGGCCCTTGGTCCTTTAAGTATCTACCTAGCATCATCCACCCCTAACTGTGTGTGCGTAGCTTCATGGTGGATCAGACCATGAAACCACCCCTAAATACCGTGTGAGGAGCATCTATAGGCATTCTCTACACATCCTGCCAGAAACATGAATATCACCTAGGGGATTACGTAATACATGGGTGGGTGACAGACACAACATAGTCATGAACTAGCCTAGTTAGGCCTATCATATAGTATACTGTCAGGAACAATGGTTCACATGCCACAGTTCATCTTTTAAGAGCTTATGCTCGAATCGTGTTACATAATCTGTACAGCAGACCACACGCTATTGTACAGCCTGAGAGCCCTCGCTCTATATCACATTACAATATAAGTACAGTAGATCACACGCTATTGTACAGCCTGAGAGACTTCGCTCTATATTACATGAGAAATCCAATCATTGGATTCCCTAACATCCTATTACAGTTATACACATATATCAGAATGTAATCCTAAATCCCCCACCTCTTAAGAAGAGTTGGCACCTCTGAAATGACTTGACATGATTACTCTTACTATCATGAGTTTATAGCTTCTGATTATGCGTCGTTTGGAACTCAAACGACTGAGTTATGTTGTGATTACTCCTTTGCAACAAGACAAAACTTGCACGAACAAAATTGTCCTTTTACTCCCCATCTGGACAAATTATAGAACTAGTCCCTGAATATCCCTAGGTGCAGATCAGTCACTCAAGTTTCCAGGATCTACAAACAAGTCCCAAACTTTACTAAGATTACGTACGATCACTTATCTTTCGAGACTTGCAGTTTACTCCATCGTCTTCTTCAGGCGAGACCCTCGCCACCGGCAAAGCTGCCAAGTTTTTCGGCGAGGCTCTGGCAGGCTCTAAACTTCACGAAACCGACGCACTGATCTCCCTCGTCGAAGTCTCCATCGATCTTGGTGCCAAGAATGATCCGAAAACACCAACACATGGAGAAACCCCAAAATCTAATTCCACAACTGAATCTCTCTAAAGCTAATATGAAAGCCATGTCCTTAGATGTCTCCTCTTTGGTCTTAGAGTAGATCAAAATGTCATCAACAAATACTATGAAAAACTTGTCTAAATATCCATCTAACACCTTCTTCACCATGGCCATGAAAGCTACATGGACGTTTGTCAACTCGAATGACATCATTAGAAACTCATATTGGCCATACCTCATTCGGAAAGCTATCTTGGGGAAAACTTCCTATGCCACCTTTCAGCTGATGATAACTAGACCTCAAATCAATGCAGGGTTGAGGATACTTGTTCTTGATAGTAACCTGATTCAGCCGTCGGTAGTCTATACACATCCTCATAGACCCATCCTTCTTCTTTACAAACAATACATGCGCATCCCAAGGTGACACGCTAAGGCGGATGAACCCCTTCTCTAATAACTTCTGCAAATGTGCATTGAGTTCCTCAGCTCCATTGGTGCCATTCTATAGGGTGCAATTGATATAGGTTTCGTGCCTGACACTGGCTCTATATCGAAAGCCACCTCTCATTCTAGGGGTACTTTAGGTAAATCGCACGGAAACAATCAGGTGACTCTCAAACTACTGGTACATCTTCAATCCTCCCTTCTTTATTGAACAGAATGTGAGCTAAGAAAGCCCCACACCCCTTTCTGCCTTCAGAGCGGGAAGGAAAAGATGACCAAGATGTCCTCACCCCTTCACTCCAGAGATCATCACACCTTCCTTCTCAGGGGGGTAAAAAACTGGATCATCTTTCACTTGCAATCCACAAACGCCCCATGTCGGTCTAGCCATTCAATACCCAGAATCATATCAAACTCATCAAAAGGCAGAACAATGAGATCTGACATGAACTCTCTATTCTCACAAAGCAGGGTTGCCCCTTCCACACAAGATTCCACCAATAAAGTCTTCCTTACTAGACTACTCACTCTAAAGGGTCTACTCATCCTAACAGGCAGGATAGGCAATAAAGAAACAACTGTAGGAGAAATGAAAGTGTGTGAAGCACCTGTATCGAACAATGCATACAAGGATCTGTCAGAGATGGTAACCATACTTGTGATATTATCGGGGTAGCCTCTACCTCTACTCTGGTAGCATACACCTTGGAGCTGCACTTGCGTGTTCCCTCCTTGTTGAGACCTCTGACCTAGCAACACAGTGTTAGATACAGAAAGTGGGGCTTTGAAACCCTCACCTCGGGCCTGAGTACTTGACAGATCCCGACCCTGCTGCATCATCGCCTCTGACACCGCCAGCCTGCCTTGCTCGGGGCAATCTCAAGCAATGTGGCCTGGATGGCCACATCTGAAGCAGACCCCGATATTTTTCCACAACACGCCTCAATGTCAAAGCCCACACTCGAATAGGGAGGTTGATCTATCCCTATAGTAGACTACCTTTGCTGCACTATCGGGGTGAAAGGTGCATAGTATCAGGTCTGTTGCACGAAGACGACACAAGGTGTATCCCTCCTCAGCTGCAGTACTGGTGTTGCCGATACCCCTTCCGAAGCCACAAACTTTCCTCTTCTCCTCAAAGTACTCAGCCTTCAAGGTTGTCGCCTTGATTTCTACCAAGGTTTCCATGTCACCACTGGTGACTCCTTACTGGATGTGAGCTCTCAACCAATCCAAAAACTGCTGCTTCAGGTCTTCCACTTTTCGCTATGCTGATCCCCTATACCACCTGCTCAACTTGATGAAGGAGTTGTAGTAATCTACTACCTTCGTTTCCCCTTGCTTCAGATTTAGGAACTCAACCCTCTTATTCTTTTGCCACTGTTCTGGCATGACCTCCTTCTTGAAAATAAGTAGGAACTCCTCTTACTACTTCTTATAAGGATCTTTCCGAACCTCCAGCTGATTGCACCACCACTCCTTAGCTGCCCCTCTGAACAGATAAATAGCATACATCAAATTCTGCTCTGGTGCATGCTTTGGGTGGCTGAAGGCATTTGCCAACTTCCTCAACCAGTTCACAGCCAGCTTGGGGTCAGAGGAGTCTCCATCAAAAGTGATGGCTCCCATCCTGGTTAGCTCCTTGAAGTCCAGGTTAGGTGCAGACGGATCCCTTTCCATCCTAACTAATGGCCTCATCGAGTCACTGTTCGGGCTACAAACCAAGGAGTACAAATAATTCAGCACCCATTCAAAATCTTTCTTTTATGAGTTCCTTATAAAACTTTGAAATATTCGGTTTTAAAACCACAACAGCACAACACAAGACCAAACTCTATTCTAATTTACTTTCATATACTAGAAGTAATGAAACATCTCAAAGCTCCATCAAATACCTAGTAAAAATGCTAGTCATTAAAATGAAGTTCCTCCCAAAACATAAGGATACCTAAAAACAGTGTGAAACTAGATAGAAAACTCATGAAAACAATGGGTTGAACATCCTCCATGTACCTCTCTCGTGGACTCTTGTAGCCCTTCACATGTGATTGAGGTCAGCGAAGATCATTATCTAATGGAGTGAGAGGATTTCCTGGTCCTTGGAGTACAAGCCAGAGAAATGGCATAAGAACAAGAGGGCGGAGCTCCTTGCTATAATATAACTGTGTCGGTTGTCGCGGATAAATTTATTTGTAGTCGCAGATCTATCCGCGTCCGGCCGATTATCATCGACATCGGCCGCACTCACAAAGAGGGTTGTTGCGGATAAACTATCTACGACAGAGGCCATAGTCACTGATCCTATGTCACGGATATATCTGCGACTATAAACGATTTTGGTGGTCCGCGTCGCCATTTCGACACGCTTACTTGGTAATGACAGGTTTCACTAGCATCTGCCATAAAGGGTTAGCCATATTCGCGACAACTGCTAACGGCGTTAACTTTGCCATCGACCCTCTAAAACGACATACGTGTGACATCTAATTAATCTATTTTTTTCCTGCTTTCGCCATAAATCAAAATCAAATAGGATGCAGTTAGAAATTTCACACATCCTTATCACAAATATCTCTTATTCTCATCATGTTCACAAGTATTAAGTCCTACAAATTTATAATTTAAAAAGTCTTAAGGCTTACTAAACTACTATAAATAGTCAGCATTCCCTTCCTCGAATCGTTTTATGTGTGGTACTTGTAATAAACAAAAAAACAGGCGATGTCAAATCCTCCATGTTAAAGCAGCAGCAATTCCACTGGCAACTAATCCAACAACGACAGCAACAATTCATATCCCAATCACACTGTCTCCATACAAAATGAGCATAATTAAACAACTCATTCACTTAGTTTACATCAAATGCATCACATTGTTCATACCTTGTGTGACCCAATCTTCAATTGATTTTTTCAACGTCTGTGCCTGCCTCCATTCTAGTTCTATCTATATGCATAAGACGTCCACTCATCACAAAGTTTCAGCTATATTACTTTCATTTCCCACAAACATCTGACTTGAACACACAAGCGTCTGTGCCAGTCCTCTTCTGTTTAAGCTATTCACAACTGGCTTTTCCTGTAGCAATGGTGGAACATTGATGAGACAAGAACTGAAGAGTATAAGTAATCATATAAGAATTTTGTATATAGAAGTGGACATCCGTTTCTCAGCAAGTCTTAGCTATTCCCATAAGTCTTCGTCCCTCCAGATCATTTGATTTGGCATTTCTAGCAACATGGGCATTATACGGTCAAATCGACATGCAAACATTCACATCATAGTTACAGAGACTGCTGCAAATTCACATCTTTGTTACTAAAGAGAAACCAAGTTGAACTAAAATGGGAAATATAATAGATTGAGATGGGAACCAAAATATCAAATATAAGAAAGCATATGTTTCCAGCAGGCCAGAGAACCTTACAGAGCAGAATAACAGATTATGTTATGTTCAATAGAGAGAGGGTTGAAAAAAAAGCAAGCATGAGTTCAACAGTGAAGAGCATGATATTAGAACGGAAGAAGAGATAGTTTCTCAAAAAGGAATAATTAATGGGGAGAGCTGACCTTAGAGACTTGCTCGGCCACACCAATTAAGTCGCAGTTTAATTTCCTGGTGACGATCGACGAGCTTTGAACATACACACACCACCATTAACAAGAGTCCCCTAACACCTATAGATCATCATAATCAAAGGTTACATAGTTGATGGCCAATGATTAAATATGACAAATCATAACATATATATCTTCCATTCTTACGTGCAGGGTTAGCTAAATTTTAGCCTTACATTATTTAACAATGGAACACGACCATGAATGAATCACAATACTAGAAGATGCAATAAAACTTTTCCGAGTTAGCATTAATATAGAATTGAGATATGTCACCTCAAAGAAATAATAATGAAGAAGCAATTTTTATAAAGCATTAGTAGTGAGGGAGTTACTTCATGAGTAGTAGTAATATCACCAAACATTCCTAGTCAACCCTAGCTTTACCAGCAGAGATTAACCATTATGTATAAACAACAAATGAACAAGCAGGACACAACAAACTAGCATCAAGTATAATAGATGCATGTAAAAGACTGATCAACAGGAATTCAGACTAGTTATACAAACCTAAACAGACCCGACGACACTGAGATGACAGCTCAGATGGTTTCACAATTGCAGTACACCCATCAGCCAAAGTTAGACCCACTACTATTGCATCTATTGTCACTAATTTCACTCCACACACTATCAAAACGAGCTTATTGGAAATTAGACAAGGATTTAACGAACAAAATTAAATTAGAAGAGCCATATGCAGAGCTGCAATGAAAAAACAAACCTTATATTCAAACATTGAAACTCAAAAAATTAAGGCAACCAAATCTAAAACCCAAATCTGAATAAAATCTGAAACCTTAATATGTATGCAATCAGACCCCAATTTCAATTAAATCTGAAACCCTTACCTATGTTAGTTGATTAAATGAAATTGTAACTAAAGAGGAGGGAGGACGAGTGAAGATGAAGAAAAAGGGGAGGGGAACGAGATTCTGGTTTCTTGAAGATGAAGAGGAGGGAGATGAGTGAGAAAGAAAAGACCGAGAGAACGGAGAAAGAGCGAAGAACCAAAAAAGAAGAGATGTAATGTTCATCTGAACTGTAACCTAGCTTCTGAAGTCGTGATTTGGTTCTATTATTTGGATCGAAGATAGCTTGTGTCGCGATTAGTTTTAAAATAACCATGACAACCTCTATCTCGAAAGCATTATATGGGATTTAACTAAATTTGCTGCAACTGTCATTCTCGTGGATAATAATCCCTGTCCCGTAATGCATACACATACATACGTGGATAGGATTACTGATATACAAGTAAGTGTCTAACCATCATCGCGTTGAACATTGTAGGGAAAGAAGGAATTCACACAAACAAACCGAGAGATCATTTTACGGTCTAATCTAATAATGTGAACCTCTCTCGTGGACTTCCAGATCTCCTCGGTTGAGATACCGTCGTTGCACGCTTTGTCCTCATAGGGGTCATCGGCTACTATAGAGCCAGAAATGCAATAACATACATATATGAACGGGGTCGTTGATATGCACAAGTGTCTATCATCGCTGGTAGGGAAAGAAGGAATTCACACAGACAAGTAGAGAGATCATCTTACGGTCTAGTCTAATAATGTGACCCTGATGATCTTGTAATCATACTACCTAGCATCAGTCACCCCTAAAATATTACGATTAGCCTTATAGTGGATCAGACCATGAAAACCACCCTAAACCGTATGAGCATCATCAGTACGCATACTCAAGAAGTCATTACGCTTTCTTTTAAGGATTTCACAATCTAGGGATGGGTGACTGACCCATTTACAACAACATCTAATCTATCTAAACCTATTTTATCATATTCTAAACATTGAATCATACGCCACTATTCAGTCCTTATGACCTTCATGTTATTGTACCGCCTTGAGAGCCCTTACTCCTTATCAACGATCATCACAAGAGAAACCAAATAAAAGGTTTCCTGAATCTATCTACAGTTCTACTTTGATAAGCGTAGAAACTTAAACATGAACCCCCCACCTCTGGTTGTTTTTCTGAAGGGTCTGAACCGAGGTAGTAGTCCCGGTGTCAAGAAATCACGTAACCCAAAGTTAAAGAGACTAAGAGAGAAGGGAGTCTGATTACCTTCCAAAGACTGAAAGAGATGACCTGCTTGACTATCTAAATCTCTACTCAAATATGGGGAACGATTCACTCTTGTCTTCTCCTTCGATTTCTCAGCCTATAAGAAAGGAATAAGGTTTTGTAATTATGAAGAGTTTTCGTTGTGGTTAGTTTTTATAATCTCTTCACCACGCCTGTGATTATTTAACAGCTACGGGTGTGGTACCCTCTGATCACATCGTGGTGTCCATTCGACAACGCCCGTGGTTGCGAAAGGTATAATCAACTATGCATGTGATTGAAAATTCAAGCATGACTCTCTTAAGTGTTTCAGAATTAGACATCAACCGAAAATCTGGTGTCACAGTGTGGTTGTGAGTCAACACGCGTGGTGGATTTCAATCTGCTGCATGTTTGCTCACCACCGCAGGATTTCAACTAAGTTGACTATTAATCTAATTTAGAGTTGACCATTTATTTTGGAGTGATTTGAGTTTTGGAGATGAAATTTTTTAAAGGATGGAAGACTTGTGACACCCAAATTTTTTATTACCGGTTTAACTTAATTTTGGTTCGGAATTTTTTGTTTTTTTATGTGATTCAAGATTCTATCGGTCAGACCGTTCTGGGTTACGTTTTATTGCATGGTTTATTGTGAAGTCATGCAAGGCTTCTTTTGCATGATTAACGTTCTTTTCATGCATGCTTATATGGTGGGAATGTAGGGAAAAGAGAAGCGGCACTGGTGTATGAACAATTATAGGACCACAGGCGTAATGGTATTGTTGTTACGACCGTGGTGGACAATATAGCCACGGGCGTGGTCCACTTTTCGTCACGGTCACGGTATATTCAGTATATAAGATTTGTTAGGTTTTTTAGTTGACATAAGAATTAGAAGTCTCAAATTTCTTCTCTTTGCTCTGTCGACGAACACAAATTCGTAGAGATGAGATTCATGTTTGAAAATGCAAACAAGGTCCGACCGTCACGAGATTTTGAGAGGATCAACAAGGACGATGTCGGGATCGTTTCCCATAAATAGACCAAAGGTAAATATGAATTTCAGAAGCTTTGGAGAGTTTTAGTTTTGGAATTAGGTTTTGGGGTTTTCTTCATGTGTTGATGTTTTGTGATCGTTCTTGGCACCATGATCGATGGAACATATGGAAGCCGGGGATCAGTACGGCGTCAGATCATGGTCGAGAGAGATCGATTGACTTCAAGAAGTTAAGAGATCGCCAGAGAAGTTTAGCCTTTTCGCAAGGTCGGGAAGTTTTGTGACCATTTTGCAAAGTCCAGAAAGTTACATGACCTTTATGTAGCTTGTGTAAAGTTCAAGGGCTGGATTGTAGTTTTGAAAGTTGGATGACTGATCTGCAATCAGTATTAAGTCCAGGGACTTGTTCTGTACTTTGTCCAGCTAGGCAGTAAAAGGACGATTCTGCCCCAGCAAGTTTTAGGTTGTTGCAAAACAGTATTTGAAGCATAACTTGATCGTTTGAACTCCAAATGATGCACTGTCAGAAGATGTGGAATTGTTGACAGTGAGAGGAGTCATCAAGGAAGAATCAGAAGTGTCGACTCATCTTAGAGGTGGGGGTTCATGTTTACTTATATCTTAGTCCAGTGTAGAACTGTCACATGTCGATGAGGAATCCTATGTTTGGATTCCTCATGAGATGATTTGATGTTGCGGAGCGAGGGCTCCAAGGCTGTACATTGCATGCGATATACTGTACAAAAGATGTAATGATATTGAGCTTGAAGCTCTAGAGGATTGAATAGTAGTTTGTGATTCACTGTTCAGAATAGGGTAAGATAGGCATAGCCAGATTAGATATCAATGTTATGAATGTGCCGGTCACCCATCCCCGGATTACGCAATCCCATAGGAATATAGGGAAAGGTTCATGACATGTTGATTATTCTATAGATGCTACTCACACGAAGATTTAGGATGGTTTGATGGTCTTATCCACCATGGGGCTATCTGCATTATATTAGGTAGATGCTTAGATGACGACAAGGTCACATTACTAGAGTAGTTACTAGGAAAATTTCTATGTTCTATCCATGCCTTCAGTCTCAGTTCTATGCGATGTTCAGTTAGCCCCTCAGTGCTTAGCACTGATCCCGTAAGATGTCTGTTTTCCCTAATGTATCTTTGGATTTCAGTCACAGGTGATGGATTCCCTATCCTATGATAGTTCTACGCTTATAATGCATAATGTAATCCTAATCCCCATGTGAAACCCCACCCTAGGAGTCCCGGTCAAACCACTGGTTCAACCAAAGGATCCTACTCGGGTTCCAAACAGGACCAAACTCAACCTATGATCACCAACGAAAGCATAAAGCAAGCATTAAAAACTGAACATAAAAACATTTATTAAACATTTTAATATGGATAGCCAAGGATTCAGAATCCTTAAATACATGTTGTAACAAGACTAGTGGAGATGCAACACCAGTTCTAAAAATAAATCAAAACTTATATCAAACTCTGACCAGCTCTCTGTCCATCATCACCTCCGGCACCTATGACTAAAATACATAGATACACCAAGGAAGACATACATCTGACGGGGTTAGTGATAAGCACTGAGTGACTAGCTAGACTAGCGTAGAACTGAGACTGAACTGAGACTGAGAATAGAACAAGGAAGTCATCCTAGTCACTACTCTAATAAAGTAACCATGTGGTCCTTTAGGAATCATCCTAACGTCAACAACCCCTAGCTAAGAGCGGACAACCTCATGGTGGATCAGACCATGAAATCACCCTGAAATACCGTGAGAGCCTGGCCCTCAATAAATCCTGGGGGATCGCGCAATCCATAGGGTGGGTGACCGATGCATCATAGTTATGTACTAACCTAGTAGGTCTACCATGAACTAAACTGTTAGGAACTAGTAGATCGCATGCTACTGCACTGCCTAAGAGCCTGCCTCTAAAACCATAACACATGTACTGTAGATTGCACGTTACTGTATAGTCCTGAAAATCCATTGAAGGATTCCTGACAAGTAAATTACAATTCTTCTCCTAAAGCAGAAAAATAATCCTAACCCTTACCTCTTATGAAGATCTGACACCATTGATTCTGACTTGACATGATTCCTCTCGTTGCCACGAGTCTGTAGCTTCTGCCATGCGTCGTTTGAAGTTCAAAAGATTAAGTTATGGTCCATTTACTTCCTCGCCGTAATTTTAAAACTTGCCAGTCCTCTAACTGCCTCCGTTATTCTAACCGATCCAGAACTTCCAATCGTTGATAAAATAGACCCAGGTCCTTAATTGTAAACCATCCACAAGTTCCGAACTATGAAAGATAGACTTCAGAAGTACCAAATACAAATAGCCACTTATCTTTTTGACTTTGTAGAGTGGTCACCGAACTCTTGATTATGACCATCTGATCACTCGTCTTCTCTGGCAATGCTAGCCACCACCGGCGACCTCCGCCCAGATTCCGAAGAAACTCCGGCGAGTTCCAAACTTTGCGAAATCACCACCGATATGTCCCACTACTTCGTCGTCAAAGGTGAAAGGTCATCCGACACCACTTGCCTCTGATTCTTTGTCGACATGCGCCGCTAACGCCCAGAAAATCGTCGTTGCCATCAAATCTGACGCGAAGAACAGTCACGTCGTCACCTTTGAAGTCAATCTCAGTCGATCCCTACTGCCTTCTCTCTCGTCTTTACCTTTGATCGGCTGGTGAACTACATCTCCTCCTTGATCGATCAATCATCCTAGCTCCACTTGCGATCATCAATCATGTATCGTACTGTCGTCAATTATGTTTATGGATTCCCCCTTCGAAAATAACCCTAACCGTTCTTATATATTGAGCACACCATAGCCATATCGAAAAGCCGACCACGCTCGCGGCCTTAACAACACCACAGTCGTGATAAGTAATCATTCCCATTGTCTATCCCTCCATTATTTGTCCACACTTCAATTGTCGCCCAACCGAAATCACTAATTCCTGGTGAATGGACACTTAAAAGCGCAAAATTAAGGAGAGAGGAGGCATTCGTTGGATGCCATTCAATCCGTCACATCCACTACTCTCCCCCTTACCCTAGTCCAAAATACCCTTCATTCCATCATCAATTGGAGGACATTGAAGACAAATTGGAGCAGTTAGAGGAGCCAGGGTTGAAGAACTTTGCACTCATCAACCTCTTCACAGCTTAGGGAGATGGTGATTGTATCTCTTCTTCCTTGTACTAGTTTGATCATGATAGGCTAGACTTTTGAGTTGTTAGATTAGGGTGTTGTGATGTGCTAGGATGATCCCTTCATGATGAGGGGTTGGATTCACTGTGATGCTAATTATGATTATGGTTATTTCTTGGATTATGGTATTTTCATCCTATCTTGCGCCATGGTTTGATTTAGGTCAAATGAACTCTTTCTTTTGCTTAATTGTGATTGAATTAAGTTAGGTTGTTAATCCCATATTGAAGCAAGGTGTGTGTGGACCAAGCCACACCCCAATTTAACCTTTAGTGAGAGGATTTCTTTAGTGACATTTCATCGAACACTTAGAGCGCATTTCATTAATCATTTAAGTAGTGAGAAACTTGAGTGATTCGGAGGTTTGGGGTGTCAAAAGGTGACTAACATCCCCTTTTGTTCTTTTTGGTGTCATGAAGTCTTTCTAAGCACCTAGATATTTTGTCAAACACCTTGTGTTCGCTACCAATTGGCTTGATCACTTGTGAATTGGTAGTGGTAATCCATTGCAAGACCTTGTCTTGGATTTCTTCAAGTTCCTAAATAAGTACAAAATCATAAATCATGTCCAAAGTGTCGAATTTCTCTAATGAGTCGGATTTAAGCAAATTCCAATAGCTGAAGTCTAGCAACCCTCCTTTATTTGTTTGACCTTCTCACTCTTTTGTTTTGTTGGATTGATTGTTTTGATAACTTATTGAATGGTTAGTTGCTTAGTTGGGAACTTTGAAAACATCCTTTTGAATCTTTGGTAGCTTAACCTGTTTCCCTAAACATTAAGTAGAGGCTAGTGAACCGATCCTTGTGACATAATGACAGTTGTAGTTAGATTTTGGGATAACACTCTTTTTCTAGCGATCTAATTTTTGGCGCCATTGCCGAAGATTAGTTCACTTCTTCAAAAGGCAAACTAGGAACATTGGTTTACGAATTCACCCTCGATTTCCTTCTTGTTTCCCTTTATTGTATTGCACTCGCCCATTAGACATGCACCAAAGCAGCTCATTAGGACTTCACCTCATGCTATACTTTGCATAGTGACCCCACCTTGCTCCCCATCAATTCCATCATTGTCCATACCTCAATCAATCCGAGCATGTTTTACACCAATATCTCGAGAGGATTCCTTAGTTGACTCAAGGTCCAAACAATAACCGAAGACGTTTGAGAACGCGTTCGGAATGGATTAATGACCACCTAGGACTCATGGTCATTATAGTGGCATTTTTTATTCCATATGAATAGTCACTTATTCGTAGTGACCATGTTATTTAGTACATTAGTAAATAATTAATACAATATCTAAGCAACGCTATTTTAGTGATGGCTTTTGTACTATTAATTAAGAACTATGTTACTAAAACCGCAATTCAGAATAAAACAAAATTTTGGACTGGTTTTGGTTTAAGTTTTAGATAAGTTTTGAACCGGGTCTTGGGCTGATTTTTTGGTCAAAAAACCAACCCAAAACCAGCCCTCATTGCCGCCTTTATTATGTCAGGAGTGTAATACTTGGCACCATTTTGTAATGAAATGGATTAGATTGATTTTTTTTCTGATAAGTATGAAGGTAGTTTTTGTGAACTTTACGAAAAATGTATGTGTTGATGAATCTACTAAAATCCTATTCATGACTTGGCTTACTCGATCACTGATTTGGAAGGTTATCAACTCTTGAAACGGAGTGTCGAAGTCCGAGTCAACATATTCCGAAGCCGTTTGCGCTCTTTCGTTAGAAGTACACAATCTTGAATTTTATTGGGTACGTAGGAAACCAAAAGACGCAAATCCGTCTTGGTAAATTCCCTAGAAAATTAAGCAAAATCCACTCTCGAAGGAACTTCCTCAAGTTTCCTTTCTCCACGAATCGACAATTGGAACTTTGAGATTGTGGACCTCGTGAAGTTCAACAATGTTCCTCAAGAGGCCATCTAACTTTGACTCTTTCTATTCTCACGTCAAGGTAAAGCGAAGCAATGACTTGATAATCAACCCAACAACACCTTCCAAACTTGGGACGATTTGGTGAAGGATTCCAGGGTTCTTCCCTCCCTACAAGATGGATGAGATTAGGGGAAGGATATCTAACTTCCGAAAAATAATGGTGTGCCTTTCTTCGAAGCATGGGAGCAATTCCAAGCTTTTCTTTACTTTTACCCTCACCATAATTTGGGAGTGTGGAAACTTGTAGAACCTTTGCTAGGGGGTTCACCTTTGAGGATACCAAGAAGATCAACCAAGTGGCGGGAGGAGATTTGAGATCACTCCTCTCCAAGCGTTGCCTTCAAATATTCTGAGATATTGTCGTGAAGATGAAGAGTTGGTAAAGCCAACAAGGTCCTAGAGACACTAAGGCGGTGAGCCAGGATCCCTATGTTTCTACCCACACTCAAGCTGCAAAGGAACTTAAGAGCCCAATAAGCTCAATCGCTAGATGGCAATCCTTGACATAGTGATGCCAAATCCTATGGATGTAGAACCTGACACACAAGTGTCATTATTGTTCCTTAGGTTCTTCTCACTACGCCTCAACTCTATTGGGAGTCCATGGTTTAAGCTAACTAAAGGGAGTGAACTGATTCGGTCAATGATTGAACTATTTTACAAACTAGCAAACAAAATTCAATGGAAATCACAAAAGTCAAACATAGTGAGGGAAAGTTACTAGGTTTGGTTTAGGTTATTGCTCAATTCTCGCAAAACATAAGATCAAATACTATTGGAACTAGTATTGGTTATACATTTCAACTAGACATTCATAGGAAAATATGATTTGGCTCATACACGTGTCTTACATTATCTTCTCCTCAATCATATTACCAATTGAGGTTCCTCGGTAATTAACACAAGGTGGATGAACACACCATCTTCAAGCAAGCTTCACGGTGGATTATATCCTCCAAATCTTTAAGAACTCCAATCTCCAACAATCCTAGCTATCCAAACTTTTCAATTGATCTTCCAATAGGTGTTCTAAGGTTTATGGAGTAGTGGAGAATGGTGAATATTTGGACTATAGCCTCAAGGTGGAATTGAACTGTGGAACCCAACCCTAAAAGCCCCGATCGAACCAGTGGTTTGACCCATGCAACCTACTTGGGTTCCACTGGTCTCGACTCAAACCGACAACTGCTAATAAATTCAAAATGAAAATCATCAAAACAGAACTAAAATCCTTTATTAAACATTTAAATATTGACAACACATGGATCCTGGATCCCAAGTACAACACATCCAAAAGAGGAAATGAAACTCCCAAATTCTAAATAAATCAAAAGTAAATGCCTGATGATATTAAAACTCCAACCAGCTCTCTCCCCATCATCAGCTCCAGCACATGTGACTAAAATATATAGATACAAGAGGGAAAACAGAAATCTAATGGGGTTGGTGCTAAGCATTGAGTGGCTAACTGAACATCATGTAGAACTGAGACTGAAAACATGGATAGAACATAGAAGTTTTCCTAGCCAATACTCTAGTAATGCGACCCTCTGGTCCTGTAGGCATCGACCTAACATCAGCCACCCCTAATATAGTGCGAATAGCCCCATGGTCAATCAAACCATAAAATCACCCTGAATCTCTGTGTGAGCAGCATCTGTAGGCATACTCGAGACATCCTGAGCATGTGTTACATGCATACTTAAGGGATTGCACAATTCGGGGTGAGTGACCAATGCATCATAATTGTGATCTAGTCTATATAGGCCTATCTTCTCTTATTATGAACCGTGGATCACACGCCACAATTCAACCGTTAAGAGCTTAAGCTCGAATCATGTTACGTCTCCTGTATAGTAGATCACACGCTACTATACAGCCTTGAAGCCCTAGCTCTACATCATGTTACATCACATGGAAAATCCAATCATAGGATTCCCCAACATTCTATTATAGTTCTATGCTTATAAAGCATAGTGTAATCCTAAGTCCCTACCTCTAAGAAGAGCTGACACCTTTGGTTCTTACACTATATGATTCCCCTCATTGCCACAAATCTATAGATTTTGACCATTTTTCATATGGAGCTCAAAGGATCGAGTTATGCTCTGATTACTCCTTTTGCAACAAGCTGAAACTTGTAGGGGAAGAATCGTCCTTTCACTGCCCAATTTAGCAATTTCCGAGAAACAGTCCCCGTACATTCCCAACTGCAGATCAGTCACCAAGTTTTTAGAATCTACAAATCAGCCTAAAACTTTACAGAAATTACAGACGATCACTTATCTTTCCACACTCTGTAGTTCAGTCCATCATCTTTTCCGGCGAAGAGCTCGCCGCCGGCGATGGAAACCCAGAATCTGACAAGCTTTCCTCCTTCGTTCAACTCCTTCAGGCACCCTGGTTGGCCCTCTGATCCACCGCCAGAAGCCATGATGCCTCCCAACCAGATGTTACCACCTCCGACGCACCTCCAAAGTCATTGCACCCGCACCGATCGCAGATGCCGTCACCGCTGCAATTCCTAAAGCTCCGCCTCAAATCTCCAATTCTGAAGTGCTGGTGATCCTCCCCTCTTCCTCTCACAATCCAACCTTGAAGGAGTTTCGTCACCTCTTTCATCATGAGCTCCCTCGTAATCCGACGGCTCCACCCACTTCCATCGTCTCCTCTCATTACCCTCACTGTTCACGCTATTAGGTTTAGGAAAGGAGCTAAATAATAATCTCCCCTGCCTCTTGGTTGTAGCTAGGGCTCATCTGGCCATAGGGCCCATCTGACAATCCACGCCCATCCATGTTACCTTCACGTCTCTTAGGCTCTAGGGCCACTCCTGCAATCATCCTTTAGCTAACAACATTAATAATCAGTTTGTGTAACTTATTATAATTGGATGCTTAATGGAATGCAATACATGTAATGCAATAGCATGGTTTCAATCGCATTAATTTGAATATAGATCTCAACTATTTTATAGGTACTTGAATCAAGTAGGGTGTGATGGATAACTCCTTGATTCATCTACCACGGAACACCGTTGAATATTGTAGTGGTATAGAGAAGTTTATAGAGTTTACTCTGATTCACAGTGAAAATGGCAAGGATATAATTTGTTGTTGCTCAAAATGTGAGTGCAACAAATCCTTGTCAAGTGACGAGGTCTATATTCACTTGCTTCTTACACCCTTTCCTCGAGATTACACTACTTGGGTTTTTCACGTGGATTCATATGTGGGGGAGACGTCATCTCCAATATCAAACTCTACAAACACTCCCTTTCCAATCCCGGATTTCTATTGAGGACCAGTTGGATACAATGTCTAATATAGTCCATGATGCATTTGGGGTGATTAGGAATGGTGGAGAGCCAAGAGGACCAGCTATGGAATTAGAAGCCAGACCTGTTGATGAATCTTCAAATGAGTTTTTAAGAATTTTGAATGAGGGAAAGGAATCACTACATGATAGAACGACCTTCTCTAAGTTGTCATTCTTGATGAGATTCTACCACATCAAGTACTTGTACCATATAAGTGATAAGGCAATGAACATGATACTTGAATTACTAAGAAAGCATTTGACTTAGTTAGACTTCCTAAATCAGGATACGAAGCAAAGAAAATCATCAAATTGGTAGGCATGAAATACACTAAGATTGATGCATGTCCGAAGGACTACATGCTATATTGGGGTAGTGCATTAAATGAGGAGAGTTGTAGGGTTTTTCACACATCTAGATATGAGAAGCCTAAGTGTGGGACTGTTGTTTGTCAGGGGAAGAAGAAAGAAGCGGCTAAAGTGTTCCGCTACTTTCCATTAATCCCGCGTTTCCATCGGTTATTCTTATTGCATATGTCAGCTGAAAATATGACTTGGCATTCAACTGAGAAACCAATGGATGATATATTAAGACACCCGAGAGATTCTGAAGCGTGGAAGATGTTTGACCAGACCTATCTTGAGTTTTTTAGTGAGCCACAAAATGTTCGTCTTGGTCTTGCTAGTGAAGGCTTCAATCCATTTGGTATGATGAGTAGTAATCATAGTTCCTGGCCGGTGGTACTAGTTCCATACAACACCACTACTTGGGTGTGTATGAAGCAAACCAGCCTGATGTTATCTAGCATCATTCCTGGAAGAAATAGCCGGGAAATGACATTGACATATACCTTGCCCCATTGATCGATGAACTGAAAACTTTGTGGGAAGGCGTGGAAACATATGATGGTTTCAAGAAAGAAAAATTTACCACGAAGGCTTCTCTACTATGGAAATTTTCTGATTTTCCTGGGTTATAATTATTATCTGGTTGGAACACTCATAGTGGTCTATCTTGCCCGTCGTGTAATATGGATGCAATCCCACTACAATTTCCAAAAAGTTTGAATTGGTGTTTCATTGGTAGCCGTCATTTTTTACCACGTGGCTATCGTTATAGATTGTTGAAAACTCGATTTGATGGTTGCACAGATAAAAGAGATTCACCAAGTTAGTTGTCAGGGTCAGAATTATTGGAACAAATGGTTGGGTTAGACATCACATTTGGAAAGGGTTTAGATCATCTCACAGGAAAAAAGAGAGCAAGGGAGGATCGGGGTCAATGGAAGAAGATAAGTATTTTTTTCGATCTCCCTTATTGGGAATCCAATCTACTCAGACACAATCTAGATGTCATGTATATAGAGAAAAATGTGTGTGACAACATCTTGTTTACACTGTTGAATGACAAAGACAGATGAAAAGACCACTTAAAAGCTCATCTTAACTTGGTTGATATGCGAATTCGCAAAGACTTATGGCCCAACGCCGATGTAAAATGCTCACCGGCTATATTTACATTGGCTAAGCAAGAGATTGACATGATGTTGCAGATGTTGAAGGCCGTGTCAGTTCCAGATGGATATTCTAGTAATATATCTAGATATGTGGATTTGAGTCAACAAAATATGTTGGCCCTGAAAAGTCATGATTCCCACATCCTATTGCATGAACTTATGCCAATATGCATTAGGAATGTGCTTCCTAAACAAGTTGCTTCTATGTTGGTTGAGTTCTCATCATGTATGAAGGGATTGTCGTCTATGGTTGTGAACAAGAAAGAACTAGACATGTTACAAGAAAGGTTAGTACATGTTGTTTGTCATATGGAGATGATCTTTCCACCATCATTCTTCACTGTCATGGTGAATTTAGTAATTCATTTTTTTTGACGAAGTAAGGCTTGGGGGCCCTGTACAATACCGCTGGAAGTACCATATTGAAAGGTTCTTGGGAAAACTAAAGGGGTTTGTTGGGAAAAGAGCACAACCTGAAGGTTTGATTGTAAAATGTCGGATTCTGGATGAGTTCACGTTCAATTCCTTGTACCTGAAATAAACACTTGAAACTCGATTTAATCGTGACAGTCGAGTTAGTGATTCGGTTGCAGATCCTAATGGACCTTCCAAGTTTTTTCCATCCATTGGAAAACCAGTTGGTGGCATGACATATTTCAAGCTTACTGAGTTAGAGATTCTGCAAGCTCATCGATATGTCTTATTCAATGCTGAAGGAGTAGAACCATTTATCAAGTAAGTTAGCTGCTCAATACTTTTTAGTCAAGTTTACTCTCAAAAAAGTTGTACTAATTGCTCTTTCTATGACAAGTAGAGAGTGCATACTTCAGATCAAGAGACGACCTAGTTGTAGTAGGCGAATAACTCAGAATGAAGTTGAGAAATTGCTTCATCGAGATTTTGTGGATTGGTTTCATAGGCAGGTGTGCACGTTAAACACACACTCCAATCTAACGATGTTTTTATTTGTATCACTTCAATCTAACAAAGTACAGTTATTTCAGATAATATTTGATGAAGTTACTACAATCTCCAATGATCTACAATTTCTTGCTCAAGGTCGGTTAATTGAATATGTGAAATATACCACATTCGACGTGAATGGGTTTAGATTTCGCACACTTGACCGTGAAAAGATTATGACAACACAAAATAGTGGAGTTTTCGCTGATATGGGCACTCAAAGTATTGCAAGCACTTCAGAAAACCATCCGATACAAGGATCAGTGCCATACTATGGAAAATTTTCTGATATAGTGGAGTTAAATTACAATGGTAGATTTGTCACATTATTCAAATGCCAATGGGCTAATACACTAACCAACTAATACACACAGCCTCTAATACACACAAGTGTACACGCTAATGATGAGCATACATTAATGCAAGTAGTGTTAAAATGGTATTCTATGTTGATGATATGAAAGACAAAGAGTGGTGTATTCCAGTTCACCTTAAGCCACGAGATGTTTACAATATGGGTGAAGATATAGTAAAATCAAGACATGAAGTTGAAACCTTCGAACGACAAAATTTGGCTACGGTCATTGAGAATGCAGATTGGGCAAGACCGAGTGTAGTTGTTGATTTTGACTAAGATGTAATACTTTTATGCATTTGAGATGTTATATTTATGAATCTGTTACTCTATCGATTTTATTTTAATTGCAACTATCAATTCTTGTGTCGAATGCAGGTACCATGGTAGCTATGTGTGGTGGTTGTGTTGGGGATGACGACGGTGATGAGAATAGGCATCCTTCGAAGGAGAAGAGGGACTGATGGAACTGTCGTATAATTAGTATGTATTAGTATAAGTGTTTACATAATGAATATAATTTCAGTATCAATGTATTGACATAGTCGTATAATTTAATGTAGATATGGAAAGTCACCCCTTCGAGAAGAGCTTGAGGACTCGTAGATGGAGTGTATTGGGTCGAGACGGCTCAAAGGTGGTGTTGTAGTTAGACAAGTGTGGGGTGACTGTCGGCGAGGAGGGATGCTTCCTACGACAAGTGAATGGGACGCTAGTGAAGAATCAAAAATTCGATATTGGTGCAAAAAACTTGCATAAGGTGACCAAAGTGGAGACGGATCACGTCTTCGAGAATTTCATACGGTTAAGTCTATAGTTTATTAGTAATGGTACCTACATAATGTTAGATGTTGTAGCTAGGTTGCTAATAATCTAACTACGGTTTTGATGTCGATGCCGGCATCGATGCTGCAGCCCAGCATCAATGCCACTCGTTGGATCGCCATTTCTTCGAGTATTAATTTATCTTCACTAATTCATGCAAGAGACGTCGTAGATTCCATCTTTGAGAGTGCTCCTCTTCCGAAATGCTTGCTTCCACTCCAATGTTCTTCGAGTCTGGTGAGCTTTCTGTTAATTCCCTCTGAATGGTCTTGTCTTCTCGAAGATTTGGCATCGTGACATGAGACCGCTGGGATGAACTCATCAGAGACCATAAAACCATTCTTAGTTAAGTGTCCAACGGAAACTAAGTTAGGAATCAATGCAGGAACATGGAGAGTATCCTGTAATTTCAGTTGTGATTGCGCTACAGTACCAATGCCCGAGACTGCTAATTGTTGACCACTAGCCACTTCAACTGTCATACTCTTAATCAGTTTAAAGGTGTGAACCAAGGATATGTCACTTTTCATGTGATTAAACGAATTTGAATCCATATGTCAAGGACGAGAATTAGCTGTCGTAGTAACAGCCGTGAATGCGACATTAAGGGTTGTTGGTAAAGCTTTTTGAGTAGCAGTATGGACCAAGGAATCAATATGGGATCCAAAGTCTGCGGAGGAGGTCATGATTGATTGCGAGGCGGATGAGTTACCCACAACATAACTCGAACCACGAGGATAATGAGGAGGATTATTGCCATGACGAGACTTGCGGAGACGACAATCCAAAATTATGTGTCGAGATTTCTCGCAAAAGTTGTGTTTGCGATAGATTATCCCGATGACCAGCCTCATTGCAAAAGCGACAGCGTAGCTTGTCAGACGAAGAAATTTGTTGCTACTGTTAACTAGAACCAAATTGTGGTCACACACGCTGGTGTGTTGCAAAGGTTGAATTATTACCAGATTTCCCATGATTGTCGAGACGAGCTTGAGTGAGCAGCCTAGTCTCTACCCGAACAAGTTCTCTGAGAGTATCATTCATGTCTGTCTTATTTTCATAAATTAATTGGGAGTAGGTGACTTCAAATCCAGGCATGAGACGCATAAGAAAGTGCAAGCTACGGGAGCGATTGCGCTCCTTCTGAACTTCCAGATGTGCTAAAGTCGAGAGTATGGTGCTAGGTAACAGGTCTAACTCGGTCCAAAGCCCACAAGTCTTGAGGTCATAGCTGTTGACGTCGAGTTCCCCTTGAGAAAGATTTAAGAGTTCATAATCAACATCGAACAGTTGTTTTTCATGAGTTTCCGCGGCAACTGTAGCTTTCTTTTTCAGATCGGCAGCAGCCGCCGTGACAGCAGTAGGGATATTTGGTGGAAGAGACAGCTTGAATACAATTAGGAGAACTAATGCTCCTTATATATAATAAGGTTTCAAATCATCATTAACCAAACTGAGACAAATTCGATTTATATTAAGATATGTACGGGTGCGCATAAAACTGCCGCTCGGTAACTCTAGCTAGCAAATATGTTTTTCGACAAAGAAAGGAGTTTATGTTTCTTTGCATTTTCACGTTTATCCTGACAATAATTTGACCCATTAATGGTTGAATTTGATATCATTCAATGAGTAATACTAATATTATATCTGTTGAAAGGATATATATATATAACCTTTTTATTTCATTCAATTCTGAATTATATATGAAACAAAATTTGAGAATTCAATTCAATTTAATTTTAAAAATAAATATCACATTCCAAATATAAGAAGTTCATTTAAATTCTACAAGTAATTCATTTGAAAATAAAATGAATTTCGGATTCATTTCATACCAATAATGTAAATTACAGTATCCAAACACGCCCTAGAAAATATCAAAGATATTCGTTGTCATATGTTTAAGACATACAGTGACAACTTCACAATAAAGGTGCTCGTCCAGATTTGAAGTTTCATTTTAGGACTATGTTGGGATTAAGGACCACTTCCTTGTAGTTTGTATACAGTCCGTCTCAGTCACCATGGCTGAAATTTTTTCAGCATAAGAGAAGCCTGACATGAAGAAATTATAACATGCATATGGTTCTGTACAAACAACTAACAAATTGATCCTCAAAAACTTTACTTATTTTTTGTGATAAAAACACTAGATAGTAAAAAAATAAGTACCAAATAGGTATTTGTTCATGTGCTGCAATTGGATTACAAACTCAACTACTTCAACTGTGATAAAAATAAAAATAAACGTTTGATTGACTTGCTCGAATTTGATTTGAGTTAGTTGAAGGGATGATTTTACCATAACTTATGAATGTAATAGTTACTATAAGAATGAACCTAACTTGCCAACAGTAAGGACTTTGCTGTGATTATTTGAACGACAATAGAGGGGGCTAATTCAAAATTCTGAGAAAGAAAGAAAAAGAGGAAAGTGGAAAACACTTGGCTTTTTAATTAGTGTAAGAATTAAGATTCACACTTTAATTCAAATAACCTTTCTTATTCATGTTTATGTAACCTTTTTCTATACCTTAAAGAATGGAGAAGAAATAAAAGGATGGATGTGGGGATGTGGGGCATGAAGAATTGCTTGCGTTTGGTGTTCCTTAAAACTCTTAAATCAAAGTTTTAATGATAAAGATTTCAGAAGCAAAAAGTATACTAACGAGTCCAGTTATAATCAGTAGCAAATGATTGTTGTCAATTCGTAATGAACTAATAACTAGGACTGGCAATTTGGATTCGGGATTTTGGTTTAACTGAATTCGTGCAACCGAAAATCGAATTAAAGAAGTGAAGTCGAAACCAAAATCGAAAATGGTAAGAAAAGTGATTGTCCATTCGAATTCGTTATACAACCGAATTCAAGTACGACCTAATTGACGGTAAATGAAATAAACATGTTGTAAGCCCAAGCTCAAAATTAAAATTTCACTACTCTCCAACTATTTTCAGCAATCGATGGATGGTGCAACACTCAATCTCAAATGGAGGATTTTATCCCGTGGCAGAGTGAGCAAATGTAATCGTCATAACACTAAAGATTCGCACAACTAAATAATAATAATTCAACGCTAAAAATTCGCATAACTAAATAAAGCATGCCGTCTATAACAAGTGATGAGTCGATATTATTATATTTTGAAAATATGTAAAACATATTTTTTATCCAAATTAACTGCAAATCTTAATTTATATATGTTACCAACGAATTGTTCATCGAGTCCCAAAAATCATTCAATACTCATCTTACAATTAGAGTTTTTTTGTTCGCAAAAAAACTATGTAAAAAAAACGAGGAGAATTCTAAATTAATTTCCAATTTTTATCCGTTGATTTTTTTTTACATGCTAGGTACTTGGGAAGAGACCAACTCTTTTTTCACCAAATTTTCGATGTTTTCCATGAACTATTACATAGTTTTAGATATTTGGCTCCTTGTTCAAGTATTATGATAGTTATTTTGTTGTGATGTTTCTTTCAATTACAGTACGGTTGAGATAATTAAATAATATTTACCATTTATCAGTTTTTTTACATGATTGTTCAGTTATTACATAATGATATAAAATTGAGTATTATCCAGAATAATTTGAATATGTCGAACAAATAGTTCGGCCAAAATCTCCAACACACACTATCATTTTAATACACTCGCTAATTCGAAGTACTTTCATTCCAATAATACACAGATCCAAACGAAGGCTAAGCTGTTTTGAATTTGAAATGGTTACAAGATAACTTTTCTCTTCCCAGGCAATGCTGTCTGCTTGTTTCATACATTTGAATTTGAAGAAAAGGAAATAGTTTTGATTAAAATAACAGTAAATCCAAAAAGATAATAAATCCAAGAAAACTTTAAAGACAATTCCCACACAGAAAACTCGGAGAGGGAGACGGATAAGACATGTAGTAAAAAAATGCGACTCGGTTGTCTTGAACTGACCGGTGGATTAATAAATAAATAAGATATGCATTGTCTGGAAAAGTTTTTTTTTTTAACATTAATTTCATTCAAACAACTGCCAGTTACAGAAGAGAAACAAAGTTATTCGTTACTAGAAGCCAGAATCGACACCCAATTAGGTTGGATAGCATGTGCTTTAGTTGAGGTTTGCAATCCAATCGGTAGTTTTATTTTGATTCTTTGGGGTGAAAGCAAATTTGATTCTTGACATGCTCTCAGTGAGATGAATGATCGATTCAAGAGTGACATAACAATCTCATGGCCACGACACCGATGGATTGTTCAGGATGTTGACCAATGTGATGCAGTCGGAGAAAACAGTCACAGGTCCTTCACATCCAATCGCCATCTTTGCAGCTTCCAATAACGCTCTCGCTTCTGCACTTGTTGCCGATGAACAAAAAAAATCCCATTTGTGTCTTTGCATAGCTGTCCATGCATGTCTTTAAGTATGACACCATAAGCCGCCTCATGAGAATCACATATGAACGATCCGTCGTAGTAGATACTCCTGGAAGGAGTATGTGGCGGTGGACAATTATATTGAGGCATGTTGCTGGCCTGGGTGATAGGGGAGAGCGTCGGAGCCTAATGGAGAGCACGGTCCCAATCAGCCTCATCTTTGCTCATTTAAGTTAGTACAAAGGGACTTGGTCTTTTTCGAACGAAAGACAAACTCGTTCCTTGCTTTCAATATATTCCAACAAATAGCCGCAACTTTTGGGATCACCGTAGCTGAGCTGGATCCCTGCAGATTAAACTTCCAATCAGCAAAGTTTGTGAACCTACCTAGTCTCAAGATAGATGAGGCTAACCGACACCAAGTGTTCCTCGCGTGAGAGCAACCAAAAAAACAATGAACAATGGATTCTTCACTTCCCTAAAAAATAGGGCAGAGATCATTTTCAGAACAATTTTTTTTTGCCAATCCCTTCTTTGTTGTAATTACCCTGTTAGTACATTTCCATCAGAACAATTTGATATTGGGAGGCAGTCGGATGCTCCAGAACTATTCCCAATCTTGGTGTTGTTCCCATTGTTGCTCAAGCTGCCACTTGTGTTCCCAAGCTGGTGGGCGATGACATAAGCTGACTTCACTGTAAAAATCCCAGTATTCGAGCTCTTCCAAAACTATTTATCCTTCAGTCCATCTAGTCCCAACGAGATCTTAGTAATCTCCCTCATCGGTAGTTTGTACAATGATCACCAATTGCTTCCTCATTCCACCGAGGAGGATCACTCAGAATCCAGTCAGAAACCCTCAGACTGGTATCATCAACATTTCATGTTCGGAAACCCGGTAGCGTCGGGATCCACGGGGGTGTGTCGCCACCCAACTTTCACTGCCATCCCCAATCACTCTCAAGACCTCACTCCACAGCTGGGGTTGAGTTTGACACAGCCCTGCCCAGATTCAGGACGGTCGGGAGCCTTTATTGTCGGCCATAAAGTCTTTTCGGGGAAAGTAGATGCTTTTAACGACATGGGCCCATAAAGCATCGAGGGTTAAACGCCACCCCTGCTTTGCCAACAATGCAAGATAGAAATCGTGGAAGATTTTGAAACCCAATCCCCCATCAACCTTCAAAGTACACAGCTTTTGCGCATTGCACCAATGAATGGCCTGCTCATCCATATTTCCTTACCATAAAAAATTGTGCACCAGCAAATCCATCTTCTTTGTTCATCTGATATTCTCTTTAGCCTAGTTATCTACAGATAGCTCCCTCTTCCAGCCCAGTTTTGCATTTATTTCTTTTGGAGTTATAGTGGGGTTCAAAGATTTGTTGAGATATATTAGTCGATGCCAATGGAGGATTATTGATAGCTATTGAATCGCCATTAATACAAGTCACATAAGCTTTCACTAGGGAAGTGTAATGCTCCTTTTGAGAGGAGATGAAAGTTTCAACAATACACGCATTTGAAATTTTGAGAGAAAACAATGGAGAAAAAACATCGTAAGATATGATCAAAATTTTGTTATTGTATTGAAAAGAGAAACACATATATGTAACATAATTAATAGAAATAAATAACAGTAATATAGCGATTGAATTAATTTATCAGAAGATATTTGTTTCCTTTTGTTTAAAAAATTGTACATCTCTCCCCTTATAATAAACAAAAACAAACTGAGAGGAGAAGAAGAAGCAGACGTCGCAGAAAGCAGAAGATTTTGGTGACTGATTGATTGGTGAACCACATATGAACAAGATTTCCTCCGTGTCATCTTTCTGTAAGTTAAATAAAATCGCATTCATCAAACGGAAAGCAAGCATCAGTCATTTCCTTACATAGATTTCTTCTTCATCTCACCTTCCATTTTCCCGCTCTCTCTCTCTCTCTCTCGTCATTAATGGCGGCCGCAGCAGCAACTGTCAACAGCGTGCTTCCCTGAGACACGGTTCCCTGCTTCTCCCTTCCTCTGTCTCTGTCTCTGTCTCTCTCTCTCAATTTTCTCTCTCTTCAGCTGCGTTTCTTCTTCTTCTTCCAAATCTGTTTCCGTTTCTCATTGTTCGTTCCGCGGCGGAGCTGGAAGCATTTTTTTGTCAAGAGTAAGTGAATTTTGTTGGAATGTTAGTTGTGTCCGAAGAAATTTCTGTGAAAGATGAGAAGGAATTTTGTGTGATTATAAGTCGTTTCTGTTTTCTTTTTCTTTTTTTTTTAAAGGAAACCTGCCTGAGGGCTTAGCTTAGCTGTATTGAGTTGGTTCTAAGTTTAATTCGGCATCTTTTGACTTGCTAATTTCTGCTCTATTTTCCGTCATTTTCCCTTTTGGAAGTTCCTTATTCACAGGTAGACTGAACTGTTTAGCTAGCAATCGTTGGAAATTTCCAGGCTGAAAGGCTGCGGAGAGGAGATTCTCCTTACTAAAATCTCCACGGAAGATTACATGAGCGGGGGTTTGTTTTTGCAGTGGTGAGATTTGATTGGTCTTTCTGTTGTTTTGTTTTGGCAGAGTGAGCAAAATCAAGCATCTCAGATCGGGTATTTGATTTATCTCCTTCTGGGATCAACTGTTGCTCGTTTTTTTCTCTCCCTCTTCCACCTGAAAGATAGTTGCTGTTCTTTCACCAATTTGACTCACCCTATTTGAAGGGAAAGTCTCGTTGTTTTCGTCTTGTCATCTTTTCCCCCCTTGGCTTCAAACACTATTTACCCAACTTTGCAAAATTCGTTTCCAAGGGTATGTTAGTATCTGAGATCTTTAAGCGACTGTTCAAGGATTTAAAAAGTGAAAGAGGACACGGTGGAAGTGGTCTTGTCAATGAAGTTTGTGTCTGTTTCTGCTGTGATATGAAAGGTATAGTTTTCTTGTCGGTGGTGCATGTTTTTAGCATCCAACTTTGATGGGGGGCAGATCAATTATTGGTTAAACATTTGGAGTTCTCATATTACCAGTTTCTGATTTCTTTTTCTTCCTTATGATTACAGGGATTTTGTAGGTTCTGATAAACTTCCATCTCTTGAAGAACAAGGCACTGTGTTGGAGATAGTTTGGGCGAGATGATGAGTAGAGAGCAGAAAAGAGGATTGATAGAAAAGGGGGGATCAGAAATGGCCGAGAAGGTAGTGGTTGCAGTGAAGGCCTCTAAGGAGATTCCTAAGACTGCTTTGGTTTGGGCTTTGACTCATGTTGTCCAGCCAGGGGACTGCATTACCCTGCTTGTTGTTGTACCTTCCCAGATTTCAGGTTGCTATTCCATCTAATCTCTTCTGTTTAGTTTCATTATTCATTTTGGGGTTTCCTGTACATTTAATCGCAATATCCTGCATTTTTGTTGTACCTCAGCTAATTATGGTTGATCATTTCTTCTTCAGGTCGCAAGTTTTGGGGTTTCCCAAGATTTGCTGGGGATTGTGCTAGTGGTCATAAAAAGTCTCAACTGGGAGCAACCTCGGAGCAGAAGAGTGACATTACAGATTCATGCTCGCAAATGATACTTCAGCTCCACGATGTTTACGATCCTAACAAAGTGAGAAGTGAAACTCGTCTTCCTACTGTCGTTAAGGCCCTATTATGTCTCTATGCTGATACTTCTGTTTTTTTCTTTCATCAGATCAATGTGAAGATAAAGATTGTATCTGGTTCCCCTTGTGGAGCAGTAGCTGTGGAGGCTAAGAAAGCTCAAGCAAATTGGGTTGTGCTAGACAAGTAATGATAGCTTGGCTTTTCCTCCCAGTGTTCTTTTAATACTCCCACGCTGGCTTAGAAACGAATCAAATTTACTTTGCACTCTTCCTCCTTCAATTTGAAAACAAGTCTCTTTCATGGATATCTGTTTTCTCAGCTCAGTGTCCTGAAGAAATTTATCTGTCGTCTTTGCAGACATCTAAAACATGAGGAGAAGCGATGCATGGAAGAACTACAGTGTAACATAGTGATCATGAAGCGATCTCAACCAAAAGTTCTACGCTTGAATTTGATAGGATCAGCCAAGGACGCTGAAGTCATTGGTCCTTCATCTTCAAAAGTGGATGAAGCTTCTGAGAATCAGTCCAAGAAAGATAACGGGTCTACTACAGATTCAATTCCTGGCCCAGTTGTGACTCCGACTAGTAGTCCGGAGTTAGGGACTCCGTTTACAGCTACAGAAGCTGGAACGTCTTCAGTGTCAAGTGATCCAGGAACTTCACCATTTTTCATCACAGGATCTAATGGTGGCATGAAGAAGGAGGAATCTTTGGCTGTTAAGGATACGAGAGAACTTGACGACTCTGGTTCCGAGACAGATTGTGATCAGTTATCTACGACATCTGCAAGTATGAGGTTTGAGCCTTGGATAGGAGAGTTTATTACTTCTCAGGCCCATGCCTCACGACGCATGGAAAAGCGGTCTCTACTAAATGCTGGTAGATCACAAGCATCAAGGAACCAGACCTCGTTTAATAAGACCTCCAATGTTAACAGACAAACTGGTTTTGGGATGTCCAACTACCGGGCTGATTCAGATTTAGGTGGAGATGTCAGAGAAGCCATATCATTACAAAGAAATGCACCTTCTGGTCCGCCTCCTTTGTGTTCAATATGTCAGCACAAAGCACCTGTCTTTGGAAAGCCCCCAAGGTGGTTCAGTTATGCCGAGTTAGACCTTGCTACTGGTGGGTTTTCCCAAGCTAATTTCTTGGCAGAAGGTGGGTTTGGATCTGTTCACAGAGGTGTGCTGCCAGATGGCCAGGCAGTTGCTGTTAAGCAGCACAAATTGGCTAGCACGCAAGGGGATCATGAGTTTTGCTCGGAAGTGGAGGTGCTTAGCTGTGCTCAGCATCGCAATGTTGTTATGCTGATTGGATTTTGTATTGAAGATAAAAGAAGATTATTGGTCTATGAGTATATATGCAACGGTTCCTTGGATTCTTACCTATACGGTAACATTTCTGCTAGCATTCCTATCAAGGGTTAATTACTTGAATACTGTAGTTTGATTCTTGTATGATCATGCTACTTGCACCAGATTCCTGAATTGCCTTGAAAGCTTTGTAATCATCTACAATGATGATACTGTTTTCCGTGGCTTTAATTATTTTCGGGAATTTGTTCTATGTTAGGGAATCAGCGAGAGCCATTGGAATGGCCTGCTCGCCAGAAGATTGCTGTAGGTGCTGCTCGGGGGTTGCGTTATCTGCATGAAGAGTGCAGAGTAGGTTGTATCGTCCACCGTGATATGCGGCCCAACAATATTCTAATAACACATGATTTCGAACCATTGGTAAGGCTTGTTCTGAATTCCTTAAAACCCTGCAAGTGGTTATCTTGTCTACTTAATTGTGATCTTGTGTATTTTGGTAGGTTGGAGATTTTGGCCTGGCTAGGTGGCAGCCTGATGGCGACACTGGCGTCGAAACAAGAGTTATTGGAACATTTGGGTATAACTTGAGATCTGGTCTTATCATTCCATTTATCGTATATAGAACTTCAGATTTGAGAAGTTTTAGAGTTTGTTGCAGGTATTTGGCACCGGAATATGCCCAGAGTGGTCAAATAACAGAAAAAGCGGACGTATATTCTTTTGGTGTGGTGTTGGTTGAGCTAGTGACAGGCCGCAAGGCGGTAGATCTTAACCGCCCCAAGGGCCAGCAATGTCTCACTGAATGGGTGGGTGTGTGTGTCATACACAACACTCTTTGAACCTAACTTAAACCCTCTTTAACATAAGGCTCATTGACTTTATGTACTGATACAGGCACGTCCATTGTTGGAAGAATACGCTGTTGATGAACTGATAGACCCGCGCCTGGGAAATCGATTCTCTGAGCAAGAAGTGTACTGCATGCTTCAAGCTGCATCATTATGCATACGCCGGGATCCTCAATCTAGGCCTCGCATGTCACAGGTGAATATAGAAACAAACCTCTAGCACTTGCATAGTCGTGCAAAAGCCAAAACTAACACAGAAATATTGTGGAAAAAAGGTTCTGCGCGTACTGGAAGGCGACATGCTGATGGATATGAACTACATGTCAACACCTGGTTCTGACATTGGAAATCGGAGTGGACGGATGCTGCAAGAACAGAGGCAGCAACAACAACAACAGCATTACAGCGGACCATTAGGAAGTGAGGCATTTGAAGGGTTCAGCGCCAATAAGGTATCTGTTGAAACACAAATGGCAACCTTCTAAGAAAGAGAAATGGCCCGAAGAATGCCATGTGAAAATGGACTTTAGATACAAGTACAAGCCTTTCCTTGGAGCAGTTTGTTGTATGGTAAACAAGTCCTTCCTCTCGGTCCTCCTTGTTTGGTCATGTTTTTCCACTTCTTCTAGTATTATGTTTGTCCAATGCCAGTTAGGGTTTTGTTTTTGTTTTTGTTTTTGGGATTGTATAGTCAGGAAGACAAGAAGTAGAAGGGTTAGCTATTTTGTGCATTTCATTGCGGTATAGTGGGAGATTAAATATGGCTTGAGTCAGTTTGTTTGTGAGGGATGAATGGTCTAAATGTTGGAATCCTCAAGAAGTTGTTTGTGTCCCAATCCCTTGGATTTGAAGTTTGTCAGTCATAGTTGTTTCTGATCACTGGAAAAAGAAGCCAAAATGAGGAGAAATCATGATAATGATTCGTGAAGAAAAAGTGGGGCTCAAATTTTGAGAAGAGGGTCAAATTTTGTTGCTATGTATTGTTGGTCATCATTGGTTGTTTGTCTTTGTTGCAGTGTGCTAGTCTCTGTCTTATAATATAGGCAGGGAACATATAGAGACAAATGCATTATTTTCTGTTTAGTATTTGTTCGATAATGACAGAGAGAGCAACTTGGTTTGCTCATGGCTGGTCCCTATTCTCATGAAAACCCTAAACTGGCTGGTCCCTGACTGCTCATTAATCATGGCGTATACCTTATCTGGTCATGTGGGTGCTCTGCATGTCTTTGTTCATTTATGAGTTTCAGAGAAAAGAAAGAAACTACTCACTTACTCTACTGACCTGTCAATGGCCGACGGCGACCATTCATGAACACATCCCGAAGCTGCAATCTTCTTCTGTATTTTCATTTTGGGCAACTTCAATGAACTCCTTTCGTTCATGGCTTTTCACATTTTTTTTTCTTTTTTGCCATCTCTTATTGCACTCTCTCATGGTAATACTGAAACATGAAACTAGGAACTTTGTTTCTGCAACTGTCCAAATAATGTTTCGAAAATTCGGACTGTCTGAATAAGAAAAGCCTAATGGTTATCTAGGTTAGGAGTGTCTTTTGGTTAAAATTCCTAATACTCACTTGGGAAGCAGATTCGAAACGTGAGTAACCTTAGTATCGTTTTATTCACATTTTAGTAAAAACACTTCCTCACCTTCCCTATAACAGAAGTTGAACTTCCCAGCAATATAGGGTCTTTTCCTGACTTTTCATATCCCTCATTCCCACCTCTATCCATTCACAGCAAACTTTAATTTTTATTGAAATCTACATTTCAAATACGTAACACCCCATATTTGGTTTTCCGGTATGAGTTGGGAATATTGTAATTCTGAATTCTAGACGATTAGAGCTTATGACAAGCCACATGCGTGACACTGGACATCACAATAGTGACATGCATATTGGTCACAAGCGCGATGTACAACATCACGATCGTGAGGAACATTGATCGCCGCAATAACTGTGAAGTTATTTCGACAACTCAAGTGTCGTTTGTGTCCGAATGTTCCTCTCGTTATGCCTCTACTCGAACTCGTCACCATGGTTTAGATTGAAATAATTGGTTTTGGGTTTTAATTACTCTAATGATTAAATTAAACTAACAATTTAAGGGTTGATTCAAATGGAGAAGACAAGTTCTGGAAGAGATGAGTCATCAAGCTCAACTTCTTAAACACATTCGAAACGAAAAAATGTGGAATTGGATTGAATAAAATGAATCCTCCTATCACTCGTATGGATCCACGGCACGATCATGCACGCGGATTACCATTACTGGCTTCCCAATTAAGGTAGAAATAACCGTAATGAACACCGAGAAGAAATGCTAAACATGGTGAAAGTGAAACAACATGTTAGCATTTTAAGTCTACTTCACGATGCCAAGAATACATTTTAGATCACCAAACCACACATATATATTTATCGAGTCTTCTAATCCAAGAAGAGCAAACCTATGTATATAGTTAGTACCACTCGACACCCACCGATAAAAACATTTCCCCTATCACCTATGCTTGAAACAGAT
The DNA here is from genome assembly GCA_030674075.2 of Linum usitatissimum. Lineage (NCBI taxonomy): Eukaryota > Viridiplantae > Streptophyta > Magnoliopsida > Malpighiales > Linaceae > Linum > Linum usitatissimum. Next base: position 217,012 of record JAUJYP020000273.1, on the reverse strand, counting down.
GGTCCGGACCGGGTATTTTTCCCGTCCTAAGGGAGGGAGTGCTTAATTTAACACTGTATTCAAATAAGAGCACTCCCCTCTTTTTTTGCAATTTAACTATACATAATACACTAAACACATTTTAGTCAATTGAATTACTCACTTAATTGCACACTCACTTTTCCAAATTTTTGTATAGTTTTGGAGGGTATCTTTCCAAATGGAGGTAGTTGCGACCATGATTGGGCTAAGTCTCTCATCCACATAGACCGAGTTTACCAGAAAAACCCCAACCCACAACTAGGAAGAGGTGAGAAGAGAAGCCTAAAGGGACTAGCTTACAGGCGGCGGACTCAAAGTCGCCAGTGTGTTGAATTACAACCAAACCCCCACGACAATTTGGGCACATTGGCCTGTTTTGCACCTTATTCGGACCATCTAGTCAAATTTGACTTTAATCAACTAGAGCGACTCGATAGGGAAATTAATTGTTCACAAGTCAGTAAGCATCAAGATCGAGTCACCAAGTGCATAAATCTATTCTACACTCGTTTCAAGAAAAACGGGAGGCGGCTAAAAAATTATCTACCATGCATCCTATTTACCCTCAAGTAGCAATACTACGCTAAACATGCATCCAATTCATCTATAATTTTTGAGTTTAAGAGGGAATTTCAAATGTTGAAAGACAAAGATTCAGTCAAAGTAATCAAGTGAAATACTAGCATCCTGATTCATCCCGTAAACCCCAACATTTATCCTCATAAGAAATCACATTACAGGAGAAAGTAAGTGATACCAATGGAATGAAGTTCGACAGTGAGATGTGATAGAACCTTTATTCAGGACCTGCCAACCATAACACAAACAACATACTAGTGATAGATGCAACTGAAGTCATCATCCGTTATACAGGCCAAAGAGAAAAATTAAGAAAAAGAAAACAAATGACATAGTCTTAAATGGAAAAAAACACACAGAAGTGTAAATCATGATATGTCCCAAGTGAAAAAAACACTCAGCAAAATGCTCATCCTGTTACTCCTGACGAGTCCTAGCCTCTCTACTCTCGGCGACAAAGTCCTGCAAGTCCTGACGGAGTCCTCGCACCTCGCTCTTAATCCTCTCAGTCCTCTGGTCTAGGTTATCCCAAGCAGCTCTGCTATGACTGTCTGACTGTCGAGAACATCAATCACGTTCATCTACAACCCTCCAATCTGTGCTGCAAGTGTCTCCACTGTATCTAGAGGGAAGTCTGCTCCTTCCCCCTCTCTAACATCTGGTCCCTCCATCACAACTATAGCCAGCAGGTTAGGACTCCATTCTCCTTCAGACTCTAAACCGTGATAGGAAACCCGCGCTGAAACAGCGGGTCCTCCCCGAAGGCGTCCATCACTCCCAGCCTTCGCACCAGCTGTGCGATGAAGCTTCCCCCAAACATAAGTCCAACTCCTCTCTGCTCGGAGATGTGCCTGAACAGGCCTACAACCAAGTCCCCAAGATGGACTTTCACTTCGTTCTTGAGGCAGTAGAAAAGCCACAAGGTTGTGGAGTTCACTACTCCACTGCTAGACTGCTTCCTAGCAGTGATGGCGCAACGGAAGAGCAGGTGAAGAAGCCTCATCCTCAGGTATCTTAATATGCTTTGCCTTCGAGGACCGAGCAGAACAGGGAGCATTGTCCCAAGCAATATCCTTCCAGAACTCCCTCGAGTTCGGAACTGGCTTCCTATCCATGGTGGCCAGTGACATGACCTCCAAGTTGGCCACCTGCTGCGAGGTGTAGAAACCCATGTTCTCCGCCAGCTCCGCTGAAAAGGAGAACGACCGATCTCCAAGTCGGAATTTGTTGCCTCCCGCCTCTTGAGTAGAGATGTACCTCACTATCTTTACTGTGGAGTAAAACTCCCTGGGGGCATGTAGGAGATCCTGATCATCGAGTCGTACCAACGGCCAAATACCTGCTCTCTCGCAGTATGCCATCAACCAAGTGCTCCACCCTTCCTCCATGAAGCTCTGGAAATCCAGGTACCCTTGTGGTGCAGTCACCGAAGTCTGATACACTCCGTATCGGTGGGCGAATTCACTCCCTGGCTCGAAGTCGAAAATCGCCCGCTCCACCTCTGCACTCGGTAAAGCAGTAGCAGCGGCTGGAATGGGATCTGACGGTGTCTCCCGTTGAGAAGTTGGTCATGAACGGCGTGGATTAGCAAATGATGAAGCCCCGCCTCGCTGTGGACGACTAGAAACAGAAGCTCGTGGTGTAGATGAGGGTGGACAAGTCCCAGCAGAGGATGGGGAGGAAGGGTTTGGCTGCAGCCTCTTCCCAACGCCGGTAACCTTCCCTAAACCTACGACGGGTGTCTTCTTCCTATTCATCCTACACAACTACCACAAACACAATTCGAAAAAAGTTGCATGTTGATTAACATCCACACATCTCACAATCTAAACATATTCCCCCCACACTTGAAGTGTTCACGTCCCCGTGAAAGCAAAAGAAAGGCAAGGCATAAGTCAGAGAATGAAAAGAACCAAAATGAACATCTACCAAATTCAATTTTGTCGCGGTAGGCAACCAGAACAACCAATACTAGTGACACAAGCTCCAAACACAGGATACACAATATATGGAAAAATGGAAGACAAGTGCACATAGCATATGAACATTCGCTAAGAGCATCAACCATAGCAAAGAAAACATGAAGAACATAGGCCACTGTAAATCCAATCGACATAAACTCCACACAATTTTGGTTGCTCAATACAAAAGCATAAATAATGAAATCATCAAAGCAACACAAATGGGAGCAATCGAGCATAGTATAGGCATAGGCATAGGAAGTCATCAACAAAGCATAGGGAACATATTGAAAGCATTAACACGTTGAAATTACAAAATTTCAAAATTTTGGCGGAACTAAAAAATTCAACCGTTATCGAAAAACCAAAATTCCAAGTGAGGTTCACGTTCTATAGCACAATCATCATGCTAGATATGCAGATTGAACACCTAAGGCACTATGTTCACACGTAATCATCCCAATTGATCCAATTTCAGAAAAGCTATGATTTTGACCTAAAAATTCGAATACTAACCGAATTTGGGGGAAATCGAAATTGAGTTGGTGAATGAAATTGGGCAGCCGATGAGTTGAGGAAGACCAACTAAAAGCCCTGAATTGTTCGAATGGAGATGGAATTGAAGTGTTGGGTGTTTCAGACATTTTGGGTGTTTTTGGGGTGTTGTTGAGGATTGTGGGTTGTGGAGGAAGCGATGTGGGTATAGAAGAAGGGGAAGGGAAGGGGAGCGTGTGGGGATGGACGGAGGATGAGGAGGAGGGAGGGAAGCGATGGTGGAAGGTGGCGCAGCGATGGACGAAGGAAGGAGAGGAGGGTGGCGGGGCGGGCGACACGAAGAGGAGGAGAGGGAGGGGAAGAGGGAAGGGGAAGGGGAGGAGGGGAAGGAGGAGAGGGAGGGGAAGAGGGAGGAGGGAAGGGGAGGAGGGGAAGGAGGAGGAAAAGCAAGGAAAAAGAGGAGAGGAAAGGGGCGGCGATGGGGAAGAAGAGGAAAGAAAAGGGGAAAATTCATGGAGAGAGAAAGAGGAAGCTTCAGATTCAAAATAGGGTGCACGACGTGCAGGTGTGCACCGTTCCCTAGTTTGGAGTACGCAGTTTCTACCTATTTTTGGGGCTGCATATCATGCAGCTATGCATGCCGTTCCTCATATGGTGGTACGCGGGTCTCGGGAAAAATTAGGCTACACGGCGTGTAGTGGTGCACGCCGTTCCTCAACTTAATGGCCGCGGGTTTCTAGAAAACAGACCCTAGGTGTTTTTCATAGCAACTTTTTCATTCAATTTCCAGCAATTTCAGCATTCAACAACCAACAAATATAGCTCTCCTAGGGTTCAATTTGCATCAATAATCACCAAGGACACGATTAATGATTCAAGACTCGACTCAAACACAAAATTCAAACCAAACACACATCAAAAGACTCACAAATTATCATCTAAGGACTTTTATTCACTATTCTAACAATGGATATGCAAGGGGTGCCTCCCAAGAGCGCTTGTTTAACGTCGTTAGCTAGACGACCTCCTATGAACAATTCAAAGTGGGAAACAATCCACCTCGTCGACAACGCCTACGGTGTCACCAACTTTGTAGAGTTTCAAACGATGACCGTTCTCTTTAAAAGGTTCAGAGGAGGGTGATGCTGTTACCTCAATAGTCCCATAAGGGAAGACCTTTGTCATGGTGAATGGACCACTCCATCGGGATTGCAATTTTCTGGGAAATAGCCCGAGCCTCAGGTTGAAAAGGAGGACGAGGTCTCCCTCCTTCAATTCCTTGATAGTCCGTAAGCGGAGTCCTGGTACTTTTTGGTCCACTCCTTGTATATTCGTGAGCTCTCATAAGCGTGGTGACGGAGCTCCTCCAGCTAATGTATCTGAAACTTTCGATGTTCACCTGCAAAGACTAGCGTCCATGTTGAGAAATTTTAAAGCCCAGTAAGCTCGATGCTCAAGTTCAACCGGTAGATGGCAGGATTTGCCATAGACGAGTCTATAGGGAGTGGTCCCTATAGGCGTCTTGTACGCGGTACAATAAGCCCAGAGAGCGTCATCGAGCTTACTCGGTCAATCTTTGTTCGATTGGTCGATGGACTTTTGTATAATTCATTTAAGCTCTCGGTTTTCACCTCAGCTTGCGCACTAGACAACCGGTGTGAGACACCAAAGCAGTGGCACACCCAGTCGAACTGACCCTGAAAATGGATGGCCCTATCACTAATGATCGTACGAGGTGTTCCAAACCGAGAGAACAACTTAATCAAAAATTTCCCAACAATGCTAGCATCATTAGTGGGAAGAGCCACGACCTCTACCCACTTAGAGACATAGTCAACTGCGACAAGGATATACTTGAGACCATTAAACGGAGGAAATGGTTCCATAAAGTATATCCCCCAAACATCAAAGATTTCACAGACAAGATTAATATTTTGAGGTATCTCATCTAGATTAGAGATGTTACCAGACCTCTAACATTTATCACATGATTTCACCTTGTCAAAGCTGTCCTTATAAACACCAGGCCAATAGAAACAAGAGTCAAATACCTTCTAGGCGGTGCGGTTAGCACCGAGATGTCCTCCAGCTGGCCCGGCATGGCATTGCTTGAGGATAGAGTTAGTCTCGTCGTAAGGCACACATCATCGAATCATCTGATCCACACCCCTACGGAAGAGATACAGATCATCCCAAAAATAGTTCTTCATGTCTGTCAAAATCTTCCGCTTCCCTTATGGTGTGACGTCCTTTGGGAAGGATCCAGTGGCGAGGTAGTGTGCTATGTCAGCAAACCATGGTCCTTCCACACCTGGGCAACAACCATGAAGAGTGGCTCATCTGGAAAGCACTCCTGAATGAGAATCCCATTCACTTGGGAGAGTTATGCAACAATATTCTCAGAGCCCTTCTTGTACTCAATCGCGAGATCAAACTCCTGCAACAACAGTATCTGAATTTGTCCACTGCGAACACCACAGCTAACAGCTCTTTCTCTATGGTGGTGTAGTTCTTCTGGGCATCATTTAGATAGGGTGGAAGCGATTACCCTTTCGTTGTCCCAGAACAACTTCTAAGGCAAAATCACTAGGATCGCACATAAGCTCAAATGGGAGAGACCAATCCGGTGAGGTGAGGATTGGCACACTTGTGAGCTTTTCTTTGAGTAGCTCGAAAGAAGGCTTGCACTCATCGGTGATGGTGAATGTAGCATTCTTCTCCAGGAGGCGGTTCAAAGGTGTTGCTATCTTGGAGAAGTCCTTGATAAAGAGGCGGTAGAATCCCGCATGCCCCCAAAAAACTCCTAACACCTTTGACAGAAGAAGGTAGTGGAAGACTTGCTATCATCTCGAGCTTTGCTTTATCCACTTCAATCCCTTTACCTTATATCTTATGCCCAAGTACAATTCCCTCACGCACCATAAAGTGGCATTTTTCGCAACTTAAGGCTAAGTTGGTTTCTTCACATCGCTGCAACACTCTCTTCAGGTTGTGTAAGCAATGGTCAAAAGAATCACCATACACAGCGAAGTCATCCATGTAGACCTCCATGATGTCTTCCACCAACTAAGTAAAGATTGCCAGCATATAGCTCTGAAAAATGGTGGGGGCGTTGCACAATCCAAACGACATCCTTCTGTATGCAAAGGTGCCGAAAGGACAAGTAAACGTCGTCTTCTCCTGGTCCTCCGAAGCTATTAAGATCTGGAAGTATCCCGAAGTCCCATCCAAGAAATAGAAATACTCATGGCCAGCAAGGCGTTCAAGCATCTGATCCATGAATGGGAGTGGAAAATGATCCTTTCTGGTGGCGTCGTTCAATCTCCTGTAATAAATACAAACTCTCCACCCGGTGACAGTGCGGGTGGAGATGAGCTTCTTCTTCTCGTTCTCAACCACTGTGAAGCCTCCTTTCTTCTACACCACTTGAACCAGGCTAATCTATTCATTGTCTGAAATGGGGTAGATTATTCCTGCATCCATCAGCTTCACAACTTCCTTCTTGACAACTTCCAGCAAATTTGGATTCTGTTTCATTGAGGTTGAACTACTAGACGGAAGTTCTCTTCCATCAAAATCTTGTGTGTACAGAAGTTGGGGCTGATGCCCTTGATATCTGAAATTTGTGATGCAATCACTTCATTGTGTTGTCGGAGAAGAGTCACTAACCTCTCTTTTTGATTAGGCGTGAGAGATGAGTTGATGATCACCGGTAATTTGGAGCCTTCCGCAAGGAATGCATACTCCAGATGACCTGGAAGTGGCTTGAGCTCGAGCTCTGGTGGCTCCTCATATGATGTATTCTTCAATGTAGAAAACATATCAAAAGAAACCCTAACCATCTTCTTGTTGAAGAGATAATGGCTTGTTCTTCCTCCAATCGTCGCTTTCAGCCTTCTAGCTTCAATCCTAGCATCAATCTTCGATGGAAACTCCTATGGATCTTCAATTGAACTTCTATGGAATAATTTATGCTAGTTTTTTCAGAAGAAAGTATGGAAAAATCAAGAGAAAACGAGTTTGGGGAATTATGTTTCTCTTTCCTCAAAATTAGCCCTTTTATAGGAAGCTGTTGAAATTAGAGGGTGCAAGCCGTGCAAGTATGCACTCCATGCACCTCCCTGGTTTCAGTGTTCCTCGTAGCACAAAGGAGGGAACGGCATGCTGCGGTGCACCTCCTATTCTTCAAAAATCTTCGAAGCAAAAAGGGCAGAACGGCGTGCAGGGGTGCACGCCATTCTTACGTTTTGAGGCCGAGATTTCAACATGTTCTAGGGCTGTACTACGTGAAGTCCCTCTGCTTCTCTATTCCCTTTCTTGATCTTTCTTTCGAGCTCCAATCGTGCTACACTTTATGTCCTTGGCTTCATAACCAGACCACCTATCTCCGAAGTACCTGTAGTTGACAAATACTACAAAGAACACATTAAATGGACCGAAACGGTCCAAATGAACGGATCTAGACATGTGATGCCAAAACATGAAATCATATAGGAATGAATCTCGAACCAACTAATAATCACCCAAAAAGCATGCATAAAAGGGTAGATAATTGCTACAAATTCTAGCCTTATCAAACATGTAGCCATCAAGATACAAGATAAGACTTTTGCCTTGAATAAATGCACGAAAAGAGAATTTCCAAAGGACATAATTCTTTTCATTAAAATGAATTAGAGAGAGCTAGTTAAGCAGACTCTGATACCATAATAATAAACAAAAAATCACAATAATAGATTACACATAGAACACGAGAGGCAGCATTACTGATAACGATCCAAACTTATATCAAGGTATAAAATGCAACAACCTAAAACACATGAACTTACACTAATTCTACCAAGCTACCATGAAATATCTCTAAAAACCAAAGCAACATTGCATCGAAATATTCAATTTTTAACATCATTGTATCTATTATTCCACGATTGAAACATTTCTTTAACTATAAATAGAGGTGAACCCAAACATAGTATTACAGATAATGAGACTTGGTTGCCACAACCAGTGTATTTGAGCTAGATAGAGTGAAAGCCAAGGCGTTGGCAGAAGAGATCGAAATCTCACAATCCTTAACATCGTTTGGTTGACCAGAGACAAACAGTGTAAACCATGATAATGCTCGTATGCAAACGCTTAGAATTCTCTCTCGATGGAATCTAAATCCCTAATTTTTTTAAAAGTTTATCCCTTGAGGAGCTAGCCGATTTCTCCCTTAAAGAGCCAAGATTACATCTAACTGCTGCATTATCCTTTTGAGGAGCCTGATTCGTATCCCCTCGTAACATCCTTACTCTATTGTTGGTGAGACCCCAAGCTTTCGTGTGGGGTTGGCTCGACAGTTAAGGTGAGGTTCAGGACATTAAAGATAAGAGTGGCACCTGAAAATATGGGATTTAGAAAAGTTAATTCTTCAATGATCTGTGGTAATAGGGTTCGCATCCTCATCCTACTCTTCATTAAACAACCTAAACTCTGCGAGGGAAATATGAAACTAGCCTCTCTCCTCGAGTGTCTTTTCATCTCTTTGTTTGTGGTCACTAGGAAAGGTGAGTTAAACGATTCCTAACGAAGCAAGGGTCGTTATATCCTTAGGTTCTGTTCACCATGCTTTTACAAAATGTTTCAGTCCATGGTATAGATGACAAAGAGTTAAAAAGGGTTTCTATCTTAACTAGCTAAGTTTAACTAACAACTAATGGCAAAAAAAAGGACCAACTAAGTATGAAAAACTAGAGGGAAAGCAAAAGTTAACTATGGAGAAGGGAAGTTGATAGATTTTGAGACAATTCAATATTAAAATCTCTCATAAAAGCTAGGTTGGACACAACAGACACAGGTTATGACGATGAATCTCCACTAGACATTCGTAGGAGTTTGTGGAAAGGTCATGACACGAACTACCATCACTAGATCACTCAATCAACTAACCTAGCAATGAACGAAAGGTGTTACACAAAATGTCTAGGTAATTAGATACTCTTAAAGACCTCACAAACACTTGACTAGGGTGCTAAGTCACTATTTGGCACCCCAAACATCCCATCCCTCAATTGTATCTCAAATGAGTGACTTCCAGAATTTCCGCCAAGTGTTTGATGAAATGCCTTAAGGAAATCCTAGCAAAAATGGTTCAATTGGGTTATGGCTTGGTCCACATACATCTTAATTCAATATTGGATCAACAACTAACACAATCTTAAACAAAATCATACAAAGGAAAGTATTGATTTGACCTAATTCAAACCATACCACAAATTAGGTTGAAAGACCAAATTCAAGCACATCATTCATCATTCATGGCATCCAACATGTCCAAACATTTATTTAGAAGTGATCATCCTAGCATCAACAACATCTCTAGTCTAGAAACAACACAATCTAGCCTACCATGACAAAACGAAGAGGAGAAAGAGGGGTCACAAACACACGATCCAAGGTAGAAGACTTGATGGTGATGCTTCTTTGCTCCTCAATATTTACTCCAAGCTCCACTCAATCCAAACTAGATCCAATGCCTTCAAATGCTCCTAAATGGACTCTTCTAGGGTTCTAAAAGAGGTGGGGAGAGAGCTCAAAATCATAGGTGATGTGAAAAGTAATGTTATCCCTCTCCTCCAAAATTAGCTTAAAATAACTTCCCAGGAAGCTCACATGGTGTGTGAGGTGTGCATCCCTCACACGCCATGTGACTCATATTTCAAAACCGGTCTAATGTTCTTGTTTCCTTCATATCTCGCTCGTCCGACCTCCAATTGAGCTTCAGGTTGAACTATTGGCTTCTTCTTTGAACCCTATCTTTGATGAATGCCTCAAACCCTAAAAAAAACTCAAGGAGACAAGTCAAATTGACCTTATGGTTCGTTTGAGAGAACATAAGCACACAATCCCTTCCACACACAACTAGGGTTCAAAATCAGTCGGAAATCATTGAATCAAGCTACAAAGTAGTTAAGTCGGGTGCGATTATACTACAGTATGGAGTGACATCAGCTAGCCAACTATGATGATGAAATTCTTGAGCCCTGCCAAAAGAATGTCGAGGAGAGAAGATATTGATGAAGAGATGCAACCTAACTAAGCAGATAATGGTCACTTCTATTGAATGCTACTCACTTTGGAGTATGCTACATATTGCCCCGATAGAACTTTTGTTGACCACACATCTCCCCTACAAAATAAAGCTCCTATATATTTCCCCCTCTTATCAAACTTGACCTTTCATCAGCCGCTGAAGACCCAATGGCTAGCTCCTCCAACTCGCATCCTAGGTGCCATGGTCATGGAGAAAGGATCAAGCTTAATCTGTCACCCATTGTGAGCACTGGTGTTCAAGGATAAAAGGTGTTAGTAAGGAAGCTTTAAACTCCAAAAAAGGTTAACATGGGTATGTCTATCGGTGGTACCAGGCAGGCATAGTCCAGGATTGCTATTCCCCATGTCAAGGAGCTGGGTGACAAACACATTCAACTCTACCTTCCATACAGTCCACGCCGCCGAGACAAATTGGAAAACACTACTTTTACGCTAAAATAGTGGGATGGGAGAAAAGCTCCGAGCTGGGTGACAAACACATTCAACTTTACCTTCCGTTACATTCCATTTAACCTACTTGGGTTCCAACGAAACTAACTTCGATCCATCTACTAATACATACACATAGACAAACATTAAAGACTAAACCAAAACCTTCATTAAACCTTTGAAAACCGACAAGTTTCGGATCCCAGATCATTAAATACAACTCAACAAGGAAAGAGGAGATACAACTCCAAGTTCTTAAGCCAAATACATGAGAATGATATCTTCTAATATCATGAAAGACCATCTCTCTCTCCACCATCACCTCCAGTACATGTGACTGAAACACACAGATCATACTGAAAGACAACATCCATGGGATCAGTGCTAATCACCGAGTACCTAAATGTCATCCAAGGCGGAAATGTATCTGGAACAAAGAAAGGGAAACATCAAAGAAGATATCACATCAACTCCTCAAGTCTATATTAGTAATGTGACCCTATCGGTCGGTAATCATACTACCTAGCATCAACCACCCCTATTGTCGTGTGGATAGCCTCATAGTGGTTCAGACCATGAAACCACCCTAAATCGTATGAGCATCATCTGTAGGCATAATCGATACATCTTGAACCTTTCCTTGTATTCCTAATGGATTGAGCAATTATGGGGGTGGGTGACTGATACATGCATATCATCAACATATCTAACACAATATTATCTTTTTTTAAATAGTGAATCACACGCCACTGTTTTGTCCCTTAAGAACACTATGCTTCACTGTATTTACACCGTATATATAGTAGATCACACGCTACTATACGGCCTTTGAGAGCTTCATACTCAAATCAACATAAAAAATGGAAAATCCAGTCATCGGGTTCCCTAATATTAATTGCAGTTCTACAGTAGACTAAGCAAAAAAGATACATGAACCCTCACATGTGATCAGCCTTCCTAAAGGGTCTGAACCGAGGAAGACATTTGGATGCTTAGGTCTCTTCTCCTTCCAAGACTCAAGAGGAAAGACCTTCTTGACTCTCTCTATATCCCTATTCTCATCTGGTGAAGGATCCACTCCTGGCTTTTCCCTTGATTGACCGATCATTGAGAAGAAGCGCCGCTCGTCCAAAAAAAGAGAGAGAATGGAATAGGATTTATATATTTTACTCACCACGCCCGTGACTGGGAGTCAACTACGCCCGTGATGAGCATGCGATAACACCTTTGACCACTTAACTGTCACGGTCCTGGTGGTCCTCTAACTTTGCCCGTGGTATCATTCTGGTCATGCACGTGGTTGCCCTCGCAACATGGCCGTGGCGAACAATAAGTCATGCATGTGATCGACAACCGACCCACGACTCTCTCTTTAGTGCTCTATAATTGAAACCATTCATTAACCAAAAATCGGGATATCAGAACTCTCCATTCCTACATAAGGTTTCATCCTGAAAACCTGAATCGTAACCCTGACAGAAAAAGTGGCCTAGTCATGAGACTTTAGTTGCGCTCCCGCAAGACTATCTTATTTTCTGTGTCCGCCGAACCCTCTATAATTAGTTTAGTACCCCCCCTCCTTTTGCTAGTTCTCTATCTTGTGGTCGCACCCGACTGACTTGACCTTGATCAATGTTCGTGTTTTCCTTAGCCTTTCAAGGACCCTACCTTTGATCTTCATAGGAACCTTGCCCATGTTTAGACACTCTTAGCGTCCCTTGAGAAATCATGACCGACCGTGCTCCTCGTTAGGGCACCATAAGTCATCTTGTCTAACTGCTTTGGGGCTGATCCCTCGTTCAAACCAAACTCAGTTGTGGGCCCAGTGATGATGCCTAGCCCAGTTGTGGGCTTGAGGCCATGGCCTTCTTTCGTCAGATAGGCCCAACATGCCTGTGATCTATTTCACACCATGGTCATGATGGCATAACGGTAACGCCTGTGGCATGTAGACAGTCAATGTCGTGGTCATTAGGCCACTCCCGTGATGTCCATTCGATAAAAGAAATCACATCTCCTTCCTACCCTAAATCCCCAAGTATCTCATTCTAGCAGCCATGGTCGTTGTCATCCTGGAGCAAAGATCTCCCCCAATCCGACCTACGATTTGGGTGTCCCTCCTTTTCCTTTCTTGGTTCTGATTTCCAACTCTTTCCTTGCTCATATTTCCTCCCTTCTTTAGTTCCGATGCCAGCCATCTCTTTGTTTCTACTCTTAAACCTTTCCAATACCACGATTAGTTAATCCCTTCTTGCCCTCAATCCTTCACTTGAATCACGAATGTAGGTCTTTAGATCACTCCTCTTGTGTGGAATTGTACTGTGTTGTTGTTTGAAGGAAATTGATTTATTAGACCTCTAGACACCCAAATTTCAGATGTTAGAAATCCCCTAGTCTTGCCTCCGACAAGTGTTAGTTGCCGTTTTCCTTGTGTCGACAACGCATGTGGTTGTACGCAGATAACTCACATGGTGTACTGCCTGTCACGCTTGTGGTCCGTCACTACCCAAGCCAGTGGTGAACATTTGGTCACCCCCATGGCCACTTATTATAAAATGTTGATTTCTATTTCTTCTCTTGCAGATGTTAGGTGAGAGATCCTTTAGTGCACCCCAACACTTAGTCATTCCCAAACCCAAACGTTCACAATGTCGAGCTGAAAAGTGACCCATGTTGCTTCAAACATTGCAGCCTACATGGCAAACCTAGTTCGAGGAACCGCCGATGCCTCTGCTCGGTTTCTAAACATCCTCAATGAAGTTTACCAGCAACGTTTCCAGCTGCTCCATGATTAAGCCAGTTCAATCTTTCGGGGTAATCATTTGGGCGGAAATTTGGGAAATGGCCTTCGCGGACTAGGATGGTATTGCTGTTGAGCTCCTCCAGAGGGGACGGACTGAGCAAGGTTTTGACTCGGTGGAAGCTACTGTCAAGGTGCTCACCCATGAGTTCTTCACCACTCTTCACGTCGATTTGATGGTGGGGCACACTAAACTGGCTCTCATCTTTTCGATAGCTGGTAGCATCTAGTCTCACTCTCTCGACGATTTTGTCGTTATATGTGGCTTTTACTCGGAGGAAGACAGGTCTACCAAATAAATCCGGAGCCTGATCACTTTTCGACATCGACTTGGCTTCGCAGTCCTAGTTCTAGCTCGTGAGGAGGAACATCCCATTTGTTGCTGGTAACGGTCCTTATTTCCTCTAGTTCCATGGTCCATTGAAAGTTCTGTTTTAATTTGAACTTGGCATTAGTGTGGTGTATGTTCTTAGGTGTGCAAAAGGCCATCAAGTATAGGGACATGCTCAAAAGTTTCCTCAACTACAAGATGGCCCATTCCATCATCAGTCAAACATAGAGCATGTGAGCCATCACTCTCTGGGAGCTTGCCCTTATGTACTCCTGTGTGGCGGGGGAGCCGATCCACCTAGCGAACCTTTTGACCCTCACCTTTTGGTCTTTTGTTTCAATACCAGACTGAATGTCATCCCTTGCAGCACTTATGTCATCAATATTGCGCGACAGTTCGGCTTCATCCAGACCTACGCCCACGTTCGCAGTTATTCTCATGTCCGGGTTGGCAAGGCCACCCTTCTCAATATGAGGATGTTACCAAGGATTGACTGCATCGGCAAGGTGATTCTGATCGAGGCTTCCACTGCTGCTTCGTCCCAAACTGTGAGGGTGAAGGAATACTTCCATTCCCCTTACCACCTAGTCTACCTTTCTCTTTCTGCTATGGCACCATCATGCCCGTGGTTGTCAACAACCATGAACGTGGTGTCACGACAACCACGCCCGTGGTCTTCATTCCTCCATGACCGTTGCCACATTCCCATCATGGTCGTGGTCAGCAACCCACGACGTATGTAGTCTCGACATAAGTACGTCCATTCCCAAAACTTATAGAGCTCCTTCTCCGACCGTACCCTTTGCTTCTGGTCATCTCGAAAAGTAGCGACTTCCATCCGTACTTTCGGACTTCTATCTGTACTTTCGGACTTGGTCCTCAATTGAACATCAGAAGCTTTTGGCGAAACACCTCGAGGAACGAAGACTACTTCCTAGCTCGAATTCTTTTCTCACTTGGGGTCTAGAAGGAAAATTTATCCTGCTAATAGATCTAAAGAAGAGTTATGTTCCTGAAGAATCCCATAGCCTCACCCCTTGTTTCCCCTTTCTTTCCCCTCATGTTACTAGAGCTACTGCGACTCAACAGAAGGTGTCAGAATCAAAGATCCTAGGAATCTCTATCTTTGGTCCCTCAACACTTTACCATTTACCTTTTTGGAGTTAGTGGGAAAACATTCATTCACTTATGTCAAAACACTTTCAGAAACGTTTCCCTTTTCTTTCAAAGACCTTTTCCTTGATCACCACTTTCAAAGACATACTCACCACACCAAGGAATTCATACAGACTCACAAATACAATCCCCTATGGAAAATCCAGTACCTGTTATAGATGTGGAATACCTTCTCCTCCTTGAGGTTTGTGACGCTTCAGGCAGCAGGTAGCACATCCATACGGTAAAACCTGAACCTAGAAGACTCCGGTTGAACCACTGGTTCAACCTATGAAACCTATTCGGTTCCAAAGAAATCAACTTCGACCAACATCAACTAATAAATACACATAGACAAACATTAAAGACTGAACTGAAACCTTCATTAAACATTTGAAAACCGACAAGTCTCGGATCCCAGATCATTAAATAGAACTCAACAAGGAAGGAGGAGATACAAATCCAAGTTCTTAAGCCAAATACATGAAAATGATATCTATTGATATCATGACCGACCTGCTTTCTCTCTCCACCATCAACTCCAGTACCTGTGACTGAAACACACATATACATATAGAAAAAACATCCATGGGGTTAGTGCTAATCACCAAGTTCCTAAACATCATCCAACATAGAACTGTGTCTGAAACAAAGAAAGGGAAACATCATAGAAGATATCACATTAGCTCCTCAAGTCTATAATAGTAATGTGACCCTATCTGTCAGTAATTATACTACCTAGCATTAGCCACCCCTAACATCATGCGGATAGCCTTATAGTGGATTAGACCATGAAACGACCCTAAACTGTATGAGCAGCATCCGTAGGCATAGTCGACACATCTTGAACCTTTCCTTGTATTCCTAAGGGATGATGCAATCCAGGGGGGTGGGTGACCGATGCATTCACATCAGCAACATCTATCTATCTAAGCTTATCTTTTCATGTTCTGAATAGGGAATCACACGCCAATGGTTAGTCATTTAAGAGCTTAATGCTCCACATTATTTACACCTTTTGTACAATATATCACACGCTACTGTAAGCCCTTGAGAGCTTCATGCTCAATATCAACATCAACAACAATACATGGATCCCCCAAAATCTAACCACATTTCTACACTGGACTAAGAAAAAAATAAACATCAACCCCCACATCTAATTAGTTAGCCTTCCTGAAGGGTCTTAACCGAGGAAGCTGTGCAAATGCTTAGGTTTCTTCTCCTTCCAAGACTCAAGGGGAAATACCATCTCGGCTCTCTATATCTTCACTCTCAGCTAGGGAAGGATCCACTCCAGACTTTTCCCTTGATTGACCGATCTTTGAGAAGAAGCGTTACTCGTTAGGAAAAACAAAGAGAAAGGAATACGGTTTTGAGTTTCTAAGGGTTCTAATCGTGGACTAGGATTTGTATGCTTTAGTCACCAAGCCCGTCATTGAGACTCAACCACGCCCGCGATGAGCTGCGCGATAACACCCATGGCCACTTACCCGTCACGGTCGTGGTGGTCTTCTAACCACGCCCGTGGTATACCTCTAGTCATGCCCGAGGTTGCCTCACAACCACAGCCGTGATGAACAAAAAGTCACCAAGACTATCAATAACCCACCCCCGACACTCTCATAAGTTGTCCATAACTAGAACTAGTCAATAATCCGAAATCGAGGTGTCACAGGGCCCACCCAGGCTTCAGCGAGCCTGCTCACCCTCCCTTAATGTTAATAGGCTTATCCCAGAGGCCCATAAGCTGGCCTCCTCTCAAGCAGTGGAGGATGGGCCCCTCTCGATTTAATCATTGGGAGCGAGTTTTCAAAAAAAGTAAAGTCAATGCTTCCTTGCTTCCCAATGAGGTTGTGCTCCTCAAGAACAACTTTGCTCGGATTTTTTTACCTAAAGGGAATGGAGACGGAGCTCGTGGGAATTCTTGTTACAAAAGCAAGGCCAAGAGCTATGGTCGACATAAAATGACGGCATCGGGAGAAAGAAGGCAACCAAGGCCTAGGCCCCATTGAAAAGGGTGCGAGTGTTGGAAAGGTGTCGTCGGCAAACCTGGAGCTGCCACACTTTCCATGATCCTAAGCTGAAACTGTAGGGGCCTCGACTAGCCCCTAACAATCATACATCTCAAAAGGTTGGTGAAGAGCCTTAGGCAGGCCATTCTTTTCCCCATGGAGATAAAAACATGATGATGTTTTCACGGGGGGAGGGGGGAAGACTCTCTTCAATTATGCACATGGTTACCATGTGGCGTCTATCTGGAGGTCTCTCGTTGGAGGGAGGTTTATGAATCCGTTGGAGTGTTTCATGAGAGTCGAGTCGGGTCCGACCATGGACCGTTCTTCATCAACCTTTTTGCTAATCTTAATCGCTCTAAAGCGGCGTTTCAGTTTGATGCTCAATGGATTTGAATAGAGGAATGTGGTTTGATCATTAGAGACAATTGGCCGTTATTTCCTTTGATGATGGATAAGTTGAAGAATTGTGCAGCAAAAATTAAAGAATGGTCCAAGATTGACTATAACCAAGCAAGACCATGGCTGTTGAGTTGAAAATCAAAATTGAATCCTTGACTATTAGAAGAAGCAATAGGATGGTTATTGAAGAGGAGGGAGAGGCTCTTGCCCAGCGTAGCATCTTATGGGATGATGAAGACAAGGCTCGGAAGCAGAGGTTGCGGCTTCAATGGCACTCGATGGGGGACCGTAATACTCAGTTTTTCACGCGAATGCAGTTTACATGAAGAGCCACAATCCTATTCATGCTATAAAGGATGGGAATAAAGCCTGGATTATTAATGATGTGGCTATTGAGGCCTATGTGGTGGACTGGATTTGGGGCAGCAGTCCGGCAGCGATGAGTCGACGACCATCATAGAATTGGTGGCCGGAGGTTGCGTTTGAGATGGTTAGGTTTGTGCTTGGATATGGACAACGACAAATATCAATATGATTTTTGTTGTTGTGCTTGTAAGTGGGAGATGGGAACCGAATTGAGTTCTATTTTTTTGGACTACACAATTAGAATTAATTGGGCTTTACATTATAATACATGAATTTAGTTGAATTTTTTAATTGGGTATTTAACCAAATTTGTCGAATTCAATTTGATAGCCAAATTAGCCATAATTTTTATTTCGAATTTGAATTATCTATGCTAATTTGGTTTTTGGTCTGAAAAATTCAGTTACGAACTGAATAATTAAAACCGAACTGCCAGACCTATTTTATTTTATACGTCCTCTATTCGATTACCTTCGCCAGAGCCAGATCAAGGTCCGTTGGATATTGAAAAGGAAATGGTCGACCCATTAAGGTTGAAGTAAATATTTTTAACGAGGGTATTTAAGGGATTTTCGGGTCGGGCGTTTATACGGGGCGGTTATCTGGCCCAATCACAATGAGAAAAACCTCTAAGAAATAGGAGCAGAGTGACTGCTCATTTGGAAATTAGGTTCGAACGAATACGTAGTAGATCTTCTCTCTATTTTTTATGCTCCAAGAAAAGGTTTTCTGTTCAAGTCTTCACCAGGTAATTCCTTCTCTATGCTCGCTTCGTACGATTAATCGTTTTCGTTTCACTCCTTCAGTCGAAAGTTTGCACCCCTAAGTTTTCTGGGTGATTCATCGTTCTCGTTACTTGCTTCTCGTTAGGTTTTTTACCCATTACGCGGATTTGGAATTTGGATTTAGCAGGATTGATAATGTCATGGTCTAGCCTTTCTAGATGTAGAAGATTTCATCAGCATCTCTTTACTTCTTACCGCGAATCGGTTAATCAAATTCATTCATTTCATATTCATTCCAGGTAAGACGTAATTTATCTTTGAACTTAGTTTCCTCAATGCTTCCACCAATACCACAGAAAACTTAAAGCGCCCTCTGTTTTTCTTTTGTATTTTTAGGGTGTACAGCTCCAGCCGGGTAGGCAGCAATCACAGTCCTGGAAATACTTGGGGGTTACAAAGATTTGGTTGCCTTCATGGGGAGGTCTGCAAACCTAAATACCAAATCGGAACCACCCCACTGCAAATCAACAGTAGTAGCAGTTTCAGCTTTAAGCGGTATTTTGCTGCAAGTGCAGCTGGTGGACCTTCTGCTACTGAGCAGAAGTCGAGGAAGACATTAATATATCTTACGGGATTGGTTGTTTTGATGGTGGGGTGTACATATGCCGCTGTTCCTCTGTACAGAACATTTTGCCAAGCCACTGGTTATGGCGGTACTGTACAGCGTCGTGAGGTTCTTTTTTCCCCCATGCCTTACTATACTTTTTTGCTGTCAACTTTTCTCTGATATATGCTGTTCTTTGGTGAACCAGATGCTGATTCCAGTTGAATTGTTTTGTGGATTTTGTAGACTGTTGAAGAGAAGATTTCACGGCATGCTAAAGATGGAATGGTGGCAACGAGGTATCTTGCGTTTCCAATATCTGGGTTCTGCTTGCTCATTTAGTTTTGAAGAAGATTGTGTCATAAGAAATGTTGGTCTTAGCTTTCTTATTTCTGGTAGAAGCGGCATGTTGATCAGGTCTCTTGAGATAATAGTAAGAAAGAGCGGAAGTTAACCCCTAGTGAACAATAACCTAAGTCATATAATAAGCTATATATATGAGGATTTATCTTAGAATCCATCAATGCTGGATCCCTTCTTTGTTTGCTCCTGTCTGCTTTCATCTTTAGACATTGAGCTTTGTCCTCTCTTGACCTTCTTTTGTTGAACGCCACATTAGGACATGGATGATATGATTTTTGTTTAATGTATGAAGTATGATCTGGTAGCATTTTTCACATATGTGGCACTTAAAGTCTGTTCATTGCTTTGTAGAGAGATTGTGGTGCAATTTAATGCTGATGTAGCTGATGGAATGCCATGGAAGTTTATTCCTACGCAAAGAGAGGTTCTATTTAGTATATATTTATATATATTTTTCTTATGATTTGCAGAAGCTGCAGTTTCAGAACTATTTTATACTGTATAGGTTAGAG
Source organism: Linum usitatissimum (assembly GCA_030674075.2). NCBI lineage: Eukaryota > Viridiplantae > Streptophyta > Magnoliopsida > Malpighiales > Linaceae > Linum > Linum usitatissimum. The sequence continues at coordinate 197,159 of JAUJYP020000273.1, read as the reverse complement.
TAAAACCTGGGGAAAGTGCCCTTGCATTTTATACTGCTGAGAATCGAAGTTCAACTCCAATAACTGGTGTCTCCACATATAATGTTACTCCTATGAAGGTAATGGTTCGTGTGATGATCAAATGGGGAAGGCTTGGTTTCTCATTGCATTTCTGCTGTCAATTGTTGGGATGAGCATCGTTGGAACACATTTTGTTGTATTTCCCATTATGGATTGCAGTCTGTAGCAGTTTTCTTCTTAGCTGAGCTCAAAACTGCACTGCAATTGCACTGGTGTTAAAATAATATTCTAGTGCGATCTTGTCTGTTTGCTTTACATTGAAGTCACTACTGGTGTTAGTCATTATGAACTGTAGCTTGGCTGGCCTCTTGTTTACAATCGATCTCCTGATTTGGATAAAGCAGTTTGTTCCTCGATAGAACTAAGACCTACGACACAATTTGTTATGTCCGGAGACATAGAATCTTAAGACTAGATGATGTTAATAATCATTATGTCTTTTTTGTTGGCTGCTACTCAATTAGTCTATCCTGAAGGCGGTAACTGATTATTGTGGATTGATCATGATTCGTTACAGGCAGGCGTATACTTCAATAAAATTCAGTGCTTCTGCTTTGAAGAACAACGTCTACTTCCTGGGGAGCAGGTTGACATGCCTGTGAGTAAACTCTGCTTCATCTCCTCATTCCTTTGCTATATATCCTTTGATACTTACTTGCCCCATTCTGGTACTGTGGGAATGATGTAGTTGGTTTGGTAACTCATTCGTTGGATGGCAGGTATTCTTTTATATAGATCCAGAGTTTGAAACGGATCCTAGGATGGATGGGATTAACAACATTATCTTGTCCTACACTTTCTTCAAGATTTCAGATGAATAAATAAGAAGCAAGTATTGAAGCTGCTTCCTTGCTACGACATTCATTTTCACAACATATTAAGATCTGGCAGAAGATTAATGGGAACACAATGGTATATTCCGATTTGGCAAATGGAAACCATGGATAGTTCCGATTCTGGAAATATATGAAATATTTATTTCGCAAGTGTTTTTAGTTAAACTCCAAGAGTACAACTTGTTATAGTGACTTGTACGATTTTCTGTTAATAATTTCGAAGATCTCTATCTAACATCATTTGTTTGCTTTCTTGATATTTTACTGTTGATAGAAAATGAAATAATTAAGGGAAAATACATATTTACACATCGTACTATGCAAAGTTTATATTCGCATTCCTGTCTATATTTTAATCGATCGGATATCTTATACTTTCACAAACATTTCAAACAGGCCTCCTGTTAAGGTTTCCGTCCATTTCTCCGTTATATTGAATAATGTGGCATATGCCAAATGGGCTTTCTTATACACATGGACAACGTTCACCTATCTATGTGTGCAAGAAAGCCTATTTAGCGTTTCACGTCATTCAATATAATGGAGAAATGGCCGGAGACCTTAACGGGGCCTGTTTGAAGTATTTATCAAAGTACAAAGTGTCCAATTGGTTAAAAAATTGTACAGGGATGCGTATGTAAACCTTGCATAATACAGGGTGTAAATATGTATTTTTCCAATAATTAAAGATATATTGTTTTTGTAATCATTTCTAGTATGCTACAAAATGCACTCTTCTAGTTCAATTAAGATTTATAGCTTGTTTGGGTTGTGATTTAGTAAAAGAGATTTAAAAATAGTTAAAAATTTAAAATAAAAAAGATTTGGATGGAGCATGCTATTTTCGAAATAGTTTGTTTGAATGGGTGATTTTGAGTGTAATTACTTATTCGAGATTATTTGAAATCACCTTTAAAATTTCCTCCGGGCCCACAAGGAGATTTCAAATCACCAAAAATCTCTTTTGATTTAAGCATTCAAACGAGTGATTTGGGACCTAATCTCTACCGAGTGCAAATCACCTTTAAATCACCTATCTAAATCACCAACCCAAACGAGTTATAAGAATTAAATTATATAAAGCACACAAGGTGTCAACTATTTATTAGTGTCAAATCAATGGTTTGTTTTCCATTGGATTAGTTCAATTTCAACCATAGTATCAAATCAATGGTTTGTTTTCAACTGGTTTAGTTCAATTTCAATTTGTATTGGTGGGAAATTTCACTCTCTTTACTTTTCCATCTCACACATTCATAATCTTTTCCATCTCACACATTCATAATTTCTTCGTTAGGGACTCAGTTGGCTTAAAGTTTCGGATTCGGGTAATACACGTCTAATATAACTTTTTCAGGTAGTAAATATTATATCGTATTCATACCCGTCGGTTTTTGGTTATACCAGTAATCGGAAAAGGCTAGGTTTGAGAGCGGTCGGGTATGGGTTTGAATAGTTGATATTTCTCTCCCCCCCCCCCGGTTGTAGTTTCGGGTTCTGGTAATACTCGTCCTATATAACCTTCCGGGAAGTAAATGTCATACAGTATTCATACCCGTCGGGTTTTGGATAGCTTTCGGTTATAGTGGTAATTGAAATATACTAGGTTTGACAGCGTTGGCTTTTGGATTCAAATAATTGATATATGTTCCCCACCCGTTGTAATTTCAAGTTCGAGTAATACCCATACTATATAACATTTCGGGTAGTAAATGTCATACTGTATTCATACCCGTCGGTTTTCCGGTAGTTTTCGGTTTTACCCGCAATAAAAAAGGCTAGGTTTGACAACGGTCGGGTTTGGGTTTGGATAGTTGATATATGTTCCCCGCCCGTTTTAGTTTCGGGTTCGAGTAATACCCGTCCTATTAAACCTTGTTGGTGGAAAATGTTATACCGTATTCAGACCTGTCGGTTTTGGTGCAGTTTTTTGGTTGTACCCGTACCCCAAAAAATGTTGAAATTTAAATCGAAAAATGAAGAAACTATATCAATTTTCAAGCACTTAAACGTTATAAATCACTAATAGACTAATATCAAATTATACACTCGAACATTTGATTATTTAATGCACCATCATTGTTAGAAGTGAAATATAGACATTAAGATATCTTATTAAAAAAATAGTTTGGGTTTTGCTTGGATACTTCAATATCCACACCCTACCTGTGTCGAAAAATATCGGTTTCCGGGTTTACTCATACCCTAAAATTATCCGGTCAACTCAAATTTTATCCTATTTGACTGGATTGTGTCTGGCTAGATAGCCATAATAACAGTTATGATTGTCATCCTTATTTAAGAGTTTGAATTTGTTTGTTTCCTGTTTATTTCCTTCTCTAAATTATTCTTTTAACAGCTCGCATTGGTCATAGCCTTATGTTTTACATAATTCATTAAATTTTGTTTATGTTGTTTAGACGGTTAATTTGATTATTTTTAATTTGTTCGCTTCTCTAAATTAGTAAACACATTTACATTAGTATCTTGCGTTCCCATTTCAATTCACTGGTATTTTTCCCGATGCAATACCACAGTTCCTTATCTCTGCTCTATTACTCTATTGTTCTCTCCAGCCCCAACCCAATTGCCTGGTTCATGTCACCTCTACTTACCCTGCTATTAGTTGTCAGGTGTTTTACCTATATTCCGTATGTTAGATCCTCTTGTCTTCCATCTATCATATCCTCCTTCTAAATATAACAAGATGAATCACTCTTTTCCCAAATCACTACAAAAATCTGTCGGTTTTTTTCTAATTTAACAACAGACAGGCAGCTGTTAAATAGTTTAATAGCGGATTGAAATCTTCTGTTACGATATGTAATGGTAGGAACCACTCTTTTCACCAATATAATGCAAACTTAATGTTTCTCTCTAAAATTGCGTGTGATAATCCTCCTATTAAGCTGTGCTTAAATTTGTTGTTAATGACCAATATTGAATAATCTATGGAAACAAATATGCTTTGGTGTTTTTCGCTACATATATATTTTGTTTCTGCTTAAAACTCATTGTAATGATGTATGCACGGGTTAGTAAACACACACCACAGATAAACTAATTGGTCAGCAGCATCGCACATTACAAAAACTTGTTCAAGATATATTCAACATATATTAAGTTAGAAAGTACTACACTATTCATTAAGGGGTTTTTTATAGTTCGCTTTTTAGAATTTAGTTAGTTTTCAACCCTAGTTAGTTACTTTATCAATCGATTTAGTTTATCTTCAATTTGATTAATTTGATTAGTTTTCTTTATTAGTTTAATGAAGTAAAGTATGTTGTGGATGTTATGATGGGTTTAATTAGGGGTGGGAATCGGGTCGAGTTTCGATAAATTTAGCCCTACCTAAAGACATATAAAGTTAAAAGCTACTACACTATTCATTTTAAGGGGTTTTTTTATAAAGAGGTATTGATATCATTGATCAATTGAGCAACCAAAATTTGGTCAATGTACATTACAGACATTTGAGATTAATGTAAATAGGAGATGAAAACAAAAGAACCCAGCAAAGTAAAGCTAAGTTAAAACAAGGAATCCAACCAATTTGGAGGGAGACGATCATCTTTGACCAGCCGAGCCACAAGGTCAGCATTCCGAACAAACTGTCTTCGACAATGACGAATTTCAATCCAAGAAGAAGCTAAAAGAGAATCAATGATGCTAGCAAGAATCGCCTCGCATTCCCATGGCCATTGATTAGGAGGATTCTGGAGAGCATTATAGATCTGAAAGCAATCAATTAAGACATCTGTAGGAACCGGAGTAAGCTGCATCATGAGGATAGCTTGGAGAACCGTTGTGGCTTTGACACAAATTGGTGTTCGACAAAAGAGCTTACCAGCCTTACCATCAAAAACTTGACCAATGGCATTATATATAATAACACCGTAACCCACCAGCTGGGTGGCTAATGAGAAGGAGCCATCACACAGTAGTGTTCTCTGAACGCTACTCGACGGTTGGAAGGGTGGAAGATGGTGTTCCTGAAGGTTGGTAGTAAGATTGGTAGTTGACTTAGTGGAGGCCATAACGTCCAGAGATAGAGATAATAGTGGAGATTTCAACGTACCAATAAGAGTGGATCTATTCTTGAAGACTTTTTCATTCCTAGATTGCCAAATAGTCCAGGAACAGAGAGTGGCCATATGAATAGTGGAGGAAGAGCTGCCATTCATAAGGTTTAGAAACTAGTCCTTAATGTTGGATGTGGAGGTTGGTGTAGAGAGCAACGATAGAGTGTGCAACCAAAGGTCCTTGCTCGTGTCACAACCAAAGAGAAGGCGGTGGAGGGTCTCATGAAGATGTTCGTAGCATGGACAAGTAGTTGTAGGAGAGCAATTACAAGATGCCAAGTGTAACTGAGTGGCCAGAGCATTGTTGCTGATAAGCCATTGAAAGAATTTAAACTTCGGAGGGAGGGAGAGGTGCCAAAGCCAATTCCATTCACTACTTGATTGATGAGGCGCATCACTAGTGATACCATAACGCAGCCGATGGTAGCATGATTTCACCGAGAACTTCCCTCTTGGGTCATAGTGCCAAACCCAATGATCAGATTGGTGACGGGGCCAATAGGAATTAAAGCTATCTGTCTCACCGTAGATTCAGGAAAAATACATTGGAGCTTTGGCAGGTCCCAAGAGCGTTGATGCGGTAAGATACAATCGAAGACTCGACAACCAAAGAGAAGGTGGTGGAGGGTCTCATGAAGATGTTCATAGCATGGACAAGTAGTTGTAGGAGAGAAATTACAAGATGCCAAGCGTATCTGAGTGGCCAGAGCATTGTTGCTGATATGCCATAGAAAGAATTTAAACTTCGAAGGGAGGGAGAGGTGCCAAAGCCAATTCCATTAACTACTTGATTGATGAGGGCCATCATCAGTGATACCATGACGCAGCTGATAGTAGCATGATTTCACCGAGAACTTCCCTTTTGGGTCATAGTGCCAAACCAAACGATCAGATTGGTGAGGGGGGCCAATAGGAATTGAAGCTATCTGTCTCACCGTAGATTCAGGAAAAATAGATCGGAGCTTTGGTAGGTCCCAAGAGTGTTGATGCAGTAAGATACAATCGGAGACTCGACAGTTGACAAGAAGAGTGGTGTGAAAATCACGGGCATCAGGAATCCAAGCGTCATCCACCCAAGTCGATTCTCCATTGTTGATATTCTTGTGTATACCCTTAAAGAGGGCTGTTCTACCTGCAGGAATGCTGGTCCATAGCCAAGAGGGACGGTGGTGATGGCCAGCATTAATGAAATCCGTGTTTGGGTAGTACAAAGGTTTCAACAAACAAACTTAAAGCATGTCAGAGTGAAGCAGAATTTCCCAGCAGAATTTGGCGAGCAGTGCAACATTGAAGTCTTTAAAGCTTCGGAAACCTAATCCGCCCAAGGATAATCTAATTTGAATCACCAGCTTCATATACATCATTGTCACAAATGGATAAGCAAATATATACTACAAACCCACTAATTGGTAAGTGACAACGCGCGAAGATATATAAAGCAAAAGCCCCTCAACTATTCATTAATGAGAGAGCTTATATGTTTCCAATCTTATTCTTAGGTTTTGCAACTGTGTATTAATTAGTTATCAAGGGTTGAGATTTGTTTTGCTCTTTACTTTGGGGTATCCACACACCCCTGGGAAAATTCTAATGATCATACAGCTCGGTCAATCTGAATGTCCGGTCTGGAAACAAGACCACACGGCGTGTAGGTGCCATGTGATCCCATACACCATGCGGGCATGCAGACAGGGTATATAAATCCAACTTTCTGGAGGATAGAGGCAATATTCCACCAAAACCCTATTCCGAATTGGCCATTTCTCCCACTCCCATTCAGAGTCCTTTGAAGAAGAATTAGAGCACTTGAAGAGCAAGGATTGACGGCTTGGATTTCTAAAACTTGGAGCACAGATTGTACTCTCATCACCTTCTTCATAGTTGTAGATGATGGTGATTTGTTTTCTTTCTCTTAGTTGTAGCTTCATGATGATTGGCAAGACCTTTTGTGTTGTTAGATTAGGGTGTTTTTGGATGCTAGGATGATCCCCTCATGATGAGGGGTTGGATATATTTGGATACTAATTATGATTATGATGATACTTTGATTATGGAGCTTTTCAACCTAATTTGTGCTATGGATTGAATTAGGTCAAATCAATAGTCTCCTTTGCATGAATATTCCTCGGACTCTATTAGATTAAAGTAAGATATGTATGGAAAGAGCCACATCTCAATTCAACCTATAGTGCTAGGATTTCTTTAGGGACATTTCATCGATTACTTATGGTCTGTTTGGTAGCTGGAATGTGGAATGGAATTTTAAGCACTTTGCCATTTGAGCGGGAAACTTAGATCCCAATGAAGTGCATTTTAAGGGATAACTCTGCCATTACCATCCAAATTCCATTCCACATTCTCACTTGCAAACGGACCATTGATATGCATTCCAGAAATCACTCAAATGATGACACACTTGAAGGATTGGGGTGCTTGGGTTGTCAAACTGTGACTAGCAACCCTTGCTAAGTGTTATTGATGTCGTTAAGGTTGTCCGAACACACTGGAATTTCATCGAACACTATGTGTTCATTGCTAGGTAGCTTGATCCCAAGTCAACCAGTAATGGTAGTCCATATGTAATACTTTGATATGGATTCCAACAAGTGCCTAGGAGAGAATCGAATCATAAACGGTGAATGGGATTTGAGCATCTCCATTACCCAAATTCTAGCAACTCTTCTTCATTACTTGATCTTGATACTCATTTGCCTCCTCACTTTAGTTACTTGAATCAATTTTCAAACTTTCTAGTAAATGAATAGTAAAGTAGTCGGTAACTTAGATAACACCCCTTGCAACTCATGTTAGCTTAAACCGTGAACTGATTACTTGAGTAGAAGCATCGTGAAAGGACCCCGAGAAAAATAACGACAGTGGTTGTTTACGGTTTGGATTTCATACCCTTTTTTCTAGCTACCAATTTTTTTGGCGTTGTTGCCAGGGGTCGTTCACTTCATTGAAAGACCAACTAGTACCGCCGCTTTAAGCATTCACCTCCTGTTTTCATTTGTGCTTCACTTTTTGTGTGTTACTCCCATTTGTTTGTTACGTTAGCTTGTTGTTTCTTGGTGTGTAGGAACTCTTTTGTGCTAATAGTCGTGCATGAGACATTGCAAACAAAATAGATGCCTTCCAAAGAGACTTTAATCAACTCCACCTAGCCCTCCACCAATCGTAATACCACCTCAAGAGTCTCCACCTCATCCTTCATCAGTCGACGAATCTACACCTACATCTAGAGAAGAGTTCCAAGGGAGACCCGGGAGTGGTTGAGAACATCTTCAGGATGGCTCAACAAGTTAATACTCTAGGTGACTATGCCAAGACTACTCTTGAAGGAGCTTCATCAAGTGTTCTTCCTCCACCAATCGACAACCACAACTTCAAATTAAAGTGCCAATAAATCCACATGGTGCAACAAAATGCTTACCATGGTCATGAGAATTTGTGTCTAAGTAGCCACCTTCAGAGTTTCTTGAAGATTGTGGACCTTATTAAGTTCAACAATATCTCTCAAGAGGCAATTCAACTTTAACTCTTCTCCTTCTCCCTCAATGGAAATGACTCGACGATCAACCTCAAAATAACTTTGCTACATGGGACGATCTAGAAAAGGCATTCTTGGAGTTCTTCCCCCCTACAAGACAGATGAGGTTAGGGGAAGGATCTCTCACTTCAACAATTCGATGGCGAGCCCTTCTTCAAAGCATGGGATAGATTTTACGGCTTTCTTTACTCATGCCTTCACCATAACTTTGGGAAGTGGCAACTTGCAGAGACCTTTGTTAGGGGGCTTACCTATGAGGATATGAAGATGGTCAAACAAGCGACAGAAGGAGATTTGAGATCACTTCGTCCTGAGCGCTGTCTTAAAATCTTTCGAGAGATGACCGTAAGTTGGACAAGACAACAAACACCTAGGGATGCTCGTGTGGGGAGTAGAGATCCTTATATCTCCACTAATATTCTCGCCCCTTGAACTCTCAGGGATGAAGAGCAACTAGTTCACTTGATTTTGTCAAGGATGGATGCAATGGATGCTCAAATTAAGTCTCTAACCTTAGCTCAACCGGTTATCAAGTCTAAAAAGGTACAAGCACCTCTTCCCAAGCTGAGAATCAAGCCTCCAATTGCACAAATCTTAATGTGTGAAAGTTGTGGCAATGATGGTTTAACTTGCCAAGCTTTTGCTCCGGCCTTTGCACCGGAACACTACAACAAAAATAGCCTACAACGACATACTATAGGAGACATCTTTTGTTCATGTTGGTATATACAGAGATTAAAAAGCGTTAAATATTAATTTATTTAAGGGAAACACTCTGGTGGAAACATGCATCCTTTAACATTCAAATAAGTCGAACAATGCAACTAGATCACCCAAATTTATTCGATTTAAATCCGTTAACATCTGTCCAATTTTTCTATTATATTTTTTCTTTTTTTTTTAATTTTCGTTACATTATATTTTTTTTGTTCACTATCCGATATAGCGCCCAAAAACCGCAGCATCCTTATTATGTTTGAAGTTGGATAATTTAGTATCAAATTCCCAAACTCTTCCACAATTTGAGTATCAGATCTCTACAGCTTTATAGGTTTCAAATTCAAAAGTCTTCTTCATTTGATTCGGGTTGAGCTCGCCAATATAATACAAGATCGGGCTTTTATGCACTCAACAAAACCCTTGTTCCCCACAAAATAAAGAAGGCATAAATTGGGTGTTGATCCTTTGTGCAAGCCCGTCTGAGATACCAAAACCGGTTGAGATTGAGCAGATCTCGGTCCCTACATCTTCAACAGGTGTCAAGACGTATGCTCTTGCTGTTAATGGAGATCAAAACAAATATCTGGAAATTGATTTCGTTTAAGTCAATTATCATCAACCTTTCAAACTGATTTTCCATTTCCTAGTACCCCAACTTACCCTTTTCTATTATCTTTCTCTTAGAACGCCAAGTTGTAGAGTTATGAGGGATGTTCATGTTATTGAACTTAGTAACCCTCACAATAGTAACTCTAAATAATAAAAAATAAAAGGGAAGTTAACGAATTTAAATTGAATAAATTTGAGTGATCTAGTTATATTATTTTACATATTTGGGTGTTAACTCAGCATTCCTTTTTATTAAAAAAAATCCAATACTATTCCGCCATATAGCGTTTATACCGGGTGCATATTTCTACTGGAATGTCCGCCTTTATTTAAATGTTATTATAAAATTATTTTTAAAAAAAAGAATAGAAAGTTTCCAAACCAAAAAAGGAATAGATAATTATGACAACTAAATATATCTCATAGCTTTTCTCGTGATGGCTCCCTAATTTTGAGTTATTAAAATTAAATTACAACCAATAAAAACCGTCATGAAGCCTTACAACCGTTTGATTAATATTCAAATTAAAAAATTAATTACAAATTGACCCTCCTATTAATGTACCTTCTAAGGTAGTGAATTGTGATGAAGTGATAGTCGAAGATGTTAATGAGGATGAGGAGGATAATGATCAAGAGGATGAAGTGATGGTCGAAGAAAGTGCACCGGTTCCGCAAGCTTTGGTTCCAAAAGCTCCAATGGATAATGGGAAGTCCAAGATGCCAATTGAAGTTGGTTTCAATAAGGCTACGAAGAGTTCAACCGAGGCCCCGTCTACCTCCAAGCTACAGTTGGTTTCGTACAAGCTGAAATCCCCTTATCCCAACCGTTTCAACATGGATCTCCTCGATAAGGGATTCAAGAAATTTGTGTGCCATCTCCAAAATATGAAATTCACCATTCCTTTCACCAAGGTGATTGAAAAGATGCTGCAATATGTGAAGTTCTTGCGGGCAATCTTCAAAAATAAGAGGCGACTAACTGAAGTTTCCTACATCGCCCTCAACGAGCAATGCTCGGGTATCCACTCTATGGATCTCCCCCTGAAGCTAAAATATTCGGGTAGCTTCTTTCTTCCTTGCACAATAGGAGAAGTAGCAATCCATAGGGTTCTAGCGGATTTAGGAGCTAGTGTGAATTTCATGCCTTATTCCTTATATAAAATGCTAGAAGTAGTTGAATTTAGCCCAACTACGGTTTGCATCTAACTAGTGGACCAATAAGTGAAGTTTCCATGTGGAGTGATTTAAGATGTGATTGTGAGAGTTGGGAAATTTGTATTTCCTGTCGATTTCCTTGTGATTGACACGAGGGACACATACGTTACTCTTTGATCTTGGGTCGACATTTCCTCAACACTTGTAAGAAGATCGTAGACGTGTATGAGGGAAAGCTTACCTTACGAGTCGGCAAAGAAAAAGCCAATTTTGATTTGACTCGTGGCACGAAATGCTTGGCCACCCTTGGTGATGCTCAGTTTGATGAGGCTAGCAAGATGGCTCCGACTTTCTCTATCTTTGGTTTTCTTCGTCAAGATGCCTTGGATTTGTCCTTGAGCAATTTTATGAAATAGGATAGTGAGGAAACCGAAGGTGTTATGACCGACAGAGTGCATCGTATTATAGTAGTCCCATCTACTGCTTCTAAGATGAGGAACTTGCATGAAGAAATACCGGACTAAAAGCGTCTAGAAGGTCAAGGATGGGACATCACCAATGCACTAGCTCGAGGAGCCACGCTCCTATATGGATGTAGATTTGGGGTTTGGCAAGGAGAAGATCAAGCAAATCCACGATTTGCACCTCCACGCCAAGTAGGAATTCAATGAGGGCAATGAGGTCATCACCTCTAGCCCTCAACTCGGGCTCATTCCGGAAAGCGCTATATCAAGTTGGTCCGGACCATGCACGGTAATAAAATTCTTTAATTGTAGGAGAATCGAGGTAACAATGCCTACTTGTACTGATTCTCATCTGCTTCATTGGGTTTATCTTGCGCATTTTTGAGTTGATGATACTATAGGGTAGATAGACTTTACCCATTTCTAGGAGGTTTCATAGTGCTTGACAAACTGTGTGTTCGTTGCAAGAAGAGCCTTATCTTGACTGAGGCAAGACCGAACCCACCGGTCTATCAGAGGCTTGGCCCATTCTTAAGGCCAAGGTACCCATCATACCAAAGACAGGTGGAAGGAGTTAGGCAACCAGCTTGGGGGCAGCCAAGACAACCTTGGGTAAAACAAAAACAGTGGGAGGGCTATGGTCACCCTCCCATGAGAAGGATATTCATAATGCTTAATGTACCATAAGGGGGTTGACATATCTATGATAGCCATATGAAACAACCAATGGTTATGGCTGAGTTGATCAAGACTCAGAAGAGGAGGTTCCTGCGTAAGAAAGCCCATACACACCAAGGCCATTACACTTTGGCCTCTAACAAGGTGGTGTGGAAATCACAAAGAAACAATGACCCTCAAACTAATATTAAAGTAGAAAACTCCATGTCCAATGTCCTCAAGGTGACAATGTTAGATAAGGGCAAACATGGTCCAGGTCCAAAGTGATAATGCAGTCCAAGAAGGAATGAGAGAAAATCTATTTGATGTTCTCTTAGAATGAAAATATGAAGGACTCATGGATGGCCTTTTGGAAGAAGGTAAGGGCTATGATGTAGAAATGGAAGACTACTCCGAAGAAGATATGCTAGAGGAAGAGAACCCTAATCACAAGTTCAATAGAAATAAGAGGGATGAAGATGAGGATGACCAAGGTGCTCCAATAACGATCCTCTTTGAGAGTTTACCACCCATGGTAGTTGCAAATTAAATATTTCCCATGGTTTTCTAGTTCTCTAAGTAAAATCGAGAGGGAAATATGGAGAATGACGAGTCGGTGGGAGACGAAGATGAATCAACGGTTGAGTTGGTAGAGGCCTTTGCTAGTTTAGAGACTAGTGACAAGCCTTGAGGTACTAGGAAGGCGCGTTTAGGGGGTTGGATTGATCTAGCCGCTGAGGTGGCAAGATAAGGCAAGAGTTCTCAAAAAAAATTAAGGGGAGTTCATGAGGCAGGACATAAGAGTGTAGGTTTTCTTGGAGAAGATAGTGGTAGGTTCCCTTACTACGTGTTATACTAGGGCCTAGGAGCATCATCATCCCTTCTAGCTGAGAATCCTGATTGGCGTCTTGAGTTTGATAGAGAGCTAGGTAATTATTTGACCAAAGAAGAGGACATATAGAAGAAGAGGGTTCAATGACACTAACCACTTTAAAGGGTAAGGAAGTCATGCCCTTTGGTTTGAGGGATGGCAGTGTCGAGCTGGAGAATGTGTTCGTCTTCAAAGAGCCTAAGCCAAGTATGTTAAGGCATTAAAGACCTTTATATATCAAAGCTAGGATGAATGGTGTATCGATGTCTAAAATCCTGATTTACAATAATGGTGTGCAGTCAATGTTCTGCGTACAAGAATGTTGAGGAAACTTGGAAAGAACATTGGTGACTTTGTCCCCACTGATGTTTTTGTCACAAGCTTCAATCAGGGATCAACTTCAGCCAGAGGGATTCTCCCAGTCATACTGAGAGTTGGTAGTTAGGACAATATGTCTGCCTTATTTATAAGGGATGGAGCACTAAGCTACAACACTTTATTAGGAAGGGACTTGATCCATGCTAACAAGTATGTCCCATCTTCCTTGCACTAATGCTTGATGTTTTTTAACAAGGGGGACATAGTGGATGTGGTCCAAGTAGACACTAGACCTTTTACTGTTGGTGCTAACATAGCTAAAGCTCTATTATATGATGGGGACTTTGGCCCTTTGGTGATTAGAAGTATGGATGGGGGGAATGCACCATAGTGATTTATAGTGCTAATAGTACAAAAAATATAGTCCTAACAACACTTGCTTAGCAGCGGCTATATGCACCGCAGTTAGAAAATCCTAACAGTGGGCTTCTAACAGCGGCTACACGGGCCATTATTAAACTGGGCGTCCTAACAGCGTCCACTAATCCATTGTAAGGCTGGCTAGCGTAACAGCGGCCATTTTTAGGATTCTTGATTATAAAAATAAAAAACACCTCATAGGCTGCTTTTAAGTACAGATCACCACTCAAGCAAATCCTAACTGTCATATTTAGATCCAAACAAACACACATCTCCCCTTTTATTTATTCAATCCATTAAAAAAATCTACATGTCCTACTCCTTTCCTAATCCTTCCAACTTTAAGATAACAAAAATAAATTTCGTCCTCCTTACTTTTTCTTCCTTCTTCTCAAAGCTTCATCTTTCCTCATTCCTCTAGCAGGCTTCCACTTCCTACACATTGGTTTCTTATCTAACGAAACATCTAGCATATCCCAACAAAGATGATATTAATACCATCAATATCATCAATTTCGTCACAAACGAGAGCATAACGGGTTGAGATTTTCTGATTTAAATCTCTTCCTCTTCATTCTTTTTCCTAGCCTCTTCCTCTACTATGTTTAGATCTAAGATTTCATTTGATAGAAGATTTGAGATTTTGTATTCTAACTCATATCTATTTTGGACGAAGTCGTAAATAATTTGAAACACTATATATTTTGATTTACACAGATCTAATTTGGACAAACCTTTATTTAATTTGAACAACAACTTTGACTAATTCGTACTTAATTTGGACGAACCCATATCTAATTCCGATGAACGAAGACTAATCTTGACGAAGCCAGATTAATTTCGACAAACTCAGATTGATTTCACCTAATAGCGGCCATTTACCCATTGTTAGGATTTAATAGTGGCTTTTAGGCCACTGTTAGATGGGCCTAGCATTGGATATCCTCTCAACAAATTAGTGGCCGCAGTTAGGATTCCTAGCAGTGGTACACACCCGTGGTTGGGTGTTATTCCTGTTGTTGTTAGGTATCTAATGCATTGTAGTGTAAGGTGTTGAGCATGACTTACTTGGAACCTTTGTCAGAGATTACGATACCATCAATGTTGTCTTTAGATGTTCCGTCTGAGTCTGAAAAGAGTGTTGATGATTAGTAAGCAACCCCAAGAGAAGGGGGCATGCAAGGCTGAAGTTACGGCCTTGATTGAGAGGTTGGCCATTTATCAATGTGAGCAAAGACTAGTTTGTGAAGAGCCTATTAGATACGTCACTAGTTGGATATTGGAGAAAACCTATTGGATACATCACTAGTTTGTCCATAAGTTTGTCGCAGTTGTTGGTTGTCTGCCATATTCGGCAAATATCAAATGTGTTTGATACCAAACTATAACTGGCTATCTAAACCATTGCCTTGGGGAAAATTTATCCTTTCATTATTTTGATTCTAAAGATCTTTGCCATTGGAAGATAAAGTTTTACGTTCCACAAAAAACTCATCATACATAATTTCATTTTTAGACATATCATCCATCACCGCATATAATTGATCCATATGTTTATCGAAGTGAGAATTGAAACTATAAATTTGTAGAGTTACCTGTTGTAGATATTCGGCCAAAGCGTCTTTCGTGAATTCGCACAAAGACATAATTGCAGCACTCACATCTACAACCGCCACTATTAGGGATAATTCTTCTAGTTTGCCGACTAAATTTGATGTTGGCTACATGTTTCTCCTTTGTGAAATTTATTCGTAAATCATCTTCTTGCTTCATTTTTTGCAGAGCCGTCAAAACAAATATAAGTTGTCCCATCAAGCGTGCCAATTTGTTTATGGTTGACAACAATTATGTGTTTGATTGCAATGAATGCACTGTGGACTTCTTAAATACTGATTAAATATACGGTCCATACTTCTTTAACAATGTTCGAACGAGGGTGTTTGATGTCTATGATGGCTATCTACTACTTGTCATATCGATGATCTGAGAGAGCTCTAAGAACTATGACTATAGCTAAATTGCTGAGAATGATAAAATAACTTGACAAATGGTGTTCGCGTTGTGGTTTTGAGAACCTTTTCTTCTTTGGCCTTCGCCATCTACTTATAACCTTCAAAAGTATCTGCTTGAGTAAACTACTACCACCTCTAACACGTGGGCAGCATGACTGCTTTGTAGTAATGTAGGCAAAATGGATTTTGTGATCGTGGGTAGGGTAGATAAGTGTGACTTGGGTTGATGTCCTCAACTTGTGTAACTTGGACGCGTGCCAGTGATTTGGGATGGCGTCTGGCAGTAACTTGGATGTCTGCCAATCATTTGGGATGATGTCTGGCTATAACCTAGATGGTTGCCAGTCATTTGAGATGACGTCTGTCAGTAACTTGGATGTGTATCAGTCATTTGGGTTGAAGTCTTGCTGTAACTTGGATGTCTACTAATGACTCGGTCCACTCCCAAAACCACGGCTTACTTTAAGTTCAATTTAATGAATACACTTATTTGGGTTTATTAGAGTGGTTTACAAACCTTGAAATTAGCTATGAGGTAGTAAAACTAATTGAGGACAATGTGATGTGCAAGTGTGGGGAGATTTGTTTGTCCTATTTGGGTTTGCTTATTGTGAATTTCCCTTGCTTTCAAAACTCCCTCTCGAGTTTAGTTTGTGGATGTTAGTGGATGCATGTTTTTTTTCTCACCCTATTTGTTGATGTCTAGGATGCTAGGATTTCAATTTCGATCCACCTTCATGTTACCTGAAACTAGTATACTAGAGACTCCTAAATATGATGCATTTGGATTATTTCCTTCCATTGTTTTTTTCTATGTCGTAGTAGAGTGTATATGTATCCACCCCAACGAGTTTGCCAAGTTTGTTCCAAAGTTAAAACTGGCGGAAGGATTCTGAATGAGGTTTGCTTGAATAAAAAATGCCATGGGATCGGTTGCAACCTAAACATGTAGGGCGACCCTTGAGGTCCCCCATCTTACCAACCTTTTTGAGGCTTGGGGTGTAGGTCAGAGACAAGTTATTGCCGAGTCCGTCCAAGGTTGTGATTACTCCTATTTGGAAAAAGCTGATATCTCGAAAAAACAAAAAAATGAAGAAGGAAAGAAAAGTGAAATCAAAGCAAGTTGTATATAGTATTGTATAGAAGTAGTATAGTTGATTAGCAATCAAAATGAGAGAGAGGTCCTAACGTTACTTGAGTGCTATGATCATTAAAGAAATTTTTTGAAGCACCTCCTCCCTCAAGACGGAAGAGTAATCCTGGTCAGGACAAGGCGTTGGTATGTTCCTTCCGCTGACAATTCGAAGGCATGCGTGTTTAATTTGGGGGATATAGATACATTTCGGTGGTTAGGAATCGAGTCATTTTCATCATATGTATGAGTTTTTCTTCTACTAGTCTAAAGAATTTGGTGTCATGTACATAATAGTGTGGTTTGCTCATTGACTTGTATTGCTAGACACCATGGTAGAGTTGAGGTCCTAATTCATGTTTTTCCCTTCGACACATGTTGATTTCTTTGTAGAGTGCGATTAGTAGATTTGTTCAAGGACAAACAATGTTCAAGTGTGGGGGCGATTTGATAATACCTCTTATTGGATGATATTCAACCTTATCATGATATGTTTTTGACTCGGTTCGACCGATTATTGGATTCTTAGTTGTGATTGGTTGATTAAAATAAGGGGATTTGTGTTGTGTTGTCTCGAACGGACCGTTTCGCTCGAATGGACCGTTTCGCTCGAATAGACCATTTCGTTCGGTTCGACTCGTTCTATCATGTTTTACTGAGGTTCGAGGTATCCATTGAATACATGACATCAAGATGAATGAAACGAGACCAATCAGAGGTCAATCAGACAGCGGATGAGGGAGATACGAGAAAAAGAAGAAAAATCACCCGGTCTGGAAACAAGGCCAAACGTTGTGTGGGCATGCGGACAGGGGATATAAATCCCATTTTAGAGGAGAGAGGAAACATTTCATTTTCTTCACTTCTTACACTATACCAAAACCAAATTCCAAATTGGCCACTTCTGCTTCTCCCATTTGGAGTCCTTTGAAGAGGAATTAGAGTACTGAAGAACACAGATTGAAGGCTTGGATTGCTAAAGTTTGGAGCAAAGATTGTCCTCTCATCATATTCTTCATACTTGTATATGATGGTGATTGTATCTCTTTCTCTTATTTCTAGCCTCATGATGATTGGATGCTAGGATGATCACCTCATGATGAGGGGTTGGACATTTACGGATACTATTTATGATCATGAAGATACTTTGATTATGTAGCTTTTCTACCTAATTTGTGCTATGGCTTGAATTAGGTCAAATCAATACTCTGCTTTACATGACTTTGCATAGGACTGTGTTAGTTTTTAATCGATTATTGAAGTAAGGTGTGTGGACAAAGCCACACCCCAATTCAACATTTATTGCTAGGATTTCTTTAGGGACATTTCATCAAACACTGAGAGTACATTACGGAAATCAATCAAATCGTGACACTTGAGGGATTGGGATGATTAGGGTGTGAAATGATGACTAGCACCCTTTGCTATGTGTTTGTGATGTCGTTAAGGTTGTCTAAACATCTAGGAATTTCGTTAACACCTTGTGTTCATTGCTAGGTAGCTTGATCCCAAGTGAACTAATAATGGTAGGTCCATATGTAAGACTTTGATATAGATTCCTACAAGTGCCTAGAGGAGAATTAAATCATAAACGGTGCTCATTGTGTCCAACTCTACTTATGAATGGGATTTGAGCATCTCCATTACCCTAAGTCTAGCAACTCTTCTCTCATTGTTTGATCTTGATACTCTTTTGCCTCCTCGCTTTAGGTACTTGAATCATTTTGCATGCTTTCTAGTGAATGAATGGTAAATTAGTTAGTAACTTAGATAATTCCCCTTGTAACTCTTGTTAGCTTGAATAGTGAACTGAGTAATGGAGTATAAGTACCGTGAACAGAAACCGAGAACAATAACGACACTTGTTGGTTAGGATTTGGGTTTTATACCCTTTTTCTAGTTACCATTATGCAAAGCTGTGCATGTTCCTTGCACTTTGGTTCCTAGTTGCTTCCAGCAAATACCTGGAGGGTTATGATGAAGTTTTTTAAGTATCTTTATCTTGGCAACATCGAGATTGCAAATTATAATTGGGCGGCACACATGTCTAATAATCTGCTAAGAAGGCTAGAGGACTATTACATTATCGAAGAAGACTTTTACGGAATGTTCTAAAATAATATGTTATGTACTACTAACTTGCCAATGTATGGATGTTTGTATGTTATGTCTTGATTATGGGTGGATTGCATGGGTGTTATTGTCGTTGTTATATATGTATGTTATATCCTTATTTCTTTTGGTTTATGATAACATTTTTAAACGTCTCAAAAAACACCTAGCTATTTAGATAACATGGGTTGAATTTTCCTAGGGTCTCTTGATCGCGTTTACTCATAGTTATGGAAGAGTATCAATCAATTTAATTAAATTGTGTGGTGTAGGTTCCAAAATTTCTAAAACAAATAACTAATCTAAATTTGCAAATGACTGGGAAAGTAAAAGTTGTTTGGAAGACTGCACGATTGAGGGTTTTGACTAATGGGAGAAAACTACTTAAACTTCGAATCCACATACACTATCCAAATTCACAAATGACTAACAACTTCAACAATTTATGCAAAATGAGATAGATTCAGTTTACCATCATAGTTCTTCTCTGATAAAATTATGCCCTTTCGCATCTACTAATCTGCTACCTATCTAATATCCCAGTCCACTCTTTCGAGACAAAGAGCTGAAATCCGCTATGCGATCAAACAAACAAGAACTACTCACAAGACGAACTAGTTTATTCGCTCCCGAATGAGGGTTAACGCCTAACCTAGTTGTTTAATTTCAGGTTTTTAGAAATGCAAGCTCTTTCAAAGCAATCACAAATAAAACAAGATCCTATTCAAGTTGATTAGGCAAGAATAGAAACGAAATCGAAATAAAAACATAGACCAACATTCATCCAACTCGCATAAATCGTCAAAGTCCACAAATCATTTATTCAAAAGGAATTACCTAGGGTTCATCTAGTCTAAGCACGAGGAGTTTAGCTACTCATAATCTCGAATCCCAAATCAGATCAATAGAAGGAAGACATTGAAATTAGGGTTGCAAGATAAATCTCGAAAAAACCCAATTTCACCAAAGATATTCGAACAATGGGATTCTCCAATCTTGATTACATTATCCGATCCGATCTGATCTCCTTGAAGTATTGCCTTATTGTTGCTCTAAATATGAAATAGGATGGGATTCGCCAATCTGGAATTCGTCCTAGGAAGTGTGTCTTCTAATGAGGGAGGAAAGGCCTTTAAATAGGAACATAAATCCTTGTTGTCGTCGGCCATCAAACTATGCGCCTAAGGACTGTCACACTTAGGCGCATAGTGTGACAGTCCTTAGGCCCATTCTGTGCCAAAAGTCAGAGAATCCGTGCTCCAAAGCCGTCACACTATGCGCCGTAAGTATATGTCATTTTAGCTGCATAGTGTGATATAGGTCAGCTCTTGAAGTTTGCTTGATCCTCCGACTCGTCCTAGCCTGTCCATGCATGCTATATAACTTTCAAGTAATGTCTCGATGTCATCACCTGAAATTTATAAAACAAACACTCCAAAACAAAATCAAATGGACCCCAAACGGGTCTGAGACACTTAATCAAGATAGAAGGTAGAAATATACTAAACACCCTAAACCTTGACCTAAAGTTACACAAATATGCATGAAATGTCGAACGTCATCAAACAACCTCAAACTTAAGCTTTTCTTGGCCACAAGCAAAAAACTGATACAAGCTATGGAACACACCTACAAGTGAATCAAACTACTAACATGGCAAAGCAAATCCATATTCTTTAATGCACCCCCTGCATTTCTTAACATACAAGTGAATTTAAACAAAACCGAAATAGGAAATAAATGCCTCACATGAAGTTCTCCAACTTACCACACATCAACATGCATGTCATACCGTCCATCTAGACTTACTCTTAGAGGACAATGACTTACAAATGAAGCCAAGAATGAACTCACTAAAAGTGTTTAGGGACTAGTGTTTATGCACTCATTAATCAACTCTGAGGCGCGCTTCCAACACTTTCAACTTTTACCCATCACATCAAGGCAGTTCAAACACTAGTCCGTAGGTCTTTTATTCAGGGTTGTAATGTTGATAGGAAAGAGAAGAGAAGGTGAAATGAGTTCGGTAGTAGGTATACACAGTGGCGGGCAACTTGGTCTATTCTAATGTGGAGCTACGCTACTAAAACAATACAAATTATGCAAGGATTTAAAATTTCTTCAAGAGCTTCAAACTAGCTCGTCTATCTTTTATGCTAAGTACTACTTCGAGCTATTCAGCTCGTTTATTCTAACTAACTCGAGACCTTTTTATCTTCTTTTTTATTTTTCTCTTTTCCTATTTCTATTTTTTCCATTTTTGAAATAAGAAAACTATACAAAAATACTACTAAGGGAGACTTGAATATCCTGCATTTTCACAACTAAGCAACTTTATTGACTTTATCATTCTAGTGAATCAACATCGAGTGAATTCATTTTGGTATCATGCAAGTGTTGGATTAACAATGAAGACCACTGGAAAAAAAAATTTAAGAACAACTCTACAAATGTTGGAAACTTTTCCTATTTTACAAATGGATTTTAGGCCTCATGGGGATGCCAGATGGTAATTTGATAACATGCATGCCATATAATCCTCAAGTTGGAGAGTTTGTGCTACTATAAACTAATCAAAGTAACTCTAAAGAACTAATCATTAGACTTTGATCATTGGCCTATACTCCTATCAAATCTAGGTTCACAAAGCAAGGCAGTAATTCAAGTGCACAAATCATAGGGAAATTTCTTAAGCATGCCAAGTAACTGATTCAAAGATGGTTCCATTAAACTTGAGTTTATGACTCATATGCAAAGACAACTACCTGATACAATTAGCTAACACGAATCCTATCCAAACCCACCTCATACTTTGTTTGGACAGTGTCCTCACTGAACGAAATGGAAGAGTTGCATAGGAATACCGGGAAGCTATGAGGAACCAAGAAGCAAGATACATCCATGAAGCTCAAACTCGACGATGACACTAACTCTTGAAAAAGACTCAAACAAAAACTACCAAAAATAAAAGTAGAAAGGGACAAGGACAAGTGTCCAAGTAGAACGATGATACATGGATCACTGCTCGAGCGGAGGCTTGTATGAAATAGGTGATGAAACCAATTCAGAACATGTATCTAAGGCATTCCAGCGTCAAGAGTTTCCTAATGATGATGATGGATTTAACCAATCTCTCTCATGATTCGGTGTGGAGGCAGAATTTGATCGAGGCATTCTACCCTTTGTAACATTTGGTTGTTCAATTTAATGCATATATTTTATTTATAGTCATTAGCCTCTGATTATATTATATGAATTCAGTCATGGCAGATGCTATGGGAGGTACTAGCGCTGGAGGGCATGGAGGTGTGATGATGATGATTAGCGGCGTGATCAGAGAAGGAGGCTTCAGAGTGGTATGTGTGTTGCCTGTACGGTATGTATAGTTTCTCTCTAAACTATTTATCATGTATGTATTATGTATACGTGTGTGTTTGTAAAATGTATCATGTATTGGTTCAACAGATAAAAATGGTAATCGGTCTGGGGAAAAGCTGACGGTTAGAGAGTGGAGCAACATTGGGCAGGATGGGAGGAAGATTTTTATCGAGTTGGATGCCGGTCGAGTGCCTTACAAATGATCAGGCCAGTACCTACGACGGATGCTTGGAAAGATCATCAAATTGGAACACTTCCCACTTGGCCATATGATTGGCGATATATGAGTGACTTGGACAAGACCAATTGTTGGAATAAACTCATATAGGTAAATATTAGAGTATTTTCTATCTCTTATTTAGAAGATTAGAGTATTTTATATCTTTTATCCATGGTTTGTTAAATGAATCTATATCAATGTAGCCTTAGCTTTGTTGGAGGCCTGAGGATGACAAAGATATATGAAAATATATCTTCTAAGATCTAGGGAAGAAGTGGAGAGACCATCAAGGGGCAGTTTGGAAGAAAGTCCATGACCCAAAAAACCTTCAGAGTGTAGCTGAGTATGCAGCAGCAAAGCCTAATCCCGACTATGAATTTCACGATTAGGAGAGGTTTGTGAAGTACAAGACAGGTACGAAAGGAGTTAGGAGACCGACAATTAATAAGGACAACAGAAAGAAACAATCGATCTATCATACAACCGAGTCGAAACCATTCAACATAACGCAACAACAACTGGTATGAATAACGCAACAACACACTTTTTTATGCATGCAGAATCAGGTGGGAAGGAATATCAATTATTCAACCATTGATAATTCAAAGATTGGTCTGAATGATGTTGTGGGGAGATACTATGAAGGAAAAGAGAAGTCGGGAAGAGTGTATCATATGGGATTTGCCAAGAAGCCTTCGGTGGTAAGTTTACTAAAATCATCTATGTTTGTAGTTAGAAGAAAATATAATCTAGTCGACTTGACATGGGTGTAGTGAATTTGTTAGTGAACATGTTATGTGATTGTTAGCTTGTGAATTTGGTGTGGAATTCATTTGCTAATTTTGCAGTTGGGAGAGTATGTGTTAGTAGTATATACAAATATGTCATGTATGATTTTCTGTAAACTTAACAATCTTGTGTTTATTTTTAAGGTGTTTGGTTCAAGTTAGAGCAAACCACAAATTCCTTTCCCTCCTAGATTTCAAGTCGAGGACCCGGTCATGCAATAGTTTACAAAACTTATGCTTGCGGAGTTTGAAAAGCAAAATGGTACTCTCTCCCCCGAGTTGCAGGCGATGGCTCGAGTCTTGGAAGGTTCTACACCAGGCTCATCTGGAGCTTCCGGATCATCAGGAGCTTCCAAAGGAAAGAGACATGCCGATAGTAGCCAACTCAGTCCGAGGAGGAGGAGGAGGATAATGAAGACGAGTAGGTCGCCAGTAGGTTGTAGGTTATGTTATTAGTATATTATTGTCTTTCTGAATGATGTAGTAAGAATATTTAACTATTGAATGATGTAGTAACGATAAAATTTGAATTATATAAAACTACGTTGATTGTGTATTGGTACTAGAATTCCGATTGTTCAAATTTTGATTTGGAAAATGCAAAACTGCATTTTGGAAACTGGATTACTACTGCTTGAAATTCTGGTATGTAATTTAACAGTGGTTATAATTCGTTGTTAATCCTAACAGTGGATATAGTCCACTGTTAGATTTAGCAGCTGATGCGTAAACATCGTTAGGTATCCTCCCATTACTTAACCTAAATCGGCTGATTCTTATAGTGTGGATGAGAGCAACTATTTTAAGAGGCAATAGCGTTTTGTGCTCTAAGAATCAATTGAAGTTCCCAACATGGATGATATATATGTTAGCCGTGGGAAGTCAAAGCGGATAGGTGAATGGGTGACATGCTTACATCGCTTTCAGGTTGAGGTATGTTACTCTGTCATCGACATTTAGTTGCAAGAGATTAATAACCTTTTTGATGAGGTCAATTGTCAGTAGTTATTATGTGTGGCTTGCTTAAATCCACAACATTCATTTACCGTTTTTGACAAGGAGAAACTTATGAGATTCTCTCTAATGAGTTCCTTCTACCCTAATGAGTTCCTTCCAAATCTCATGAAATTTCTAAGTCATCAGTTGGATTCATATATTTGTGATCTACCACTCGATAATAGATTTGGAGAATTGAAAGGGATTGATGAGTTAGAAAAAAATGTTGGAAACAAATAAGCATAGCTTATATCCATATGTTTATTTGCTTACGAAGTTCACCATTATTCTGCCTATTGCAACAACAATTGTGAAGAGATCATTCTCAACAATGAAATATATCAAAAACGATCTTTAGATTCGAATGAATAATGAATGGTTAAACAATACAATGATAATCTATATAAAAGAAAATCCGTTTGCTAGTTAAGACACGTACATAACCGTTATAAAAAGAACATTGAGCATGATTTATGTCAAAATAAAACTAACAACAAAAATTGGGCAAACAATTGAAACTAAAAAATGAAGAGAAAATAAAGAGAAATAATGAAACATTATCCCACACCACCACTACAGATCCCAGTCAGCGAAACCGGAAATCTACTCATAGCTCCTCTCCCCGCAGCAGATGAGGATCCACCGCCAACGACCACTTCAGCCGGTGGCAGAACCCTTCCGTCCGCAAACAGAGGGCGTCCCCCGGTTCCTCCTTCAGTCTCTGCAGCAGCTGCATCTTCATCGCCGTCAAAGAAGGCCGCGTCGCCGTACCTCCTTTCCACCTCCAGAAACTCCCCAAGAGAAGCCGGACTGGCCTCAGCGTCCCTGCAGAGACTCCACCACTTCCTCCGCCTCTCAGCAAACGCCGTTGTCTGGTGGAATTTCTTCTTGATTCGCATAACCCTCCTCTGGTTTCTTGAATTATTGAAATTGAGATCCAAGGCGGCTGGTGCAGATTGGTCTACGGAGACAGCGGCGGCTGGGAATGTTACGCCCATCAGAGTACCTAATGTGGTGCTCCGATCGTGGAAGAAAGAGCCTGTTGACTTGAAAGGGGAAAGAAAATACAGGGGGTTGTTGCTTGTTTTAATTCATAGTAATGGAGTTTTGGGTGTAATTTGGATATTTGGGTGAAGCGAGAGAGAGAAAGAGAAGATGAAGTACCTCGGTGTCGAGATCGGAGGAGGAAACGGAAGAGCTGGTGGGAGACGGTGTCGGAAGTGGAACCATAATTGAATTGATACGGTTTCTCTCTGCTTTTCCAGAGAGCGGAAACTGAACTATTTATGATTTCTAAAGGGAAAGGTAAAGCATAAAGTGAGTGTGTGCGTGTGTGAATTGATTGCTCAACACTCAGCAGCATACAACTCCACTTATGCGTCTTGGCCAAATAAAAAGGGAAATTGAAACTACTGCTTAATATCCACTCGGGTCTTATGATATTTGTCCCTTTATCTTCATGTAATTGTTAATTATGGACAAAAATTCCTAAAATATCATCAATTTTTTGATAATTTTAAGAATAAACCTCATGTATAATCTTTTTTTATAGCACCAAGTACTTACCTTTTAAATTAAAGTAATACGGTGTTAGTTTTCGACCATCCCTATTAGATTGAGTTGATAACCCATCCTACGTGGTTTATAAGTTGCCACATCGCATATCACGTCAATATTTCGTGTAAAATAGTAAAATATAATAATTACCAAAAAAATTTAAATACAATCTCTTCCTTCTTCCTCCTCCTGAGTTCCTCGGCCTCATCTCCAGCGACCCGCCGGCCTTCTCGAGGAGTCCGTTTTCAGATTCGACCTCATCATTGTTGTCATCAACATTGGAATCTCCCCTGACCACCCTAACTTCCACGACCGTGGAAAGGATCTTGCTCTCCCACTCCCGATTTCCCTCCTTCCGGCAACCGAAAGCTCGTCGGCGACAGATTCTTCTCCGTCGGATACAAGACATCCGAGTTCCGTTCCCCTCGCAATATCGACCGTCGCAACACCCAGACTACCTCAACGCCATCGCGATTTCTCTCCGCGTCCGCTGAGTTGGGTTGCCGTACTACCTCGACGCCAGAACCCTAGATCGAGATTTCCTCACGATCCTCACCTTCGTGGACGAATTGGCCAACTGGGTTGCGGAGGAACATGATCATCCGGTTGATTTCAAGAGACAGAGCACGAGACAAAGAGTGGGATTGGCCTATGAAGCTAAGGAAGAACTTTTGGAGTTGAGGAGGTCCAGCAATGTGTGGGTGAGGTATTCTTAGACGGATTTCTTATCCCAGAGCATGGTTTTTGTTTGCTTGTGTGAATTTGATTTCGGAAAGAGGTAGTAAGGGAAGAATATGACTTACTCTAGAGAAGCGTCGGACGGCGGGGGAGTGAAGGTTGGAGGCGGCCAAGGGTAGGTGGCTGGAGAGGGGACTTATTTTTAATAGGGGATTTATATTCTAATTAAATGGAAATTAAAATTCATTTAAAATAAAACATCATGGAAAATCCACATGTATTCCTTATACCGTCCAACTAGACATTTTAAACGACTAAACTA
Source organism: Linum usitatissimum (assembly GCA_030674075.2). Classification (NCBI taxonomy): domain Eukaryota; kingdom Viridiplantae; phylum Streptophyta; class Magnoliopsida; order Malpighiales; family Linaceae; genus Linum; species Linum usitatissimum. The sequence goes on along the minus strand of JAUJYP020000273.1, from coordinate 170,216 downwards.
ACACCGTCATGCCATATAAGATTATTTAATATTGAAATATAATCATGTGTTATTTTAATTTAAAAAGTCAGTAGTAGATGCTATGAAAAAAAAATCATAAGTAATGTTTATTCTTAGAATTAGTGAAAAGTTAATGATATATTGGCGATTTTTGTCATTATATCTGAAGGAGAATAGATGAGTAAAATGACAAAAATACTCCAAGTTAAAGAGCTCTTTCATCCACCAGATGCAGCAATTAATTGGACGGTAGAGATGTATCCTTGCCGATAGCAAATACTTATAAATCTTTTGTCGCTGACCGATACTCGTCATTATATATGGTTAGAATAAACGGATAGGTGATGTCGTTTAAGCCTTTAAAAAATACTACATAGATATATATTTTATAACATTAGAACATAAAAAAAAGCTCGAGGCTTTTCGCGATTTAATAACACAAATTGTTAGAGTTGTCGAACTGACGGTTTGGGCGGGCCACTGGTCAGTTAGTCGGGTTACGGGTTAGTTAGGCTACGGGTTATTCGGGTTACGGATTAGACAGGTCACAGGTTCGCAGGCCACAAGTTTTTTCGGGCCACCGGTTTGTCGGATCACGGGTAGTCGAGTTGCGGGTTAATCGGATTATGGGTTCACCGGATCAAGGGTTCACCGGATCATGGGTTCATCGGGTCTCGGGCCGGACGGATCACGGGTTGGCTCGGGTTGCCCATCCGGCCATCAGTTTACAATTAATTTACAAAATATAATATATAAATTTTATTTAGATAATAAAAAATAGAATTTAGATTCAATAATCATTTTCATATTTTGTTTTATTTAAATTTAACAAAATTGAGATTACAATTTGAATTTTAAAATAGTAATAGAATTGTAAAAACTAGATTACAATTTGAATTTTAAAATAGTAATAAAATTGTAGAAACTAGATTACAAATTGAAATTTTAATTTTAGGATTACGAAATCAATGATGAAAAAGGTAAAACAAATCCTCCAAAGATTGGCAGTCATTTTATCATTAAGATTTTTCATTCTTATTCATATCCTTTGGGTAAATAGAACTTCTTCAATGAACTTCTAAAAAATTTCCAATTTGATGGGCTATTAAAAAAAATCAATTCATAATTTATCATTATTATTTATTGTTTCTTTTCTTTTCAAATTATTTTTGGAAGTTAACAAAACTTGGTTATCTCCTACTATTTATTTTGTTAATGCTAATAACTATACAATAAACAAAATATGATATTGAATTCAACTACCCAACTTCAGAGGGGCAGTACCTCAATTTAGTTCTTAGTCTATATCATCAATATTGAATGCGTTGTATGTTAGCTAATTGATATTATCCACTTCTTTTAGAGAAATATGATTCTAAATTTGCAAGTGAGCATTGAGCAATAGAATCATATTGTATTGAATACAAAAAGTTTGCTTTTATGAATATTTATTTAAAATGAACTAATTATTTTTGAAGAAATTGTCATCAAAGTAATTTGAGATTATGGAATAATTATCTATTAAAACTTATGATTAACTGTATTTGGGAGAAAACTTCCTACTGTGTTGTATGATATGACGGGTTAAACGGGCGGGCTAGGCGGGTCACGGGTTAGTCGGGTTCCGGGCTGTCGGGTTACGGGTTAATCGGATTATAAGTTAATCGGGTCACGGGTTAATCGGTCATGGGTTAATCAGATTACAGGTTAATCGGATCACAGGTTCATCGGTTCACGAGTTAATTGGATCACGGACTGCGCGGGTTTTGGATTGTTGACTTTTTAGTCAAACAAGTTACGAATAGGGTTGAACTCGGTGGATTGGATGGGCTTGTCGGGGCGGGTCAGTTTTTGCCAGCTCTATTACTGGCGGAATCTTCATCTCAATGTGCTGCTACAGCGTCCTCAAGACTACCCCCGACTTGTATTAGAAGCTTTGGTCACCTGGAAGAGTTGTTAAGCATCCGCTAGCTTCTTCACGATGTACATACATAAATAGAAGGTGTGTTGTATGATTTGTACTAACTTTCACCCACATGATAGAAGGTGTGTTGTATGATTTGGAACAAATGGTTGCTGCTTCCTGTCTGTGTATTAGGAACATCTAACTCAAAATTTTCAGTCGATTTGATTATTGAATTTCCTTGAGCTGATTCTCTCACATTTTCTATCGTCAGCTGCAAATAGCCTCTACCGCAAGTATCTTCATTACATCATGGCATGCATCTCCACCAAACATCTCCGGTGCTACTGTGACTGAGCACCAATTCTGTCCAACACAAAGCTGCAAACAACCAAGAAGCCGACATTGTGAATCAATCTACATGCGTGACTGATCTAAATGAGCAAGAGCTCGATAAAGAAAAATATATACCCTATTGAAGGTATCGTATGAGTGCAAGGCATGACAGCTCCCCTGTTGGTAATTCCCACATGTCCTTTTTGGTGTTCCAATACTTGCAAACTTAATGGATGACATTTTCTGGCCAGGGCCACAAGACAAGTATAGGGTTCACAAGAAAAACATGATTTGATTCATAAATTTCTCTTAAGGATCTGACCTTTAATGGAGGTGAGTCTGAATCTGTCACGACGTCTCTAAAGTTGTCTCTCATTGGACTCTTTGTTGGACTTCTTCCTTGGCTTGGACTTTGATCCGACTCGTTTGGTGTTGTTGGTGTAGTTGTTGGAGTAACTCATTTGTTGATGGAGGTTGAGTATCCTGAGTTTCCCAGCTCCACTCGGCCATTTCGTCGAAGATAACGTCTCGTGAAATCACCACCTCGTTCTTCAATGGATTGTAGAGCCTATAACCTTTGGATTCATCACTATATCCGATGAAGATGAGCTTCTCTCCCTTCTGGTCGAACTTGTCTCGATTTGGGGTAGAGATGTGTGCATATGCTATGCATCCAAATACTTGAAGGTGATCCACTTGCGGCCTTTTGTGGTGCCATACTTGAAAAGGTGTTTTTGTTCATCACTGCTTTGGTTGGTGATCTTTTGAGGATGTAGATTGTTATATTGACCGCTTCTGCCCATAGTTTATTGGGAATTTGCTTAGCAGTCATCATGCTTCTTGACATCTCCACAATTGTACGGTTCTTTCGTTTTGCTACGCCATTTTGTTGTGGTGTGTATCGCACTGTCAACTGCCTCTTGATTCCGTTGGTGCGACAGTACTCCATGAAAGGTTTGTAGATGAACTCTCCACCACGATCTGTTCGGAGAGTTTTAATTTCATGCCCGCTTTCCTTCTCAGCTGCTGCTTTGAATTGAAGGAACTTGGAGAAAGCTTCTGACTTTTGCTCAAGAAAGAATACCCACATCATTCTAGTATAATCATCCACAAATAGTAGAAAATATCTCTTACAACCTATAGATGTTGTTCTAGTTGGTCCGCAAATATCAATGTGTAGCAACTCTAATGGTGCTTTTGCTCTCCAAGTAGTTTTTGGAAATGGCAAGCGATGCATTTTGCCATATATACATCCTTCACAGACCTTGTCTTCTCTGTTGATTTGGGGAAGACCAACCACCATATTTTTATGCTTCAACAGTTTGAGGCCTTTGAAGTTTAGGTGTCCATATCGGAGATGCCATAGGAAAGATTCATCCATGCTTTGGCTCTTCATTGCTAATTCTTCATTCCTCGACATTGTGAGAGGAAACATCCTGTTGGAAGTCATCAGAATTTTCGCCACGTTCGAGTTGTTGGATTTGTTGATAATCTCACATTCTCCATTATCAAATAATAATTTGTAATTTTTAAGCATTAGTTGTCCAACACTTAGAAGATTTTGAGCTAATTCAGGAACGTACAAAACTTCTTGGATTAGAGTTTTGTTACCTCCCTTTCCTTGTATGATGATTGTACCCTTTCCTTCAACTTCTAGCTTTTTACCGTCTCCAATCTTCACGTGGGACTTATATGTATCATCCATCTCGGTGAAGGACTCTTGATCTCCAGTCATGTGATTACTACAACCGCTGTTCACCAACCATGGAAGTTGAGATTTCTGCTCGGCTTTGAAGCAAGTGTATGCGACCAGTTTTTCTTCGTCCTTTTGTGCGAATCTTGATTCGCCTTCTTCTTTCTTGTTTTTGAACCAACAATCTCTTTGAGAGTGATTTTGAATTTTTCACTTGGTGCACCTGAACTTGCATTCTTTGGTAGCATGGTTAGATTTTTTTCAAATTTCGCATCCGTCGTTAGAGTTGTTTGGTTTCTCCTGATTCTAGCTCTAGTTGCTGCTTTTCTTGAAATTCGGTTTTTCTCCTTTCTTTTGGAAGTTGCCCCCTCTACGGTTCTACTCTCCTTTGATGTCGACATTGGATTGAAAAGCTTGTTCGAGTTGTTGGTTAGTAAACCGACTCAATCTCTGCTCGTGAGCTACAAGTGATCCCATAAGCTCCGTCATGGGTAATTTTCCAAGATCTTTGGTTTCTTCTATGACAGTGACGACGTGCTCGAACTTCGGCGTTAGACTGTGGAGGATCCTCTCCATGATCTTCTTCTCGTTGATAGTCTCTCCAGTGACTTTGATCTGGTTCACTATCTCTGCAACACGAGAATGAAAGTCTTTGATGCTTTCGCCTTCTTTCATCGCCAGGTTGTCAAATTGATGCCATAGATTTTGGCGTTTTATGGAGATTTCCTTCTCGGAACCTTGAAGTTCTTTCTTCAGGACTTCCCAAGCTTCCTTGGTTGATTTGATGCCAAAAATTCTTGGAAATATTGTTTTGCTCACAGCTTGCTGAATTATCCTCAATACGCTGGCGTTTCTTTTGACATTCTCCTTATGTTCCTTCATCTTCGTTCCGCTTGTTTTGGGATCGTCATCTTTTGCTGATTCCGCCTTTTTCCAGTTAATGTGGAATCGTTCTCTTGTGGTGATTGTTCGATGCCTTCTTGAACAATATCCCACAAGTCTTGCGAAATGAAGATAGTCTCCATTTGTGCTTTCCAGTATTCGTACAATTCTCCATCAAAAATTGGGATTTGATTTGGAGAGTTTGCGAACATGAAACTTGACGATGGTGCTGCCATAGGATCTTGAGGGGATTCTCTTGGTAGAGACTTTGAGAGGGTTTTGTAAAGGTAGGTTATAATATGGTTATCAAAGTAGTAAAGCGTAACTTTTCTGATGTGGAAGATCAGTTATTAAAACCGCAACCACAGAGCATACTCAGCGTAACTTTAGCTCTGATACCAAATTTGTTGGGGCACTAGCGGAAATGTAGCGGAATTTAGGATCGAAAAGATAGTATTTTGATAACTCACTCAATTGATCACTCAAATTTTAGATATTACAATTTGGTCACTTGGACCTTTACTCTCACCACTCACAATGCCTCTCTACTTCTTCTTTCTTATTTCTTCAACTCATACTTGCCTAAAGTGAGGCTTCATATTTATAGGCTAATACAACCTCCTTAGGAAGATACTAGCACACTTGGTAGGTTTAGTGTGTGGCTAGAATTAGTTTAGTTATTAAAACATATTAATTAGTTTAGTTGAGTAGTTGATATATTTTTAGGGAGATTTCTAGAGTAGGAAATCTCTAGATTGTTAAAGGTAATTGCATATTGCAAATTACCTTTATTCAACAGCTTTAACCATGATCAAGCGACATGATACCTGATGAACCAATCATATATCAGGCCTCTAGAATCCAACAAAAGAAGAAAAACCAAGTATCACTTACCATCTCTGTGATGCTTCTCCATAATTTCTCAAGCATTTCTTCTCACTATATGTACCAGCATAACTGCATTCATCACAGCTCCCAACTGCCTTGTATGCAGGCCAGTAGCGTCCAACACTCTGTCCGTTTATCCATACTTGACCTTTGCCCATGCTTCCCATGTATAAAGCCAATGGAGAGTTCCCAGCAGGAGCACTGAATGTGGTCTAGACACACTGAAACATTATCGACTATATATATATTGATCCCTGAAAAGCATGAAAAGACATTTGATTGCTTACTTTGTACCACATTAGAGGTTGCCTTTCGGACACTACAGATCCTTCTGCCCATTCAACTAACGAAACTACCACTCAGTGAATGAAGACTCATATCTTCTCCCTTGAGACAAATCTAGTTGACATCATGAAAAACAAAACATATCATTCCAGGTATAAGGTTCCTGAGGGGATGGGAGAGATGGTGAGGTAGAAATGAATGGAACACAAACCTTTTATGGCCACTTCTGCCATGACAAGTCCCACCTGCCATAATCGAGGCCATTCAATGTCACTAGCCCAAGAATCCCAGCATTCCAAGTCTCGAATTGCGGACCAACATTCTGCAATCAAGGAATGATAATGTTAAGATAACAGATGCTCTATAGTCTTGTTCATCAAGGAAAATATTTGTGTTTGTATTATTGCTTAATGTGGCAGGTGGCATGTTGGATGGAATTCAGATACCAATGGGGAAGTTTGCTCCCCAAAATCACTTAGCCTGCCAAACCAAACCTATATATTTGTGAATCACTAGCCCAAATGACGAGAGAAAAGAAAGACGTACTGGAAGGCCAACAGCAATAATCAGAAGGACAATCTTGTTGATACTAGCCCTTAAGTTCACACCCTCACTGAATGTCAGTTTTGGAAATTCTAGGCTTCCATAAGCAGTTCCTTCATAGTACAACCCAAAAAAATTTAAATTACTGATTGGCCTTTATGAAGAATAAGTCACACACCTAATAGTTGACCATTGACAACAACATGCAAAGCATGTCCAGCTGATAACACATTCAGAACTGGATACTTTCCATAATAGAGAAAGCATTTCCCTGTTGAAGTAAATGAAGCTGTGTGTTTTGTTGTATTGTTTAAGTTTATCGTTCTTGCTACTTTAGTCTTGTACTTTTATTTGTTTGCAATTTGGTCTTTTGTCAGTCTGTTAGTCGTGGGATGTTTCTGTGGCTTGCTGTTGAGATCATGGCTGATCTTCAGCCTTATATAATAGATTCTCTGCAACGATTTCCGTTGTCAGTTTGCTATATACTGTGTTTACATTCCCCAAGGCCTATGTTAACACTAGAGATCAGAGAAGAAAGCATGAATCAGAATTTTGAGTAGAAGGTTACGGGTTACCATACCCATAAGGTGGAAAGAATCAATCTTTTTTAAAATATGCATTACTTACTCTGTCATGTATCACAAATAGTCTGTAGCATCTCTAGTTGTATTTATCTGTTCCAGAGAATCCAACCATATTAAAACTCTTATGACCCTCTGCTGATGGCTCCTCATTATATGCTTGCCAAGAGAATCCACCATGTGTTGGAACAAGAGTCGTCTTCATCCTTGATGTTTGAGCGCCAACCTACGTAATTAAATGTTATTCTAAAGTTAAAAGCAAAGATCAAAGGGAAAATATTTTTCTTTTTGAAAGACGATAAGAACAGATAAACACAACAACCAGGGAAAACTCTGTTCTAAACAACTATGACGTTGAATACTATCAAAGTTAAGATAACACGGTAGAGTTTAGAATTTCTTTTACGTTTGTCATATGAATATCCGAGTTACAAAAGAAATACATATAGGCTAAATTGAAAAGTTTTACCTTAACTGAAATATACCATAAATCTAATCTTTCTATATTAGGATAGGAATATATCTATTAGCGGTCAACAGCTAATACATGCTATTAGCTAGTATCTTTCAACACTACCCCTCAAACTTGGTGTAGATATTGATCAACCCAAGTTTGCTCACAAGGGCTTCAAACATATCTTTTGATATGCATTTGTTAACACATCTACGGTTTGCAGCTTCGAAGAGATATATTCCATTTGAATAATCCCAGTATTGACAGAGTCAGTGATAAAATGACGGTCCACCTCCACATGTTTAGTTCTATCATGGTGAACTGGATTCCTGACAATACTATTGACAGCTTGACTATCACAAAGAAACTTCATAGTGAGGGATCTTTAACTCCTCTAGTACCCGTTTTAACCAGATACTTTCACAAATTCCTAGAGCCAAGGCTCTATATTCTGCCTCTACACTGCTCCGAGCTACAACCCCTTGTTTCTTGCTTTGCCAAGTAAATAGATTGCCCCAAACATAGCTGCAGTAGTCAGTAGTAGATCTTCTCTCAATGAACTCACCGGCCTAACTAGCGCTAGTGTATGCTGTTACCCCTCTTTGATTAGTTTCTTTGAAGTGTATCCCCTTCCCCGGATCACCTTTAAGATATCTTCGGATCCTGATCACCAACGACATATGCTCTTCATTTGGATGCTGCATATGTTAACTAACGATCCCAACCGCAAAACTAATGTCAGGACGAGTGTGAGCAAGGTAAATGAGCTTACCGACCAGGCGTTGGTAACTGCTCTTTTCCACCAACGACATGTCTTGACTCCTACTAAGCACCTTGTTCTGCTCCATCGGTGTATCAATTGGTTTACAACGGAGCATTCCCATTTCCTTGAGAAGATCCAAAACATACTTCCATTGTGAAATCACAATCCCTCTTTGAGATCTTGAAACCTCCATTCCTAGGAAGTACTTTAGGTGTCTGAGGTCTTTTATCTTGAACTCCTCAGCAAGTTGAGTTTTCAGCCTAGAAATCTCTTATGTATCATCTCCAGTAATAATAATATCAACCACGTACACTATCAAGATAGATAGCTTTCCATTAGATGAGTGCTTGACAAACAAAGTGTGGTCTGACTGACACTGGAATAGGATCTTTAAGTTCCTCAACGGTTACCTCATGATCTTCATTAGAGTCTTCTTCCAAATCTTCCATTGCTTCAAATATTTCTGGTTCAGTCACAGTGGTTTTCCTCCTTTGGTATACCACTAAAGGTTTCTCTTGAGGTTGAGACTCTCCCTGACTCGGTGACATGGACGAATCAGGGTCGATATCCAATGTAATGAGATGCACAAGTAGATGACCAGCCTGTTTTGGAATATCTGGATGATCATCAGGTGTAGTGAGACTCTCCCCCAGAGACACATCAGTTGTAAAGAAGGGTTGTGACTCAAAGAACATGACATCATGAGTTGTATGCACCCGTCTAGTATGAGGAACAAAAACTTTGTAGCCTTTCTGAGTTGACGAGTAACTAATAAATACCCCTTTTAGAGAATACGGGTCCTATTTAGACCGGTTAGGAGCAGAGTTGTGAATGAAAATAGTACAACCAAACACCTTGGGAGGGAGATATGAGGACTAACCTCTTATGCGGGGATAGAACTCCATAAGAACAGCTCAGGGGTTTTGAAACTGCAACACCTTGCTGGGCATCTGGTTAATGAGGTAGGTGGCAGTGAGTGCAGCTTCGCCCCATAAATGTTTAGGAACCTGATAACTAAACATTAGTGATCTAGCCACATTAAGAAAATGTCTATTCTTACATTCGGAAATGCCATTTTGTTGAGGTGTGTCCACGCAAGAGCTAGTATGGATGATTCCATAAGCCCCTAGAAAGGAGCCAAGAGTCTGATTGAAATAATCATGGGCTTTGTCAGTCTTTCAAACATGGATTTTGTGTGAAACTGAGTAGCAACCATGGTGTGGAAATTTTGGAAAATAGCAGTCCATGTTAAATGAGTATGAACATCAATGAAGGTGATGAACCACCTAGAACCATTGATGTTTCGAACCACCTAGTCCATGTTTGGACCCCAAATGTCACTATGCAGAATACTGAATGGTTGGGTGGGCTGATAATCAATTCTCAGATAAACAGATCTAGTATGCTTAGCAAGTTGACACACTTCACATTCAAAATCCTTTGATTTTTTAATCCAAAATAATGAGGGAAATAACTTCTCAAGATAAGAAAAACTAGGGTGCCCAAGTCTACAATACCACAAACAGGTTTTGTAGAATTATAATAGGATTTGTATTAGAGTTTTAGTATTATTAAGTTAGTTTTCCTCTATAGTTTTTCCTTTCCTAGTGGAGATAGTATTATAATCCTAGTCCTAGTAGAACTCTAACTTGTAGACTTGTAGCTCAAGCCACCTCTTCTATATAAGAGAAGCATGTACATACAGATTATCATTAAGTTATCATTTATTCACAAATCTACATAGTATCAGAGCCTAATTCAACAAAATTCTAATTTCGTGTCTCTCGTTTTCCTTTCGTCTTAAGGAAAACCCTCAGAAGATCACATGAAAACTTTTTCCAGTTTTCTCTCAATCTCATCAATGGTGAATGACGATCTCTCTAGTCATTCCATCAAGTTTGAGATACCATCATCAAACTCCTCTGGTGTTCCAGAAACTCATCAACACCAAAACAATAACTCCAGCCCTCCTCCTGTGCCTGCAACAAACATGGTCATCAGAAGCATCACCAATCACCGCCTCGATGGTGATAATTACCTCCAGTAGTCCTCCTCTGTCCTTAAATTCATCTCCGACAAAGGAAAGAAGCGCTACATCTCTAGAAAAAGCAAGATGAAACAAATCTCTATTTACCAACAGGGAAATTGAGGATAACATGGTGCAATCATGGCTTCTCAACTCTATGACACCCTCGATTGGTGAAAAAATCCTCCTTCACAAAATAGCCTACGGAATTTGGGACAGTGCTCATCACACCTATTCAAATCAATCGAATACATGTCAGTTTTTCGACATTGAGATGCGTCTCCATGACCTAAAACAAGGAGACATGACGGTCACTCAATACTATGATGAGTTGAGTAAATTCTGGATGCAACGGGATCTATATGATGTGCATCCTTGGTCTGCACTGCTGATGCTGCCCTTTACCAGAAGATACTTGAATCCAAGAGAACCATTTACTTCATATTGGGCCTAAACAGCTCCCTTAGTACTTATCTCTCAACTCATGGTATCACTCACACTAGTTCCTCTCCCTACACCCCACAACAAAACGAAGTTCCCGAATGGAAAAATCGACACCTCCTTGAAGTAGATAGGGCATTGTTATATGCTTCCATCGCTCCCAAAAATTTATGCGGAGAAGCAGTGCTAATAGCTACATACCTCATCAACCAACTACCTATAGGCCTCTCAAATTTGACACACCTCGAAATGTCCTCCTGGTTACTTTCCCTCATAACCATGCCATCTCCTCCGACCTTCCACCAAAAATCTTTGGCTGCACAGCTTATATCCATGTAGCCCCTTCTCTTCGCTCTAAATTAGATCCTAGAGTGATTCCTTATGTGTTTATCGGGTACTCTTCAAATCAGAGTGGTTACAAGTACTACTCGCCCCTCCATCAATAAATATATCACTCCAAAGATGTCAAGTTTTTTAAATCTCAGCCCTACTAAAGAATTCTAGAATGAAAATGATTTCTGGTATGAATGTTTATTCCAGGTAAAGTACTAGGATTATATACAGGGTCTGCTCCCATTAGGGAGCAGATTACTCATGCGGTGAATCCCTGTAAATCAAGGATCACCTTACCTACTCACTCACCACATTAGGGCTAGATACATGTAGGTAGATATACTCTCATTTCAAGATAGCTAACTTACTCTAATCCTACAGCTAACAGATCCTACTCATGCACCATAATTCCATACTCCCCCTCAAGCTTGGCTGTAGATGTTATGAAGGCCAAGCTTGCCTTGTAAGTTGTCAAAGATATCTCTAGGTAGATCCTTGGTAAGAATATCAGTGATCTGTCGCTTAGAAGGAACATACACCATCTCAAATTCCTTGTTACTTACCTTCTCGGAAATGAAATGTCGATCCAGTTCAACATGTTTAGTTCGGTCATGATGAACTGGATTCTTTATGATGCTTAGAGCTGCTTGACTATCACACAATACCCTGACATAACTTTCACCATCCATCTTCAGTTCCTTTAAAATACGCTTCAGCTAAATACCTTTGCCCATGCCATCTACTAGCCCTGTATTTGGCTTCTACACTGCTCCTTGAGACAACTGCCTACTTTTTGCTCCGCTAGGTCACCAAATTTCCCCAAACATAGGTATAATATACCGAGGTTGATCGTCGATCAGTAAGATTTCCAGCCCAGCTGGCATCTGTGTAAATGGAGATTCTGTGTTCAGTGTGCTTTTGGAATAACATTCCAACACCTGGTGTGCCCTTTAGGTATCTCTGAATTCTCATTACACCTTCCATATGTTCTTCATTTGGATTATGCATATGCTGGCTCACAATGCTGACTGGGAAGGAAATATCCAGACGAGTATGAGCTAAGTATATCAACTTTCCTACTAGTTTCTGGTAACTCCCCCTCTCCACTGGTGCCACTTCCTAGTCATGGGTAAACTTCAAGTTATGTTCCATTGGTGTGCTAGCAGGCTTACACCCGATCATTCCAGTCTCTTTCAATAGGTCTAGAACATATTTTCGTTGAGACAGACTCAACCCTTTGCTCGATCGAGCCACTTCAATGCCCAGGAAATACCTCAAGTTCCTTAGGTCATTTATTTCAAACTCCAATGCCAGTCTGTGTTTGAGATTTCTGATCTCTTGTGCATCATCCCCTATAATGATTATATCATCAAAATATACGATGAGAATAGCCATTTTCCCCTGTTGATTCTGCTTCACAAACATGGTGTGGTCGGTCTGGCACTGATAATATCCATATCCTTTCACGGCTTGAGAAAAATGTTCAAACCAGGCCTGTGGTGACTACTTTAGACCGTATAACGCCTTCTTAAGCGTACACACCATTCCTGGTTCAGCAGTAACCCCTGTAGGGGCATTCATATAGACCTCTTCACTTAGGTCTCCGTTTAAGAAAGCATTTTTTACATCTAGTTGGTAGAGAGGCCAATCTAGATTTACTGCAATACTTAGGAGAACCCTCACAGTCTTTAGGTTGGCCACAGGAGCAAACGTCTCCTCGTTGTCCACTCCATAACACTGGTGAATCCCCAAGCTATAAGACGTGCCTTGAATCTTTCAACATTTTCTTCTGAAGTATACTTCATAGTAAATATCCACTTACAGTCAACTGTAGACTTCCCTACTGGTAACCTTACAATATCCCACGTCTGATTTTTTCGAAGTGCACTGATTTCTTCCAACATAGCTCTCCTCCCGTGGGGTATACTCATAGCCTCTTCAATGGAGTTTGGAATTCGTATGTTGTCAAGATTTCCCACAAATGCCCTGTACTTCTAACTTAGGTTTCTGTAGGAGACCCATCTTTCAATAGGATGATTTGTACATGCTCTGGTTCCTTTCCGTTGAGCAATTGGAAGATAGGTTGTGCCTTATGTATAAGTTTCCTTCGTTTTTTCACCACTTTCTACCACATCAACATTTTCAACCACTGGCTCCATTTGGTCTGGCTCACTCTCTTGGGAGGCAGAGTTCTCATCAGATTCCTGGCCATTTTGAGCAAGTGTGCTATCTGTAGTCTTCTTCCTATGGTGATAGACCAGAAGAGGAGGACTTTGGTCTAGTGCAGTGTGATCTTTAGAGGGTTATGAGACAACCGTAAAGGGCTCTAAGACAACCTCAAGCTCTAGGGTAATGATAATACCAATGGAGGATTCGACAGTAGCAGTCGGACTCTCCCCCTAAGGCTGATAGTGGGAGTAGAATGGTTGATGTTCGAAGAAGGTGACATTTTTGGAATGGTAGATTTTGTGAGTAGTGTGTGAATAACATTTGTAACCACTATGATGAGGAGAGTACCCAAGAAAGACACACTTAATTGCTCTAGGGTCTAGTTTGGTACGTAGGGATGAGTCTAAATGAACAAAGACTATGCATCCGAATACTCTAAGGGGAAGATCGGATGAGAGAGCATTACTGTGAAGAAGACCTTGAGTAGGACAGTGCGGGGAGTTTAAACTTCAGAGTTCGACTGGGGAGATGATTGATAAGGTAAGTAGCTGTGAGAACAACATCACCCCACAAGGACTTAGGAGCCTTTGCCGCAAACATCAAAGCTCTAGCAACCTCTAAGAGATGACGGTTTTTCCGCTCAGCAATTCCATATCGCAGAGGGGTATAAGGGCAAGAGCTACTGTGAGCGATTCCTTTGGCTGTGACGAAGGTGCCTAGGGATTGGTTACAATAATCCTTTGCATTGTCTGTGTAGAACACGAATAGGTGTTTGGATTTGAGTTGTGATTTGTTTGTGAAAGGTTTAAAAAATCTGGTTTGTTTCTGCCTTGGATTTCAAGAGACAGGTCCATGTCAGACGGGTGTGATCATCAATAAAGTTGATGAACCACCAAAATCCATTGAATATTTTAAGAGAGCATGGACCCCCAAACATCACTATGATAAGGGTGTGATGGTTTGTAAGGTATACTACGGTAGACAGTGTTTGTGTGTTTTGCAATTTGACAGACATCATAATAAAAGAACCTTGGATTTTTATTGATAAAAAGCTTGGGAAATAATTTTTTGAGATAGATAAAACTGGAATGACCTAACTGGTAATGCCACATCATGATGGGACACTCCAATTGACTCAACTTAGAACTTAAATGCACTAACTTGGAAACCTCTCCTTCTGGTCTTAAATCGTTTATTGTCTTTAGAAGGTACAAACCATCACACAGCTCAAACTTGCCAATCATCCTCTGAGATCCCACCTCCTGCAATGTGAATTGAGAAGGATCACATGTTAGTTGACATTGTAAATCCTTCATGATCTGACTAACAGAGATCAGGTGACAGTTTAGCTTTCGAACATAGAAGATAGGAAAAAAAGTTTTAGTAGGAGATAAATAAGCTGTCCCAATTCCTTCAACAAGAACAATAGTCCCATCAGCAATACGAACTCCTGCCTTTCTTACATGAGGCTAAATATTGTGAAGGAGATGTCTGGAGCCAGTCATGTGTTTAATGGCACCAGAATCTAGTATCCAGTTCTGTTTAACTGGTTTAAAGCAATAAGAGCAGTAAATTTTATACCTTGACTATCAAATAGACTTCTATGAGTATCAGAAGGAACTGCAGATGCCTTCTTGGCAGAGTATTGAGACATCATTTGCTGGAGAATATCTAGCTGCTCCCTGGTGAGCTGACCGAAATGAGCTGCCTGCTCAATTGCAACAGCATGTGCATGGGCCTCCCTCTCTGCCTTGGGCTTCCAATCGGTAGGTTTCCCATGCAGCTTCCAGCAAGTCTCCTTAGTAGGACTCATCTTATTGCAGTGATTACACTTGGGACGTGGCTTGCCAGACTTTATGTAACCATGTCCCTGTGAGTTTCCAGAATAGTGAGTCGTAAGAGAAAAGCCTTTAGGTGGAGTACCCTTTGAGTCAGGAATCATAAGCTTCCTCCTACCTCCTCCCACTTAACTTCAGCAAAGGCCTCTCGAACCGAAGGGAGTGGTAGATGTCCCATGATCCTGCCCCTGACTTCATCTAGGGCTTGGTTGAGGCCAAGGAGGAAACTGATGGGCCGTTTTGTTTGCCGGATCTTCCGGTAGAGTTCAGCGTCATCTGTGCATTTCCATAGGTTAACATCATACAGATCCTGATGCAGCCAATACTTACTCAGTTCATCATAGTATTGAGTGACATATTGATCTCCTTGTTAGAGATCATGAAGACGCATCTCCACCTCAAAGGATTCAGCATTGTTGGCCTGGTTTGAGTACGTATGTCGTGCTCCTTCCCAGATTTTGTGAGCTGTTTGGTGGAGAACGAACTTCTTCCCGATGGATGTGGTCATTGAATTTAGGAGCCAGGACTGGACCATGTTGTCCTCAATGTCCCAGTTGGAGAACTCTGGATCATCTTTTGCTGGCTGCTTAAATTTTCCAGTCAGATATCCTTTCTTCCCCTTGCCTGAGATAAACTTGAGGACGTATTAGGATCATCGGAGGTAGTTGTCTCCATTGAGACGATGATATGTGATGTAGCCTAGAACTGTATAACGATGGAATTGCTGGATTTTAGCGCTTTACAGAGGGATCTTTCGAAGTTACAGAAGGTGAGTGTGGCAGTGAGGTGCCGGTCCGAGGAGCTTGGTTGGGAAATGAAGGGGAATAACTACAAATTTATTTTTCAATACTTGCACTACTCTACTTTTTTCATGTAGTCCTTGTTCTTGCTGATTCAACCTCTTCGTTTCACGCCGTTCACCATCACCACCACTTAGTCCCCAAGTCCATTCCAACACCATAGCTAATTACTCACAGAGCCTATCGAGTCCGACTTTGTTCGATAATCCTCGCATCACTCCTTGGGGAAGACGATTGTGCACCGATCGAAGTCCAATTGTTACGAGGTCGATTTCGGCACGTAACAGAGTGGTATCAGAGTGGTTCGATCTGTCAGATATGAGCGACAAAAAACCTTGGGAAGAAGAGCAAGAACGTCATGCGAGGCTTCTTGCCACATTACAGACCCACATGACTAAACTAACGGCTTGAATGACAACCGTTTTCATGCAGCTTGAAGCATATGGCCGCTAGAACGCCGACAGTTTTGCTGGAATCAATGGTCGTCTTGACCAGATGGAGCGGTATCGGGAAAATCCTCCATCACCACCGCCTCCTCCATGTTGGCCTCTACATGACGCTTAGCGTCCACCAGTACCAAATTGAAGATTGACCTCCCAAAAATTGTTGGAAATGAAGATCCAACATCCTGGATATGTAGGGCAAATCAGTACTTCGAATTATACCGAACGACAGATGGGGATAAAGTACTGATAGCATCTATTTATTTGAAAGGAGACGCACAAATTTGGTTGCAGGTCATGAAGAAAGCGAATTGACAATTGACTTGGGAAGTCTTAGTTGACGGGGTGTATTCTAGATTCTGCCCGACTCAATTCCAGGATCCCTTTGTCGACTTGATTAAGCTCCAACGGACCAGTTTCGGTCTGCGATTATCAAACTCAGTTTGAAAAACTTCTGGTTTACGGCGGTCAACTTTCCAATGCTCAACAAGTTTCATGCTTCATTAGCAGATTGGAACCCCATATATGCATTGATGTTCAGACCAGGCATCCAACATCTCTTACGAAAGCAATCGGGTTGGCAAGACTATTTGAGGAGAAACTCAAGTTAGCGTATGAAACAGCTCATGTAGCTAGGCCGCCGATAAAAGAAGGTCGGCATACGGTCAACGTTAAGCAGCTCACACCGACTGAGATGAATGAGAGAAGAGATCGAGGGTTATGTTTCAATTGCGATAAGCAATTCGGGCTAGGACGCAAATGTAAGAACCTTTTCTACATTGAGATGGTTGAAAATTGGGAGGAAATGGAACCACCAGCTCATGAGCATTCAACACACAAAATTATTGGCTACATCATTAGAAGCTATGTCGGGAGAGAACAACCCTAAAACGATGAAGCTGTTGGGATCAATTTTGGCAGGTGCATTGCCATGTTAGTGGATTCATGAGCCACACATAATTTTATGGATTGCCGACAAGTGGCACCGGGTTTGAAGTACGGGTGGAAAATGACAGTCGTATAGCCTGTCAGGGGTGGTGCTCCGATGTGATAATTACAATTTAGAGGATTCACTTTTCGATGGACTTCCACTTAGTGTCAATGGGAGGCAATGCCGTTGTGTTGGCTGTAGATTGGTTGTGCCGATTGGCACCCATCACATGGGATTTTTTTAATTTGACAATGGATTTCAAGTGGCATGGTGAATACACTCAACTACTGGGTATGTGGACTCCCCCTCCTTGCTACATTAATGAGTATGAAGCAGCTAGGCAGATTCGGTGAGTCGGCGACGGCTACCTCCTTTACATTGTGTCTACTGTCGACGATTCAAGCAATGAAGTGGTAGCATCAAAGGATGCAGACCTGGATGAAGCAGTTGACCGGCTGATCGACGAGTACACCGGTATTTTTAAGACACCCTCGGGCTGCCACCTGAAAGGGTGCTAGATCACTGAATTCTGTTGGTACCGGAAAGTGCACCGGTTAAAGGAAGACCCTATCGGTATCCTCAATACTTAAAGGGTGAAATCACTAAATTGGTGGAAAACATGCTAGAGACGGGTGTGATTCAGCCAGGTCAAATCTCATATTCCTCTCTGGTATTGATGGTGCAGAAGAAGCATGACGGTCTTGGCGGTTCTGTGTCGATTACCAAGCTCTTAATCAGGTCACTGTCAAAGAAAAATTTCCTATACTTGTCATTGACGAGTTGTTGGATGAGCTTCATGGTGCTGCTTTCTTCACCAAGTTGGATCTTCTAAGTGGTTATTATCAAATCAGGGTTGTCAGGGAGGATGTGCCAAAAATAGCGTTCGGTACACACCAAGGTTACTATGAATTCCTGGTTATGCCATTCGGCTTAACTAACGCTCCATCCACCTTTCAATCATTAATGAACGAGGTATTTCATTGCTTCATTGGCTAGTTTGTAGTGGTGTTTTTCGATGATATACTGATTTACAGTAAGAACGAAGAGGAATACTTATGCCATATTAAACAAGTTGTCCCAATCCTACGGGAGCTATAACTTTATGTGAAGAAATCAAAGTGCTCATTCTTCAAGCATGAGGTGAATTATTTGAGATATGTAATCAGTAGTGCGGGTGTTGCAGTAGACCAAGAAAAAATCAAGGCAATGTTATAATGGCTGACACCTACGTTGGTCAAGTCTACTAGGACTTATTGGGTGGAGCTTTTCCGTTTGCAATGGACTAGCTTCAACTTTAGCTCGGCTTATCATCCTCAAACAGATGTCAAACCGAAGTGGTCAACAAGGCCAATGTACTTGTGGTGTTTCACCGACGATCAACCCAAGGAGTGAACTAAATGGTTTCCTTGGTTTTAGTATTGTTACAATACCATCCAACATGATAGCACCTGGAAATCACCATATGAGATTGTGTACGGACGACAACCTCCCACATTATTATCCTATGTGTCGGGAATAACCAAAGTGGCTACTTTCGATGAAGAACTCTGAAACTGTGAAGTTGTCTTAAAGGATCTGCGTCAACGATTGAAGAAAGTCCAGGAAAAGATTTCTAAGTACTATGATCACGGCCCAACTGATTGGGAATTCCAGGTAGGAGCTTGGGTGTATGTGAAGCTGAAGGTCTATCACCAAGTCACTGTCAGCCAACAACGGTATACCAAGTTGGCTCCTTGATTTTATGGTCCTTACGAGGTGGTGGAGAAGATCGGTGGGCGTGCGTACCGTTTGGCTTTGCCCGCTAATTCTATGGTGCACCCGGTTTTTCATGTTTCATTGTTGAAGGAAGTTCGCGGGGATGTCACATGGATGGTGCAAACCATCCAACCAGAGGAGAAATTGATCATTCCGGCTCCATAAGTGATCTTGGAACGAAGGGTTAAACGAGGTCATGATGAGGTTTTGGTGCACTAGGCAGACACACCACCATCGGGAGCTACATGAGAAGATCTCGAGCACTTGGCTGCACAATTCCCCGATGCCATCATCGATCATTAAGGGCAAGGATCTCGTTAAGGGGTGGGGTATATTACGTGCGACGTAACTACGGGGCTGTTGATTGCAGTGATACTTACTTGTGGTGGTTTAATTGG
The DNA here is from genome assembly GCA_030674075.2 of Linum usitatissimum. Lineage (NCBI taxonomy): Eukaryota > Viridiplantae > Streptophyta > Magnoliopsida > Malpighiales > Linaceae > Linum > Linum usitatissimum. Next base: position 150,754 of record JAUJYP020000273.1, on the reverse strand, counting down.
TTTTAATTACCTTATTATCAATTATGTTTATGTTTGGATTGGAAGGATTAATATCCTAGTTCTTGGTGTTTATTGGTGTTTTTTTACGTTTTGGGTTTGATAATTGGCAGGGGTGGAATTTTTTTAGTATTTAAGTGTTTCAGTCGGCGTTGGCTGGGAAATGAAGAAGAATAACTACAAACTTATCTTTCATTACTTGCACTGCACATTTTTCTTTATCTAGTCCTTGTTCTGGCTAATTCAACCTCTTCGTTTCATGTCGTTCACCACCACCACTTAGTCCCCACGTCCATTCCATCACCATATCTAATTACTCACAGAACCCACCGAATTCGATAATCCTTGCAGCACTCCTTGGGAAAGACGATTTGTGGACCAATCGAAGTCCAATTGTTACGAGGTCGATTTCGGTAAATGACATACTAGATGGACATTTTTCAAATGGAAAGACAGAACATAGAACATATGGACATAGGCACAGTCTGGGAAAATTTTGCCAAGCTTTGAAGCAACATCCACTGGACCACGATTGAAGCAACATGATACAATATTTGGTATACAAATAACTTATAGTGTAAAAAACAAATAACTTAGAGTGTAAAAATCACATAGGAGAGTTAGTTCCCTATAGGAAGCACTAATGCCACGACAGATAAACTTTGCTTCAATAAGGACAAGGCACCTAGGCTACAACGAGGGAGATTTTCTCCTAATACAAGGCATTAAGGCCAAGACAGAGGAGGCAAACTCAACTTCTTAAAAATTTCCATTCCATGAATTGCTTCAACAAGATGAGACCAAAATACAATTTAAAAACCGTACAAAATAATAGTAACTTAATAGTACATTTCACAAGGCAGCTTTTTCCTCACCTTGTCTTATCAGATCTCGTCACCACCTTAAGTTACACTGGTGGAATCTGTTTGGTACCAGAGTACCGTTGATCCAACCAATTAAGCGTTAGAAATATCCAACATGTTCCATGGTATCAAGGTTGGAGCTTCCCAATCATTGCCCGAGATGAAACGTTGATGCTCATCATAATGGAAAACAGATTCGGTTGACGGAAACTCGTTACAGGAAATAGAGCAAATAGACAAATATAAACATACTAGAGATAAAGAAAAATTCAAAAAGAGAGCTAAAAGGTACAATCATAGAAAAGAATCAATTCAAATCATTCTTCTAATAGATGAAGAAGAAAGCAACATGATCTAACCAAAGAGAACATATGAGCCTCAATTCAACCATATGAGAAACATGGACGAGATCATGGAATATCGGTGGCGGTGTTTGCTTTGGTGATTCTGGAGGTTCAATAGAATCATCCTCTGTTCCCTCTGTTTGAGCTCTGATACCAATAGACAAGCATAACTCGGCGACGGCGCAACGATTTTGTTGATCGAATATTTTTTAAAACTTGCATGGTAAGTCCCGGTCTCGAACCTTACAAATGAAAAAAAAAAGTCGTGCCATATTGTAAGCTTTGAAGGAGTTATGTTAGTTCAAAAATATAATAGAGAAAATATTGTTTAAAAAACCATACATCCCACTCAAATCTGAATCGTTAGATTGGAAAAGGTTAAATAAAAAGTAATATGATGCCCGAGGACACTTCAGCAGCATGTGGAAGCCTTCCTTCTACACCTGAAGATACATCAAGAGGCAGATATGGGAAGCAAATATAGGAATATTGGTGGATACAATCCCTAGAATCGATGGGGATAGACATGCGGTGGGTTTACGACATCAAATGGATGTCGCATTTGATTAAAAAGCGGAACATGGGGTCTGAGTTGGAAGCGACTGTGATGGAGGAATAGGAAGAAGGGGAGCTATGGCGGAGTAAAAGAGGAGTTTTCCGGAGAGGAGAGAGATCTAGTGGGTGGTGCGTGGACCACACTAGCAGCGTCAGAGAAAGTTGGTTGACGTCCACGATAAAGGAGGAAGTAGTAGCGACCTCGAAATGCATCTCCACGTTTCTGGGAGGCTCGCCAGATTTTAGGTTTCTGTCAGCCTGCGGTGAGGTGTTCGCCATAGAAGAATGAGCTTTCTGCAAGCTTCTGAAAGTTCAGTTATTCCTCAACAAAGTCTAGAAAGATTAGTGACTGATTTGTAAGTCTTGTTCTACTTGTAAAGTCTACAAGTTTCAGCTTTCGTGATTCTACACTTTTAGATGGTTTATAGTTGAGGACTTAGATAAGTTTTGGTAACGTTTGGAAGGGGTGGTGTAATTTCCCAAGATCTAGAAACCATTGAAACTAGGTTTGCGCAAAGAATTATGAAAAACCTAATTTCGTTGAAGAACTCCGAAGAACTTGATTCGTCATTAATGATTATATCTTTTGATCCAAACTTCTTGTAGTCGATGCCTTCTCATTGCTCCGAAATCTCTAATCGATGCTCTCAATTTTCGTTCAAAAAGGGTATCCCGTAAATGAGGGAGGACTGGTCTTTAAATAGGGGTTGAAATCCTTGCTGCTATCGGATGTCACAGAACGCACCTTTAAGTATGGTTTAGGTGGCATCATTGACATTTTAGGCGCGTAGTGTAACAGCACTTCTAGAGGATTTAAGCCTAACATGTCACAGAACGTGTCTTAAGTGGTATGGTTTAGACGGCATCTGTGGCATTGTAGGCGTGCACTGTAAAAACACTTCCAGAGGATGTAAGCCTAACATGTCATGGAACGCGCCTTAAATGGTGTATGGTTTAGGCGGCATCTGTGACATTTTAGGCTTGTAGTGTAACAACACTTCCAGAGGATTTAAACCTAACATGTCACCGAATGCGCCTTAAATGGTATGGTTTAGGCGGCATCTGTGACATTTTAGGCGGGTTGTGTAACAACACTTCCAGAGGATTTAAGCCTAACATGTCACGGAACACGCCTTAAATGGTATTGTTTAGGCGGTATCTATGACATTTTAGGTGCGTAGTGTAACAACACTTCTAGAGGATTTAAACCTAACATGTCATGGAACACGCCTTACATGGTATGGTTTAGGCGGCATCTATGACATTTTAGGCGCGTAGTGTAACAACAGTTCGAGAGGATTTAAGTCTAAAATGTCACCGAACGCGCCTTAAACTAGTATGGTTTAGGCGGCATTTGTACCAGTTTGAGGCGGTTTCTACGACAAAACCCAACACTCATAGCTTATGATCCTCCACTTTGTCCTAGCTCGCCCATGCATGTTGTCTAGCTTCCGAATAATGCCTTGATGTCGTCTAGTAATTGAAATCTATTAAAAACACTTCAAAAGTACATTAAATGGACCCCGAACAGGTTCGAGACGCTAAAACAAGATAGAAAGTTAAAATATAATAAACACCCAAAACTTCTACCCAAATTTATACAAAAATGCGTGAAATGTTGCTTACAAGAGGGCAAATGTACGTAATAAATCGAACGTCATCATACATTCATCCTTTCTTTGTGACTCCATCTACTAGACAATTAAGATTTCCCTCTCGTTTACTTGAATGGTTGGACTAGATACGAAAACCATAATCATTGCCTTGAATTTGCTCGTCATTTTGAAACCATTTCAAATTTGTCCTAATGATCGATTTTGTGTCGCTTGGTTCATATCATTACTGTCTTCGACCAATTTTGTTTTAAAATATAAAGTCTTTGGTCGCCGTTGATGGTAGTTGAAAGTTACATATTCCGGCATGCATTTACAGACCTGTATGGATTGAAACAGTCATAAAGTTTGGGGACCATGAAGCTCGTGGTCATCTTCCCAAACCTCCCAGATGAAGCTCGCGATACCACTAACTCTCCAGCAAGCTTTCAACTACGGTCGGCCACCTTTCTCTCTCTTCAACCCAAAACTCACCCACTGCACTTATCTGACGAGTATAACCCTCATGATGGCCTAACCTATCCTAACCTAAAATAACTCACTGGAGCTCCACATAGACCTTACACTCCTCTTCCTTTGATGAACCAACGCAATCGATGCCGCATGCGTCGACCTCAGTCCTTTCGTTTTCTGTTCCTTCTCCAGATCTAATCCTCCTTTGTCAATCGATTCCCACCCCTGGCTCTTCCGGTCACCACTGCCGACGGTTGAGGAAGCCCAAAGATCGTCATCACCAGCGCCGCCGCGTCCCGTGGCCGTCGTCACCGATGAAAAGGAAAAGATGCCAGCTGCAACTGCAATTAGAATTACAAATAAAATTAAAAGTTTTGAAGTACCGAAAGTATCCCTTCGGGTTTTGGTGGCAGCTCTTTGGTTGAATTCGGTTGAATATAATCATCAGCCGAGGGAGATGATCTCACGATACCCAAATAACACATATATAAAGGGTTTTTAAAAGTGGGTATTTTCAATCCAACACGCGTTTATTGTGACTTGTCCCTATTTGGCCGAAGACCAACACTTTCTAATTCTTTTATCGTACCGAGGTTAACGCCGACTGAAAAGGGTTTCCAGACTTAGGGATTGAATTGGTGGTTTGTTTGTTCATGGGTGGAATTCTCAGAAGGGATAGGTTGCCATGGGAGATATGAAACTCTGTGCACTATGAGAGGAAAAAGGGGATGTTAAAGGTTCCTATGGACTGAATTGGTCATCTACTTAACTTAGCAGCTGGGTTTGATGATGGGATGAGTTTGGGGAGCTTGGTATAACTAGTTTTCTTGACTGTTTGATCTGAAATAGTGTTACTCATTGTATGTTTTCCTTACCTACACTATGGCTTTAACATCCTTTGTGTACGTCTCATATAGTCGGGCGGGCACTGCCTCTAAGTCTTTGGGAAATAGACTCGGTATTGTCAACTGCTTGTAAATTCCTAGCTTTGAGTCAGATGCTTAATGGTGGGCTTTTTATTCGTTAACTTAGCTAGGGTGTAGTAGGAAGACAAGCGAACGATGAACTTTAGGGAAGAACATAAATTTTGCGGCTAGACCTCGAGACCAAAGACTGAGAATGAAGAATGGGAAGAACAACTTATGGGTAATTATCATATTCCAATTCAGGGATCAATTTTAATGTAGATTTATTGTTTCCATGATGGATTGAATTTGAGGGATTGATTTATATCGATTAATGAAAAGTTATATGGATTTAACTTATTGAGCAATTGAGATTAAAAATATAAATTAAGGATTAAAGTTTGTTTGTAAACATAATCATCCTTGGGTTCTAAATATATGATTTACAATGTGCAACATACATACCACATATAAGGGTATATCGATATATCGAATACATCCAAAAGAACATCTTATTTAAATAAAAAAGTTAGAAAAAAAGAAAGCATTCATATTATTTTAGAAAGGAAGGAATTTAAATGAATGGACCAAACTTCATTTTTTGTTTCAAAATTCAGCAACTTCAGCTCCAATTTTCTCCAGCTTAGTACGCGGATCTTCAGCTCCAAATAGAGACAATTGAGTTCTACCTTCCAAATAAAGAAGGGTTATTTTTTTAATTTAAAAAGTATTTTTAATTTTTTTTATTCCCATACCTAATTCTTTGTCTGCAATGACCGCGAACACCAACTATTCCGATGGCCAACGACCTCTACTCCTTCAATGACCTTTGACTTTAACAAGCTTCAATGACCTCCGACGACCATATCTAGTCCTAGATCCAATATGGACTAGCAATATAGAGAATTTCGATATGAGTTTTTTAGCTCAGATTTGGTTCTAGTTCTACCCCCAATGGATCACCATCCTAGATCGGGACACATGAGTAGGAGGTTCGAATCACGAGACTATTATAAAAGGCAATACCTCTCTTATTTATCGCAGAATGTTCAAACACAGTTCACTCCCACATATAGCTTACAGTTCACTCTCCGCAACACCAAAACGCCTAGTCTTATATAATTGCCTCTAAGCTCAGCACCCGACACTTCTCTGTTCCTACTCTCATTCCTATATCTTTCTTACCCCCTCACATACAAAAATACTAGCACCCAACACTTCTCTATTAGGAGTCGCCTAGAGCTTCCAATATACCACCCAAGTTGGGAGGCGTTATACTCAACCTCTCCATCAACGAATCATTTATTATTGGACTGACTCCAGTTGACTTGAACCAATCAAATTGGCGTTCCAAACAGGGGGATGTTTAGTGCTAAGAAGCTTGCTCAGCAACTTGACTAATAGAGTGTTGTTCTCGAATCGGAGACAACATTCAAGGAGCCACCGACTCCAACTCTGGGCATCGAGCCGTGGTGCTTAAAGATCATCGCATACCTGCGGGGAAGATCCCACTCCCTCCACCTCTTAGCAACAAGCTTGTGCAAGTCTAGGACGGTACAAAACAAGAGAACGCGGCGAAATTAATACAGATGGATTTCCTGAGGACAAAGCGACAGGTGCACCCGATCACAACATTCTAGTCTTCTCAAACGCATCAGGACTAGATGTAGCCCACAACTTAATGTTTTCCCATAGAGCATTCCTCCCATCGCTTTGGCAGGAACGTGCCAGCTGCGTCAAGCAGCCACCTACAAGGCGTCCTTCCCGTCGCTGCAGCAGGGACATGACCAGACCTGACATATGAAGTGAAAATACTATAAAAGCGGAGCCAAGAAATGATGACCATGATAAAGGACATGATGGGACATGTTCAGTAGAGATCACCATCACCAACGAGATGTTCCAACTGGAAGAAATCTCTCAAGTGGTGGAGTTGCAGGTGATCACCCCAGGAAACCCCAATCATCAAAAGGGAGAGGATTCCAGGCCAAATGGTCACAGCAATCAAAAGTGGAAATTGGCCAGAATGACCTCATATGTGCTGTTCACGCCTCTAACCGAGTCGCGTCAACAAATTCTAGCGATCATGAAGGAAAGGAACCAACATATATGTTGGCCCGAGATTATTAAGAACAAGGGTGCCCTCCAGAACACTGATCAGTATTATGAGTACCATCACCAACATGGACAGAATACGGAGGACTGCATGGAGCGGGAAGCTCCAAGAGTACATCAAAGACAACAGAAGAAAAGACAAATACAAGGGGGCGATCACCAACGCTAAAAGAAACCAGAGGACGAAATGAGGAGCATAGATATAAGGGGGATGTCTTTGACTCAGTGAGCCTGAAGGACATGCAGACCAAAACGACAAGCGCAAGAAGGTCACGGAGACATCCATCACCATTCGTAATGGAGAAACGGAGGAACCTCCCGCCGGCAAAGATATCATGGGCGAAACTCATTGGTCAAGCCCAACCACCTCCAACAATCACCTTCGGCGAACAAGACCTGAAAAGAAATGCCGACCCAAGTTAGGAAGTGATTTGAATAAAGGTGGTTATCAACATGTGTCTTATGGAGCGCATGCTAGTGGATGAAGGGAGTTCAACAAATATTATCTCTTGAAACGCCTTCGCCTAACTCGGCCTCAGAGAGTTGCTCCTTCATTCCACTATGACTTTCCTGTCAGGATTTGTTGGAGTCGATGACACACTATAGCGACGTCTCAAAAATGACCTAATTATGAAAGTAATTAGAGTCGAATTCTTTAGGGTCTCAAAGATGTATTCAGTTAAAGTGCGAGGAGTTTTTTTTATCAAAATAACCAAGTTTGTAGTTGAAGTGTCATCATTTCTATGAACTAATAATTGAATTAAACTAACAAACAAGAGGTGCAAGACTGCAAATAATATAAGTTTCAGACAATGGATGAAAATGGTATAGATTTTGAATCCCCCTAAACTATTAGGATGAACTATAGAAACTCAATCAACTTAGTCATGCAATACAATCAATATTCTGCTTACTATTGTTGTTCTTTTTACTTAGGTCACGTTTTTACAGGTCCTGCTAACCTATTACCAATTCTAGAGACTTAAACTGCTTTATCAGATCATGCATTTAAGACCTATATGATAATTTATCGATTTAGAGCTGCCCCTATAACGGATCAACATAACCGGGCTACAATGGAAATTGGGTCATGTGAGCCATGTGCAATGCTGCGGAGGTTGAGTTTGTGCAAACGCACCATGCATGCATGAAGGGCGTGCCTTTGATTAATGCATGGGTTGCTTATTGTTTCTTATTTCATGGCGGCAGTGTTAAGATTTGGAGTTTGGTTACCTTGTAGTTCGATCAAAGAGTTGGAAGAGTTAGTAGTGGGTGTGCGGAAATTATTAAGGCGTATTGGAATTGTCAAGTAAAGAGGTTTTCCAGTGGGTTATGTAAAGTAGGCAGTTGGTGGTGTTTTAGTCTCTGGTTAAGTTATTCATCGTTAAGGAAAAGATGAATGTGAGTTGGCAATGCCGTTTGTTAAGATGAAGATATTGGGCAACGGGCATTGTTATTCTGTGGCCACGGGCGTGGCTTTCTTTAGCTGACGACCGTGGTGTTAGTTAGCCCACATGTGTGGTCAATTCTACGTCATGGTCGTGGGTGTTCAATATCAAAGGTTGTTAGTGATTTAGTCGACAAAAGGATATAATTCCATATTAAGTTTTCTCTGTACTATCTATAAACGTGATTTCGTAGAGAAAAGCTCGATATTTGAAGGTGCGACTGTCATCCGATTTCCACGAGATTTAAGAGGGTTGTCAAAGACGACGTCGGGAACTTCATCCTAAGTCAATTGAAGGTAATCCTGTAATTTCTTGTTAGTTCTGGAGTGTTTCCGTTTTGGCTTAGACTTTTGGAGTTTCCTTCCATTGCTAATGTTCTGTTATGGTTCTTGGTACTGGGATCGATGGAGCCTTTGGTGATGGAGATCAGGGCGATGATGAGTTCGTGGCCAAGAGAGATCGATGTAATTGATCCCAAGAAGCTTTGAGATCGCCAGCGAAGATAGCCTTTCTTCAAAGCCTAGGAACTTCAATGACCTTTCTACAAAGTTCTGAAAGTTAAGTGACTTTTATGTAACTTCTGTAAAGTTCAAGGCTAGGATTGTAATCTCTGAAAAGGGAGTGACTGATATGGAATCAATGATTTGTTAAGGGAATATTCTGTAATATTCTGAAAGTTAGAGGACTGGTTTTGTAATTTTCCAAGTTCGGCAGCAAAATGACAATTCTGCCCTTGTTAGTTCCAGCTTCCATATGACTATTTGGAGCATAACTCGATCGTCTGAGCTCCAAACGACACACTGTCACTGGTTGTGGATTGCTGACACTAAGGGAAATCACCTCATGTATGAATTAGAGATGTCGGCTTGTTCATGAGCTAGGGTTTCCTGTTCAATTTCTGTTATAGCCTAATAGAATCGCATGATAGACTATTGTGGTACTTTTGCCAGCTACCTAATGTCACAACATATTGTATGAGAATCACCTCCATCTATACCCTTTATTGACTCGATTTGACCGATTTGATATGATTGAATGAGAGTGGGAAGGGATTTATTGATGAAATCCACCTCACAGGTCTAGGTCATGAAGCTTGGGGTCCAAGGACTCGGAGAAAAGATAGGTGAGGAGCTTAAAGGGTTTGGAGAAGCTTGGAGCGTAAGCAACTCATTCGGGAACGGAATCGAACTAGATGGAACAAAGGCACGCTTGAGTGGATCAATAATGATAAGTTCATCCTTGAAGAACAATCCATTCACCAATGAGCCATGAAGTCCGCCAAAGGCATTGATGTTGGGATCTGCATGAACATCTGCACCACGATCGGACCTAAAAATCAAGATCCGCAAGACGAAGGTCCATGACAACTTTTCCCGCAGAGATGTGGAATGTTGAGAAAAAAGAATGTCCCTCAGTTTGGCACCATTCGGAGCACAATCGAATCCAAAGGTGCAAAATTACTTGAAATCGGGTCCACCAATTTTGGAGGATTGCACCAAATCGCACCTTGGCCCAACCGAGAAGACTTTGCCCGCACTGTCTCTGGACCAAGTGCTTAATGGACCATGTTAAGACCAACTAGGCCATTGGAAGCAAGGAGAAACGAGTTTGGAGTCGAGGCCCAACAAGTGGACTCGTTATAGTGATGTCAGAGCTTCCGATGCGAGGCCTCTTCAAAACTTTTTAGCTAGGACCAATTCAGCTCGCACAAGGAGCCCATCAATCACTCATGGGGCTTCCATGAGTGTGTTCAAGGCCCGAGACCAGGCCATCTACCGCCCCCCCCCCCCCCCAAGGCGCACGACTCACTAAGCCCATTTGAGCTTAAGTGAGTCCATTATCCGTTTGTGTTTCCTTAGTAGATTCGGATTTAGATTGTGTTTGGTTTTCCTTTAGTTGATAGAATTGGTATAGGTAGGCCCAATAACTCCTTCCTAGAAGGCTCCTTGGCCGAATGAGTTCGTTAGGGAAAAAGGATTGACCTAGTCAAGACTTGATCCTTAAGGAAGAAGAAAACTTGCTTAGCAAGGACCCTTCTAACCGTATCTTTTAGCTTTCTTTTCATGCAAGTTTCACCCACCCTCCTTCTCTATAAAAAGGGTATTTCGGCCTTGTAATCAAATGACACCCCCTTGAATTTAATCAAAGGCCTCGTTTGGTATAGAGGAAATTATGAGGATTTTGTCAAAACTCAGAGTAACAAACAAACACTTGTTTGTTTAGTTTTAATTGGCCAGTGTTTTACGAAAATACTTTTCCTCTGAGCCCACATTTCCTCTCAAATGTGCCTTTTTCAAATACATGGTGTTGAGGATGTTTTCTTCAAAACTCTGAGTTTTCGTAAACAATGGATATATATTGTCATTATTACCCCCAGCTTCCTTTACGGCTATAACGACTATAACAATCGAGGTGGGGAATAAAAGTGAGATATTGGTTTGATTAGCCAAAGCATGTAATATATTATTGCAATTATGTAATGCATATTTGGAAAAACCATATAATTAGCCATGACATATTATAATATATGGTTGTAGATATGTACAAATATTAGTTCTTCTTCCCTGATAAATAAAAGGAGTGGTAGGTGTCGGATTTATTCTCATTTATATTTAGTAAGATATGGTATGAGTATGGTACAATATTAATACGTTCATAGTTTCATACATTGTTTTAACATAGCAATACGTTTAAAATTTCGGCAACAATTAGAAAATATTAAAATTTTAAAATTAAACGGCTACAATAGTACGAGAACGGAAGTTCTAAATGCATATAGTATGTATATGTGTATTATACGAGTATTAAACGAATTTTTGCTAACTAGAAGATGACGAGTCTTGAAATTGGATTTCAAATAAGGGCATCATGGTCATTGCACAATAAATTTCTAACAAACTGAGAATTGCATTTGAATTACAAACCTCATCACCAAACAATGTAATTGGAATTACACAATCTCTGATTCCTCAATTCCCAATTTCCACATTTCCTCCATTTTCATTCCCCCATACCAAACGACCCCAAAGTAACTTTGGCTTATGCTATTTTTCAATTCGTCTTATTTTTAGCATGTCGTTGCTAGGATAACGGATTCAGTTTATCGTAGTCGGGTTATCACCCACTCTTCATGGCACATTTGATTTTTGTGAGACTTAGACCCTCCGTTCGACCTTCTGATCGATTAGTCGGCTAGGCAACTAGTCCATTCGGTTTTTGGATTTGTTTCGTTTCTTTGAAAATATTATTTCGATGATTGTCCCGGTCGTCGTAATCGTTTGTTCTGGTTCATATCATTTGTTTTATGATCTCTCAAACGGACCTTTTCGGTCCGTTTGACTTGTTGTCTTGAGTATTTTTTACGTTTCAGGTATCCAACGGACTTAGGACGTGAATATAAACCCAATGATACGAACTGGAGGTCAAACAGATGCCAGACGAGCAAGATACGAGCAAAAAAATAAAATCAGCCTGGTACGGAAAAGAGGTCACACGACTTGTGGAGCCCATGTGAGTCCACGGCTTGTGGTCTGGGATGACTTCTATTTCAATCCCCAATTCCAGTTCTATGATTCGAGAGAGCAATGGAGATGACCTAAAACACATTTTGACAAGGGGGGGGGGGGGGTTCTTGGGAGCTTAGGAACACCATGAGAATGAAGATTTGAATCCAAATAGCCGAGGCATCGAAGTCCAACGGAAGATCTACCTTCTACTTTGGTGGATTGGCGGTTTGCAACATTCTCTACATCTTCCATGGATAGCCAGGTTTTCCCTTCTTGTTTGGGTTTAGGGAATTTTGTTTGTATGTAGCAATAGGATTGTGGATGTATGATGATTAATGATGTGTTTTGTTATCTTGTCACCCCTTTGATTCAGATTCCATGTGATTTGCAATTATCTCCAGTTTTCCTATTTTAGGTTTTTTGTTGAGATTGATTGTTGACTTGATTGGTGAATGGATGTTAGGGAGTGTTGTAGGTGGTTCTAGGCTGTTGTGTTGATAGACCCAATCTTTAGGACCCAAAACATGTTATTATCTATGTCCAGTCTATTCTGATGTAGTGTTGTTTCCCATCGTTCTTAGGACGATACGAACACAAGCAATGCATTTTCCCTACACTCAATTTCATCCTCTAGATCTATTTTATTGCATCTTAGTTTTCCTGTCTTATTTTATCTAGTTGTTTTGTTTCCTTTTACTTTGTTGTCCAGTTGCATCATAGTCTACTATAAATCTCCCAAATTGTGATTTAACTGACCAGTGGACCGAGACTGAGTAGGGAAGGCTAAGTAGAACCGTGGGAATACGACCCTGCGGTATTTCAGGATTTCTTGATTGTTGGGACCTTAAAAATCCCCTCGATCACTACCATGGGTAGTTGATGATATGTGGATTGATTCGAGACTTGATGTTCTTTGTTGATTGTTAAGCATGATTCTTGTTGATGTTGCTATAATAGTGTGTTATCAACTCTACCTAGATTTGGTTGTGATGCTTAGAGCTTGATGGTCTTTGATGATTGTACACTAGGGTGTGATTGACTGTAATTAGTTAGGATAAGATAAAGCTAGCTTAGTTAGATGATGTTGATGTGTTATGTATCGGTCACCCGACCCGGATTGCGCAATCCCTGAGGTGATGTGATGTGATATGATGTTACAGATGTGTAGAGTATGCATACGATTCTGCTCACACGGGTAAGGATGGTTTCATGGTCTAGTCATCTATGAGACCATCCACGAAAGTAGGGGTGTCTGGTACTAGGTATAGATGTGGACTTACTTGCTTGACCATTAGGATGGTGCACGGCGTGCACCCTCCAAATCTGGCTGCAACTATAAAAAGGGAAGTTGGAGGAAAGAGAAAGCATTCTTCCCCAACTCGATTTTCCACGATTTTTCCCGAGCTTTTCCTGTAAAAACCAACACATGACCTCCCTTAGAAGCCAAATTGAAGATCCAAAAGAGTCTCCCTTAAAGGATTGAAGCTAGAATTGAAGATAGAAGATCAAGAGCACCGATTGAAAGAAGGACAAGCCGATAATTCTCTGTAATCAGATGGTTCGGGTTTCTTTTCAATTGCTTTCTTCTAGAATCATGAGTAGCTAATTTCTTTGTGATTCTTGGATGAGATGTAGGAATTAGGCTATGAAACCTGTCGTGGATATTTAAGAACAACGTATGTGGATGTTTGATTTGGAATGAAAGATTGTCTTGATTGTTTAGGTGTTCAACCTAATTCTTGTTATGGCTAGAATTAGGTCAAATGTTTGAAATCCTTTTCTCGTGAAAGACTTAGGAATTCATTAGATTGACAATCGAGGATAGAATTAGGTTATTGGTGGGGTAAACCGATAACCTAATTCTACCTTTTGTGTTTCTCTCGGTTTTAAGTGAAAGCCATCTTGTAATTGGCGGGCGCTCTGGTTTGCACCCAATGGATCAAGTTGGGTGTAGTTATCAGTAGCTTAGGCGTTGATGGATCAAGTTAACACTATTTCCAATTACTCGTGGGTTCTTTTAATCCCGGTAAAGCACCCTATCACTTTGTAGAACTTCTAGGAGTTCGTTACTAGCTAGCCCGATTAGGGGGATTTCTGCCTTAGTTCGGAAGCTAGTAGTGGTAATCCGCGTGCATGATCGTGTCGCGGATTCATACGAGTGATAGGAGGATTCCTTTTATTCAATTCAGGTCCACATTCGTTCGTTTTGAATGCATTCAGGTGATTGAGCTTAATGACTCGTCTCTTCCAAGAACTCAGTTTCTCCTTTGAATCAACTTAAAGTCTTTTAGTTTAATTTAGTCATTAGAATAATTAGCATCAAAAACCAAATCTTTTAGCCTAAACCGTGTTGACGAATTCGAGTAGAAGCATAGCGAGAGGGACCTTCGGACACAAATGACACTTGTGTTGTCGGAATAACTTCACAGTTATTCGGGCGATCAATAGTCATTTAAATTTCGGTTCAGTAAAGTCCCTATTTAGGTTGCAAGGTGGTTCGACCAGAGTCTTCTAAGGTGGGGTTTTACACTAACAAAACCTATTGAATTCTGATTTTGTAGAATAATTTCTCGTTTATTCAATATGTAGGATTACATCATATATATATATACCCCTACATCTCAACCAAGAAACTCTAAAGATTTCGCTACTCATAACCCTCGAAGAAGACAAATGAGAAGAAACCCTAACCACCATCTTGTTGAATAGATAACGGCTTGTTCTTCTTCCAATCGTCGCTTTTAATCTTCTAGCTTCAATCTTCGATGGGGAATCCTTTGGATCTTCAATTGAGCTTCTAGGGATGCAATAATGGTGGTTTTTGCAGAGGAAGTTCGTGAAAAATCGGGGGAAGACTCCCTCTCTTTCCTCAAAATCTGCCTTATAAGAGCTGCCGAAACTGGAGGGTGCACGCCATGCAGGGGTGTACGTTGACACCTCCTTATCTTTAGAATTCCACGTAGCTTAATGGAAGGAACGGCGTGCAGGGGTGCACGTCATTCCCTTGTTTTAGGGCCGAGCTGTTTCTCCATTTCCTTTCTCGATCTTCCGTTCGAGTTCCAATCGTGCTTTACTTCACGTCCATAGCTTCATAATCAGACTACCTATATCTAGAGTATATGTGGATAACAAATACTATACATAAACATATCAAATGGACCGAAACGATCCAAGTAAACGGGTCTAGGCACATAATGGCCAAAACACAAAATCACAAAAGAATGAAACTCGAACATGTCAATATTCACTCAAAAAGTATACAGATAAAAATAAATAATTATTATAAATACTAGCACTATCAATAGGCCTTTAGATAAAAAGGGCTGAAAAAGAGTAATGTAATGGCTGAAAGAAATTAGCGCATATACTGAAGTTTGATTTCAGTATCAGATGTGGGGCCATAGTTGAATATAATTTGCTGTCATAAACGATCATTTGGTTTCTGAATCATAACAGCCAGCATACATATATGTTAATAAAAATAATCAGATCGAAATCAAGCTCAAAATCAAAGGGCCAACCAAATATGAGCTTGGAAAATCAGAATCAAAACTCTCTCCATTGCTAGTCCTAGGACTAGATATGGTCATTGGAGGTCATCAAAGCTCGTCATAGCCGAAGGTCGTTGAAGGAATAGAGCTCGCCAATTGTGACTGGTGCTCGCCGCCATTAGAGACAATGTATGAGGCTAGGAAATAAAAAGATACTTAAATTACAAAGTCCCTAAAATGATGGTTGAACTCAGTTATCCTATTTGGAGTTAAAAATAGTAATTCGCTATCGGAAAACAATTATTTGGTTTCCGAAAACAGAGTTTATATCATAACAGCCAGCATGTACGTTAATAAGAATAAAGTTGTGGGAGCGGCAGCTTTCGAAATGCATAATTGTGATTTGTGAAAGAGAGATGTTGACTTGAAAATGGTGATCGTGATTCATCAACCTTTAAGCCAAAAGAGACGGCTTTTATTGTTGTACGTTAGAAAAACATAAAGAAGGATGAAGAGGACCCTACCCAATCAATAGCTCAGTCACACATACACCCCACAGATTAACATGGTAATCTATCAATTCTTTTCTAACTCATTCGGTATCATGAGGTATTTAGTACTCTCTAGTCTCTATATGTTGATTTAATAAATTTCAAATATAAACAATAAATTCTAAACATCTTACATTCAACCCTCAAATATTATATCATAAATTTAAATTTTAAATGGTACTCTCAACTCTAATTTTTTACCATAAATTTTAATAAATAAATTATAAATTATTTATCATAAATCTTAATAATAAATAACTTAATATTGAATCATAAGTTCATAACCCTCAAACACTTCTAAAGTTAAAACTCTAAATTGTACTCTTGACTCTAATTTTTTATCATAATAAATTATAAAGCCAAATAAACCTTTAATTCACACTATATAAAATCTTAAGATTCATAATTTTAAACAACTATTGCGTACATGTAATATAAGGTACTGAGAGTATATCGATGTTTTTTAGTAAGATATTGATGTTGTTATATGATAGTATATATGGTTGATACCTTTTCCCCAATATACTGAAAAGAATACACATAAAATATACTCAGACGAACTGCGCCGCACGCGTGCATGTAGACATCCACACAATCCGTATTATATTATAATTAGCACTCTTTGCGTATTTAAGCAGGGTCCAAATTAGAGAGCCTGAAGACACACTTAGAGAAAAGAGAGAGAAGAAGAGATAGACAGTAGCAGGAAACTGAGGGAAGATATCAATTAATGTTATCTAAATTCGACAGGTCAATTATGCTGATGGTGTTAGGGAAAATATCAACCATCGGAATACCGGCAGCATCAACGACTTCCTGCTGCTGCTTACTGTTTGTGTCGCTATTATTGATACTCCCGTTGCTACTACTGTTAATTAAGAGGGCAACAAGAAGAGGTCATTCATCATCATCTTCTTCTTCTTCTTCTTCAGTTCTTCCTTTAGGTAACTTAGGATGGCCGCTCATCGGAGAGACCATCGAGTTCATCACCTCTGCTTACTCCGACCGTCCAGAGACCTTCATGAACAAGCGCTGTACCATGTAAGTAGTATATATTTTTTCATTTTCTTATAATACGAAGAACACCTTCGACGGACACCACATTAAGTGATGTCGCCGTTAGATAAACTGCGGGGCTAACAGTCATCAGCCAGATGAGACCGGTGAGGCCACCAAACGGTTGTCGAAACAATTGCGCATTATGGTGCTCGAACCCAGGATCTCTGAGAACAAAGTCAATTTGTTTGTCTTGCTAATAAGGTACGGGAAGGTGTTCAAGTCGCATATATTCGGGAGCCCAGCAATCGTGTCAACAGATGCACAAGTCATCAAATTCATACTTCAAAGTGATGCCAATGCGTTCGTTCCTTCCTATCCAAAATCACTGATGGAGCTGATGGGAAAATCCTCCATACTGGTCATCAACGGAAGCTTGCAGAGAAGAATCCATGGCTTACTTGGAGCTTTCTTCAAGTCTGCATATCTCAAAGCTCAGATCACAGCACACATGGACAAGCTTCTCATCCAATCAATGGCCAAATGGTCAGAAGATGAGCCCATACTCATTCAAGACCAAACCAAGAATGTTAGTATATATCTTACTATTTTATTTTATTTCTTTTCTCCATCGGCATATATTATTATTGCTGAAATTTAAAGGGTATTTTTTTTTATAAGAGGGGTCGGGATGGAGACAGCGCATATAACGATACACCAACATGTTGTCATGGAATTCTGTCTTAAACTCTTCCTCTGTCTTTTTCCTTTCCAAGAGTCTTCTATTTTAGTAATTTTCCTCTTTTCTTTTATACTTCACATATATTTCAAATTTTTGTTTCGGCATAGACATATATTTCGATCTCTCTTCAACCTTGTGGATTTTGTTCCAAAAGTTACATTCGTTTAGTCGAGGCATATATATAAAATATAGTATAATACATATAACTCATGTCTTTCTCTTTTGTTTTGGTGGGTTTGATAATGATTTTG
The DNA here is from genome assembly GCA_030674075.2 of Linum usitatissimum. Taxonomy (NCBI): domain Eukaryota; kingdom Viridiplantae; phylum Streptophyta; class Magnoliopsida; order Malpighiales; family Linaceae; genus Linum; species Linum usitatissimum. Next base: position 132,924 of record JAUJYP020000273.1, on the reverse strand, counting down.
CATTAAAATGATATTGTCCATAGAAGGAGACTCATAATTAATAATTACAACATGTAGTTTAATTTTCCCACTTTTTCCCTGAAATTGATTCCACTTTCGGGGTTTTGTAGATTGCTTTCCAAGTCCTAGCAAAGGCATTGATTAGTTTGGACCAAGGTGCTGAGATGGAATTCCTCAAGAAACAATTCCAAGAATTCATATTGGGACTCATGTCTCTTCCTATAAAACTACCTGGAACTCAACTCTACCGATCCTTGCAGGTATCTACGTAGATAATATACTGTTAGCTAAATTTATAATCATGTTCAATTCATTAAAGATTTTTTTAACAGCAATATATACCAAGTAGTCGCACTATGTCGTCATTACCAGTTTTTCGATATCAATCTTGATATAGGCAAAGAAGGAAATGATCAAGCTAGTGAGGAAGATCATACAATCAAAAAGAGAGAGGAATGATTCATCCACGCCACCAAAAGATGTAATAGATGTGTTTCTAAGCGACTCAAGTGAAGAATTGAGTGATGAGTTGATAGCCGATAACATAATCGATATGATGATACCGGGTGAAGATTCAGTGCCGGTTCTAATGACTCTAGCCATCCATTACCTCTCTGATTGTCCTGCAGCGCTACAACAATTAACGGTAAATATTCACTAGCTATTTAAATTCTTTGAGATTTGAGCTCAAATGTAAGAAATCATCTAATTACACGTTAATATTACTACTCCACGAGCAATATTTAATATAAACCGGTCCAATATATATCTGATCGGATTGCATTTGAGATATTTATCGATGCTAGCTAGTTATATAGTTTTGCCATGTGTATCTAGTTTATAGTTTTGGGTCTTCTGCAGTTGCATGAATTTCTCGCACACGTTTCTCTATTCTTTTATCTGCTATCATTGTTTACACCAAAATTATGCATGAGTCATTATAGTGTATACCGATGTTGTCTGGTTTTCAAGTGAAACCTATCCATTTTATTAGCTATATAAAGATAGGGAAACTCTTTGGTACCCTAAAGTATTGGTATTCAAATTACCACATTTTTATATGCTTATAATTAAAAATTTGGATTTCTTTTTTGTGTTTAGGATATATTCATGGTATAGTGTTAGGAGTTAGAATTTATTTTTTATGATTAGGGAATTTATGTATTTGATTTGTTGTTAGAAGTTAGAGTTTGAAATAAGATTTAGAATTTGAATTTATGATGTAGTATTTGAGGGTTAAAATTTCGTATTTAAGATGTCAATATCATTTTTTAGTGTTTACTGTGATTTACCATTTATTTTTAAAATTTAAAATATTAGAATTGTAATATTTTAATACAATAGTGACAAAGCTGTGAGAAAATCTATGGAGCTTAGATTCCCAACGAACATGCCATATTAATGTCTTGTGCCCAATTACTCGTGGGACTTGCACCAGTTGTTTAAATATTAATTATCTTGTTTATTACTAGTCTAATTTTTTTATTTGAATCAACCAGTCTCATTTTTATTTTATTTCCCATGACATGACTTATTAAATTGATTATTTGTTACTGGAAAAGAAAAGAGCAAAGCATGAATTGAGTTTTGTTGTTGTATGTCTATTTCCGTAGGAAGAGAACTTGAAGTTGAAAAGCCTAAAAGCTCAAGTGGGGGAGCCATTGATATGGAATGATTATTTATCATCATTACCATTCACACAAACAGTACGTAGGCATTTCCATTGATTCTTTTAATTTCAAACTCCGCTAATTAAATTGAATATTAAACCAACCACAAATACCATTTAATTAAATTTATGACTTAATATTTAATTATCTTCCATAAAACAAAAACATGTACGTACAGGTGATCACAGAAACATTGAGGATGGGAAACGTGATAATGGGTGTGATAAGGAAAGCGATGAGAGATGTTGAGATAAAAGGTTACTTGATACCAAAGGGTTGGTCAGTCTTTGCATATTTTAGATCAGTTCACCTTGACCACAATCACTACCATCAACCTTATCACTTCAATCCATGGAGATGGCAAGTAAGAATATTCTCAAACCCCAATATATATATATATATATATATATTCATTACTTTGTGATACGAAATTCACCAATGGCAAGCCAATCACAACGCTTCGTGTATAATAAAGGATGACTAAATATTATTTTAGTATTTTAATCGTTTTAAAAATCGCAATTGTTCTAATCCAAGACTAGCTATTATTTTTCAATTTTCTTAATTTTCTGTCTTGTTTTTATTAAATATTATTTATGAACACTTAACTTAATATTTTTAAGTAAATTGTTTGTATATTGTTTCATGATAAGTTGATACGAACATCTCTATAAAATTTCATAAAAATATGAATTTTTTTTTTAGTATTTCTTAATTCTTTTTATTCTTCAAGTATGGTTCACATGTCTTTAAGACTACCACTTGATAACGTGTAGAGTTTTTACTAGCCGTTTTATGACTGTTATTTTGATTTTTGTGCTTTATAGCTATTGGGACTAAATTGAAAAAGATAAATCTTCAAGTTTATCATTGAATACAATCTGTGTAACAAATTCATGCGAAAATGGGTAAACAAGTGACCAAACCAGCAATAAGTTAAAACATTAATTAAAGGCAAAAGTTAAAAAAAGGGCGTCCGGTCGCTGATGCGCGCGTGGGGTGTACGCGCGCGCCTGACCTGAACGGTCGGGACGTAGACTGTACTCATGTGACCTGCGACTGGCCTTTCCTCTCCAATGCATTTAATTTAGAAATTTAACTATAGAGTTATGGTGAGCCTAATAACTGAAAATGAAAAAACCAGGAGAAAGATATGAGCAACAACAACTTCACACCATTTGGGGGTGGACAAAGACTATGCCCTGGAGTTGACTTGGCTCGACTCGAAGCTTCCATTTTCATACACCATTTGGTGACTCAATTCAGGTATTCTCTTCTTCTCTAACTTCTTCTCTTTTCACTCTTGGTAATATTTGGCAGCAGGTTTATAGGTACACAGTATATTAAATAATAAATATATTTTTCGGTTTATTCATCAAAAAAGGAAACGTTCGCCAGCAACATATAGAATACATCAAATTAGTACAAGACAAAATCTGCTAACTCAAATACCAAAGAACTAACTAAGAAAAACAAAAAACGTCAAGCTATTTAAGAACTGAGGTAATGTCTCTCAAAATATTCGGACTAATCTCATGAGCAGAACAGCCTTTTCTCCAGCATTTCTTCTATCCCTTTCATACCAACTGTTGCGATAATAGCTCCCCATATCAAATTTCCAGAGCGAGCAGCTGCAGTATCTCTTGAGAACTCAGCAATTGCCTTTGCAATCAGTTCCTGCCAGCTACCAGAATTCCACATTCTACCATAGCATAAGCACCAAATCCTCTTACCTTAATCACAGTTTATCATTATATGCTCTATAGAGTCAATCCCACTTTCACAGAGATAGCACAAGATATCAGTAGTGACCTCCCATTTTGCTATTTGCAGTTTAGTAGTCAGCTTTCCCTTTATTGCCAGCCATAAATAAAAGAATGTTTGGGGATCGATGGGGATTTCCAGACAACATCACACCAGTCTATCAAAAGTTCAGCGAAGCGAATTGTTCTCCAAACATTATAAACAGAGGATTTAACCATTGGACTTCCATTCCACAGGTAATTGACATCTGAATTTGTGGAAACAAACGAGTAGATAGTGTCTCTTACCTTCAGAATTCACATTCATGTCCAAGAGCAATAGGGACTGCTCTGATAGTCGCATAAAGCTTGATTCGATAGAGCTTAATCCATGCCACCCAAAGATACCCTGCCTGCATAAGAAGGTTCCAAAGGTGCCTTGCAATACAGACCTTATTCCAAACTTTTAACTCTCTAATACCAAGCCCTCCTTCCAATTTAGAAATTGCAACATATTTCCAGTCAATCTTGGCTTTCTTCTTTCCATCTTCCTTTACTCCCCATAGATAATTGATACACACTCTGTTTACCCCATTAATAACAGCCTTTGGCAATAGAAAGACTGAAAGCCAGAACTGGTTCATAGCTCCAAGTTGTAGTCTTCAAGTATAGCTAAGAGCTCTGGATCTCCAGGTGTTGATCCTATCTGTAATTCTCAGAATAAGCACTTCACATTCATTACAAGTAAGCCTTCCAAAAATGAGGGGGATTCCAAAATAACGAACTGGGAGGACTCCTTCACTGAACCTGAAAGGTTAACAATATCTACTCTTGTCTCTAAAGGGACCGATTTTGAAAAGAAGATCTCTAGTTTTGGGGATTAAGCTGTAAACCAGTAATAAGATAGAACTTCTTAATTACTGATACCACGGACTCCTTTCTCGGTTCCATTTGTAAAGGCAATTAAGTCATAAGCAAAGCAATTAAATAATAAATATTTTATATAACTGTTTACTGTAATTTACTTACTGGGTTTTATAGAATCGTATAAATTCTTCTCTTTGAACATTATGGTTTACGATTACATGATGATCCAACTTTTAAATGGTTTAAATATATTATTTGATGAAGAAAGATACTATATATACGATTTATTCTAATAATTGACAAATGTGTACAGGTGGGTAGCTGAAGAAGATACAATTATAAATTTTCCCACTGTTCGACTGAAGAGAAGAAGGCCAATTTGGGTCAAACGAAGAGGAGAATAGTAATTAAAAACTCAAATCTCATATATTAGCTAGGCATACACAGTGCACATTTGTGGTCATGGAGGCAACACATTGGAAACAGACCTTACTTGTTAAACCTTCTATAAGCATTTGTTGCAATTTCTCTATATAATACAGATCAATATCAAGGTGTGGTCCACATTTTGTCTAGTTTTTTGTTTTATTGAGGAACAGTGGCCTAGTCATGAATTGAATTAAGTGGAGTCTTAAAATGATGAAAAAAATCTAACTCAAACATTTTACCTTTTCATAATATCGATGGTTAGTTTTCATTTTTTGAAATTATTGTACAATACATTTTTATTTAAACTGCAAATGCTATTTTTTTTTATATACACACTAAACAATCATGCAACAAAATCAACAAAATAGCTATGAGAGAGAAAGCTATAATGTGGTTTAGAGAGAGAGGCGGGTTTGGGTTTTCCTTCTAGGAGTATCTCAGTCGGTTCGATTTAGCCGGACTTGCCAGATTAGGAATAGTCGGATCATTGTCGAAAGCTCGGATGGAAAATTGCAGGTTGCTCAAGACGGGTTGTCGCACTTTGTTTTCCTGGAGACTTCTCAAGTGAAATGGTTGGAAGGGGTTTTCTCCATTTTGCTGCAAACAATCAGTGTTTTCCTTTGACCTGCAAGTTAGACTAGAAGCTCCGGTCATTCTCTTTGACCAAAGTCCATTTGGTTGGCTCTTCTGTTGTTAAGTTTATGAGAAATATCCAAGCAACGAGATATAGATATCTAGTGGCCAAAGGTTGGATGTCGTTGTTTAGAGTTTTACAGGATTGCGTGACGGAGTCTTCGGGGTCAAAAGAATATTTGGTCTCAAGTGGGTAGACGCAAGCGAGTAACGTCAGAAGGCCAAGAGATGATAAAGGTGCATGATACAGGTGTGGAGGAGAGGCTTCGCTTCCTCTGGAGTTGTCTCATTTTTAGGTTTAATTCTTTGGGGGCAATACATTGAGACAACTTTAGAACCTGGGCCTGTCGAAACTGGGACGTGCCATTTGAGTCAGAGATTCGGCATGTCGGAGATGATGTTTGGCTATTGGTTTGTAACTCCAAGTCTGAGGTGCAACAAATGTTACTTTTAGACCACCGGAAGTTCGGAAATACCTGGATTTTGTTAGAGAAATGGATAAAGAATGCGGGGTGCTCAAATGTCATGATGGAAAAGGACATGGGCTGGATTGTTGTTAGAGGAATACCGTTACATCTTCACTCAAAAGAACTTTTTCATTCGGTGGGAGATTTTTGCGGACGGTTCATCTATTTTAATGAATGGCGACATTTGGATGCTGTGCAAATTAAAGTAAAGTTGAAGGGTGGTTTTCCTGAGGAAATTCATATTAGCCAAGGTGATGACATTTTCCTGATTCGAATCTTGTTGGAAGCTCCAATTGCAGTGTCATTAGGTGGGTAGATGAGGTCTTTTTCTAAGACCTGAAAAAATAAAGGATATTTCGTCTCCCCGCCGACGGGGTGGCTGGTGCCAACGGTGATTGATAGGATGTCAACCTCATCGCATATTTTACGAATGGAAGAAAGTTTTGGGGTTTCCCAACCGCTGACCTTGCTTGATTTAGAAGGCTCGGGGTCCAACGCCGGAGCTGGAAAAGACAGAAGAGAGGCAGATTTTGTACTGAGAGACGTGAGATAGGACAAGAGAGACGTAAAATTTTTGTTGGTGGGTATATCGAGGTAGCAGACGAAAGGTTTGTTTCGAGGTTCGTGGGTTTGAGATTAAATCAAACATATAATTTAAGTTTGGTTCCTCCAAGTGTGGCATAGAGGTTCCAGTGAATTTAGACGGATGGTGCAAACTACCAAAGGGCTTGAGTGAGAAGGCCCATTTATTTTCTTGGTGTGGTTGGCTCGGTTGGAATTTGGGCCTGATGTTTTGTGTTTGGTGAATCTCTCAGACGAGTTAGTGAAGGGTTGGACTTTAAGTGAGTTGGGGTTATTTTCTTTGTTGTTGAAATTCCCTTCTTTCCATGCTCTCTCTACTCGATTTTCCCCTAATCGAGTTGTAAATTGTGGGGTTCCCAGAAGCGTGCAGCTCGATGAAGGAGAAATTAATGAGTGTGTGCAGCTTGACGGAGGAGAAATTTTTGGGTGTGAGTTTATTGATACAATAGACTTCATCATTAGGATGGAGGAAGCACCTATTCAAGAATTTCATGTCTTGCCACTTGGTTCAGAAGATTCCACACCATTCAACTCGGTAGAGGAGGTGGCCTTGGCAGCTGTGGTAAAAGAGGTGGAGGAGGTGTTGGATATCCAATTGACTGGGTCACAGGAAGCAGGACACCTGGAAGTTCGGTAAGTGTGTAATGAAGTTTGAAGGCAGAGCTGTGCTTCAGCTTTGATGAAAATCGAGAGAGAGTTTTGTCGTCTTGGAGTTGCTCATGATGGTGCATCAGTCTTTATGGCCCATGCGCGAAAGGATATGTTTTGATCTGCTCAACCTCTACATGAATTTTTAAGTTGTTTTCGTGGAATGTTTGGGGTTTAGACTTCCCCAACAAGAGGTTTAGAAGTGTGTCGTCTAGCATTCTTTGTGTTCAGGAATCAAAATTACATGAGTTATATGATAGAATGGTTCTGAGCTTTTCTGGGATGTCTCGACGTGGTTGGGTTGCAAAGCCGTCGGATGATGCCTCAAGTGGTTTGGTTACTATTTGGGATGAGTGTTTATTTAATATTGAAGCAGAGTGGATTGGTATTTATGTGTTAGTTGTGGTGTTAAGGAACAAAATTAATAAGTACTTCTCATGGCTTCTGGTGAACGTGTATGGTCCCTGTATACACTCTCATAAGCTTGATTTTCTGAACGAGATTAAATAAGTCATGGGGTGGTGGCCTCTTCCGTTTTGCATCATTGGGGACTTCAACCTCATCAGGTTCCCTTCAGATACTAATGTTGGTAGTAGGAGTAGGGCTGAAATGCAATGGTTAAATGACATTATTTTTCATGTGGAGATGGTGGAGTTCCCACTTCCTGGAGCTGTTTTTACTTGGTCGAACCTTCAAGCGGTCACGACCTGTGTTTTATCTCTGTGGGTTGGGGGAGCCATTTTTAGGAAGCTCTTTAAGGATGTTAGTCCGCACTTTCTCGTATCATTGTCCGTTGTTAGAAGAGTGCCAAGGTCTAACTCGTATTAATTATCCCTAAAGGTAAGAAGTTTAAGGAGTTGAAGTTTAAGTTAAAAGGCGTGGAATAGAGTTGTTTTCAAACGGGTGGAGCTGGAGATCGCAATTAATCTGAAGGTGATTAAAGAGTTGAATAAAAAAGGAAAGTGGGATGCTATCAAACGGGGATAGGTTACAAAGGATTTCTTGTAAGTGTCGTCTTGACAATTTATGAAAAATGAAAAAGATAGCTTGGAAACAGAAAGTTAGGGATGACTAGATCAAATTGGGAGAGCGAAATACAAAGTAGTTCTGTAAAATTTCTAATTACAATTGGCGAAGAAATTGTTGCAATCTGATCCCTATAGCTAAGACATAATTATCGAATCTGAATGAATAATTACAGATTATTCAGTTCAAAGGAACAATTGAGACATGCTCTGTAAATTTATTGATGTGCAAAGAATCAGTAGTTGGAACTAACTGTAACTTTAATAACTTTATAGTTAATAATCCAGCATGCAAGCTTTTCAGTGCTCAATCAACAATGTTTGAAATAGAGATTAACATAGTCGGAAATTAAACAAGAGTGGCGTCTCTACAACCTGAAATTGTTAATCCAGCTCTGCTCCAGGTTTATGACAAGGAAGTCACTGTTAATCCAGCTCTGCTCCAGCTGTCTTCAACGGCTCCAGCTAAGCTTCAGCAACAGTTGCTTAATCCAAAGCTTCGACTCTTCTTGCACAATCCTTTCTCTGATTGCGTCCTTGAACTAGTTGAGTCTTACTTTACAGTTGAAAGCGCACCTTTGAAGCTGGTCGCAACATCTATTTATTGCCATTAGATCCCCTTGCTGCCGACTAATCCGAGAGACGAACCTTCCTTCTTTCCTTGCATGCTCGCCTGATTTCTTGTACAGAGGGGAAGAGATTTTCGATCGCAAACTGCCTCTTATGATGAATTGATGATTTTAAGGCAGGTGTTGGACACGCGTCATCAGCTGTCGACTGGGCTCAGACTACGAACTTGGACCAAGCTTCCTTCATACGGGCCATAAAACCCGCACTCTAACAAACAGACATGTATACATAGACCCATAGCCCATTTCAAAAGGCTTCTATTGTCAACAGAAATCACATAGCAGATATCAAAGTCGATGGAAGCACTGCTGGGGGACAAAATAGTATTGCGTATGCTGTTGTTAATTTTTATGAGAAATCTCTACTTGGAGACAAAAGTATTCAGACCTTTTGCTGAAGGTTTGATGTTTAAGAGACTGAACTCAGTTGATATGAGGAGAAGGTGTGATGAGAAAGAGATTTGGGATGTCGTTTCCATTTGCGTTGGTGATAAAGCACTGGTTCAGATGGCTTTTTGGTGGCTTTTTTGAAAAACCATTGGACCATCGTTAAACAAGATGTGTGTGAGGCAGATTTTAAGTTTTTCATAAGATCATTCTTCCCATATGTCTTAACAGCGCTTTTGTGGCTTTAATTCCTAAAAAATAAATAGTGGTAGAGTTCAAAGACCTTAGGTCGATCAGTTTTGTTGGATGTGTCTACAAAATCATCTCAAAAGTCCTTACGTTAATTTAAGCTGCTTGCTTATAGCCCTTAAAAAGATGGGTTCCTCTAATCAAATGATAAGTTGGCTCAATTGTTGTGTTGAGGTGACGTCTTTCTCAATTCTAGTAAATGACGAGGGTAAAGATTACTTTAGAAGAAATAGAGGGTTGCGTCAAGGAGATCGTCCCTCCCCTTTCCTCTTTATTGTGGTGATGGAGGTTTTGTCTGAGATCTTAAATCGCCTGTAAATTAAAAGTTTAATTATTGGTTTCTTCATGAATGAGCACACTAAGGATGGTCCGATCACTCACATTTTTTATGCGGATGACGCCTTGCTTTTCTATGAGGTAAAAATTTCTCATATGTATTACATTATGGTTGCACTTATTTTCTTTGAGAGCATTTCCAGATTTAAGGTTAATCAAGAGAAATCTCCCATGCTCACCATTGGAAATGTCCTAGATGTTGAAAGGCTAGCAAGCAATTTTGGTTGTGTTTTGGCTTTTTTCCTTACACTTATGTTGGTCTCCTTTTGGGTATTAACGGGTGTCAAGGGGCTATATCGGATTTGGTGGTAGAAAATATTAAATGGAAAGTGGATTTTTGAAAAGGCAAGTTTCATTCTTTAGGAGATAGGGTTACTGTGACACTCCAATTTTGGGTTGATTGTCGATTCTGGGTTTAATTTTGAATTCTAGAATTTTTGGAAATTGGCTGATGAGTGGACCGTCACGGGCATGGTTGTTAGATAGACCACAACTGCGATCAACAGTCTGCCACGAGCGTGACCAGTAGTAGATCATGGGCATGGTTTTCCGCTAGTCATGTGCATGGCAGTAAGTACACCACGTGCGTGGTGGACTTATTATAAAACGCACTCCACAACCTGCAACTTAGAATTACAGAAATCTAGAACATGTAATTCTCTTGACAAACGGAGAATACTTTCAGGAGGTGAAGAAGGCCGATTAGATTGATCCCAAATCGATAGCAGAGGTTTAGAGATCGGGGAGGAAGGTTGGGAAGGTAATCTATCTCCTTCCTCCTTCTTAATCCATTGATTTGAAACCTACGTAGGAAAAAATCATGACAGTTTAGGATTTGGGGTTGTGGGATTTCAATCCTATGATTGATCTCTTCAGGTCATATGGAACGGGAGATCGAGCTCTAGGAAGGCTGCTTCATATCACACTGTTCTAGGAAAGTATATCAAGTGGGGGTCTAGGATTACTTTTTCTGCATTAAATCATAGAACTGTAATAGGTTTTCATGAATCCATAGATTGGATTTCCTAATGACACAGAGTCGGGCTCTCAGGACTGTATAGTAGCATGCGATCTACTGTACATGTGTTATGATATGTTTCAAAGCCGGGCTCCTAGGATTGTGCAGTAGCGTGTGATCTATTATACAATTTTTGTGATTACAGAGCCGGGCTTTCAGACTGTGCAGTAGCGTGTGATCTACTGTACTGACAGTTGTTAAGTTCCAGCATAAGCTCATGACGTTTGAACTGTGGTTCACAGTTCATGTTTAGGACATGATTAAAGTTTAGCTAGACTAGCTCTCGATATGCGTTGGTCACCCACCCATGGATTGCGCAATTCCCCAGGATGTTTCTATAGCTATGGAAGACATATCAAGTATGCCTATAGATGCTGCTCACACGGTATTTACGGGGTGGTTTCATGATTTCATCCACTATGAGACTACGAATTACTAACTAGGGGTAGCTGATGATAGGATAATGCCTGTAAGACCACATGGTCACACTATTTGATAGCAATCGAAGTTTTATGTTAGTCTAGTTTACCACTCAGCACTTATCACTGACCCCATCTCTATTTTCTTGCATGATCAACTATGGACCCTGATCAGCAAATGCCGCCTAAGAGAGCAGCACGAGCAGCGACACCTTGACCAAGTAGCTCCGGGAGTTGTAGAAAGAGGTATCTTGGAGGACCTCTTTTATCCCTTTTCATGATTTGATGTTTTCAGTAGACTTATTACTGGACGTTGAGTTCCCTTGTTTTTGGGAAGATTTACATTATTTCTCGTACTTGATGTGAGCTATAGATACGCTATAGTTTACTTATGTTATATGGGTTTTCAGGTATTAGGTATATGGTTATGTATATTTATGTGATTAGTGAACCCATGAGTAATGCATGGGTGAAACCGCGTGCTTTGTTCGGGTTGTTTAGGGGCGGGTTCCACAATTACCCTCCTCAATAGTATGCTATCCAGTCTTCTAGTGTACTTCCCAAAAATCTTTAAAGCTCTTGTAAAAGTCATTGCCCATCTGGAAACAATTGAAAATTGATTTCTTTGGGCTGAAAGTTTGGAAAAAGATAAGATGCAATAAATTGATTGTACTTTGGTTAAAATCCCCAAGAACAGGGGTAGTTTAGGGGCTCAGGACCTTAAGGTGTTTAATGTGGCTTTGTTAAGCAATTGATGTTGGAGATATGGTGTTAAGAGAGATGCATGATGGAGAAGACTCATTGTGGCAATCTGCGGTTTAGGAAGTCTGAGTGGTACCCGTTATGGGATCTTGGCTTGACTAGATGTTCGCTCTAGAGATGGGTGGTTTCAATACAATTTTAATTTCTGGCTTTAAAGTATTATAGATCCGAGAGGGGGTTGGTGTGTGTTTTGGTTCAATTTTTAGGTGGGAGGAGTGAGAATATGACTTTTACCTAAGGATTCTAGCTACTTCATAATATTTGGAAAGTGAGGTTTCTAACACGAGTGTTTTTTATGATAGGTGGCGGTGGTATATTCCTTTGAACACTACATTGAGAGGAGGTGCCTTAGAGGAAATGAATCATTTCGTGGCTTGTTTGGAGAGTCTCCCGATGGGACATATCACTTCAGGGCTGGTGGTTGTGGTGTGGCCATTGAGAAGACAGACTCCTTTTTAGTTCGCTCGATGAGAAGAGTGACGGGAGACGAAAATTTCCATGGTGTGGTTGGTTTTCCTCTATATTTGGTATGACCGATGCTCCCCCCTGAAGATTCAAGTCATGTGCACCCACTTGGCCTGCCTATCTCCGTCCCTACAATGGCCAGCCATACTCTGGGAAGTCTTGAGCAAAGTGGCTTGGCCGGTCACACCTGAAGCAGGCCCAATATTTCTCAAGGACAACCTCTATCCTCTATTTTGATGCTCACACTTCGGATAGGAAGGGAGGTCTGTTCCTACAATAGCTGCATTGTCGGGGTGACAACAGTAGAGTGATGGGTCTGCTGCATGGAGACGACACTAGGTGTGTCCCGCATTCGTTGTGGCACTAGTGTTACCGACAACCCTCTTGAGGCAACTTTCCTCTTCTTCTCCTCTTGCCGATCCTGGTGGTCTCGCTTCCTTTTCTCCTTGAGGTGTTCAGCCCTCAAGACTGCCGCCTTGATGTCTACCAAGGTGTCCATGTCACCACTAGTGACCCCTGACTCGATATGACCTCTTAAACCATCCAAGAACTGCTGCTTTAAGTCCATCACCTTATACTCTACCCATCCCTTGTACCATCTGCTCAACTGGATGAAGGAGTTGTCGTAATCAACTATCTTCATCTCCCCTTGCTTTAGGTTTAGGCTTTCAGCCCTTTTGTTCTTTTTCAAATGTTCTGGCATGAATTTCTTCTTGAAAACGACTAGGAATTCTTCCTAGTCTTTCTCATAAGGATCTTTGCCAACCTCCAGCTGATTTTCACCACTACTCCTTACATGGTCCTCTCAGCAGATAAGAAACATACACCAACTTCAGCTATGGTGCAGGCTTTAGATAGGTGAAGGTGTTTTCCAAGTCCCTCAAGTAGTTCAAAGCAAGCTGGAGGTCATAGGAGTGTCCATAAACAAAGATGGCTCCCATCCTGGATACCTCTTTGAAGTCCAACTTAGGTGCTGGAGGATCCCTTTCCATCATTAATGATGGCCTTACCGAGTCACTATTCAGGCTACAAACCAAGGAGGAGAAAAGTTCCACACCCATTCAAAACCTTTCTTCTTTGAGTTCTTTGGAAAACTTTGAAATCTTTTGTTTCAAAACCTCACCACGCCTGTGGTTGTATCTCTGCCACGCCCGTGGTGTGCCTTGCTATGCACGTGGCTATTAGACGACCACCCTCGTGGTCTACCCTTATCCACGGTCGTTGCTGACGACTGAGTACTCATGGGGTCGTCGCACATTCATGGTCGTGATCACCTTGCCACGCCCTCCATTGCTGGCGATTGACTATGCATGTGGTTGTCCAACATTTAGGATCGTAATCACCATGCCAGACCCGTGGTGGTTAGCCCATCACGCCTGTGATTGGCTTCCCGCCACACCCGTGGCTACCTTTCTCGTTTTAAAGCTCACATGACGCTAATGTACATGCCTAGTAACATCAAGTTGGAGAATTTGTGCTAGTATGAAAAAATCAAAGTTGGCGTGAAGATCAAATCAATAGACTTTGATCACTGGTCTAAACTTTTATCGAATCTATGTTCACAAAACAAGCAAATGGTCCAAGTAAACAAGTCATTGAGAAGTTCACTAAGCATGCCAAGTAATTAGATTCAAAGATGCTTCTGAACGGCTTGAGTTTAGGACTCAACATGACGACACAATAATACCAAAAGACTAGCTAACATGGATCAACATGCGGAACAAAATGGAAAATTGTTATAAGAATACATAGGAGTTGTGATAGACCAAAGCGGCAAGACAGCTGGATCCTTAGGAATTTGAGCTAACTCCTAAAAAGACTCAAAACAAACAAAATCAAAAATAAAAGTAAGAATGAAATAGGGCAAGTCTCCAAGCTCCACGCTAAATTAAAGTGGATTTAAGATATGAAATGAAGAAAATGAAGTCCTAAGGGAAAAGATGAAATAACCTAAACATGTCGACTGATTCGATAAAATGAAATAAAAGACTCCATACGTGGGCTGCCTCCCCTGAAGCACTCTTTCTTTAATGTCTTTGAGCTAGACAACACTTGGATGGTTATGTGATCCAACTGAGTACCTCACTGACTGCCATTGGTTTCTTCATCGTAAAAACGTTGAGTGCCAAGTAATAGTTGAAATAACCAGAGAAGTTTGCTCGAATACTGTTTGTCTCCCATAGTGACCATCTCATTTTGAAAGTATAAATTTGAGGAGGGAAGAGGTAATAAGGTGTATCACCATCAACAATCTCAATCTTCACCAAGCCAGTGATGCAATTTCCAAGGTCATCTTATTTGAGCATAAGTGGCTCCTCTTTGATACCTCTTCAAATTTGATGTTTAGGTGCTTGCTATCAGTTTCCTGACATAAGAACTTCATGATTGTGCAAAATTTTTGAAGGGACTTCCTGTTCTTTGGTGGAACCACAATCTCAAAGATATCCTTTTTGATGGGGCATATAATTTCTTCTAGCATAAAAGTTGGAATATGAGCTTCATTCTCGCACAATACCTCGATGAGGTATTCACTACCATCTTCTTCAGATTTTTCTAGCTCTTCATCACAGACAGCTTGAATTTTTCATCAATGACTTATTCCAGCAAATTTTCATCTTCATCCCATAATCTTGAAGAAGAATCGTCTCATTAACATTCTTCAAGCTCGCCATCAAATTTAGTTTGAAAATTTATAATAATGGGTGCATCTTTGAGTTCGTCGTCTTCATCCTCTCAGAATTGAAAAGTGAATTCACTCTCGTCCCATTCAAATTCTTCTAGCTTTCCATTACAGTCAACTACAGTGTCCTCAAGGATGAGTGCATCTTCCTCGTCTATGGCCACCATGTCTGTTGTAATAGTGAGCACCTCCAGAATGTCCTCGTCACTGTCAAACACGACATCCTCGTGAAAGAGGGGTTGGGGGGAGAGGGAGTGCTGCCAAGCTTTGAACTTGAGAGCTTTTCCATTACGACATTGAATACTTCATCGATTCTCTTCCTGCTCCCTTCCTGAGTAGCAAGGATCCCCTTAACATCCAATGTGTTTATTACGAAAATGTCTTAAACCTACTATTTTAGTGATGGATCTTCATAATATGGAGGAGGTTGATAGTGGTAGTTCTGTGGAGACTCCTGGTAGTATGGGAGCGGGTAAGACTAGGGCTGGAAAATCGGTCTCAGGTAATCGGTTAAACCAATTAATCAACCAACTCGGTTAGAGGATCGGTTTAACCTACGTCGAGGGCGGTCGGGGAACGGTTAAGAGTCACTGTTGGAGTCGGGTAAACGGTTAATCGGTTAAATTTATCGGTTAACTCGAGTTCACTCGTAACAAAAAAAATCCAATTTTCTGCTCAAGGCGGTTGGTTAACCTATGATTTATTCGGTTAAAAGATGCGTCTGTCGGTTAAATTCGGTCATTTAACCGACTGGTCGGTTATCAGTCGGTTAGATTAACTATGAGCTCCGCTCGGTCGGTTACTTCGGTTAACCAATTTCAGTCATCGAATCGCTTTCCCCGACCGCTAACCAACGATTAATAACCGAATTAACCGACTCTCAGGCCTAGGTAAGACCATCTCCAATGCATAGTCTCAAATGACCAAATTATAAGACTAATACTCCTCTAGTGCACAAAGCTGAACTCTCAAATGGCTGAAAAATTCCATTATGCATCTTATATTTGGCTCATTCTAGTCCCAAATGACCAAATTTGAGACTTGAGGGTCCATACCATATAATGGAGAAATTAGTAGTGGAATCCACATAGTTTGTTTCTATTGGCTATTGGTGGCGGACATATCTTGATAAAATTTGCATTTATTTATTTATTTTTAAAAAAGAGAAGGGCAGTGGAATTCATGTGGCTTATTTTTATTAAATTGTTAAAAGACACCCTATGTTTTACGGAAAACACGCCCTAGAATTTGAAATTGGGACTTAAAATGACGCCATCTACATGTGCCATTTACAGGCGCCGGTAACAGTAGAAGTGGCTCCATTTACGGGCGCTGATAACACTTATAGGTGCCATTTATGGGCACCTGATACACTAGTAGTGGCGCCATTTACGGGCGCCGGGTACACTAGTAGTGGCGCCATTTACGGGCACCGGTCTATTTTTTAAATTCGATTGTATGTAATTACTAATTACACTAATCATTAATTAATATTTTTTATTTATTTAAAGTAATATTAGTAATTAATATTATTTTATGTAACCCCTAATCACACATGTTTATTTATTATGGTTAAATTAATATTGGTAAGTATTGTTATTTTATGTAATTACCAATTATACTCATTTTTTAATTTATTTAAATTAATATGAATAATTAATATTCTTTTATTTAACCACTAATCACACTCGTTTATATATTTGTTTAAATAGAGGCGGACACTATGGTGGACACATGCACCGAGTGCAAACGCCATGTGGCAGTCTATTATTGGAAGGTTTTTATTTATTTTTAAAATAATATTATGTTAGCCCTTAAAATATAATAACATATAAATCAATCACCCACAATTTATTATTATTTAAATTCATGCTAACGCTAACCTCCACAGTCCCACTAATGTAAACGTAATTACCTATGATTATGATTTAGGAGGAAACAACGTATGAACTTTTCACAAATCTTTGTATTTAACTCTTTTTTTTTAATTTTTAAAAACAGACATTAGCTACAGGATTGCCTTTTTTTCCGGTTGCCATTTCTTCATCTTTCTTCTTCCTTGTTCGCTTTTTTCTTTTCTTTTTGTTCGTTTTCATTTCGTTCAATCGAAGAATTCCCAACTCTTAATCGATTATAGAGAAATGGTAAAACCCCTTAATAAGTATATTGTAGGCTCTTGATAGAAGATGAAGCTCCTCCAAGAGTTTGTCCCCGGTTGTAGCAAGGTGGATGATACAGGAGAATCGGCCGGCGTGTGCGAGTGCAAATTTGTTAACGGTGTCCTCTTTGATGCCTATGTAGTTCTGGATTTTGATGGTCATTGACATCGGGATTAATTGGCGTTTCTAGATTTGGGGGACTTGGTTTCCCATTCCAAAGTTAGGCTTGAAATAACTACAGACTCCTTTGGAATCTGGAAAGCAAGAGCATGCTAGGCTTGCGAGTCAAAGCTAGTCTCAATTAGCTGATATGACATCACCTAAATTTATTAGATATCAAAGGCAAATAATGTTATAAAAGGCAATCCCTAATTAATTGAAAAAGATGATGAATCGTAACTTTAGAGAAGATGTTAAATAATATATTCGACGATAACATGACTAAATTTTCGGATGATGAAATTGTTAATTACACAAATTTAAAGGTTTTAATGGCATAAAATTTGGAGGGCCAGTCAGAAATTGTCACGTCGCATTTGTATTCGATGCATGTTTCCACCAAAGTGTTACCCTTAACTTAATATTAATAATTAATATTATTGTAAGTAATCACTAATCAAAGTAATTTTTTTAAAATTGTGTAAATTAATTTATTAGTAATTAATATTATTGTATTCGACTGTTGTGGCTCAGGTGTTGAATTGTTGGCGCACGTAAATGGTTTTCATCCAATTGTCTAATATGCTCATTCATTTCGTCTGTGAGCTTATTTTGTTACTGAGTTGGTATACTAGTATATTATTATAATATGGTAATTAAGTAGTGAAAGTATGTAGTAGATAATTGTTATATTTTAATTATTATTTATTTAATTATATTAATTATTACCTCTAAACCCTAATCCCTAATCCCCAAACACTAAACCCTACACAATAAACCATAAATCTTATCTCTAGACCCTAAACCCTAAACTCTAAACCCTAACCCCTAACCCCTTAATCCTAACCCCTAAACCCTAATCCCTAAATCTTTAACCCTAACCCCTAAACTTTAATCCTAAACCCTAACCCTAACCCCTAAACTCTAACCCTAAACCATAACCCCACTCTTATGCCCACTAGGATTTATGATTTTAGAATTAGTACCATTTTGCTATTCTAAAATCTCAAACCCAAGAAACGTATACCATAGACCATAAACTCCCATTAGCACACTTGAAACGTTCCCTAAAAATGTTACCCAAACTCCTACACCCTAAATACTAATGAATTTTCTAAAATCATAGTTCCTAAAATCCATAAAACCTATACCTTAAACCACAATTAGGACACTGAACACGTTCCCTTAAACAGTTACCCTAAACTCGTTACCCTAACTCCTAAACCCTAAACACTAACGGGTTTTAGGATTAGTATCGAAAATATTAATGACACTAATATAGTACCATTGCTTGTAATTACTAATATGCGGAAATAATGAACTACTTCAGTACGACAGTGGTGGCGGCGACGACGGTGGTGGCGGCGGTGGTGATGACGGGGTGCTGACAGTTAAGGTGGTGGAGCGAAAAAAATGGAGGTGGAGGTGGTGGTGAGGGCATTCCTGTACACGTGCATATAAGATTTCAATGTTAGGGCATTGTTTTTAAAACTAGGGCGTTCTTTAGAAATCTCCTATTTTTATTAGATGTTGGTAGGAGTCCTAAATATAGGACCACACCATTGAAGCAAAACACCTTTTAGCCATTCTAAAATGTCAAATTTGAGACTTTGAAATAGCCATTTCAGACTTAGCATTGGAGATGGTCTAAGGATCTTCATAACGATAATGCTACGGTGATGGCTCTATACATCCTCGGGAAGGTTGATGATGATAGTTACATGATGTGATGTATTTTCGACACACCTTTTCTCGTTAGAAACTATATTTTTGTGTGTCGAAATGTATTCAAATTTGGGTTTTGAATACATGTTTGGTTCTCTTGCCCCTCGGGGCGGTATTATGGTGTTTGGTATGTTTTTGGTATATTTCAGGTGTCATATGACGTTTGGAGATAAACCAAGACATGATGGGGAGGCCGGAACAACTCAAAGCGTTCGACTTTGGAAGAAAGCGTCACTGTTTAGTATTTTTAGCATAACTCATCGCTCCGAAGTCCAATTGATGCAAGGTCAGCGGCGTTGGAAAGATAATTTGATTGTCTACAACTTTGATGTTGACACTATGGTCAAATTCCGTATAATAAAGGAACACGGCGTGTTCCAAATGGAACATGGCGTGTTCCTCCGCTGAAATTGCCCGAGAAAGTTACAGGGGCCGAACACGACCAGGAACACGGCCGTGTTCAAGGAACACGGCGTGTTCCATATGGAGCACGCCGTGTCCCACCCCCAGACGGGTTTTCAAGTCCTTTTCCTTCTCCAACATGGTCCAGAAGCCTATAAATACCCCAGAGACCCCCAAGGACGAGATATACTTCATTATACACATATTTTCGAGCTCTTGGAGAGAGCTAGAGTTCCGGAGAGACGATTGAAGCGAGAGGATCAACCACGGCGGCGAAGGGCAAATCATCAAGTCGAAGATTGGGATTTCCATGAAGAACATGTCGTCTTCTCCGGTTTTTCTTCTCTTCTCTTGTGATTTATTTTCCGGAACCATGAGTAGCTAAACTTTCTGTGTTGTTCGGATGAGATGAAGCTTTAGCTAAGCTTTGTATGGATGTTTTGATTTGTTATTGAGGTTTATTCAGACTTATGATGCGTTCTTCCTAAAACCTAATTTTTAGATTCTTTCTTGTCTGATCATCTTGATTGAGTCATCGACATTGATTTGTGGGTCCGAGAGGAACATAGGTTGATAGGTCGCTTAGGAAGAACCCTAGATTATTCGTTAGCTCGAGAGAGGAGCGAATCGTTTAGGCTCTTTGCACGTTTATCGTTGTGGCATTTCATCGAACATAATTAATGCGTTTTGTTTAGGTGTAGATTAGCTCGAGAGAGGAATCTACGGTTAGACGGAATAGATCCTTAGAGGCGCGAGAGTGATCTAAGACTACATTAGGAAATTGCCGAGCCGTTATAACTCTGAATAACCGAGATCATTTATCATTCATTCATACATTGCTAGTTTTAGTGGATTTGAATCCGAGCAACCTTCATCTTATCTTTGAAACTCGATTCCTTGCATTTTGATTTGTTTTGTTTCAGTCATTAGTTCATAATTGGATACCAAAATAATCAAACAAACAATTTCAACCTGTTACTTGGTTTAGTTTGAACATCAACTTGAGTAATAAGAATAGAAAGACCATAGGGAGATTTGCGATCCCACTAGAGCAATCTAGTGGGTATTTGAAAGCGGGGTAAAATCCGTGCATCAAATTGGCGCCGTTGCCGGGGAACTTTTCTATTGTTAGGAAAATTTTGATTGATAACTATTCCCTCATCCATACTATCATTACTTCATCTCCTACATTTTCGTATTACGCGGTTTTGTTGTTTCCTGTTGTGCAGGCAAAATTGCGGACTCAACATCTCTCCGGAAGAGTAAACGTCTAGCTAACAAAGGGACAACTTCATACACTCACGTGGGTCCCAAACCTCGCAAGAAGATAGTATTAGAGGCTACTCTTGATCACCCTCCTCCAGTTCTACACCCAGACAAGATAGAAGAGGAGGTCAAGATGGATGAATTCCACATTAATGAAGAAGGGGACAACAACAACGACAACCATAATCACATCGATAATCATAATCACTATCTCAACAACCACCATAATCACAACGATGGAGGGCACAACGCGCACATCCCACTCATTCCTCAGGAGAGGCCATTGAGAGACTATGGCCGACCTACTCTCGGAGGGGCTGCTTCGAGTATTCGGTGTCCCATCAGGGGAGATCAAGCCTACCAAACTCCAGTACCCCTGATTAATCTCATCCAATCAAGGGCATTTGCAGGAGGACCAGATGAAGACCCAAATGCTCATCTTAGGGATTTTGTGCGTCTAGCTGAGACAAACAAGGCACGAGGAGTCCATGTCGACGATCTTAAACTCGACTGTTCCCATTTTCTCTCAAAGGGGAAGCGCAAGAGTGGTTGTATGAGCACCCGGCGGGGTATTTCACTACTTGGGATGGACTAGCCACAGAGTTCTTGGAGGAATTCTTCTCCCCCTCCAGGACTGAAGCATTAAAGGCAAGGATTTCACACTTTAAGAGTCCTTCCAACGAAACATTCTATGATGCTTGGCAACGATTTCAGAGTCTTCTTCGCTCATGTCCTCACCATGACATGGACGCACATGCTAGATTTCGAACCTTCATCAGGGGTTTGGATTACCACAAGCAGAAGGATCTCGGCATGTCGGTTCCGGGAAATCTAACGGATCGACACCAACACGGGCTCTAGAAGCATGCGGGGCTTATGCTCAAAAGATGAGGACCCTTGTCCTCACCAACCCAATCGACATCGAGCTCAATGTGCCCAGAAATCAGGTTCAACAAGTGAAGTCTACAGGAGCAGCTAGAGAGGAATCCTCATCGACTACTGAATTTCAGCAAGCTCAACTGCTTGATCAACTACAATTGCTCACTAAGAAGCTGGACAGCATAGAATTAGCTCAGAAGAACGGTTGCATTCCCAAAGGCCTTCTAATACACCTACTGCTTATGTGTATGCGTGTGAAGGATGTGGAGGAACCGATCATGACATATCCAACGCTGTATGGAGGAGTTCGAACAGGAGATGGAGCATGAGCAAGTCGACTATGTGGGCGGTCAACATCAGAATCCCTACCAGCAGCCTAATCAACAACCTCAAAACTACAATAAGGGTCAGAATAGTTACCAATCATCAGGGCAAAATTTCAACAAGGGTCAGAGTAATTATCAAGCCAGAGGATAGCTAGGACAGAGCAACTACAGAACTCCGGGTACTCAGCCGCCACAAAACCCGAATACTTATAGAAATCAGGGAAATTATCAGCAGAATCGTCCAAGACAACCGATATACTCGGACACCAACCAGCAGAGATATGTCAACGAGAGCTATGGAGAGAAGGGCCAGATCACCTATTCGTCTAATCAAGCTCCCCCTGGATTTCCGCCTCAACAGCAACAGGCAATGTTCGAAGCTATTATGCAGCGGCTCGACGCTAGTGAGGAAGCTATGCGAAGTATTCAGGCGCAGTTGAATGGACCAGGCAACACCAGTGTGCCTAGTAAACGAAGTGGTATGCCTAGTTCAACAGTCCCGAATCCAAGACAAAACGAAGACGTAGGAGCAATTGAAACAAGGAGCGGAAAGCGGCTGCAAGATCCTCCGATGAAGATCATCACACCGGTAGTGCAACCTCCACCCCTCTTGGATGACGAAGACATTCCTGCACAAGAGCCGCCACATGCCAACATTCCCAATACAACAGACAGCATACCTCCTCTTTGCACTCCTACTCCCCCACCAGTGGAGAATCCCTACAAGCCGAGAGTTCCATATCCTGCTCGACTAAATAAGGAGTTGTATGACAAGCAATTTGCTGAATTCATGAGGGTGTTGAATACTGTGCATGTCGATATGCCTTTTGTGAAGGTAGTGAAAGAGATGCCCCATTATGCGAAGTTTATGAAGGACTTGGTAACAAATAAGAGGAAGCTTCCTGAACTGCTAGCTCTTGCTGAGGAGGAAACCGCAGAGTTGAATGAAGAAGTAGACGTGGCGGCTAGCTATAACGAGATTGACTTCGGGACTCTACCACGCAAACGACGAGATACAGGTCCGTTCACTCTCCCTTGTAAAATTGGTAATACGCAAGTTAGTAATGGTTTGGCAGATACATGGGCTAGTATTAATGTGATGTCCTATAGCTTGGCTAATTCTCTAGGATTGATAGACTTTAAGCCTACACGCATGAATATTAAACCGGCTGATAAATCAGCAACTGTGCCTAGAGGGATCTTAGAGGACGTACAGTTAACTGTGGGAAAATATACTTTCTTAACTGACTTTGTGGTGATAGATGCTCATTCTAATATGTCTTTGATCCTAGGTAGACCATTCCTTAATACTGCTAAAAGCTATAATTGATATCAGTAATGGTACTACCACTCTTAGGGTTGGATTAGAGAGTGCAACGTTTCGATTGAGTTCAGCTGGAACCAGACAAATGGCTGATGATGATTTATGTTCTTTTGATGAAACTGTGACCTCTCTCTCGACTGCTATTTTCACTAACCTAGTGGGGAATGACCCGCTAGAGAAGAGTATAGTTTCTGGTATGCAAGATAATAGTGCAGGTACAGGGATCGACGAGGAAGTAGCTTCCATGACTGTTTGTCAAGCGGATGGAGTACCAGCACACGATCGACCTATTTTGGTAGCACCAGTAGCACAATTCAAGACTTCCTATGAAGAACCTCCAGATTTGGAATTGAAAGAACTTCCCCCTACTTTGGAGTATGCGTTCTTGGAGGACGGGTCAAAAATTCCAGTGATCATCAACTCGACTCTTTCTCCACCACAAAAGGCCAGCCTTGTAGCTCTCTTGAAGCAACATAAACAAGCAATTGCGTGGAAGGTGACGGAAATTAAGGGAATCAGCCCCACTTACTGCAAGCATCAAATATATCTTGAGGAGGATGAGAAACCGGTTCTAAGTTGGGCGGCCTAACCCGGTATCGTCTAGCTCAAAGACGCAAAAGAAAGAGCGCTTCTCGGGAGGCAACCCGAGCGTTGAGTCTTTCTCTTTTATTTGTTTTTGCTTATGTCATGTGGTTGAAATATTGTGAGTCTGTTTTGTTTTCATTTCTTTCTGGTGGTTTGATGTAACAGATTGGCACTAGCCTATTCTCTCTTGTTTCTTTTGTTTCTCCGTGGCTTTAGAACTCAGATCCTATTCAGATGCTGTCTCAACCTCATGCACCGACTGACAGGAGTTTCGATCCTCGTCCAAACTCTACATATGCTCAATATCGCGTTCTCCAAGTTAGTATCACGCTTTTTGCCCGCTCCTTCTCGATTGTTTGGTCCATTGGGGACAATGTCCTGTTTAAGTGTGGGGTGGTTTCGGCCGCTTTTTAATTGTGGGATACATAACTTGTGAGAACCTTTTTTTGCGTTGCCCCCTTTTGTTTTTTCGAAACTCCCTCTTGCGCTTAAATTGTGGATGTTAGTGAATGCATGTTAGGGTTTTCAATCTATGAGTGGATGTCGTGGATGTGAGGATATCATCTTTGAACCATCTGCCGTGTCACCCACATTAGTATACAAGAGACTCATATATATGATAAGAAAATGAATTTTTACCTTCCACTGTTTTGTTCTAAGTCGCAGTAGAGTGTATTTGTATCCTCCTACAAAATTATCTAAGTTGTTATGAAGGGTAAAACAGGCGGGAGGAGTCCGAATGAGGTTGCTAGAAAAAAATGTCGTGGGGATTTGGTTGCAATCGAAACACGCAGGGCGACCCTAGTGGTTTTCCGTCTTCCCTACCTTTATGAGGCTTGGGCGTGGGCCGGAGACTGGTTACTTCCGAGTCCGGCTGAAGTTGTGATTAATTCCCCCATTTGGAAAAAGCCGCTATCTAAAAGAGCAATAAAGAAAGAAAAGCAAAGAAAGAAGCAAAAAGCAATATCGAATTATGCAAGCTTTGTTTTCAGTAAACTGTAGAGGTAGATAGTCAAGTAAGCAACTCAAAATAAGAGGGAGGTGCTAGCATAACTTGAGTGCAATTAAAAATTGAAGCACCTCCTCCCTCAGGACGGAAGAGAAATCCCGGCCAGGACGAGCCGTCAGTCTGTTACTTCCGCTGGCAACTAAAAGGTATAAGTGTTTTGGGGATATGGATGCACTCCGGTGGTTAGGTGT
Organism: Linum usitatissimum; assembly: GCA_030674075.2. Lineage (NCBI taxonomy): Eukaryota > Viridiplantae > Streptophyta > Magnoliopsida > Malpighiales > Linaceae > Linum > Linum usitatissimum. The sequence continues at coordinate 107,891 of JAUJYP020000273.1, read as the reverse complement.
CAACTCATTTATATCATATCTATGAGTCTATCTTATACAAATTCGAGGAATTCGGTGTTTCATGCATAATTGTGTGGTTTGTGATTGACTTGCATCCCTAAGCACCATGATGGATGTGAGAACCTGAACATTAACTTCCGATCACCATATGCTGAGCCTTTATAGAGAGCGATTAGTAGATTTGCTTGAGGACAAGCAAGTGTTTAAGTGTGGGGTGATTTGATGTGATGTATTTTCGACACACCTTTTCTCGTTATAAACTATATTTTTGTGTGTCGAAATGTATTCAAATTTGGGTTTTGAATACATGTTTGGTTCTCTTTCCCCTCGGGGCGGTATTATGGTGTTTGGTATGTTTTTGGTATATTTCAGGTGTCATATGACGTTTGGAGATAAACCAAGACATGATGGGGAGGCCGGAACAACTCAAAGCGTTCGACTTTGGAAGAAAGCGTCACTGTTTAGTATTTTTAGCATAACTCATCGCTCTGAAGTCCAATTGATGCAAGGTCAGCGGCGTTGGAAAGATAATTTGATTGTCTACAACTTTGATGTTGACACTATGGTCAAATTCCGTATAATAAAGGAACACGGCGTGTTCCAAATGGAACATGGCGTGTTCCTCCGCTGAAATTGCCCGAGAAAGTTACAGGGGCCGAACACGGCCAGGAACACGGCCGTGTTCAAGGAACACGGCGTGTTCCATATGGAGCATGCCGTGTCCCACCCCCAGACGGGTTTTCAAGTCCTTTTCCTTCTCCAACATGGTCCAGAAGCCTATAAATACCCCAGAGACCCCCAAGGACGAGATATACTTCATTATACACATATTTTCGAGCTCTTGGAGAGAGCTAGAGTTCCAGAGAGACGATTGAAGCGAGAGGATCAACCACGACTGGCGAAGGGCAAATCATCAAGTCGAAGATTGGGATTTCCATGAAGAACATGTCGTCTTCTCCGGTTTTTCTTCTCTTCTCCTGTGATTTATTTTCCGGAACCATGAGTAGCTAAACTTTCTGTGTTGTTCGGATGAGATGAAGCTTTAGCTAACCTTTGTATGGATGTTTTGATTTGTTATTGAGGTTTATTCAGACTTATGATGCGTTCTTCCTAAAACCTAATATTTAGATTCTTTCTTGTCTGATCATCTTGATTGAGTCATCGACATTGATTTGTGGGTCCGAGAGGAACATAGGTTGATAGGTCGCTTAGGAAGAACCCTAGATTATTCGTTAGCTCGAGAGAGGAGCGAATCGTTTAGGCTCTTTGCACGTTTATCGTTGTGGCATTTCATCGAACATAATTAATGCGTTTTGTTTAGGTGTAGATTAGCTCGAGAGAGGAATCTACGGTTAGACGGAATAGATCCTTAGAGGCGCGAGAGTGATCTAAGACTACATTAGGAAATTGCCGAGCCGTTATAACTCGAATAACCGAGATCATTTATCATTCATTCATACATTGCTAGTTTTAGTGGATTTGAATCTGAACAACCTTCATCTTATCTTTGAAACTCGATTCCTTGCATTTTGATTTGTTTTGTTTCAGTCATTAGTTCGTAATTGGATACCAAAATAATCAAACAAACAATTTCAACCTGTTACTTGGTTTAGTTTGAACATCAACTTGAGTAATAAGAATAGAAAGACTCTAGGGAGATTTACGATCCCACTAGAGCAATCTAGTGGGTATTTGAAAGCGGGGTAAAATCCGTGCATCATTACATGCATGTATTTGGTAGTATGAAGAGGAACAAGGATTCTTATACCATGATGGTGATGGTTGATTCTTGTTGTGAATCCACCGTTGGTTGTATGCGAAATCAGTCCACCAACTTAACTAGAGATGAAGGTGCTACACAATCAGCCTCTGGTAGAGCTTGATCATCAAGCCTGTTGGGCCGTAAAGTCTCCCAACCTCGACTTGAGTATTTTAGGTGGAGAACGTATGTTCCATCTGCACGAGCTTGAAGAACATCAGTATCACACCTACGTGGTGGGCCTTAGGGTGGGAGCCAAGCGAGCGCGAATGTAGTAGAACATGGTGTTTGTTGATGAATGGTTGTGGATTTTCGATTGTCCAACACTACCAAACAACATGCGGATCTGAACCATACGGGATGAGCACCAAGCCTCTCAAGGACAGTTCAACGATATGTTATACGGATGCCTGAGCCATGTGAGGAAACATGGATGCCAAGCCATGCTATCCAACACCGATGAAATTGAATGCTTTTTGCTGAAGAAGAGAGAGTGCACACCATATAAGGTAACACCAAAACCCTGTTGGGTTAGCCGACACGGATTCAGCTGTTGTGTTATGCCAAAAATCTATAAAAGGAGAGCTTAAGTGATATTTTAGAGAGTTCCATGACATCATTCCTTTGACCGATTTTTCCCTCTGATTCTCCCCTCACCTATTTTGGAATCCTAGACGGAGATAGAGAATATGAAGACCAATTAAAGAAGAAAGGAGGTAGGGTCGAGTGGAATCATCCAAAGGAAAGGAGAAGAGAAAGATAAAAGCCTACTCTTACAGTTTCATGACCATGGGCTCCTTGGTTATATTTCCTTCCCCATTTTCTTTGTCCATTTATATGATTGCACAGTAGTTTATATGAGTTATTTGGTTGGGGGAGATTCACTCTATGATGGATGACTAGATTATAATGGATTTTATGTTATATTCTTAATTAAGTTGGATGGATTTGGATTATGTGCTTGTGATGTCATTTGATTCTTTAGTGTTGATTTTGGTTGAACGATGTTGATCTTGGGGTGACTATGGTTAGACTAGCATAGAGTCGTACTCCCATTTTTAATTGGGCATTGCCATGACCTTAGGATGCCGTATTTCTTCATGTATGCATGAACTTTCACTTAGGCATTTTATCGAACACTTGGTGTGCATGATGGTTTTCAATTAGTTGATGACTAATCGGCTCAATTAGTGGTTTATTTCGTGTCTAATCATTGAAGTGACCGTAGATGTGATTGGAACTTTGTGTTCATAGGTATTTAGGAGTGGTTGTTCATAGGTGTCAAGCTTTGATTGATGCTTCCAAAATGACCCACCACTCACCTTGTACTCCTCTTTTCAAAACAAACAACCCCAACACACCGACCTCCTCACAAAACCCAACCCGTCAACCACTCAAATCCAACCCCGAGGGTGAACCCACTGAACTCTAAAGTAATCTACACCTCATTTCGCCTAACCCAAGCGTGACCAACTCAAACAGATCTCATGCTAAAACCGTGCTCCCTCACGACTCCCTCAAGCTCGACCTTCAGGATTACCTCCGTACCGAGTCGAATCTCCATAGAATAAGTCGGAGATGCCATACCAAAAAACACAGGACACGCATGCTATCGAATCGGGTCGACCAAACTTGAAAAAGAGTCAGCCTAACAACTTCTTCTCGAATGGGCATCGACACCTTGCATCAACCTCTGGAAGCCACCAAACGACAACAAAGTCCCCGCACACTAGTTACTTTAGGCCCTATTATCTCAACACTGGATCCAATAATGAGAGAAGTGGGAAGGAAAAATACGAAGAGTGGGTTCAAACCGGTTTTGTTTGAGAAAAATCAGTGGTTTGGTTTAAAATGATGTGGAATGTGACTCATCCGATAGAGTGGACCCAAAGACGATGCTGACTCAGCAAATGTAAAACCAAAGGGACAACTAAGTTATTTTTATACGACGAGGATTGTAATTTGGCCCAAACAAAGGGGGACATTTTGACCAACTAGCCCATTTTGTAGTGGCTCCCCGAACACACTATGTGCATCATCAAATAATCTGCTATACAAACCCCAAGACGAGGATACCACCTCAGTTGCAACCTTATCTAGTATGGCCCGTCGCAACATCGACCACACCCGTGGCTCAATCATGTGCCACATCATGCTCATGCCACATTTATGACTAGCCCTTCCAACATGGCCTGGTCTGTCAAACATCGCCTGATGCCTACAAAGTTCATGAACACTCGCCCATGAAACTCTTATTGCTCAACATAACTTCATCCATCTTGATGTCCTCGGAACCACTACTTCTCCATTGTTCTTAAACCATCTACAAACATTCCTCCGTTGAGCCTCTCTTAGCCCAAAGCATTCCCCCATTAAAACATAAAATACCGGTAAGACATTCTAAAACTTCCAACTTCAGTTTTAAAACCCCTAAAACAATATCGACGCTCTTTAGGGAAACTAAGTGTTGATAGTCTTAAGTTGGTTCGAAGAGCAACTCCACAAGGATTGTGAGCTCATCATCCAAAGAGAACAAAAATCCAACACTAGTGATCATGCCGACTCTGGAAGGAATTTGACTAGTCTTCCCTACCGTCATCAAAATCCAAGGTTGCGGTTCCATTCTTGATCCGCACCAACGTTACTCCTGGCGAGTTAGTTGGTCCCTTCATGTCGTTCAATTTGAACCCCGAATCCGAAGATATTGTGCCCTATACACCCTCCCAAATTGGCTCAGCTTTCATCCATGCCCATGGTGAGAGCCCACCACACTCGTGGTAAGAGCCAAAAATGCATGTGGCTGACAACTTGCCACACCCGTGGTGAACCTCTTATTTAAGGGAAGTAGGGTTCATAAATCCCTAATTCTAAATTCATCTTCTCCTATCCCTGACTGTTCTTACCCATCTCCAACTCCTCTGAGTTCCCTCTATCGCTTCCGGTGAGTGCATTCTACCTTCTCTCTTCCTTACTCCCTCAATCTTCATTCCTCAAATTGGACCCTCACCATTTCTTTATCAGGTGGGTGGTTTAAGGGGGTAAATTCCACCGTTGATGTTTGTAAATTAAGTCATGATTAACGTTACATTATTTACTTATTTTGTTAGTACTTCATTCGCGAATCAAATATAGACCATTACTAGGTGGAATAATAACACCACCCTCACTAGCTAGACCCTCCGCTCCTACACGAACAGGGCCAGTATTGCCCACACGATATATTGTCTGATGGATACGCTCTCCCAGACCTCCACGATTTACACGATATGTTGTCTGACGGATACGTTCTCCCGAATATCCATTATTTTTCACGAATGGTCGGCAGGGCTAGTTAGTGTTAAGAGGGGACGCCCTACATGAATTGAGAAACATTAAATAAATGTCAAGGCTGGTATAATAATATAAGTCACATAGTTTGACTTTCACGAAATGCCTACTATTACACGAATAACACGATACCATGATTATTTCATAATTTTAACGAGATAAAATTGAGCACGAGAGACTGACCCCGAGCCACCCACCAGGTCATACGAGAGATATCGGAGCGGAGATGACTTGCAAGAGCCGTAGTTGCTGCCAATCATGTCCCAAGACTCAGAGTGAGTAACCAGGGTGGATGTTGGACACTTATGATGTTTTCTTTGGAGTTATTAGACATAAGACTTTGTTTATGATTTATGTTGGATTTGATTTTCCTATTTCAGTTTTTCTCACGTATTTAAGGCTATTTGTTTTGAAATAATTTCTCGACTTTGAATTATTTATTTTATTGACTTTGACTTTTATATTTAATTTGAATCTTTCGTCCGCCCCGAAACATTTTGATCATTTAATAAATGTTAGATGTTTAGGTTGTAACAACACCTTAATATGCGCATACTTGCTCCCCTAAGTTTATCCTCTGATCACATGGTTCAACGGTAATGATTTTCTTATGGATATGTCTCATACTCAGATTCATGAATGTCATCACCAGAGTCTTCATAATTGGTGTTCTCATTTGAGTCAGGGTCAGCATTAAGATTTTCTTTCTCAATTGAATATTCAGCATTATTAATCACAATGATCCCCTTACATTCGTTAGTTGCTTCCTTTTCTTGAGTTTCAGGACCAGCCTATCCCTTGGTTGCCATCGTTTTGATATTTCCCAAACATTTTCCCATTCAATGTTTTGACCTAGATATGTTGCATGGCTAACATCATTAATGTTGACACAAGAAATCATGGCTCCTTGTTTTCCTAGTTTGGTGTGGTGGCAAGCTGTCTTTGATGTCTGACAAGCATGGCGACAGGTGAAGTTTCTCCTCTTGGGACCGACCCACGAGTTTTGACAGGACCAAGACAAGAGGAAACCGCAAGCAATGCGTGTTGAGCACGAAGACAAATCTGACCATCCTTGCATCGATATTCAGAGACGTCAATACGAGCATAGCCGAGGATGTCCGTAATCGCCGAACCAAACAACAAGTCGACGTTGAGGTTGCATTGAGAGAATACCATCATCTGGCAGAACATTAGATGGGGAAGACTGATGCGAAGACCAGCAACAACACAAAAAATAATCCAGAGGTATTGATGCCGAAGTACGTCTAGGTCTATGGTCCGACGCAAGAAAATCCGTGTTAGCAAAAAATGGAAAACACGATGGTGCCAACTGTCTAAGAGCATGTTGAGCATCAAAGTGTTACTGGAGCGTATCAATCTCTGTGTCGACACTAGTGTTGAAATTCCAAGAACTTTGTTGATCAATGCGGGAGAGACGGTGATGAAGTCGCCATAAACTAGTTTTAAGAACTTGTCAGACATAGATTTATACAGGCGAATGTTAGTGTAGAATCAGCGCACTGGTCCAGGATAGCAGTCAAAAGAGCGATTTTGCATTACTGACATCCAACGGAGTCTTCGAACCAAGTTCATCATAGAGAGCTGGTACTTATCAACCTTAAAAGAAAAATCATAGATTGGAATAATTTTACGAGACTTGAATGTCGTGAGATATTGGTGGTAGGTGTCTATGTCGGGATGCATCCTACCATGGTAAATGCATTCAGGATGACTGCTTCGGAAATGCCATTGTTGTGGATTGTAAGGACGACCGTACGAGCGAGCCTTACGGGATGAGTTGGACAAGTGGGATGACAAAGATGAGTTGTGATTGGGAAGGAGAGTAAGGAAATCAGAAATTTGAGTAAAGTGAGTTTGAGAGTGGGGAAGAGAAGACAGAGTGAAAAAAGATATAAATAGTGGAAGAAGAGAGAGGATTTTGCGTGGGATTTTTTAGGAGGAGAGTGAGAGAATTAAGGTAATTGAGAGAGGAGGAAAGAGCATGAAAGGTGATTTTATGAAGGAAAATGGGAAATAATATCGGTGAAAAAAAAAGAATGTGAAGACGGAAGGAAAGAAATAAAAAAAGAAAAAGAAAATATTCATAATGTTATAAAACTAAGAACAAAAGAGAACAAGAACATAAGAGGAGAAGTACTTTCTTATTGAGGTGTATAGAATGCTACAAATGAGAACTCTATTTATAGGCTCATAGATCATAACCTATACTCTCTAATATTATTACACATAAAGGTGGGAAAATAAATACAATGAAATACATTGAAGAATGGAATAAGGAGTTACACAATGGTGCATTCACTATAGTAATTATATTCATAACACTCCCCCTTGAATGACCATTGGTTATACATCGTCCTTCGAATACGCTTTTGATACGCCTCATTAAAAAAACCTTACCGGGAAAACCCGGTGGGAAAAACCATAGTTAAGGGAAAAAGAGTACGGTTGCGTATTGACTCCCCCGATGATGATATCGGTTGAGATCCTTCATATTGACTCCCCCGATGAGGATATCAACTCTCGCTCATCATTATATCGGTTGAGATCATTCACTCACCAATTCCAAATTTGCTTTCCAACGGTTGATGCGAGAGAGATCTTTGGTGAATAAATCAACCAAGTTATCACTTAGGTGCACTTAGTTGATAAATATTTCAACTCATTGAAGTTTGTGCATAAAATGTATGCATCACATGATCGATGGTCATCCATAATTCACATGACACTTCACCTTAAATGACCATTAGATGAGAATATGTCTCATTAAAACCTTACTAGGAAAACCCTATGGGATAAAAACCTAGTGAAGGAAAAAGAGTACATAATCATCACATCACGTTGCAACATTTTCTTGCAACTCAAGGATATATACAAAATAAATATCATGCATGATTTATAGGATCAGATCTTGAAATGGTGGTGTAGTTTTATAAGTTAGTTTCACAGCCCACCAAGTGGTAAAATTATCACATGAGACCAATTTATGGTCAACCAACACAAATATGACCAAGATTACTACTTCAAAATCGAGTACATCTTGTGTCTTAATAAAGGTCGATTAAACTCGACATAGAGTCACATAGTGATCGACTACCATCCGGTGCAATCGATAGCCATGTCATATCCATATAACTTTTTGTTGGATATAATTAGTATATCATTGATGATATACGAAAATCATGTTCGAGAGAGATGCACGGTTGGCAAGTTAGTGGTAATCTTCCACATCTTCCATCTCGAACTCTAGCTAATCAATATTTGATTGCTTTGAGACACTCTTTAGGAGTCTCAATAAAGTGTATGTCATCTATATAACAAAAGATGATGATGACACTTAAACTCTTATAAACAAAAGAAATACATTTTAAATATAAAATAAAGTATAGAAATTTTTATAAGAATTTCAAAATCATAAAATATGACAAAGATGATTTTTCATCATTCAAAATTCAACTCAATATGAAAAAGATATCATAGTTTTATGCATAGAGAAATGTATGATATGCTAAATGGACCACTTCTCTCAATTATTCAATCCATATGACGTCAATTAGATATAACTTGTTCACGTGAACTTGAATTGTTTGCTTATAGCAAAATAAATCCTCAAGGGAATTTCATATACACATGTGTATTCTAATTATGCAAACCATACATATAGGTTGCAAGCACATCCATTAGGGGCAAACTCTTTCCCTTCATAAATTGCCAGACTAATCGAATAATAAAAAGTAGTTGCATCCACCACATGAGAATATATTTTCTCATAATCAAAATGTTATAGGTTTGTTGTACAAAACCTTTCAAAAATGAGATGTTTCATAACTTCTCATACTCATACTTTACATCTCAATGTATAAAGACTTGATGTCTTAAAACTTTTCATTTCTCTTGGGAATTTGAATTTGCCTCAAATTGAAATTTTTTCAGCCAATCATTTCTTTCTTTGCATTCATTTTGGCTCACGATCCTCATTTTCAACTATCATATTTAGCGTTGCACTATACGCAAAAATTTCGTCGACGTTGACTTCATTGGGGTTCCAATATTTTCCATCCAAGATATAGATAATTGAGATATATATTCATATCTTTCGAGGTACACGAGACTCTTCTTGAGCACATTATTTGTTTCTCTTGGTGGTGTTTGCTTAAATAATCTTAACCTCAATTTGACCATCCGGATCTATAGCTCCATTTCACTTTTGAGGAAATTTTTATTTGGAACCGTGTGGTCTACCATGCTTTATACGGGTTTTAGACTCAGTTGTGATGTCAGATTGCCCAATGTCAACATCATTTTCACTGAAGCATTGCGAGTTGGCACATGAGAGTTTTACTCTGTTTGGGTCGATAAAGTGTACGGCAAATGATGAATTATATATTTTTCGAACTTCACGTTCACATTGTTTAGTGCGAGGATCAAAATGATATGATGATTATTCATCTAATCTATGTGCCAACCTTTGATTTTCTTCACATAATGTTGAGAATTATGATTATATGAATGATAAACCTCCATATGAGTCATCAAAATTTCCTGACAACGATGTAAATATTTTACCGTCGATGAACTCGTAATCAACATAATTTCCAAATCATCATTGAGAACTCATCCTAATAAATTGTGGTGGAGCAATTTAGATGTGTATATCACATCCATATATCCAATGATGAGAAGTATAAGGTTTTGACCCAAAACCCACATATAATGGAGGAATTCATAATAATTTCTTGGCGTAATGCGAATTTGTGTTGTTCATGTAAATGACATGTTCACAATAATATAAATGGAAAATGTTCGTTTCAATGACACATTTTTCGTTATTGGATAATCATGAAAATATGCTCATAACCAAAATGGTTGAACTAGCAATCTCGCAAATTCTAGTTTGCATTCATATATACATGTGACCTTCTAGTTGATACATCAATTAAAATAATTGATCCACATGTTGGGTGTATGGATCCACACACATCACCCTTTGTTTTGTTGTTTGTATAAGATAAATTATCTTACTTTAGTTGATTATTATCCAAACAATCAACTCTATTTAAGAATAAGCAACCCAAAAATGAGTTATGTTGTGTTGGAGATTCACCCAACAATGGGTAACGGAAAGGTGAAAATGCTTTCCTAGAAACGAAACCTTGTTGACAGAACAGAAAATTGTTCGTGTTCCCAGGAAGTAGGAGAGTCACAAGGACTACTTAAATCCATATAACCTTAAGAATCATTTCTTTAGAATACCCAAGTTGAGAACTCTGTGCACAACATTATCCATAGAGGTACTTATCGATTCACATTATGATTGAACCGGGATGGTCACACCGGTTATGTCAGATAATACTTGTCATGACGAGTAAACTTATAGTGTACATTGATATGTATCTCAATCACGATCACATATGTCTGGTACAAATTGGAGGACAACATTTAATAGTTTCATGGTCATATACCACATTATCGTTCCTCTCCCTTGTGATCATCAATATATAAATCAAAAGGATCTTGTTCCTTCTTGAATAATGCAATAGCTCTACTAAAGCTTCTGAGTGATTTGTACTACTCGTTATATGGTGCACTATCGATGAGTTATATATCACAATGTATTATGTCATTTCTCATCATGGCAATACTCATTTTGCAAGAGAATGATGAATAGCGCAAATGATAAATAGAGATACTCCATCATAGTCGTCTTAACCATCCATGTCACCAATTATGGGATGAATAATCTTCACAATATAAATGTACAACCACCAAGGAAAAGGTTCCATATAGAAACAACAATAATAACTTGTTCCATGTGCTAAAAAAATGTAACAAATAAGTCTTTGTACATTTGATGGCTTATGAAGCAATATCATTTGTATATGATCATCAAAATAAAATTGATGGATGTATCCCCTTTTATGTGATTGAAATTGTTCAACATCAATTTACAACTCTCTTTCATATAAAAGATGTATTCCCCAAAGTTCATGACCATACCAAATAATAGATCTTTTCCTCCACAATCGTGTATTGGTGTTTACACTTGTGGGAATGTATGTATGTATATATTTGTCACTTTGTGGATATATGAATATAATAATTCACTTCATGGAGTGATATGGTGTCTCATTGGACCACCAAATATTTGAGACATATAAGATATTCGATCTTTTCCTTGGAATATTTGTCTCTTGGTACTTTAATCGTATCACACTTTAAGAAAATTTGCCACTTGAGGTGGTCATACATGGCTTTGACATTACGCCACAGGATACATGAGTCGTTGCTCATTTTTGTCAACCATTCATGAAGATTATGGCGAATAAGATTAAAGCTATGGCTTTATCTTGAGAAGATGTTTTATTATCGTGTTTGATGGTTTCACGAAGACCATTATAAATGAATTTTAGCTTCCAATGCCAATGAATGGTGAAGCTTGCCCGAAACATGGAGGGGCTCAAATTACAAAATATTCAATATATTATAAGAAATAAATAAAATATCATTAACTTGATAATAAACTCATATAAAATTAGTAATAAACCATTAACTAATAATAAGTATAACGGCTATTTGATAACATAAATATCAATATAATATAGTCATAAATTTGAAAAGTCACAACAAGTGAATAATTATGATTGTAAGGAAGAAAATGTTAACTCATATTAAAAAATATATAGTAAGGTCATAAATTTAATAATAAGGTCATATAAAGAAAATAAAAAACATAAAGCAGACAATAAAGTAGAAATCAATGAAGAATTATTCGGTCATACTATTCAAATGGTAAGCAACCCATAAATAGGAAATTAAATTATATTAAACTAGTAGTAATGTAAGTAATTGATGTGCATGATGATAAAGAACAATGACTCCGATTGTTGAAAATAAGTATGAGAAATATTATAGAAAAATGAACAATAACGCCAGCATGTATTATGCAAATTTCATGCACCCGAAAGTAAACTGCAACCCACGCATATACCAAATAGGCAAATAATAAATTTTCAAAACGCGAGTATCATGAGTGTAAATCTCATTAACCATATCGTGGGCATCATGAGCATAAATCTCATTGGCCATATTACGGGCATCAAAAGCGTAAATCTTACTAGCCATATGGCGGGCGGAATTGTATTGTTCCGCGTGCACCGCTTATCTCACGATTAAAAGTAATCTCTCATTGTATGATTACAAGATATTGCTCGACGGCAGAACTTCGTGCTGATAACATGTTATAAAACTAAGAACAAAAGAGAACAAGAACATGAGAGGAGAAGTACTTTCTTATTGAGGTGTATAGAATGCTACAAATGAGAACTCTATTTATAGGCTCATAGATCATAACCTATACTCTCTAATATTATTACACATAAAGGTGGGAAAATAAATACAATGAAATACATTGAAGAATAGAATAAGGAGTTACACAATGGTGCATTCACTATAGTAATTATATTCATAACACATAAAAGATATTAAAAAAGAATGAAATAAAGAGGAGAAGGAAAAGAGATCATGTGTAGAAGAACTTTTTTTTTGGATAAAAAAATCAGTACAGCTACAGTAGTGGGAAGGAAGAAAAAGATTGTGAGCATCTTTTTGTGTTTTTTTTAAAAGAGGGACAAGTGGGCTAGGAGAAGGCTTAAAGGAAAAGAGTTGGGCCGAAAAAAATGGATTAAGTGATGAATGTGATGTAAGGCTGACAATTGATGTGGGCCAAAAATAAAAGAAAGTGCTAGAAAATAAAAAGAAAGACCAAAGATCAACCGCTAACTGTATGATGTCATAAGTCCGTCATACCGAGTTTAAAAATCTGCCACCCTTAAGGGATTTTGGGAAGATATCTGCAACTTGATAATCTATTGAGATAAATTCAATGTTTATGACTTTGTTTTGCATAAGTTCCCTAAAAAGGTGTTATTTGATCTCAATGTGCTTGGTGCGGGAGCGTTGACCTGAATTTTGGACATGCTCATTGCACTTGGGTTGTCACAAAGCATTAGGATGGTTGAGGTTATGATTCCATAGTCGACAAGTTGAATCTTGATACATTATGTACAACAACTTCCGGCAGCAAGATATCACCTTTAGTAATTAAAGCGCGATATAATTTTGTTTTTTTTGTTAAATCATGATACAAGAGCATTTCCAAGATATTGACATACTTCTAAGGTGTTTTTCTTGTCCATTAAATTGGACCGCTATAAAACGCTTTAGATTTTACCAAACGCCCTATCATTTAATTTACATACGTTCAATTACGCGAATGTCCTTCGAACTCACTCTTTAAATACACAAGATAGCGGTCGAATAAAACACACTGCCTAATTTTCATAAACTTTCTACAGTCAAAATACTCTTTGAAATCAATCCCCGACCCACCGCTGCCGAAGGCCGCCCTGCCCCCGCCGCCCACAACCCACCGCCTCCCGCCGCCCGTATAGGTACGGGAAAAAAAAAATTAGACGGTCGCCACGCCGACCGGCGGCGGACACCGTCACCGGTCAACCACGTGGTGGGGCTGTCGGCGTTGACCTCCGACCCCGTCGTCGGGCCGTCAGCACGCCGTCCAATATTTAATACCTCGGCGGCGTTCGGTGGCGGTGCGGCGGCGAAGGGGTTCCAACGGCGACTTTTTTAATGTTCATTTGAATGAGGTGTGAAAGTTTTTTCAATTTCCGTATCTTATAAAGAATTTCATTTTACTGTTTAAGAGGCGTTCGCGTTATTTTTATTACCGATTATTTGTGAGAGTTAAATATTAGAATATCAAATGACTTGTTTTTAGATTGGTTGGAAAGTGAATACACATCCAAAAACTGAAAAAAATATCTGATAGACTGTTTGTGAGATTTAGTATAAATTTGATCATGCCACGAAATTTTTTCTCACACTACAACAATAAAACATCTCTAACGACACAACTAAGATAACACTTGTCACAAATGTTGATAGAAATATAATTTTATCCTTTTGGAGTGATATTTGACTTAAAATGACGCATATGTATTTACATTATTCGTGTACACTTCTTATAACCCATTTTGATTTTAAAAAACAATTTAGTTTAAGAAATAAATCAACTTAGTTGCTAATTGATAAAATAATATAAAAAATATGCATCCTTCTCTTCTCTCGCTAAGAATCGCGATAATATAGGCGGAAATTTAGTTAATTTGGGTTTGGATAGGTGTATATGCATTTTGAATTTGTATTTTGTATTTCAAATATCAAATTGTGGTGTTTGGATGAGACTTAAGTTCTGCATTTGATTTCAGATTAAATACAAAGTTATATTTTACCTCAATTCCTTTGTAATTTAAAATGTAAAAAAATAGTGGTAATTTAAAATACACAAGCTATGAATGATACTCTAGCAACCTTAAGCATAATTTCAAAAGATAGATTAAGAGTTTTGAAAATGTATGTCAACCGAAAAATTTGCTGGCACTTTTCCCATACATTTTTTTTGGCGATTTTTCCAATCATTGAAAAATTCGTTGACGTTTTTTCGGCTATTTTTTTCGGGTCATCGAAAATTTATTCGTGCTTTTTGCAGTGATCAAAAAATTAGCTGGCAATTTTTTCATGTTATAAAAAGTTTACCGGAGACTTTTCTAGCAACGATTTCGGTTACCTAAACTACCTTTACAATTGTCGGCCGCCGACAACTTCCACCGTCTGAAGTCATAGCTGCCATCAGCCATTGTCCATTGTCGTGAGCCACTTTTTTGCCATCCGCAGGCAAATCAGCCATATGGATTCACCTCCATGTGCTAGGCACTTCCACCGCCATCCGTCGGCACTTCCACCTCCATCCATCGGCACTTCCGCCACTATCGGTTGGCACTTCTGCTGCCATCCGCCGGCACCTCCACCGTTACTTTTTCATATTGATACAAGATAACATAATTGCTGTCAAAATTTCCAATTAAAATTTCTTCAACAGGTAATATACATCTAACGGAAATTTTGTTTCAAATTCGTGCATCATATTTAATTATGTATTTTATTATAACAAATTTTGATTTCACATGTTCCAAGTGTACAAGAATTTATGAGTTCTCCATCTCCATTTGAGAAGAATGGACAGTTTAGCAATCATTTAATAACCAGTGTTTCTCTCTATCTATTGTACTAATAGGTTCTTCCTTTAAAAAGAATATATTTGATTGTGTTATGAATATAATTACTATAATGAATGCACCATTGTGTAACTCCTTATTTCATTCTTCAATGTATTTCATTGTATTTATTTTCCCACGTGTAATAATATTAGAGAGTATAGGTTATGATCTATGAGCCTATAAATAGAGCTCTCATTTGTAGCATTCCAGACACCTCAATAAGAAACTCTCTCCCTCTCCATATTTCTCTTGTTCTTGTTTTTCTTTGAGTTTAGTTTTATAACAACTCAAAGAAAAACAAGAACAAGAGAAATATGAAGAGAGAGAGAGTTTCTTATTGAGGTGTATGGAATGCTACAAATGAGAGCTCTATTTATAGGCTCATAGATCATAACCTATACTCTCTAATATTATTACACATAAAGGTGGGAAAATAAATACAATGAAATACATTGAAGAATGGAATAAGGAGTTACACAATGGTGCATTCACTATAGTAATTATATTCATAACACTCCCCCTTGAATGACCATTGGTTATACATCGTTCTTCGAATACGCTTTTAATACTGCCTCATTAAAAACCTGCAACATATATAAATATTTTTATTTTAATCCCATTAATCCCATTTAATATTCTGTATGCAGGTTTACAATAAAACAACATTACCATAATTTCTGATTCATGTTAATAAAATAGAGATTTGTCTCTCATTATTTCTTTTTGTATTACTTTCTTTTGTTCAATTTCGATTATATTTTTTGTTTACTTGTTGAGTTACATAGTTATATTATTTTGTTCCATAATAACTTTTTTTAGGTGTAGTAGAATTAAAATATACTTCTACCCCCTCTACTTTACCAACTTAACAAAGAGGCCCCTTTACTATTACAAGCTGTTTTAGCCTCCTCCTATTTTACCAACTTGCTAAACGTCTCCTTCTGTTACTCCATCGGTGGTCTTGCTGTTATTTCTCGGCTAATCAGCATGTCCACACATCATATTGATGACACGTGGCTAATGAGTGTGATAATTAAACGTTGTTAATTTTTAACATTTAATCAAAAATTTATTTTTGCGGCCATTACTATTTTAACCCTAATGTTATGTTACCTTATAATTAGGTACCATTCTCTCCCCTCCTGCATATCATTCTCACCGTATGTGTTTCACCTCCTGCCTGCCTCTGGCTTCATTTTACTTTGAAATCAGCCTTCTACCCTCTATCCCACTCATTCTCTATCATCTATCCTCATTCAATCAAATCTATAACCTTTCCAAATTTTTGGGAGCTCCATATTCGTTTTCATCTTCCCTCGATCCCTAACCTTTCCAAGATTTTGGTCGAATCGGACAAATCTCCCCACACAAAGAAACCGTAATATTTAACCCCCCTATCGTAACAATCGTTCATGGAGGGAAAGCTGCACAAAGGGTTCGCCATTTGATTAATTGGGTAGCTCCAAAGATTGGAGTCAACAAATCTATTTTGAGTCGATTTTCTAAACAGAACATGACTTTTGTGGAGGGCGACGAGTGTATTAATGTTGAAGGTGGGTGGAATCGAACTGGTTGATGATTGACAACAGAACTAGTTCTACTAGTATGAAGGAGGGCGATGATTATATTTGACTTGAAGGAGGAAGATGCTTATATTCAACTAGATGAAGAAGGACCTAGCGGACGAGGAATATAATTCAACTGGATGAAAGGTCGTCGCCTCCTCGATCTTGGGCTAAGGGGTTGTGATTGCGGCTGGAATTTAAGCAAACAGATGAATTGCTCATAGATGAAGGAGAAAGATGTTTATTTGGGTAAATCTTGTGCACTGAAAGTTATTGTAAGAAATAAAATTAAACATGACACAATTATCATACTAAAAAGCCACCTGTCATCCTGGATGATGTGGCAATGCTTATTAGGCCAAAAATAATGGCAAGATAACAGATGGAGTAATAGAAGGAGATATTTAGCAAGCTGGTAAAGTAGAAGGGGTAAAAATAATATTTAATAGTAGAGGGGGCTTGTTGTTAACCTGGCAAAGTATAAGGAGCAATCAATGGTCATCCATAATCAATATTTACAAAATGATCATCTTGGATGACCATTTGATGAGAAAATGCCCCGTTACAACCTTACAAGGAAAACCTAATGGGATAAAAACCTAGTGAAGGAAAAAGAGTATCATGCATCACATTATCTTATAATATTTTTAAGGATATATCGAAAATAAATATCATGAATGATCTATAGGATCATGTCTTTGAATGGCGGTGTAGGTTTATAAGTTAGTTTCACAACCCACCAATTGGTAACATTGCCACATGAGACCAGTTTACGGTCAACCAACAAAAATCTGACCAAGATTACTACTTAAAACCGAGTAGTTCTTATGTCTTAATAAAGGTCGATTAAAATCGACATGGAGTCACATATAGTGATCTTACCATCATCAAGCGACTTATAGCCATGTTATATCCATATAACTTTGTATTTGATATTATTAGTATACCATTGATGATATATGAGAATCATGTTTGAGAAAGATGCACGATTAGCAAGTTAGTGGTAAGATTTGTGTTTCCACATCTTTCATCTCAAACTTTTTAGCTAATCAAATAGTTGATTGCTTTGAGAAACTCTTTAGGAGTCTCAATAAAGTGTATGTCATCTATGTAAAAAAAATGATGATGACAGTTAAAATCTTACAAACAAAGAAAATTTATTTTCAATACAAAGTAAAAGTAAGAAAATTTTTGCTAAGAATTTTGAAACCATAAAATATGTCAAAGATGATTTTTCATCATTCAAAATTTAACTCGGGATAGAAAGAAATCAAACCATATGCATAAAAATTATACGATATGCTAAATGTACCACTTCTTTCAAGCATTCAATTCATGTGGCGTCAATTGGATATTATTAAATACTGTTCACATCAAAGTGAATTGTTCGCTTATAGCGAAATAAATCCTTGAGGAATTTCATCAATATATATGTATTCTTATTATGCAAACCACGCATATAGGTTGCAATGACATCCATTATGGGATAACTCTTTCCCTTCACATATTGTCAGACTAATGAAATAATAAAAAGTACTTGTATCCACCACATGAGAATACGTTTTCCCATAATCAAGATATTATAGATTTGTTGTACAAAACCTTTCAAAATGAGATGTCTCATAACTTACAAGACTTATAATAAGATAAACAAAGGTATCATTTACTTGACATCTTCATGTATAAAGACTTTATGTCTTAAAACTTTTAATTTCTCGTGGGAATTTGGTTTTGCCTCAATTAAAAATTTTCAGCCAATCATTTCTTTCTTGCATGCATGCATTTTAGCTCATGAACCTCATAGATAGTTATGATATTTAACGTTGCATGATATGCAATAATTTCGTCGACGTTGGCATCATTGCGGTTCTAATATTTTTCATCCAAGATATAGATAATTGAGATATCTTTATTCATATCTTTCAGATACCTGAAGCTCTTCATGATCATATTTTCATTATTCTTGGTGGCATTTCTTGAATAATCTTAACCTCAATTTGACCATCTTGATATATAGCTCCATTCCACTTTGAAACTTTTTTTGTTGCTTTGGAACCGTGTGGTCTACCACGCTTTTAATGGAGCATTTCGAGTTGGCACATGAGAGCTTTACTCCGGTTGGGTCAGTAAAGTGTCTGACAGATGATGAATTATATAATTTTGAACTTCAAGTTCATATTGCTTAGTGCGAGTATCAAATTGATATGATGATTATTCATCTAATCTCTTGGTCAACTTTATTTTCTCCCCCTAATGTTGAGAAGTGTGAAGATAAACCTCCAAACCAGTCATCAAAGTCTTCTAACAACGATGTGAATATTTTACCATCGATGAACTCGTAATCAACATAATTTATCAATCTTTGTTGAGAACCCATCATAATAAATTGTGATGGAGCAATTCAGATGTGTATATCCATAGGGGATTTCTATAAGACTCCGCACTATTTACTATCCAACACCTTAACATTTGAATTCAGTGAGTAAAAATATGGGAATGTCCTTTGAACATAATGTTTAAATACACACATACCGTCTCTCGAATCAAACACACTACCTAATTTGAAACTCTCAGCTCTCTAAAAAACAATAACCTTCTCTCCTAATAGTTCCACTGCACGCCGCCCTCTGCTCGCTGCCGCCGCTCATTGTCGCCGCTCGCCGCTCGTTACCTCCGCTCCCCGCTGCCGCTCGCCACTCCCCGCTGTAGCCGCTGCCGCTACTTCCCATTGTTGCCGCTGGTTGCCGTTGTCGCTGCTGCTGCCGCGACTGCTGCCTTTGCTGCCGCCGCCGCTGCCATCTGCGCCCGCTTGCCCGCCGCTGCCACCTTGTTGCCGCTCGTTGATAAGGTAAAAAAACATTAAAAAGGGGACCGACGACATTAAATGTTCACCACCACGCGGCCGCTGTCGCCATTCAATATGTTTTAATTATTATGTTGTTATTATTAATATATAATTAGTGTGATTTAATTTAATGAATTAGTTATTAAATATGTGGTAATTAAATACTTGTTAATTGAATATTTATTTAATTAAGACTTGGAAATTAGTAATTAGTCATGCTAATTAAGGTTAATTAGTAAAGATTAGTTAATATAGTAACAATTAGTTTGATAATCAAATACTTGGTAATGAATATTTATTTAATTAATACTTTAAAATTAGTAATTAGTCATACTAATTAAGGTTAATTAGTAACTACAAACTTAACATTGTAATGAAATTTTTTTTCAATATCAACGATTTCAAATTAATAAATAGTCAGCCTAATTTAGATGAATTATTAATTATACGTTTCAAATTAAATGTTTGTTTGAAAAGTAGGGTCTAGTGTTAGTTTTGTAATTAATAGTTATGATTTAAATTGCATATATAGTTGGAAGCGATGTCTGGGGAGATAATCGGTTGCCGCAGTTTATCGATCATTCTATTTTTGCCTCAAACCGAAAATTGAACGAGGAAAGAGCGAAGGGAAAGAAGTCTAGGCTACGAGATGTTGGTCAGTCGAGTGCACAGTTTCAGATTTCCTGACCGATGTATGTGGACCTCGATCTGCACTCTGTTGGGAGAGAGCTGACGGTTGATGAGATGTTTGCTAGCCAGCCCTCGGATTTGGGTGATGACATTCATACCATCTTAGACGACTCAGACTGAGACGATGAGCAGATCCCATCGGACGGTGACAAGGGTGAGGATGACGATCGTGATAACTTGTTTCACCCCCTCTTACTTGATAGTGCTCGCTCGCGGAAGAGACTAGCAGGGAAAGGGTATAGGCGCTCCATCAGGATCAGGAGTGGGCAGTAGGTCGTTGTTTGGATCACAGGGTTCTTCTACCATTGGCCATTGATGTGGCACAGCTGGGAGTTCTATAGGGGTCTAGTCCAGCAGCACTAGTGAGGATTGGTTGCTTACTGGTCCAGCACCTGGTGAGCCACGTATCCCTACCCCGATCCCTAATTTTGGCGGTCACATAACCACTGTCTATGGACACGCGGTTTTGACTATGGTTCGTAAGCTGGAGAGGTTCAAGTTTCCTTCCGATGGGGCTCGACATTTCGTCGCGGTCTCTGGGTTGCCGCACCTCGAAGGGGTTATGTCATGGGGGTTGGATCTTCCCCTACTATTGGCGTTTGTTGAGAGGTGGCAGCCAAACACCAACACCTTTCACATGCCGTTCACAGAGATAACAATTACGTTGCACGATGCGCTGTACTTACTCAGGATTCCCATACGGGGCATCCAACTTAGTTCACATGGTGAGAGGAATTATGTGGCTCAGCTTGCCTTTATGCTTAATGTTTCAGGTGTTGAGTTCAGGGCGAGGTGCTATGCAACATGCGGATTTCATCTAGACCACTTACTCGGAGTTGCCGAGACACGTGAGCTTGACGATGTAGCAGAGCCGTATGCTACTTGATTGCGTTGTTGGGCTCCAATATTTTTTGGACCGACTCGTGTCCATATTGGGGTTGTTGAGGGATTGAGAGATGTGCGGATAACTGAGGAGTATAGCTAGGGTGTAGCCACACTTGCTTATCTGTACAGGCAGCTCGGGGTTGCCTCTCGCAAGGGATCTACGTTGCTGTCGGGCTGCCTGACTCCGCTGCAGTCGTGGATCTATGAGTACTTCCCGAGTTTGCGTCGCAGATCGTTCTCGACCGCACATTCAAGTGGGGAGGCACTTGCTGGGCGGTGGGATGGATCGAGGATTGTTTAGAGAGCATTTAACGCTGATGCGAGGCTTGACACACTACATTCGCTCTTGGATGGGATGATGCACACACACGTTAACTGACTTCCTTGTGGTTTACCTGATTTCGACGGCGAGGCTCTGTGGTCCTTGTATAGTGGTGGCATACACGCATTTGATGACATCGCGCCATATGATTCCACTCACGTCATGCGACAGTACGACTATCAACGGACGATGCACGATCTGATTCTCACGCCAGAGTCTGCGTCGAGGCCAGCGGATGTGGTGCATTATTCATTGAAGCACTCTAGGTGGAACTACAACCGACAAGCTTCCTTGACGGCTTTATCCTTCTTTAGCACTCCAGTGTGCCTGGAGCTACCGACGGTAACACGTCTGCTGAGTACATGACGTGGTACATCGACCGCAGACACCAACGATTGTCCCCATGCGCGCAGCAGATGAGCCACATGCCTCATTGGTACATATCTTTTCTATGCTAGTTGTTTTTTCATTTCTACACATTAGCGACATCATCGTCTTCAAGATTGTTTCGTATACGTTGCCCACCACGATCGAGGAACAACTTCAACTCATTTTTGTATAGGTCATACCATAATGCCAAACGAGCATCATCTTCTACCCCTTCTGAAACCGGATGGAAAGGCGGCATCCGTCTCACCCCGTCGACCTTAGCCAACTGTATTTGCACCCAATGGGTACCCGTACATATCAACTCTACAACTTGATCCACACGCCTCATGTCTGGACCTAGTGCGAGCGGTAAGTACGTCTTTCCGAATGTGTGCGGGCTAATCGGTTCCCTACTGGATGCGTACACAACGAAAGCCCAATTGTAGCGAGAAGCAAGTCCGATAAGATCGGCATCCCACATCCAGTTTTCTGGTATGTAATCCCATGTTGTACCCAACAGTCTTCTCTTTACGTAGTGGTGGTCCTGACCCGATGCTCTGTACACTCATGAGCGACCCGACGTTTGTGTGGCGGTCACCATTCAATGGCGACGGTCCATACCAATGATGATGGATCTGACAGCAACGACACGGCTGCGGCAGGACGACGGCAGAGGCACATTGGCGGAACAAAGGTGACGACAGAATAAGTAGGCAATTTTGATTGGTCATTTCAAGTGGTATACAAATTTCTCGGTTTTTTACATCTTATAACGAAATTGGTATTTTACTGCTTCAGAGGCGTTTTCGTCATTTCAACTTCCGATTTTGAACATTAGGTCGATTCGTAGTAAAACACAGCGTTATATAGCAATTCAGTATCCATATATGCATTGATGGAAAAATACATGGTTTTGACCCAAAAACTAAATATAATGGAGGAATTTGAGTAATTATTTAGCGTTATGCGAATTTGTGTTGTTCATTTAAAAGACATGATCACAATAATATGAATAGGGAATATGTGTTCTCAATAACACATTTGTCGTGATTGGATAAGCATGAAAATATACTCATAACCAAAATGGTTGAGCTACTAAGTTAGAAATTCTAGTTTGCTTTCATAAGCACATGTGACCATCTAGTTGATGCAACAATTAAACTAATTGGCTCACATGTTGGGTGTATGGATCCCCAAATACCACTCTTGCTTTTTATGTGGAAGAGGAATCCAACAATCAACTCTTTTTGAGAACAAGCAACCCAAAAATGAGTTATGGGTTGTTGGAGATTTCACTCAACCATATAGGCTCGCATTTAGCATTATGATTGAACCGGGATGGTCTAACCGGTTATGCCAAATAATAGTTCTTAGGATGAGTAAACTTATAGTTTTACATTTATATGTCTCTTAGTCACAATAATATATGTGTAGTACAAATTGAAGGATAACATTATTGATTTAATAATGGTATGTTCATAGGCCATATTATTGTTCATCTCTCGTGATCATCAATAAATTGGAACAAGGATCATGTTCCTTCGTGAATAATATAATAGCTCGATCTAGAGATTGAGAGAAACTTTATACTACTCCATGTATCTTGATGCACTATCGATGTGATATATAGCACAATTAATTATGTTGATTTTCATCATAAAAAATCTCATGTTGTCATGAGCATGATGTATTGTGTAAATAACAAAATTGCATCATGTATGTGCCCAATCATCCATATCACTAATTAAGGGATCAACTGTTCTTTGACAAAATGTATTATCACCATTGTTATGTTCATCCAAATAAAAGGTTCCTTCTAGGAAAAATAATTAAAAAATTAGTGGAACATTTGTGTCTTTCCACATTCACTTTGAGGGCTAAAATAGTATCATTTGGATATGATCATCAAAATAAAATTGATGGCACCTTTCATGTGGTTGGAATTTTTCACAATTAATTCACAACTCTCTTTCATGGGTAAAGATTTTTTTCACAAATTTCTTTTTATGACCAAAATTTGATTCCTCCATAATGATATATATACTTGTGGGAATATATGTATTTTGTCATTTCGGGGTCATATGATTATAACCATTCACGTCATGAAGTAATATTGTGTCTCATTGGACTACTAACATTTGACATATATAAGATAACTCATTTTTCAAGATATGTGTCTCATGGGACATTCAACCATATTGGACTTTTATGAGTGCAATTATTCAGTTCAAATAATGATATTTTGTCTCGTTTACCGTCAATATTTGAGACATATAATATAGCTTTATAGTTTTGTCCTTTCGATAATTTGTGTCTCATGGTACTCATCTTTCGGCCTATCATTGAGATGATGTGAGTAAAGATTAAATCATTAACTTTTACTTCGGTCCGATTTTGTGGTAATTTCTCGTTTCCCCATGCATCGGAATTAGTCGGAAGCGAATATCGATTGTCCTCGATAATTCATGCTGTAATATGAGATCGTCGAGAAAGAACATATAATTATTGTCGAGAGCCTAGATGCAGGTAAAAATTACAAAGCTTCATTGGAAACTAAGGATACAATTTCAGTCAATCATGTCTGTTTCACAAATCAAGTGGGATGACTTAGAGGACACATCATCTATACACCAGTTGCATTCATCTTTGATGACCCTTGGTAAAACACTAGCAATCTCATTGTTAAATCAGTCCAAAACCAAAGTAATGCCAAGGCTTAGTTCATCCACGTAACACGATTACCATTATCATTTGATCAAAGTACAATCAACACTGGAAATTCCGAAATGAGCACAAACAAGATCTGGCGATATGGGAAAAAAATTGCACAAATGACAAAATCTTGACCTCGGCATAGGGATTGTCGTTGGAGTCAACACAATCAATTAGGATTTAGGACTCTTCACAGCTCAACCTAGATCCATCCGCAGATTCTATATGAGACCTGTTCGAAATCAGGTAGCCTAAAGACATTCTCAAAATCGTAAATCAATAATCAATCATGATAAAGTAGAGATCAAACCTGGCAAATGTGGGGTAGTATCAAGTACCAACGAATTTCGGGAGATCGGACTCGGCGAAGACGACGAGAAAGAGAGTTGCTTTCAACTTTCGTTCGCCTGAATCCTCCGTTAGTTTCTTACTTTTGCTAGAGCGGTGTATAGAAGCTGAACCTTGGTTCCAATGGAGCGGCAGCAAATAAGATGAATAGCGGCCACAAATCCTTCTCCTCCGATCGACAATAACGGTAGCTCTGACGCCGCCGGTGGATGCAGAAACATGAAATTACGGGAAACAAGAAACATTTTTATTAAATCTTGGAGAAAATTGGATCGGAATTACCGAGTCTGACTCTGGAGTAGGGACGATTGTTAATCCAGAGAAAGGCTGCCATTAATCCATATTCTTGCTAAGTTCTTATTATTGAGTAGATGAGCAACCAGATAGTTATAATGAAGAAAATTCTCTGCTGTGTGGATGTGTAGCTTTTTAATATTGTCAATAACATTGTAATATAAACGTTTTATTAGAAGGTTGATGAAATTTTCTAAAGAAAATTAGTATGTATTAATTTAAAAATATGAATGGTGGTAATGTCAAAGTGCTAATGATAGTAAACATAAAAAATCAGTGATTAGTAAGTATAAAGTTAATGTTAGGGTATTTATAAATTAATTTACAAAATTCAGATATCAAAATACAAAAATAAAGAAGTAAGGACATGAATATATAAGGCTGAATTGACTGAAGTGGTGTATGGGATATCTGGTATTCTAATTCCCTTGCATATATATAATTATAAAAAGTCAAACAATAGTATATCGTAATGAAGAAATCATATGAACAAATGATTTATTCATAGCTACACGTTGAGGTGATAACAAAAGACAGTAGGCAATGACAAATATGATAATAATGTATTTATCAATAAAATAGAAGCAAATAGTTTGTTATAAATGAACATAAAACTGCAAGAATCAGCAAAAGAATGGACAGAACATTTGAAAACCTCCTTTTTATTTTTTCAAATAAATAAATACGAACCTTCCAATTATATAGCAAGATCATTGTACATGAACATGTAAGTGATAAAAGTACTGCTTTCAAAGAAAGAATGTTAACAATCCAAAATCGAAACATGCCATATAAAAACAATCCAACGTTATGGTAATGCTAACCTTCAAAAAACGACATAATCACTATTCATCTTGATTCTATACCAAAAATTGACACCTTATGAACTAAAGCAATATAACACCCAACATCATATTATAAAATAACTTTAGTTCATGGCCTTGGCGACATAACGAAACCTAAAGTTACAACAATATATAAGCTCACAGTAAATAACATAAGAGGGGGAAAACCATTGGCTTTGTTATACGACATCTAGTTTCGAAAACCAGCAAAAAGTTCATACATCAAAGTTTAGGTATTGGTAAACTAATGATCCCTATATCAAAGATAGCTAAAGAAGATGATTTTTGAAAAACAAACAGAAAGCCAATTTAAAATTGCTCGCCTATCAAAATCAAAAAGCCAATACAAAAAAATTTAAAAATTACGACATATACAACAATTCGTGTCAATCTTCAAAAGGATAGAGCACAATATCACCAAAGCATCTTATTAGTATGGAAGTATAGTACTACAAGAACGAAGAGTTGGCTATGTTTCATGTAGTATTTTTAGCTCGGGTATAAATCTAACCCGTCAACCTATCAGCCCAAAGACAATTCAACCAAATTTTTACGAGTTCGATCGGGTTTATAAGAAAACGAGTTATTATGAGCTTGGTTTTTTTTAACCCATATAGGGTTGAGTTAAAAAAGTTTTAACCATGATGAAACCCAACCCAAACTTTATTTTGAGTCCAATTCCTCCCTTCGGCCTCTTACCCTTGACTCACCTCTCCCCTCTCCCTGCTTCGAATTGGCGAATCATCAACAACTGTGCTTCTTACAGCTACTGCCACATTCTGAGCACGAGACACCATGCCCGCATCCGCCTCCACTAATGTCGATCGCAACATTTCATGCATACATTAAACAACTGGAGAGTTGTAAGAGTCTTAGCATTGTTCAATGTTCAATAAAATAGTCGATCACATTGATGCATACATTATATACACAAACTCTAATGAATTGAAATATTTGTCAAATAACTGCGCTCGAGTGATAATTTGGGTGATTTAATCCCATAGGCTCTCTTTACATCAACTTTTGGGAAGGTAATCCACAAATTTGGAGTTCGACGACGGAATGATCTCAACTGATACTGATATAATCACGAGGGTGAGTTGATATCCTCATCAGGGGGTTTATATGAAAGCTGTCAACCGATATCATCATCAGGGGGATTCAATACACAACTTTTGGGAAGGTAATCTGCAAATTTGGAATTTGACGACTGAATGATCACAAATGATATAATCACGAGGGTGAGTTGGTATCCTTATCAGGGGGTCTATATGAAAGCTCTCAACCAATATCATCATCAAGGGGATTCAATACGCAACTGAACTCTTTTTTCCTTAACCATCGTTTTTCCCACTGAGTTTTCCTGGTATGATTTTTAACGAGTAGTATTCAATAGCGTATTTGAAGAATATGGTTATATTCATACCCAATGGACATTCAAAAGGGTGTGTTATCAATATATGAATTTATATAATGAATGCCCATTATATGGAGGATTTGTAACTCCCATCGTTACATTGCCTTTATAGCCATTATTATTCCTCATTCATGTGTATTAATGTAATGTTTCCATAGGTTATAGTCTATAACCCTATAAATAATGTACACCATTGTATTCTTTCACACATTAATAAGACTCATTCTTCTCCATTTTTCTCTTATGTCTTCTTTCTGTTAATTATTTTATAACAGCCAATGTTATATTTATTTATTTTCTATTATAGGTGGACAATATCATGGCTTATTATATGAACATTAGGATTTCATAAGTTTCATATTTGTACGAACCCATCCTATTTCTTTAAAAATAAACCTATGCATCTCATACGTTTCAAAACTTAACAAATCAGTGCCCAACCTCTTACAACGACTCACTTTTCCAACAAACACGCCTCAGCAGCATGCCTATTAGCAAAATTATAACAACTAGCTTCCACGTCATCTCATTTAACCAAAACGGTTAAACCATACAGTCAGCTTCTAATTTAGGGTTATTAACCATATCACTATTTTCCTCAGATTTCTTCTTCGTCCCTACATGTAATAGAACACTTCTCCATCTCCTTCAAAGCATTATTTATCCTTCAATCTTCTTCCCTACTATATTCTTTCCCAAAAAATCCAGAATCTCTCTACTGTATAGCTCAACCGTTTTGGTTAAAATGAGATGACGTGGATGTCAACTGTTATAATTTTGTTGAGTAAGCATGCTCGAAAACTTTGTTGTAGGACCAAATTAGGACTGATTTGTTAAGTTTTGAAATGTATGAGATGTATAAGTTTGTTTTTAAAAAAAACAAGGCGGTTTTGTACAAATATGAAACGTATGAGACGCTCATGATATCATAATTCATTGAAGCAGTTTAAAATCCATGCAAAAAAGTTTCAGATTTTTCAGGAGTTTCGACCAAAAGGGTAGTTTGAGTATTCATTTATTTATTTTTATTTTATCTTTTATCTTTAATTAATTATTTGAATAGGTCCTCCCTGAAACCTAATTCCCTCGACCACTCCTTTGCAATTTTGTTGTCGCCGACCGACGTACGAGACATCGAGGTCATATTCCCATTTTAGTTTAGAGTCACATAGCAGCGGGGTAGTTTCGTCGCCGTTACCTTCTTTAGCAAACCGATTTCACTTGTTCACCACACCAGATGATGAGGGGTAGGGAGAATCGATTTTGGCATTGTCTCTGTATGAAGCCGACTTCCTTCAGTGACAACCGCGATGACTATGGATTTAAGCCATACAACGACGGCAGAGTTGGATCTTCCAACATGCCTATTCGAAGAAGATGATCTATAAAAAGAGTCACAAGGTCCCTATATATTTCAAAACTTACATAATCAATCCTAAATTTCTATTAACTAACAACGTAGTATTTAGTTTTTTAAATATTAATACCGATGGCCCAGATACTTTTCCAATTAGTATAAATAGACTCAAGCCTTTTACGAACTACTCATTATACATTTAATGAATTTAAGATTATAATTAATTAATAAATTTTTGTTATAACCAATTATATTTCGTTTATAATTACTTATATTCAAAATATAACTGATTGTAATGAGTGATTAGTTATTAAAATATAACTGGTTATAATTTAAAAGATATAACTAGTTATAATTAGTGATTATACTCGGTTATATTTATGGTTATAACTGATTATAATTATGACTAGTTATTAACAATATAACTGGTCAGAATTTAAAAAATATAACCGGTTACAAATTTTTATCGAACATAATCGCCTGAGAGTCACCGAAAAAGCTGCTGGAGGTCACATGAGCCTCATTAGAAAATTCGTCGCAGACTCACGAGAGTCTCGACGGAAAATTTGTCGGCCGGTCACCGAAGTCTCGTCGGAAAAGTCAACGGAGACCCATCGGCGATAAAGTGACCGTTGCTTTTTAATTAAAATAATAAATTTTATTTTTGATAAATATAAAAATATAAATGAATACAGTTTATAAAAAACTTGAATACCTTTCTAATATAAACCATAAATTAGTTAAAGGGACAAACCCCTTAGATCTAACCATTTTCTATGGGATTACTATATGACGCCCTAACTTTCGAATTAAACGACGCCCTAAACTTCGTAATGACGAAACTATCCAAATTTACTAATTCGAAAAACTTAGTATCGACAAAACTATCAAAACGTATAATTCGAGAAACTTTGTACCGACGAAACTATCAAAATACTTATTTCGACAACCTCTAACGGTACGTATTTCGTTAAAAATCGATGAACGAAGTCGGATGAATCGAAAAAATCGATACAAAAAGGCCCGGCCGGCCGGCCATTCCGGCCGGCTACTATCGCGGGCCGGAATGGCCGGCCGGCCGGGGCCCTCCGGCCGGAACGAGCTTCCGGCCGGGCCCTTTAAACCCTAAATTTCACGTAAACACGAAAATCATATAACCCTAAACCCATAAACTGTAAACCCTAAATTTTAAAACTCAAAACCCTAGATCCTTAAAATCCTTAACCTGCAAACCCTAAACCCTAAATTCTAAAACGCTAAACCCGTACTTTAGAACCCTAAACCCTAAATTATCAAACCCTAAACCCTAAATTATCAAACCCTAAACCCTAAATTCTGAAATCCCACACCCTTGATCCTAAATATGTAAACTATGAAACGCTAAACCCTAAACCCTAAACCCTAATTTTCGTAAGGATCGAGGCCTCCGAAACTTTTCGGAAGGATCGAGGCCTCCGAAACCTAATTTTCGGAAGGACCGAGGCCTCCGAAACCTAATTTTCGGAAGGACCGAGGCCTCCGATACCTAATTTTCGGAAGGACCGAGGCCTCCGAAACCTAATTTTCGGAAGGACCGAGGCCTCCGAAACCTAATTTTCGGAAGGACCGAGGCCTCCGAAACCTAATTTTCGGAAGGACCGAGGCCTCCGAAACCTAATTTTCGGAAGGACCGAGGCCTCCGAAACCTAATTTTCGGAAGGATCGAGGCCTCCCAAACCTAATTTTCCGAAGGACCGAGGCCTCCGAAACCTAATTTCCGGACGGACCGAGACCTCCGAAACCCTAATTTCGGAAGGGATCGAGGCCACCCGATATCTAATTTTCGGATGGATCAAGGCATCCGAAACCAAATTTTTGAAAGGACCGAGCCCTTCGATACCTACTTATCAAACCCTAAACCCTAAATTGTAAATGCCCTAAACCCTTAACCCTAGAACTCTAAACTCTAAACAATAAAGCGCTTATCCTTAAACCCTATACGTTGTACCCTAACTTTAGTATCCTAGATAATCAAACCCTAAACCCTCAATCAATCCTTAATATTTTACCGGTCAACTATTTTCTTCATCAGTTTACTGTTCATCTACAGTTACCCATCTATATCCAATTTGGGAAACTTTGTACCGACGAAGGTATCAAAATATTTATTTCGGGAAACCTCTCACGGTACGTTTTTCCTTACATTTCGATGATCCCAATTCGGGATGGAACGAAAATTAGCTTCACAGGGGGTCCGGGCCGGAACCAAATTCCGGCCGGAGGGGGCCCGGGCCGGCCGGAATTTGATTCCGGCCCGGACCCCTTGCAGCATAAATTTTCGTTCCATTCCAACTTTTATCCGAAATTTAATCCGAAATTTCTAACGTTATATCGTACTCATTTTTTCAGGTTTTCACATTGGAAACACGATATTAACGTTCCGTCGATGCACTGATTCCCCATGAGCACTTCGGTAAGCGAAATTAAACCCGAATTTTCTTTACCTGGGAACTAATACGAAGCATATAGTCGATAATTATGTGTTCTGTGTTTATAATGTAGGGAGATTCATCGCTCAGTAAGGGTGACGGCATCAATTACACAGAACACTTTCTATCCGACGATGTTTACGATACAGTTGATGAAGCATTTGAAGCCGTCAAACGAATTGCCCAGACGTTTAATTTCACGCTGACTAAAGGATCGAACAAAATAAATTCGGCGGAGCGAGACTACCGTGTGTATCTATACTGCTCTCGAGGACCGATGCGTAAATCATCGGCTTCCACTCCTCCGAAACGGGTTACGAAAACCAAAAAGTGTAACTGCCCCTTCAAACTGGCGGTGAGGTGTCGGGTCGTGCGTGGGGAGTGGAAGTTCTTCATCGACGGGGTTGGCCAAACCGGCGATCGTACAATATCTAAAGGCTTCCACAACCATTTTTTCGTGCCATACCCCGAAGCTAGCACCGAAAGTAATGCACTTACGAGTGAAGAGAAGAGCGAAATAAGGGACATGCTTGCGACGCACACACAGCCGAACAAGATTAGGTACGCTCTCAACAAGAAGTTCAATTCTCACCATAATATAAATCAGATATACAACGAGTCCTACAAGGTGAGGAAAGAAAAATTAGGCGGCATGAGTTCGACGGATTGGACATTGAGAGCCGCTACACGACATGGATATTTTGTTCAGTCTACAGAAGACGACAACAAAAATTTGGCCAACCTTTTTCTCTGTCACCCAGAGAGTGCACAGATGTTGGGGGCTTGGTATTACGTCATTCTAATTGATTCAACCTACAACACCAACAAGTATAGGAAGCCAGTGATCCAGTTGATAGGTGTGACACCGGTGCGAAAGAACTTCACTATCGGCTTTGCCCTCGTTGAGAACGAGAAGGCCGAGACGTATATTTGGTTGTTGAACCAATTGCGCTCGTTGTTGGGAGAGCGAAAGCCAACTGCGTTTGTCACCGATAAGGAGCGCAGATTGGCTGTTGCTTTGCGGAGTGTCTTCCCGGAAACACCACACTTACTTTGCGTGTGGCATATGAAGAGGAACATAGCTGCGAAGATAAAATTTCTCACAAGGAACGAGGAAAGTGCCGAGGCATTTGTGCACGGGAGATGGAACAAAGTGTTGTACGCATTTTCAACCGAAGACTTCAAGGAAGAGTGGGAACGCATGGTCGATAGTGATTGGGCCAGGATTGGAGGGTTGATGGAGTACCTAACCAGTGAGTGGCTTCCGTGCAAGTCTCAGTGGGCTCATTGCGATACCAATCAGGTTTTTCACATCGGAAACACGAGCACTAATAGAGTGGAGTCCCAACACTCGTCGCTTAAGACTTGGTACAACTCTTCCAATCAAGCTGTGGATTCACTCTTCGAGGGCTACCATGCATCCATCGAGGGACAAGTGATCGAAGTTCAGAAGGCGTTAGATGACTCGAGTGCAAAGGTATTCACATCCTCTTTCCCTATGTAGTTACATATTTGACAAGTGATTGTTGATACTAGGTCATTAATGTTTGTTGGTAATTCCGTGTAGGTCTACCGTTACGCCCAAAGACCGCCTTTTGTTTATCTCAATAATGCGGTTTCCGCATGGGCGATTGAGCTTTTGACCGAGGAGCTCTCGAAGGACACAACTTGTGATTGTGTAGTGGAGACAACACATGGAATCCCGTGTTATTGTAGTTTACACTCTAAGGAGGCCGCTGACGAGGAGCTGAAACCATACCACTTACACAAATTTTGGCGTTCATTGTCTTACACGACCCCGGTAGAGCACGACGTTTGGGCCGAGCACGATGTTGCTGATCGCAATATTCTTGACGGGATGGTTAAGACTATATGCTCTAGAGGAGGGCCATCCGTCCGAGCCTTGAGTCGATTAGTTCGGTCGGCATTTCAACCCGAGTCCGAAGGTTTGAAAGAACCGAAGGTTGCCGATGCTCCTAAAGGCCGACCGCGTGCGAGGAAGACCGACCGTCGAAATCCATCTTGGCATGAGCATGCTAGTGCACGGTGTACTCCTCCGAAGAGTAGAGGTAGCTCAACTAGATCTACACCTAACTCGAAGGCTACACCTTCCTCGAAGGCTACTACTTCGAAGACGGGTATGTTCACTTATCGATGTTCCCGGTCCTTCCCGTTTCTCAACAAGAAGTTTTTTTACTCATGTGTGATATAATTTCTTCACAGTTCGTCAGTTTGGGAGGTACATACCGGCGGGTATGCACCCGGTACTTGGGGACGTGTTTAACCCACGTGGGGATGGACATTGCGGATTTCGGTGCATTTCATACATAGTATCGGGCGGTGACGATAGCCAGTATGTGGACATGCGGAGGCGTCTAATGGAACATGTCACAATGAACTGGTATGAACTCTACACTAATGTCTATTCCACTGACCTAAACGGCGTCATTCACCGGTTGGGTTGGCTATGGGAAACTCCATGTGATGAAGCATGGTGGTTTTGGAATGTGGATCTTTTGGGGTATGCCACCATGTTTAACTGGACTTTCGTTGTCTTCGGACCGGAATTCGCGGGGTACCTTATGGGGAGACTTATCTACCGTTGATAGTAGAAGAAGGCACAACGGCGCCACTAGGCGTGTCGTATATCGTTTGCACCGGGAATCATTGGGTTGTACTCACGTTGGATGATGCTATTCCGTGTTACCTATCCCGGCGAAGTCTATGTATTGGAGGTACTGGGCGCATGACCGAGCCAAAGAAATGTGGGAACATGACTTATACCGTGATGAGCATGTAGAGTATGAACGGTTGATTCAATAGGTCATTTACTTAATATGTGTAAACTTTATGTGACTCGAGCGTACGGTGATTGTGACATAATATAATTCCATGTGTTTGTGACGTCCCTTAACGTTCAAAATAACATATCTGGGGTGATCGGTGGCGGAAAATTAGGTATCGGAAGACCTCCAGGCCTTCCGAAAACGAAATTCCAAAGAGAAGTGTTGGGCTGAAAATGGTTTCTGCCCAGGGGGGTTGGGCCGGCGGCGAATTCCGGCCGGGAGGGGGGGTGGGCCGGCCAATGGTTCCGCCGGGAGGGGGGGGGGGGGGCCGGCCGATGGTTCCGGCTGGGAGGTGTGGGGGCCGGCGGCTGGATCCGGCCGGAGGGGGGTGGGGCCGGCGGAATGTTCCGGCCGGGGGGGGGGTCTGGGCCAGGGGGTGGTTCCGGCCGGAAGGGGGTCTGGGATTCCGTTCCGGCCGGGAAACCCTAAATTCGGAAGGGAGTTCCGAAACCCTAATTTCGGAAAAAAATCCGAAACCCGCATATCCACACGAGACTTCCGAAACCCTAATTTCGGAAGAGAGTTCCGAAACCCTAATTTCGGAAAAAAATCCGAAACCCGCATATCCACACGAGACTTCCGAAACCCTAATTTCGGAAGAGAGTTCTGAAACCCTAATTTCGGAAACAAATCCGAAACCCGCATATCCACACGAGACTTCCGAAACCCTAATTTCGGAAAAGAGTTCCGAAACCCTAATTTCGGAAACAAATCCGAAACCCGCATATCCACACGAGACTTCCGAAACCCTAATTTCGGAAGAGAGTTCCGAAACCCTAATTTCGGAAACAAATCCGAAACCCGCATATCCACACGAGACTTCCGAAACCCTAATTTCGGAAAAGAGTTCCGAAACCCTAATTTCGAAAGGGAGGTCCAAAACCCGCATTTTCACACGAGACTTCCGAAACCCTAATTTCGGAAGGGACTTCCGAAACCCTAAATTCGGAAGGACTTCCGCTTCCTAAAAATCGGAAGGACTCGAGGCCTACCGATTCGGAAGGGATCGAGTAAATCGGAAACCCTATTTTCATAACGACATCGAACCCCTAATTTGGGTTCGTAAGTATGAACAAGCATATAAATATTTAAATAAAACATAGATAATACGAAATGATAGTGACTGTATGTCCATCAAACATAAGCATAATAAAACATGTTTTTCATACATAGTTCGAAAAAAGGAAAGTACATCAAACATAGTACACAACCTCAACCCTCTATCTGGCTCCGATACCCGGTATACAGATCCTCAAACTGCACCCGAAGCCCCTCCATGTGGTCGTAGTACTCCTGAGGAGAGTCTGCGTGCTGCCGCCCAAGCGTACCATCGAAGTAGGAGGCCATACCATCGAACACTCGCTGTGTAATCTACGAAAAAACATAAAGGAGAAATTAGATAATGAACATGTACACATTTGAAACCTTTAAAATGTTGACTAGGTATCGAACTTACCAGCTCAGCCGGAACTCCAACACCGGGGTTAGCCGGAGCCACGATGCGTGGATGACTATGCTCCTGGAACCACTCCAAGTACCCTGGACCAACATCCCCACCTGCCGACGCCCTCTCGAACATAAGGTGGAGCCGGTGAAACCCGATAAAGTCCTCGCTCCAACCACATCCTATCATCCGCCGGGGCCCACCGAACGGCATATGTCCCGATAGATTTGGGCCTAACGGCCCGTAGCGGCACGAGGATCGAGGGGGGGACGACACGTGTGTAGCCAAACCGTCGGAGCACACGATAAGAATCATAGAACTCCCCAACATCGGCGCAACGTAGGAGACCACGGTAGGTCGTGGCGGGGACCTCAATGTCGGGATGAGGTCCAAAAGGAAGCCAACAAACATCACGGGAATCCATGTTATCGAGGAGGCGACGGTAGTAGTCCAACCTCTCTCGTAGGAAGCCCGCACCCCGACTAGGTGACTCGCACTCGTCCCACCTACCGGCTAAAGCCTCTCCAGCCCTACGCTCTGTCTAAGCGTCCTCGGAGGCCTCACACTCGGGAAGTACTCGTAGATCCGGGACCGGAGCAACGTCACACACCCCGACATCGCCACGGCATCCGCCCCGCTAGCCTTCCCCAACTCCCGATACAACCGAGGCTAGCGCACCAAGACCCCAAGCATACTCCGGCACATCACTGATCGGACCCATGAAGTACTCCCAACCGAGAAGCCGTGATCGATCAGCCGATCTATCCTGGAAAAGGGTACCTCCAAGAAGACAGAAGAGGAATACCCTGTAAGAAATATCGTCCCCCATATGCTTACCGAGAGAGATCATGTCTCTCTCGTGCATGGCACCGTGATCATACAGGGGTGGCCCAACCGTCTCCCCCCTGACCGCGTACTCCAACGCAGCAGCTGAGCTGAAGCCAAGCGACTCCGCTACACCCGCTCTCAAGTCAACCAGAGATCGGGGCTTATGAAGCGGTCGTCCGATGACCGGGACACGGAGAATGTGGAAGACGTCGTGCAAAGTGATCGTCATCTCTCCCCACGGCATGTGAAAGGTGTTAGTATCCGGCCGCCACCTCTCAACAAATGCCTCCGGCAGAGGCTCATCAAAGTGGGTCGACATGCATCGGCCCAAGTGAAGAAGTCCGACTCCGCATGATCGGCCAAATGGTCCGAGTCTGGATGTCGAACTCGCTCACAGTGTCCCACTGCTTAGGGCGCTTAAGGAACCTGAATACCTTAAGATCCCTGTAGCCCTCGCCCGACTCCCACAAGTAGTGGGCAATGTGACCCCCGAAGCTCGGGATCACTGTCGGCGTCCTCGGTCCCCCCTCGGGAATCCCAGCTGTGAGCTCCCATGTACGACTAAGCCCGAAAAAGTCTACGGCCGGCGGGATCCTCCTCCCGACCCGCGCGAGACGGCTAGGCTTCCCTCCTCTCACGCCGACACCGGCGGAGGCATGTGACGAGCCCGTAGAAGCCAAGTGCGGAGAGCTCGTGTGCGGAGGAGGCATGTGTGGAGAAGCCATCGGCGGGGAAATCCGTGTGTCGTCGTACTCAAATCCCGGTGGTGGACCCTCATCCTCGTCATCATCCTCCGGATACGACCTCGCGGGTACGTAACGGAGGGGTACCGGTCGGGGAGTCGTAGATACGCAACTTCTTGTTCTTCTTCGCCGCCTCTCCCTCTTTCCGTCGAGAAGCGGTGACCACCCGCTCCTTCATCCGATCCAAAACACCAACTTGTTTTCCTTTCCCTCTCATCTTCCGGATCCCATCGGTTTCTTCCTCTACCGGATCCCGACCGTGCGATTTACCTCCGCCTTTCGTTTTCGCCATAATTCTCACTAAACTGCATTTAAACAAATAAATGGTTCTAATAAAATTCGGATTCTACTAAACTAGGTTAAAATCTAATTATTCCTAACTAAACCCTAATACCCTAATCCAAAACCCTAATTTTACTAAATATTCACTAACTAAACCCTAAACCCTAATTATGATTCACTAACAAAACCCTAAACCCTAATTATGGTTCACTAACAAAATCCTAATTTTTATTCACTAACTACCTAAACCCTAATTATTATTCACTAACAAAACACTAATTATTATTCACTACCTAAACCCTAATAATTCTCTAACATTCTCTAATCAAACCCTAAAAATTCTCTAAAACCCTAATCACAGTAAACCCTAATTAATTTCATAATTTAAAAAAAAAAAAAAAAAAAAAGGGTTGGGCCGGCCGCCCGTTTCGGCCGGGAGGGCTCGGCCGGCCGCCGTTCCCGGCCCCGGCTATCTCGGCGGAATTAATTTCCGGGCCGGGACTAGCCGGGGCCGGAACGGGCGGCGGCGGAGCCCTCCCGGCCGAAACGGCGGCCGGCCCCCCCTTTTTTTTTCAAAAATCGTACCTTCAACGATTTCGGAGATCGATCTTCGGTCTTCGAGCTTCGATTTCTTCTTCCGTTAGACGTTTGAGAGTGTTTGGGAGTGTTTGCTACTGTTCGATTGTGTTCGGAATAGTGAATACACACAACAACTTATAAGGATTTCGATTTTACGAAAGGATAATCTTGTAATTCACTTAAATTAGGGCGTTGTTTAATTCGAAAGTTAGGGCGTCAAATAGGGATTCAGTTTTCCATACATCCTGAAACTGTTGATATCCTAAATTTCAAACCTCTGCCATGATTCATAGCTATTCAAAGGAAGAATCTAATAAACATTGAAGTTTTGAAAAGAAATAAAGAATGAGTAGGAAGTGAAAAAGAATTGAAGAAGAAAATAAAAGGAAAATGCTACACTCATTTTCAGTTTACCCATTTCCGGAATCCTTCTTCCACTTTATATATTTTGAAAAGCAAAATGCTAATCTCGTTTTCAGTTTACCCATTTCCGGAATCCTTCTTCCACTTTATATATAAAAAAAGCAATCCTTCTTCCTTGCTCTCAAAAAGTAAAGGCCTTCTTCCTTGCTCGATCTCTCGCTATCTGCTGCACACAGTTGGTTTCTCATTTCTTTTCTTATTTTGGTCTCTTGCCACCCGCTTTCTGCTGCATGACGCGTTTGCTTCAATGGCGGCTCTCGCCGTAGCTTTCGCTTCTTCATATCTCTCCAATCTTATCACCAATACAACCGCCGTTCCGATATCTTACTATTTCTTCTCCTTCCCGACCCACAAAACCCAACCGCAACCCATGCTGCTCTCTCATCTCCTCCCTTTCTTCTTCTTTTTCTTCGCCTTCACCCTCTCCTTCACATTCTCTCTTTTTTTCCTCTGCAGAAGTCTCCGGAGGCAGAGGCGAGATGAGCAAATCGACCCGGCTGTCAAATCCGAGTCTTTGTCCAAATTGATTGATGGGGTTCGTGAAATTGAGACCACCACCCACTTGCCCCATTCCCTCCTCCTCGAAATATTTCCCTCCGATCCCCCCAAATGGGCTTCCATGTTCGCCGGTGATCCAGCTGGACCTCAGTCGGCTCCAGGTGATGACCCGGAAGCATCATCCGTCGGCAGAGATTCGCAGAGGTTAAAGAAGAAGAAGAGGAGAGCGAAGAAGAACCGATTGGCTTCGAAAATCGACGACAATGACGGTGGCAGTGAAGAAGAGAAGGGTTTGGTTAGGGAAATGTCAGATGGTTCGGGTTTGTGCCGAATCAAGCCCGAGCTGGTTTGTTTGTACCCATTTACTTCTGCTAGCAGTGCCACTCAGAGGAAAATTAAGCAGCAGTATGATCAGCTTGTGAAGTGCAATGAAAAGAAAGGATTGACATTGGCTCAGGTTCCTTCACTTTCCTTCTTTATTCAGCGATATATTTTTCCTTCCTAAATAATCTAGATTGGTGTCCACTGAGATAAAAGGTCTTTGATTAATGTTTATTATTTTTAACTGGCTCTCCTGTGTGTTGACTTGCCATTCTGCTGATGAAGGATCTTGAGTTTGATGCTGTTGTTCGTTCCATTTGGCAGAATGGACGATTTCTCTGTCAATTCTTTGTTTTTTCTTCAATCCCTTTCCCTCAACCTTGCTTGCGACCGGGAAAGACAGTTAGATTGGCTTCTTCTCAAGCAATTCCTTGCTTATGTGACCTTTTTGCACTTTTCGGTTTGTACAAGTAATTCGGGCATCGTTTTGAATTTTAGATGTGATTGGGTTATGAAGCAAGAGAGGTTGAGTCAGGTGGCCACCATGCTGCTTGATGGAGTAATTAGACTGATAGGACAATGTAGTAGGTGGTTCTGTCAGCTGAGGAGCTTTTCATGGCGTCTGTCTGGCATTATACGGGTAGTCATTTTCTTGAACCCTATCGTGCTGCTGCAGAAATTTTGATCCCGCTTATGATGAACCGTTTCTAGTTTTGGATAGATCAGCTTCAAGATGCACAAAGCAGTAGACCCAGATACCCTTTGATGTTTAGGGTAAAGTTTGTTCCTCTTCATTTGTTGAAAATGATAAGAGACATTAGTAATGTGCTTCATGATGATATAAGCTTGTAAGATTTGTCCATGACATTCTAAGCAAGCGAGATTTGTTATCGGTCTTAAAATCATTTACTGGCTGCTTATTTAATTATTGGTGAGAAGAGGTGAAGTTTTGTGTAGCTTGCCACTTCTTACTTGTGTTTAATGAAAGTGGAATGTATATTGTTGTTATTTCTTGTGTCATCTAATTATACTCGAGATGTGGTGTTATTAGATTCTGCTGACATCCTGTACTCTATGGGAGATGGACAGTGGTTATTGTAAGCAACTATGTACTGTATTTACATATCTGATTCGTCTGTACTTATGCTTCATTTTTATTTTTTGCAGGTTGCAGAGTTTGCCAATTGCTTGGTTGAGGCTAGAACTGAGTTGCACCATAAGTATGTTAAAAGTGCCTCAAGGATCTTAATTAGTGTGTTTAAGCTCTCATTTCCCTGGACAGTTTTTCATGATATATATCTTTGCTTCATATTTGTGTGCACCATAGCTCATTGATGACAGCGCATAATATTCCAGTGTGATTACTTTTGTATAATCAACAGTTACTGATACTTTGCTGAGAATTTTATAACAAAAGACTACATCATGGAAACGCCACTGCCAGTAGTTCAGCGCACTGTTGGTGGGTGTCTTCATTGATGCCTTTACCTGATCTGAATTCACTGATATACTGAGTAAAAACTAGTTGTGGCTGATAATGTTCGGCATCCTTTACAAACTGTTTATCGACTCTGAATTGGTTTCAGGTCAGAAGTTATTAAACGAAAGTTCACAATAACAAAAGCTTTATTATTTAAGGCAGACAGATCTTCAATAGATCGCCTCCGTCAACAGGTGTAGTTGACCGGTGCAATCAGCTTCCATTTGCCTCTTGCATATCTGTTTTATCTGTTACTCCTTACAAGTTGTGGGTATGCTCTTTCTTTCTTTAGATATACAAGCTAGAAGTAGAACAGAAGAGATTAGAAGAGGATGCATTTGTCTATAACTGGCTTCAGCAACAGCTTAAACTTTCACCGGCTTACAAAAAGGTATTTGCTCGTATTCATTGATCAATGAATTGAAAATTAGTTTTGATCTCTTAATAGATAAGATTACAATTTTCCTTTGATAGATAAAAAGATCTTATATGAATTAACTTTGATATTCTTTAGTTCGAGAATGCATGTAGAATGTCGGATTGCGAAGGTGCTCCGAAGTTAGCCTGTGGAAGTATGTGCTGCTTGTTTGGTGACATGTTTATCTTAGTGTTGAGATGGAATGAGAGATTATGTGATGGTGAAACTTGTGCATTTCTGCACAGACATTATATTACTCAGTTGGGTGAATGAATTGGTAACAAATGAGAAGCTTTCATCATTCGTATAAACCACAATACAATCTGGAATGATGGGTGTTCGTCTACACCTTTTCTAATGCTCTTGTATTTAAGATGCTTGAAATCAGTGTAAGCATGGAGAAGGAGGCTAAATCTAATGAGATGATGGCAGAAAATGATGCCGAATTTGTTACTGACATTTCCTTTGAAGAGCTGCTAGCACAAGAAAAAAAGGACTCATTCTGGTTAGTGGTCTCTTCAAAGACGTTAGAGTTATTCTCGTTATAGGTGGCGGGGGGTTATGGTTGTTACTAACTTATAATGATGAACAGGCAGAAGAATGGGAAGTCGCGGACATGGGCGAGTTAAAAGGCACTCATCGAGGAATCATCACAGTTTTCGTAACTGCCAGTGGCTGCTTGTGAGCATGAGGTGTTTGAAGGGAATTCAGGGATGTGCTACTTCAGACAGTAGCTCGTACAACATTCCCACGCAAGCTAATGGATGTCTGTTATGTATGAATAGTCTCAGATGCATTTTGCCCTTTTTTTGTTGGCTAATAATGGTACCACCAATAAGTCGCATTGCTGATACTGATACCCACACAGGTTGGTCAGTTTCATAATGTAATATTCTGTCTGAGAAATCATCAATCAATGGGAGGTCGTTTGTGGATGGCTTAAGATTGTGTGAAAGTGAAGAATGTTTTATGGACTGTGGATGAAGGTTGACTTAACCATTTAAATCTATCGGTAGCAGCAGAATGTTACAAACTATTGAGAATTATAAACTTTTGAAATTCTCTGAAATCCTCTCTCTCAAACTTTTGAAATTTGTAGCCGTTGGAAAGGCTCTCAACCCCCACAGCTCTCCGGAAGATAGAATCGATGCGATGGCCATAGATCTATTAGGGGGCTCCTATTTGACGCCCTAACTTTCGAATTAAACGATGTCCTAAACTTCCTAATGACAAAACTATCCAAATTTACTAATTCGAAAAACTTAGTATCGACAAAACTATCAAAATATATAATTCGAGAAACTTTGTACCGACGAAACTATCAAAATACTTATTTCGAAAACCCTCACGGTACGTTTTTCGTTAAAATTCGGTGAACACAAATCGGGATTAATCGAAAAAATCGGCCGCAAGAGGCCCCGGCCGGAAGCTCGTTTCGGCCGGAGGGGGTCCCGGCCGGCCGGCCGTTTCGGCCAGCTATTACTGTGGGCCGGAACGGCCGGCCGGCCGGGGCCCCCTCCGGCCGAAACGAGCTTCCTGCCGGGGCCTCTTGCGGCCGATTTTTTCGATTAATCCCGATTTGTGTTACTCCGTCGGAACTTTCGTATTTGCCGAAATTTTAAAATCATAAACCCTAAATTCTAAACTCTAAAATAATATAACCCTAAACCCTTAAACTCTAAACCCTAAATTCTAAAACTCAGAACCCTTAACCTTAAAATCCTAAACCAAAGCGATCGTAAACCCTAATTTCTAAAACGCTAAACCCTTACTTTAGAACTCTAAATTATCAAACCCTAAATCCTAAATTCTGAAATCCTAAACCCTTGATCCTAAAATTCTAAACCATGAAACGCTAAACCCTTAACCCTAGAACTCTAAATCATAAAACGTGTATCCTTAAACTCTAAATGCTAAACCCTAACTTTAGTATTCTAAATAATCAAGCGGTAAACCCTAAATTCTTAAACTTTAAACCCTTAACCCTAGAATTCTAAATTATAAAACGCTTAACCTTAAACTCTAAACGTTAAACCCTAATGTGAAGAAGGGTGGTTGAGACTGGACAGAAAGCTTCTGAGTATTAAAGCGTTCGTGATTGAAAATTGTAATAATATCTCAGAGACGGTGAGAGTTATAATCGGCCACGTGATGTGGGTAGTTGGACACAGTTTCAACGCCATTAATGGAGAAGGATGCTTGTGGGAGGAGATCTTCAGAGAAATTAATACGGGAGACAAGAAGTTGATGCGATTGTCACCAGCTAAATTAATTGCTGTTTGTATTCCATATAATCGAGCTTCCGGTCGAAACGAGTTTCCGGCCCGAACCCCTTCCGGCCGGAAGCTCGTTTCGGCCGGGGGGTACGGGCCGGAAGCTTGTTTCGGTCGAGAAGGGGGGGGGGGGGTCCGGGCCGGAATTTCGTTCCCGCCGGGACCACTCCCTTCCGAAACCGAGGCCTTCCGATACCTAATTTTCGGAAGGACCGAGGCCTTCCGATACCTAATTATTGGAAGGGCCGAGGCCTTCCGATACCTAATTTTCGGAAGGGCCGAGGCCTTCCGAACCCTAATGTTCGGGAGGCACCGAGGCCTTCCGAAACCTAATTATCAAACCC
Organism: Linum usitatissimum; assembly: GCA_030674075.2. Taxonomy (NCBI): domain Eukaryota; kingdom Viridiplantae; phylum Streptophyta; class Magnoliopsida; order Malpighiales; family Linaceae; genus Linum; species Linum usitatissimum. The sequence continues at coordinate 64,058 of JAUJYP020000273.1, read as the reverse complement.
TAAACCCTAAATTGTAAAACCCAAAACCCTTAACCCTACTCTAAATCATAAAACGCTTATCCTTAAACTGTAAATGCTAAACCCTAACTTTAGTATTCTAAATAATCAAACCCGAAACCCTAAATTCTAAAACCCTAAACCCTTAATCCTAGAATTCTAAACCATCAAACGCTAAACCCTAAATTTTAAAACCCTTAACCCTAGAATCCTAAACCATCAAACCCTAAACTCTAAACTCTAAACCCTTAACTCTCAACCTAAAACCCTAAAACTCCAAACTAAACGAAACCAAGAACTCGTAAATACTACATCCTCAACTCATAATTGGTCAACTATTTGCTTCACCAGTTCACTGTTCATCTACAGTTACAAAGATATATCCAAATCGGGAAACTTTGTAGCGACGAAAATATCAAAATTTTTATTTCGAAATCCTCTCACGGTACGTTTTTCTTACATTTCGGTGATCACAATTCGGGATGGAACGAAAAATTCGGTCTCAAGAGGCCCCGGCCGGGGGGAAATTTCGGCTGGAGGGGGTCCCGGCCGGCCGTCCGTTTCGGCCCGCAGTAGGGGCTGGCCGAACCGGCCGGCCGGGACCTCTTGCAGCCGAATTTTTTTGTTCCATCCCGAAATTTTTCCGAAATTTTTTCCGAAATCTTTAACGTTATATCGTAATCATTTTTTCAGGTAATCACATTGTTCACACGATCTTAACGTTCCGTGGATGCACTGACTCCGCATGAGCACTTTGGTAAGCGGTCGAGAATGAAATTTTTCTAACTGTTGAGGGCCGGAACGAATTTTTATCGATAATGATGTGTTGTGTGTTTATAATGTAGGGAGATTCATCGGTCAGTAAGGGTGACGACAAAAATTACATGGAACACTTTTTATCCGACGATGTTTACGATACAGTTGATGAAGCTTTTGAAGCCGCCAAGCGAATTGCCCGGGCGTTTAATTTCAAGCTGACTAAAGGATCGAACAAAATAAATACGGCGGAGCGAGAGTACCGTGTGTATCTTTATTGCTCTCGGGGACCTGTGCGTAAATCCTCATATTCCACCCCTCCGAAACGGATTACGAAGACAAAAAAGTGTAACTGCCCCTTCAAACTGGCCGTGGGGTGTCGGGTCGTTCGTGGGGATTTGAAGTTCTTCATCGACGGTGTAGGCTACACCAACAACCGTACAGTATCAAAAGGTTACCAAAACTATTTTTTCGTGCCATACCCCGAAGCTAGCACCGAAAGTAATGCACTTACGAGTTTAGAGAAGAGCGAAATAAGGGACATGCTTGCGACGCACACACAGCCGAACAAGATTAGGTACGCTCTGAACAAGAAGTTCAATTTTCACCATAATATAAATCAGATATACAACGAGTCGTACAAGGTTAGGAAAGAAAAATTAGGAGGCATGAGTTCGACGGATTGGACATTGAGAGCCGCTACACGACTTGGGTACTTTGTTCAGTCTACATAGGATGACGAAAAAAATTTGGCCAACCTTTTTCTCTGCCACCCCGAGAGTGCTCAGATGTTGGGGGCTTGGTATTACGTCATTCTAATTGATTCGACCTTCAACACCAACAAGTATAGGAAGCCAGTGATCCAGTTGATAGGCGTGACTCCAGTGCAGAAGAACTTTAGTATCGGCTTTGTACTCGTTGAGAACGAAAAGGCGGAGACGTATGTTTCGTTATTGAACCAGTTGCGCTCGTTGTTGGGCGAGCGGCAACCAATGGCGTTTGTCACCGATAAGGAGCGCGGATTGGCTGTTGCCTTGCAGACTGTCTTCCCGGAAACGCCACACTTACTTTGCGTGTGGCACATGAAGAGGAACATAGCTGCCAAAATAAAATTTGTCACAAGGAGCGAGGAATCTGCCGAGGCCTGTGCACGGGAGATGGAATAGAGTGTTGAACGCACTTTCCAGCGAGGAATTCACCTAAGAGTGGGAACGCATGGTTGATAGTGATTGGGCCAGGATTGGAGGGTTGATCGAGTACCTAACCAGTGAGTGGCTTCCGTGCAAGACTCAGTGGGCTCATTGCGATACCAATCAGGTTTTTCATATCGGAAACACGAGCACTAATAGAGTGGAATACCAACATTCGTCGCTGAAGACGTGGTACAACTCTTCCAATCAAACTGTTGACTCACTCTTCGAGGGCTACCATGCATCGATCGAGGGCCAGGTCATCGAAGTTCAGAAGGCATTGGATGGCTCGTGTGCAAAGGTATTGGCATCCTCTTGCCCAATCTAGTTACATATTTCACGTGGCACAGTTGCTTTACCTAGTGAATTCATGTTCTGTTTCATTCGGTGTAGGTGTACCGTTATGCGCAAAGACCACCATTTGTTTATCTCAATAATGCGGTTTCGGCATGGGCGATTGAGCTTTTGACAGAAGAGCTCTCGAAGGACACGCCATGTGACTGTGTAGTGGAGACAACACATGGAATCCCGTGTTCTTATAGTTTACACTCTAAGGAGGCCGCTGACGAGGAGCTGAAACCATACCACTTACATAAATTTTGGCGTTCATTGTCGTACACGACCCCGGCAGAGCACGAGGTTTGGGCTGAGCATGATGCTGTTGATCGCCATATTCTTGACGGGATGGTTCAGACTATTTGCTCTAGAGGAGGGCCATCCGTCCGAGCGTTGAGTCGATTAGTTCGGACAACATTTCAACTCGAGTCCGAAGGACTCAAGGAACCGAAGGTTGCTGATGCTCCTAAAGGCCGACCGCGTGCAAGAAAGACCGACCGTCGAAATCCTTCTTGGCATGAGCATACTAGTGCACAGTGTACTCCTCCGAAGAGTAGAGGTAGCTCGACTAGATCTACACCTTGGTATGTTTGTGACGTGAACATACGTTAAAAAAAACGTATCGGAAGGGCTCGGTGCGGAAAAATTAGGTTTCAGAAAAATTAGGTTCCGGTGAAATCTGATGAAGTCCTGCTTCAACCAAGTCCTATCATCAGCCGGGGCACAGTGGATCGCATAGGTCCGGATAGATTTGGGCCTAATGGCCCGCAGCGGCACAGGAATCTAGGGGGGCACGACCTGTGTGTACCCAAACTGTCGGAGTACACGATAAGAATCGTAGTACTCCCCTACGTCGGTGCAACGAATGAGACCACGGTAAGTCGTGGCCGGGACCTCAAGGTCGGGATGCGGCCCAAAAGGAAGCCAACAGACATCACGGGAATCCATGTTATCGAGGAGGCGACGATAGTAGTCCAACCTCTCTCGTAGGAACCCGGCACCCCGAGTAGGTGTCTCTACACTGTCCCACCTACCAGCTAAGGCCTCTCCTGCCCTACTCTCCTATCTAAGCGTCCTCGGAGGCCTCACACTAGGGAAGTACTCGTATATCCAGGACTGAAGCAACGTCACACAACCCGACATCGCCCTGGCATCCGCCCTGCTAGCCTTCCCTAACTCCCGATACAACCAGGCTAGCGCACCAGCACCCAAAGCATACTCCGGCACATCACTGATCGGACCCATGAAGTACTCCCAACCGAGAAGGCATGATCGATCGGCCGATCTATCCTGGAAAAGGGTACCTCCAAGAAGACAGAAGAGGAATACCCTATACGCAATATCGTCCCCCATATGCTTCCCAAGTGAGATCATGTCCCTCTCGTGCATGGCACCATGATCATACATGGGTGGCCCAACAGTCTCGCCCCTGACTGCGTACTCCAACGCAGCAGCAGAGCTAAAGCCAAGCGCCTCCGCTACACCCGCTCTCAAATCAACAAGAGGCCGGGGTTTATGAAGCGGTCGTCCAGTGACCGGGACCCGGAGAAGATGGAAGACGTCGTGCAAAGTGACAGTCGTCTCTCCCCACGGCATGTGAAAGGCGTTAGTATCCGGCTGCCACCTCTCAACAAATGCCTCCAACAGAGGCTCATCAAAGTGGGTCGACATGCACCGGCCCAAGTGAAGAAGTCCCGACTCCTGCATGATCGGCCAAATGGTCCGAGTCTGGATGTCGAACTCGCTCACAGTGTCCCACTGCTTAGGGCGCTTAAGGAACCTGAAGACCTGAAGATCCCTGTAGCCCTCGCCCGACTCCCACAAGTAGTGTGCAATGTGACCCCCGAAGCTCGGGATCACTGTCGCCGTCCTCGGTCCACCCTCGGGAATCCCTCCAGTAAGCTCCCATGTACGACTAAGACCAAAAAAGTCAACTCCACTGGCGGCATCCTCCTCCCGGACCCGCGTGAGACGGCTAGGCTTCCCTCCTCTCACGCATGTGACGAGCCCGTAGAAGCGAGGTGCGGAGAGCTCGTGTGCAGAGGAGCCATGTGTGGAGCAGCCCTCTGCGGGGAAGTCTGTGTGTCGTCGTAATCAAACCCCCGGCGGTCGACTGCATTTAAATAAATAAATATTTCTAATAAAATTCGGATTCTTCTCAACTAGGTTCACTTCTTATTATTCCTAACTAAACCCTAATACCCTAATCCAAAACCTTAATTTTCCTAAATATTCACTAACAAAACCCTAATTATGGTTCACTAACAAAATCCTAATTTTTATTCACTAACTACCTAAACCCTAATTATTATTCACTAACAAAACAGTAATTATTATTCACTAACAAAACCCTAATAATTCTAAATATTCCCTAACATTCTCTAATTGCACTAATCAAACCCTAAAAATTCTCTAAAACCCTAATGACAATAAACCCTAATTAATTTAAGAATTTAAAAAAAAAAAAAAATTAGGCCCGGCCAGCCGCCCGTTTCGGCCCGGAGGCACTCCGGCCGACCGCCCGTTCCGACCCCAGCTAGTCCCGGCCGGAAATTATTTAGACCAATCAGCTGCTACAATTTCAAGTATAAAATTATCGCCAAAATCTTAGCTACAAGGCGGAAGTCCTGGCTATCAGAGATTGTCAATGAACTCCAAACAACGTTCACCTGGGGGAGAGCGACCGGAATCCAACGACACCAATTTCAATTTTTTAATTAATAACCAACTAGAACATCTCAAAACTTTAAAGATTATATTTTTTGAAAAACAAAAACAGACAGTTACCCACTTCTCTAAAAGCTTTTTCATATGCCAAACTAATGTTGGCCTTCTCGCCTTTCACTCACAGACCATGGATATGAATAATTTACACTTGCTAGACTATAAACGGGAAGCAGAAATCCACATTATTTTCAATGGCCAGTTGTTTACAAATTACTTAAATGTCTAGTTTCTATGGCCAACATCAGGGCTGTGTCCAGGCTGAGTTGGCCTCAAACCATTCACCCGCGAAGAAATAGTAGTTTTGCCACCTTCATTAGTAATGCCGTCCATTTTCTTCCATCTCTTGTTCTCCGTCGTGATATGATGTCCGATCCCAGAGATATGCCGAGGGGAGATTGGCCTGAAACCGTTGCTATTGTGATTTGGCGACATCTGCTTCTCTGTATCAGTATCGTTGATATTACTGCCTTGTTTAGGGCTGAAGCTAGGGGATGTGGGCTTATTGTTGCTGTTGGAGGATAATTGGGTAGGCTGGAAACCCTCCTTGGATCTCATGAGTTGCCTGCATTCGACGGGGTGCTGGATTTCGTGAATAGCAAACACTGCCAAAAAAGGACACATTGGTACAACGTTGTCAACATCGATGAGAAGAGAGGATAAGATACTATTTTCTACTTTGCTTTATGGGTTCAAGTTGGAGTGGGGATTGATTAATGGAATGAGATGAAGGATTTGAAATTGTAACTAGGTATATAATAGAAGATGGATGCCTACCGATATCTCTATCCTTCGATACTAAGTCTTACGATATGACTTTTCTAAAAGGATAATGATTGTACATACTAAAACTAGATTGTGACATTGTGGGACACTTCTGTATTCAAATTCTATGGTTTGTGTAGAATTATATTAATAATTTGGTTTATAGATCTATCTACAACTATATATAGGAAAATAAGGAATTGAGTTTGCCTAAAGTCTTTGAAGGCTTCTCCTTAAATTCGGAAGGAGTTTTTTATTCAAAAAACTTTTATTGTTTACACACAAACCATTTTTATTGTAAAAAAACTCATTAATTGTTTTCAACCTCTTTTTTTCTTATTTTAATTAGTTTTTTCATAACGTTTTATATGTTACTCAAAATAAATTGTGACCTTCAGAAATGTTGTTCGCTACATTTTTTTAGTCAAATGACATCGATTTTGTTATATTTAACTGAATATTTTAGGAAAACAATCCATCTAACATTGAAGGTTATATCTTTATGAGAAAGATAACCAACATGCACATCACACTCAACATCTTCAAGTAGATTCAATTATATTGTTCACTAACATCACACTAAACGAGGCTAATATGTTGTTCATTTGTAAACTATATAAAATCACCCTGCATCAATCTTCTTTTAATGTTGTTTTAACACCATAGCAGAACTTACATTTTCTTAATTTGAGGGTTTTGGACATATTCAAAAATTTAATCGGGTTAAGAAAATTTGAATTAAACATACCTAGCAAACCTAAACACTGTACATATGACACGATCGTTCTTTCAATATTCTTTTAACTAGAATAATTCAAAATACTAATTGAGTTGAGTTGGTTTGAATGAGATATATCAATCAAACCCAATCATAACTCAACATGATACTTCTTTCAATGGTCAATTATGGTTATATTTTACATATTAATTGTTACAACTTAAAGTTACCACTTAATTTTGAATATATCTATTACAATTAGCATTTTGTGTTAGGTGATTGAAAAATGATATGACATAAGAACATGAAACACTAAGGAAATGAAATTATGGGTACACCTAATTGCTTCTTATTCATATATTGTGTTACAATTTATATCATTCAATCAATTATTTTATAGACATCCATGTTTGCACAAGTTTTAAAAAAAACGTGACAATGGTCACCTAAATTCTGGATATATAAAGGGTACATGGTCATAGGTCGTAAGTTAAGCAGGCTACAAGTCATTAACTTTTGACATATTTAGAACACTAATCGATTTGAGTCTGCTTGAATTGGACCACATTCATTAATCTTAAGTACATTTTAGATGACATGTCCCTGTATTTTTCATTATCTTTTATTATATCTTGACTAATTTAGAGCACTAATTAGGTTGAGTCGATTTAAATAAGTTATATCCATAACATCTAAGCATAACTCACATAACATGATCTCTTTTCAAGATTCTATACGTTCCAATAGAACTTACATTTTTTATTATACTCAACTATTCGTCAAAAAGTGTTTATTACATTTTTTAATCTCGATGATCAATCATTTTAATTCGTTAGCATTAAAAATTTTAGGTTGAACTTCATTCGGTAAAGTTTAAACACATTAAAGATTAGAATTAGCATAAACCGATCTACAGACCAGTGAGCAATCTGAATTTATTGGTTGGTTGTAAAAAATGCTTAAACTATTATTTTTAGTTTTGAAAAACTTCAACACTTATGATTATTAGTTACGATTCAGTTAAATTATTTATGTTATCAGTAGTATGGTAAAAGAAAATTTTCAAATCGGCCAACAGACCAAAAAATTATCAGGTTATTTAGTCGGCCAAAGGACCGAAACACTATCTAATGTATAGTATTTGGAAATTAGTATTTGGAAATTAGTGGTGAAGTAAAGATTTTCGAATAAGAGGGGTGGACTGTAAGGTTCTGTTAAAAACAACACGGATAAAAAAATTAAGTTAGTTTGGGCGACATTTAAAAATTTGTAGGTAAATTTATTCAATATTCAACCTTAATATTTTTGTACATGAAATAAAAAGTGTCATGTTTTATTAAAAGGAAAAAATAGCAAATGTTGTAGGAAGTTTACAACTTACAATAATCAAATAGAAAGAATTCAACAATTAAGTAACCATTTACTACATAAAAGATCAAATGACATGTTTCATAAAAAGGACAAAATAGTTAATTTCAGAAGTTATAATAATCAAAAGATAAACAATTTAAAAATTAATGACCAGCTACATAATTTTCCAGATTAAGAGGCAGGTAAATGTTAGGAAGACATTTGCACAAGAGTGAGGATTGCGGGAAGGAAGAGGGGTCTTTGCCGGCGGTAAATAAAATTTTCGGAGATTAGGATTCTTTTTGTTTTAATTGTTAGTGTTATGAAATAATTATTATAGTGAAACCATCATTGTATAACTTTTTATTTTATTCTTTAATATATTTTATTGTATTTATTTTTTCATTTTTATGTCTAATAATATTAGAGAATAAGTTATGATCTATAAGCCTATAAACAGAACTTTTATTTGTAGCATTCCATACATCTCAATAAGAATGCTTTTCTCTTCCCATGTTCTTTTATTTCTCAATCCTTAGTTTCTTAACACCATGTTCTTCTATTTCTCAATCCTTAGTTTCTTAACACGTTATCAGCACGAAGTTCTACCGTCGAGCAATTTCTTGTAATCATGCGACAAAGAGTTAGTTTTACTAATGAGCAAGTGCACACAAAAAATACATATGGCCAGTGAGTTCATGCTTATGCTCTTGATGCCCGTTTTTGCAATTTCATTATTGAGCACGAGTGCTTGATTCTCGAAAGTTTACAAAGATTGCTATTTGATTGCTTTTGCTCGATTCTCTTATTCTTCTACCTACTTTCTTTTTGTTTCAAAACTAGATTTAGTTTACGATTTCAAATGTCATTACATTGATTTACCCGATTCCTTATATTTTAGCTTATTATATCATCACATCAATTTTTTTTCCAAAATATAATTGGTTCTGCAAATTGTTCTTACTATTGATAAATCTCAGATTTATTATATCCGCTACGTGCTTCTTTCTTTAGGTATATGTATATTTCCATATTTTAAATTAAGTATTTATCCATTTGAATATTACGTACTTTTTCTTTTGTCTTATCTTTTAAATACATATACTATGAAAAAGTTGTATATTGCTAACCCAAAATAATCGATTATCATTTTGTTGTCAGTTGTTGTTCTCGGATGCTCATAATCAGTTTCTGATATAATTAAATTCTCACAATACTTTTATATGATTTTATGAATATTATGTTGTTTATGTTTTTATTTTTGAAAATTTGATATTAATTACAAACCCAAGTTACTGTAGCCTGTAGGCTAGGCATAAATGTTATTTTCTCATATAAAGCTATTTTGGTTATTGTCCTTCCAGTGAAATAAATTTCATTTTATTTGCTTTTAACGGCCTAGTATTATTATACTAATGAATAGCTTTTTTTAAAAAATCTTGATCAATATTATTATTACCTATAGACTATTTGTATAACATCTTATGTTAATGGTCATTCACAATGTTTTTTTAAACGGTGATAAAAATAATAATTGTCATTTGATTTTTCAATTCTCTTTTAGTCTTAAACATTTCAAATTCTCAAATTGTCATTGCCATGATTATCTGCTATAGGTTGACTTTATATTATATATGTTATATTATACTTAAAAGCATGATTTGCGTGTTAAAAAATAAAACATTACTATTATGTGGTAGCGATTAATATCATCATACACTATTGTTAATCGATTCGTTAAAGCTATTAATGGCTATCGTTACAAGTTTACCATTTTTAATTACTAGTTCATGATTTAAGATTTCATCTCTAACTGTTCTAAATCAAAGTTGCTATTAATTTGCCACATAATTCATTGTCTGTTATTTTACTGTTTACAAAATATTGTGTATTTATTTATCTGGATCATATATTTGGCATTTTTGAATTTTAAGTTTATGGCCCTTGAATTCATGATAAGAATGACATATTTTGGACGGGTATTGGATGCAATCATTCATCATATGAGCTTGGAGATACAATGAAAAATGATGATAAACATCATATTACGACAAATCCAAAGCTTTGGTCTTTACTCACCTTTATCTTAATAAATGGTTGAGAAATGAGTTTCATGAGTACTAAGAAATATCAATTCTCAAAAGAAAAATGTCGAAACTTTGATCTTTATTCCCCATCACCTTAGTGAATGGTTGAAAATGAGTAAAACTAATTTATTTTGTGGAATAACAAGACATATATGTCCATCAAAAGTGGTGATGTTTCTTAAAGAGTGATATGATTGAAGGTATCGAGACACACATATTCCGAGCAACAAAAGATATTGTATATGTCTCCAATATTTATGGTCCAATGAGACACAAGATTATTCCTAGAAGTGGATGATTATTATATTATGTCAATAGTGACAATATATTCCGACAAGTATAATCGTGTGGAGGAAAAGACCTATTGTTTTGGTTATGAGAAAGAAATTAGAGGAAAGGAGTTGTGAATTGATGTTGGACGAAAATATCTAATCACAAGAAAGGTCATATAACCATCAATTTTATTTTGATGATCATATCTAAGTGATACTATTTTAGACCTCAAAGTAAATGTGGAAAGACACATATTCCACTATTTCTTTAAAAGCATATGTACCCATATATGATTATTATTCCCTTAAGGTACCTTTTATTTGGATGGACATAACAATGGTGATAGTACATCTTTATCATAGAATAGTTGATCACTTAATTGGTGACTTGGATGATTGGGCACATACATGTTATTATTTACACAATGTGTCATGCTCATGACAATATGAGTATTTTATAATGGGAATCAACATAATCATTGAATCAATAATATTATCCTCCAATTTGTACTACATATATGTTATTGTGATTGAGATACATGTATATATATAAATGTAAACTAGAAGTTTACTCGTCTTGACAACTATTTTTTTGGTATAACCGGTGTGACCATCCCGGTTCAAGTATAATGTAAATCAATAAGTACCTCTATGGTTAATGTTGTGGACAGAGTTCTCAACTTGGGTATTCTAAAGAAATGATTCCTAAGGTTATAGGGATTTAAGTAGTTCTTGTGACTCCCTTACTTCCTGTGAACACAAACAATTTTGTGTTCTGTCAACAAGCTTTCGTTTCTAGGAGAGTCTCACCGCCTCTCCATTACCCAATATTGAGTGAAATCTCCAACAGATCATAACTAATTTTTGGGTTGCTTATTCTCAAATAGAGTTGATTGTTGGATAATCATCAACTAAAATAAGATCATTTCTCTTACACACAACAAAATAAGGGTGATATTTATGGATCCATATACCCGACATGTTGACCAATTATCTTAATTGATGCATCAACCAGATGGTCACATGTATCTAGAAATCAAGAGTTTGCAAGATTACTAGCTCAGCTATTTTGGTTATGAGCATATTTCCATGATTATCCAATAACGAAAAATGCATCATTGAGAACCAATATATTATTGTGAACATGTCAGTTACATGCACAACACAAATTTGCATTACACCAAGAAATTATCATGAATTCCTCCATTAGATTTGGTTTTTGGGTCCAAACCACACATTGTCCATCAATGCATATGGATATACACATCCAAATTGCTCCACCACATTTTATTATGATGGGTTCTCAACGTAGATTGAGAAATTATTTTGATTACGAGTTCATCGATGGTAAAATATCGCATCGTTGTCAGGAGAATTTGATGACTCGTTGGAGGTCTATATTCAAACTTCCCAACATTAGGGGGAGAATCAAAAGGTTGGCCAAAAAATTAGAAGAATGATTATCATTTCGATCGTCGCACTAAAAAAATACGAACTTGAAGTTCAAAAGTATAATTCATCATTAAAATTGAATTCATCAACTACTAGACGCTTTAACGACCTAAATAGAGTGAAGCTCTCATGTGCCAACTACAAATGCTCCAATGAATATGATGTCGATACGGGGTAATCTCTTATTACAAATGTGTCTAAAACATGCATGACACATGATACACCACTCGGTTCCAAAGAAACAAATCCTCAAAAGTGGAATGAAGCTATATATCAAGATGGTCAAATTGAGGTTAAGATTATTTAAGCAACGCCACCAAGAGAAATAAATACTACGCTCAAGAAGAGTCTTAGGTACCTGAAAGATATGAATATATATATCTCAATTATCTATATATTGGATGGAAATTATTGGAACCCTAATGAAGTCAACGTCGATAAAATTTTTGCGTATAGTGCAACGCTAAATATGATAGTTGAAAATGAGGATTCATGAGCCAAAATGCATGCAAAGAAAGAAATGATTGGCTGAAAAATTTCAATTTGAGACAAATTCATATTCCCAAGAGAAATGAAAAGTTTTAAGACATCAAGTCTTTCTACATTGAGATGTAAAGTATGAGTATGAGAAGTTATAAAACATCTCATTTTTGAAAGGTTTTGTACAACAAACCTATAATATTTTGATTATGAGAAAATATATTCTCATTTGGTGGATGCAACAATTTTTATTCGATTAGTCTGACAATTTGTAAAGGGAAAGAGTTTGCCCATAATATATGTCATTGCAACCTATATGTATGGTTTGCATAATACGAATACACATGTGTATATGAAATTTCCTCAAGGATTTATTTTGCTATAAGCGAACAATTCATGTTCATGTAAATAGTATTCAAAATATATCCAATTGGCGTGATATGGATTGAATGATTGAGAGTAGTGGTCCATTTAGCATATCATACATTTCTTTTCCATGTGAATTTTGAAAGATGAAAAATCATCTTTGTCATATTTTATGGTTTTGAAATTCTTACAAAAATTATATGATATACTAATTATATCCAACAAGAAGTCATATGGATATGGCATGCTTATCAGTGTCTAGATGGTAGTAAGATCACTATGTGACTCTATGTCAAGTGTAATCGACTTTAAAATAGTAAGACACGAGAAATACTCGGTTTTGAAATAGTAATCTTGGTAATATTTGTGTTGGTTGACCATAAATTGGTCCCATGTGGTATTTTTCCCACTTGGTGGGATGGTGAAACCAACTTATAAAGCTACATCACCATTCAAAAACATGATCCTATAAATTATGCATGATATTTATTTTGCATATATCCTTGAGTTGCAAGAAAATGTTGTAATGTAATGTGATGATTATATACTCTTTTTCCTTCACTAGGTTTTTGTCTCATAGGTTTTTTCTAATAAAGTTTAATGAGGCATATTTTCATCTAATGGTCATTCAAGGTGAAGTGTCATGTGAATGATGGATGATCATCGATTATGTGATGCATACATTTTATGCACAAACTCCAATGAGTTGAAATATTTATCAACTAAGTGCACCTAAGTGATAACTTGGTTGATTTATTCACCAAACTTCCATCTGCATCAACTGTTGGGAAGTAAATTTGGAGTTGGTGACTTAATGATCTCAACTGAAATAATGATGAGCGAGAGTTGATATCCTCATAAGGGGGAGTCGATATGAAGGATCTCAACTAATATCATCATCAGGGGGAGTCAATACGCAATTGCACTCTTTTTCCCTTAACCATGGTTTTTTCCACTGGGTTTTCCTGGTAAGGTTTTTAATGAGACTGTATCAAAAGCGTATTCGAAGAACGATGTATTACCAATGGTCATTTAAGGGGGAGTGTTATGAATATAATTACTATAGTGAATGCACCATTGTGTAACTCCTTATTCCATTCTTCAATGTATTTCATTGTATTTATTTTTCCACCTTTATGTGTAATAATATTAGAGAGTATATGTTATGATCCATGAACATATAAATAGAGTTCTCATTTATAACATTCCATACACCTCAATAAGAATGCTCTTGTCCTTCTACGTTCTTCTATTTCTCAATCCTTAGTTTCTTAACACCATATTTTTCTATTTCTCAATTCTTAGTTTGTTAACAATTAGGGTATTTTAAAGTTGTTAGATTTTTTGGATGATTATTTGATGGTTAAGCTTAATATTTAATTATAATTTTGATTTGATTAAATAAGAGATTATACTCAATCTTTTTATATTCTAAATTTAATTAAATCACTCTCCATTATTAGTTACGGATGGTTCCCTTATTATTTGGGATTGGAAATTACCTCTTTCCATGTTTTAGTTCACGTTTTTTAGTAGTTTAATTTTTGTAATTATTATTTTAATGGGATTCTTGAATATGCAATTATCTCCGGCAACTTATTTCCCTTTGATTCGGCTGATGGATGACTGGCCAACGTTGGATGTGGGTATCGGAGACACTATGTTGCTAAATATTTTTCAATACATTATGTTTTAAAATAACTGATTCCTAATTAATATTAGTTTTGTTCCCAAATTAAACCTTACGTACAAAGTGACAACAAACTGATCCACCAATATTAAAATAATAGTTTTGATTTATATTATTATTAAACTATTACTAAATTATTTGAATTTATCTGTTATAGTATGGAATAGTTGGAACAAAATGATAAACATATAAACAAAATCACAATTTATTGTTAAAATTTGTAACTAATTGTATAATAATTCAGAAATACAGCATGTACCCAAAAGTAAAATTCGGAATAATATGAAAGATTATGAATAAATATTCTGTAAAAATAAGGTTAAATCAGAAGAAACTGATTAGGATAATCTTTAATGACTGAGACAAAATTCTGGAAAAGCAAGCACGAAAATATTCAATCGATATTTTCTTTTTGGATCGGGGTGTATACTAATTAATTATATATAGGAGAAGCAAACTGTACAAATGAGAACTATACAAACAAAACTTTGACCAGGCAGAGCAAAATGAGAAGGAATGAAAATAAGATTAGAAAAGAACAAAGCCCCCCTAAGGCGAGAGAAATCAAGAACAGTTCAAACCCAGCCAACAACAGTAAAGCAAAATAGCCCAGAAAACAGAATAAAACCCCAAGAGTCCCAAGACCAATAGAAAGGTATGTCGTTTTGGCCAAAGGAATCCGGTACAGTCCTCGGTCGAGAAGCAATAGCAACCTACGATTTTTTTGACGGAGGTGGTTGTAGCCTCCGATTTCTTCGATCAACTTCAATCCACACCACCGGTTCCCGACCACGCAGATTTCGCTAGAGAAGATGCAAATTTGTAATCAGTAGTAAGCGCCGAAACCAAAAACAAATAAAAAGCAAGGTCGCCGGCGACATACTTGCAACCTCCTGTTCTTGACGGCGTCAATTTTGTTAGAGAAAAAGCTTTAAACGACGGGTTTTTTGGCGAATGGAGAGAGAAAAACGTAGTTAGAGGTTTTTGACGGATTTTTTCCACGATTTATGTGATTATATTACCTAAAATATGACTTGTTTAGGTAAAATTCAGCCCAAATACCATCTTTACAATCTGAACTATTAAAACAAGATCCTAAAATCTAAAAGCTATTACTAGTGTCCTAATCATTAGGACATATGTCCTTTTTTATATTTGAGTTTCAATTGAATTGTTAGATGGGTATTTTTGTCATGTAAGGCTTTCTCCAATCCAAAACTAAAATGACTATAATAATCCTTCAAATTAAGGCTATTTACTCCACTCTTGAGGCAAAAGAGGGCTAATTGGCTAAAATCATCCCTTACGTTAGGGTCAAATCACAAACTCGTCCCCGCCGTATCAAAAGTAACCTTGTCTTCTTTCTTATTATCAAAATTTAACTATCATGTCCTTCTGTCAATGTCCTTCTAAACAATCGTGAAATTTGCAATTGTGGCACTTGTACGTCAGCTCTAACCACACCGATAATGTGAAACCCTATCGTAGGAGTCCCGACCGAACAACTGGTTCGACCAAAGAGTCCCACTCGTGTTTTAACCTGAACCATGACTCGACTATAATCTAGTAAACAAGCATTAAAATCAAGCAATAATAGCTGAAACTCAACACTTAAATAGAACTGATCAACTAGGATCTCATATCCCAAAACTGAACATATAAAAATGGAGATGCAACTCTGGTTTGAAAACACATCAAAATGATATCCTCTCATATCAAAACACCGACCAGCTCGCTCCCCACCATCAGCTCCAATACCTGTGACGGAACACACATATACACCAATGACAAACAATCTAATGGTGCTAGCTAGTGAGAAGCACTGAGTGGCCTAACTAGATGCACGTAGAATTGGGACTCTACAAAGGAGATAGAGAAAGAAAGTTTGACTAGTCCGGAACTAATAATGTGACCTTGTGCTCCTATAAGCATCATCCTATCATCAGCCACCCCTAGCTAGTGGTAGATAGCCTCATGGTGGATCAGACCATGAAACCACCCTGACCGTATGAGCAACATCTGTAACCATACTCTGTACGTCCTGAACCCGTGTGAGCAGCATCTATAGGCATACTCAAAGCGTCTTACTGAACTGAATATCCTGGGGGATTGCGCAATCCATGGGTGGGTGACCGACACATCATAGTCATGAACTAACCTAATAGGTCCATCTGACGAACTGTACTGTTAGAAACTATAAATCACACGCCACAGTTCATCTGTTAGGAGCTTATGCTCGAAATAAATAACTGTATGTACAATAGACTCTGCTACTACACAGCCAGAGAGCCCAACGCTGTATCATGTTACCTGTACATAGAGCCCAACTACTGTACAATCCTGGGAGCCCAGCTCCTTAACACATCACCTGTACAGTAGATCGCACTCTACTCTGCAGTCGTGAGAATCGAATCATTGGATTCCTCACAACCTATTTATAGTGCTACACTTAAAGCAAAAAAGTAATCCTAAACCCCCAACTGGTATGAAGATATGAAACCTCTTATTATCATTTGACATGAATCCTCTCGCTGCCAGTGAGTCCGTAGCCTCTGATCTTGCGTCGTTTGGAGCTCAAACGATGGAGTTATGCTCCATTTACTTCTTTGCAAAAATGTGAAACTCGCTAGTCGTGTAACTGCCTCCGTTACACTAAATGATCCAAGACGTCCATTCGTTGACAAATCTGAACCACGTCCTTAACTGTAAACCATCCACGAGTTCAGAATTACGGAAGCAAAACTTAAGAATATGTAATTCCACAACAGCCACTTAACTTTCGGACTTTGCAGATCTGATCACTGTACTTCTCCAAGGGAGGGTCTTCTCAGGTGAGACCCTTGCCGCCAGCGAGGCATTTCCAAATTCCGGCGAGTTCTCCGGCGAAGCTCAACACTTCTTGGAACTCGATCCTGCCGCCGCCAATCCCTCGAATCTCTCTGTCGCCGGTACTGGGTGAGGCGGATTCTTCTCCGACGAACGCTGCCGCCACTCCGACTCCTTTTGCGTCGGTCTATGTCGATCATGTCGCCACCTCGCGGCCGCTGCTCTTCCCTTCCACGCGCCAGCATCGCCGCAAGCCCCAGCCATCGATCCCTATCTCCTCCGAGGTCTCTCCGTAGCTAACCAGCGCCGGTGAGGTTGGGGATCACCTCGCGCCGTCATCGTCCAAAGAGATGAGAGGACTCACTGCTCGCGACTTTGGTTTAGGGAAATATGACCAAACCCAACACCTCCATCTCTTGAATGGTACATCCATCGGATCAATCCAACGGCCCACGCCCAGCACGTCACCACAACTTCAAATGCCATCTCTATTCAAAAGGCAGCCACTCTTCTTCTCTTGAATGGATCAAGCTCCTTTTGAACCGTTAGATCCATCTAACGGCCTGGTGTCCTCAGAACTCATAACTTACTATTTAAAGACTTAACTCCTTCTCCGATTGACTTAGTCAACCCGATAATTATCTCGAGCCTTACAAGCCTTTAATACCGGTAAACTGCTGAGTTAACTCCTCGAATTAATTGAATTAGTTCGTTTTATAACTCTTGACTTCAATTTATCGACTAAGATTTTAATCAAACCGAACCGGAATTCGGGGTGTCACAGATAAGACCCGTAGTTGAAACTTGATAAACCGAAACCAATTAAAAACCCTAATTTTCCCCAACTCCAAGCCTCAAAGAAAGGGGATTAATGTAGTGTTGGGCTAGGTTCGGCGCAGCACGAGGCGCACAACCTTAGCTAGTGCGTGTTGATTTTTTCGTTCTTTGTTCTAAGATTGCCGCCGCCGGTTACTTTATTGTGGCCGGTGGCAGCCTTTGTTCTTCTCTAGTTTGCACCATTTCAAGTTTGTATCTTATGGGCCTGATGCACCCTTGTCGTTTCATTAGCCTTGCCGAAGTTTAGAATCTTGTTCATTTATTTAATGACACTAATTTGTTCGTGTTATGAATATTATAATTATGGGTATGAATGTCCATTTGTAACTCCTACCTTTGTAACTCCTATACATTGAACATGAGAATGAATATCCTATTTAAGTGTAGTTATACTAGTGATGTATAGGTTATGAATTCTAGAGCCTATAAATAGTGCTCTATTGTACCATCTTTACACATCAATAAGAAACTCTCTCCCTCTCCATTTTTCTCTTGTTCTTGTCTTTCTTTGAGTTTAGTTTTATAAGACGTTATCAGCATGAATGCTCTATCTTCTCGAAGAATCTCGAAGGTTGCTATTATTTATATTTGAATTTCAATTTCATTTCTTGAGAGCTAATTTCTATTAGTTTCTTGAGAACTGATTTTTATTATCTCATACTATTCTATTTTCTATATATATATATAATAAATAATGTTTTGTGTTCATTGCTATACTCATATTTGTTTTCGCCTTCTAATCATTTGTGCATACTTGCATACGTTTGGGGTAATCTCATTATCTCAAAGAACAGTAACTTTATTTGTGTATCTTATCCAATTTCCATTGCATGTTGAAGCACACATGTCCGTTTTGTTTTTTTTTTTATTTTGAAATCAAATGCGGCATATTATTACAAATGTCTGCTCAAAACTCAAATATGTGTTATATATATTCATAACCTTTTTCATTTTTATTTCTCTAACATTTCCATGTTACACCCAAGATGTAAAATGAGATTGTTTTTGTATTTTATGGCTTAGTGTCAAACCTTCTCTGATCTATTTTATGGTTTTAATATTTATCATTGTTTGTATAAAAAATGCATGATATAATTGTCATGATTACATGGTTTACTCAGTTTGATTGCTCCAACTTCTTTGTTCATATTTATGTTTTATGTTACAGATTCTAATTGATTAATAAAGTTATATTACTTTTCATAGTATTCATATGATTATACTAATATTTATGGTACACATTATACTTATTATAAAATATATGTTGATTGATTTATGTGGTAATACCAACATAAAAGCAACATATGTCAATTATTATTATCGTTTGATTTGAATTGATATTACCATTCCATCATCAATTATATTAATTACTATTATTTTTATTTGATTACTTTTGAAAACGTATGTAAACCAACATTCATAAGGAACCATAGTTTCAATGCATGCATGTTTTTTATTAGTTACGGTTCATATGGTTATTTACTTCTATTCATTATTTATAACTGTATATATTTTATCATTATAATATATATAATATTTTGGAATTGAGTTTGTGATCGTTGAAATTTCGGACAAGAATTTTATTTTATGGGTACTGAATGTTGAAATCCACTTACAAGCTAATGGCTTTGGGGTGAAACCATTCAAAATTATTATAAAAAGACATAAGTTGTCTAAAGCTATCTAGATATGTCTTTGATGGTGATGATTCGGGAAACACAATATCATTCCCCGAAGTAGATGATTAGACACAAGTTGTCCAAAGATATCTAGCTATTATGTCTCCGATTGGTGATGAATCGAGAGACACAATATCATTCCCCGAAGTGGATGATTATTATCCCATGTCCGTTGTAACAATTTATATTCCCACAAAGGCGATGCGGCAATACACTATTGTGGAGGACAATACCTCTTATGATGGTCACGGGAAAGAAATTTGAGAAATTTATCTTCTCACGTGGAAGAGAGTTGTGAATTAATGTTGAACAATTATATATCCCATGATGGGTGGTACAACTGTCAATTTTATTTTGATGATCATATCCAACTGATACGAATTTAGCCCTCAAAGTGATTGTGAAAAGACACATGTGTTACGTTATTCTTAAAAGCACAAGTAACATCATATGATCATTGTTCCTATAAGGAACCCTTTTTATTCGGATGGACATAAAAATTGTGGTTATATGAGAATTATTGATCCATTAATTGGTGACATAGATAATTGAGATATATATATATATTTATCATTTAAACTATGAACCATTCTCATGACAAAAATGAGTATTTTATGATGCGAATCACCATAATTAATTGTGATATATATCACATCGATAGTGCACCAAGATATATGGTGTAGTACAACATTTCTCTCAAGCTCTGGATCGAGCTATTATATTTTTCATGAAGGAACAAAATCCTTACTCCAATTTGTTTGGGATCAAGAGAGGAACAATAATATGGTCTATGGTTATATAATTATTGAATCAATAATATTATCCTCCAATTTGTACTACACACATGTTATTGTGATTGAGATACATATATATAAATGTAAACTATAAGTTTACTCGTCCTGACAACTATTATTTGGCATAACCGGTGAGACCATCCCGGTTCAATCATGATGTGAATCGATAAGTACATTTATGGTCAATTTTGATGATTCCATAATCTAAAGAGTATGTTCTCTTGAACATTGTTGTGCATGATGGTCTCAACTTGGGTATTCTAAAGAAATGATTCCTAAGGTTATAGGGATTTAAGTAGTCCTTGTGACTCCCCTACTTCCTGGGAACACAAACAATTTTGTGTTCTGTCAACACGCTTTCGTTTCTAAGAGAGCATCACCGCCTCTTCGTTACCCATTATTGAGTGAAATCCCCGATAGATCATAACTAATTTTTGGGTTGCTTATTCTTAAATAGAGTTGATTGCTTAGATAATCATCCACTAAAGTAAGATAATTTATCTTACACATAACAAAACAAGGGTGATATTTATGGAATACACCCAACATGTGAACCAATTGTTTTAATTGATGTATCAATTAGAAGGTCACAAGTGTATATGAAAGCAAACTAGAATTTGCGAGATTATTAGCTCAACCATTTTGGTTATGAGCAAATTTTCATGATTACCAAATACTGAAAATGTGTCATTGAAAACCAATATATTATTGTGAACATGTCATTTCCATGCATAACACAAATTCGCATTACACCAAGAAATTATCATAAATTCCTCCATTATGTTTGGTTTTTGGGTCAAAACCTTATACTTCCCATCTATGGATATATGGATGTGATATACACATCTGAATTGCTCCACCACCATTTATTAGGATCGATTCTCAATGAAGATTGAGAAATTATTGTGATTAGTGAAAGACTAGGTCATGTACATATGAGCGTGAGAAGCAGAAGGTTGAGATCATACCAGCACTAATTCACCGGGTCCCAACACTCCGAACATAAACATACTTGGCTGAGAGTAGTACAAAGATGGGTGACCTCTTGATCCGTCCTCCTATTGCACCTCTTCGTTTTTCTATTTTTGATGCTATTTTTTTCCTCGAAGTGTAATGGGAACGTTTAACTAGACAACATCCTCTAGCAGAACTTATGTAATGACGCCAGGGAACCAAGAGTGCGGGTTAGTTTGAAGCCGCGGCGGAAACCAGACCAAGACATAGTACAAAGTAAGAGAAAGGAGAGAAAATAAAGGGAGGAAGTAGTGAAAGACTAGATCATGTACATATGAGCGTGAGAAGCTGAAGGGTGAGATCATACCAGCACTAATTCACCGGGTCCCATCATAACTCCGAACATAAATGTACGTGTCCGAGAGTAGTACTAAGATGGGTGACCTCTTGATCCGTCCTCCTATTGCACTCCTTCGTTTTTCTATTTTTTATGCTATTTTTTTCCTCGAGGTTTAATCGAAATGTTTAACTAGATAACATCCTCTAGAAGAAATTATGTAATGACGCCGGGGAACCGAGAGTGCGGGTTAGGTCCAGGCCCCGGCGAAAACCAAACCAAGAAATAGTAAAAACTAAGAAAAAGGAGTGAAAATGAAGGGAGGAAGTAGTGAAAGACTAGTTCATGTACATATGAGCGTGAGAAGCAGAAGGTTGAGATCATACCAGCAATAATTCACCGGGTCCCATCACTCCGAACATAAACATACTTGGCTGAGAGTAGTACTAATATGGGTGACCTCTTGATCCGTCCTCCTATTGTACCTCTTTGTTTTTCTATTTTTGATGCTATTTTTTTCCTCGAAGTGTAATGGAATAGTTTAACTAGACACCATCTTCTAGCAGAACTTATGTAATGACGCCGGGGAACCGAGAGTGCGGGTTAGGTTGAGGTCCCGATGGAAACCAAACCAACACATAGTAAAAAGTAAGAGAAAGGAGTGAAAATAAAGGGAGGAAGTATTGAAAGACTAGATCATGTACATATGAGCGTGAGAAGCAGAAGGGTGAGATCATACCAGCACTAATTCACCGGGTCCCATCATAACTCCGAACATAAAAGTACTTAGCCGAGAGTAGTACTAAGATGGGTGACCTCTTGATGTCTGTCCTCTTATAACACTCCTTCGTTTTTCTATTTTTTCTGCTATTTTTTTCTTCGAGATTTAATCGAAATGTTGAACTAGACAACATCCTCTAGAAGAAAATATGTAATGACACCGCGAAACTAAGAGTGCGGGTGAGGTCCAGGCCCCGGTGAAAACCAGACGAAGAAATAGTAAAAAGTAAGAGAAAGGAGTGAAAATGAAGGGAGGAAGTAGTGAAAGACTAGGTCATGTACATATGAGCGTGAGAAGCAGAAGGTTGAGATTATACCAGCACTAATTCACCGGGTCCCATCACTCCGAACATAAACATACTTGGCTGAGAGTAGTACTAAGATGGGTGACCTCTTGATCCGTCCTCCAATTGCACCTCTTCGTTTTTCTATTTTTATGCGATTTTTTCCTCGAAGTGTAATGGAAACGTTTAATTGGACAACATCTTCTAGTAGAACTTATGTAATGACGTCAGGGAACCGAGAGTGCGGGTTAGTTTGAGGCCCCGGCAGAAACCAGACCAAGACATAGTAACAAGTAAGAGAAAGGAGTGAAAATCAAGGGAGGAAGTAGTGAAAGACTAGATCATCTACATATGAGCGTGAGAAGCAGAAGGGTGAGATTGTACGAGCACTAATTCACCGGGTCCCATCATCACTCCGAACATAAATGTACGTGGCCGAGAGTAGTACTAAGATGGGTGACCTCTTGATCTGTACTCGTATTGCACTCCTTTTTTTTACATTTTTTCTGCTATTTTTTTCCTCGAGGTTTAATAGAAATGTTTAACTAGATAACATCCTCTAGAAGAAATTATGTAATGATGCCGGGGAACCGAGAGTGCAGGTTAGGTCCTGGCCCCGGCGAAAACCAGACAAAGAAATAGTAAAAAGTATGAAAAAGGAGTGAAAATGAAGGGAGGAAGTAGTGAAAGACTAGATCATGTATATATGAGCGTGAGAAGCAGAAGGGTGAGATCATACAAGCACTAATTCACCGGGTCCCATCATAACTCCGAACATAAAAGTACTTA
This sequence comes from Linum usitatissimum, assembly GCA_030674075.2. Classification (NCBI taxonomy): domain Eukaryota; kingdom Viridiplantae; phylum Streptophyta; class Magnoliopsida; order Malpighiales; family Linaceae; genus Linum; species Linum usitatissimum. The sequence continues at coordinate 40,595 of JAUJYP020000273.1, read as the reverse complement.
GCCGAGAGTAGTACTAAGATGGGTGACCTCTTGATCTGTCCTCTTATAACACTCCTTCGTTTTTCTATTTTTTCTGCTATTTTTTTCTTCGAGATTTAATCGAAATGTTGAACTAGACAACATCCTCTAGAAGAAAATATGTAATGACACCGCGAAACTAAGAGTGCGGGTGAGGTCCAGGCCCCGGTGAAAACCAGACCAAGAAATAGTAAAAAGTAAGAGAAAGGAGTGAAAATGAAGGGAGGAAGTAGTGAAAGACTAGGTCATGTACATATGAGCGTGAGAAGCAGAAGGTTGAGATCATACCAGCACTAATTCACCGGGTACCATCACTCCGAACATAAACATACTTGGCTGAGAGTAGTACTAAGATGGGTGACCTCTTGATCCGTCCTCCAATTGCACCTCTTCGTTTTTCTATTTTTATGCGATGTTTTCCTCGAAGTGTAATGGAAACGTTTAATTGGACAACATCTTCTAGTAGAACTTATGTAATGACGTCAGGGAATCGAGAGTGCGGGTTAGTTTGAGGCCCCGGCAGAAACCAGACCAAGACATAGTAACAAGTAAGAGAAAGGAGTGAAAATCAAGGGAGGAAGTAGTGAAAGACTAGATCATCTACATATGAGCGTGAGAAGCAGAAGGGTGAGATCGTACGAGCACTAATTCACCGGGTCCCATCATCACTCCGAACATAAATGTACGTGGCCGAGAGTAGTACTAAGATGGGTGACCTCTTGATCTGTACTCGTATTGCACTCCTTTTTTTTACATTTTTTCTGCTATTTTTTTCCTCGAGGTTTAATAGAAATGTTTAACTAGATAACATCCTCTAGAAGAAATTATGTAATGATGCGGGGAACCGAGAGTGCAGGTTAGGTCCTGGCCCCGGCGAAAACCAGACCAAGAAATAGTAAAAAGTAAGAAAAAGGAGTGAAAATGAAGGGAGGAAGTAGTGAAAGACTAGATCATGTATATATGAGCGTGAGAAGCAGAAGGGTGAGATTATACCAGCACTAATTCACCGTGTCCCATCATAACTCCGAACATAAAATTACTTAGCCGAGAGTAGTACTAAGATGGGTGACCTCTTGATCTCATCCTCCTATAGCACTCCTTCGTTTTTCTATATTTTCTCGCTATTTTTTTCTTCAAGATTTAATCTAAATGTTTAACTAGACAACATCCTCTAGAAGAAAATATGTAATGACACCGCGAAACTAAGAGTGCGGGTGAGGTCCAGGCCCCGATGAAAACCAGACCAAGAAATAGTAAAAAGTAAGAGAAAGGAGTGAAAATGAAGGGAGGAAGTAGTGAAAGACTAGGTCATGTACATATGAGCGTGAGAAGCGAAAGGTTGAGATCATACCGGCACTAATTCACCGGGTCCCATCACTCCGAACATAAACATACTTGGCTGAGAGTAGTACTAAGATGGGTGACCTCTTGATCCGTCCTCCAATTGCACCTCTTCGTTTTTCTATTTTTATGCGATTTTTTCCTCGAAGTGTAATGGAAACGTTTAATTGGACAACATCTTCTAGTAGAACTTATGTAATGACGTCAGGGAACCGAGAGTGCGGGTTAGTTTGAGGCCCCGGCAGAAACCAGACCAAGACATAGTAACAAGTAAGAGAAAGGAGTGAAAATCAAGGGAGGAAGTAGTGAAAGACTAGATCATCTACATATGAGCGTGAGAAGCAGAAGGGTGAGATCGTACGAGCACTAATTCACCGGGTCCCATCATCACTCCGAACATAAATGTACGTGGCCGAGAGTAGTACTAAGATGGGTGACCTCTTGATCTGTACTCGTATTGCACTCCTTTTTTTACATTTTTTCTGCTATTTTTTTCCTCGAGGTTTAATCAAAATGTTTAACTAGATAACATCCTCTAGAAGAAATTATGTAATGATGCCGGGGAATCGAGAGTGCAGGTTAGGTCCTGGCCCCGGCGAAAACCAGACCAAGAAATAGTAAAAAGTATGAAAAAGGAGTGAAAATGAAGGGAGGAAGTAGTGAAAGACTAGATCATGTATATATGAGCGTGAGAAGCAGAAGGGTGAGATTATACCAGCACTAATTCACCGGGTCCCATCATAACTCCGAACATAAAATTACTTAGCCGAGAGTAGTACTAAGATGGGTGACCTCTTGATCTGTCCTCCTATAGCACTCCTTCGTTTTTCTATATTTTCTGCTATTTTTTTCTTCAAGATTTAATCTAAATGTTTAACTAGACAACATCCTCTAGAAGAAAATATGTAATGACACCGCGAAACTAAGAGTGCGGGTGAGGTCCAGGCCCCGGTGAAAACCAGACCAAGAAATAGTAAAAAGTAAGAGAAAGGAGTGAAAATGAAGGGAGGAAGTAGTGAAAGACTAGGTCATGTACATATGAGCGTGAGAAGCAGAAGGTTGAGATCATACCAGCACTAATTCATCGGGTCCCATCACTCCGAACATAAACATACTTGGCTGAGAGTAGTACTAAGATGGGTGACCTCTTGATCCGTCCTCCAATTGCACCTCTTCGTTTTTCTATTTTTATGCGATTTTTTCCTCGAAGTGTAATGGAAACGTTTAATTGGACAACATCTTCTAGTAGAACTTATGTAATGACGTCAGGGAACCGAGAGTGCGGGTTAGTTTGAGGCCCCGGCGAAACCGACCAAGACATAGTAACAAGTAAGAGAAAGGAGTGAAAATCAAGGGAGGAAGTAGTGAAAGACTAGATCATCTACATATGAGCGTGAGAAGCAGAAGGGTGAGATCGTACGAGCACTAATTCACCGGGTCCCATCATCACTCCGAACATAAATGTACGTGGCCGAGAGTAGTACTAAGATGGGTGACCTCTTGATCTGTACTCGTATTGCACTCCTTTTTTTTACATTTTTTCTGCTATTTTTTTCCTCGAGGTTTAATCGAAATGTTTAACTAGATAACATCCTCTAGAAGAAATTATGTAATGATGCCGGGGAACCGAGAGTGCAGGTTAGGTCCTGGCCCCGGCGAAAACCAGACCAAGAAATAGTAAAAAGTAAGAAAAAGGAGTGAAAATGAAGGGAGGAAGTAGTGAAAGACTAGATCATGTATATATGAGCGTGAGAAGCAGAAGGGTGAGACTATACCAGCACTAATTCACCGGGTCCCATCATAACTCCGAACATAAAATTACTTAGGCGAGAGTAGTACTAAGATGGGTGACCTCTTGATCTGTCCTCCTATAGCACTCCTTCGTTTTTCTATATTTTCTGCTATTTTTTTCTTCAAGATTTAATCTAAATGTTTAACTAGACAACATCCTCTAGTAGAAAATATGTAATGACACCGCAAAACTAAGAGTGCGGGTTAGGTCCAGGCCCCGGTGAAAACCAGACCAAGAAATAGTAAAAAGTAAGAGAAAGGAGTGAAAATGAAGGGAGGAAGTAGTGAAAGACTAGTTCATGTACATATGAGCGTGAGAAGCAGAAGGTTGAGATCATACCAGCACTAATTCACCGGGTCCCATCACTCCGAACATAAACATACTTGGCTGAGAGTAGTACTAAGATGGGTGACCTCTTGATCCGTCCTCCAATTGCACCTCTTCGTTTTTTCTATTTTTTATGCGATTTTTTCCTCGAAGTGTAATGGAAACGTTTAATTGGACAACATCTTCTAGTAGAACTTATGTAATGACGTCGGGGAACCGAGAGTGCGGGTTAGTTTGAGGCCCCGACAGAAACCAGACCAAGACATAGTAACAAGTAATAGAAAGGAGTGAAAATCAAGGGAGGAAGTAGTGAAAGACTAGATCATGTACATATGAGCCTGAGAAGCAGAAGGGTGAGATCGTACGAGCACTAATTCACCGGGTCCCATCATAAATCCAAACATAAAAGTAGTTGGCCGAGAGTAGTACTAAGATGGGTGAACTCTTGATCCGTCCTCCTATTGCACTCCTTCATTTTTCTATTTTTTATGCTATTTTTTTCCTCAAGGTTTAATCGAAATGTTTAACTAGATAACATCCTCTAGAAGAAATTATGTAATGACGCCGGGGAACCGAGAGTGCGGGTTAGGTCTAGGCCCCGGCGAAAACCAGACCAAGAAATAGTAAAAAGTAAGAGAAAGGAGTGAAAATGAAGGGAGGAAGTAGTGAAAGACTAGTTCATGTACATATGAGCGTGAGAAGCAGAAGGTTGAGATTATACCAAGACTAATTCACCGGGTCCCATCACTGCGAACATAAACATACTTGGCTGAGAGTCGTACTAAGATGGGTGACCTCTTGATCCGTCCTCCAATTGCACCTCTTCGTGTTTCTATTTTTGATGCGATTTTTTTCCTCGATGTGTAATGGAAACGTTTAACTGGACAACATCTTCTAGCAGAACTTATGTAATGATCCCGGGGAACCGAGAGTGCTGGTTAGTTTAAGGCCCCGGCGGAAACCAGACCAAGACATAGTAAAAAGTAAGAAAAAGGAGTGAAAATGAAGGGAGGAAGTAGTGAAAGACTAGATCATGTACATATGAGCGTGAGAAGCAGAAGGTTGAGATCATACCAGCACTAATTCACCGGGTCCCATCACTCCGAACATAAACATACTTGGCTGAGAGTAGTACTAAGATGGGTGACCTCTTGATCCGTTCTCCAATTGCACCTCTTCGTTTTTGTATTTTTGATGCGATTTTTTTCCTCGATGTGTAATGGAAACGTTTAACTGGACAACATCTTCTAGCAGAACTTATGTAATGATCCCGGGGAACCGAGAGTGCGGGTTAGTTTGAGGCCCCGACGGAAACCAGACCAAGACATAGTAAAAAGTAAGAGAAAGTAGTGAAAATAAAGGGAGGAAGTAGTGAAAGACTAGATCATGTACATATCAGCGTGAGAAGCAGAAGGCTGAGATCAAACCAGCACTAATTCACCGGGTCCCATCATCACTCCGAACATAAAAGTACTTGGCCGAGAGTAGTACTAATATGGGTGACCGCTTGATCCGTCGTCCTATTGCACTCCTTCGTTTTTCTATTTTTTCTCGCTGGTTTTTCCTCGAGGTTTAATCGAAATGTTTAACTAGATAACATCCTCTAGAAGAAATTATGTAATGATGCCGGGGAACCGAGAGTGCAGGTTAGGTCCTGGCCCCGGCGAAAACCAGACCAAGAAATAGTAAAAAGTAAGAAAAATGAGTGAAAATGAAGGGAGGAAGTAGTGAAAGACTAGATCATGTATATATGAGCGTGAGAAGCAGAAGGGTGAGATTATACCAGCACTAATTCACCGGGTCCCATCATAACTCCGAACATAAAATTACTTAGCCGAGAGTATTACTAAGATGGGTGACCTCTTGATCTGTCCTCCTATAGCACTCCTTCGTTTTTTCTATATTTTCTGCTATTTTTTTCTTCAAGATTTAATCTAAATGTTTAACTAGACAACATCCTCTAGAAGAAAATATGTAATGACACCGCGAAACTAAGAGTGCGGGTGAGGTCCAGGCCCCGATGAAAACAAGACCAAGAAATAGTAAAACGTAAGAGAAAGGAGTGAAAATGAAGGGAGGAAGTAGTGAAAGACTAGGTCATGTACATATGAGCGTGAGAAGCAGAAGGTTGAGATCATACCAGCACTAATTCACCGGGTCCCATCACTCCGAACATAAACATACTTGGCTGAGAGTAGTACTAAGATGGGTGACCTCTTGATCCGTCCTCCAATTGCACCTCTTCGTTTTTCTATTTTTATGCGATTTTTTCCTCGAAGTGTAATGGAAACGTTTAATTGGACAACATCTTCTAGTAGAACTTATGTAATGACGTCAGGGAACCGAGAGTGCGGGTTAGTTTGAGGCCCCGGCAGAAACCAGACCAAGACATAGTAACAAGTAAGAGAAAGGAGTGAAAATCAAGGGAGGAAGTAGTGAAAGACTAGATCATCTACATATGAGCGTGAGAAGCAGAAGGGTGAGATCGTACGAGCACTAATTCACCGGGTCCCATCATCACTCCGAACATAAATGTACGTGGCCGAGAGTAGTACTAAGATGGGTGACCTCTTGATCTGTACTCGTATTGCACTCCTTTTTTTACATTTTTTCTGCTATTTTTTTCCTCGAGGTTTAATCGAAATGTTTTACTAGATAACATCCTCTAGAAGAAATTATGTAATGATGCCGGGGAACCGAGAGTGCAGGTTAGGTCCTGGCCCCGGCGAAAACCAGACCAAGAAATAGTAAAAAGTAAGAAAAAGGAGTGAAAATGAAGGGAGGAAGTAGTGAAAGACTAGATCATGTATATATGAGCGTGAGAAGCGAAAGGGTGAGATTATACCAGCACTAATTCACCGGGTCCCATCATAACTCCGAACATAAAATTACTTAGGCGAGAGTAGTACTAAGACGGGTGACCTCTTGATCCGTCCTTCTATTGCACCCCTTAAGTTTTCTATTTTTATGCTATTTTTTTCCTCAAGGTTTAATCGAAATGTTTAACTAGATAACATCCTCTAGAAGAAATTATGTAATGACGCCGGGGAACCGAGAGTGCGGGTTAGGTCTAGGCCCCGGCGAAAACCAGACCAAGAAATAGTAAAAAGTGAGAGAAAGGAGTGAAAATGAAGGGAGGAAGTAGTGAAAGACTAGTTCATGTACATATCAGCGTGAGAAGCAGAAGGCTGAGATCAAACCAGCACTAATTCACCGGGTCCCATCATCACTCCGAACATAAAAGTACTTGGCCGAGAGTAGTACTAATATGGGTGACCGCTTGATCCGTCGTCCTATTGCACTCCTTCGTTTTTCTATTTTTTCTGCTGGTTTTTCCTCGAGGTTTAATCGAAATGTTTAACTAGATAACATCCTCTAGAAGAAATTATGTAATGATGCCGGGGAACCGAGAGTGCAGGTTAGGTCCTGGCCCCGGCGAAAACCAGACCAAGAAATAGTAAAAAGTAAGAAAAAGGAGTGAAAATGAAGGGAGGAAGTAGTGAAAGACTAGATCATGTATATATGAGCGTGAGAAGCAGAAGGGTGAGATTATACCAGCACTAATTCACCGGGTCCCATCATAACTCCGAACATAAAATTACTTAGCCGAGAGTAGTACTAAGATGGGTGACCTCTTGATCCGTCCTCCTATAGCACTCCTTCGTTTTTCTATATTTTCTCGGTATTTTTTTCTTCAAGATTTAATCTAAATGTTTAACTAGACAACATCCTCTAGAAGAAAATATGTAATGACACCGCGAAACTAAGAGTGCGGGTGAGGTCCGAGCCCCGGTGAAAACCGGACCAAGAAATAGTAAAAAGTAAGAGAAAGGAGTGAAAATGAAGGGAGGAAGTAGTGAAAGACTAGGTCATGTACATATGAGCGTGAGAAGCAGAAGGTTGAGATCATACCAGCACTAATTCACCGGGTCCCATCACTCCGAACATAAACATACTTGGCTGAGAGTAGTACTAAGATGGGTGACCTCTTGATCCGTCCTCCAATTGTACCTCTTCGTTTTTCTATTTTTTATGCGATTTTTTCCTCGAAGTGTAATGGAAACGTTTAACTGGACAACATCTTCTAGTAGAACTTATGTAATGACGTCGGGGAACCGACAGTGCGGGTTAGTTTGAGGCCCCGCGAGAAACCCGACCAAGACATAGTAACAAGTAATAGAAAGGAGTGAAAATCAAGGGAGGAAGTAGTGAAAGACTAGATCATGTACATATGAGCCTGAGAAGCAGAAGGGTGAGATCGTACGAGCACTAATTCACCGGGTCCCATCATCACTCCGAACATAAATGTACGTGGCCGAGAGTAGTACTAAGATGGGTGACCTCTTGATCTGTACTCGTATTGCACTCCTTTTTTTTACATTTTTTCTGCTATTTTTTTCCTCGAGGTTTAATCGAAATGTTTAACTAGATAACATCCTCTAGAAGAAATTATGTAATGATGCCGGGGAACCGAGAGTGCAGGTTAGGTCCTGGCCCCGGCGAAAACCAGACCAAGAAATAGTAAAAAGTAAGAAAAAGGAGTGAAAATGAAGGGAGGAAGTAGTGAAAGACTAGATCATGTATATATGAGCGTGAGAAGCAGAAGGGTGAGATTATACCAGCACTAATTCACCGGGTCCCATCATAACTCCGAACATAAAATTACTTAGGCGAGAGTAGTACTAAGACGGGTGACCTCTTGATCCGTCCTTCTATTGCACCCCTTAAGTTTTCTATTTTTATGCTATTTTTTTCCTCAAGGTTTAATCGAAATGTTTAACTAGATAACATCCTCTAGAAGAAATTATGTAATGACACCGGGGAACCGAGAGTGCGGGTTAGGTCTAGGCCCCGGCGAAAACCAGACCAAGAAATAGTAAAAAGTAAGAGAAAGGAGTGAAAATGAAGGGAGGAAGTAGTGAAAGACTAGTTCATGTACATATGAGCGTGAGAAGCAGAAGGTTGAGATTATACCAGCACTAATTCACCGGGTCCCATCACTGCGAACATAAACATACTTGGCTGAGAGTAGTACTAAGATGGGTGACCTCTTGATCCGTCCTCCAATTGCACCTCTTCGTTTTTCTATTTTTGATGCGATTTTTTTCCTCGATGTGTAATGGAAACGTTTAACTGGACAACATCTTCTAGCAGAACTTATGTAATGATCCCGGGGAACCGAGAGTGCGGGTTAGTTTGAGGCCCCGGCGGAAACCAGACCAAGACATAGTAAAAAGTAAGAAAAAGGAGTGAAAATGAAGGGAGGAAGTAGTGAAACACTAGATCATGTACATATGAGCGTGAGAAGCAGAAGGTTGAGATCATACCAGCAGTAATTCACCGGGTCCCATCACTCCGAACATAAACATACTAGGCTGAGAGTAGTACTAAGATGGGTGACCTCTTGATCCGTCCTCCAATTGCACCTCTTTGTTTTTCTATTTTTTCTGATAATATTTTCCTCAAAGTGTAATGGAAACTTTTAACTGGACAACTTCTTCTTGCAGAACTTATGTAATGATGCCGGGGAACCGAGAGTGCGGGTTTGTTTGAGGCCCCGACGGAAACCAGACCAAGACATAGTAAAAAGTAAGAGAAAGTAGTGAAAATAAAGGGAGGAAGTAGTGAAAGACTAGATCATGTACATATCAGCGTGAGAAGCAGAAGGCTGAGATCATACCAGCTCTAATTCACCGGGTCCCATCATCACTCTGAACATAAAAGTAGTTGGCCGAGAGTAGTACTAATATGGGTGACCTCTTGATCCGTCGTCCTATTGCACTCCTTCGTTTTTCTATTTTTTCTGCTATTTTTTCCTCGAGGTTTAATCGAAATGTTTAACTAGATAAAATCCTCTAGAAGAAATTATGTAATGACGTCGGGAAACCGAGAGTGCGGGTTAGGTCCAGGCCCCGGCGAAAACAAGAACAAGAAATAGTAAAAAGTAAGAGAAAGGAGTGAAAATGAAGGGAGGAAGTAGTGAAAGACTAGTTCATGTACATATGAGCGTGAGAAGCAGAAGGTTGAGATTATACCAGCACTAATTCACCGGGTCCCATCACTGCGAACATAAACATACTTGGCTGAGAGTAGTACTAAGATGGGTGACCTCTTGATCCGTCCTCCAATTGCACCTCTTCGTTTTTCTATTTTTGATGCGATTTTTTTCCTCGATATGTAATGGAAACGTTTAACTGGACAACATCTTCTAGCAGAACTTATGTAATGAGCCCGGGGAACCGAGAGTGCGGGTTAGTTTGAGGCCCCGGCGGAAACCAGACCAAGACATAGTAAAAAGTAAGAAAAAGGAGTGAAAATGAAGGGAGGAAGTAGTGAAAGACTAGATCATGTACATATGAGCGTGAGAAGCAGAAGGTTGAGATCATACCAGCACTAATTCACCGGGTCCCATGACTCCGAACATAAACATACTTGGCTGAGAGTAGTACTAAGATGGGTGACCTCTTGATCCGTCCTCCAATTGCACCTCTTTGTTTTTCTATTTTTTCTAATAATATTTTCCTCAAAGTGTAATGGAAACTTTTAACTGGACAACATCTTCTTGCAGAACTTATGTAATGATGCCGGGGAACCGAGAGTGCGGGTTAGTTTGAGGCCCCGACGGAAACCAGACCAAGACATAGTAAAAAGTAAGAGAAAGTAGTGAAAATAAAGGGAGGAAGTAGTGAAAGACTAGATCATGTACTTATCAGCGTGAGAAGCAGAAGGCTGAGATCATACCAGCACTAATTCACCGGGTCCCATCATCACTCCGAACATAAAAGTAGTTAGCCGAGAGTAGTACTAATATGGGTGACCTCTTGATCCGTCGTCCTATTGCACTCCTTCGTTTTTCTATTTTTTCTGCTATTTTTTCCTCGAGGTTTAATCGAAATGTTTAACTAGATAAAATCCTCTAGAAGAAATTATGTAATGACGTCGGGAAACCGAGAGTGCGGGTTAGGTCCAGGCCCCGGCGAAAACAAGAACAAGAATTAGTAAGAAGTAATAAAAATGAGTGAAAATGAAGGGAGGAAGTAGTTAAAGACTAGTTCATGTACATATGAGCGTGAGAAGCCGAAGGTTAAGATCATACCAGCACTAATTCACCGGGTCCCATCACTCCGAACATAAACATACTTGGCTGAGAGTATTAATAAGATGGGTGACCTCTTGATCCGTCCTCCTATTGCACCTCTTCGTTTTTCTATTTTTGATGCTATTTTTTTTCCTCAAAGTGTAATGGAAACGTTTAACTAGAAAACATCTTCTAGTAGAAGTTATGTAATGACGCCGGGAACCGAAAGTGCGGGTTAGTTTGAGGCCCCGGCGGAAACCAGACCTAGAAATAGTAAAAAGTAAGAGAAAGGAGTGAAAATAAAGGGAGGAAGTAGTGAAAGACTAGATCATGTACATATGAGCGTGAGAAGCAGATGGGTGAGATCATACCAGCACTAATTCACCGGGTCCCATCATCACTCCGAACATAAAATTACTTGGCCGAGAGTAGTACTAAGATGGGTGACCTCTTGATCCGTCCTCGTATTGAACTCCTTCGTTTTTCTATTTTTTCTGCAATTTTTTTCTTCGAGGTTTAATCGAAATGTTTAACTAGACAACATCCTATAGCAGAAAATATGTAATGACGTCGGGAAACCGAGAGTGCGGGTTAGGTCCAGGCCCCGACGAAAGCCAGAACAAGAAATAGTAAAAAGTAAGAGAAAGGATTGAAAATGAAGGCAGTAAGTAGTGAAAGACTAGTTCATGTACATATGAGCGTGAGAAGTAGAACGGTGAGATCATACCAGAACTAATTCACCGGGTCCCATCATCACTCCGAACATAAAATTACTTGGCCGAGAGTAGTACTAAGATGGGTGACCTCTTGATCCGTCCTCGTATTGCACTCCTTCGTATTTCTATTTTTTCTGCAATTCTTTTCTCCGAGGTTTAATCGAAATGTTTAACTAGATAACATCTTCTAGAAGAAATTATGTAATAACGCCAGGGAACCGAGAGTGCGGGTTAGGTCCAGGTCCCGGCGAAAACAAGAACAAGAATTAGTAAAAAGTAAGAAAAATGAGTGAAAATGAAGGGAGGAAGTAGTTAAAGACTAGTTCATGTACATATGAGCGTGAGAAGCCGAAGGTTAAGATCATACCAGCACTAATTCACCGGGTCCCATCACTCCGAACATAAACATACTTGGCTGAGAGTATTAATAAGATGGGTGACCTCTTGATCCGTCCTCCTATTGCACCTCTTCGTTTTTCTATTTTTGATGCTATTTTTTTCCTCAAAGTGTAATGGAAACGTTTAACTAGAAAACATCTTCTAGTAGAAGTTATGTAATGACGCCGGGAACCGAAAGTGCGGGTTAGTTTGAGGCCCTGGCGGAAACCAGACCTAGAAATAGTAAAAAGTAAGAGAAAGGAGTGAAAATAAAGGGAGGAAGTAGTGATAGACTAGATCATGTACATATGAGCGTGAGAAGCAGATGGGTGAGATCATACCAGCACTAATTCACCAGGTCCCATCATCAATCCGAACATAAAATTACTTGGCCGAGAGTAGTACTAAGATGGGTGACCTCTTGATCCGTCCTCGTATTGAACTCCTTCGTTTTTCTATTTTTTCTGCAATTTTTTTCTTCGAGGTTTAATCGAAATGTTTAACTAGACAACATCCTCTAGCAGAAAATATGTAATGACGTCGGGAAACCGAGAGTGCGGGTTAGGTCCAGGCCCCGACGAAAGCTAGAACAAGAAATAGTAAAAAGCAAGAGAAAGGATTGAAAATGAAGGCACTAAGTAGTGAAAGACTAGTTCATGTACATATGAGCGTGAGAAGTAGAACGGTGAGATCATACCAGAACTAATTCACCGGGTCCCATCATCACTCCGAACATAAAATTACTTGGCCGAGAGTAGTACTAAGATGGGTGACCTCTTGATCCGTCCTCGTATTGCACTCCTTCGTATTTCTATTTTTTCTGCAATTTTTTTCTTTGAGGATTAATCGAAATGTTTAACTAGACAACATCCTCTAGCAGAAAATACGTAATGACGTCGGGAAACCGTGAGTGCGGGTTAGGTGCAGGCCCCGACGAAAGCCAGAACAAGAAATAGTAAAAAGTAAGAGAAAGGATTGAAAATGAAGGCAGTAAGTAGTGAAAGACTAGTTCATGTACATATGAGCGTGAGAAGTAGAACGGTGAGATCATACCAGAACTAATTCACCGGGTCCCATCATCACTCCGAACATAAAATTACTTGGCCGAGAGTAGTACTAAGATGGGTGACCTCTTGATCCGTCCTCGTATTGCACTCCTTCGTATTTCTATTTTTTCTGCAATTTTTTTCTTCGAGGATTAATCGAAATGTTTAACTAGACAACATCCTCTAGCAGAAAATATGTAATGACGTCGGGAAACCGTGAGTGCGGGTTAGGTCCAGGCCCCGACGAAAGCCAGAATAAGAAATAGTAAAAAGTAAGAGAAAGGATTGAAAATGAAGGCAGTAAGTAGTGAAAGACTAGTTCATGTACATATGAGCATGAGAAGCCGAAGGTTGAGATCATACCAGCACTAATTCACCGGGTCCCATCACTCCGAACATAAACATAATTGGCTCAGAGTAGTACTAAGCTAGGTGACCTCTTGATCGGTCCTCCTATTGCACCTCTTCATTTTTCTATTTTTGATGCGAGTTTTTTTCCTCGAAGTGTAACGGAAAAGTTTAACTAGACAATATCTTCTAGCAGAACTTATGTAATGACACCGGGGAACCGAGAGTGCGGGTTAGTTTGAGGCCCCGGCGGAAACCAAACCAAGACATAGTAAAAAGTAAGAGAAAGGAGTGAAAATTAAGGGAGGAAGTAGTGAAAGACTAATTCATGTACATATGAGCGTGAGAAGCAGAACGGTGAGATCATACCAGAACTAATTCACCGGGTCCCATCATCACTCCGAACATAAAAGTACTTGGCCGAGAGTAGTACTAAGATGGGTGAACTCTTGATCCGTCCTCCTATTGCACTCCTTCGTTTTTCTATTTTTCTGCTATTTTTTTCCTCGAGGTTTAATCGAAACGTTTAAGTAGACAACATCCTCTAGCAGAAATTATGTAATGACGCCGGGGAACCGAGAGTGCGGGTTTGTTCCAGGTCACGACGAAAAGCAGACCAAGACATAGTAAAAAGTAAGAGAAAGGAGTGAAAATGAAGGGCGGAAGTAGTGAAAGACTAGTTCATGTACATATAAGCGTGAGGAGCAGAAGGGTGAGATCATATTAGCACTAATTCACCGGGTCCCATCATAACTCCGAACTTAAACATACTTGGCTAAGAGTAGTACTAAGATGGGTGACCTCTTGATCAGTCCTCCTATTGCACTCCTTCGTTTTTCTATTTTTTATGCTATTTTTTTCCTCGAGTTGTACTGGAAACGTTTAACTAGACAACATCCTTTAGCAGAACTTATGTAATGACGCCGGCGAACTGAGAGTGCGGGTTAGTTCCAAGCCCCACCGGAAACCAAACCAAGATATAGTAAAAAGTAAGAGAAAGAAGTGATAATGAAGGGAGGATGTAGTGAAAGAGTAGTTAATGTACATATGAGCGTCAAAAGCAGAAGGTTGAGATCATACCAACACTAATTCACCGTGTCCCATCATCACTATTAACATAAAAGTACTTGGTCGAGAGTAGTACTAAGATGGGTGACCTCTTGATCCGTCCTCCTATTGCACCCCTTCGTTTTTATATTTTTTCTGCTAGTTTTTCCTCGAGGTGTAATGGAAACGTTTAACTAGACTACATCTTGTAGCAGAACTTTCGTTATTAGGTCGGGGAACCGAGAGTGGGGGTTTGTTCCAGGCCCCAGCGCAAACCAGACCAAGACATAGTAAAAAGTAAGAGAAAGGAGTGAAAATAAAGGGAGGAAGTAGTGAAAGACAAGTTCATGTACATATGAGCATGATAAGCAGAAGGGTGAGATCATACCAGCACTAATTCACGGGTCCCATCATCACTCCGAACATAAATGTACTTGGCCAAGAGTAGTACTAAGATGGGTGACCTCTTGATCCTTCCTCCTATTGCACTCTTTCGTTTTTCTATTTTTCTGCTATTTTTTTGGTCGAGGTTTAATCGAATTGTTTAAGTAGACAACATCCTCTAGCAGAAATTATGTAATGACGCCGTGGAACCGAGAGTGTGGGTTAGTTCCAGACCCCGACGAAAACTAGACCAAGACATAGTAAAAAGAAAGAGAAATGAGTGAAAATGAAGGGAGGAAGTAGTGAAAGACTAGGTCATGTACATATGAGCGTGAGGAGCAGAAGGTTGAGATCATACCAGCACTAATTCATCGGGTCCCATCATAACTCCGAACTTAAACATACTTGGCTAAGAGTAGTACTAAGATGGGTGACCTCTTGATCAGTCCTCCTATTGCACTCCTTCGTTTTTCTATTTTTTATGCTATTTTTTTCCTCGAGTTGTACTGGAAACGTTTAACTAGACAACATCCTTTAGCAGAACTTATGTAATGACGCCGGCGAACTGAGAGTGCGGGTTAGTTCCAAGCCCCACCGGAAACCAAACCAAGATATAGTAAAAAGTAAGAGAAAGAAGTGATAATGAAGGGAGGATGTAGTGAAAGAGTAGTTAATGTACATATGAGCGTCAAAAGCAGAAGGTTGAGATCATACCAACACTAATTCACTGGGTCCCATCATCACTATTAACATAAAAGTACTTGGTCGAGAGTAGTACTAAGATGGGTGACCTCTTGATCCGTCCTCCTATTGCACCCCTTCGTTTTTATATTTTTTCTGCTAGTTATTCCTCGAGGTGTAATGGAAACGTTTAACTAGACTACATCTTGTAGCAGAACTTTCGTTATTAGGCTGGGGAACCGAGAGTGGGGGTTTGTTCCAGGCCCCAGCGCAAACCAGACCAAGACATAGTAAAAAGTAAGAGAAAGGAGTGAAAATAAAGGGAGGAAGTAGTGAAAGACAAGTTCATGTACATATGAGCATGATAAGCAGAAGGGTGAGATCATACCAGCACTAATTCACCGGGTCCCATCATCACTTCGAACATAAATGTACTTGGCCAAGAGTAGTACTAAGATGGGTGACCTCTTGATCCTTCCTCCTATTGCACTCTTTCGTTTTTCTATTTTTCTGCTATTTTTTTGGTCGAGGTTTAATCGAATTGTTTAAGTAGACAACATCCTCTAGCAGAAATTATGTAATGACGCCGTGGAACCGAGAGTGTGGGTTAGTTCCAGACCCCGACGAAAACTAGACCAAGACATAGTAAAAAGAAAGAGAAATGAGTGAAAATGAAGGGAGGAAGTAGTGAAAGACTAGGTCATGTACATATGAGCGTGAGGAGCAGAAGGTTGAGATCATACCAGCACTAATTCATCGGGTCCCATCATAACTCCGAACTTAAACATACTTGGCCAAGAGTAGTACTCAGATGGATGACCTCTTGATCCGTCCTCCTATTGCACTCCTTTGTTTTTCTATTTTACCGCAATTTTTTTGCTTGAGGTTTAATCGATATGTTTAAGTAGACAACATCCTCTAGTAGAAAGTATGTAATGACGCCGGAGAACCGAGAGTGCGAGTTAGTTCCAGGCCCCGATGAAAACCAGACCAAGACATCGTAAAAATGAAGAGAAAGGAGTGAAAATGAAGGGAGGAAGTAGTGAATGACTAGTTCATATATATATGAGCGTGATTAGCAGAAGGTTGAGATCATACCAGCACTAATTCACCGGGTCCCATCATAACTCCGAACTTAAACATACTTGGCTGAGAGTAGTACTAAGATGGGTGACCTCTTGATCCGTCCTCCTATTGCACCACTTCGTTTTTCTATTTTTGATGCTATTTTTTCCTCGAGGTGTAATGGAAACGTTTAACTAGACAACATCTTGTAGGAGAACTTTCATTATTACGCTGGGGAACCGAGACTGGGGGTTTGTTCCAGCCACGGCGGAAACCAGACCAACACATAGTAAAAAGTAAGAGAAAGGAGTGAAAATAAAGGGAGGAAGTCGTGAAAGACTAGATCATGTACATATGAACATGAGAAGCAGAAGGTTGAGATCATACTAACACTAATTCTCCGAGTCCCATCATCACTCAGAACATAAAAGTACTTGGCCGAGAGTAGTACTAAGACGGGTGACCTCTTGATCCGTCCTTCTATTGCACCCCTTCGTTTTTCTATTTTTGATATTATTTTTTTCCTAGAGGTGATATGGAAACGTTTAAATAGACAACATCTTCTAGGAGAACTTTCGTTATTACACTGGGGAATCGAGAGTTGGGGTTTGTTCCAGGCCATGGCGGAAACCAGACCAACACATAGTAAAAAGTAAGAGAAAGGAGTGAATATAAAGGGAGGAAGTCGTGAAAGACTAGATTGTGTACATATGAACATGAGAAGCAGAAGGTTGAGATCATACTAACACTAATTCTCCGGGTCCCATCATCACTCCGAACATAAAAGTACTTGGCCGAGAGTAGTACTAAGACGGGTGACCTCTTGATCCGTCCTCCTATTGCACCGCTTCGTTTTTCTATTTTTGATGCTATTTTTTTCTTAGAGGTGTAATGGAACCGTTTAACTAGACAACATCTTCTAGCAGCACTTATGTTATTACGCTGCGGAACAGAGAGTGTGGGTTTTTTCCATGCCCAGGCGGAAACCAGACCCAGACATAGTAAAAAGTATGAGAAAGGAGTGAAAATAAAGGGAGGAAGTAGTAAAAGACTAGTTCATGTATATATGAGCGTGAGAAGCAGAAGGGTGAGATCATACCAGCACTAATTCACCGGGTCCCATCATCACTCCGAACATAAATGTACTTTGCCAAGAGTAGTACTAAGATGGGTGACCTCTTGATTCGTCCTCCTATTGCACACCTTCGTTTTTCTATTTTTCTGCTATTTTTTTGCTCGAGGTTTAATCGACACGTTTAAGTAGACAACATCCTCTAGCAGAAATATGTAATGACGCCGGGGAACCAAGAGTGCGGGTTAGTTCCAGGCCCCGATGAAAACCAGACCAAGATATCGTAAAAAGTAAGAGAAAGTGAAGGGAGGAAGTAGTGAATGACTAGTTCATATACATATGAGCGTGAGGAGCAGAAGGTTGAGATCATACCAAAACTAATTCACTGGGTCCCATCATAACTCCAAACTTAAACATACTTGGCTGAGAGTAGTACTAATATGGGTGACCTCTTGATCCGTCCTCCTATTGCACCCCTTTGTTTTTCTATTTTTGATGCTATTTTTTCCTCGAGTTGTAATGGAAACGTTTAACTAGACAACATCTTCTAGCAGAACTTTTTTTATTACGGCGGGAACCGAGAGTGGTGGTTTGTTCCAGGCCACGGCGGAAACCCGGACCAACACATAGTAAAAAGTAAGAGAAAGGAGTGAAAATAAAGGGAGGAAGTCGTGAAAGACTAGATTGTGTACATATGAACATGAGAAGCAGAAGGTTGAGATCATACTAACACTAATTCTCCGAGTCCGATCATCACTCCGAACATAAAGGTACTTTGCCGAGAGTAGTACTAAGACGGGTGACCTCTTGATACGTCCTTCTATTGCACCCCTTCAGTTTTCTATTTTTGATGTTATTTTTTCCCTAGAGGTGAAATGGAAACGTTTAACTAGACAACATCTTCTAGGAGAATTTTCATTATTACGCTAGGGAACCGAGAGTGGGGGTTTGTTCCAGGTTCCGCCGGATACCAGACCAAGACATAGTAAAAACTAAGAGAAAGGAGTGAAAATAAAGGGAGGAAGTAGTGAAAGACTAGATCATGTACATATGAACATGAGAAGCAGAAGGTTGATATCATACTAACACTAATTCTCCGAGTCCCATCATCACTCCGAACATAAAAGTACTTGGCCGAGAGTAGTACTAAGACGGGTGACCTCTTGATCCGTCCTTCTATTGCACCCCTTCGTTTTTCTATTTTTGATATTATTTTTTTCCTAGAGGTGATATGGAAACGTTTAAATAGACAACATCTTCTAGGAGAACTTTCGTTATTACACTGGGGAATCGAGAGTTGGGGTTTGTTCCAGGCCATGGCGGAAACCAGACCAACACATAGTAAAAAGTAAGAGAAAGGAGTGAATATAAAGGGAGGAAGTGGTGAAAAACTAGATTGTGTACATATGAACATGAGAAGCAGAAGGTTGAGATCATACTAACACTAATTCTCCGGGTCCCATCATCACTCCGAACATAAAAGTACTTGGCCGAGAGTAGTACTAAGACGGGTGACCTCTTGATCCGTCCTCCTATTGCACCGCTTCGTTTTTCTATTTTTGATGCTATTTTTTTCTTAGAGGTGTAATGGAACCGTTTAACTAGACAACATCTTCTAGCAGCACTTATGTTATTACGCTGCGGAACAGAGAGTGTGGGTTTTTTCCATGCCCAGGCGGAAACCAGACCCAGACATAGTAAAAAGTATGAGAAAGGAGTGAAAATAAAGGGAGGAAGTAGTAAAAGACTAGTTCATGTATATATGAGCGTGAGAAGCAGAAGGGTGAGATCATACCAGCACTAATTCACCGGGTCCCATCATCACTCCGAACATAAATGTACTTTGCCAAGAGTAGTACTAAGATGGGTGACCTCTTGATTCGTCCTCCTATTGCACACCTTCGTTTTTCTATTTTTCTGCTATTTTTTTTTGCTCGAGGTTTAATCGACACGTTTAAGTAGACAACATCCTCTAGCGAGAAATATGTAATGACGCCGGGGAACCAAGAGTGCGGGTTAGTTCCGAGCCCCGATGAAAACCAGACCAAGATATCGTAAAAAGTAAGAGAAAGTGAAGGGAGGAAGTAGTGAATGACTAGTTCATATACATATGAGCGTGAGGAGCAGAAGGTTGAGATCATACCAAAACTAATTCACTGGGTCCCATCATAACTCCAAACTTAAACATACTTGGTCGAGAGTAGTACTAATATGGGTGACCTCTTGATCCGTCCTCCTATTGCACCCCTTTGTTTTTCTATTTTTGATGCTATTTTTTCCTCGAGTTGTAATGGAAACGTTTAACTAGACAACATCTTCTAGCGAACTTTTTTTATTACGGCGGGAACCGAGAGTGGTGGTTTGTTCCAGGCCACGGCGGAAACCAGACCAACACATAGTAAAAAGTAAGAGAAAGGAGTGAAAATAAAGGGAGGAAGTCGTGAAAGACTAGATCGTGTACATATGAACATGAGAAGCAGAAGGTTGAGATCATACTAACACTAATTCTCCGAGTCCGATCATCACTCCGAACATAAAGGTACTTTGCCGAGAGTAGTACTAAGACGGGTGACCTCTTGATACGTCCTTCTATTGCACCCCTTCAGTTTTCTATTTTTGATGTTATTTTTTCCCTAGAGGTGAAATGGAAACGTTTAACTAGACAACATCTTCTAGGAGAACTTTCATTATTACGCTAGGGGAACCGAGAGTGGGGGTTTGTTCCAGGTTCCGCCGGATACCAGACCAAGACATAGTAAAAACTAAGAGAAAGGAGTGAAAATAAAGGGAGGAAGTAGTGAAAGACTAGATCATGTACATATGAACATGAGAAGCAGAAGGTTGAGATCATACTAACACTAATTCTCCGGGTCCCATCATCACTCCGAACATAAAAGTACTTGGCCGAGAGTAGTACTAAGACGGGTGACCTCTTGATCCGTCCTCTTATTGCACCCCTTCGTTTTTCTATTTTTGATACTATTTTTATCTCGAGGTGTAATGGAAACGTTTAACTAGACAACATCTTGTAGCAGAACTTTAGTTATTACGGCGGGGAACCGAGAGTGGGGGTTTGTTCCGGGCCACGGCGGAAACCAGACCAACACATAGTAAAAAGTAAGAGAAAGGAGTGAAAATAAAGGGAGGAAGTCGTGAAAGACTAGATCGTGTACATATGAACATGAGAAGCAGAAGGTTGAGATCATACTAACACTAATTCTCCGGGTCCCATCATCACTCCGAACATAAAAGTACTTGGCCGAGAGTAGTACTAAGACGGGTGACCTCTTGATCCGTCCTCTTATTGCACCCCTTCGTTTTTCTATTTTTGATGCTATTTTTTCCTCGAGGTGTAATGGAAACGTATAACTAGACAACATCTTGTAGCAGAACTTTCGTTATTACGCTAGGGAACCGAGAGTGGGGGTTTGTTCCAGGCCACGTCGGAAACCAGACCAACACATAGTAAAAAGTAAGAGAAAGGAGTGGAAATAAAGGGAGGAAGTCGTGAAAGACTAGATCGTGTACATATGAACATGAGAAGCATAAGGTTGATATCATACTAACACTAATTCTCCGAGTCCCATCATCACTCCGAACATAAAAGTACATGGCCGAGAGTAGTACTAAGCCGGGTGACCTCTTGATCCGTCCTTCTATTGCACCCCTTCAGTTTTCTATTTTTGATGTTATTTTTTCCCTAGAGGTGAAATGGAAACGTTTAACTAGACAACATCTTGTAGCAGAACTTTCGTTATTACGCTGGGGAACCGAGAGTGGGGGTTTGTTCCAGGCCACGGCGGAACCCAGACCAAGACATAGTAAAAAGTAAGAGAAAGGAGTGAAAATAAAGAGAGGAAGTCGTGAAAGACTAGATCGTGTACATATGAACATGAGAAGCAGAAGGTTGAGATCATACTAACACTAATTCTCCAAGTCCCATCATCACTCCGAACAAGAAAGTACTTGGACGAGAGTAGTACTAAGACGGGTGACCTCTTGATCCGTCCTCTTATTGCACCCCTTCGTTTTTCTATTTTTGATGCTATTTTTTCCTCGAGGTGTAACGGAAACGTTTAACTAAACAACATCTTGTAGCAGAACTTTCGTTATTACGGCGGGGAACCGAGAGTGGAGGTTTGTTCCAGGCCACGGCGGAAACCAGACCAACACATAGTAAAAAGTAAGAGAAAGGAGTGAAAATAAAGGGAGGAAGTCGTGAAAGACTAGATCGTGTACATATGAACATGAGAAGCAGAAGGTTGATATCATACTAACACTAATTCTCCGAGTCCCATCATCACTCCGAACATAAAAGTACTTGGCCGAGAGTAGTACTAAGACGGGTGACCTCTTGATCCGTCCTTCTATTGCACCCCTTCAGTTTTCTATTTTTGATGTTATTTTTTCCCTAGAGGTGAAATGGAAACGTTTAACTAGACAACATCTTGTAGCAGAACTTTCGTTATTACGCCGGGGAACCGAGAGTTGGGGTTTGTTCCAGGCCACGGCGGAACCCAGACCAACACATAGTAAAAAGTAAGAGAAAGGAGTGAAAATAAAGAGAGGAAGTCGTGAAAGACTAGATCGTGTACATATGAACATGAGAAGCAGAAGGTTGAGATCATACTAACACTAATTCTCCAAGTCCCATCATAACTCCGAACATAAAAGTACTTGGACGAGAGTAGTACTAAGACGGGTGACCTCTTGATCCGTCCTCTTATTGCACCCCTTCGTTTTTCTATTTTTGATGCTATTTTTTCCTCGAGGTGTAATGGAAACGTATAACTAGACAACATCTTGTAGCAGAACTTTCGTTATTACGCTAGGGAACCGAGAGTCGGGGTTTGTTCAAGGCCACGGCGGAAACCAGACCAACACATAGTAAAAAGTAAGAGAAAGGAGTGAAAATAAAGGGAGGAAGTCGTGAAAGACTAGATCGTGTACATATCAACATGAGAAGCAGAAGGTTGAGATCATACTAACACTAATTCTCCGAGTCCCATCATCACTACGAACATAAAAGTACTTGGCCGAGAGTAGTACTAAGACGGGTGACCTCTTGATCCGTCCTTCTATTGCACCCCTTCAGTTTTCTATTTTTGATGTTATTTTTTCCCTAGAGGTGAAATGGAAACGTTTAACTAGACAACATCTTCTAGGACAACTTTCGTTATTACGCTGGGGAACCGAGAGTGGGGGTTTGTTCCAGGCCCCGGCGGAAACCAGACCAAGACATAGTAAAAACTAAGAGAAAGGAGTGAAAAAAAAGGGAGGAAGTAGTGAAAGACTAGATCATGTACATATGAACATGAGAAGCGAAGGTTGAGATCATACTAACACTAATTCTCCGGGTCCCATCATCACTCCGAACATAAAAGTACTTGGCCGAGAGTAGTACTAAGACGGGTGACCTCTTGATCCGTCCTCTTATTGCACCCCTTCGTTTTTCTATTTTTGATGCTATTTTTTCCTCGAGGTGTAATAGAAACGTTTAACTAAACAACATCTTGTAGCAGAACTTTCGTTATTACGCTGGGGAACCGAGAGTGGGGGTTTGTTCCAGGCCACGACGGAAACCAGACCAACACATAGTAAAAAGTAAGAGAAAGGAGTGAAAATAAAGGGAGGAAGTCGTGAAAGACTAGATCGTGTACATATGAACATGAGAAGCAGAAGGTTGATATCATACTAACACTAATTCTCCGAGTCCCATCATCACTCCGAACATAAAAGTACTTGGCCGAGAATAGTACTAAGCCGGGTGACCTCTTGATCCGTCCTTCTATTGCACCCCTTCAGTTTTCTATTTTTGATGTTATTTTTTCCCTAGAGGTGAAATGGAAACGTTTAACTAGACAACATCTTGTAGCAGAACTTTCGTTATTACGCTGGGGAACCGAGAGTTGGGGTTTGTTCCAGGCCACGACGGAACCCAGACGAACACATAGTAAAAAGTAAGAGAAAGGAGTGAAAATAAAGAGAGGAAGTCGTGAAAGACTAGATCGTGTACATATGAACATGAGAAGCAGAAGGTTGAGATCATACTAACACTAATTCTCCAAGTCCCATCATCACTCCGAACATAAAAGTACTTGGACGAGAGTAGTACTAAGACGGGTGACCTCTTGATCCGTCGTCTTATTGCACCCCTTCGTTTTTCTATTTTTGATGCTATTTTTTCCTCGAGGTGTAATGGAAACGTATAACTAGACAACATCTTGTAGCAGAACTTTCGTTATTACGCTAGGGAACCGAGAGTGGGGGTTTGTTCAAGGCCACGGCGGAAACCAGACCAACACATAGTAAAAAGTAAGAGAAAGGAGTGAAAATAAAGGGAGGAAGTCGTGAAAGACTAGATCGTGGAGATATCAACATGAGAAGCAGAAGGTTGAGATCATACTAACACTAATTCTCCGAGTCCCATCATCACTCCGAACATAAAAGTACTTGGCCGAGAGTAGTACTAAGACGGGTGACCTCTTGATCCGTCCTTCTATTGCACCCCTTCAGTTTTCTATTTTTGATGTTATTTTTTCCCTAGAGGTGAAATGGAAACGTTTAACTAGACAACATCTTCTAGGACAACTTTCGTTATTACGCTGGGGAACCGAGAGTGGGGGTTTGTTCCAGGCCACGGCGGAACCTAGACCAACACATAGTAAAAAGTAAGAGAAAGGAGTGAAAATAAAGGGAGGAAGTCGTGAAAGACTAGATCGTGTACATATGAACATGAGAAGCAGAAGGTTGAGATCATACTAACACTAATTCTCCGAGTCCCATCATCACTCCGAACCTAAAAGTACTTGGCCGAGAGTAGTACTAAGACGGGTGACCTCTTGATCCGTCTTTCTATTGTACCCCTTCAGTTTTCTATTTTTGATGTTATTTTTTCCCTAGAGGTGAAATGGAAACGTTTAACTAGACAACATCTTCTAGGAGAACTTTCGTTATTAAGCTGGGGAACCGAGAGTGGGGGTCTGTTCCAGGCCCCGGCGGAAACCAGACCAAGACATAGTAAAAACTAAGAGAAAGGAGTGAAAATAAAGGGAGGAAGTAGTGAAAGACTAGATCATGTACATGTGAACATGAGAAGCAGAAGGTTGAGATCATACTAACACTAATTCTCCGGTCCCATCATCACTCCGAACATAAAAGTACTTGGCCGAGAGTAGTACTAAGACGGGTGACCTCTTGATCCGTCCTTCTATTGCACCCTTTCAGTTTTCTATTTTTGATGTTATTTTTTCCCTAGAGGTGAAATGGAAACGTTTAACTAGACAACATCTTCTAGGAGAACTTTCGTTATTACGCTGGGGAACCGAGAGTTGGGGTTTGTTCCAGGCCACCGCGGAACCCAGACCAACACATAGTAAAAAGTAAGAGAAAGGAGTGAAAATAAAGGGAGGAAGTCGTGAAAGACTAGATCGTGTACATATGAACATGAGAAGCAGAAGGTTGAGATCATACTAACACTAATTCTCCGAGTCCCATCATCACTCCGAACATAAAGGTACTTTGCCGAGAGTAGTACTAAGACGGGTGACCTGTTGATACGTCCTTCTATTGCACCCCTTCGCTTTTCTATTTTTGATGTTTTTTTCCCTAGAGAGGAAATGGAAACGTTTAACTAGACAACATCTTCTAGGAGAACTTTCATTATTACGCTGGGGAACCGAGAGTGGGGGTTTGTTCCAGGCCCCGGCGGAAACCAGACGAAGACATAGTAAAAACTAAGAGAAAGGAGTGAAAATAAAGGGAGGAAGTAGTGAAAGACTAGATCATGTACATATGAACATGAGAAGCAGAAGGTTGAGATCATACTAACACTAATTCTCCGGGTCCCATTATCACTCCGAACATAAAAGTACTTGGCCGAGAGTAGTACTAAGACGGGTGACCTCTTGATCCGTCCTCTTATTGCACCCCTTCGTTTTTCTATTTTTGATGCTATTTTTTCCTCGAGGTGTAATGGAAACGTATAACTAGACAACATCTTGTAGCGAGAACTTTCGTTATTACGCTAGGGAACCGAGAGTGGGGGTTTGTTCAAGGCCACGGCGGAAACCAGACCAACACATAGTAAAAAGTAAGAGAAAGGAGTGAAAATAAAGGGAGGAAGTCGTGAAAGACTAGATCGTGTACATATGAACATGAGAAGCAGAAGGTTGAGATCATACTAACACTAATTCTCCGAGTCCCATCATCACTCCGAACCTAAAAGTACTTGGCCGAGAGTAGTACTAAGACGGGTGACCTCTTGATCCGTCTTTCTATTGTACCCCTTCAGTTTTCTATTTTTGATGTTATTTTTTCCCTAGAGGTGAAATGGAAACGTTTAACTAGACAACATCTTCTAGGAGAACTTTCGTTATTAAGCTGGGGAACCGAGAGTGGGGGTTTGTTCCGAGCCCCGGCGGAAACCGAGACCAAGACATAGTAAAAACTAAGAGAAAGGAGTGAAAATAAAGGGAGGAAGTAGTGAAAGACTAGATCATGTACATGTGAACATGAGAAGCGAAGGTTGAGATCATACTAACACTAATTCTCCGGGTCCCATCATCACTCCGAACATAAAAGTACTTGGCCGAGAGTAGTACTAAGACGGGTGACCTCTTGATCCGTCCTTCTATTGCACCCTTTCAGTTTTCTATTTTTGATGTTATTTTTTCCCTAGAGGTGAAATGGAAACGTTTAACTAGACAACATCTTCTAGGAGAACTTTCGTTATTACGCTGGGGAACCGAGAGTTGGGGTTTGTTCCAGGCCACCGCGGAACCCAGACCAACACATAGTAAAAAGTAAGAGAAAGGAGTGAAAATAAAGGGAGGAAGTCGTGAAAGACTAGATCGTGTACATATGAACATGAGAAGCAGAAGGTTGAGATCATACTAACACTAATTCTCCGAGTCCCATCATCACTCCGAACATAAAGGTACTTTGCCGAGAGTAGTACTAAGACGGGTGACCTGTTGATACGTCCTTCTATTGCACCCCTTCAGTTTTCTATTTTTGATGTTTTTTTTCCCTAGAGAGGAAATGGAAACGTTTAACTAGACAACATCTTCTAGGAGAACTTTCATTATTACGCTGGGGAACCGAGAGTGGGGGTTTGTTCCAGGCCCCGGCGGAAACCAGACGAAGACATAGTAAAAACTAAGAGAAAGGAGTGAAAATAAAGGGAGGAAGTAGTGAAAGACTAGATCATGTACATATGAACATGAGAAGCAGAAGGTTGAGATCATACTAACACTAATTCTCCGGGTCCCATTATCACTCCGAACATAAAAGTACTTGGCCGAGAGTAGTACTAAGACGGGTGACCTCTTGATCCGTCCTCTTATTGCACCCCTTCGTTTTTCTATTTTTGATGCTATTTTTTCCTCGAGGTGTAATGGAAACGTATAACTAGACAACATCTTGTAGCAGAACTTTCGTTATTACGCTAGGGAACCGAGAGTGGGGGTTTGTTCAAGGCCACGGCGGAAACCAGACCAACACATAGTAAAAAGTAAGAGAAAGGAGTGAAAATAAAGGGAGGAAGTCGTGAAAGACTAGATCGTGTACATATGAACATGAGAAGCAGAAGGTTGATATCATACTAACACTAATTCTCCGAGTCCCATCATCACTCCGAACATAAAAGTACTTGGCCGAGAGTAGTACTAAGACGGGTGACCTCTTGATCCGTCCTTCTATTGCACCCCTTTAGTTTTCTATTTTTGATGTTATTGTTTCCCTAGAGGTGAAATGGAAACGTTTAACTAGACAACATCTTCTAGGAGAACTTTTGTTATTACGCTGGGGAACCGAGAGTTGGGGTTTGTTCCAGGCCACCGCGGAATCTAGACCAACACATAGTAAAAAGTAAGAGAAAGGAGTGAAAATAAAGGGAGGAAGTCGTGAAAGACTAGATCGTGTACATATGAACATGAGAAGCAGAAGGTTGAGATCATACTAACACTAATTCTCCGAGTCCCATCATCACTCCGAACCTAAAAGTACTTGGCCGAGAGTAGTACTAAGACGGGTGACCTCTTGATCCGTCCTTCTATTGCACCCTTTCAGTTTTCTATTTTTGATGTTATTTTTTCCCTAGAGGTGAAATGGAAACGTTTAACTAGACAACATCTTCTAGGAGAACTTTCGTTATTAAGGCGGGGGAACCGAGAGTGGGGGTCTGTTCCAGGCCCGGCGGAAACCAGACCAAGACATAGTAAAAACTAAGAGAAAGGAGTGAAAATAAAGGGAGGAAGTAGTGAAAGACTAGATCATGTACATATGAACATGAGAAGCAGAAGGTTGAGATCATACTAACACTAATTCTCCGGGTCCCATCATCACTCCGAACATAAAAGTACTTGGCCGAGAGTAGTACTAAGACGGGTGACCTCTTGATCCGTCCTTCTATTGCACCCTTTCAGTTTTCTATTTTTGATGTTATTTTTTCCCTAGAGGTGAAATGGAAACGTTTAACTAGACAACATCTTCTAGGAGAACTTTTGTTATTACGCTGGGGAACCGAGAGTTGGGGTTTGTTCCAGGCCACCGCGGAACCCAGACCAACACATAGTAAAAAGTAAGAGAAAGGAGTGAAAATAAAGGGAGGAAGTCGTGAAAGACTAGATCGTGTACATATGAACATGAGAAGCAGAAGGTTGAGATCATACTAACCCTAATTCTCCGAGTCCCATCATCACTCCGAACATAAAGGTACTTTGCCGAGAGTAGTACTAAGACGGGTGACCTCTTGATACGTCCTTCTATTGCACCCCTTCAGTTTTCTATTTTTGATGTTATTTTTTTCCCTAGAGAGGAAATGGAAACGTTTATCTAGACAACATCTTCTAGGAGAACTTTCATTATTACGGCGGGGAACCGAGAGTGGGGGTTTGTTCCGGGCCCGGCGGAAACCGGACGAAGACATAGTAAAAACTAAGAGAAAGGAGTGAAAATAAAGGGAGGAAGTAGTGAAAGACTAGATCATGTACATATGAACATGAGAAGCGAAAGGTTGAGATCATACTAACACTAATTCTCCGGGTCCCATTATCACTCCGAACATAAAAGTACTTGGCCGAGAGTAGTACTAAGACGGGTGACCTCTTGATCCGTCCTCTTATTGCACCCCTTCGTTTTTCTATTTTTGATGCTATTTTTTCCTCGAGGTGTAATGGAAACGTATAACTAGACAACATCTTGTAGCAGAACTTTCGTTATTACGCTAGGGAACCGAGAGTGGGGGTTTGTTCAAGGCCACGGCGGAAACCAGACCAACACATAGTAAAAAGTAAGAGAAAGGAGTGAAAATAAAGGGAGGAAGTCGTGAAAGACTAGATCGTGTACATATGAACATGAGAAGCGAAAGGTTGATATCATACTAACACTAATTCTCCGAGTCCCATCATCACTCCGAACATAAAAGTACTTGGCCGAGAGTAGTACTAAGACGGGTGACCTCTTGATCCGTCCTTCTATTGCACCCCTTTAGTTTTCTATTTTTGATGTTATTGTTTCCCTAGAGGTGAAATGGAAACGTTTAACTAGACAACATCTTCTAGGAGAACTTTTGTTATTACGCTGGGGAACCGAGAGTTGGGGTTTGTTCCAGGCCACGGCGGAACCTAGACCAACACATAGTAAAAAGTAAGAGAAAGGAGTGAAAATAAAGGGAGGAAGTCGTGAAAGACTAGATCGTGTACATATGAACATGAGAAGCAGAAGGTTGAGATCATACTAACACTAATTCTCCGAGTCCCATCATCACTCCGAACCTAAAAGTACTTGGCCGAGAGTAGTACTAAGACGGGTGACCTCTTGATCCGTCCTTCTATTGCACCCCTTCAGTTTTCTATTTTTGATGTTATTTTTTCCCTAGAGGTGAAATGGAAACGTTTAACTAGACAACATCTTCTAGGAGAACTTTCGTTATTAAGCTGGGGAACCGAGAGTGGGGGTCTGTTCCAGGCCCGCGGAAACCGGACCAAGACATAGTAAAAACTAAGAGAAAGGAGTGAAAATAAAGGGAGGAAGTAGTGAAAGACTAGATCATGTACATATGAACATGAGAAGCGAAAGGTTGAGATCATACTAACACTAATTCTCCGGTCCCATCATCACTCCGAACATAAAAGTACTTGGCCGAGAGTAGTACTAAGACGGGTGACCTCTGGATCCGTCCTTCTATTGCACCCTTTCAGTTTTCTATTTTTGATGTTATTTTTTCCCTAGAGGTGAAATGGAAACGTTTAACTAGACAACATCTTCTAGGAGAACTTTCGTTATTACGCTGGGGAACCGAGAGTTGGGGTTTGTTCCAGGCCACCGCGGAACCCAGACCAACACATAGTAAAAAGTAAGAGAAAGGAGTGAAAATAAAGGGAGGAAGTCGTGAAAGACTAGATCGTGTACATATGAACATGAGAAGCGAAAGGTTGAGATCATACTAACCCTAATTCTCCGAGTCCCATCATCACTCCGAACATAAAGGTACTTTGCCGAGAGTAGTACTAAGACGGGTGACCTCTTGATACGTCCTTCTATTGCACCCCTTCAGTTTTCTATTTTTGATGTTATTTTTTCCCTAGAGAGGAAATGGAAACGTTTAACTAGACAACATCTTCTAGGAGAACTTTCATTATTACGCTGGGGAACCGAGAGTGGGGGTTTGTTCCAGGCCCCGGCGGAAACCAGACCAAGACATAGTAAAAACTAAGAGAAAGGAGTGAAAATAAAGGGAGGAAGTAGTGAAAGACTAGATCATGTACATATGAACATGAGAAGCAGAAGGTTGAGATCATACTAACACTAATTCTCCGGTCCCATCATCACTCCGAACATAAAAGTACTTGGCCGAGAGTAGTACTAAGACGGGTGACCTCTTGATCCGTCCTCTTATTGCACCCCTTCGTTTTTCTATTTTTGATGCTATTTTTTCCTCGAGGTGTAATGGAAACGTTTAACTAGACAACATCTTCTAGGAGAACTTTCGTTATTACGCTGGGGAACCGAGAATGGGGGTTTGTTCCAGGCCACGGCGGAACCTAGACCAACACATAGTAAAAAGTAAGAGAAAGGAGTGAAAATAAAGGGAGGAAGTCGTGAAAGACTAGATCGTGTACATATGAACATGAGAAGCAGAAGGTTGAGATCATACTAACACTAATTCTCCGAGTCCCATCATCACTCCGAACCTAAAAGTACTTGGCCGAGAGTAGTACTAAGACGGGTGACCTCTTGATCCGTCCTTCTATTGCACCCCTTCAGTTTTCTATTTTTGATGTTATTTTTTCCCTAGAGGTGAAATGGAAACGTTTAACTAGACAACATCTTCTAGGAGAACTTTCGTTATTAAGCTGGGAACCGAGAGTGGGGTTTGTTCCGGGCCACGGTGGAAACCGGACCAAGACATAGTAAAAACTAAGAGAAAGGAGTGAAAATAAAGGGAGGAAGTAGTGAAAGACTAGATCATGTACATATGAACATGAGAAGCGAAGGTTGAGATCATACTAACACTAATTCTCCGGGTCCCATCATCACTCCGAACATAAAAGTACTTGGCCGAGAGTAGTACTAAGACGGGTGACCTCTTGATCCGTCCTTCTATTGCACCCCTTCAGTTTTCTATTTTTGATGTTATTTTTTCCCTAGAGGTGAAATGGAAACGTTTAACTAGACAACATCTTCTAGGAGAACTTTCGTTATTACGCTGGGGAACCGAGAGTTGGGGTTTGTTCCAGGCCACCGCGGAACCCAGACCAACACATAGTAAAAAGTAAGAGAAAGGAGTGAAAATAAAGGGAGGAAGTCGTGAAAGACTAGATCGTGTACATATGAACATGAGAAGCAGAAGGTTGAGATCATACTAACCCTAATTCTCCGAGTCCCATCATCACTCCGAACATAAAAGTACTTGGCCGAGAGTAGTACTAAGACGGGTGACCTCTTGATACGTCCTTCTATTGCACCCCTTCGGTTTTCTATTTTTGATGTTATTTTTTCCCTAGAGGGGAAATGGAAACGTTTAACTAGACAACATCTTCTAGGAGAACTTTCATTATTACGCCGGGGAACCGAGAGTGGGGGTTTGTTCCGGGCCCGGCGGAAACCGGACCAAGACATAGTAAAAACTAAGAGAAAGGAGTGAAAATAAAGGGAGGAAGTAGTGAAAGACTAGATCATGTACATATGAACATGAGAAGCAAAAGGTTGACATCATACTAACACTAATTCTCCGGGTCCCATCATCACTCCGAACATAAAAGTACTTGGCCGAGAGTAGTACTAAGACGGGTGACCTCTTGATCCGTCCTCTTATTGCACCCCTTCGTTTTTCTATTTTTGATGCTATTTTTTCCTCGAGGTGTAATGGAAACGTTTAACTAGACAACATCTTCTAGGAGAACTTTCGTTATTAAGCTGGGGAACCGAGAGTGGGGGTCTGTTCCAGGCCCCGGTGGAAACCAGACCAAGACATAGTAAAAACTAAGAGAAAGGAGTGAAAATAAAGGGAGGAAGTAGTGAAAGACTAGATCATGTACATATGAACATGAGAAGCAGAAGGTTGAGATCATACTAACACTAATTCTCCGAGTCCCATCATCACTCCGAACATAAAAGTACTTGGCCGAGAGTAGTACTAAGACGGGTGACCTCTTGATCCGTCCTTCTATTGCACCCCTTCAGTTTTCTATTTTTGATGTTATTTTTTCCCTAGAGGTGAAATGGAAACGTTTAACTAGACAACATCTTCTAGGAGAACTTTCGTTATTACGCTGGGGAACCGAGAGTTGGGGTTTGTTCCAGGCCACCGCGGAACCCAGACCAACACATAGTAAAAAGTAAGAGAAAGGAGTGAAAATAAAGGGAGGAAGTCGTGAAAGACTAGATCGTGTACATATGAACATGAGAAGCGAAAGGTTGAGATCATACTAACCCTAATTCTCCGAGTCCCATCATCACTCCGAACATAAAAGTACTTGGCCGAGAGTAGTACTAAGACGGGTGACCTCTTGATACGTCCTTCTATTGCACCCCTTCGTTTTTCTATTTTTGATGTTATTTTTTCCCTAGAGAGGAAATGGAAACGTTTAACTAGACAACATCTTCTAGGAGAACTTTCATTATTATGCTGGGGAACCGAGAGTGGGGGTTTGTTCCAGGCCCCGGCGGAAACCAGACCAAGACATAGTAAAAACTAAGAGAAAGGAGTGAAAATAAAGGGAGGAAGTAGTGAAAGACTAGATCATGTACATATGAACATGAGAAGCAAAAGGTTGAGATCATACTAACACTAATTCTCCGGGTCCCATCATCACTCCGAACATAAAAGTACTTGGCCGAGAGTAGTACTAAGACGGGTGACCTCTTGATCCGTCCTCTTATTGCACCCCTTCGTTTTTCTATTTTTGATGCTATTTTTTCCTCGAGGTGTAATGGAAACGTTTAACTAGACAACATCTTGTAGCAGAACTTTCGTTATTACGCTGGGGAACCGAGAGTGGGGGTTTGTTCCAGGCCACGGCGGAAACCAGACCAACACATAGTAAAAAGTAAGAGAAAGGAGTGAAAATAAAGGGAGGAAGTCGTGAAAGACTAGATCGTGTACATATGAACATGAGAAGCAGAAGGTTGAGATCATACTAACACTAATTCTCCGAGTCCCATCATCACTCCGAACATAAAAGTACTTGGCCGAGAGTAGTACTAAGACGGGTGACCTCTTGATCCGTCCTTCTATTGCACCCCTTAAGTTTTCTATTTTTGATGTTATTTTTTCCCTAGAGGTGAAATGGAAATGTTTAACTAGACAACATCTTCTAGGAGAACTTTCGTTATTACGCTGGGGAACCGAGAGTGGGGGTTTGTTCCAGGCCCCGGCGGAAACCAGACCAAGACATAGTAAAAACTAAGAGAAAGGAGTGAAAATAAAGGGAGGAAGTAGTGAAAGATTAGATCATGTACATATGAACATGAGAAGCGAAAAGGTTGAGATCATACTAACACTAATTCTCCGGGTCCCATCATCACCCCGAACATAAAAGTACTTGGCCGAGAGTAGTACTAAGACGGGTGACCTCTTGATCCGTCCTCTTATTGCACCCCTTCGTTTTTCTATTTTTGATGCTATTTTTTCTTCGAGGTGTAATGGAAACGTATAACTAGACAACATCTTGTAGCAGAACTTTCGTTATTACGCTAGGGAACCGAGAGTGGGGGTTTGTTCCAGGCCACGGCGGAAACCAGACCAACACATAGTAAAAAGTAAGAGAAAGGAGTGGAAATAAAGGGAGGAAGTCGTGAAAGACTAGATCGTGTACATATGAACATGAGAAGCAGAAGGTTGAGATCATACTAACACTAATTCTCCGGGTCCCATCATCACTCCGAACATAAAAGTACTTGGCCGAGAGTAGTACTAAGACGGGTGACCTCTTGATCCGTCCTCTTATTGCACCCCTTCGTTTTTCTATTTTTGATGCTATTTTTTCCTCGAGGTGTAATGGAAACGTTTAACTAGACAACATCTTGTAGCGAGAACTTTCGTTATTACGCCGGGGAACCGAGAGTGGGGGTTTGTTCCGGGCCACGGCGGAAACCGGACCAACACATAGTAAAAAGTAAGAGAAAGGAGTGAAAATAAAGGGAGGAAGTCGTGAAAGACTAGATCGTGTACATATGAACATGCGAAGCGAAGGTTGAGATCATACTAACACTAATTCTTCGAGTCCCATCATCACTCCGAACATAAAAGTACTTGGCCGAGAGTACTACTAAGACGGGTGACCTCTTGATCCGTCCTTCTATTGCACCCCTTAAGTTTTCTATTTTTGATGTTATTTTTTCCCTAGAGGTGAAATGGAAATGTTTAACTAGACAACATCTTCTAGGAGAACTTTCGTTATTACGCTGGGGAACCGAGAGTGGGGGTTTGTTCCAGGCCCCGGCGGAAACCAGACCAAGACATAGTAAAAACTAAGAGAAAGGAGTGAAAATAAAGGGAGGAAGTAGTGAAAGATTAGATCATGTACATATGAACATGAGAAGCAGAAGGTTGAGATCATACTAACACTAATTCTCCGGGTCCCATCATCACTCCGAACATAAAAGTACTTGGCCGAGAGTAGTACTAAGACGGGTGACCTCTTGATCCGTCCTCTTATTGCACCCCTTCGTTTTTCTATTTTTGATGCTATTTTTTCCTCGAGGTGTAATGGAAACGTTTAACTAGACAACATCTTGTAGCAGAACTTTCGTTATTACGCTGGGGAACCGAGAGTGGGGGTTTGTTCCAGGCCACGGCGGAAACCAGACCAACACATAGTAAAAAGTAAGAGAAAGGAGTGAAAATAAAGGGAGGAAGTCGTGAAAGACTAGATCGTGTACATATGAACATGCGAAGCAGAAGGTTGATATCATACTAACACTAATTCTTCGAGTCCCATCATCACTCCGAACATAAAAGTACTTGGCCGAGAGTACTACTAAGACGGGTGACCTCTTGATCCGTCCTTCTATTGCACCCCTTAAGTTTTCTATTTTTGATGTTATTTTTTCCCTAGAGGTGAAATGGAAATGTTTAACTAGACAACATCTTCTAGGAGAACTTTCGTTATTACGCCGGGGACCGAGAGTGGGGTTTGTTCCAGGCCCCGGCGGAAACCAGACCAAGACATAGTAAAAACTAAGAGAAAGGAGTGAAAATAAAGGGAGGAAGTAGTGAAAGATTAGATCATGTACATATGAACATGAGAAGCAGAAGGTTGAGATCATACTAACACTAATTCTCCGGGTCCCATCATCACTCCGAACATAAAAGTACTTGGCCGAGAGTAGTACTAAGACGGGTGACCTCTTGATCCGTCCTCTTATTGCACCCCTTCGTTTTTCTATTTTTGATGCTATTTTTTTCCTCGAGGTGTAATGGAAACGTATAACTAGACAACATCTTGTAGCAGAACTTTCGTTATTACGCTAGGGAACCGAGAGTGGGGGTTTGTTCCAGGCTACGGCGGAAACCAGACCAACACATAGTAAAAAGTAAGAGAAAGGAGTGGAAATAAAGGGAGGAAGTCGTGAAAGACTAGATCGTGTACATATGAACATGAGAAGCAGAAGGTTGATATCATACTAACACTAATTCTCCGAGTCCCATCATCACTCCGAACATAAAAGTACTTGGCCGAGAGTAGTACTAAGACGGGTGACCTCTTGATCCGTCCTTCTATTGCACCCCTTCAGTTTTCTATTTTTGATGTTATTTTTTCCCTAGAGGTGAAATGGAAACGTTTAACTAGACAACATCTTGTAGCAGAACTTTCTTTATTACACTGGGGAACCGAGAGTTGGGGTTTGTTCCAGGCCACGGCGGAACCCAGACCAACACATAGTAAAAAGTAAGAGAAAGGAGTGAAAATAAAGAGAGGAAGTCGTGAAAGACTAGATCGTGTACATATGAACATGAGAAGCAGAAGGTTGAGATCATACTAACACTAATTCTTCAAGTCCCATCATCACTCCGAACATAAAAGTACTTGGACGAGAGTAGTACTAAGACGGGTGACCTCTTGATCCGTCCTCTTATTGCACCCCTTCGTTTTTCTATTTTTGATGCTATTTTTTCCTTGAGGTGTAATGGAAACGTTTAACTAAACAACATCTTGTAGCAGAACTTTCGTTATTACGCCGGGGAACCGAGAGTGGGGGTTTGTTCCGAGGCCACGACGGAAACCAGACCAACACATAGTAAAAAGTAAGAGAAAGGAGTAAAAATAAAGGGAGGAAGTCGTGAAAGACTAGATCGTGTACATATGAACATGAGAAGCAGAAGGTTGATATCATACTAACACTAATTCTCCGAGTCCCATCATCACTCCGAACATAAAAGTACTTGGCCGAGAGTAGTACTAAGACGGGTGACCTCTTGATCCGTCCTTCTATTGCACCCCTTCGTTTTTCTATTTTTGATGTTATTTTTTTCCCTAGAGGTGAAATGGAAACGTTTAACTAGACAACATCTTGTAGCAGAACTTTCTTTATTACGCTGGGGAACCGAGAGTTGGGGTTTGTTCCATGCCACGGCGGAACCCAGACCAACACATAGTAAAAAGTAAGAGAAAGGAGTGAAAATAAAGAGAGGAAGTCGTGAAAGACTAGATCGTGTACATATGAACATGAGAAGCAGAAGGTTGAGATCATACTAACACTAATTCTCCAAGTCCCATCATCACTCCGAACATAAAAGTACTTGGACGAGAGTAGTACTAAGACGGGTGACCTCTTGATCCGTCCTCTTATTGCACCCCTTCGTTTTTCTATTTTTGATGCTATTTTTTCCTTGAGGTGTAATGGAAACGTTTAACTAAACAACATCTTGTAGCAGAACTTTCGTTATTACGCTGGGGAACCGAGAGTGGGGGTTTGTTCCAGGCCACGGCGGAAACCAGACCAACACATAGTAAAAAGTAAGAGAAAGGAGTAAAAATAAAGGGAGGAAGTCGTGAAAGACTAGATCGTGTACATATGAACATGAGAAGCAGAAGGTTGATATCATACTAACACTAATTCTCCGAGTCCCATCATCACTCCGAACATAAAAGTACTTGGCCGAGAGTAGTACTAAGACGGGTGACCTCTTGATCCGTCCTTCTATTGCACCCCTTCGTTTTTCTATTTTTGATGTTATTTTTTTCCTAGAGGTGAAATGGAAACGTTTAACTAGACAACATCTTGTAGAGAACTTTCGTTATTACGCCGGGGAACCGAGAGTTGGGGTTTGTTCCGAGCCACGGCGGAACCCGGACCAACACATAGTAAAAAGTAAGAGAAAGGAGTGAATATAAAGGGAGGAAGTCGTGAAAGACTAGATTGTGTACATATGAACATGAGAAGCAGAAGGTTGAGATCATACTAACACTAATTCTCCAAGTCCCATCATCACTCCGAACATAAAAGTACTTGGACGAGAGTAGTACTAAGACGGGTGACCTCTTGATCCGTCCTCTTATTGCACCCCTTCGTTTTTCTATTTTTGATGCTATTTTTTTCCTTGAGGTGTAATGGAAACGTTTAACTAAACAACATCTTGTAGCGAAACTTTCGTTATTACGCCGGGGAACCGAGAGTGGGGGTTTGTTCCGGGCCACGGCGGAAACCGGACCAACACATAGTAAAAAGTAAGAGAAAGGAGTGAAAATAAAGGGAGGAAGTCGTGAAAGACTAGATCGTGTACATATGAACATGAGAAGCAGAAGGTTGAGATCATACTAACACTAATTCTCCGAGTCCCATCATCACTCCGAACATAAAAGTACTTGGCCGAGAGTAGTACTAAGACGGGTGACCTCTTGATCCGTCCTTCTATTGCACCCCTTCAGTTTTCTATTTTTGATGTTATTTTTTCCCTAGAGGTGAAATTGAAACGTTTAACTAGACAACATCTTCTAGGAGAACTTTCGTTATTACGCTGGGGAACCGAGAGTTGTGGTTTGTTCCAGGCCACGGCGGAACCTAGACCAACACATAGTAAAAAGTAAGAGAAAGGAGTGAAAATAAAGGGAGGAAGTCGTGAAAGACTAGATCGTGTACATATGAACATGAGAAGCAGAAGGTTGAGATCATACTAACACTAATTCTCCGAGTCCCATCATCACTCCGAACATAAAAGTACTTGGCCGAGAGTAGTTCTAAGACGGGTGACCTCTTGATCCGTCCTTCTATTGCACCCCTTCAGTTTTCTATTTTTGATGTTATTTTTTCCCTAGAGGTGAAATGGAAACGTTTAACTAGACAACATCTTCTCGGAGAACTTTCGTTATTACGGCGGGGAACCGAGAGTGGGGGTTTGTTCCGAGGCCCGGCGGAAACCGGACAAGACATAGTAAAAACTAAGAGAAAGGAGTGAAAATAAAGGGAGGAAGTAGTGAAAGACTAGATCATGTACATATGAACATGAGAAGCAGAAGGTTGAGATCATACTAACACTAATTCTCCGGGTCCCATCATCACTCCGAACATAAAAGTACTTGGCCGAGAGTAGTACTAAGACGGGTGACCTCTTGATCCGTCCTCTTATTGCACCCCTTCGTTTTTCTATTTTTGATGCTATTTTTTCCCTCGAGGTGTAATGGAAACGTTTAACTAGACAACATCTTGTAGCAGAACTTTCGTTATTACGCTGGGGAACCGAGAGTGGGGGTTTGTTCCAGGCCACGGCGAAAACCAGACCAACACTTAGTAAAAAGTAAGAGAAAGGAGTGAAAATAAAGGGAGGAAGTCGTGAAAGACTAGATCATGTACATACGAACATGAGAAGCAGAAGGTTGAGATCATACTAACACTAATTCTCCAAGTCCCATCATCACTCCGAACATAAAAGTACTTGGACGAGAGTAGTACTAAGACGGGTGACCTCTTGATCCGTCCTCTTATTGCACCCCTTCGTTTTTCTATTTTTGATGCTATTTTTTCCTCGAGGTGTAATGGAAATGTTTAACTAAACAACATCTTGTAGCAGAACTTTCGTTATTACGCTGGGGAACCGAGAGTGGGGGTTTGTTCCAGGCCACGGCGGAAACCAGACCAACACATAGTAAAAAGTAAGAGAAAGGAGTGAAAATAAAGGGAGGAAGTCGTGAAAGACTAGATCGTGTACATATGAACATGAGAAGCAGAAGGTTGAGATCATACTAACACTAATTCTCCGAGTCCCATCATCACTCCGAACATAAAAGTACTTGGCCGAGAGTAGTACTAAGACGGGTGACCTCTTGATCCGTCCTTCTATTGCACCCCTTCAGTTTTCTATTTTTGATGTTATTTTTTCCTCGAGGTGAAATTGAAACGTTTAACTAGACAACATCTTCTAGGAGAACTTTCGTTATTACGCTGGGGAACCGAGAGTTGGGGTTTGTTCCAGGCCACGACGGAACCCAGACCAACACATAGTAAAAACTAAGAGAAAGGAGTGAAAATAAAGGGAGGAATTAGTGAAAGACTACATCATGTAAATATGAACATGAGAAGCAGAAGGTTGAGATCATACTAACACTAATTCTCCGAGTCCCATCATCACTCCGAACATAAAAGTACTTGGCCGAGAGTAGTACTAAGACGGGTGAGCTCTTGATCCGTCCTTCTATTGCACCCCTTCAGTTTTCTATTTTTGATGTTATTTTTTCCCTAGAGGTGAAAGGGAAACGTTTAACTAGACAACATCTTCTAGGAGAACTTTCGTTATTACGCTGGGGTACCGAGAGTGGGGGTTTGTTCCAGGCCCCGACGGAAACCAGAGCAAGACATAGTAAAAACTAAGAGAAAGGACTGAAAATAAAGGGAGGAAGTAGTGAAAGACTAGATCATTTACATATGAACATGAGAAGCAGAAGGTTGAGATCAAACTAACACTAATTCTCCGGGTCCCATAATCACTCCGAACATAAAAGTACTTGGCCGAGAGTAGTACTAAGACGGGTGACCTCTTGATCCGTCCTCTTATTGCACCCCTTCGTTTTTCTATTTTTGATGCTATTTTTTCCTCGAGGTGTAATGGAAACGTTTAACTAGACAACATCTTATAGCAGAACTTTCGTTATTACACTAGGGAACCGAGAGTGGGGGTTTGTTCCAGGCCACAGCGGAAACCAGACCAACACATAGTAAAAAGTAAGAGAAAGGAGTGAAAATAAAGGGAGGAAGTCGTGAAAGACTAGATTGTGTACATATGAACATGAGAAGCAGAAGGTTGAGATCATACTAACACTAATTCTCCGAGCCCCATCATCACTCCGAACATAAAAGTACTTGGCCGAGAGTAGTACTAAGACGGGTGACCTCTTGATCCGTCCTTCTATTGCACCCCTTCAGTTTTCTATTTTTGATGTTATTTTTTCCCTAGAGGTGAAATTGAAACGTTTAACTAGACAACATCTTCTAGGAGAACTTTCGTTATTACGCTGGGGAACCGAGAGTTGTGGTTTGTTCCAGGCCACGGCGGAACCTAGACCAACACATAGTAAAAAGTAAGAGAAAGGATTGAAAATAAAGGGACGAAGTCGTGAAAGACTAGATCGTGTACATATGAACATGAGAAGCAGAAGGTTGAGATCATACTAACACTAATTCTCCGAGTCCCATCATCACTCCGAACATAAAAGTACTTGGCCGAGAGTAGTTCTAAGACGGGTGACCTCTTGATCCGTCCTTCTATTGCACCCCTTCGTTTTTCTATTTTTGATATTATTTTTTTCCTAGAGGTGATATGGAAACGTTTAAATAGACAACATCTTCTAGGAGAACTTTC